>OX335791.1:7978593-9404843 GCA_946896805.1 Scutellaria galericulata | reverse complement strand
ATATCTTGAAATCCTCTGAAAGAAAAAATGGTATTTGGAAATTTCGGATCAGTTATCCTTTTCACAACAGTTTTTCCATAAAAGTTAAATTTGTACTTGAAATCCGTTGTGTGATATTTCAAAGAGTTTTCAACAACAATGAAATCAAAGATTATATATAAATCTCCCTCATTTAGTAGAGGTTTGTAACGATCCAAGAATGGTTTACGAACTGAACCATGTATCGTAGAAGCCTGAAAAAAACATTATAACAAAAATTTTAAATATAATAGAAAATAAATCATACATCAAGATATATAATCAAATAAAGTTTTGTGCATTACCTCTTTATCCTTGAAAACACACTCACAATTGTATACAACTCCATTATTTTCATAAGCAGGTATATCATAAGCTCTCACTGTCACGCCCCGTTTTCTTTTGGTAAAATATCAGAGTTTTCACACGGGTGTGAAGATAGAAAAATAGTAAGGAACACATATCACAACAGAAAGAAATAGCAGGAAATAACAGAAAAAAGAGTGAAGAATCAAAACATTTATCATTTATATAGCAATCGGCCTCTACCGAAAACAATCGGTCTCGGTACCGATAGTTACAATATGCACAGTGGGATATCTCAGGATCTCACATCCCAAATCAGTACAAGATTGTACTTTACAAAACGTGTTTTACAATAACATTGCTTAACTGATAGGAAACATCAGAGTTACAACCAATAAATCTAGATAAGACACCACCATCTCTCTCTGACTCTAGGGTTCATCATGCTCGTCAGTACCTGTAACGTGAGTTACAGAATAGGGGGTGAGTGCGTTGAATACACTCATGGGGACAAAATCCGCATCTTATGACACACGACAGACAACTGACGGAAAAAAAAGCATGTACCAGCACGTTGCCATAGCACGTAAAATGCACAGCAGATATTAGAAATGGTGAGAAGTAGGTGCGGGATTTCCCCGTCTTACCCTATAAAATGGTTTTAATACTGTCGGTGCATTTCAAGAGGACCACCAAACCTCATTAGAGTAGTAGAAGAGAAGCAGGGACAAATGCATGATCAGAGTCGGACCGCAGCCCTCTTATAGAATAAAGGATGATACAACAACTAAATTTCACAGCACATAATATTCCATAGTTCATGCTTTTACTAGGAAAGCAGTAAACAAATAAAGATTCAGAAGTTACCCCCACCTTGTTCGGTGGTTACCACATGAGTCGCTAGTATCAAAAACTTGGTATCTTGATTCCCAATCCAACTAATACCAACCCAATGGATAGCCTAAACAATTTTACAATATTTCTTAGATCATTAATACACTTAAGACTTATATTTAAAATGTATAAAGACAGTCGTGGAGAAGAGTCGTTCGATAGAGACGAGATGGATCGATAAATTGAGAAGGTGAGGTTAAAGAAACAAGAGCGAAAGATCAGTTTATAAGGCTAAGATTAAAGAGGGTGTGATTCGGGTCGCAACGGAAAAAGAATGAGCTCGATCGGAGTTGAAACGAGCTCAAACGGAGCGTTTTAAGGTTGAGGGGTATTTTGGTCAAAGGTTGACTTTGACCAGGCCCACGACCCTCGGTGAACAACATCTCATCAAAAACGACTCGATGTTGATGTACGGTGAAAAAGATGGGGTTCGGGTCGAAAATACGGCGTCGCGTGCGCCGGGGCACGTGAGCACCCGACGTCGGGTGAAAAAAACCTGACGGCTCGCGCATCGCTCGATAGCTGCTAAGTTTTCTCGGCAACTACATCTCCCGATGCCCGCGCCCACCTCCCGGCTGCCGAGTTTTCTCGATAGCGCGCGCCCAGCGCCCTTGCTCCCGCGCGCCCGCCTCAGCAGCCAGCACACCCGACACTCGGCCAGGTTCGGCAGCTGCCGAGTTTTCTCGGCAGCTCCGGCGCCCAACGCGCACCCAGCCGCCCAGGCTGCCACCACCAGCCACCTGCTGGTGCGGCGACTCCGGCGGCGGCTCCGACAACTTTTCCAGCGGACTCCGATGACTTTTCCGGCGGCACTCCGACGACTCACCGGTGGCGACGGAAAAGTAAAGAAAGAGAGAAGAGAGAGAGAGAAACTTACTTGTTCGCGTTGCTTTCGTCGTCGATTTGAAATGAAAATTTTGAATTGACTGAGCCCCTATTTATAGATTTTCAAAGTTACTATTTACCAAGTAAATTTTAATTACCATTCATTAAAATATTATTTTTCTGTTTTACCGCTCATCCGGATTCTACCTTCTCGTTTTACCTAGTCCTCGTATTTGGCTCTTTTCTTCACCATTTGAGCTACGGGTCTCCGATTGCCCCTAGTTTGTTTCTATTTTCTTGTTTTTCCATTGCGCATCTCATGGTATAAAATATTTTATGTCCAAGTCTAAGAAAATTATCAATCTAAATCGTGTCCGAGCATATATCTGAAACGCACAGTCAACACATACACAAATAATTATTAAATTATAGGTTTAAATATTTAATTAATCAATTATGCTTCGTTTTTTATTCGGGGCACTACACTCACCAAACGAAGTTTCAAAGCCAATAATGTCTTCAAGGGATTGATGTCATTAACTACATTGAATATGGGAGCCATGATAATTTTTCAAAATCTCTTGCTACTGTCCGTGAGTTTTGGATGAGTACATATTGAAGATTCCTAAAATAATATCTATTTATAATATATGAAAAAAATAATCTTGTCAATAATGTTTGCAATTTTAGGAACCATGAAATATATTTTAAAAAATGAATTGATATTTATGTAGCACCCCGGATCAAAATGAGCATAATTGAATAATTAAATATTTGAACCCCGACTTAATAATTATGTGCGTATGTTTTGACTGTTTAATTTAGTACATGCGTTTCAGATACTTGGCTAACGCCGGTTTTAGTTTTAGATGGGTATATTTTTTGTGACATGGAACCTAGAATATGATTTTACCAAGAGATTCGTATCGGAAATACGAGAAAACAGAAACAAACTAGAGGTTAATCGGAGACCCGTAGTTCAACTAACGAAGGAAAGGGTAAAATTTTGATAAAAGGTAAAATAAAAATAATATTTTAATGAAAGGTAAATTGAGATATTTTTGGTAAATAGTAACTTTTCAACGGTAAAAAGGTAAATTCCAAAATCTATAAATAGGGGCTCATAATTTTCAAAACTTATACGTTTTCAAAGCCGACAACCCGAGCGACGCTCGCGACGCAAACACGTAAGTTCTCTTTCTTTTCTTTTCTTTACGTTTTTAATTTCCGCCGTCGCCGAAGTGCCGCCGTCAGAGCCGCCGCCGCTGGCCAGAGTGGTGCTGCTGGTGGTGTGCCGGGCGCCGGGCGCACGCCGGGTTGTGCATCGGGTCGGGCGTCGGGTGCGCGCCGGGTTGTGCGTCGGGTCAGGCGTCGGGTGCGCGCCGGGTTGTGCGTCGTGCCGGGTGCCGGGTGTGCGCCGGGTGCCGGGTGCCAGGTGTGCGCCGGGTGCCGGGTGCGCGCGGGTGCGAGCACCGGGGGTCCAGCGTGCGCGGGCGACGGGGACCGGGTGGCTGAGGAAACTCGGCAGCTGCCGGGTGATGCGCGAGCCATCGGGTTCGCTTTCACCCGACACCGGGTGCTCGCGAGCCCCGGAGCACATAATGCCGTATTTTCGATCCGTCGTATTATTAACAAATGTTTTTCCGCCGGAACCCTTTACAGCTTTAATTATACTGTATTTAAAATCTAAGAAAAACACCGTGAATGTGTAAGCTACTTGTTGGACTAGTCTTGGAAGTTTTGGGTTGTTAGACGTACTGTTATATCTACTCACGCGGTAACCACTATACGAGGTGGGGGTGATTTCTAACTCTGTATCTGTTTACAACTTTCCCTATTTATGAAGTATGATTGGGAATCTAAGTGCTGTGTTTATACTTGTTGTGCCATATTATATCTGTGAAAGGACCGAGGTCCTCCAATCATGCATTTTGTTCGTCCCCTGCTATTTTCTACTACTCTGTGGAGGTGTCGTGAGCCTCTTTAAATGCACTAACGGTGAGATACCGTTATATAGGGTAAGACGGGGGAATCCCGCACCTATTCGTCCCTTGTCATTTCTAATATCTGCTTTGCATACATCTGTGCTGTGACAACGTGAATGTAAGTTAGCTTTTCGGTATTTAATTTCTGTCTGGAGTCTTATGAGGTGGATGTTATCTCCACTGAGTGTATTCAACGCACTCACCCCTTAATCTGTACTCACACTACAGGAGATGAGGAAGCTGGTGAACCCTAGACGGAGGGAGTTAGTGCTAGTTGTTGGTTTTTCTGATACAATGGTTTAGTTAAAACATTTCCAAACACGTTTTCAAACAGTTTATGATCTATATATATTTTTGGGTGCTTGTAAGGATGGGAGATCCTGATGTTTAGTTTCCGCTGCATATGATGTATATTATCGGTGTGAGACCGAATGTTATCGGCCGAGGCCGAAGGTTGTTGTGAGATGGTTTATTATCGTCCCTTATCTCCTTCTTCTGTTGTCCCTTGCTTAATTCTTTCTGTAAGTGTTATGCGTCCCTTGCTTTTCTATCTTCACGCCCGGGTAAAACTCTGATAAAATACGAAAAGATTTTGGGGCGTGACAATTTATGTCATATATAATATTCTTCACTATAATATTCTTTTAATCAATTATTCTAAAATAAATTCAAATATCTCAGCTTTATTGAGCAACCAATCAAACTTAATTAATGGGCCCGGCTATCCGCACCCCAAGTTTTCTAAACACACCCCACTTTTTATTTTTTTATTTAAAAAATTCAATAAATAATATAAAGACAATTTTACCCTTATGTGTTCGGCCATTAATCGAACACATTATAGTGTTCGACTCCGGTCGAACACACTATAGCGTGTTTGATCACCAGGCGTCGAACACACTATAGTGTGTTCGACTATTGGTCGAACATACCTCTTTGTGTTCGACAAACCAGGGTCGAACGAGTCTTCAGATTTGTTGTTATTTTTTCATTTTTTACACTATTTCACATGACTATTATATACTATGTTAACTCATTAAATGATTTTTAGGGGATTTAAGGTTTGAGAAATGAAAAAAGAAAAAAAAAGGAAGAATGAAGAAGGAGAAGCAGGAGACGGAGGAGATGAGAGAGGAGTTTTTTTTTATTAAGGGTAAAATTGTAATTTTACCCTTTTTTGAATATTTTAAATAAAAAAAATAAAAAGTGGGGTGTGTTTAGAAAACTTGGGGTGCGGATAGCCGGCCCCTTAATTAATATATTGAAATGGAAAAAAAATGACGAATACATTTAATTAGGGTAAGTTTATTGAGGTGTAATTTGGTTTGGTTTAGTGTAATCCATAGATGCCAGGATTTGACAAAACAGAATAAACAAATAAATTTATTCTAAAGTTATAAAATTTACACTAAACCGAATATATTTGTTGACATACTATTATGATAAATAATTGTCTTTAACTCTCATTTGTCAAGGAAATAAAATATTTGGATTCTGATCGCTAAATTGTACTTGTAGCACCCCGGACCAAAACGAAGATAATTTATTAAATTAAATATTTAAACGCATAATTGAATAACTATGTGCGTATGTTTTAATTGTTTAATTAATTGCGTGCGTTTCAGATACCTGTTTAATGCACGATTTAGATCGATAATTTTCATAGACGTGGAACCTAGATGATTTTTATACCACGCGGTGCGTAATTAAAATATGAGAAGATAGAAACGAACTAGAGGTCAATCGGAGACTCGTAGCTCACATAACGAAGAAAACAGTGAAAACGAAGAATACGACGTATACGAGACGTATACGAAGAGTAGAAAAGAGGAGATATTCTTGATGAACAGTGAAATGGGATATTTTGGATGAATAGTGATCCGGATATTTTCGGTGAATAGTGACTTCAGGGAATTCTATAAATAGGGCTCTCTCGATTCATTTCTTACCGTTCTCCCGAGCGAGCCGAACGAGCCGAAAACGAGTAAGTTCTCCCTCCTCTCTCTCTCCTTAATGTTTTCTGGTCGGCGGCGCCACCGCCTGCCGGCCGGTCGCCGGAAAATTTCAACATTGTCGGAATCGGACGATTTTAGCACACGACGTTCGTCTCGACGAGACGAGTTTAGGACAACTTCCGGAATTCAATTCCGACTTACGGTTCGCCGGAAAACGGTGAAAAACAGCCTTGAAACCCTAACCTTGCCACCTTCTCTCTCTCCTCTGTTTTCTCTCTCTCTCCTCCTCTTCTCGCCGGAGCAGTCGCCGGAGACATGGCTAGTGGTGTGGTGGAGATGCCGGAGGGCCGGCTCCGCCGTGGGTGACGGCGCCGGAGTTGTACAGTGCGTGTATATATGGATTGTGCATGTGTGTGTGTTGTGTGGTGCGATAGTGTGTGTGTGCTTGTTGCTTGCTGTTGGGGCGGCGCATGGTGGCGCCGCCGTGTGTGATCGGTGGGCCGGCGACGGGAGGTCGCCGGCGAGGGCTCAAGTGGTGGTGGCCGGCGGCAGGTGGCCGCCGGTGAGGCAGTGGGTGTGTGTGTGTATATTCGTGTGTTTGTGTGTGTATAGGATTGGGAGTATATGTATGGTTAAGGGTGTTGGGCTGGCCGGAAAAGGTTGCCGGCGACGAGGGGTCGCCGGTGGAGGTGCTGGGAGTGGTCGCCGGCCGGAGTTTTGGTTGGAGTTGGAATTTCTGGAAAATCAGTGTATCGAAGGGTTTTGCGGCGTATTTTTGAGGCACTATTCATGCCGGAATCCGGCAATGGACGGTCGGAGGTTGTAGCCGGCGGTGCAAGGTATCCGTCGAGGTAAGTGGCGGCGGCGGAGGATGGCGCCACCGCGCCGGGTGGCGCCGGGAAGAAGGCTGGTCGAGCAGGCTGGCGTCGGGTGGCCTGGGCGCGACGCACGCGTGCCGGGTAGGAGACCCGCCGAGAGGGGTTACCCGTGGTCGAGTTTTCTCGACCACCTACCGAGCCGGGAACCCGAGCTGCCGAGACCGCCGGGTGTTTTGGTTGTTTCTTTCCATCGTTCGTTATCATCGAGTCGTTGCCGACGAGATGTCGTTTGACTGAGAGTGGTGGGCCCGGTCAAAGTCAACCCTTTGACCAAAATTACCGTTTTACCCCTCGATCTTAAAATGCTCCGTTCGAGCTCGTTTCAATTCCGATCGAGCTCATTTTTTTTCCATCGTGACCCAAATTCCATCCTCTATCATCTCAGCTTCTGAAACTGATCATCCACACTGATTTCTTCGACCTCGATCTTTAGATCTCTCGATCCGTCGCGTCTTTAACGATCGCACTTCCTCCGATGTCATTTATATCTTTAATTATGTTTATTAAGGATCTAAGAAATGTCATAACGTATGTAGGCAATCAGTTGGATTGAACTTTGAGACACGGGATTTGGAACACGAGATCTGGGACACGAGATCGTTGGTACTCGTTACTCGAGCTTTGAGACATTTGATATCTGGTACTTGCGACTCACGTGGTAACCACCGAACAAGGTGGGGGTAAACTCTAAACCCTAATCTTTGTGCTTCCATTAACGAATGCATGAATGACGATATGTGAACTTATATATGTTTGATCTGTGGGGGTAAACTCTAAACCCTAATCTTTGTGCTTCCATTAACGAATGCATGAATGACGATATATGAACTTATATATGTTTGATCTGTGGGGGTAACCTCTTAACCTTTATCTGTTTACAGTTTTCCCTATGTGATATATGAACTGTTGAAATCTGCGTGCTGTGTTTATATTCTGTGTTTGTTTTACGATAGTGTGGTAGTTTGGGCAGAGTGTCCATTGGGCTGCGCGTCCAGTAGTGAGTCGACGGAGTGACCTTTGGGCTTAGTGTCCATTGGGCTGCGTGTCCATTAGTGAGTCGTCGGGGTGTCCTTTGGGCTTCGTGTCCATTGGGCTGCGTGTCTAGTTTTGAGTCGACAGAGTGTTCTTTAGGCTTCGTGTCCATTGGGCTGCGAGTTCTTTTGGTGAGTCATGGGTTGTGTGTCCATTTATGAATCGAGTTATGTGTGTTGTATAATATGTGACGTGTTTAATTGCTGATTTGTTATATCTGTTTAATACGTGATCGGCTTAATTTTAAAACTTGGAAAGTATCCCTACGAGTGTATTCAACGCACTCACCCCCCCACCTGTACTCACACTACAGGAAATGAAGAAAGTGAAGACGCGTAGAGAGAGGGGTGCCCTATCAGCTGTGTCCATCTTCTGGTTTTGTCTTTTAAAGATATGTTGTTCGTTTGTAAAAGAAAATTGTATTTCTCCATCTTTGTAAAAGATCCTGATGTTTTTCCGCTGCGTATGGTTTCAAACATTCCTCTATCGGTTGTATCCGATGTTTTAAGTGTATATCTTCTAATCCTCTCCTGTTTCTTTCTATTTTATATCATGTACGCCTCTTTCCTCTTTCTCTCTTAACGCCCAAAAAGGAAAAACTCTGATATTTTGACCGAAAGATTTTTGGGGCGTTACAGTACTTAAATTTTCGATTCATTAAGGTAAGAAATCTCTTGATTTGTAGTAAGAAAATCGAATTTGAAGAATTTTTCTTCATATAAATTCAAATCAATAGTTTTCATGGAACACTTTCCATATTCCAACGTAATTTAATTTAAGAAACAAAAGAGAGAGAATATTTAGCTTGAACCATACCTTTCTTCCTTTTTTATTTTCTCATTATCAAAACAATGCAATTTCATTATTTTTGTAAATATAAATATACAAAAAAATGTTTCATCGTGAATTAATTAATTTTACGAAATTGAAATTACCAAATATTTAACATATCAAATATGTTTTTTTTTTGCTGCTCAAATTGATCCATACAAAATTAATTTATATATATAGATATATATTATATTAGAAGTTGTTTACAAAGAACTTTCGAATTTTTGGAGGAAGTATATACTATTGAATATGTATTTCTAGATACCGAATTCCATTGAGAGATTAATTATTCTTAATTAATCTAGATGAGATTTTTTGTTAACATGGGTAATAAATTTTAGCCATATTATATGTTATATATATATATATATTTCATCCATATATATAATGATTTGATTGTATACCATATATATTCATTATACAAAATCAATATTTTTGAAAATGACCATAAATTCAATTAATATCACAAAAATTAAATACTTAATACTTAATAAAATTTCTAATATAAGAAAGTGAAAATGGGCGGGAAAACTTTTGGCATTACTATTTTTAGGGGTAATTGTTATTATATATATATATATATATATATATATATATATATATATATATAGACTGTCCAGTAAATTAGGGGGTCTGACAATTTCACACTTTAAGTTTTCGAACCGACAATTTAGGATTTTAACTTTTCGGCTTCGTGAATTTTGCTTAATTTCAAACCGAATCACTCAATTGGGCCAAAATATTTCAGACTTCATGAATTTTGCCCAATTTTAGCCCGAATCACACAATTGGGCCGAAATCATACATGAATCACACATGACCCCTTAATTTCGGACTTTTCGATCCAATTTCACTCAATTACACATATGTGTAATATAATTGTACAAGTGGGAATCCCAGTTGGCACTAAAATTTATACATCAATATGCCACATAAGATTAAGAATGGGAAAATAAAAAATAAAATTCTTGAAATTGTAAATAACGAAAATAGAAAAATAAATAAATAAAAATAAAATAGAAAGAAATGAAAATCTACACAAAATTGGAAACTGACGAGCGGTTAAACTCTAGAAAATTAAAATCCAAAATTATCATCAACATAGTCATTGGTAGTGTAAACACCAAGCATTTTTGCAATCGACGAGAATTCACCTCCACTATCATACGGTCGCCATCACTTCACGACCTCGACCAACCTCAACTCCCTTCATTCCCAACTTCCAACGAGAATCACCGCCCCTCACCAATCTCTCACCCTCGCATCTATGTTTTTGAATCATCTGATCTTGGGTTGAGCTTTCCTAGATTCATGAATTTCACAACTTTTAGATGAATTTCAGATTAGGGTTCTTCTTATATAAATTAGGGGCTTTTGTTTTATTTAATTTAATGTTTGATTTCAAGTTTTTATGTATAACAATGGATGAAAGAAGGAGAAATAAAGATTTTTCCAATAATTTTGTTTGATTTTTTTTATTTTTTAAATTCAAAAAAATAAACAAAATTAAAATTTAAAAGCCAAATTAACAAATTGAGTCTGAAAAACCTGAAATTAAGGGCTCACATGTGATTCACGTGCAATTTCGGTCCAATTGAGCAATTCAGGCTGAAATGGGCAAAATTCACGAAGTTCGAAAAGTTAAAGTCCTAAATTGCCGACCCAAAATCCTAAGGGTATGTTTGGAAAGGGTTTATGTGGTTTGGCGAAAACCCATCATTGAAATCTTGGTTGGATTTTGTAGTAAAGATGAATAGTGAAAATATATGTTTGTTTGAGGATTTTAGAGGGTAGGATTGTACTATAGATATCAAATCAATGTTCGAAAAAATGTGTTGATATAATAATTTATTGTGAAAATGTGGGTTGATGTGATTTTTTTTATGAAAAAGTGTATTTGATAATGATTGATGATTGTAATATAGGTAATAATGATTATGTTCGAATTTTGTGATACAAATTTAAATACGAAAACAAACATATACACTAGGGTTTTGAAGTCTAAAATCCTTCCATGCCAACACTACAAGAAAAATAGGAAACAACAACCCCCAAAGACAACACTTGATATGAATTTGTGTTGTCTTTTCGAAATTTACAACCCTTTTTCCGAAAAGCGTTGTCTTTGTTCAAAAAATTCGCTGAAAGACAACGCAAATAATGGGAAAGACAACGCTTTTTTCATAGGGTTGTTAAATAGCGGATTTTTTTTTTTAAAAGACAACGCTTTTGTGCAACGCTTTTTTCAAATGGTTGTCTTTCAGCGGATATTTTTAAAAAAAGACAACCCTTTTATGCAATGTTTTTATGCATTGTCTTTCAGCGAATATTTTAAAAAAAAAGACAACCCATTGTGCAACGCTTTTTTTATGTTTTGTGTTAATATTAATTATTTTTAATTAAATTAAATTTGAAAATTTTAATTATCTTATGATGTTATCTTATATTATTTACATTAATATTATCTTATATGAACAAACTCATAATTTTATAAAAATAGTATTTTTATAAAATATATTAAAAATATGCATTAGTATATTTTATAATTGTCTTAAAATGAAATTAGATTAAACATTACTTAAACATATTAATTAGTCATTAATCTTCCAATTATATATATATATATATATCTAACCTTTTAAAATATATTAAAAATACAAATAATAAAAATTAACAAAAAATATGTGATAATAGAAAATTGAAAAATATCAAAAATTGAAATAAAGCAAATGCATGTAGAATATTATTACATAAAGCACTAGTGGTCTAGTGGTTGGAGTACCACCTTGTCACTCGGGTTCGAATCCCAGACAACGCGCAATATTTACCATGACGACATGGCATGATGACGTCAGCGCTTTGATGATGTGGCATGATGACATGTCAGTGTTATGATGGCGTCAGCGTCCTATTTAATATTTAAGTAAAAAAATTATTAAAAAAAAGACAACACTTTTGTGCAACGTTTTTTTTATGTGCTGTCGTATCTGAAAAAGACAATGCTTTTAGTGCGTTATCTATTAGTGAAATTTTTTTTGCAACGCTAGATACGACAACGCTCAAAATTTGGGAAAGACAACACGTAGAAACCGTTGTTAAATAGTGAATTTCTTGTAGTGCAAATCTTTTCCAAACATAGCCTAAAGTTCGAAATAGTCTGGCCCTTATTTACTGGGCAATCTAAATATTAAAAAAAAATTCTTATTATGTTGTGCAGTATCAAAACAATAATGAAACAAGTAATTTTATTCTTAAATCATAATAATAAATTTCACATTTTGGAAATATCGATTTGCACATGTAAAACTAATATATATAATGATCGCTTATTGTTTTTTCAAAATGTAAAATCCCGTCAAAAGCCAAACTTTCAACCTTTTATTTTAGTTTTTTTAACTAATAAAAAAATTGATAAAAAAAAATGTAATTCAAGTATATTGAGAAATTCAAATTTAGAAACATGTTTTCTATTAATTATTTTTTTAATTTTTTATCTTATTTTCTTCATAAAATAATAAATAACAATATTCAATTTATTTGATTCTTAATATATATATATATATATATATATATATATATATGGCATATAAATCATTTATAGGGGACATAATTATTTAGAGAGTCAACTTTACATATATAATGAGTTTTATATTAATTTCTGATTTGGAAATATACTTTTTCCATTTCAAAATATTGTTTCAAATTAAGTGTCGTTGTTAGACTTTTATGCAATTTTATTCTCAAATTAGTCCTAATAATATTCTTTAGCTAAAATTTAGGGATTTAATATGATACTTTATATTGTATTGATTTTATTTTCTTTTCAATTATAAATCATAAATTCCTTAATTAGTTAAGGTGTATTTGTCCAATTTTTATGTTCTTTAATTTATGCCAAAAACGGAACAACACTTATTTTGAAAAGTTAAGGAGTTGATAAGAAAAGTCCAAGGCAGGGAAGAAACATAGATTCAAGAGCCAAGAATAAAGAGCAAACTTGAAGAAACTTATGTTGAATCCGTAGAGAACCAGTGGAAGGTGTTATAAATTTATTACATTGAACGTGGATATTACTCTAGAGCTTTTAAGGTTTTTGGTCCTTTAGCTTTGCATTTGTAATGATCCTTCAAATTCAAGATACATGTATATATATTGTATTCATTTTGAATGAAAAGAGTTTTTTTCTTTGGTTGCCACAATTATCTACCCTATATTATCACCTTATATTCATTGCAAACTATGATATTGTTGATGTGTTAATTTTCGTGGGCTAACAAGACATTCGTGACAATATATTTTACAACACGTTATCAGTACAAGTGCTCTTCCTCTCTGGTGAACGGTATTTTTTTTTTTTTTGAGATGTTATACTTGTGTTTCTAGCATAATGTTAATATATAATTATATGAAATGCTATGTGATTTAGTTATATCTTGTGCCTTTGATTCTGATGTGATATAATATTAGATAGTCGACCAGTTTTATCATTTAAACCTAGTCATATGTGGTAAATTAATTTATGCAGTTTCTAATTAGCTTTAAGGTTATGTATTCTATAGCAATGATAATTTTCAGTTGGTGAATAATCATGTGAATCATAAATGAACAAGTCAATTGAAAATCACGATTCATGTTTCTGTTTTAATTTTGATTAGTTTAGTTGCAGAATTCTAAATATTTGCCCAGCATGAAATCTGCAGACTTGGCCCATGCATTTAATATTATAACATTAGTTAATATTTAATCTCATGTTGATCTTACCAAATGTTTGTTTTAAAATAATCTTTTTAAAATTTCTTGATTGAAGTTGCTTGTGTTCAAGATAAGTATTCTATGTGTCTTTTCTGATGACACGTGTTCTATTAGTAATTATTTAGGTAAAATTCATTTTTGATTCATTCTACTCACGATTTTGCAAGGCCTGACAATTATAATTTTAATTATATTCCAACTTCGTTTAATTAATACATAGATTATATTTTTTAGTTGGCTCATTTTTATAGGATTTTAGATGTACGTATATTTATCCTATGGAGTGAATATTTGTCATTATAGGATAGATAATTACCATAACATAATATTTTAAATTTTAATTTATAGAATTTGAAAATGTCGGATATTATAAAGAGAGAATTCTCCGAACTTTTCCTTGATGGCACTAATTATTTGACTTGGGCCTTTTACGTTGAGATTCACCTCATTTCCTCTGATTTAAGCAAAAAAATTGTGCAAGGTTCCCAATCCACTCTTGCACAGAAGGCAAAGGCATTAATTATTTCTCCTGCTGTTTTGTGGAAATCCGTAAAGGATCGTTTCCATCAACAAACAGACATAATTCTACCTCAAGCACAATATGATTGGCTAAATCTTCATTTTCAAGATTTCAAATCTGTGACTAACTATAATTTTTCTTTGCATCATATTGTTTCCTATATAAAGTTATGCAATCAAAATGTTACAAAGGTTGAATTGATACAAAAAACTTTATCAACCTTCCATGCGAGCAATCTTGTACTCCAACAGCAGTACAGAGCCAAAAACTATACTATACATTTTGAGTTGATCTTTGCATTGCTGGTTGCAGAAAAACATAACCAACTATTGATGAAGAATCATAATGCAAGATCAATTGGCTCACAAGTTGTGCCTAAAGCACATGCCATGACTAATAGAAATGATGGTGAGCGTGGAAGAGGTAGAGGTTGAGGTCGAGGCTATGGTTTTCTAATAAACCTTATAGAGGTGGTCAAGGTCGACGTAATATAAGTATCGATTAAGTTTAAGACCGTGGAAAGAGTTTAGATAATTGTAAGACTCCACCAAAATCTGGTTCTGATGGAGAACAAAAACAAATTTGCTTTAGGTGTGGATGTGATGACCATTGGTTTCGCACGTGCTGCACACCTAAACATTTGGTGGAAGCATACCAAAAAATGCAGAAAGATAAAAAAAAAGGCCCCTCAAGGAGAATCTCATTATGCTAATACGCTCGATGCAAACATGAACTTGGATATTGACAATGATGACCTTTTGAAGATTGAACTTGAAGACTTTGGAGATAATGAATGATCCTATATGATATTTCTATAAGACAAATTACTTGCCTAAGTCTATTTTATGTTTATTCAGAACATTATGTTTTTTTTTATCTATGTTAGTCTACATCATGGTTACTTTTGAGTTTGACTTTATTACAATGCTTATCTTAATATTTAATTTTTTAGTTTGCAACATCTTTTACTACATCGTTGATTTTTGCCATATGGAGAAAACGAATATTCTATGCTTGGTAGATAGTGCTACAACACACACTATCCTTAAAGATAGGAAGTTTGTTCATAGTTTAACTAAAAAAAGGGACCGTTAGTATAATTGTAAATAATAATCTTTTAATAGTAGGCTCTGGTAGAGCTTCACTAGTTCTCCCTATGGGTACTGAATTAATTATCAATGATGCATTGTTATATCCACAATCTAAACATACCCTTCTTAGTTTTAAGGACATCCGATCGAATGGTTTTCACATTGAAACCTACACTGAAAATAATGCAGAGTATCTCTTAATGACTTATTCCATAGGATGACGAAAACAACTTGTCGAAAAGCTTCCTTCTTTCTCATCTGGGTTGTATTATACATACATCCGTCCTTCTAATCTCCATATTTCAATAAGTTTGAAATTTCATGATCCAAATTCATTTAAATTATGGCATGAACGGTTGGGTCATCCAGGATAAAATATGATTTGTCGAATTTTATCTCATTCTATTGGACATGGCATGTCAAACAATAGATTACCTTTTGTAAACGAATTTGTTTGCGAAGCTTGTGCAAAAGAAAAACCTACCTTCTCGTACTAAAATTGGATTTGAATCTCCTATTTTTCTTGAACAGATTAATGGAGATATATGTGGACTAATTCACCCAGCATCAGGATCATTTCAATATTTCATGATCTTGATTGATGCCTCCACTAGTGGACCCATGTGTGTCTATTATCCACTAGACATAATGTCTTTGCAAAGTTCATTGCCAAAATTATTGAACTTAGGGCTCAATTTTCCGATAATCTAATTCAATCCATCAGAATGGATAACACTAGTGAATTCATATCAAAAGCAGTTAATGACTATTGTATGTCATTAGGAATTAAAGTTGAGCATTCGATTTCTTATGTCCACACTCAGAATGGTCTAGCTGAATCATTGATTAAACGTATCAAATTAATTGCTAGACCTTTACTACAAAATTTCAACCTACCCATTTCATGTTGGGGCCATGCAATTCAACATGCAGCCATCCTAATTCAAATACGTCAAACTGCATTTCATGACTACTCTCCTCTACAACTGGTGCGTGGGAAAGAATCAAACATTTCCCAACTGTGAATATCTGGATGTGCAATGTATGTTCCAATATCACCACCACAACGTACCTCCATGGGCCCTCAAAGAAAACTAGGTATTTATATTGGTTTTGAATCCCCATCCATTTTGAGATACCTAGAGCCCATGTCAGGGGATCAATTTACAGCTAGATTTTTTGACTGCATATTTGATGAAGATCATTTCCCGGCATTAGGGGAAGATAAGAGTAGAAAATTAAAAGAATACCAAGAAATTTCATGGAATGTGGAAAATCTTCAATATTTAGATCCACGAACTATTAAGACTGAACTGGAAGTTTAGAAAATAATTAACTTGCAATATTTAGCAAGTAATCAGCCAGATGCGTTTACTAATCATAAAGGAGTGATAAAATCACATATACCTGTTGTGCATGCACCACAAAAAGTAGAAGTTCCTAAAAAACCAACTATATCATCTCATGCTACTCTGCGCTCGAAGCATAAAGAACCTACAAATGTAAAAGATATAAATCAACGGAAAACTAAATCTAATAAAAATATTCAATCACTCCAAATATCTCCCGAAGAGATTTATCCTAAAGATGAAAACCCTAGTAACATTGTACGTGCAAAAAATAATCAAAATACTAGGGTTGCGGAACGACTAGATCATAATATTTTGGGAATGAAGAGGATCTGGTTAAAGTAAATATCGAAATTACTATGAATTTTATAAATACCGAAGAAACTTACAATAGAAATATTATTGTCATCGATGACATATTTACCTCCATGATTGCTCTTACTATCTCAAATAATAATCTAGATTTAGAACCCAAGTCAATTGCTGAGTGTCGGAAGCGCTCAGACTGGGTAAAGATGAAAATAAACAATTAAGGCTGAGCTAGACTCACTGAATAAAGAAAAGTCTTCGGATCTATTGTACGTAGCCCTGAAAATGTTATCCCTATAGGATATAAATGGGTATTTGTACGAAAAAGAAATGAGAATAGTTAGGTGGTGAGGTATAAAACGAGATTAGTAGTTCAAGGTTCTTGTAGAGACCCAATATTGATTTCGATCAGATATATTCTCCTATCATGGATGGTATAACGTTCCACTACTTAATATATCTGACAGTAAATATGAATTTGGAAATATAGTTAATGGACGTCGTTACTACATATTTATATGGATCATTAGATGCAAATATTTATATGAAAATCCCTGATGGATTTCGGGTTCCCCAGATGAGGAAAAATGAGAATCGTAATATGTGTAGTATCAAACTGCAAAGGTTTTTATATGGCCAAAAACAGTTAGGAAGAATGTGGTATAATCAATTGAGTGAATTCTTCCTGAAGAAGGAATATACAAACAATGATGCATTTCCTTGTGTGTTTATAAAGAAGTTGTCAGATGGATTTTGTATCATCTCTATATATGTTGATGATATAAATATTATTGGAACACATAAGGAAATTGAAGAAGCTTGAAAATTTTACGAAAAACCAAATATTGTCTCGGCTTGCAGATCGAGCACCACATTAAAGGAATTTTCATACACCATCCAACCTACTTGAAGAAGGTTTTGGAGAGATTTTACATGGATAAGTCTCATCCACTTAGTACACCAATGGTTGTTCGATCCCTTGAAGTGGATAAAGATTCATTTAGACCTGAAGAAGATACTGAGGATATATTAGGACCAGAAGTTCCTTACTTAAGTGCAATTAATGCATTACTTTACCTTACAAATTGCAATAGACCTGATATTTCATTTGCAGTAAATTTACTTGCAAGATTTAGTGCTTCTCCCACAAGGAGACATTGGAATGACATTAAACATATTTTTTGGTATCTTCAAGGTTCATAGGATCTTGGTTTACTTTATACAAGAAATTAAAATAAGTTATTGGTAAGTTACTCAGATGCTGGTTATATGTCTGATCATCATAATGCCAGATACCAAACTAGTTATGTTTTTCTTTGTGGTGGTACTATAAACTCTCTGAAGTCTGTCAAACAATCTATTGTTACCACTTTCTCAAATCACTCAGAGATTATTGTTTTATATCAGGCCTCACAAGAATGTGTGTGGCTAAAATCTTTGATATAGCATATTTGTGAATCATGTGGCATTTCTAAAACTGATGTATCCACTATTGTTCTTTATAAGGACAATGCAGCTTGTGTTGCACAAATGAGTACTGGATATGTTAAAGAAAACTTAATGAAACATATAGCCCCTAAATTCTTTTATCCACATGAGCTCTCGAAGAGTGGTGAGATTATTATACAAAAAGTATGCTCTAGTGACAATCTTGCAGATTTGTTCACGAAATCCCTACCTACATCTACTTTTAAAAAATATGTTCATGGTATTGGGATGTGTAAGCTTGGCAGAATATTTTCTTCAGGGGGAGTGACAACTTCAAAACAACCCTGAAGGTTAGGTCCTGAAGATAATGGTTGTACTCTTTTTTCCTTGACTAAGTTTTTTCCCATAGGGTTTTCTTAGTTCAAGGTTTTTAATAAGACAGCCAGTGTAACACAATAAAGATTGTATGTCATGTACTCTTTTTTCATATAGTTTTTTCCCACCGGGTTTTTCTAGCGAGTTTTTTAACGAGGCATGTACATCAAGTCGTAATGTCTAAGGGGGAGTGTTATAAATTTATTACATTAAATGTGGACATTACTCTAGAGCTTTTAAGGTTCTTGGTCCTTTGACTTTTCATTTGTAATGATCCTTCAAATTCAAGATACATGTATATATAACGTATTCATTTTGAATGAAAGGAGTTTTTTTCTTTGGTTGCCACAATTATCTACTTTATATTATCACCTTATATTCATTGCAAACTATGATATTGTTGATGTGTTAATTTTCATGGGCTAACAAGACGTTGGTGACAATCCATTTTACAACAGAAAAGAATGAAATATGAGGTTACTGCTGAAAGATCTACAAAGAGGTGTCTTTGTCCACTAAGAAACTAAGATACTGCAAGAAGTCTGAAGATTGAAGGATACATCAAAGAAGCTTACAACGTTGTATGTTCTAGCTTTTAGTTTGTAAGCTTATTTTATATCTTATCTTCAAAATCTCATCACTGTAATTTGTACTCTACTACTTTCTAAATTCTAATGAAACAAGTTACCTTTTGCTCTAAAGAGTTCACTTATTGTGATCTTGCTGCATGCTTAGAATAATTATTCTTCTGTATCTGTTAAGATCAAATAGCTCTGATACACAATTTATGCATCTAAGATTTAGCTTTCAGTTTATCATTTATGGATGCTCTGTTATTTAAACATGTTGTTAGGATATTTCTGTTTAGATTTTGATAAGACAAAATAGTGATGTAATAGGGATTTAGAGTACCCCATTTTTCCATGATGTTTATATGGAAACTTAGTTTTTCTTAAGTGTCAAAGACCGGAGTTGAAGAATGGAGTATCCTGGAATTCAGTAAAGAAGAAAGTTACTGATGGTAGTTGGATTCAGCAAAGGAATCGTTATCGGATACTACATACAATAATTAGTAATACAACAAACAACAATACAACAAGTAGTAAGAAGAATTGAGAGCTCACTGCAGACGCGGAACAGAAACCAGATGCGAAATAGAAAGCAGATGCAGAACAGAAAGATGGTGCAGCATTCAGATCACGAAATAGGAAGAGACATCACGCACTTCCATATGATACGAAGAAGAACACTATTATATGAGGATTTATCTTGTAAAAAATAGTTGGTAGAAAGAAGTGATCAAGCTATACGAAGAACTAGTGTCTCACTAACACGTGGGCCAATAACCTGCAATAAAATTAATGATCTGCAGAAAAAGACAAGGAGCTCTTCCCCAGTTTTTCAAAGATATTTAATGCGAGAGCAAGGAAGATCAAGAGAATTCAAATTCAAATGAAGTGTGTCTCTCTTCAACGAGAACATTTCCTACAGCTATATATAGATGAAGAGTTGACTGGATAAACTACCGGAATACTGATTCTCAAATTCTCTCTAGCAAGAACAATCTATCAAGTTTCTCTCCAAGTATTCAGTCACTCAACCTCTCTATGAAACAACCAAACCTTCGAGTTTTTCAAGAGCTCCAGAATCTACAAGGCTATTTCAAAGCACCAGTTGAAGACCCTCATATACTTTTAACCTTTGTATTGTGTGCTTAGGTTGTTTAGTGGTATCCTTAGTGGGAAGGATTTAGATCCTCACTAAGTGTTAGTCTTAAGTGTATTAAAGCTCTAACTCTGTGTGAGTTAGAAGGATCCTGGGTGGGTTAACCTAAGGATTCTAGTAATCTCTGTAGGTGAAAGCTTGTCTAGGTTTTAGATTGTTTAGATAAGTCTTGTAATTCAATCTTACCTAACAAAGTTTCTCTTCGCAGTAGGAGTGGAGTGGAGATAGAAGTGCTACACCATCTTTGAACCACTATAAACCTGTTTATGTGTTTATTTTTTGTTTTATTATATGTATGTTGCATTATGTATATATATCTATTCATACTACATTTAAAAAGTTTGAGAAAGATATAATTTCAAAAGAAAACATTTTCCAAAAAGAAACTCTATCTGCTATTTTTCGCTTCATTTGAAGAACTCTGTATTAGTAAGTTGTATCATCTTATCGCTCAGCTTACTGTTTGGCATTGACTGTTGTATTCTGATTTAGAATACAATGGCGATAGTTCAGAAAAATTTGATAGAGGTTCGTTCACCCCCCTTTGAACCTCTGAACCACTTGGGACCAATAAGTGGTATCAGAGTGAGTTAGGTTAAAAGCCAACTTATCTAGTCACCTACCCAGATCCACTCGTTTCTGTTGTGAAAATTGTTTTCTTTTTTCTAACGAAAACTTATTCTTTAGCATAAGCATTGATTTCTCACATCATAAGCTATCGATGTTTTCCATAGAAGAGTATGACGTCTAGAAGATCAGAATGAAAGCATATCTCTCTGCCATGCATGAGTAGATATGGTATGTGATTACTGAAGGATCGCCAGTCATCACCAAACCAAATCCAGTACTGGGAAGAGAACTACGGGAAAGAGAAAGAGCCGAAGCTGAAGCGGCTGCAACATATGTAGCCGAGGCAGTTGTGGGTGAAGCTGCTCTGGAGGGAGCAGTAATTGATGAAGATGCTGATAGAGCAGGTCTCAAACCTCGTCCAACATGACCCACACCTGCAGCTAGAGCCAAAGTACCCGACTACAGAAGGGCTCCCCCAACCGCTGAATATTTGATCAAGCCAAGACATGAGTACACCGCTGAAGATAGGAAAAGAGCCAACTTAAACAATGTGGCCAAGAATGTATTGTTTCTTACATTGGATAAAAGAACCTTCAGCAAGATGAAGACATGCAAAACTGCGAAAGAGATATGGGACAAACTTGAACAGATTTGTGAAGAAACCAAGTTGGCAAAGGATAACAGCATATCCACAGCAACACAACTGTTTGACCTATTCAAACAAATGCCTAGAGAGTTCTTGGAAGAACTGGACCTAAGATTCACATCCATTGTGAATGAGCTAGAGTCCTTGGGAAAGTATTACAGCCAGAAGGAGAAGAACATCAAAGTGCTTAGAGCACTACCTACTGAGTAGGACAACAAGGCGACAACCATGAAAGTATCAATAGATCTGAATGCAATGAACACCTCTGATCTATTTTCAGACCTCAAAACATTCGAGTTCGATATCAACAGATGGAAGATAGAGGTTGAAGAATCAAACACCAAAGTTATTGCACTTGTAGCAAGATCTAAGGATACTACAACTGTAACCAGCATTAAGCAAAAGAAGCTGCATGTAGAAGATGCAGAAGAAGAAATGGCACTCTTGCTAAAAAAGTTCAAGAAGTTTTTTAACACAAATAAGAGAGGAAAATACTTTAAGAAGAAACCCCCTACCCCACAGGCAAACCAAGCATCACAATCTAATGCAGTTTCTTCTGACCTTTGTTATAATTGTAGGAAGCCAGGACATTATGCAAGAAGTTGTCCTTATCTTCAAGTCCACAAATATCCTGAGGATGAAAGAAAGCAAATGAGAGAAATGAAGAAGTATGAGAAGCAGAAATTAAGAGCACTTCTTGGTGAGGCTGAAACTCTAAAGGCAACAAGCTCAACCCAAGAAAAAACAAAAGAACAAAGTTCATCTGGGAGTGATAGTGACAACTGTACCTATGATGAAAAAGCACTGATGTGCCTAATGGTAAGAGATTGTGAAGATGAGGACGATGGGGTAACATCTCAATCCTTTGATGATCCTAGTAGAGAAAAGTTGAACATGATCCAATCTTTTAGACAGATCATGAGTGACTTTGAGCAGATAAAATCAGCTTATGTGGAACTGAAAGAGGAAAATTTGATGCTTAAGAGTGAGCAGACTGCACTAAAAGAAAAAGTTTCAGATCTTGAGTACTACAGTACAGAATGCAACAATCTCATAGCAGAAGTCTCTAAGTTCAAACTGTCGGTCACTAAGATAGAATCTGAGTGTGGAACTGAAAGAGGAAAATTTGATGCTTAAGAGTAAGCAGACTGCACTAAAAGAAAAGGTTTCAGATCTTGAGTATTACAGTACAGAATGCAACAATCTCATAGCAAAAGTCTCTAAGTTCAAACTGTCGGTCACTAAGATAGAATCTGAGAAAGCTAGCCTGCAAAATACAATTGATGTAAATGGCACAAGAATGTATCAGCTAGGATGGCACAAGAATGTATCATTGAGACTCAAAATGCCTATAATGAAAATGGTCTAGGATATTGTGCTGAAAGCTCTTAGAAAACAGTAAGCACGTCCAAAACTGAGAAGTTTGTTCAGGCAAAAGTAGCCTTTTCTAAAGAGCTTTTCCAATCCAAGGAAACCTTGAACAAACTGAGCTCAGTTGATAAGGAAAAAAAAACTCTTACTGAATACTACAAACAGTAAGACTGCACAAACTCACAGGATGCAGCAAAGTCAAAATGCTACAACCAATAGAATAATATAGCAATCTCCCAAGTTACAGCAAAAGAGCTTCTACCCCTCTTATACTAAAACTTATATGTTTAAATATAAAGGACCTTATATTCTAGAAAGGTATAAGAGAAGACCTCATTCGAAAAGAGAAGGTAACACAAGGAAAGTTCCTACACAAACTGCTCACAAACAACATTATGTAAAGAGTGCTTACAGAAAGAGATTCACCAAAGCTAATGACAAACTGATTGTCCTTAAGCAAGTGTGGGTCCCAAAGAAAACTAATCCCAAAGGACCCGTACTTGTATGGGTATTTAAATCTGCCTAATTTGCATGCAGGAACAGTTGCCAAGAAGCAACGATGATGTATGGTATATCGACAATGGCTGCTCAAGACACATGACTGGCAACAAAGAAGCCTTGAAAGACTTCCAACCATGTAAAGGCCCTAAAGTAGTGTTCGGAGATGACTTAAAAGGTAGCACCAAGGTTACATGAAGCTTGATCAAAGACAACGTATGCATTAAAGATGTGTCATATGTGAAAGGATTGAAGTATAACCTTTTGAGTATTAGCAAATTCTGCGAAAAGGGATGTTCCGTGGAATTCAACCTCAACAAGTGTTTGATCAGAGACAACAAGCCCAATGAAGTGAAGCTTACTGGAACCAGAAGGGGAAATATTTATCTTGCTGATTGGAGTTCAACAGTGCAGCCAACCTGTTTTATTGTGAAAAGTACACCTGAATTAAGTTAGCTATGGCACAAAAGAATGAGCCACTTGAACTTCAAGACGATTAACAAGCTAGTAAAGAAGAATTTAATTAGAGGCTTGCCAGATGTAGCCTTTAAAAAGGAAAATGGTTGTGGAGCATGCCAAAAGGGAAAACAAGTAAGAAGTTCATTCAAAGAGAAAGTACAAAGATCTCATAGGATTCTAGATCTACTTCACATTGATCTTTTTGGACCAGTTGAGCCTCTAAGTGTGAGTGGTAAGAAGTATTCCTTAGTGATTATGGATGACTTATCTAGATTTACTTAGACCATCTTTCTTGCTGAGAAATCAGAAACTCAAAACAGGCTGCCAGAATTTATGAAGAGATTTAGAATAAGAACAACTTGAGCATTGTGAAGAACAGATCTGGTAGAGAAACATAATTTATGAACAAATTATTGAAAAATACAGTTTAGAGAATGGAATCAGTCATGAATACTCGGCCGCTAGAACACCTCAACAGAATGGAGTTGCGGAAAGAAGAAATAGAACTCTAAAGGAGGCAGCAAGAACAAGAACAATGATTGCAGAAGCTGCTATACCTAAAAGATTTTGGGCTGAAGCTACCAATACAGCATGTTGTATGCAAAATAGATGTTTAATCAACAAAGATCATGACAAGACACCTTACAAAGTTTGGTATGGCGTTACACCAAACATTTCATATCTACATATCTTTGGATGTAGATACTACGTTTTGAACAATAGTAAAGAACATCTGAAGACCTTCGATGTAAAATCTAATGAATGAGTATTTCTTAAATACCCATCAGTAAGCAAAGAGTTCAAAATTTTCAACAAAAGGACTCTTGTTGTAGAAGAGTTAATAGATGTAGTATTTGATGAACCACATTGTGATACAACAGAGCTTGACAATGTTGAAGGAGGAATAAAGATCAAAGATCATCAAGTTAAGTATATTAATGGAGTCTCTCTGCCTGCTGATATTATCACTGAAAATAGTACAAAAGTTTCTATAACCAGAAATTTAGTAACCCAGGTTACTGCACAACAAGCTGATGAAATATAGTAGTCTGACAGAATTCAAAGTGATACAGCTGATCAACAACTCACTGTTCATGAACCCACATACAACTTTGAACCGGATAGGACATGGCTCAGAAATAATCCTAGAGAGCTTATCATTGGAGATATCAATGCTGGTGTAAGAATAAGAAGATCAAGACCACATAAAGCAATGTTTGTATGCTTCATATCGTAAGTGGAACCTAAAAGCATTGAAGAAGCTCTTGAAGATAGCAATTGAATTCAAGCTATGTAAGAAGAGCTGAATGGATTCGAAAGAAATCATGTGTGGACATAAGTTACAAGACCTGATCATTAAGGAGTGATTGGAACGAAGTGGGTGCTCAAGAATAAGTTGGATGAATCAGGAGTGGTAGTCAGAAACAAAACAAGGTTAGTAGTGAATGGATATTGTCAAGAAGAAGGGATTGGTTTTCATGAGACCTTTGCACCAGTAGCAAGGCTTGAAGCAATCAGAATTTTCTTAGCCTATGTTGCACACAAGAATTTCAGTGTATACCAAATGGATGTTAAAAGTGCATTTCTAAATGGTCTCCTATCTGAAGATGTCTATATGGAACAACCTCCAGGATTCGAAGATCAACCTGAAGAGAAAGTGTTTAGATTACAGAAAGCTTTATATGGATTGAAGAAAACACCTAGAGCTTGGTATGAAATTTTGTCCTTATATCTTTTGAAGAATGGATTTCAAAAAGGAACAGTGGACAAAACTCTCTTCACAATACATGATGGTGATAGCATTCTGCTTGTACAAATCTATGTGGATGACATTATCTTCAGATCAATGAACAAAGACCTTTGTGAAAAGTTCTCAACTCTTATGCAGAAGAAATTTAAGATAAGCATGATGGGAGAATTAAGTTTTTTTCTTGGTTTGCAAGTTAAACAATTAGATAATGGTATTTTAATCAATCAAGTCAAGTATACGGATGAGTTAATCAAGAAGTTTGGAATGGAGAATGGATCATCAGTAAGCATTCCCATGGCCACGTCGATCAGTCTCGACAAATATGAAAGTGGAAAGAATGTGGACATCACAAGATACAGGAGATTTATTAGCTCCCTATTGTATCTTACAGCAAGCAAACCTGATATTGTGTTAGCAAGAGTGTGTGCAAGATTTCAAATAACACCGAAAGAATCACATCTTGCAGCTGTTAAAAGAATTATCAAGTACCTGAAAGACACTCAAGATGTTGGCTTATGGCTCAGAAATATCTCATATTTCTCAGATCATACAATTTCATCTATGGCTAACAGAAAAGAAACCATAGTTCTAGAAGGTCATCTGGTCAACCCAACAACTTTGCTCGAGGAGGAAAGTATCTACGACAAAGATGCTATATCAAAGGTTTGAAGTTGTGTAGAGAAGAGTGACATCTCTGGCCTTCTCACCACCCGATACAGTAGGTTGTCAGTACCGGTTGTCCAAAGGTTTTATGTCTTTGCGAGACTATCCGATGACACAAAGAGCATCATCTTCAAGATGGATGTTGATGGCAAGGAGTACACTCTGACGTTGAAGGACATTGGGTCCATGTTCGACATCTCTATCAGAGGTCTACAACCGTTGAAGCTTGAAAAATATGGCTCTGAGTTTTCTGAGGAGATGTGGAATTTGTTCAAACAGGATTCCATCTCGAAGCCGATAAAGAAAAGTTTTGAGAAGAAGAAACTGAAGTCAAAATATGAGTTTTTTCATGACATCTGTGCACACTCTATTGAAGGTAGATGTGGAAGCTTTGATAGGTGTATCGATCTCCAGCTCAGGCTCATGACTGCCATTGTGAAAGGAGTGACTGTCAATTGGAATAGGTTTATCTTGCTGAGAATCTTGGAAGAAGCCATCAAGAAAACCCTAAGGAGGAATTTTGGCATCACCATTACCTCTATTCTCTACAAGATGGGAATCAAAGTGGAAGAGGCTATACCAATCACTCCAGGATGGTACTTGGGCATGAAGAAAAGGGTTCTTTAAGAGAAAAGTAGTGGTTAAAGCACAACCACCCAAGAAGAAGAAAGTCATTGCTGGAAACAACATTGCAGAAAGTGACTTTATACAGGAAGCTGCAACAGGATATAACAGTGATGCTGAAAGAGTTGTTGAACCCTCATCCTCCAATGGTAATGATGATGATGATATGCCTCTTGTGAGGCCGATTAAGGAGGATATTCTAAGGAGTAAGATGGTGAATGTTGATCTTGTTAGGATCATCAACTCAGATGAGGTTCAATCTATTGAAGCAGCTACAGTTACTGATCAGGATGCTGAAGCTGATCAGAAAGATAAACAGAAGCTGATCAGGTTACTAATCAAGAAGTCGATGATAATCTGGCTCTTGTGCCAGTGCCCCAGGTGAAGTACCTCACCCTGCCCAGCAGGAAGGAAGTGGGGAAGGAGAAGAAACATCAGCTTCCTATAAGAAGGAAAGAGCTAAGAAGCAGAAGGCTGAGAAAGCAAGCAAAGAAGCAGCAAACGCTGGTGGTCAGAGAATAAGCTGAATAACCAATCACCCCAGATAGAAGTGTGAATTGATTATGAAAAGACCATTAGTGACATCGGCCCAGACTTTGCATACAGTCTCTTATCTGAATCTGCTGAGTCGATCAATAATAACTTCTTCAATGTATATGAGTACTAGAGGAGGATGCGTCTCTGCAGATGAGAAGAGCTGCTGAAATTGAAGGACTTCCTGAGAGTAGAGGCACTAGTCCTTAATTTGGCTGAACTTTCTGAATCTGATGACATTCTACCTCTACTACAACCAGAGTTTGCAGAATCCTGCAGAGAAACCAAGCTTCAGGAGATTATTAAGAAGTAGGAACTTTTGAGGAAGCACCGAGCTGCTAAAGGGAAGAATCCCTCTGATGGAGCTAAGACTGAACAGTTAGTGACAGTTAGGGTGGATAACACATTGATGAACAGTCAGTCAGTGCAAGTATTGCTGAGCCTTTTCTGTGAACTCCTCGCAAGCTACAAGTAGGACAAAGAGGCAATGGACTAGAAGTTCATGAATCTCCAACTTTCCACAACATGACAGCACTATCTCCCATCGTAAGTCTTGATGCGATGGAGACTGATGAACAAGAGTTGGTCGACTATGAAGATACCTCAAAATATATGGAGATTGCATCTAAGGGGGAAGCTTTAGAAAAGATCCAAGGAGTCCTTAAAAGTTTAAGGGAAGAAATCATCGATGAAGCAACCACGGAGGAAGTTGCTGAGGCAGGACTCCATGTTCTGGCTTCGATAGCAATACATAATGTTGAATTAGAATAGGATGCAATAGATATTGATGTTGTAATCCTTGTAGCAATTGCAAAAGAGATCATCCACACAGTCCAAGCCGAATCAGAAAGTGTCACGACCACATTTCTAACATAGCTAGACATGTAATAGCTTTTCATATTAAAAGACCTGTAAGTGAGTGACTTTTTTTTTAAATCATAATAACATAAATAACTTTTCTTGCACATAAAACCTGGTCAGACTATAATACGTTTCATAGCGTGTACCATAAAGCCACACCCACTTCTATATTTTACATACTTATTCCCAACAGAAAGTGAAGGTAAAACAAAAATCCATGTTCTTCATCAAAATATTGTTTAAAGCAAAATAAGCTCATAGCGTAGCCCAACATGTCGTCATCTATGTGCACAATCTCTGAACCCGTAAGAACTCAACAGCACAGTCAGTAAGTCCATGAGTTTATACATCAGCAGGTTCACCTACAATGCATGAACTATATGAGCTAATAAGCTCAGTAAGCAAAAATTATGCACATAACATTAATGATATGAAATGATGTCAATGATGCATGCTAATGAATGAAAACATTTCTTTACAAAATCATTTTCCTTCATTGGGCCCCTTGACCACCTCGCTACTGGGCATCGGATAGAGCTCAATATAACATCATTCATCATTATAGCCACAACCATATCTCACATGCCCCGACTGAATGAATCAAGCCATATCCATGTCTCACATGTCCCCGGCTAAACATATAGTAATGGTAGCCATAACCATGTCTCACATGCCACCGGCTGAACGAATCAAGCCATGTCCATGTCTCACATGTCCCCGGCTACCCATATAATAGACCGTAAGCATGATTACATACCTCGGTGCACTAGTAGTGGTCAATCAAATCCTTTTTATCTTGAAATCATGTCTTGCATGTAGAATGCAATAACTTTAATCATTTACGTATGCACGTGTTGATGCTCGTGATTGATATTCGTAATGCATCACATATATATTCACATAACATCACTTAAATACGTCATTCTTAAGGAGATATAAAATCACATAATATCACTTAATCAATATACATATATATCATGAAATACTATGTTCATATATTGTAGTTGCAAATGAATTTCTACTTATCTGAATTGCCGAGGATTTTGGGTGTGTAACCTCCTAATTTACCTCTCAGTCTTCTCTTTTATTTTCTCTTATTATTATTTTTTAAACTATACTAGCGCTGAAAGGTCTGTTCTGTGAATATCAGAAGAGTTGAAATATATATGCACGAAGTCACCGCCTTATAACTAGCTTTTGTTGTAAGCTTTTAATTGTTATCATTATTAAATTGTTAATTCTAAAAGTTATGCCAAATATTTTACAAACCTTTACCCATTTAGTACACGTTTATATATAAATAATATTTTAATGCTAATTGTTTTCATTTCTGCCGACTTAGTTACAAGACACCTGTAATCATATTATATATACACACTACTAGCACTTGCATAATATATATACATGTTAATGATTAATGGCATCTGTTACATACATACATATACAACCACTTACATATAAATATATATATATATATATATTATAATATTGAACCTCTTTCGTAAGTATAACACATACTGCATTTACTTATATATAGTATTACCTATATTTATAAATAGTGAAAAGCTCGGTTATCACAGAAAGAATAGAGGATAATCACTTCCTAGTGGAACTACAACATATTGTTGAGAGCACATATCTTGACGCTCAAAACTTAGACATTCTTGATGTTGCCACCAGAGCTGTTAAAATAAGGATGGATGTTGTAGATCAGAATGTTGTTGAGACAACTTCTCCAAAGAAGACCTCGACGTAGTTACTACTAAGGCAGTACTAGCGGAGGATTTAGAAGAGAAAGATGAGGATGAGATTGCACCTCAAGGAGGTAACGATACTCTGATAATTGCTCCAGGACAAGAACCCAAGGATGGTGGAGGTGATTCCTCAGATAATGATGATCACGGAGATGATAGCCTTCCCGGTTCCCCATTCTGAATAGTGCAAACTGCCGATGATGTTCATAGACGAATGCAATATAGACTGAAAAAGCAGTACAAAAACAGGATCATGGTTCGAGTCAAGCTTTGGTATTGTACATTTAAGAAGCAGTTGAACCAGCCAGAGTAGACCCTCTGACTCTTACCGATGCACATGAGCAATCTCTATAGGGAATCATGGATGATGTATAAGGGCTGATTCGGGCGTTGCAGACCCACGAAGTAAATATAGCCAGCAATATTCACATGAGTGACAGGGCTCACTCATCATCTATGGAAAATCTGAGAAGGGAGTTATCTGAGCTTCATTCCAGGATTCAAAACAGGATCAATGCTGAGTGGAATGCATAGTATCATATGCGTCAGAGAGCTGAACAAGCACACAAGATTGCAAGTGAAGCAATGGATAAGTCTCTCGATGATATCAAAAACACCCTTGTTGCTCAAAATCTCATTCTAAACTCTCTGCAGGAAAGCGCAACATATCAAGCTCATGCATCTTAAAGCACCAATGACAAAATCACCAATCTCAAGCTATTTGTTGGTGAAATCAGAACAATCCTTTATTGTGCTTTTCCTCAACATGTGCTTACTGAATCAGCATCTCCAAAGTCTACCCATGTTGATGATGACAAAAAAGGGAAAAGCAAGAGAAAATCAGATAATGAGATGAATGCTGCAGTAGAAGAAGTTGTGATGGACTTGGAGGGAGAAGATGATAAAAAACCTTTGGCCAAGAAGAAAAGAAAAGGATCAAATTCTGGACACGGCCAAAGCCCTAAATCCAAATAACGAAAAGATAATAAAGATGAAGGTGGTATAGGTGTTGGGGTTGTTGCATCCAAAGCAACAAGCAACACTGCATCATCAAGCAGAAAGTACAATTGTTGCATCTACCCAGAGAAGAGACAGTAGACAACAACAACAGCTAAGCAGTCAACAACAGCAGCAGAAATCGATTTAGAAAATCAAACCGCTAAGTGTAGCTGCTATCAGAAGGCTCGACGAAGATAGATGGAGACAGCTGAAAGAAGTTGAAGAGAAGATAAGAAGGGATAGGGAAGATTGGATGTCAAGACTAGGTGTGATTGGAGAAAAGAAGATGGAGCTTGCTAAAAAAGTTGATGAAGCTCTTTATTCATATCCACCTCAAGACATTCCCTTCTTTGATCCAGATCAAGCATCTGGTGAATATCTATTCTACTAGATAAAAGACCCCTGAAAGAAAGCATTGCTTAGAACTTAAAGATTTTCGACATGATGATTCTACCGAGAAATAGAAATCCTACATCTGAAAAGATAACCCTCTATAAAAGGTCAGAGTACCTAAGATATTTTAGACACCTATGTCAGCTGAATTGCTTCACAAGATATGCTACATACATTGTAGCGTTGGAAAGATATTAACAACTAGCAAGAGATGGAGAGCTGGAAAATCAGAAAGAACTGATAAAAAAAATCAAGCAAGGAGCGCAAATATCATTCTATGAAGACTTTTGGCTCAGGTGGATTCAGATTCCTGACATCAAGAAGAAGCTTGAAGAGACTTATCAAGAGTCTATCATTAATTGGTGTAAGGGAACAAAGTTTGAGAATAAGAAGCCACTAAAAGATGACTCAACAAGAAGAAAGCTTTTTGGAAGAATGTAATTCTGAAGGAATGAACTACTTACTACTTTCATCTGTAAGATCCATCTGTAAGCTACTTCATGTAACTTGCAATCTCATTTTCTCTTATACACAAGTTACTGATGCTGGAACATACTCACACTTTGCGCACTTCGATTCGATATAGGACAACTTGCTAAATATACTAGTCTATGAACATGAGCTATGAAAATAAGATGCTAGCTCATTAGAATCATTGTATAAAAAATCTAAGTGTCTATAATGTATGAATGTATATGTTGCATACTGCTCTGAATTCTTGTAATGAGTTGTGTTGTGTAAGGGTTTTGTTATCATCAAAAATGGGGAAATTGTTAGGATATTTCTGTTTAGATTTTGATGAGATAAAACAGTGATGTAATAGGGATTTAGAGTACCTCATTTTACCATGAATTTTATATGGAAACTTAGTTTTTTTAAGTGTTAAAGACCCAAGTTGAAGAATGGAGTATCGTGGAATTCAGCAAGAAGGAAGTTACTGATAGCAGTTGGATTCAGCAAAGGAATCGCTATCGAATACTATGTACAATAATCAGTAATACAACAAGCATCAATATAGCAAGCAATAAGAAGAACTGGGAGCTTACTATAGATGCGGAACAGAAAGCAGACACGAAACAGAAAGCAGATGCGGAACAGAAAACTGACGCAGAACAGAAAGATGGTGCAACATTCAGATCATGAAGCAGAAAGAGACATCACACATTTTTATGTGATACGAGAAAGATCACTGTTATACGAGAATTCATCTTGTTAAAAATAGACGGTAGAAAGAAGTTATCAAGCTGTATGAATAACCAGTGTCTCGCTGACATGTGGGCCAACAACCTGTAATAAACCTGAAGCCGAGGACCACCGCAATTAATAATCTACAGAATAAGACAAGGAGCTCTTCCCCAGTTTTTTTAAAGATATTTAATGCGAGAGCAAGGAAGATCAAGAGAATTCAAATTCAAATGAAGTGTCAACGGGCACATTTCCTACAGCTATATGTAGAGAAATAGTTGACTGGAAAAACTATTGGAATATTGATTCTCAAATTCTCTCTAGCAAGAACAATCTCTCAAGTTTCTCTCCAAGTATTCAGTCACTCAACCTCTTTGTGAAGCGGCCAAGCCTTCGAGTTTTTCAAGAGCTTCAGAATCTACAAGGTTGTTTCAATGCACTAGTTGAAGACCCTCATTTACTTTTAACCTTTGTGATGTGTACTTAGGTTGTTTAGTGGTCTCCTCAGTGGGAAGGATTTAGATCCTCACAAAGTGTTAGTCTTAAGCATGTTAAGGCTTTAACTCTGTGTGAGTTAAAAGGATCCTATGTGGGTCGGTCTAAGGATTCTAGTAATCTCTATAGGTGAAAGCTTGTTGTTAGATTGTTTAGATATATCTTGTAATTCAATCTTAACTAACAAAGTTTTTCCTCGCAGTAGGAGTAAAGTGGACGTAGAAAGGTTACACCATATTCAAACCAATATAAACCCGTCTGTGTGTTTATTTTTTGTTTTATTGTATCTGTGTTGTATTATATATATATATATCTGTTCATACTGCATTTAAAAAGTTTGAGAAAGACATAATTTCAAAAGAAAATATTTTCCAAAAAAAAACTCTATCTGCTATTTTCCGCTGCATTTAAAGAACTCTGAATTAGTAAGTTGTATCAACTTATCACCCAGCTTACTGTTCGACATTGGTTGTTGTATTCTGATTTAGAATACATCGGTGATAGTTCAGAAAGATTTGAAAAAGAAAAATTTGATAGAAGTTTATTCACCCCCCTCTAAACCTCTGAATCACTTGGGACCAACACGTGTTCTACAAAGATGTATTTTACCACGATTGATGGTACATTTGTTAAGTTTGTAGTGTGCTCAGATACTCAATTTTTTTTTTTTGCAATGAATTGCATAATGTAATGATTTTGTTATCATAAAAAAGGGGGAAATTGTTAGGAATTTGATGTTTAAATTTTGATGAGACAAAACACAAGTGTAATAAGAAATTAGAGTACCCCATTTTTCACAATATTTAAATGAAAGTATAATTGGATTTGAGTCCTTAGAATAGGTTTATAGTTGAAGTATAGCAAGTTAAGACCTTACTACAAGCTGATAGGAATACAGTTGTTACAAGTTGTACGAAGAAAGCATCGCTGCAAGCTAACTCTAAAGACTTGTTACACAAAGACCAATTTTACAACGACTGTCTGCTTTAAGCATTTGTGTTATACAAATTCAATAAAGAACAAACATGCTGACCAATCACCAATGCAATAAGGGAAAATCAATATTAGTCTGAGGATCGGTTTTATCAATGGACATAAAACTAGTCAGTAGACAAATTGAAGGTTACACGTTGTAAGTCAATGAGCAGTTGTCACCTGGTCTGACACATTGTATAAAGCTGCAACCTGGTAAAACTGAATTAAATGTCACTTGAAAAAAAAAAAGACAAAACATATTCAATGTTGACTTTGTACAAGTGTTCACTAATTTCTTTTAACTACTCCCGTAAGTGTACGGTGTAGGGTGTAGAAGTGGTGAGTAAGGTCGATCCCACAGAGACTGGCTATCTAGGAACTAACTAACTACTCAAATTCAATTTTCAGTTTTATTTAGGAAAATCAAATCACACAGATTGTAGATTAATTCAATAGAAAAATAACTAGCAGATAAATTCACTCAAAAATAACAGATATCTAAGATAGGTTCTAGGGCATGCTTTCATCTAATTCTCATCAAAACATCACTTTAACCAATTCAAGTTCATTAATCAATCATCCAATATGAGCAATCACATATGTCAAATTAACAGCTCTCCCGAGTCAGTTAACCGGTTGATTATTATGCCACCAGAGGTATCCCTACTCAATCTAATTGAACATAAGAACTCCCAAAAGCACCTAGGATTGATTTCCCATCACATAAATTCCTTAATCTCCTGATCCAAGTCTTTTTATGTATCATGTGTTTATTCTTCCATACTTAAATCTCATCTTCCAAATTTTGATCTAATTACTAAACATGCTCAATTACCGACCGAATAACCAAACAACCAATCAACTCATAAACACACAAATAGGATAAACGATCATGAACTTTGAATTGAAATTAAAGATCCATCTAGATTCGAATCAAATTACTAACAAGCCCTAGAAACCCTAGAAAATTAGCTAGACATGATAATAAACGAACTCAGACAAGATTGAAAATATCATATCTACTAGTATTCAACAAAGGAAGAAAATATTAAAAACTCTATTAGACGATGATCTCACGATTCCTCGATCTCTTGAATTCGTCTTAAAATCCTCTAAATGCTTCTCAGACTATCGTGTTTTTCTCTATGAATCTCTCCCAATTTCTCTCCTTCCCATTCACTTCTCTTCATGTTGGGTATTTATATTATGTTGGGAATCTTCCAAGTGAAGTAAGAGGTGAAAACACTCCAAGAAAACCGAAACTCTGCGAATTCTTGATCACTCAGGCACGGTCGTGCTACACGGCACGGTCGTGCCCCACCATCCAACACTCTCTGCACAATGGCGCACGGTCGTGCTATATGGCACGACCAGACCGTGCGCCACCAAATCTTCCATGCGATCCCGTATTTCAACTTCTATTCTTCTTCGTTTTCTATGGTTCCTTTCTTGATCATCAATTACACTTGAAACTTGCACTTTTCTCATCAAAATCTTGAAACTAAGCACAAACCCGTCAAATGCAACTAATACAATATAATATCAGAAATCACCATAAAAACATATCTAAACATATTCAAATAAATACATAAATATACACAAAAATACGTGAAAAATGACACTTATCAACAAGTTTTAGAGGACTCAAAAGTAAGGATTTTGGTCTCCTTCAACGAATCTACTCTTATAAATAAAGAAATAGTTAACTGTTACAACTACTAAAACTACAAATTCAAATTTACAAGAAAGAAAAACTCTCAAACTCTCAAGTGTTCTCAAGCTTAAGTTTCAGTCTCTCAACCTCAAGAACAGCCAAGTGTCCAAACAAAGATTCATAAATCTTGAGCCTGTGTACACCAATTGAAGACCAATCTTATATACTTAAACCTTTCTGTTGTGTGTTAGGTTGTTTTAGGTGTCTTTAATTTATAGAAAATTTGTTCATTACTGAGTGTATAGTGCTAATGTTTAGCACTTATCCTATGTGGGTTGCTTAGATATCATGTGTAGGTCTACTTCTCTATCTGCAACAACTTGTGTGGAAGTTGGGCTTAGTATGTGTTTCTCCTTGAGTTTAGTGTTTGTTAGGAAAGTGTGTTGTAAACCAAACAACACGTAACGAAGTTCCTCCATGTAAAGAGGTAGGGTTAGAGGAATTACACCACCCTTAAACCACTATAACACCTTGTGTATTTATTTATATTTGATGTATTTTGAATATCCATCTGTTGCATTCTATATTACGTCATACAACATAAAAAGTCTTGTTAAAATTCATATTTCAAAAGGACCTCATAGGTATTAATAATCATTTTCCGCTGCACGAACTCTCAGACACTACAAGTTGCACTGCTCGATAGTGTTGCATGCAAGAGTGCATACAACACTGTAAGTTCTAGTAAGTTACAACGTATAGCAAAGGTCGAAAGTTTTGAAATTCTATAGAGATTCATTTACCCTCCCTCTAAACCTATGTGCCACCAACAAAATATATATATATATATATATATATATATATATATATGCGCGCGCATCTAAATCAACACTAAGAGATGAAAATTTTGAAGTAATTAACTTAATTAATATATCAAATTATAGTTTTGATTTAATCTGAATATTATCAAAATATATATTGCAATTTTATGTATTTGTTTACATAATTATTAGTTTTTAAAAAAAATTATGATTTATTTCATAGATCATATATTATATATTAAATTTTAAGTACTTTTCAGATTTCAAATGTTTTGCTTTATTAGATAAGTTTTAGGTTTTTGGATGATTTTGTTTTATTGCATCTTATTCAGCTTTTTTTTTTAATTTAGATTTATTTTCATGTTTATTAAATAACTTTTGAGATATTATTTGAATAATTATAAATTTATCAAATAGTTGTAGATTGTATTTTTTTTTTTACAATGGTTTAACTTCTTCAATGAAAAAAAATAAAAATATCATATAAAGTTTATATTCCAATATTTTAAAAATATAAATTTAATATAAGTTGATCACACGTATTATTGCAATACTTTTAATTGTTTCGATTTGTGCTTGAGAAAAATTAGTTGTCCCTATTAAATATGTAGATGCACATAATTTTAAACTCAAATTATTAGGAGAAAAAGACGATCTAAAAAGAATCGAAAATACTTTATAAAAAATGAATTTGTCCCATTGAATATAAATGAGAACATATATCGACATTGAAAACGGTGATGAGTATATGATTATATAGTCGATAGAAATAGTAGAATAAATGCTTACAACATGATTGGTACGATGGAATGGAATTAGGTGGGAATGGAATGGTGATGGGAAATGAATGGTATAAAATACTGATTCCTGTGATTGGTATCACAAAGGAATAAGAAATGAATGAAATAATCATTATACTTATATTTTATAATTGATAACTATAAATAAAATGTATAATATTAAATCAATCTTTATTTGACCAAATTACCTTCCACTATAATTTTATTTAATATTCATATTCAATATATCACTCAAATTTAAAATATTTGGCATATTTAAATTTAAAAATAATTTTTTTATAGAAAATTAATCATTGTACTAATATTAAGATATATTATATTTATATATTATATTTTTTAATTTTATTATTAGTTTACTATTTTTGTATTATTTATATATTCTTAAAGTAGTTAAATAATAATAATATATTTTTCATATTTATTTATTTATTATTCTATATGATTTTATATTATTAAAATCTTAATATCCTATTTTATATTCTAAAAAAATATTTTAGTTACAATTTATTTATTATTTTTTAAATAACCTATTATCTATACTTATATTCATTTATCTTATTTATATTTATTTACAAATATATATAGTAAATCTTATATCAGAACTAAAATTATTTGTATTATTAAACATATATTCATATTATGTTATTATGTTTTTAAGATTTTATATTTATTAATTATTTTTATACTATTTATGTATTTAATATTTTTTTGCTATTTTTTATATTTTTATTTTATATTTATTTTAAATTATTAGTTATTATTTTATATTTTTTTATAAATAATTTAATATTATTTATGAAATTTTATATAATAATTTAACTTTAGAAAGTTAATTTTTGAAAATATAAAATAAATAATGATAATTGTCAAAATTAATAAAAAAAAACATTCATTTTCTTCAAGACAGGAATAAGTAATACCATGAGGGTATGAATGAATGGTCACTCCCTCATCCATGGTAATACCAATTCATGCGGGAATCACAATTCCCACTTATTAAACATACCAATCAAAGGAATGAGAATGAAGGTAAGAATGATGATTCCATTCCCACCTCATTCCATCATACCAATCACGCGTTAGTTTTTTATATTAGTTGATTAAAATTAGTGTTTCATATATGAAATTGTTTTATTTATATTTATATTTGTTACATAAAATAAAATCTTTAATCTTTAATCTATATTTTTATTTTATTTATAACTAAAATAAGAAATTCATTTAAATAATACAATTACAAATTGAAATCTAGAAACTATCTAAGTATTATAAATGTCCAGATAAATGTATAATAAATTCGAAACCTACATACTTGACATTATGAGGTGGACATTTGCAAATCGGTAAATGATCACGTTCCAAATTCAGTTAACATCCACATATTACCATAGAATACAATTGAACAAGTAGAAAGTAATAGGTAGTAACAACAAACAAAAATCAAAACATATGGAATCAAGGCTAATTAAAAAAAAATATTGCGAAATTAATTAAAAATTAATAAAATATTATGTGTGGAGAGATATTAATTAAGTAAGCAAAGTCGCGTAGACTGTGCATGATACGGCCAAATCGTATTAAGTGTATTAATTTAATTAATTTTTGCTAAAATCGCCAACATTGTCTGATTTGGCGGCTAGCTTTTACTTCTGTACAAACTTCAAAGAGTTGGTCTTGTGCACATTTGGTGTACATGCAATTTGGGTCGACCCGGTTTTTGACTCGGATAAGCGTGTTTTTGAATTTTCCTTTTTTTTTTGCTTCAGGTTGTGACCTTTATGTTGTAAGTGTGACCTTTATGTTGTAAATGTATGACCTTTATGTACAACTATCATGACCTTTAGAGACTGTAACTTAGAAAAAAAATGAAGATTTTCAATATAATTTGAACTTTACACCTTTATGTGATATCAATGCGACCTTTATGTTATATTATGTCACATTTATGTACAAATATTCTGACTTTTATATAATATATAAAGATGCATAAAGGTCAGAATATCTGTACATAAAGGTGACATAATATAACATAAAATGTCACATTAATATCACATAAAGGTACATAGTGCAAATTGTGTTAAAAATCTTCATTTTTTTCCTAAGTTACAGTGCATAAAGGTAGAGACAGTTGTACATAAAGGTCACACATTTATAACGTAAAGGTCATACATTTATAACATAAAGGTCAGGACAAAAATCTGGAAAAAAAAAATTAAAAACTCGCGGATTCGGGTCGGATCGACCCGAATTGCACGGATCTTAGATCCGTGCACCTGGTGCACAGGAGTGTTTGCCAACTTGAAAATGGTTAAATTCAATTTTTTTTCAAAAACTTCACAACATTAATTCTTATTCACCAAAACTCACTATACTTTGCACTAGCAGTCTAGCACTACGAATGCTTTCTTTTTTTTTTTTTTTAATGATCCTTTTATTATTTTATAATTTTGAAGTAGCTCTTTTTATTAGCGATTTTATTTTGTTCGAAATTTAACATATTTCCAATCTTATAGTATTGTGTTATTCTGTAAATTATTTTATTCGATTGTTTTGAATTTAGCGTAACCACGATTAATTTTATGAAATCTTATATTCCTTCTAAAACATTTAACCTATTTTTATTTTATTAAAATCGAAATATGATTAAAGTCGTAATTTATTTGTGTGAATGTGTATTTTTATTAAATCACACAAATAAAATAAAATCACAAATAAATTAAAGCAAACAAATAATTAAATTTTAGTAATATTTTGATTTTAATAAAATAAAAATAGGTTAAATTTTTTTAAAGGAACAGGAACAAATGACTTCATAAAATTTATAGTGATCACGCCAAACTCAAAACAGTTGAATAAAAAAATTATACAATATTACAAGATTGTAATTTTTTTAATTTTGAACAAAATAAAATTGCTAATAAAAAGAGCTACTTTGAAATTATAAAATAATAAAAAGGATCATTCAGAAAAAAGAAAAAAAAAAAGAAAAAGCATTCGAATGCTGGTGCAAAGTAGAGTGAGTTTTACTATCAAATATTGAAATTGGTAATTTAAATAAAAAATATTGAATTTACCCATTTTGAATTTGTGCAGAAGTAAAACTAGCGGCCAAATCAGACAAAACATGCGATTTAGGCAAAAATAAATAAATCTATATACATAAAAGGAGGCTTTGGCTCTCCCAAAGCTTGCCACCTCAACATTTTGGAGAAGTCTGCATCCGCCAAGTGTCTCTCCTCTCCAGCCGCCATGTGTCGAGAGAATGAAACTGCCATTGTTACATTTTCTTAAATGTCATTCAATTCCTAAATATTAATTCTGCCCAAACTCTTCCTCAATGAAATTCTTGAAATATCAATAGATCCATCCTCTGTGATTACAAGTTTGCGCACAACCCAGAAACCCAACCAAGATCCAGTAATTAGAAGGAAAACGAGCAGAAATATCAGTAGCTGCATGACATAAATAGCATGTGTGATTAATGGAAACCAAAATGGATTGTGACAAGCTGCAAGCTGCTCAGAAACTGTGTTTAATCACAATCAAGGTTACATCAGAAGGCTTCTGGACAATTTTTTACAAGTAGAGTTTTATGTGTGTGGGGTGTGGGGGTGTGTGTGTGAGAGAGAGAGAGAGAGAGAGAGAGAGGAACATGCTCCCATATGACATTGAGAAAGTTTGCACGAAAGCTGTATGCTATACAGAGTATGATTTCCAGCATGCAACTTATCTTTTTTTCTTTTTAATAGTTCTTCCGTTCATTGTATCCATGACCATATTTCTTGCTTACTATTTCAATTGTGTTATAAGTTTTTAAAATGCGGCGCAACAGTCTCTTGGTTTCTGAGGAATTTGTTTGGTAATAGATGCAAAAGCAATGAAGAGATCATTTGAGTAATTAATTTGAGGTTGTGTAAGTTTTTATACTGTGTTAAATATCTATTTATCGTCGAATCGACAATGAAAAAATGCTTAAAATGCTAAAACTTTATCATCTGTAGTGTTCTGCTGGAACAACATATGCAGAAACTGTATTTGGTGAGATGCTTCCAAAAAAGGCTGTCTGAATTGATATAGATATTCCATAATGAAATTTTCCCAGCTCATTATTCCAACAAAGGTCCCTTGTATCTTCGTCTAGCTTTTCTTTGGAGTATTGTGTTTGTTAAAATTATAGCTCTACTTGATTTACATCTTTCTCTATTGAATTTATTTAACTCAATTTTCTTCGTTATGAAAGTAATGCATCAAAAAAGTCAAGACCTACTTTCGTTAATGTATTGTGACGAAAGCACTCTGCTGGGCCGACACTGACACTAAGAGACAAAAGCTAGGGGAGCAAATGTGGAAAACTGACACACAAGATGTTCGATGAAAGTCCTCAATGAAATTCTTGAAATTATATCGTTCTTTCATCTGATTTTCAGGTCCCCGATTTCAATATCACGTGGAGAAGGAGCGTTGATAAATCATTCCAATCTCTCATTCGTCTGCACTTCGCTGATATCGTTAGCAAATCTGTGAACGATCTCTACTTCAACGTGTTGCTGCCATCAGGAAGGCAATTAGCCAGTGATATGCGTTTATTTGTGCCGTTGCATTTTATTTTTTAATGATTAATGTTTTTGAATTTTGGTGGTGGATAGAATGTATGTTGTGTTACTTTTAATAATTTTTGGTTGATTATATTTTTTGTTTTTATGTAAATTATTGTGAAATCTATGATTATTTTTCCAGCATTGATGAAATATAAGATTCATTTAATTATGGTAAAATTAACAAGCAGTAGCATTACAAAAGTTATATAATAAAAAGAAAATTCACAGAAGTTTATTATGGGAATAAAAATACACTTACCATCCTATTTTACAGTTTACAAATCTACTAGGTCTATCGGAAAAAAAAATTACAGACTATGGAGGACAATTTTCAATTTTTGCAATCAATTGCTACAATACGGTATCGCATAACTAAGTATAGTACAAAAATCAATAACAAATTATAAATAAAATTTTATAATTACTTCAATAATTAAATAATACATTAAGTTTCATTTAGGACCGCAACATATTCAAATGTGGAATATGTAGCGCACTATGCATCTTAATCAAATATACTTTTATTTTGGCTGACAATATCTCTTTTAAAGGGAAAGAAAAATACAATGAAATAGAAATATCAAAGCAAAACCAGAAAAATTGAAAGCGCAAGGAGAAAACTTTGTTCAAAGGAATTAGATTGGGAAGTATATAAATTTACAAGTTTGAAAGTGGATCATATCGGAAATTCTGGAAAACAAACATGATGTTCTATTATTTTATTTTATTTTTTAAAAATACTTTTAGTGGGAATTGTAAAAAAAAGTGGATAAAGTAGAAAACATAAATTAGAGTTATAGAATTCTGCAAATTAATAAATAACATGATTAGGATATCATTCATTCAAAATCCGAATGGACACATCCCGTCCAAGCATCCCCGACCATTGAAAAATTGTAATAAAACATTATAACAACAAATGTAACAATTGGTTAAGATTAATAAAAAAAAATACACAAAGAAAACAATTGCAAATGAAATCATTATGTAAACCTGATAAAAAGGGCACTCAAAGGCAAAATCGGAATAAAACACGTGCCTGCGAACGATAAAAATGGGATTTATTCTATATTTTTGAAGAAAGATATGAAAATACCTAATAAAATAGTTAAAACACCTATAAAGAACTAGCAATTAACAATGTTGTGCTAAAAATCAAATGAAAAAAAAAAGAGAAATATTATTTTAAGAATATAAAAAAAATATATCATACATAAAAATAAATCAACAAATACTTAGGAAATAATATTACTTATAAAATAATAATTAGATAAGTGTTAAATGAAGCCCGTGCGTTGCACGGGTTCAAACCTAGTAATAATAATAATTGATGAAGTCGTGCACGGTGCTGATGATTTTACTGTCAGCATTCATAAATCGCATACAATGTTGGCGACTTTAGCAAAAATTAATTAAGTAAATATACTTAATACGATTTGGTCATATAATCGCGCACACTATACGCGACTTTGTTCACTTTATTAACATCTCTCCGCACACAAGATTTTATTAATTCTTAATTAATTTCGCAATATTTTTTTAAATTAGTCTCGAAACAAATTATAAATGTCTAATTATATTCAAAATTTGAACATTTACTTCAAAAATTATGTACGGTGGACAAATTTTAATATGTCGATTGATGATATGTGACGATCTCTAATGTTGCTCCGATCCAACACTTCTTTTCCAAACGAAAACTTGAAACCTCTGATTCGAACATATGCAAAACAAACACAAGGAGGGGTTCCCGGCAATGGGACTCCGACACTCAAGTCAGTAGGGTTGCTAAGAAATTTTTTTAGAACAGTGTATATGTATGTGCTTCTAATATGATTGTGCGTAAAAAATAAATGAATGAGTGTTGTAAGTATATATACTCCCTGTGATACGTGACCGTTGAGATTACCCGGAAAATATGGGAAGTGGGCAACTGATCCGCGAAAATGGCGGTCAGTTGAATTCAAATCTGTTCGCCTCCTTTTCACCATTAATTAGTTCGTCGATATATCTCGAGGCTGAATCAGTTCGTCATACATTAGTTCGCACACAACGTCGCAGAACAGTTCGCTTCTTTTAAATTGTTCGCACATATTGACTTTGACTTCAGTCCGGTTTAAGGGCGAAAACCCGATTCACTCCAGTTCGACCATATCAATCTCATCCCCTTAAATTATGAAATATGAAATTAAAAGATATATTATTTGACAAACTAACATCGAACACATTTTAATATCTTCATGAAAGGTAGATTATCTGAACTGACATTTATTTTAGTTACAAATGTAATTAAATTTTTAGAAATTGATAAAAAAAAAAAGGAAAACACTTAAACGAAATATACCGACCATTTGCTATTACCCTATGCTCATTTATAATTTCAACTGATTATTATTGATTGAATTTTAAGAAAATTGTTACATGTAGAATGCATGCACTGTATTCTGCAAGTGTTATACCCTATTATAGTATATTATATCATTAAAAGAAGGGTGCAGACAAGATTTACTAAACACATCCCAATTCTGATGTTACTGTTCACAAGTGATGTGAACAGTAATATTAGAAATAAGGTGTGTTTAATAATTAGTGGGGTGCAGATAATATGAATAATAACACTAGAAATAAAATGTGTTTAGTAATTAGTGGGGTGCGGATAACCGGCACTTCAAAGAAAAATCTGAAAATTTATACCAAAGGAGCTGGTAACACCCTTGCCAGCCCCAGCTTCTAAACTTTACAACGCCCTTAAATTTTCTCTCTCTGTCTCGAGAAAATCATTCTCTCTCTAGTTTCTCTTCTCATAATTGCTGCTTCAATTTCTCTCTTTCCAATCAAAGGTAAGCTACATCCCTGTTAAAGTGTTTGTCACTTTCGATTCTGAATTTTTGTGATAATTGCCCGTTTAGCATTGCTTGAGCATTTATTTTTTTGGATGATGAAATTTATGGGGGTTTCTCGTTTTTTAGTATGCTTGGGAAGATAATTACTTTCTGCTATGCTAAATTTTACAGGCGATTGATTTTTGTATGATTTTTAAGTAAATAACAAGGAAGTGAAAACCTCCGGGCTTGATTTCTTGATTGTGATGAACTTTTTCTAGGTTTTGTTTTTTAAAATTATTTATGAAGTTTACCTTTTTTTTTCTCCTGCGATCTAGATATGCCGGCCATTCCTTCTGGATAGCACATTTGATTTTAGTTCTTTGCAAATCTTGAATAGATTTGATGTTAAGTTTACATTTGTGGAGTAATTTAAGTTTATCTTGACATGTTTGATTTCTTGTCATATATTTATACCTTTTCCTTTAATTCATGCAGATGGCAAAAGATGAAAGGTAAACCCCGGTTTTTTTGTGCTGTTTACATCAAACTATGTAGTCTCACGATATACAATTCATTTTTTGCTGATTGTTATGTTGAAATGTCTTCTTTGATCCCCCCCCCACCCAAGCTCCTCACCACCACGTACAGGTCGCAGGTCTCGTTCATTATCTAGGTCCCGGAGAAGTCGTTCCAGGTATAGCTTTTTGGAGTACTGTAGTCGATTGATCAAATTGTTGTGTTGACTTGCTTATGAATATGTATAAGCTCATTTCACATATGTGTTTTTTCTAAGTAATCTTCAAGGTTTAATAGTATGAAGGGAGTAGTTGACTGAACAAACAGTGGATTGAGTTTCCTTGGAGTTATCATTATGAACAGGATCTGTTACTTTTGTTCCCTTATATATGATCATCTACATAATTTATTTCCTCCTTTGTAAATTATTTATGAGTAGTGTTATCCCTAAATTACATGTGAGATGTAAATCATGGGCTACTGTCCAAACATAGTTAGGACCTATTAGTCGTATTTCCTGGTATACAAAGATGTAGATGTGTTGATATTAGTTTCCAGTTGCACACTTTCTTTTACTGAATTTAAATGACAACATATCAGGAGCCGTGATTCTGGGGATGTTGCTAATCCTGGGAATAACCTTTACGTGACTGGTTTATCTTCGAGAGTTACTGAAAGAGACCTTGAGAAGTATTTCAACCGTGAAGGAAAGGTATGCTCCTTGATGTTCTTTATAACATCTGTGATTATATTAGGCTGAGCATGCTCTGCGTTATCCATTTGCATCTTGTATGATATAAAGCTGCCTTTTAATTCAGCTCATTAAATTGATTGAGGATGATATGTTTTGAGATTGAATATAGATCTGTAGCTAAAAATAAAAAAATATAAAGGTAACAACAATTATAATAATTCATAGCGGTCTCTTTTGAGTTGTTGTTATGACTAGAGAACATGAGCACTTAACGATCATCTAAACAACATTAATGTGTGTACCTGGAATGGGTTAACAAGTGACACAAAACAGCTAAGAGGAACAAAAGTTTTACAAGTTTTTTTCTGTTTCTTTGTCAAATAAATATCTGATATTAACTCATCTGTGGATAGCTACAAAATAGTGTGTGCTTGTTGGTAACCAGTCCACAGGGAGAACACATCTTGATTTTTCTTGATATTCATGTTGATACATCAAACAAGTAGTTATTTATACAATGTTGATTTTGAAAACTCCACGTTTGATGAAACCATGTAGACAAGTTACCTTGCTCTAGCTTTGTTACTGTTTTGAATAAGTGCCTTTATTTTCATTAATCTCAGGTTCTTGAGTGTCATTTGGTCAGAGATCCTCATAGTAAGGAGTCTCGTGGATTTGGTTTTGTTACTATGGAGTCCACCAAAGATGCAGAGAATTGTGTTAAGTCCCTGAACCGATCTGTACTGGAAGGCCGACTAATTACTGTTGAAAAGGTTTTTCCCTTCACTGTTTTTCTTTTATGCTTAGATACTCTATATTGGTCTTATGACTAATATATTGTACTAATACTAGTTATTATCTTCAGAATGTTGCCTGCTAAATTTTTGGCAGCAGGTCTGGTCTGTGTATCTCCATCGAATTCAAACACTAAGCCCTATAAACAGCTGAACTAACCCTTTGTCATCATGCGCTCTGCACCGACACCTCAAACTCCTAGAACCAATTCGACTATTTTGCAGAGGGTCGAATGCCCTTAATTACTTATTATTCAATTGCTTCTACTACAAAGTTTTTCGTTATATTTTGCACATTGCTTGCCATGGTGAAGGTGTGTGACTTACTCCTTAATGAAGATTCAATTTCAAGCGGCCTAAGTAAAGATGCTTATTTGTAAAGTTTTGTTGTTGATTATATTCACATGTAATTTATGGCCTTTTGTACTATTTATTTTCATTGGACAGTTCTGTTGGCCAATTTTGTCTGAACAACAAAATTATTATACTCTCCTTATAGGTGGGCGAGTTTCCTTTCTAGATCTTAATTTTCATAGTGTTTTAAATAGCAGCATGCAAAACTGTCTCTGTAAAATTCCTCCAAGTGAAGCTAACTTTGTCAACTGTCATTGCATGTAGGCTAAAAGGAAACGTGGGAGAACTCCGACTCCTGGAAGATATCAAGGTCTGAGAGAGAAGCAAGGTATAGCATTTTTGTTATTTTTTTCCATCCTAGAAACAAAAATTTATAAATAAATGAAGAAGGAATCACAGTGGAAGTCCAAATGGTCCTAAATTGTTCAGGGGTATTTTTGTAATTTAGTATTTTAATTAAAAAAAATTGTGAGCTCAGCGTTTTCTCCCTCTGCAGAAAAGTAAATTCCTCATTTTTCTCTCACAATCAACCAAAAACCTAGCCTCTTTTACATTTATGCTCTTAGTTTGGAATTGAATTTTTTTATTGGTTGGCCTCTGAATACAAATTTTGGGACTGTCGCTAGGTGTCAGATGAATTTAATGTGGTGCATTATGTAATCGATGTTCAATGAAATTAAAAGCTAAAAAACCGACATAATAGTAATATAGGATTACGTCTTGTGGTCTGTGTTACATTTTGCTCTTATATTGTACTCAATTTCAGTAATTTGTGTATATACATGGCTAAGATAAATAATATCCGTGTGGAACATTATGTTGTAATAGTAGTTGATCTCTTGCATGCTATTGTTCAAGGATAGTTTGACTCACAACATCCTGATTCATTATCTCTGTGTTATCTGTAAAATCCCAACACTCCTATTGTAAGTATGTTCTTGAAACAGTTTCTTATCAATCCTCTGTTTTACAAAGTTGCTTACATTTGTGCACAGAAAGTGGTAGGAACAGGAGAAGATCTCGTAGTCGCTCTCGCTCACCTCGGAGGAGACGTGATAGAAATATTGATGACAGGGATCGGAAAGGGCGATCGCCTTCGCCTTATGGTAGGAGGGGAGACGATCATGTGTCCAGTAGGAGACATAGGGACCGTTCGTAGTTTCTGTTGTCTTTTGGCGAGTGAAATGACGCATTCCCCCCTCAAGACTATATACATTGTTGTCAGCTAATATTTTGAGGGTTATATGAATTTGCTAATCAGATATGGAGACCAATATTGTGTTTGAACACTCTTTTCAGGCGCCATTTTAAAAATCCTGCTCTTTTTCTTGTTTGTTTATTTGTTTGATTTTTTCTTTCTGGCTGAATTATTTATTTGAAGGTTTGTTGCCCAGATAATTTTAACCGTTCGTTTATTGGATTTTCTTTCACTGTAAAATGTGTTTCATTAATATTGATATGATGTATTATAGTATGATTTAGTTTATGTAACATCTACAAGAAAATGTCATTTAATTGTTCAAAGTGTCACTATAGACATTATGTTAACATTTTGATCTTACATTTGATGGGGTTACTTTTCTTTCAAAGGCAGAAGGGAAAATTTGCTACTACATGATTTTGAAATTTTTTTTTTTCTTGAAAGGACATGATTTTGAATTCTAAACCTTGAAGTTCAGTACTATTGGTCTTAAGTGACACAGAGGTTTAGAAGAGTGAATGAACCTCTATTAATTTTTTAAAATTCTTCGAACGTACTGCATTGTAATTTATACAGCTTACATCGCATAATTATTGGGCTAGAATGCAGCACAACTTACTATCCCAGAGTTCATTACACAACGGAAACTTAAACTTTTGAGGTAGAGTTTCTTTGAAAACTTTTTTAGAAATATGAGTTTTAGCAAAACTTTGTATGCAGTATGATGAGATATATAAATACAACAAGATATATCAATAGAATTGCTAAAACAGAAAGATAAGCACACAAAGGTTTATAGTGGTTCGAATGTGGTGTAATCCTTCTACGTTCACTCTACTTCTTCTCTGAGAAGGAACTTGGTTAAGAAAGTTTGATTTACGGGACTCAATCTTACAAACTATCAACTTAACAAGTTGTACCTACTAAAATTCAACTTCCACACAGGTTGCTTGAATTCTAAAGGCTAACCCACACAGGATCCTAAAACTCACACAAAGTTATTATCTTTTCTCCTAAGGCTAAACAGTCAGCAAATATCATAATCCTATTAACTGAGGATACTTAACTTAACCTAAGCACACAACACAAATGTTAAAAGTATATGGGGTTCCTCAACTGGTACTTGAAGCAGCCTTGATAGATCTTGAACTCAAATGCTTCTAGAGTTTGACTGCTTCTTTTTGAGGTTGAAAGACTGAATGTATATGAACTAGAGCTTCTTGAAATGATGCTTGCTTGAGAATTTCAAAAGTTACTTCAGTCAAGTGTGTAGATGTATGTTCTTCAATCAGTTCTACCTCTATTTATATGAGTATAGTATATGTCTGTAGAAGAGCGACATATCTCTTTGAATTTGAATCCGTATTGCTTGCATTAAATGTGTCTGAAGGGTTGCATTAACTCTTCATTGTCTTGCACTCCCGGATATTTAATGCGGCTGTACTAGGTTGCAGTAATGTCGCAGTCTGTCAGGCAATGTGTCGACTGGCCACTGGCTCTCGGTACTGATTTCTTCAGTCTGTGTCTACTGGCTAGTTGAGACTTGATTGATCCTCGAACTTCAGTTGATCTTCCTCATACTGTATTGAGTGTGTGATTCGTCAATTCATTCTTACTGTCTTTTTGACTTAGGATGCATTACTTCCTTTCTGCAACCTTTGCTCAGTGCAGTAATGCAGTTTTATGTGCCTTACTGCATTCATTCTGCATGTAGTAACTTGACTATTTTGCTGTCCTGCTACATTTTACTGCTTAATAGTAATTAAATACTGTATTCATCTGTTGCATTCAGTAGCGGCCTTCTTTGCTGCGTGCGGTATCCTCTCATTCGATCATTTAGCTACTGAATTACAATATCCTCCATTCTTTAACATGTATTCTTAACTCAACACTACTATAAGTTTCACTTAAACAATGTGAAAAATTGTGTACTCTATTTCCTATTACAATTTTGTTTTGTCTCATCAAAATCCAAACATTAAATGAATAACAATTTCATTTTTTTTATGATAACAAAACATTTACATTATACAGTTCATTGTAGAGTATCAGAGCATTACTATAGCATTTTCCTTTTCATACTTTACATATGGATGTTTACAGACTGCAGAGTGTTTACAATGAAAATTTTTCTAATGATCTTGATCATGTTATCAAAGCAAGTATCATGCTAGCAACCTATCATAAATTCTATCACCACAAAACTCAAACAGATATTTCTAGCATGTTTTCCTATAACAGAAAGTAAAGTATACAAAGTTCACAAGTTATGAGCTTGTTCCATCAGACAGTAACTTGATTATATCAGAAGGTTTGAGGTTACAATTTACAGGAATTCAGAGTATAAATACAGCTTACGTATATGTTACACAAAAGAAATGCAGTAAGTTGTTGATCTTGTCTTCATATCTTCAAGGTTACTGGTGTCCGAAGAGCTTCCTCTTTACTTAATCATCTTCAGGTCTTCTTCTTCTTTGAAATTTAGTTCCCTTCCACCAATTAATGATGGATTCTTGATATGATTCATCAAGTTGTTGTTTGATCTTCGGTATCTCAATCCATCTCAGCCAATAATCTTCACTAAAGGGTATCTCCTTCATTTTCTTCACATCTTCAATCAAGTATATCTGTACTTCTAGCTCTACTTCTCTTGCTAGATCTTCATATTTTACCAAGGAATCTCTATAAGTTTTGTAACTTTCAAAGCAGTTCTTCTCACACAAGTATCTGAAATACCTCAAATATTTCGATCTTTTGAACATGGCGATCTCTTCATAGGTGGGAATCTTGTTTTCTGGAAGTTTCACTTTATAAAATAGCTTCAAGTTCTAAGCAATGCTTTCTTTCAAGGGTCTCTGATCCATCAGTACTGATGCTTTTGCTGAAAGGTTATCTGGATCAAAGCATGGAAAATCTTGAGGTGGGAACTGATTCAAAGCATCCTCAAATTTTTTCATAAGCTCTGTTCTTCTTTCTCCTACAACACCAAGCTCAATATCCAAGCATCTTGTTCATTTCTTCTCTACTTATCAGCCTCTTTTAGTTGTCTCCACCTTTCTTCATCTAGCCTTCGAACAACAGCTTGATTTAATTGTTTACTCTTCTATGGGGGTTGATGTTGTTTGCCACTTCTTCTCTGTGTGGTTAGAGGGGGTGTTGCATCTTTCCTAACAACCAACCTAAATGCAGTGTTGCTTACTGTTTTGGATGCAACAGTACTGGCACCTACACCTCCTCCATCCTTATCATCGTCTTTCCTTCTTTTTATCTAAGGACTCTAACCATATGCTCTTCCAGATCTTTTTCTCTTCTTGCCGGCCAAAGGCTCCTCATCATCTTCATCTTCCAAAGATTTCACTTCCTCTACTGCGACATCCATCACTTTATTGTATTTCCCTTTTTTATCATCATCAACGGAGGCTTTCTTACAGAGGCGGCTGCAGTTTTATTAGAGGGAGCATGTTGATGATATGCTCGGATCATAATGTCTCTAAGCTCTCCAACAAAAAGCTCAAGGTTTGATAATCTATCATTTGTGCTTTGTGATTCTCGAGCTTGATTAGAGGCATCTTCTTGAAGTGAATTCAACACAAGTGAATGTGCTGCAAGAGTATCTTTGATCTCCTTGACAGATTGATCCTGTGCTTGATTGGCAGCAGTAACTTCCCTTACTCTTCTTTTTATGTCCAGAGCTTAAGCATTCCACTCAACATTCAGCTTTGTCTGCATCTTAGTGGAGAGTTCAGCTAACTCTTTTCTCAACAACTCCATAGTTAAAGCATGTGATTTGTCACTAATGTTCATGTTGTTCACCATGTTGACTTCATGATCTTGAGGAACACATACTAATCCCTGAATATCATTTGCAATGTTTTGGAAGGTTTGCTCTTGAACAATTGAAAGAGACAAGGTGTCATAGTTTCATTTACAATGTTTTGGAAGGATTGCTCTTGAACAATAGAAAGAGACATGGTGTCATAGTTTCTCTTTCTTGGATTCTTCTCAGTTGGCTGAACATATGAAATCAAGGTTTGATTAGATTTTAGATATTGTTTCTTCATTGCGTCAGCAAACTACTTCTCAATCGGCTCAATCTTAACTTCTTCAATCTTCTTCTTGATGGCCTCCTTAAATTTAGTCATACGAAAAAGGTCGTCATCTTGAGAAGATAAATCAACATGTAAGTCAACATCATCATTATCATTATCAGAAGAGTCTGGATCCTGTGCTGGTGGAGTGGTCAGTGCTTCCGTACCCTTGGGGATCAGAACAACATTCTGATCCAATTATGTTCTTGTACTACTTGTTGCATACTATCCTGGCATGAATTCTGCAATGTCAGAAGTAGGGTTAGATAAACCAACATCAGATCCAATATCAATCTCCTTAAGAGATGACTCTAGATGCATTGTTTTTTTCTATCAACTCATTCCCTTATACATCTTCCACAAGCCCCAGTCTCAACAGTAGATGTGCCCGAGGTCTTCATAGGGGATAGTGTTTCAACAGTACTCCCAGCAACATTCTCTTGCTGTATCAGATCCTTCATTTGCATAGCTACATTCTCACGCTCTTCAATAATTTTGGTGGTAGCTTAAAGTATCTCGAGATTTTTGGCATCAATGTATGTAACTTCAATGATATTTTGAAAATCTGCCAAAAACTTATCATCTTCCGCGGTTTCTGTTGCAGCTTAGTAGGTAGAGATAATATCTTATTTAATTTCTACGCAGATTGCTGCATCACTTTCTGCTGCATTATAATCAATCACATCATTATGTACTGCTAGTTGAGCCAGTATAGGGAGTCCTGTTTCAACAACTTCCTTTGTGGTTGCATTATCGGTGATTTCTTTCTATAGCATTGCTAGAACTCCTTGAATCTTTGCAGATGGTTTCCTCTCAGATGAATCTTTCTTTGGTGAGGGGGAATCGTCATAATTTAGCAATTCTTGTTCTTCTGTGTCCATTGCTTCAAGGTTGATAAAGAGTGGCAATTCAGCAACCATAACATGGAATGTGGGGGATTCATATGTTTCATTTATGCTCAAACCTTCCCCTAGTTACAAATTTCGAGGTGTCTATATTTACCCTTCTGAAATGCTAGCTTGCAGGCCGAGCTGTAGCATTTTATCATTGGCTTCCTCCACCTCGAACTGTGTCATCTGTGTCTTAGCTATCTCCAACTCTGTTGGGTTCCCTACAATCTCAGCAGTGGGAAACATCTGTGCATTAACTTCCTCTACTATCATTGATTGTTCACTCAAGACTTCAGTAGGTTCAACATAATGGATTAACTGGTTTCCCATAGCTGCTCTATGCTTTCTCAACCTTTCCTAAGCCTCAACCACTTCATTCAGCTTCTCTTCCCTGTATGATTCAACGAATCCTGGTTGAATAAGAGATAGGATATCATCAGTTTTGGCCCAATTTCAGACTATTCTTTCTATTATGAGAAAATCTCTCCAAGAAAGCAACTATTCTCCTCTGGAGAGATGCATTGTCCTCCACAGTTGGTAGTAGCTCTCCAAATTCACACAAATTGACTCAACATAATGATCAAGAAATGAATGTGCTTCATCTGAGTTAATATAATCAATTGTTCTCTTAGGAACAACCCATGCTTCAAGTTGTTTCCAGGACTCTCATATTGCTTTTTCTTTCAGAGACTCATTCTCTTCAATTTCCTCACCTTCCTCAATTTTCTTTCTCTTCTCTCCTTCTTTTTCTCCCACTTCTCCTTTAGTTTTTTCATCTTTTTTCTGCTAGGCAGAATCAGATACCTAACTTGTTGCACTAGATCCAGAACCCTGGACTCATCATTACCAGCATCCAAGGGTTCAGGAAGCACATTTGCTTGCTTAAGAAAAGCTTTATCTTGTTTTGGTTCTTCTTCTTCCACAACATGTTTAGGTTTAGCTTCCTTGGGTGCAGGCTCCACATTCTTCCAAGAAATCCTTGTAGGGGCATTTCATCATTGTCATCATCATCATTGGAAGAAATGGGCTACTCAGCTTTCTGGTCGTCTTTCTTATTAGCATCCTCACTGCATTCTGTTGTTACATCCTGGTCAGATGAGCTTTCTGCAGTAGTAGGGAGTTTTGTTTTCTGCTTATGAGTGGAGGATACAACAGTCTTTCTCATCTTTTACTGAATTGTTGTATCCTTTTCAACAATTTTTTTCTTTGAAGGTGTCTTCTTGTTACATAAGTACCATTTAGTAGAGATTGGTATAGCATCCTCAATATCGATACCCATTTTGCAGAGAGTAGAGGTGATGGTGATGCCATAGATTCTTCTAAGGGTTTTCTTTGCAGCTTCCTCCCAAATCCTCTTTAGGATATATCTACTCTAGTTTATCGGTACTCTTTTTATGATAGCAGTCATGATCCAGAATCGAAGGTCAGTGCATTTTTCAAAGCTCCAACATCTTCCTTTGATGGAGTATGCACTAATGTTATGAAGAAATTCATATTCAGGCTTGAATTTCTTCTTCTCGCATATTTTCTTCACTAACCCAGTGGTGGAATCTATTTAATTGTGGAATCTTATTTAAATAGACTCCACATCTCCTCAGTGTACCCGCTCCCATAATTCTCAAGTTCTGATGGGGCGGGCCTTTTCCAGAAATATCAAAGGTGGATGCAATGATCTTCGATGTTAGGGTGTACTCTTTTCCTCCAACATCCATTTTGAAGATGATACCTTTATCATCATTAGAGAGTCTTGCAAAGACATAGAATCTCTGAACAATTGAGACAAAAGGCCTTTGTATCTGGTGGTCAGAAGACCAGCCATGTTGTTTTCCTGCATGCATTATCAAACTTTGTCTCATAGATGTTTTCTTCTGATGTTAAGGCTTCTGGGTTAACGAGGCATCCTTCAACTACCTTTATCTCTCTTGCGGCGACCATTGTAAAAAGATGAATGGTTTCTAAGATCGGGGTTTAGAGTTTGTAAGAGGAAGAGATGTATTTGCTTGGGGGTTCGTGAATTCTGAATAGATATCGAATGAAGGAAGATGATGAACAATTTAAATTCAAATACAAGAGGTTTGTGATCAATGATTAATTAAAAGGTTGTGAAAGAGCCATGAAATCTGACGGTTGGAATAAAAAGGTGGGGGGACTTCCTTGAAATATTAGAGACTTCTGAGGTTAAAATAAAAGAGATGATTATTGCTATCTGAAAAGACGGATTTTACATTAAAGCTAGATATGATTTTGCTGCTTAAATGATTAACATTTAAGGTTACTATTTCAATACGAGGTTGCAGAGCCTTAAATGCATTAGAAATAAATACAGTATCCTGAAATATGTTGTATTTTGGAATGTGTTGTATTCTGAATATGCAGTATCCTATATTGTAGAATTTCTTCGGTAAATTGTATTGTTGATATTAGTCATAAACACTGCATTCCCCTTACTTCATGCATATTCTCTAAACTTGTTGAAGCTTGATTTCTTCATAACTTGATAATCCCAAGTTTATTCTTTAGTATAGAAAATCTTGATTCACATAAGGGCTTTTTGAAATATATCAGCTAACTGCAAATCGGTATGAAGTTTGTCCAGCACAATGTCCTTTACCACGTGATCTCTTAGAAAATGATGTTTCACATCAATATGCTTTGTTTTGAAGTGGAATACTGAATTGTGTATGATTGCAATAGCACTTGTGTTGTCACACAGAATAAGAGTTTCTCTTTCTTCTATGTCATAATCTCTCAACTATTGTTGTATCCAGAGAATTTGTGCACAACAGCTTCCTACAGCAACATATTCGGCTTTTGTTATGGATGTTGCTATAGATGTTTGCTTCTTGCAGAACCATGATATTAATCTTTCTGCAAGAAATTGACAAGTACCACTAGTACTTTTTTTTTCAATTTTGCATCCAGCAAAATCTGAATCTAAGTATCATTTCAAACTGAATCTTCATTCCTTATGATACCATAGCCCAACATCCTGAGTTCCTTTGAGGTATTTGATGATCCTCTTAACTGCTGCAAGATGTGATTCCTTAGGGGTTGTTTGAAATCTTGTACAAACGCCTACTGTAAATATGACATCAGGCTTACTTTTAGTAAGATACAACAAATATATCTAATCAAGCTCCTGTATTTTGTGATGTCTACATCTTTTCCATTTTCATATTTTCCAATGAATGCTTACTACTGATCCATTCTCCATTCTAAATTTCTTGATTAGTTCATTGGTATACTTGACTTGATTTATGAAGATGCCATTGTCAAGTTGCTTGACTTGCAGTCCTAGAAAGAAACTTAGTTCTCTCATCATGCTCATCTCAAACTTTTTCTACATGAAGGTTGAGAATTTTTCACAGAGATCATTGTTTGTGGATCCAAATATGATGTCATCCACATAAATTTGCACAAGGAGAATATTGTCTCTATCCTGAATCCTGAATAAGGTCTTGTCTATTGTACATTTCTAAAATCCATTCTCCAAAAGATATAAAGACAGAGTATCATACCATGCTCTGGGTGCTTGTTTCAGACCATATAGAGCTTTATGTAATCTGAACATTTTCTCATTTGGTTGATCTTCAAAACAAAGAGGTTGTTCCACATAAACTTCTTCAGATAAAAGACCATTCAGAAATGCACTTTTTACATCCATTTGATAGACATTGAAATTCTTGTGTGCAACATAGGCTAAGAAAATCCTTATAGCTTCAAGCCTTGCTATAGATGTAAAAGTCTCATCAAAATCAATCCATTTTTCCTGACAATATCCCTTAGCAATTAATCTTGATTTGTTTCTGACAACAATTCCAAACGCATCTAGCTTGTTCTTGAATACCCACTTTGTTCCAATCACACCTTGATGGTCAGGTCTAGGAACTAGCTTTCATACTTGATTTCTCTTAAAGCCATTTAGCTCTCCCTGCATAGCTTGAATCCAATTACTATCTTCCAAAACTTCTTCAATGGTTTTGGGTTTAATTTATGATATGAAGCAGACAAACATGACTTCATGAGGTCTTGGCCTTCTTTTTCTAACTCCAACATTGGGATCTCCAATAATGAGTTCTCTTAGATGATTCTTGAGCTATAGTCTATCTAGTTCAAAGACATGTGTGGGTTGATGATCTGTTATTTGTTGTTCTGGAACAGATTGCTGGATTCTGTATTGTTTTTGTAATTTGTCTGGTTGCTGTGCAGTAACCTGCGCTCTTGTATCATATGGTGCAACATTCTATGTACTGTCTTCTACAGTCATTTCAGCAGGGATAAAGATTCCTCCGATATACTTAACCTGATGATCCTTGATCTCATCTATGATATATCTTTTTTCATCTTGTCAAGGTCAGTTGTATCACAGTGTGGTTCATCAAACACCACATGCACTAATTCTTCAACTATAAAGGTTTTTTTTATTGAATACTCTGAAGGCCTTCCTTACTGATGAGTATCCTAGAAATACTCATTCATCTGATTTTGCATCAAAGGTCTTCAGATACTCTGTTCCATTGTTCAGGATATAAGATCTACATCCAAAGATGTATAGATAGACAATGTTTGGTGCATATTTGTACCAAACTTCATATGAAGTCTTATCATGGTCTTTGTTGATTAAGCATCTGTTTTGGGTATAACATATTGTATTGGTAGCTTCAACCCAAAATCTCTTAGGGATTGTAACTTCTGCAATCATTGTTCTTGCTATTTTTTTAGAGTTCTATTTTTTCTTTCTGCAACTCCATTCTATTGGGGTGTTCTTACTATAGAATACTCATGATATATTACATTCTCAGAACAATATTTCTCTATGAACTTGTTTGTGAACTATGTTGATTTGTCAGATCTTATCTTTACAATACTTAGACTTTTCTCATTCTATAGTGTATTCATGAAATCTGGTAGCCTATTTTGAGTTTTTGATTTCTTGGCTAAGAAAATTATCCATGTAAACCTTGAGTAGTCATCAACAACTACTAGAGAGTGCTTCTTGCCACTTACACTAACAAGTTTAACTGGTCTAAAGAAATCCATGTAAAGTAGATCTAGAATCCTATGAGATGGTCTTTGTACTTTATCTTTGAAAGAGCTTCTTACTTGCTTTCCTTTTTGGCATGCTCCATAAACACTTTCTTTTTTGAAAGCTACGTCTAGTAATCCTCTTATTAGGCCTTTTCTTGCTAGTCTGTTGATGGTTTTAAAGTTCAAGTGACTCATCATTTTGTGTCATAGCCAACTCAACTCCGATGAACTCAATAAAGCATGTTAGCTGCACTGCTGAACTCCAATTGGCTAGGTAGATGTTTTCTCTTCTAGTTCTAGTGAGCTTCACCTCATTGGAATTGTTATTCTTGATCAAACACTTATATAGGTTGAATTCCACGAAGTATCATTTGTCATAGAACTGACTGATACTTAGAAGATTGTATTTTAGTCCTTTAACATAAGACACTTCACTGATGTATGAATTGCCTATGACTAAGCTTCATGTACCCTTGGTGCTTATTTTTTAGTCATCTTCAAATACCACCTTAGGGCCTTTACATGGTTGGAAGTCTTTCAAGGTTTTCTTGTTGCCAGTCATGTGTCTTAAGCAGTTACTGTCAATATACCATACATCACTGATGCTACCTGGCAACTATTCCTGTATATAAGTCAAACAGATTTAGGTACCCATACAAGTACATGTCCTTTAGGTTAGTTCATTTTGGAATCCACACTTGCTTCACAACAATTGGTTTGTTGTGAGCATTGTTGGTTCTCTTTCTGTAAGCAGTCCTTGCAGGATACTGCTAGTTAACAATGTGTGAATGAACTTTTCTTGTGTCACCTCCACCATTAGGATGCGGTTTTCTCTTAAACCTTCATGGAGTATGAATTTCTTTAGGTTTAGACATATAGGTCTTGGTATAAAAGGAATCGAAGTTTTTTTGATGTAGCCTGTGAGGTTACTGCATTCTGACTCTGGTAACTGCAGAATGATTTAGATGTATCCTGTGAGTTTATGTAGTCTTATTTCCTGGGATTTCTTGGGATTCAGAATAGTACATTCTCTTACAACAGAAAGAGAAGTAATTAAAGAATTTGAAATATTAAGTATTAAAGTTGTATCATCGAATAGCTCGTCAAATACAAAGTTACATGCTTTGATAGTCAAACTAACCCTATGGGATAAAATTATCCAAGCTCAATTAGAAGAAAAATTTATACAAAAGATGAAGAAAAAAGTGGAAGAAGGTTCAATAGAAAAGTTTGTTTTGGGGATAAAGAAATACTAAAGTTTGAAGAGAGGCTTTGTGTTCTAAGAAATGAAGAAATTAGAAGAGAAAATTTTGAGAAAGAACATAGTACCCCCTATTCTGGTTATTCTGGTAGTACCAAGATGTATAGAGATTTGAAGAAAAAATTTTGGGTAGAGAAACATGAAGGGTAGTGTTTGCAACTTTGTTAAAAAATGTTTGGTATGCCAACAAGTCAAAGCAGAGCATCAGAGACCATCCGGACTATTGAAGCTACTCAAAATTCTAGAATGGAAATGGGAACATATCACAATGGATTTTGTGGTGGGACTACCAAGGTCAAATCGAGGAAATGAAGCAATTTAGGTCATAATAGATTGACTAACAAAATTAACATATTTCTTACCAATTAAGATGACTTTTACGTTGGATAAGTTAGCATTAATTTATTTGAGAGAGATTGTTCGATTGCATGGAGTACCGATAACAATCATCTCAGATCGAGATAGAAGATTCACATCTAGATTCTGGCAGAGTTTGCAAAAGGCCCTGGGTATTAAATTATTGTTTTCTACTACGTTGCGTCCTCAAACAGATGGCCAATCAGAAAAAACAATTCAAAAGCTGGAAGATATGCTGAGAGCTTGCGCTCTGGATTTAGGGGGAGGTTGGGAAGATCACTTGTCTTTAGTGGAATTCGCATACAATAACAGTTTCCAAATGACGATTAAAATGGCCCCTATGAGGATTTATGTGGTAGGAGTTTGAGAAAAGAAGCTCTTGGGACCCGAAATTATTGAGAAAACAACCAATGTTGTGAAGAAGTTGATAGAAAGGATCAAGACGGCTCAAGACCGATAAAAATCATATGCTGACAAAAGGTGAAGGAAACTGGAATTTGCAATAGGAGATAAGGTATTCCTCAAAGTCTCACCAATAAAAGGAGTGGTAAGTGTCGGACAAAGAGGAAAATTGAAGCCCAGATTCATCGGACCTTTTGAGGTTCTCGAACGTGTTGGTGATGTTGCACATCGAATAGTGCTACCACCAGATATAACAGGAGTTCATGATTTTTTCACATGTCCATGCTACGAAAGTACGTATTCGACCTAAAACATGTTATTCGTTAAGAAACAATTAAACTTAATCAAGATTTATCATACAACGAAGAACTAGTCGTCATTCTTAAATGTAAAGATTATATGCTGTGAAATTTAAAAATCAATCTGATCAAGGTACATCGGAGTTGTCATGGAAGAAACGAAGCCACGTGGGAACTCGAAGATGAGATACGAAACAAATATCATGGCTTTCTCTTTCCAGGTTAGATGCTCTAAAATTTCGAGGACAAAATTATTTTAAGGGGGGAATGTAATACCCCGAAGTAGGATTAAGCAATGATTTGAATTCTTGGATATAATTGATTAATTTTGGATTAATAGAATCACATTTTATTTAATTAGGGATTAGTTGGAAAGCTCGGAATAATTTTGACTATAGGGTTTACCATAAAATATTTTTATAGTGTCTAAAAAGATTTGTTTAAAAAATTTAAGACATAAAATATCATAATTTGGATACAGTTAGAATCCCTCCAGATATAGTTAAGAGGTGTCACCACCTTAAGCAATAAAAGTACACATGGAAAATGAAAAGGACAAATGTCCTCAAGGATTGACACCTCATTGACCATTAACAATATTAAATTATTTTTCCTAAAATTATAATTAAGTAAAAAATTCAGAAAGAAAGGTATTTGCAAAAAGGATTTTTAGGTAACTATCTCTATTTATACATTTATTTTATTCATATAAATATATTCATCATCTTCTTTAGTTTTCTGGCCATCTCTACCGCTGCCATCCATTCTGTCGAAAAATTTCAAAACTCTTCCAAACGTTACCAAAATTTGCAGATTGATTCTCATCCTACCTAAGATACTCTTCCAAACTTCACCAAAATTTGCAGATTGATTCTCATCCTACCCAAGATTAATTTCTCTTAAAATGTCAGGCTTTAAACCGTCTAAAAAAACAGCAAACCCGCCACCCATTTCTCCAGAAAACCAACATTGTTGACCTTGAAGCTCCAAAAACTCATTTTACTCATTTCTTCACCAAAATACATAAAATTTATACTGAAACGACCCTCTCCTCAAGCCCAAACATTTCCCCTTATCAATTTACAGAATTTTTTTGAAAATATTACACTACAATAGGCAAGTCGAAAGATAAACCTGGGTCGGATAAAACCCCAGCCAGATCCACCCAAATCCAGCCCAACGTACAATTGCCAAGGCCCATGGCCGAGGTCGGGTCGGGTCGGGCCAGACCGGGCCACACATGCACGTGTGTGTTGCACAAGCATACTACTACAATAGTATACTAATTACTGAGCCTCTTCTCATGACTTATCTTATATTTCCATTTTTAAGGTCTATTTTCTTATGTGGGATAGTTAAGCACTGCTCCCACATTCAAGACCTTTCATTCCCATTTCAAGTGGCCAAATTTGATGCTTAATCTCTCACTCACCAAAAATTGGTTTTGAGTGATTCAAAATGTCTCAATTATCTACTCCAAACGTAGATTACTCTTTTGACATCCAATCCTTAAAAAGATTAACTCTTAGCCACTTAACTATTGGTCAAAGTGGCCACCCACCACTTTCAACAACCAATTTTCAATCAATCCCCCACATGAGTGGAAATTAATGTATGAATGCAGACTCGAAGCTCAATCCTCAAGAGGCCTCATTGCATTAGGATAGGTGGCTTTTGGCCTTGAACCTTCCACAGCTTACGTCATTGGGTGCATTGACTGTTTAGTGGACGCAATGCCTTGAACCACTCCACCTTCGTGTACACCAAGTCAACAATTCACAACAAAGCCTCAAGCACCTTTGTTGTCACGTTTTTGTCCTTTTCGGTCATGGACACATCTTTAGATCATAAGTGTTCATTAGAAGTGGCCACCACTTCTCACTTACATAGGTGATATCCATACGAGTATCCTATTGTACTCAACCTTCTCAAGGCATTACAGAATCATTAAAACTCATACGACTTATTTCAAGTGTTCTCATCTAACTTTTATTTAGATTTTTCAACATTTATTTACTCTCTAGGGAAGAATTTTACATTTTTCAAGTGTTCTCATCTAACTTTCTTAGTTTAGTTTTCCCATTGAACCATGTTCTTGGGATCTCCAATCCACATGGTTGGGTGTCCACTTAGAAAGTTTTCAAGTCGTGAATTTTAATCCTATTCCCCCTATGAACTTGTTCATTTGATCTCGATTTAATCATTTCATCAAGCCAAATTATCTTTAGACTTTACATAGTCAATCAACATCATGCCGGTCGAGATCAATTACCTCACAATATTATGTTGACGACGTATATGTCTCGATTTACCATTGTATATGTTATTCATTGTCCTACCTAATGTACCATCACGGTCAGAACCAGCTTACTCCAACATGAAATGTCCTTGAGAATGTTACTCGGCCTCTTCTCCTGTCTTATCCAAGGCTATAAACTCAGATTCCATGGTGGAACATGCTATGCATATTTGTTTGGTGGATTTCCATGACACGACTCCACCACCTATAGTGAAAACGTATCCACTCGTGGAAAAAGAGTCCTTCATGTCCGAAATCCAATTTGCATCACTAAACCCTTCAAGCATGGTGGGTTATCTCAAGTAATGCAAACCATAGTCGAGAGTATACTTTAAGTATCTCAAGACTCCTACTAGAGCTTTCCAATGCTCGTTACTTGGATTATACATGAATCTACTCAACTTGTTCACTTAGCATGTAAGGTCGAGCTTCGTACAATTCGTTATGTACATTAGGCTTCCTATAACCCTTACGTATTCAACTTGAGCTACAGGCTCACCTCAGTTTTTTCTCAAGTGTATGTTGAGCTCCAAAGGTGTTTTGGTGATAGGATTGTCATAAGCATTGAATTTTCTTAGCACTATCTCAACGTAGTGAGATTACATTTTGATTCTAATAATCACGTCCGCCAAACCCATATCTTTCATGTCGAAGTTTCGTTTCAACATGCACTTCGTTTCAACTATGACTTCATGGTTGCTACCAATGATTAACATATCATCTATGTAAAGACACACGATGATATAAATCTCGGTTGTGCCCTTGATGTAGACACACTTTTCACACTCATTGCTCTTGAAGCCATTTGACAACATAGTGTTGTCAAATTTAACATGTCATTGTTTCGGCACTTGCTTAAGTCCATATAAGGACCGAACAAGTTTACACACCTTCTTTTCTTATCCAGGTGCTACGAACCCTTCGGATTGATCTATATAGATCTCTTCTTCTAGCTCACCATTTAAGAATGTCGTTTTCACATCCATTTAGTGAATTTCAAAATTGTGCAAAACAACAATCGCTAGAAGCACACGTATCGATGTAATTCTCATCAAAGGTGAATACGTATCGAAGAAGTCAGCTCATTCTCTTTGTCTAAAGCCTTGGCTACTAGATGAGCTTTATACTTGTCTATGCTTCCATCAGCCTTATATTTTCTTTTTAGAATCCATTTGAATCCTAAAGGCTTACAATCTCGATGAAGGTCAACTAACTCCCATATGTTGTTTTGCATGATGGAATTGATCTCACTATTGATCGCTTCTTTCTAAAGTGGAGCATTCAGGCTCGATAGAGCTTTCTTGGTCGACCTCGGTTCCAACATATAAGTGATGAAATCTAGATCAAAGTTCTTAGCAACTTTTGCTCTTTTGCTATGTCTAGGTTCCTCTTCTAGAGGACTAGAGCTACTTGTAGCTTGATCTAACACTCTTTTATTAGAGCTTGTTTCTATCATTTCTTTACAAGGATACACGTTTTCAAAGAATACAACATTCATTGATTCTATCACCATTCCCTTCGTCATGTCGGGTATTTCCAACTTATGGATTAGGAAGCAATAAGCACTACTATTTAGTGCATAACCCACAAATATGCAATCGATCATCTTAGGACCGATTTTTATTTGCTTAGGAGGTGGTACCTCCACTTTAGCCAAACACCCCCATACTCAGAGGTATTTATACGACGGTTTACATCATTTCCACACTTCGTAAGGGGTTTCGTTCTTTCTTTTCAAATGAATCTTGTTAAGTATGTAATTTGCTGTTAGAACAGCTTCCCCCACAGGTTTTATGGTAACCCTGAGCTAATAAGCATGGTATTCATCATCTCTTTTAGAGTACGATTTTTACATTCGGTCATGCCATTTGATTGAGGCGAGTAGGAAGCTGCTGTTTTTTGAATTATGCCACTTTGTAAACACAACTCCTCAAACAGTGTCTCATACTCTCTATCTCTATCACTTCTTATAGTTTTGATCTTACTACTTAATTGATTCTCTACCTCATTCTTGTAATTCTTGAAAGCTTCTATAGCTTCGTTTTTACTTTTCAAGAGATAAACATAGCAATACTTTATGCAATCATCTATAAAAGTAATAAAATACTTTTTTTCACCTCTAGTTTGCACAAACTTCAAATCACACACGTCGGTGTGAATTAATTCTAGAGGTTTTGTGCTCCTTTCAACATTATAAAAAGCTAGCTTAGCCATTTTGGCTTCAACATACACTTCACATTTATTTGTGTGTTAATTTCATCGACTTTTAGCAAGTCCAAGGTTACTAACCTTTTTTAGCATTTAGATTTACATGTCCTAATTTATTATGCCATAAATCACAACACTCAACAATATAAGAAGAAATTGTTGGATTCTCATTAATCATTTTGGGTACAACTTGGCGCTTGGCCATTACATTGATTTTAAATAGCCCATTAGCCAAATAACCTCTACCCAAAAATACACCATGCTTCGTGAGAATGAATTTTTCAGCCTTGAAGACGAGCTTGAAGCCATGGTTTACAAGTAGTGACCCACTAACTAGGTTCTTGCGGATGTCCGGGACATGCAGTACATCCTTCAATGTGAGCTCCTTACTCGAAGTGAGCTTTAGAAACATGTTTCCCACTCCAACCACCTCAGATGAAGCTTGGTTGCCATGTTGAGCTTTCTTCCACTCACAGCTTTATAGGAGGAAAATACCTCTCTATCCGAGCACACATGGCAAGTGGCTCCCGTGTCCACAAACTATTCTCTTGGGTTGTCCATCATGTTGGTTTCAAACACCACAACACAAAGATCATTGTCATCCAAGTCTTTCTTGTGCTCGGTAAAATTTACTTGCTTGTCTTTGTTTTTCTCAAGCAGTCTACAATCTTTAGCCATGTGGTTAGACATACCACAATTGTAACAATTGTCATAGAATCTCTTCACCGGCTTCTTCCTCTTCTCGTTTTGATTAGGGTTAGGACATTTTCTTTTATTGCCCTCCAATAGGTTGGCCTTAACATCCATTAGCATATGAGGCATATGATCAGCTTTCTTATTGTCCTCTTCGATTCGGAGCTTGACAATCAAGTCCTCGAGGGTCATCTCCTTTCATTTATACTTCAAGTAATTCTTGAAGTCCTTCCAACTAGGTGGGAGCTTCTCAATCACACAAGAAATAGTGAAAGGTTCGGGAAAGTTCATGCTCTTGGCTTGAACCTCATGCACAACCAATTGGAATTCTTGCACTTGGTCTATCACAGGACGTGAGTCCACCATTTGATACTCCAAGAACCGAGCCACCATGAATTTCTTCACACCGGCATCCTCAGTCTTGTATTTCTTTTCAAGAGCATCCCACAACTCTTTGGTTGTCTTACAGCCCGCATACACGCTATACATTGAGTCGCTTATCCCATTCAAGATGTAATTCTTGCATAGGAAGTCACTATGCAACCATGCATCAAGCGCAGTACGCACTTCCATGTTCATGTCATTTTCAGCAATGGTTGGGGGATCCTGCTTAAAGTACATCGCCATTCCAACGATGGTCAGGTAGAACAACATCTTCTATTGCCACCTTTTAAAGTTCTCGCCCGTAAACCTCTTGGGCTTCTTGGTAATAGGTAAAACAACAAGACAAATTGATGCACTCAAGGTTTTAGCAGCAGTAGAGAAGAATGAAGAAGCAACAATAGTTGTTGTATTGGTGGTGACAGTGGGAGGAACTCAATTTCCATCGTTAGTAGGAGGAATCTCGGTAGGAGAAATCTGGTTTCCGTTGTTGTTCAACATTTTTATCTCGTCTTAAGATTGTTTGAAAATATTACATTATAATAGGCAAGTCGAATAGAAACAGAAACAAGAAGAAATAGTAAGTCGAGTCGAAGAAGGCCCTCTCTCTTTAAGATGAGATAGACCAAGGGTAGTGCTCATTGGAACCCTATTGTCTCCCAAAGATAAAACGACTTCATCTCTATAGTAGTAGCACCACAAACTCAAGAGCTTTGGTGAACTTTAGTGCTTTGAGAATTGAGTTGATGTAAGGACAAAAATAGTACAAGGATTTTCGATTTTGATGTGTAAAAATGATGCATGATGACCCCTATATATAGGTGTCCAACATAGGGGGTTATACCTAAAATTGAAGAGAATTTACTGCCCAAAAATGGATCTTTTAATGCAAGTTAACATCCCATTCAAAAATAAGAAACGTCCAAAAAATGCTCATGACGCTGCATTCTACAACACGGCACTGCAACACGGTGTTTACAGTAATCTGGACACATTACTGCATTCTACAGCCGTTACTTCACCCGGCGCAGTATTCTGGACACATTACTGCATTCTGCAACATGTTACTATATTCTGGACATGTTAATGCACCCGGAACTGCATTCTGGACACATTACTGCACCCGACACTACATTCTGGACACGTTACTGCACCCGGCGCTGCATTCTGGACGTGAATAGCAAGCATGGATAAAATTTTGTTCAACAACAGCAAGTGCGAATAGAATCCTATTCCTGCTGCATCCTGGCACGGGCGCGCAACAACCCAGCACCATTAGCGGTGCCGCAACTTTTGCCCAAAAAGATAAACTCGGGTCAAGTAAAATCCGAGCCCGATCTGCCCTAGTCTAGCCTAACGTCCAATTGCCAAGGACCAAGGCCCTCGGCCGAGGTCGGGTTTGGTCGGGCTAGGCCGGGCAGCACACACGCGTGTATTGCATAAGCATACTACTATAATAGTATACTAATTACTAAGCCTCTTCTCATGGCTTATCTTATACTTGCATTTTCAAGGTCTATTTTCCTATGTGGGATAGTTAAGAACTCCTCCCACATTCAAGACCTTTCATGCCCATTTCAAGTTGCCAACTTTGATATTTAATTTCTCACTCACCAAAATTTGGTTTTGAGGGATTCAAAATGCCTTGATTATCTACTCCAAACATAGATTACTCTTTTGGCATCCAATCCTTGAAAGGATTGTCTCTTAGCCACTTAACTATTGGTCAAAGTGGTGCCACCCACCACTTTCAACAACCAATTTTCCAACAATTGGTTCATTTACATGCCGAATTGATCGAAATTCGATCACATTTGTCACATAATACCCTCTTTTTTGATGTCGTATTATTGTACACCATTTTACGAATTGTTTGAGGCCTTTTAATCTTTATCATATCAGTTTTCATTTGCCACCTTTAATTACATTTTTGTACGGGTTAAGCCCTTCAATTTCCAATTCTATTTTTCAGATTTTCAATTTTAAAGAAGGTTTGTTTTGACCACGAATTTCAGCCAAGTAGTAGCCTTGATTAAACGACTACAGTACCTTTGTGGAGGTCGGAAGCTCAAAAGATTCTGCCGATGACCACCTTGTCGGAATCGAGGATTTATTTATTTTGGAGATGTTATTTTATTTATTTTCTTATTTTAAATTGTAAAATTTTACATGTTGAATTTTAATTATGAATTTCATGGAAATTATTGAGAACTCTATAGTAGTAATATACTACTATTTTAATTTTCTTAACATATTTTTTTGCCTTGGTTGATATATATAATTTAAAAATTGAATTTTAGTAATACTTTTAAGAAAGTAAATCTTGGTGCATAATATGTTAAGTAGTATACTAAAATAAAGGACTTGTTCTTGTAGGAGAGGACAAGCTTTCGAACAAGGAGTTCTTGCAATCTTAAGAACGTACGCTTCTGAATTCCTACTTTTTGAGGTGGGATAATTTATGCTTTATGTGCTTAAGCCAAATTATATGCTTATGTGTGTTTGTTTATCATTTAAGTTCATGATGTGTTATACTTCTTGGGTGAAATTCCCATGTCAAGTTATACCTCTTGGGTTAAATTCTCATATCAAGTTACGTGACATTTTGTGAATTTCTATGATTTATGAACATATATAATCATGTAATTTTTCTATTATCTCACTGATATCTGAAACACTCACGCCTACTTAAAAATAATATGTTTCAAATGCAGCTTTGGAAGACGATGGGTTGAAGCTTGGATAAGTGGGGATGAATGTTTTGTAATGTTTTGCTATCTTTCGGGAAAAAGCTTTCAAAAACCTATGTTATGTTATTTTGAATATTTTGAAATCAAATATCAACTTACGTTTATTATTTATATAATTTTCTACTGCAAAGATAGTCTTATCATAAAAGTTAAGTTATATTGCATTCGATGATGATTATTTTAGGGTTGTTTGAAAAAAAAAGGTGAAAAGTGAGTTTTACCCTTGTTCTTTCCTATTGAACTTGTTATATTAGTGACATCCTGACTTGAAAATAGATAATTTCCAGTTGGGGCATTACAGCTTATTTCCCTTATCAGTTTTGGTTGGTTTGTTCAAGACTATTCTTTCGTTGTTTAACTCTCTAAAGTAATCTATTTCAGCGTGAACAAACTTTGATGCTTTTGATGTACTTGTTTTATCCTGAGAAGTTTCAGCATTGTATCCTAGACCATTTCCTTCATAGGCATTTTGGGTCTCCATAATATATTCTTGAGCTTTCTTAGTTGATCAATTGTATACATCAATTGTATTTTGTAGACTTTCATTCTTAGTCTCTAGCTTAGTGACCAGCATCTTGAGCTTGGATATTTCTACTCTGAGATTGTTGCATTCTGCACTGTCATATTCATAGTCTGATATTGTTTCTTTTAGTGCAAAATACTCACTCTTGAGTGTTAGATTTCTTCATTAAGCTTCTCATTGACTGAGTTTATCAGCTCAAAGTCGCTCATGATCTACCTAAAAACTTGGATCATGTTTAACTTCTCTCTATTAGAATCACAAGAGGTTTGTGAATTTACATCTTCATTGTCTTCATCTTCACAATCCTTGGCCATCAAGCATAGTAAAGCTTTTTTATCAGAGGTAGAGCTGTCACTATCACTTTCAAATGAGTTTGGTTCTCTTGCGTCTTCCTTGGATGAGCTTGTTGTTTTCATAGCTTTTGCTTTTCTAAGAAAAACTCTTAGCTTTTGTTTCTAATCTCTCTTCTTTTCTTTCTTTTGCTTTTTTTCCTCTTTAGGGTTCATATGTACTGGAGGATATGGGCAATTCCTTGCATAATGGTCTGGTTTCCTATAGTTGTAACACAGATCAGAAGAAACTGTATTGGACTTATGTAACACTTGTATGTAACACTCTATTAATATGTAACACATAGATGTAAAACTTTATTAATATTTAATATGTAACATGTACATGTAACACTTTATAATATGTAACACTTGTATGTAACACATACATGTAACACTCAGTTAATATGTAACACTTTAAATGTTAAATAATATTTTTTATAACATCTTTTAGTAATTCTTTATAACAAGAACATTTAATACTTTATTAAAAATTTGGACATTACAAGAAAATAATTTAGAGAATTGACTAAGATATCATTTTCGTTTAATAATAGATATGTATATATACGTGTGTGCATGATATATAATAGATAAATATTCTATTTTTGTGTGTATATATATGTGTGTGATATATTTTTTTTCTATAGTAGTCAAAGTCATTTATATATATATATATATATAACAATTAAATGAACCAAATAGAAATTGTTTTTTGAAAAAAATTAAAAACTTTGCATCATTTTTTTATCATGTAAAATAGTTTATTAAATTATAAATATTTTAATATGTAATATACGTAATGCCCTGTTTCTTTTTGTGTGAAGGAAAATTTTTAACTAAGGTGATACGTACAAAATTCATCCATTTTAAGAATTACAAATATGAACGAAATTAAGTATAATTATGAATTACATTTTTTATAAAATAAAAACATCGTAAATAAAACACTTTTGCAATCTTTAGGACATCGACTACCAGCATCTACTACTCGCGCTTCACTCTCAAGAATTCCTTAAACTGAAATCATTTTATACATAAAAGGGGTGAGTGCATAAAGACACTCAGTGGGGTTGATTCATGGATAGACAGAACACAAAAGAGTATAGATATACAAATTCTTAAACACATATATGTGGTTCTTTAGCCACTTTGATGCGGTTCATTAGCTGCTTTGTAATATGTGGTTCATTAGCCACTTTGATACGGTTCATTAGCCGCTTTGTAATATGTGGTTCATTAGCCGCTTTGTAATATGTGGTTCATTAGCCACTTTGATGCGGTTCATTAGCCATTTTGGTGTGGTTCTTTAGCCGTTTTGGAATATATATCAATAATATAAGCACGTACATTTATTTCGCAAATAGCACACTTTGGATTTCGTCAAGTAGTAAGCAGATAATTTGACTCGTACATGACATAACATATATTTTTCAATTAAACATGAAATTTCACGTCGAAAACCTTTGGAAATGTAAACGTGAAAGCACGTAAATTACCCACACTTTAGATAAACGACGACTCGGAAATACTGCTACGGTCTTAGGGATCTAATGAGGTCCTTCGTCCGCGTGTCCTACAAAACACACACAAAGCTTGTCTTAGAGTCTAATCGGACTTTTATGACTTGAATCGTAATTTTTTGTAATTTTAGGTATCAATTGCTATTGTCCATAAATCAGGGTTCGATTTTGTATTTTTCCAAGAGTCGAAGGTTAACTTTTAAATGTAGCAAATACTAAATTTTGCATTTAGGTCCTTGTAATTTACTTAATTTTTAATGCAAAAATCGTCACCGGGACCCGGCGTGCCCACGCAGCGCCCTCCCAATGCTGAACCCGGCGCTGCACACCCACACACACTCTACACACACAATCACACACACGGTTTCACATACACACACATACACACTTATATACACACTAACACACACCCACACACACATTACCGGCGCCCCTCCCAACGCCGTCTCCGGCACGCGCGGCCCACGTCGGAGGCTGAATCGAGCCCGTATCCATGATGGGCTCGTCGAGAGCTACGATTTATATAAGTTACTTACCAAAAAAAAGCAGCGGCGGTCGAGCTCCTCCGGTATTGGCGATTGCTGGCGATGGCTTTTGAGAGATCGAGAGAGTGAGAAGGAGGTCGCGTCTCTCCGGCGACGTACGCACCGGCGGTGATAGGGGATGGAAAACCGAGCCCGTACCCATGATGGGCTCATCGAGTTCTACCTTTTCATCCAAACTTCTTACCGAAAAAAGGACAGTCGGCCGGCGGCAAGGTGGTGGTTGGTGGCAGTCGAATGTGAGAGAAGTTGAGGAGAGAAAAAAGTTATTTTTCTTATTTTTTCGAATTCTTGCTTCCCACAAATGCTTATGCCTGGCTTTGTCCTTCATGCCAAAAGAAGACATGTGTTGACTTGGGGAAATATAGGTGTCATCTTCTTAAGAGGGGTAAGGGTGAGGTGACATCATCTTGGATGGGGTAGGAGGTGATATGTCATCACATGGGGAGAGGGAAAGGATTACCATTTATATCACATTAACTTCACTTATTTTGATTATGATAAAAGGGAAAAAATTATATATCCTAATTAACCCTTAATTACTTTGGGGTGTTATATTCTTCCCTCCTTTAAATAAATTTCATCCTCAAAATTTTAGATACGTACCGAAATATGGCAGATATGGATATTTCGTCAAAATCTTTTTTTTTTCCAAGTCACTTCATTGATGTCATGTTGGCTCCAAAGGACTTTGATTAAGACGACTTCACAATTTCTTAGTTTGTGAATTCCTTTGTATAGGATAACCACCGGATCCTCCTTGTACGTCAAGTCTTTCTCGAGTCTGATATCTTGTCGATTGATCATGTGGCTCGAGTCAAATACGTACTTTCGTAACATGGACACGTGGAAGACGTTATGTATTCTTATGAAGTCCGGCGGCAGGGTTAGCCTATAAGCTACTGTAGGGCTTCAGCTTCCCTCCCTTTCCAAATCGATAAACTCCTTTCATAGGCGATACCTTCAAAAAGACTATCTCCACTTCGAGCTTTAGCTCTCTTTGTCTTTTATCTGCATAGAACTTTTGACGATCCTGAGCCGTCTTAATTCTTTCTTGAACTTTCTTTATTACTTCCATTGCAGCTTTAATATTGTTCGGAGGTATAACCACTTCCAGATTTAACTCGGACATTTCTTTTATCAATTGGTTCTGATTGATAAGCATGATGGTTATCTCGTCTCTGTTCTTTCGACTAAGGCATCAGCGACCACATTTGCCTTCCTGGGTGGTACAGAATTGTACAATCATAATCATTTACTAGCTCCAACCATCTTCTTTGGCGCATGTTGAGTTCCTTCTTCTCGAAGAAATACTTTAGACTTTTGGTCGGTGTAGATTTCACACTTTCCATCGTATAGATAGTGTCGCCAAATTTTAAGTGCGTACACCACGACAGCTAGCTCCAAATCATGTGTTGGGTAGTTCTGTTCGTATGTCCTTAGCTGTCTTGACGCGTAGGCTACCACTCTTCCTTGTTGCATCAGTACACACCCCCAAACCCTGTTTGGATGCATTGCTATAAACAACAAATCTTTTCGTCCCATCTTGGATGGCTAGAACTGGTGCAGTTGTTAACCTTTTCTTTAATTCTTGAAAACTCTTTTCGCACTGATCCGTCCACTGAAATTTTACCTCATTACGAGTCAATCGAGTTATAGGGGTGGCAATCTTCGAAAATCCTTCAATGAATCTTCTATAATATCCAGCTAGACGTAAGAAGCTTCGTACTTCATTCACGTTGGTTGGCGCCTTCAAGTTACTAACCGCCTCCACCTTTGTTGGATTCACCTCGATTCCCTTTGAAGAAACAATATGTCCGAGAAAAGCAACTCTATCCAGCCAGAACTCACACTTTTTTAAATTTTACGTATAACTTTTCCTTTCGCAAGGTATCCAACGTAATTCTCAGGTGTTCTATATGTTAGGTTGTCAAGCGAGTATACCAGAATATCATCGATGAACACTATTGCGAAGCGGTCAGGATACAGATGGAATACTCATCATGTCCATGAAATTTGCTAGTGCATTACTGAGTCCGAAAGACATCACTATAAACTCATAGTGACCATACCACATTCTGAAAGTCGTCTTGGACACGTCTTCCTATTTAATCTTCACTTGATGATATCCGGATCTTAGGTCAATTTTTGAGAATACGCTCGCATCTCTTAATTGATCGAACAATTCTTCAATTCATAGTAACAGATACTTGTTCTTACTGGTTCTCTTATTCAGCTCATGATAATCTATGCACATCCGAAAAGTTCCATCCGTTTTCTTCACGAACAATACTGGAGCTCCCTAGGGTGATATGCTAGGGCGGATGAAACCTCTTTCCAAAGGTTCTTGTAGTTGAACTTTTAGTTCTTGCAACTATTTCGGCGCCATGCGATATGGTGTTTTCGAGAAGAGAGAGAGATCGAGAGAGTGAGAACGAGGTCGCACCTCTCCGACGATGTACGTGCCGACGACGATAGCGGGATGGAAAATCAAGCCCATACCCATGATGGGCTCGTCGAGTTCTACCTTTTCGTCTGAACTTCTTACCGGAAAAAGAACAGTCGGCCGGTGACAAGATGGTGATTGGTGGCGGTCGAAGGTAAGGAAAGGTGAGGAGAGAGAAAAGTTATTTTTCTTATTTTTTCAAATTCTTGCTTCCCACAAATGCTTATGCCTAGCTTTGTCCTTCATGCCAAAAGAAGACGTGTGTTGACTTGGGGAAATATAGGTGTCATCTTCTTAAGAGGGGTAAGGGTGAGGTGGCATCATCTTGGATGGGGTAAGAGGTGATGTGTCATCACATGGGAAGAGGGAAAGGATTACCTTTATATCACATTAACTTCACTTATTTTGATTGTGATAAAAGGGAAAAATATATATATTATAATTAACCCTCAATTACTTTGGGGTGTTATAATATATATGTATAGAAAATATAATTTGGGGTGTTGTAATATATATGTATAGAAAATATAATATTACATGCGCGCTCTATATATATATATATATCTTAAAATATCAATTTCATAAAACTAAATTTATAATTCATTTTACATAATTTCGGTATATATTTAAATACATGACTTTCATTTTATACTTACAATATATAGCATTGCTCAACATATATAAATTCATACATACACATTATATAAAAAAATTATTTAGGTTAAAGAAAAAAATAAAGATAAAATAAAATATTTAAACAATAAAAATTTTAATATTGAAGAATTCACAAACATGCATTCTTAATTGGTATAGTAATTGGTAATATGATTGATAGCTTCAAGGTTTATGAGTTCAAATCCAAAAAGTTGATATATATTTTTATTTTTTACAAATAAAAAGTATTACATTTAAAGTTTTACATAAATATTTATACATAACATTTCTAAGGTGTTATTATAAAGTGTTACAATAAATGTCATAATGTAACACTTTTTTAAAATATACAAAAAGTGTTGCATTAAAATTGTAACACATTTAAAGTGCTACAATACACATCTCCACACGCCACCCATGCGCTTGGGTGTGTGCACCCAAACTCACCCAAATTCGATTCCTGGTGTTGTACATTTATGTTATGTTAGTCATACCTTGATGGTTATGATATTTTGTATATAAAGATATAACTAATATAACATAAGGGTATGATTAATCTATAAATATAAAAGGAGGCTTTAGCTCTCCCAAAGCTTGTCACTTCACCATTTTGGAGAAGTTTGCATCCGCCAAGTGTCTCTCATCTCCACCAGCCATGTGTCCTCCTCCCCTCTCTCTCTCTCCTTCTTTAATCCACAACTGTTACAAATTCTATTTTGTAACTTGTCTCTTCTTCTTTCATCTCATAGTCAATTGAAAATGGCTCACATTCTCAACGTCGTTCTATCCCCTCTCTTCATTTTTCACTCAATTCTTACTCCTCCAGACTATCTATCATTTCTAATCTGCTGAGCTCTCTCTCAACTTTTAATCATTTTCGTAGTTTACTTGATGAATGAACCTTAGCCCCTTCAATCAATGAATCAACTGTCACTGCAAGGTTTCACTTTTTGCGTACCAGGTGTTTGATCAACTGCCTCAATGACATAACTGTCTAATGCTTCTTTTAATGCTTTGCCAGTGACATTATAAGTACAACTATTGAAATAAATATTCTGAATGCAAAGATTTTAGCTTTCATGAGTTTATAAGTTATATTAATAGCTATAGTGTACTACCCAGGAATTCATCTCTTGGAATAAGGATGTGCCCCCAAGATCAATGGGAAAGGGTAACAAAGGAGTTATGGATTAAATCGATGTCTCCTTTTGACCACAAAATCTTAGACATAAGGATGGTGGCATCTCATTCAGAAATTCTTCAGGTTTCTATTGATGAAGGTTTGTTCTCTTTGATCACATTTGTTTCCAGTTTCCACTGTCATCTTAATCTTTTTGTTATTGTGTTATTATTTTGGTTTGCTGGTTCTATTGTTAACATCTCAATATAGTTATCCTTCACTTTTTGTACCTAATAGTTGATGTCCTTTTGCAAACTTTTTTGCCCCCGTTTATGTGTTGCTATTTATGTGTGAGTTTCCTAGAGATTAGAAATGGAAGAGCGTGAATAATAATGATTCTTGAAGAGACAATACTAAAGTGTAGAAGAAGCTATATAAGATCAGCAGCGCTGCCAGAGGGGTCTCTCACACTTGACCTTCAACTTGTTCACAAAAATTTGAAGGGAATTAAGGGTTTTAGGTTGGCATTTAAGAAGATTATCAAGAAGAGTGGTGATGGTGATGATATATTGGTAAGCTGAATTTTACAAGAACCAAATTTTCATAATTTTTGTTTGAGTAAGAGAAAGAACAGTTTTGGATAATGTAAGTATGATATTTGATGCGATTGCAGGGCCTGCATTACCTGGCAATAAGAAGCTATTAGTTGAGAAGCTTGTCAAGAAGATTAAAAAAAGAAAGTGAATTTCATGTGGAGAGATGGTTGGAGAGTCTATTTACAAAGTTAGTTTTCATACCACAATACTGAAAATAACTTAATAATATCCTACCTCTACAAAATTATTATCTTAAAAATATGAGGTCAGCTGTATAAATTATTGCCTAAGTTTTATCCATGTTCAAGTGTATTAGACAATGATGTTTCCCATTTTTTTGTCCTTTTTGACTACATGTTCGGTCTTCTCCTTTGTCATTGACATTGTTATCAAAATTTTGTCTCCTGAAGATGAAGTTTGTGATGTCGGTGACCTAGGAAACACAGTTGCTAATGCTGAGGGTACTTTATTTACATTTGTATTTCATTGTGCTGAAGAATAAACGTTCTTTAACTTTACAAATTCAAGCAGATTTATGTTTCCTACTTTGTGCATGCATTGCAATCTTAAGTAGCTGGCATGATATTTGAGGCAAGTTGATTTGTTACAATTTCCCTTTTATATGAGTCATATTATCTTGAGTTGTTATAATTTTCAAGTCCACACTTTAGAATAATTTATCTTATACTGAACTCTGGCAATTTTCTTTAATATTACATTATTTTGTCTATAGGTTGTAGATACATCAGGTCTATTGCGGATGCAAGATGGTGAGAGACTTCCCTTTTTATTTCTTGATTTATGACTAAACTAATTATTCATGTATATAGAAAACTATGCTATTTTGACTATGTGACTATCAACATAGCACAATGTTTTGAGTTTCAAAATTTAAATATTCAATAACATAGGGATTCAAACAAGTTGCACATGCATTACCTGAGTGAATCATATAGATTGCAAAAACACAATTAAAATGATTATTTTGGCTAGCTTGTAATCTAATTTTAAGATGTATCATTGATTGAGTTTACTTGATTTTTCTTGATGAGTTGAGAAGATGGCAAATTGCATTCCTTATTAACTAATGCGGTTTTCATGTTTTTATTATGTAATTTAATTTCTACATCAGATGGAATTGGAATCCGTTTTTTAGAACTTTGCTTTTGTATATATTTGACAGATTTTTGTAAATATCGAGGAATGGGAGAGATGGAGATGATGAGGTTATGAATGTAATGGTCATTATGTTAATAACCATATTAATCTCTTCTAACACTTGATATTCTCCTTTTGGACCTTTTTGTGAGTTTTGAATCTCATCAATTTTACTTAGAGTGTCTAAGTGAAGATGAAGAAGCTTTGACCTTCGAAGTAGTATTGATCAAAATTAGAACAATGATAACATATATATAACCCCAGCCTAATTATCTGAGAGGACTTCCTGTATGATTTCCATCAAAAATTTAAGAAAACATGATATGTGCAATTAAATAACATTACTATTTATATGTTGGTGAACTTGGTTATGTTTATATGTGATGGAGGTACTACACACACAAAGAATTACCAAAATAATTGAAATGATATTACATTTTTGATTTTAAAAGATTGCAAATAAGTTTAATATAATGGTCCTATTATATGTCAATGTTTTGAGAGATGTTGACAATAACATCAAATAAAGTGAAAGAGAAAAAAAACTACAAGATATGTTATATTTTATGAAGATTTAATATTTTGTATCTTATGTAAAAATAAGATATAATTATAAATGGATCTCATACAATGTTGCCAAGTGTTCTCCCTTAAAATCATTTTATTTATGAAATATTAAAAAATTAATACCAATTAAATACACATTCCACTGCTCTACAAAAAATAAGTGCTTTGAAAAAAATAAATATGTAAGTTACAAATGCTTGGAAGAAATTGCTAATGTTGTATGCTTTTTTCTACATGAAATCTTTGGTTTCAAACATGAATAATAGTTGTTGTCCAACATTTCAAATTGAAAAAAAAAAAGTAAACAATAATGCTCATGCAAAACTAATGACATTAACAAAAAATAGGTGCTGAAAAAACTTAGGATATGTTTAGATTGTGACGTATATAGATTTGCAAGTTTGACAGTTGATCATATTGGGAATTGTGGAAAAAATAGAGGAATGTTCTATTATTTTATTTTTTAAAAAATATATTTTTAGTGGGAATTGTAAAAAAAAAAAGGATAAAGTAGAATAAATAGATTAGAGTTATAGGATTCTACAAATTAATAAATAACATGATTAGAATATTATCCATTCAAAATTCGGATGGGCACATCCAGTCCGGGCACCCCTTAGACCATGGGAAAATTGTAATAAAATATTACAACAACAGATGTAACAATTGGTTAAGATTAATAAAAAGAACACAAAAAGAAAACGATTACAAATGAAATCATTATGTAAACCTGATAAAAAGAGCACTCAATGGCAAAATAGGAACAAAACAGGTGCCTTCGAGCGATAAAAATGAGATTTATTCTATACTTTTTAAAGAAAGATATGAAAATACCTAATACAATAGTTAAAACACCTATAAAAACTAGCAATTAACTATGTTGTACTAAAGATCAAATGAAAAAAAATAAAAAAACCAATGAGAAAGATTATGTTAAGAATAAAAAAAAAATATCATATAGAAAAATAAATCAACAAATACTTATAAAATAATATTACTTATAAAATAAAAATTAGATAAGTGTTAAATGAAGCCGGTGCATCGCACGGGTTCAAACCTAGTATACCATAAATGTATGACTAACATAGTATAAAAGACAGTGATTTTTTTAAGTTAAAATATTGCACTAAGGTTATGATATCTAGACATAAAGGTAGATTAATATATACTCCCTCCGTTCCTTTTTAAGTGTCCCATTTTATCCATTCACACAAACCAATTTTTTCATTAATTACTTCTCTTTTAGTTCTACTCCCTTGATTTACTAATTTTTCCATTAATTACCCTCTTTATATAACTGCTTCCATAATTATAGGATTTTCTTGATTTTATCAAACTAATTACTGATACATATCCTTCATTTTTCATTACGTCTCTTCATGTTTCTTTCTTTCTTTATTTTTTTTTCATGGAAAACTTATTCATCTTCTAAATCCAAATATCATCCTCCACTAAAATGATTCCGCCAAAATTTCACCAAATATCAAAATTTCATTTGAACAACATTTACATATAAGACTAGTCTTAATTTTAGTCTTGAAAATAATTTTTTTTATAAATATAGTCAAGATAATGAATTAATGAGTTTATAATCACAAGAATTGTAGTATTCCACCATGTTAATTTATTAAGGTAACTGGTGAAAAAAAGAAGGTAAAGAGTATCAATAATGACATAGTGACAATTAAAAAGGAACGTCATATTGGATAAATGGGACACTTAAAAAGGAATGGAGGGAGTATAATATAAATGTATGACTAATATAACATAAATGTATGACTAACATAATATAAAGGTAAGGGCAAAAAAATACACAGATCCGGATCGACTCGGACCCAACCCACGAATTGCATGTGCAATAAGTGCACATGAGAGTTACTCTTCCAAAAAAAAAAAAAAGACCATCTGATTATAGTTACAACACTATCCATCTATTTTGTTATTTTTCTCACTAGCGTAATCTAAAAAATAAAATTATGTGTAAATAATATCTCAAACCAAATAAATAAAAACAAAAGTTTATATACCTTTGGGTGCAGATCCTTACATCCGTACCTCCAATCTTGTCCGGCGAGTAGACTATCTCCACATATTCTCATGCGCCTACTTGAATCTACGTGGATCCATTAGTGAAATGTATTACTTGAATACTCAAAAGATATTATTCCTATAATTGAAATATATGTTCCATTTGAAATGTATTAGTTTACTTGAAATGTATTGTTTGTTTTATCAAAAGGTCTTACTTGATTTATATAAAAAAAATTACTTGTTTTACCGAAATGTATTACTTGTCATAAGTAAATTATTACTTGGTTTAGTACTTGTTTTATCTAGATATATATTACTTTTTTTTACTAAAAGATACTAGTATAGGGCCCGTGTAATACATGAGATTTTATATAAAAAAAAAATTTAACTTGGTAAAATTTGAAAATTTGAAATATTATTTATATATTAAAATTAAATTTATAATTTTTCTAATACATATCATGTAATTTAATATTTAATATAACATAATAAGATTAAATAATTATTTAATTGTCGAAATATGAGTTGCATTTGTAGAGTTAATTTTTTATTTTGAAAAGAATATATATTGTTAGCCTGTTATATTATATAACCCACCCACCATTTTTTTGTTTGATTTTTATTTTTCACGTCTCTAATAACCCTCAATTTTTATTTTCAATTAGATGATAAAAAATGAAAGCCAAAATTTTACAAATAAATTTCATAATTTATTTTAAAACACATGTTCAAAAATATTATTCAATTTCATGCATTAATAAGTTTGAAAAGTAACAATAGTTTTCCATCAGCTCACCTTTTTTTAGCATATAGTATTGAAGTTTAGCATATGATATTTATATAAATTTAATTAATATTTCTATTTTATTTAATAATGTTTCTTAGTAACATAATATTTGAAATAATTAATTAGCTATATTTAATGTTTGAGTGATGTATGATTGTCATTTGTCCTTTTGATCTTATTTTTATATATATAAAGGTTACTTGTTTACCAAAATGTATTACTTGTTATATGTAAATTACTTGTTTTATCTAAAGGTATTACTTTATTTTATTGAAATGTAAGGTGTTATTCATATATCTAAAATGTATTATTGTATTGTAAAGCATAAATCTCTAAAATTTTAGATGTAAAATTCACGATTTTCATCATCTTCTTCCTTAATATTTTTACAAATAATTTCATATTACAGCAATAATTAATTTTTAATATTTAAAAAATTGTAACAGAATCATGATTTAAAATTAATTATCTAAATATACAAAGATGAAAAAGAAAAAGAAGAGGAGAAAGAAGAAGAAAAAAAACCACAAAAATAGAATAATGATTCCAATAAGGATGATAAGAATGTAGAAAAGAAGAAGACCACGTCATATAAAAAATTTTGAGATGGCACTTTAGTGAGAAGGAGGGAGGAGAGTGTTTTGCCCCAATAAAGCTAAATATTGAAAGTGTGTGTATATATATACATTTGGCCAGCGGTCGGGTCGGGCTATTGGTGCCCGAGGTACAATAGCGGTTGTCATAAATTAATTAAGAAAATATGATTATTGTGGTTGGTGGTATTGCGATCTGTATGTGAGAAATAATGAGTATTTTATATGAGTTATGATTATGAATATAACTATATAAGCCGGGAAAAAAGACATTTATTCTTCGACCTATCAAATTTCTTTAATTACATTCAACTTAGTTGATGTGAGCCAGACTGTCATTTGATGTCAAGATAAAATCATATTTTGGGTGGGGCCCATTGGGAACAAAGTCATTAATTCCCTTCACCAACCACTAATGCTAATGCATGTAGTTTATTCTGCCCATTTATTTCCAAGTGTCTCGATTTCATGAAGTCTTTTACTTATTGGATGTGATAATTTGGAAGGTCTCTTTCTACTGCTATAAAATTTTGGATAAAAGGTTAGGGTGACTGATTTAGATCATGCCTCGTTTTCAATATCTTGTTGGGCCCCATTCCAATGCATTGCCTCGGAATCCTACTTTCCTTTTTTATGACAAAAGCCCACAAGTTTCAGATTGAATCTTCTATTACATTTTGTATTATATTTCATATTTCATAACATTTAATACACGCAATTTGTTAAATAATGATGTTATCGAATACACGTGGCGTGTGATGATTATTTTGGAATATAAAATGTAACACCAAATGTAATAATAGATCTCGTGTACACAAATTCAAGTTGGAGTCTTTTACATCAAGTCTATTGGGTCAATCTATAATACCAACATTCATTTATATTTTTACTTTTTTTTACCATTACTAAAAATTTAAGTAAATTTTATTTGTTGCTCATGGCCATTGATGATAGTCCAAAAACATTTTCAATTTTGTCGAATGCTATATGAAATTCCTCTTGCAAATTCCTTGATTAAAATCTTGTAACGATCCACTTAATCCCATGTTATATTAAGCCCATATATGTCTTTTTCGTCTCGAATTAATGATTCAATAAGATCCATATATTTCTTATTTTTGTCGTGCGTATAATCAAGCTAGAATAATTGGAGGAGGAAAGTGACATGAATTTTTTCTTTTAACATGTGTGGGTATATATTTACTTAGAACATCTCCAACGTCGCTCTAAAAACATTTGAATTTGATGTTTGTCTTCACCACCAGTGTTTTAAAAGGTTGTGCCAATAATTCTCAATTGTTACAAACTTACATCTGTATTAGGTTTCCACAAGACTTAAAAGTACCTGCAATATTCTTTTTTTTCTTTTCTTTTTGATTTTTAATTCATTTTCGTTTCTTTATCTTTTATTTTCAATTTTTGTATAATAATAAGAAATATAAATATTCCTTTTTAGTGCAAAAAATAGTGCAGATTTTTTAAGATGAATGACAGTTTTAACATTAGAATATTGCCAAAATTAATGTAAAATACCGTATAGTGATGGAGGTGCCCTTAGTAACTTAGTTAGAAGAATAAGTTTAGGATATTAGAGATTAGATTTTATCTTTTAAAGTGTTCTTTCACTTTGGAGCCTAAACTTTTTTTATAATAAATATTAATTTGTTTAGGGATATTTGAGATCATATTTAATATAAATTAATAAATAAATGTAACACTATTATAGATGTATATATATATATATATATATATATATATATAATACATGTGTAGTATGGAATTATATGTCATCCTAAGTATTTTTTAGATCAATATTTGTATTTCAAATATATAATACCACTCAATATTTTTTATGAAAATTATTAATATCATTTACCGATATATTTTAATGATGAAAATATTGTTAAGAATACATGTATAAATATCCAATAATAAAATTTAAATTTCAACGTACACTTAGGATTTCGTATCTATTTATATGAGAGTGCATGCTTTGAATTAAGATGACTCGGCTGACAATTTAAGTTATGTGCTTAGTTTCTAATTATGTTGTTGTCGTCATCATCATTATTATTACTACATTTAGATTTTGTGACTTGAATGTACTGATCAACGTCGAGCTATAGCAATTAATTTATGTGATAGTCATGATGGAGTAATTGACAATCTGTCATCTGATGTTAAGCAATATAAAAAAAATTCTAATTCAATTTATTTTAAAATAAAGGTTGAAAATATATAATTGGCATTGCTTGCATCAGGTTCTTACGTAAAATTTTCAATTTTTTTGTGTATTATTTTCAATATATATATATATATATAATTTAAATAATTGGATTTAATTTGTCATTCATAATTAATATTTTTAGTGTTATTAATCACAGATTGTCAAATGATATATATATATATATAATAAACAGGAACGTATGAATTAGATAACTATATATTTAATATATAGTTACGTAAATTCAGATTTTCTTAATTGTTAAATACTTTATATATTTAAAATGTTTATTATTAACTACATTATATTATCAAATAGTTTATATTTACCACATGTTATATAATACGTCGTGCAACACACGGGGGCAACTACTAGTTTGATATAAGAGATTCTTTTTTTTTTTTACCAAAAATGATAGTTGTGATACATTTCTACCATAAATTAGAAAATTTTATAAAATTACCCTTCTAATAACAGTCAAAAATCACTTCATACTGAGTGACTTACATGATTTTCGTGTAACCCTATGAATCATAGGATTACATGAAAATTAATTAAATCGTAGGATTACATGAAAATTAATTAAAATTCGTGTAACCCTATAAAATCATATTGTTACACAAAATTGTATAAGTCACTAAGGGCTCGTTTGGTTCGGAGGACGGATTTGTTATGGTTGGTTCATATTGAGATAAGTTTACTGTTCACTTGGACTTTTTGTGTGGGTTTAGTGTTTGTTTGGTTCAAGGATTGAAGGATGAGTTTGACAGTAATATGTTGTTTGGATTATGGTTTTGTGTGTTTTAAAGTGGAGTTTCCGGATATAAATTGTTGTTTGCTTTATTGGTTTATAAACATGTCATACTATTTGACCATTATACCCTTCATAATAAAAGAAACTATTTAGATCATCCCTCTAAATAAGCTCACTGCAACCAAAACCCACCAAGCTTTCCATCGAGGAAGAACATATTCGAACTTTATTTTTCTTCATAATTACTTCTCTTCACCTTTGGCCACTATGGTATCGTGTGAAAGCGTGGGTTAGCTTGTATTTCAGACGAACACCGAGCCATGTGGCAACCTTCGATTTAAGGGCAATCGATTGGGACATCACGCAATTCCACTTATCTCCAAATTTGTAGATAGGTGACGACATTTACAGAAACGATATGTCTAACATTATTGAATCATTTATTTCGCATTTTACACTTCTTATTGCATATTTGTATGAGATTGAGCCTCAAACTATGTTATTCTCATTTTCTGAAAACTATGAGGAGGTTTGCAATTTTGGAATGTGACTTAATACTCTCGCAGCTCGTTTATAATACGTGTTTTAAGGGTTGTGATGAGATTCATGAAGCCCCACTTGTTACAAGGTCATAAATGACAAGGGAGAGAAGTTTGTAACCTAATGTTTTGCTGGTTCAAGATTGTAGAATTTATTTGAATATCACACTATCAAACAAGTGGGCTACAATTTACTGTTGATTTTTTCACGCCCCATTTTCTTTTCATAAAATTTATCAGAGTTTTCTTTGCGGGCGTGAAGAAAGAAGGGGAAAAGACGTGCATGATATAAAATAGAAGGAGAGGATAAGATAAAAAGTTGTACATATATGAAATATTGAATACAACCGATTAAATAAAACATTTGCAGCGGAAATAAACCATTAGGATCTCATCATTCAAAGTAAAACGATGTTATACTTACAAAACATGAAATTATAAAATCATTGTTTAATTGTTGTGTGATAATAGACTTGAATATACATGTCCGGATAAGGCACCATCATCTCTCTCTAAGGTTCGTCATGCTCGCCATCTCTTGTAGTGTGAGTACAGAATAAGTGTGAGTGCGTGGAATACACTCGTGGGGATAAAACTCTTCACCTCATAAGTTTCGACAGATATAAGAACAGTATACTCATTTAGTCACAACACGTATAATGCATAGCAAGTATTTTGTAATCCAAACTCAGGTGTGGGTATTTCCCGACTTACCCCTATGAATCTCAGGTGCGAGTATCCCTCGACCCTACAAAATCTCAGGTGCGGGTATTACCCGACTTACCCATATAAAATCTCAGGTACGGGTATCCCCCGACCCTATAAAATATCAGGTGTGGGTATTACTCGACTTACCCCTACAAAATCTCAGGTACGGGTATCCCCCGACCCTACACATCTTAGGTGCGGGTATTACCCAACTTACCCCTACAAAATCTCAGGTAAGGGTATCCCCGACCCTACAAATCTCAGGTGCGGGTATTACCCGACTTACCCCTATAAAATCTCAGGTACGGGTATCCCCCGACCCTACAAAATCTCAGGTGCAGGTATTACCCGACTTACCCTTACAAAATCTTAGGTACGGGTATCCCCCAATCCTACAAAATCTCAGGTGCGGGTATTACCTGACTTACCCCTACAAATGGTTTGATATACTGCCAGTGTATTTACAGGACACATAATCATAGCATATAATCACAACATTTAGTATTCCGCCAATCATGCATTAAATAGGGAAAACAGTAAACATATAAGGTTTAGAAGTTACCCCCACCTTGTTCGGTGGTTACCACGTGAGTAGCGAGTACTAAAGGTCAAGAATCTTAAAGCTCAATCCAACTGGTAACCTACATAAGTTATGGTGTTCCTTAGATCCTTAATAAGTATAATTAAAGCTATAACTGATTTCGGAGAATGAACGATCATTAAAGACGCAACAGATCGAGAGATCTAAAGATTGAGGTTGAAGAAACCAGAGGTAAATATCAGTCCAATAGGCTGATAAGAAAGAGGGCGAGATTTGGGTAGCAACGGAAAGAATGAGCTCAATCAAAGAATGAGCACAATCGGAGTTGAAACGAGCTCAAACGGAACGTTTTAAGATTGAGGGGTATTTTGGTAATTTTGGTCAAAAGGTTGACTTTGATCGGGCCCACGATCCTCGGTCAATGACATCTCGTCGGCGACGACTCGATGATGACGTACGGCTGAAAAAATGGGATTCGGATAGAAAACTACGTCGCGCGTGCCCTATCGGGTGAAAAACTCGGCGGCTCGGCAGACACTCCTTGGGAGCTGCCAAGTTTTTTCCGAAAGCTCGGCAGCTCAGCTCCCAGCACTCGCCAGGTCTCGGCGGTACTCGGCAGCCTCGTGCACCCAGCGTGCGCGCGTCTCGATAGGTCTCGACGGCTACCGAGTTTTCTCGGCAGTGGGTCAACTTCTCTCGGCAGCTGCCGAGTTTTCTCGGCAACATCGGCACCCGTCTCGGCAGCTCGGTGCCCAACACTCTCGGTGTCACCCTGCTCGACCAGCCACCTTCCCGGCGCCACCAGCTGCGGTGGCGCGGCCATGCGCCACCGCCACCTTGTCCGCCGGCAAGCCTACACCGCCGGCTACCACCTCCGGCCATCCCTCACCGGATTCCAGCATGAACAGTGCCAGAAAAACCGTCGCAAAACCCTTTGTCACACATATATGCAAAACCAAAACCTACATTTCCAGCTCCGGCCGACGACTTCCTGTTGGGATTTCAGCGTTTAGATTTTAGTGAGACAAACCAAGAATGTAGTAGGAAGTTTGAGTACCCAATTTTTCACAATGTTTAAATGAAAACATAGACTAGGATTGAGTCTAGTTATAGAAGCTGAAAGATGGAGGTACATATGCATACAATGCTGCATTGAAGATTTCAGAACGAAGCTACTGCAACAAAGCAGATACTGCAACACTACAAGAAGGCAGTTACAACATTGCAGCAAAGTAAGTAAGAACGACATGCAACATCGTTGTAAGAAAAAGTTACAGGAATACTGCAAGAAAAGATACAACAGTACTGCACAAAGATACTGCAAGAAGTTTTAAGTTACAACAGCGCTGTAAAGGACAAACAGCTGCAAGCAGACCTAGGATACATCACGAAACTTACTACTCAAACAGTCAACAATGCCAATGACAAACAAAATAAGTATCCTACAATCCGAGGAAGGGTAAATACAGTACGAGGAACGAAGATGCAAGCAAGAATAAATAGAGCCGTTCCAGAGAAGATCAAAGTTGCAGACACGGAGCTAATGCCAAGACGCCACGTGGACTGACCCACTGCAGAAAGCTACGAACCGTAACCACCGCATTAAATACTCCAGAAAGAAAAGTCAAGACGCATTAAATGCAAGCCATGCATTTGATCAAGTACACTTAAATTAAAAATGAGAGATATCTCCTTCAACGGATATCTTCTCTACAAGTATAAATAGAGGATAGCAACCCTGAAGCTGACTATTGAAACATTTGTACAAAAACTCTCAAGCATTCAAGCTAAACTCTTTCAAGTCTACTCTTAGTTTCAGTCAATCAACCTCTGTGAAGTGAAGAAAGTTCAAAGCTGAAAGATCCTTTGAAGGATTCAGAAGCTCACTTCACCGCACCAGTTGAAGAACATATCTATATACTTTTTAACCTTGTTGCTGTGTGCTTAGGTTGTTTTTGGTGTCGAACAGTTGATAGGAGAGATCCTTGTTGTTTGTATAGTTGTCTAGGATATATGCAGCTTCCCTGTGTGGGAGTTTGAAAACCTTGTGTGGGTTTTCTTTTAGAGTTTGTAGTTGCTGTGTGTACATTGGACTCTAGTAGGTGTTTAGCTTTGTAAGTTGATAGATTGTTATGAGTGTCCTGTAAATCAATCTTTCTTAACAAAGTTCCTGCTCGAGGTAGCAGTAGAGTGGACGTAGAAGGTTTACACCACCTTCGAACCACTATAAACCATAAGTGTTTTATTGCTTTCTTATCTGTGCTTTATCTTTTATATCTATCTCTGTCATAAAGCATAAAACGTTTTGATAAGGATCATATTTGAGAAAACAAGCCTTGTGTCTTAAAACCTTTTTTTTCCGCTGTGTATAAAACTCTATGTTACAGCGTGTAGCACTGTATCCTAGTGCGGTAAGCAGTAATTGACTGGCGCTGCAAGTTCAAGTAACTTGCAGAACAGTAAGTTTTAATCTGATTTTCAAAATCGACCAAGGTTTATTCACCCCCTCTGAACCTCGAACACCACTTGGGACCAACAAGTGGTATCAAATCAAGTTGGGTTAAAAGCCAACTTATCTGGTCACCTACCCAGATCCACCTTTGTCTCGCTGTTTTCTCTGCATCCTTAAAATCTCATTCTTACAGTATATCATGGATTCCTCTAATCATAAGTTACCCATGTTTTCCATAGAGGAATATGATGATTGGAAGATAAGAAGCAGACACATCTTTCTGCTATGAATGATGAGATGTGGACGGTCATCACCGAAGGACCGATTATCCCTACGAAGGTGAACCCCATGCTCGGTAGAGAGATGGAAGAAGAAGCACAACCACCACCGAACTTCCTGGTCAAACCAAGACAATAATGGAACAATGAAGATAGGAAGAGAGCCAACCTAGATAACGTGGCCAAGAATGCTCAATTCATCACCTTGGATAAAAGTACATTCAGTAAAGTCAAAACTTGCAGAACGTCCAAGGAAATTTGGGAAAAGTTGGAACAAATAAGTGAGGGGACATACCTCACTAAAGATAATAAGATCTCCAACGCCACTCAACTATTTGAGCTCTTCGAGATGAAGAATGAAGAGACTCTTGAGCAACTAGATTTAAGATTCACATCCATTGTGAATGAACTAGAAGCTCTGGGCAAGCACTACACTCAAAAGGAGAAGAACATGAAAATGTTTAGAGCCCTGCCCGCGGAGTGGGATAGTAAGACCACTGCCATGAGAGTGTCAATGGATTTGAAATCCATGAGTACATTTGATCTATTCTCCGACCTCAAAGCATTCGAATACGATATCAACAGACGGAGAAAAGAGACAGAAGAATCGAGCTCCAAAGTTACAGCGCTAATTGCTAGAGGACCTAAAGATACATCAACCACTAGTTGCAGCAAGCAATCAGAGGTTGCAGCAGAAGACGCTGAAGAGGATATGACTCTTCTTCTAAAGAAATTTAGAAGATTCATGAAGAGCAACAACAACAACAACAACACCAACCTCAATAAGAGGAATGACTTTAGAAGAAGTCATCCACCTCCACAGGTATCCCCCTCTCCTCGCTCAAATACGACTGATCTTGATTTGTGCTATAACTGTAGGAAGCCTGGACACTATGCTAGAAGCTGTCCACACCCAATGGTGCACAAATTCCCAGAAGGAGAGAGAGAACAGATGAGAGAAAAGAGAAGAGAGGATATACACAAGCTTCGAGCTCTCATTGGAGAGATGGAGAAGGCCAAGGATACAACAGTCTCAAAAGAGATACTGAAAGCTGCAGAATCCTCTGACAGCGACACTAAAACCTCATCTGTTGATGAAGAATCACTGATATGCTTGATGGCAAACAACTACGAGGACAATGATCAAGAAGAGGTAACCTACCAACCGCTTCTATACCAGAAAAAAGGAGAGCTGAACATGATCCACTCTTTAAAGAGGATCATGAGTGATTTCGAGCAGATTAACTCAACTCATGAGGAGCTAAAGGTTGAGAATGAAAATCTAAGAATCGACAATGAGATCTTCAGAGGCAAAAAAATTGATATTGCTGAAATGCTCGCTGCATGTGAGTCTGATAACTCAAGGTGCAATAAGCTACAAAAGGAGGTCTCAAGGCTAAGTCTGCTGGTCACTAAGCTAGAAACTGAGAAAAAGAACTTGTAGTCCACGATCAGAACATTTAGCAAATCAACTAAGGACGCAAGAGAGTGCATAAGTCGAAGCAGAAGCCTATTTGAAAAATTGGGCATAGGTTACAACACTCACACCTCTCAGGATACAACAAATTCATCCAAGGCTGTAAAATTTGTTAAAGCTGAAACTTCAATGAAGAATGAGTTACCCTGTAACTCAGAAAAAATCTTGAACAAACCAGCATTGATGGATAAGAGGAAGAAACCCCAATGCTCAGCTGCAGGAAGTAAGCCTGCATCTAAGAACTGGCTGCAATAGAAGCTATCTGCTGTAAGCAGCAAGAAGATGCAGCAACCCACAAAGTTGCAGCACAAGAGGAAGTTCCCCACCTACACTAAGACTTATATATCTAAACCTAAAAGAGGATATACTCAAGGGAAGTATGGTGGAAGACTGCACCATAAGGGTGTTGGTAACACATATTTAGTTTCTGCACACACAGCTATTAAGCAGTTTAAAAACAAAACGACATATATTCAGAGAACCAACAAATCTTACAGCAAAACATTGACTGTTAAGAAAGTATGGATTCCAGAAGTAACTAACCCCAAAGGACCCTTACAGAAATGGGTACCTAAATTTGCTTGAATTTGTTACAGGTTTCAGTGCCAGGTTCCAGCAGCGATGTATGGTACATAGACAGTGGCTGCTCAAGGCACATGACAAGCAGTAAAGAAGCTCTGAAAGACTTCCAAGAATGCAAAGGACCAAAGGTCATTTTGGAGATGATTCCAATGGAAGCATAAAAGGAAGTGGATGCCTAGTCAAATGAAACGTAAAGATCAAAGATGTATCCTATGTGAAAGGCCTCAGATACAATCTTCTGAGCATTAGTTAATTTTGTGACAAATGATACACAGTGGAGTTCAACCTCAACAAGTGCTTAATCAAAGATAATACATCAAATGAAGTCAAGCTTACAGGAACAAGAAGAGGAAACATATATCTTGCAGACTGGAACTCTTCTATTCATCCAACATGCTTCATTGTGAAAAGTCCACCAGAGCTGAGCTGGCTATGGCACAAGAGATTAAACTACCTGAACATCAAGACAATCAACAAGCTAGTAAGAAAAGGTCTTGTAAGAGGATTACCGAATGTGGCATACAAAAAGGAAAATATATGTGGAGCTTATCAGAAGGGAAAACAAATGAAAAGCTCATTCAAAAATAAGTTGCAGAAGTCATCTCACAGGATTCTAGACCTTCTACATATGGACCTCTTTGGACCAGTAGAACCAGTAAGCATAAGTGGGAAGAAGTACTCACTTGTGGTAGTAGATGACTACTCCAGATATACATGGACCATATTCCTTGCTAAGGAATCAGAAACACAAAGCAAGCTACCTGACCTAATGAAGAAAATTCAAAATGAAAAGAGATTGAACATTGTGAAGATCAGATCAGACAGAGGAACTGAGTTCACAAACAAATTCATTGAGAAATTCTGTTCTGACAATGGTATTCGTCATGAATACTCTGCTGCAAGAACACCTCAACAGAATGGTGTAGCTGAAAGGAGGAATAGAACCCTCAAGGAAGCAACAAGGACAATGATAGCAGAGGCAGAGATACCCAAGAGATTTTGGGCTGAAGCAACCAACACTGCATACTATACACAGAACAGATGTCTAATCAACAAGGATCTAGAAAAAACCCTTTATGAAGTCTGGAATGGATATACACCAAATGTCTCATATCTGCATATCTTTGGAAAGAAGCATCTAAAATCCTTTGATGCAAAATCAGACGAAGGAGTATTCTTAGGATACTCTGCTGTAAGTAGAGCCTTCAGAGTCTTTAACAAGAGAACCTTAGTGGTTGAAAAGTCAATCCATGTGGTGTTTGATAAACCACATTATGATACAAAGAAACTAGAAAAACCTGCTGAGGATACAGCTCCAAGGAAAGAAAGTGATGTTCCATATGTTGAAAGAGTTCTGCATACAGGAGAAGACAAAGAGAAGAAGCTGCATCTCTGGATGCAACCGATAATCTTACAGCAGCAGAACTTCCAATCTTATAGCAACATGAGGAGCAACCTAGACCTGTACATGTTTTTTAGCCCGACAGGACATGGCTGAGGAATCATCCTAGAGATCTTATCATTGGAGATCCATCCATAGGAGTAAGAACAAGAAGGTTCATTCCTCATGAAGCAATGTTTGCATGTTTCATATCTCAAACAGAGGCCCAAAATGTTGAAGAAGCCCTACAAGATAGCAACTAGGTACAAGCCATACAAGAAGAGCTAAATGGATTTGAAAGAAATCAAGTTTGGCAAACAGTTGCAAGACCAACTCATCAAAGAGTTATTGGAACAAAATGGGTCTTCAAGAACAAGCTAGATGAATTCGAACTCGTTGTGAGGAACAAAGCAAGATTAGTTGCTAAAGGATTTTGCCAGGAAGAAGTAATTGATTTTGATGAAACTTTTGCTCCAGTAGTAAGGCTGGAAGCCATAAGGATTTTTCTAGCATATGCAGCTCGCATGAATTTCAATGTATATCAAATGGATGTGAAGAGTGCATTCCTTAATGGTATTCTTATAGAGGAAGTGTATGTAGAGCAACCTCCAGGTTTTGAAGATCAAGCAGAAGAGAAGGTGTTCAGGTTATACAAAGCCCTGTATGGACTCAAGCAAGCACCAAGAGCTTGGTATGACCCTTTATCTCTATATCTGCTGGAAAATGGCTTCAAGAAAGGAACAGTGGACAAAACTCTATTCAGGATACAGGATGGAGATAGTATACTTCTTGTATAGATATATGTGGATGATATCATCTTCGGATCCTCCAACAAAGAGTTATGTGAGAAGTTCTCCAATCTGATGCAATCGAAATTCGAGATGAGTATGATGGGAGAATTAAGTTTCTTTCTACGGCTGCAAGTAAAGCAGCTGGTTGCAGGAACCTTCATCAGCCAGGTAAAATACATAAAGGAACTTATCAAGAAGTTTGGCATGGAGAATGGGTCAGCAACATCTGTTCCTATGTCTACATCCATAAGCCTTGATAAAGATGAAGATGGTAAAGATATAGATATCACGAAGTACAGACGGCTCATAAGATCCTTGTTGTATCTTATAGCAAGCAGGCCAGACATCATGTTTGCAGTTGGAGTCTGTGCAAGATTCCAAGCAGCAACAAATGAGTCACATCTTTCAGCTGTCAAAAGGATTATCAAGTATCTGAAAGGAACTCAGGAAGTAGGCTTATGGTATCCGAAGAAAGGAGGATTCAAGCTCAAAGGGTACTCTGACTCAGATTATGCAGGCTGCAAGATTGATAGAAAGAGCACCAGTGGGACTTGTCAATTTCTGGGAAATAGACTTGTTTCATGGTTCTGCAGGAAGCAAACATCGATTGCAACATCTACAGCAGAAGCAGAATATGTTGCAGTAGGAAGTTGATATGCGTAAATTCTCTGGATACAGCAGCAACTAAGAGATTATGGGATTGAAGAAAAAGAGACTCCAATTCTCTGTGATAATACGAGTGCAATTGCAATTACCCATAATCTTGTATTTCACTCAAGAACAAAGCATATCGATATACGACATCACTTTATTAGAGATCAAATGGAAAGGAAAGATGTCGTGATTGAGAAAGTTCATACGGATCTCCAGCTTGTAGATATATTCACTAAACCGCTGAGTGAATCGAGATATTCTATGCTTAGAAACGAGCTGGGAATTCTGAAATTATGAGTGAAAAAGAAAATGCAGAAGCCCAGGGGGAATATCTGCATGCTTGCTAGAAGCTACAAGTATAGTGTTGTAAGTTGCGTCTGCATACAACGCTGGGTTCAAACAACGCTGCATCTTTTATCCTTACAACACAGCAAGAAAATGGGAGAGTAAGCAGCACTTGGTTACATCATTTATTTCAAAGAGTATTTAATACTCTACAACCTCGTACCCAGACAGCTGCAACCTTAAAAGGACAATAAATTAAGCGGCAAATCGCATGTCTTTCAGCATTTAATGCAAGTCTGCTCTGTCAGAAGTCAGAGAGGCGCGGTCAGAGCCCACGTCTGCGCAAGTCATGATTATTTACGATTTGATCCCTCCGTCTATTTCTAAGGACCGTAAGATCATTTCCATCATTTTAATCTCAACCGTCGATCTTACTACACGTCCTTTGATATTCTCCATAACCCCATAACCTTCTCTTTTCAAATTTATTTCGCCTTCATCATAAAGAGAAGTTTCTTTTATTCACAAAATTCCCTAAGTCCCATATATCTCAAATCTCTCTCAAATCTTCATCAATGACGGCTCGACAAACCACAGTCTTGGAAGGATGCTTGATCAACCAGGAGCACGTTTATACTTCTGGGTTGTATGACAACTTCGTCATCCACATGATATTTGACGCGCTTGAACGGACCCAAATCCTAGGGCTGTTAACCACCATCTACGCTGGATTCTCTATAGAATCAGTTCAAAGGTTCTACGCCTTTGCCAGGACTCTTGAGGAGAGGAACTGCATCTTGTTCAAGATGGATGCAGATGAAGAAGAAAAGTCTCTAACCATCAGAGATATAGCCACCACCTTCAGCATCTCGTCTGGAGGCCTGACCCCCAGTCAGCTTGCGACATATGGGGAAAGCTACGCTCAAGAGATGTGGGATCTCTTTAGAATTAGAGATGCAAGGGCAGAGATCAAGAGAAGCGCCCCGAAGAAACTCTTCAAACCGGATTTTGAATTGCTCTATGATATCTTGCGTACTCCATTGAAGGCAGAACGGGGAGTTACGATAAATGCACAGATCTCCGGTTCTGGATCATGTCTGCCATCATGACCGGAGAAAAGGTGAACTAGGAAAGGTTCATCTTGAAGCAGAGAATAGCACAATGATGAGGAGCTATGGAATCACCATTTGCTATGTGCTCTGTAAGCTAGGCCTTCATCTTGCAGCTTCCATCCTCATTCCCGTTGGGAAGTATCTCGGAGAGAAGAAGGGTAAGACCCAATCAAAGACAGTTGCTGCTGGGGTTGCACGGAAGAAAACCAAAGACAAAAAGAATGCAACCTGACATGCAGAATGAAGTTGCAGGCAGCGGGGGTGAAGATGATGATGATGATGAAAGTCCTCTTCCTGTCATCAAGGGGACACCAAGGAGGGCAGAACCTGAACCTGAGTCCTCGTCCTTAGATGATGACGCACCCCTGGCCAGGAGGGCCCCGAGCAGTAAGAAGAAGGCTGCTGCAGCTGCTAATTCCCAACTCTCTACTGTGAGTTTATCAGTAGTTACTATTGAGGATGAGTATATCAGCAAAGGGTTTAGCAAGATGAAGAAGCTCGTCTACAAGGGGCTGTTGATTTAGCCTTTTCACGTGATCCTGAAGCTGTTCAGTCTGTGCTCTATCCCACATTCCCAGCTGCTAGAAATATGGAGCAGCAGTACAGTCTCTAGAGGGAGATGCGACTCTCTAAGGGGAAATCTTAATGCAATGGAAGGATTTCCTTTCTGTAGAGCAAGCAGTCCTGGAGTGGGCCAATTCAGAAGATATTCTGGCGCTCCTGCAATCTGAGTATACAGCAGAGGTGCAAGATCAATCAAGAAGCACTGTTGTTCAAGGAGCACTAGACAAAGAGAAGGGCAAAGCTCTTGCAGAATCCCACTCTGCAGAGCTGTCGATGAAAGCAGCAACGGAGGATGCTCAAATCTTCCTAGCCCCGACTGCAGAGGCTGTAAGAATGGGCGATGACATCACATTTGCACAAGAGAAAATCGACACCCTGGGAATGGAATAGGCTGAGGAGGCCATGCTACAACAGGCGCTGTAAGCAAGTGTCAAGGAGACAAGGATGTAACACACTCCTAGGAGGATGCGGGGAGAAGGAAGCTCAAGTCATCACAATTCAAACTCCCCCGCATATGAGCAAATGGTTGAAGGCCTCTCCAATATAGTCACGCTTGATTCTTTGGAGGAGGAGGAGCCTCAACTGTGGACTACGGCGATTCCCTAGTGCATACTGTTCCTGATGTTGTTGCAGACACTCAAGGGGAACCAACCGCCATCATCAGAGACGTTCTCTCTGACATTGCCGAGATTGCCGCTGACACAACCACAGAGGAAGTTGTAGAGGCGGTACTCCCTATACTGGCAAAGACAGCAGTACAGCAAGCAGCCACCCTATCAAAAGCTGCAGAAGAAACATGAAGGGTGGAGGCTGAGATTCTTGCAGCAGTCGAGCTTTCAATGTTGCATACAGTGGAAGCTGCAAGAAACCAACAAGAACTGCAAGAACCTATTCTTACAACAGAGACTATCGAAGATACAAGATCAGCCGAGGAGATGGGATCCTTACTGAAGACCTCAGGCGAGGCTGTTTTTCAGACAACACTCTCTAAGGGTGAGAAGATCTCTTAAGGGGCGGCTGTTGAGACAGTACCCTTAGAGGATGTTTGAGGAGAAGCTGAGGTAACCGCTAAACAGCTAGAGACACCTCATGAGGAGGTTGATGCTGCTGTTGTTGCACGCTCAAAAGAACCTATCCAGATTACAGCAGCAGAGGTTCCTGAGAAAGTTGAGTCTGCTGAATTCCTCCGGATGATGGCTGACCACAACAGAGCTAAATATGGAAATATTGGTGATGTGGCAGTCACAATATCATCCGATGAGGAGGAAGAAGTCGTTGAAGAAAATCCCACCTCAGGCTGCTCAAGTCCCTTATCAAGCCTTCATGAGGATGAGGATGAAGAAATTGAACCAGAGGCTCCAAGGTAGGATGCAGCATAGCCCCCAAGATCTTTAGTTCCTTATGTTGCATTGGCTACTACCTCTCAAAGACGAAATGCGGGCCTGACCCCTGATGAATCGATTGACAGGGTGGTTGCTGCTGTTAGACACCTGTTTCATGCTCTTTAAGATCATGAGTCTAACATGCAGAACAACATGATGGTCGGCGCCAAGTTCCACGCTGAAACCATGTCCTGCTTCAAGAAAGATATTGAAGCACTTTCTGAAATGATCAAGCAAACTCTAAATGATAATGCTCACAGATTGTACATGGACAAGGTTAGAATGGAGGGAGAACTGAAAAGAGAAGCTGCAAGCACCCGAGCTGAAGTCAAACTCTGCAAGCGACATGCAGAAACAACATCGGAAAGACTGCACTCACTCCATGGAGCTAGAGACACTTTTGGACCAAGTAACCGATCAATCCAGAAAAACCAGAAGTGTCGACGATCGATTGGGGAACCTGGAGATGATCGTAGGAGAACTGAGGGACATTATGGTGAATGCATTCCATCAGTATGCCCAAGGATCCAGGGAAGCCCCAACACCTACAAGAAGACCACGTTCTAAAGTGGTTCCAAATGCCCCTGCTCCACCCCCGGCTTTTAATGATGCCAAAAATGGGGAAGGATTTCAAGATAGATACCGGAGCTTTGGGGAGAAAGAAGGTGAGGAAGAAGATGATGACTAGCCTCTAATCAGGAGGAGGAAGAGGTCTGGATCATCTGCTGCTGCTGACGCTCCTTCTCCAAAAAGATGGAGAAAAGATGATGAAGAAGGAGCTGGTGGTGTAGCTGCTGCAAGCAGATCAGCAGCAGGTGCTGTATACAGCAGTGCTGCAAGTAAAGATGCAGCACATCCCTCTTCTCATCATACAAAGAGAGGGAGAGAGAGCCAGCAGCAAGGCTCAAGAAAGAGAGTGAGCAGAGCTGAGGCTGAAAGACATTACAATGAGAAAATGGTTGCTCGGAGGGCGGAGAGAACCAGAGCTGAAAAAGAAGAATATGTCTAGATGCAAAGGCTTGGAGTGATTGGTGAGAGGAGAATCTTTGACAAAGACCTCTACCAATATCCCCCTCAAGAAACTCCACGTCTCGACACAGACAACATATCTGCTGAAGTGTCAGTGTTGATGGATCAGAGGCCCGATGAAGAGAACATGGCCTGGAGCTTAAACATCTTCAAGGCAGTCAAGTTGCCTACAGATAGGAATCCATCCTTCGAATCAATCACGCTGTACAAGAGATCCGAGTATCTTAGAAACTTCAGATTTCTGTGCTGAAAGGACAAATTCAGTAGATTTCAAACCTGTCAAACTGCACTGAGAAGATATGAAGAGCTTACTAGGGCTGGAGAGTTTGAAGTCCAGAATTACTACATAGACCTAGTGAAGCTAGGCTATATAGTGCCTTACTGTGAGGACTTCTGGCTGAGATGGATTCATATCCCAAAAATTTAGGAGATACTTGAAGAATCCTATCAGGAGTCCATTCGAGACTAGTGGAAATGATCAAGAGAAAGAGCAGAGCAAGAATGAAGGACTGCTGAAAGAAGACCAGATGAAACGTCTATAGGAGGTCTCTGTTTCAGCAATAATCAATATATTTGATAAAGGAGTAGACAAGATATATCTCTTATGAATCCAGGGTTAGACTTTGTTTCTCAAAGCTTATCAAATATGTAATCCTGATGAAAAATGATATAATGCAAAGTAAAAGCCTTCTTCATGAACGAAATAATGTAATGGTTTTGTCATCATTAAAAAGGGGGAAATCGTTGGGATTTCAGCGTTTAGATTTTGATGAGACAAACCAAGAATGTAATAGGAAGTTTGAGTACCCCATTTTTCACAATGTTTAAATGAAAACATAGACTAGGATTGAGTCTAGTTATAGAAGCTGAAAGATGGAGGTACACATGCATACAATGCTGCATCGAAGATTTCAGAACAAAGCTGCTGTAAGAAAGCAAATACGGCAACACTGCAAGAAGGTAGTTACAGCATTGCAGCAAAGTAAGTAAGAACGGCATGCAGCATCGCTGCAAGAAAAAGTTACAGGAATACCAGTACTGTACGAAGATACTGCAAGAAGGTCTAAGTTATAGCAGCGCTGTAAAGGACAAACAACTGTAAGCAGACCTAGGATACAGCTCGAAGCTTACTACTCAAACAGTCAACAACGTCAATGACAAAAACAGAATAAGTATCCTGCAGTCCAAGGAAGGGTAAATGCAGTACGAGGAACGAAGATCCAAGCAAGAATAAATAGAGCTATTCCAGAGAAGATCAAAGTTGCAGACACGGAGCCAATGCCAAGACACCATGTGGACTGGCGCACTGTAGAAAGCTACGAGCCGCAACCACCGCATTAAATGCTCTAAAAAGAAAACTCAAGACGCATTAAATGCAAGCCATACCTTTGATCAAGTATACTTAAATTCAAAATGGGAGATATCTCCTTCAACGTATATCTTCTCTACAAGTATAAATAGAGGATGAGCAACACTGAAGCTGACTACTGAAACATTTGCACAAAAACTCTCAAGCATTCAAGCTATACTCTTTCAAGTCTACTCTCAGTTTCGGTGAAGTGAAGCAAGTTCAAAGCTGAAAGATCCTTTGAAGGATTCAGAAGCTCACTTCACCACACCCATTGAAGAACATATCTATATACTTTTTAACCTTGTTGTTGTGTGCTTAGGTTGTTTTAGGTGTCGAACAGTTGATAGGAGAGATCCTTGCTGTTTGCATAGTTGTCTAGGATATAGGCAGGTTCCATGTGTGGGAATTTGAAAACCCTGTGTGGGTTTGCTTTTAGAGTTTGCAGTTGCTGTGTATACACTGGACTCTAGTAGGTGTTTAACTTTGTAAGTTGATAGATTGTTAGGAGTGTCATGTAAATCAATCTTGCTTAACAAAGTTCCTGTTCGAGGTAGCAGTAGAGTGGACGTAGAAGGTTTACACCACCTTCGAACCACTATAAACCATAAGTGTTTTATTGCTTTCTTATCTGTGCTTTATCTTTTATATCTATCTCTATCATAAAGCATAAAACGTTTTGATAAGGATCATATTTGAGAAAACCAGCCTTATGTGTCTTAAAATCTTTTTTTCCACTGCGTATAAAACTTTAAGTTACAGCGTGTAGCACTGCATCCTAGTGCTGTAAGCAGTAACTGACTGGCGCTGCAAGTTCAAGTAACTTGTAAAACATTAAGTTTTATTCTGATTTTCAAAATCGACCAAGATTGAGTCACCCCCCTCTGAACCTCAGACACCACTTGGGACCAACACTTCCAGTCACCGACGACCACCCCCAGTCACCTGAAACACTGGCTGGTGACTTGGACGCATACAACAGTTTCAGACTTGGACGGCGGCCACCTACGGCCGGCCACCACCTCCTAACACTCGTCAGCACATCACCTACGCCGGCCACCAGCAACTCATGGCGGCGCCACCAGCGCCGCCCTCAACAGTACACAACACACACATTTCAACACATACACACATGATTTCATGCACACATACACAGCCATTTTCCGGTACCGGCACCACCACCCACGGCGCCGCCGCCCCTCCGGCGGCTAGCCCACAACCCCGGCAGCCCCTTCTGTGCTTGCAACCGCGAGAAAAAAAGAGGGAGAGGAAGAAAACGAGAGAGAGATAAGGTGTCAAAAACTAGGGTTTAGGGTTTGGAGATCGAATTTCACCGTTTTCCGGTGAATGGAAAATCAGAATTGAATTCCGGAAGTTGTCCTAGACTCGTCTCGATGAGGCCTACGTTGTGTATGAAAATCGGCCAAAATCGACGAGTTTGAAATTTTCCGCCGAACTCCGGCTGCGGCGCACCAAAGACAGAATACAGAGGGGAGAAGGAGAGAGAGACTTACGTGTTTTCGTCACGTTCGGCTCGCTCGGGAAAACGGTGAAAAATGAATTGACTAAGCCTCTATTTATAGAATTTAGAAAAGTTACTGTTCATTAGGGTAGGTTACTATTCATGTAGGAATATTCTTTTCACTATTCATCAAGATTCCACCTCTCGTTTTTTCCGAAACTTCGTATTTTGCCCTTTTTGTTGCAACTTGAGCTATGGGTCTCCGATTGACCTCTAGTTCATGTCTATCTTCTCATTTTTCCGTTACGCATCTAATGGTATAAAAATCTTCTAGGTTTTATGTCTAGAAATTATATCCATCTCAAACCAGCGTTAAACACGTATCTGAAACGTACATAATTAAATTAAACAGTTAAGATTAACACACATAATAATTTCATTAAGGGTTTAATATTTAATTAATCAATTATGCTTCGTTGTTGGTCTAGGGTGCTATAGATTTTCGTTAAGTTTATGTTTTTACTCAGCTGAGATTAACCCACCAAACTCTATCATGTTTTGTAGTTCGAGTTCAATTCGTCTTGGAACTCATAGTAGGCGAAGTGAACCAACTGGGGGGGAAGTCTTTTGTCGACATTCCATCCCTTTACATATCCAAACTTCTGCCACAAAAAAAACCCAATGTGTCGTTTCACGTTGTGTCATTTTCGAGGGGTATGAAATCCCTCAACTGCATAATTCAAGTTTGTGTATTTAAACCTGCACTTATCAACCTCCATTTTATAACCAATTTCTTTTTTTGTGCGTTCTGGATGTTTTAGAAAGAATGGTGTGGTGTCTTCGTTTGGTGCAAGCCTGAACTCCAAGGACGTGCTAAAGAAGTGGCCATAGAATGCATCGAAAAGATCAATCGGTTGAAGTGTAAACTTGCAGTGGTGAGGAAGGGCGAACAAAAGTACAAGAAATACATGAAGGTTTTAGAATATGTGACTATATCTTCACTCGTCGTCATGATTTGGGTTATCCAAATGAGGAAGAGACACGAGATGAATTGCAAACTGTGAGGTACAACAACATATTAATATGCTAAGTTAGTTCGTTCTATGCACGTTCCCTCTGACAAACAAGGGGCAGCTTTGTTGCTTTATTTAAAAGTTTAAAGTAGTGCGATTACAATGGTATTTTGCGAGACAAGCATTTTTATATGCAACTGAACTTTGTAGATATAGTAAGTCTATGTATTTGGATATATTGTGTCAACCCTTGTTCATGTTATAGTTTTAGTCATTGTGGAAAATGTTATAGGGAGTTCATGTTTTATGTTGTTGGAAAATGTCATTGTGTTTTTAACTTGTTGGGAAATAAGAACTCAAAACTATGGACCAGTAAAACTGATTATGTTGTAAAAAATAGAAATTGAATGTCATGAACAAATCATTTACCATAATTGATTTCATGCCACATACATACTAGGTTGATATCCAAAATATATGTTATCAATACTATATTGTAATTTTCACAACATAAGGCCTAAGGGGCTGCACAAGGGACGTCGCCCTTCAAAACTGTAAAAGAAGCCTCGCACGGCGTACAAAAAAAGGGCAAATTTGTTCTGTTTGGTTAGAAGCCTACTAGAAACTGCATGTCAATACATGAAAATTGCAATTAATCTATGTGCAGTTTTGGTCAATGCAAGTTTGACACATGATATAAACGAAATCCCAAATCTAAGGACTTAGGACAGTGTGGCAATACTAACATAAATATTTGATAATGTTTATCATACATTCACACTGCATGAATTATTGGTAAACAATACTGTAACATAAAATCTAAAGATATAGATAATGCAAATTTGGATCATAAAATATTATATTATGTATAGTGCAAATTCCCACCCAACGTGATAACCAAAACTAATGAGGCTAGGATTGCATTTATTAAAGTTCTTATCTACCATTCATGCACCAAATAGGTCAACGGTGAGTTTTTGATCAAATAAAAGCTAGAAAATACGTGCATGTAAGTTGTTGAGCACCACAAATGGAAAGTGTGTAAGACTCATTTATTCAAGTTCGTGGATTCATAATGAATGTGGTTTTTCAAAACATGTGCCTTTGCATATTCCCAAGACATTAAAAATCTTGTTGGGTTGAAGTTTTTGTAGGATAATTAATACCAACACTACATAAACATGAAGCCTATGTTGGGGAAGAAATGACCTCACATAGATAGCCTGCAAGTTCTTTAAATATGTGGATTTGTCCTTATTACCTTGCATACCCATTTTAATGAGTGCTATATAGTATGGTGTGGTTACCTATATTTAATGATATCTAAGAAACTCAAAATTATACACAATATCACCCGATTAAACCAGTCTTCAGATGTGGCCTGATTTGTGTTCCAATATAAACTTTATTGTACGTGCATTTATGCGAGTCTATATATACACAAGCAGGGTTGGCATATCAGATTTACCACTCCAACATTTCTATTCCAACACAAGCATACTTTTCCTGAGATGGCTAAAGATATAAAACTCGTACAAGAGGATTTTCTGTATGATTTGGGATGGGACATAAATGTGGCAACATTGTTTACTGAGGTATTGGCAGACCAAACACGGATGGGTAACTTTAGTCCGAGTGGTGACAACAAGCACGCCATCCAGACGGTGCAATACTTTGTCAATAAGTTCTTCAACAACAACTTCAACCTAAAGGAGTGTGTGAAACAGGTAAAAAAGCTCCGACAATGGCATGCAACGTTCTCGCAATTGATGCTTTGCGATGACATTTTTTGGTCGGTCGAGACCAACATCCTGGACTGCGAGAAAGACAAATGGTCTCAAATATGCAAGGTATGTACATCTCCTGTTTATGGCAAACAGCCGATTGTGTGAGGGCTCTCGTTTAAATTAAGTATTGTGTGTGCACTCACTTGGAATTCGTTTTCCCAGGAGGACCCTTTCGTAGAAGCGTATGCAACGTATGGAGACCCTCATTGGGTTGACCTTCAAGTTATCTTCGGACCTCCTACGCACTTTCATGCACCACCTCCTTGTCCGAAGGTCGGCCACGAAATTATTTAGATTTCCGACGATGTTATAGATGTGCGTGCTAACAAATTCACTCCTCTGGATGAACTTATTCAGATTTCAAGTGATAAGGAAGAGAGTCTTTCAACAAACTTCTGGAATGAGCTACAAAAAGAGTGGGGTGACTCCGATTAGGAAGGTTCATTTCGTTCTCCATCTCTCAAAACGGAGATGAGTTCCTTGAACCCAACTGGCAACTCAAAAGGAAAAGAGAAGTCATTCATGACAGACGGTATATGCATGAGCTTATACGGTGCCTCCTATGTCTCATCGTCGGTACATGTATCGCCGAACTCTAAGAAATGATGCTTGTTTGGACTGCTGGATCAATTTTCTGTGCTACCGACGTGTGGCTCATATTTAGATGTTATTTTCCCTAAAATATGTTGTAATCTTGTGGATGAACTTCAATGAAATCAAGTTCATCCATCGTTGCTATATACTATGATTATGTAGTCATGTTTCATCTTGTTATACCTGTTCTTCCGATCGGGCGTATTTTCATATAATATGTTGTACGAGATGGTGTAGCTTAGCTTATGTGTTTGAATATTAACTGTTGTCACTTTCAAGTAATCCAGTTCATTTTGCCTTTTACAAGGTGTGTGTTGTTGCATTTATATCATTTATAATTACATTATTTGCATTAATGTATGATCAAAATTATTGTCAAATTTAATTTCGACCCCATTTTCATGTTGATCTACTTTCATTACCTAAATTCCATGTACAACTTGCTAACCAATCAGCTTAATTACCAATAAGAGGAACATTTGAAATATGATTGGCTTGAAACAAATTAGCAATGCCCATTGGCTATAAAAATATATATTCATATAGTTCTAGAAAACGTCCATAAAACCACAAATAACTATGGGTTTTGTAGGATACGAGTGGAGATAAAAGACAAATGGAAAAAGGTCGGAAGCAAAACATTGTCCAAGTGTCTAAACTTTAAGATAGCGTTCAACGTTTAACAAAATATCAGATCTACAAAACGTGGTAGGAGTGGCTGGGCACCAATCTTCCCCCGTGCCTTACAATACTAGGCACTTTCAACTTTCATAATGATGTCATTCACCAACACGGCTCTAGCTTCATGGGGTATGCTATAAAAAAAGTCCAAGTCAATTGGATTGTTGCACAAGTACCTTGCTACATGCACCCTTGCCCTTAGGTCAGAAAACTCGAACTCTTCTAGCATATCGTACATATTGTCGCGTTTCGTACTCGGCTCCATCTCTTTCATTTTCCGTTTCGTGATATCACCATGCCCCGTGCTATCTCCCACGTGTTCTCTTCATTCTATTCGCAATAACTACTGATCTTGGTTATGAAGCAATCACGTTCACTTGGATCATTCATTTCAGCATCTGACCTATGGGTGCGTTTTGATCGGGTCGAGCTCTCAACTCGAGTCCTCTTTTTTAAGTTGGTGGATGATACTTCATTCAGGTTACCATGGGATATTGACGAGTTGACAGTAGGTTCTGGTGTAGAGGTGTTCAACAAATCCTGCAAAGCATCAACAAATCCCATGGCAGTCTCTCCGATGGCCCGGTCCTTGCCGAATATCTCCTGCCAATCATTGTAGAAAGGCCAAGTCTTGAAGCACATTGTGCGAGCGAGCGGATCAATCTGCAAGAACATATTGGAAGATTCTCCTTAGTAGCAATATGAAACATTGAGAGATGTGACACGTTGTTTCCAAACATCATATAAAAAATATAAAGCACATTCTCTGCATACCTTGACAAAATCATCCCACACATCGTCCGGGACATCGATCTTGTGGTTCTCATCCAAACCGATACCACTCTTTGAATGCATTAACATGAGTGAGGCATAAATTCGCTTCCAATTGTGGATTTTGCTTAATATGTAGAGCTCTGCCTTCAAATCCATGCCCGGAAATCGTTGGCGAAGTGTTTGCTCCAATAAGATGAGGTAGCCTATCCTAAACCCATTGTCAGTCTTGTAACCTCTCGCCACCAACTCCTTCAATGCGTGGTAGAGTTGTTGTTCCTCATGCAAACTCCAAGTTCTTCTAGGAGTAACCTTTTTATTTTTTTGTGCGTCAACAATGCCCTCCATGACTAGGATATAGTGCAAAGAAGGCAATTTATCATAAACACAAATTCTGTTAATTGCATGTGGGATGATACCTAAATGAATCGTGTATGATGTACTATATACAATAACAATGATTTGGCAACAATGTAGATTATTTAGGTTTGGAAGGAGAATGTTAAACGATTTGGAGATAATTGGACAACAAGAACTACAATTCTTGAGAGTGATGTGACAGAGGTTTACTTGCTCATTAGTGCGAACATGAAGTTGAAAATCATGGAATAATTCACAAGAAGAGTGGTGTTCACAAACAACTCATTAAATAAAATACCTAGATTAACACAGCATATCAGAATACATATATTCAACAAATAGCAGATCATGAGGGACCAACTGTGGGGTTCCTTTCGTTCCACATTTGCATGGCAATATTGTCTCTCCAAGTAGTCCATTCTTGAGAACTCTCTACTTGGTCGATGTAATGAACATCAGGGTTCGGGTCACATTGTTCGTGATGGAAAAGGTCAGGCACCTCACTCTCTAATGGGTCTTCGAATGCGTTCATATGTATGAAATTATGAAGAAGACAACAGGCTAATATGATATGATTTTCGGTCTTGATTGGGTAGTACGAGTTGCTCCTAAGAATACCCCATCGTGCCTTAAGTATGCCAAAAGAACGCTCAATCACATTTCTGGCCCTAGCGTGCAACAAGTTAAAGAACTCTTGATGAGTTTGAGGGCTTTGGGAGGTATGGTTCCACTCCTACAGATGATACCTAACTCCCCTATATGGTGCAAGAAATCCTTGACCATTTGTGTAACCTCCGTCACACAAATAAAAATTTCCTGCGATATACCACGAAAAAGTTGATATGCATTAGTTGCAGAGGTTTTTATGGCAATTTTTATTTTATATAAGAAGCTCTTAAGTATGTAGTGAAGAATTCGATGATATTAATGAGTTGAAGGGCATTCAGGAGAATGGCAAACGGGAAAGTATATTACCATTAGGAACTTTCAGTCCATTTGGTCGGGTGATGACATCTCGCAAAACTTGACCATCTGCAGCAGATCCCTCCCATCCGGTTAATACGTACACATAGCTCATGTTGCGATCGCAAACTGCTAATACATTTACAGAAACATTTCTCTTGCGATTACGATATCTTGGCTTATCACGGATAGGTACTTTCACAGGTATGTACGTGTCATCTAATGCACCCAGGCAACCCTACATTGTTAACAGGAAATGAAATGTACATTTATGAGAAGACCAACATCCAGGTTGAAGACAAAAAAAATTATGATAAGAGAGAATGTTTAATGATTGTGATCCATACTCACCTTGAAATATTTCCAGCGATCGGTCGGTTCATCGACGTCTACTGGGTTTGGGTGCACAAGGAGAATGTTATGTAGCTGTAGCAAAGATACGAGGACAGAGTTGAAGTGTTTACTTATTGTGTACCCACTACGACTAAAATCATCTTTGACAACTCGGTTTTTTTTATGATGGGAAAGAATTGAAAGGAAGATACACACTTGTTTAGATATTGGGAGATGACAATTGGGTTGAAGTCCGCCAAGATGTTCTAACAGGTAACATGGGCGAGAGAAGGTATCACGAGACATGCGAAGGTGGTTTACGCATGTATCATCGTTGTCGGTAGTGAGACTATGAACATGTTCCAATTGACATGTGACTCTATAGGTCAAATTGTACCTTTGGGTTCTTGTTGATGAATTATGACGCCTCGTATTTCTTCGATACAATCTCACATAGACATAAGACATAAGTACTAAAAATGTTCTCATTGAAGCAATAAGCGCTTCAACAGCACGAAAAATGACCACAAGATCCTCTACCGCGTTCGACGACATGTCTATGTTTAAACAAACAAAATGAATTTCAAATTACAAATTCAGTTTCGCCAGAAATAGTTTCTACTTCTTCTATCTACTATACGCAGAACCTTGTGTAGGGGCATGTTTTATTTGTTGTGACTATATTCTGTTCTTGATTTATTGTTCTATTATTGAATAGCCAGGAAGTTTTTTGGGATTGGCGGGGTACATTTTTAACATAAGTTTTGGCGTAGGTCAGTTATTGTGGGTGGACTTTTCGAAACTAACATAAATTTGCACATAACCGACAAGGTTTTGGCATCATGTAGAACATGCAGATATATTGGAATCCATTAGAGTCCATATCTACCATGATGAAAACGAACAATATCTTATCACTGATAGGATTTTTAGTAGCTTATTTCACAGATATTCAGACTTTCAAGCAAGTGAAACAAAAGTATGCACTCATAGTGGGCAATATTTGTAATCTCTAGTTTTGTAATGACACAAGGGGAAAAATAGGTATAACCCGGGAAGTACGATAACAATGCATCCAATGAGGATCTCCTAAACTATTACCAAATTATTACTTGGGCTAATTTTACTGTTGTAGATTTTTTTTTAGTGATCATAATCATCCAGTTAGGATCTCCTAGACTATATGTCATGAATCATTGCAATGAGCACATATGTTTGCCTTCAAGACATGTCAAGTAAGCATGTAAGTCCTAAAAAACTACAGCACATTGTACCCAACTCATTCACAACAGGCCCAATTTGCTGGTTTAATATTATCAATTGTAATACTTTGTGAATTTAAGAATTTGCGCCAAAAGCAACAAAGACCATACCGACTTAAGAGGAATATTCACAACACTTGTTTGTTCACCGTTGGCGATTGCTTCTACTCTACAAGGAATCCTGCTCTACTACAAGAGTGTAAAAATATTAGCACATTTGATCATATAAGATTTATGTTGAAAAACACTTTGATAACTAGGAGGAGTGCACGCACTATTACTCACCAAAAGAAACTGGCAGCTGTCATTAATACTCGTATTTCAACCCATCTGATGGTGAGTGCCTCAACCACCCCATGTTTAAGACCCCAACATAATATAACAAAGTTACAACCAATTCACCACGAATTAGTCCATGACATTAATAAACATTATGTATTTTCTAAATGAGGTTTGATTAAATACGACAATCACTGTATGATGGGTGCATGCCGAAGAAGACTTGGGACAGCATAACAATGAATTCAAATTTGCTAAAATCAATATTGTATAGTTCTACCATTTAAGATATTAATACAGTTATTTAACAGACGGAGAGAGAAGTGTAAGATGTTGGATGTTTTTCAATTTTAACTCATCCAAGCTGAACTTACAAGGTGTTTGGATTGTGAGATGAGGACAGATACATGTACGTGATAATAATGCTATAGCATTCAGCATATACATGACATAGTTGGATCGATAATTTAGGATGAATGCACATTCACCAAAATATAGCGTCAACAAAACATTATATTTCTTAAGATGTATACAATTTAAGAACAAAATGAACAGATAAAGAAAATCTCAGAGTGCTGGTGTGGGTACTCAACCCTATCTATCTTTCTTAGTTGCCAAACATGACTACGATGGATCCACAAATGCCTTTGCCAAAGATTTAGAAAGCCATGTTTTTTGTGAACAATATCTCATATAAAACATGGTTTTCATATTGGAACCCTTCAATAATATATATGGTATGAACAGTGTATGCATAACAATGATTCTACAAACGCCGCAATCAATATCGTGTACTTCTATCTCTTAAGATGTCTCATTCAGGTTAAGACACAATGAAAGCAACATTTCTCATAAGCAAATACTCCAATTCAAATAGTTTGAAGCATAAATGTGGCAACAAATTCTGGATGGCAAAAACCCTTTAATTTTAAACTGAATGTCTCCATTTATTTTTCCATAGGACTGGAAAACAAATAACAAAACAGAGAGATAGGGAATTACACAGAGAGGGTAAAACAAGTAAGCATTATATATCCCTCTAATATTTTTAATTAATAGCATCCATGAAGAAATAAATATTAGAAAAGACCCTAATGGGCAATGGCATACTATCATCTCGGATCATACTTTTTTGCATATAACCACTACAAATGAAAAAAAAAATCAATCAACATTTCTTGAATTCCACCGAAATTTACCCTGTTAAACATTTTGAAAGCTGATGAATGGAGAATATTGTTTTTGTAAATTGGTTCTTGAAATGTTGTAGTGTAATCCCTAAACTAATACTCAGGAGATATAATCAACTACAGCAGTGGAAATAATATAAGTATTCTAAGACGAACAATATGACAAAAATTGCATGTTCATAACTTAATACTCAGCCCAAAATGATAGTCAACCAATTTCAACTGTAAAACTTTCGATTCAACCTCACTCTTTTAAACATAAACAATGGAGGTCAACATCTGTGATAAATTTCTCGCATTCGTTGTCTTCAAAACCACTCCAAGTTCAAAGCATCAATCAATTGAGGAGCAAGACTATGCAGACAACTTCTATGACAACAATAATGACGGGGATAAGCTACACTGACCTTAACAGGGGATCAAGTATGTTCACTAATTTCTTTTAGCTACTCCCGCAAGTGTACGGTATAGGGTGTAAAAGTGGTGAGCAAGGTCGATCCCACAGAGACTGTATATCTAGGCACTAACTAACTACTCAAATTCAATTCTCAAATTTATCTAGGGAAATCAACTCTCATCAATTGCAGATCAACTCAATGGAAAAGTAAATAAGCAGATAAATTCACTAAAGAATAACAGATATCTAATATAGGTTCTAGGACATGCTTTCATCTAATTCTCATCAAAACATCACTTTAACCAATTCAAGTTCATTAATCAATCATCCTATATGAGCAATCACATATGTCGAATTAACAGCTCTCCCGAGTCAGTTAACCGGTTGATTATTATGTCATCAGAGGTATCCCTACTCAATCTGATTGAAACATAACAACTCCCAAAAGTACCTAGGATTGATCTCCCATCACATAAATTCCTTAATCTCCCGATCTAAGTCTTTTTATGTGTCATGTGTTTATTCTTCCATAATTAAATCTCATCTCCCGAATTTTGATCTAATTACCAAAATATGTTCAATTACTGGCCACATAATCAAACAAGAAATCAAATCATAAACACACAAATAGGATAAACGATCATGAATATTGAATTGAAATTAAAGATCCATCAAGATTCGAATCAAATTACTAACAAGCCCTAGAAACCCTAGAAAATTAGCTAGACATGATAATAAACAAACTCATAGACAAGATTGGAAATATCATATCTACTAATATTCAACAAGGGAAGAAAAAAATAAAAACTCTATTGACGATGATCTCGTGATCCCTCGATCTCTTGAATTATTTTTCAAATCCTCTCGATGCTTCTCAGATTATCATGTTTCTCTCCTCTATCAATCTCTCTCTGTCTCTCTATTTCTCTTCATGTTGAGTATTTATAAGGCTTTGGGAGTCTTCCAAGTGAAGTAAGAGGTCAAAACACTCCAAGAAAACTAAAACTCTTCAAATCGCTGTTCACCGGGCACGGTCGTACTACACGGCACGGTCGACCGTGCCCCACCACTGTATACTGGTGCACGGTCGTGCCCCACGGCATTGTCATGGTTGGGTCCCACGGCATGGTCGTGTCCCACGGCACTGTCACGGTCGGGTCCCACGGCACTATCGCGGCCTGCACTCTCTGCGATCTCGTATTTCAACTTCTATTCTTTCTCGTTTTTCTATGATTCCTTCCTTGATCATCAATTACACTTGAAACTTGTACTTTTCTCATCAAAATCATGAAACTAAGCACAAACTTGTCAAATGCAACTTATACAATATAATATAAGAAATCACCATAAAACGTATCTAAACATATTCAAACGAATACATAAACATACGCAAAAATATGTGAAAAATGACACTTATCAAAGTACAATATTGGAATTCACTGCGGCTTCGAAGAACGATGTCAACGGAGGCTGAAGACGGGTTGCGACCTTTCAGTTTTTTTCTTGCACAAATTCAATTCTTCAGATTCACCCTTGACACACCTTGATGATGAAGTGGCTTTACTATTGACGAAGAACAGGTGGGAACAAATCGGTCAACACTCTCGAATATGGTAGGTTAGGGCTAAGACATGGTGAATTGAAGGGGAAGATTCGATTTGGCTAAGGTTTGGGATGAATCGAAAGACCCAATTTCATAGTGAACAATAAGGGCGAAATTGGAAGATCACTCATTTTTCATTATTGGGTTTGCACATGGGTTTAGTAACCCATCTTTTTTTTTGGATTATAAAACAACTTCCAAACCCTTATTTAGCATAGCCCAAACCTAAATGTGTATCCGGGTCCAATTGTAAAATCGGGCTTCAAACCTTTAAACCAAACATGGGTTTGGGTTGGGTAAAAACTCTAAACCAGCCCAAACCTTGAAACCAAACGAGCCCTAAGTGCACAGTGATTTCTGATTTTTATTATAAATATAATTTTGTTCATTTTCATGATTTGTGGTAGAAAAAGTAAAAACTATATCATTGGTGATAGGAAAATAATATACTATTTGATCTTGTGGTATTAACGCCTATTAACACTTTTTATATTAGTATAGATATTTCATTAAAAATTGGATATTTTAACGTTCAACTAATGTTACTTTAAATAATTGTATTTAATAATATTAGAAGTTTTAACTAAACACAATAACATTCAAATTATTGTAGTTAATAATCCGTTGTAACATTTTGTTGTTCTTTATTTTATATTTTTCTTATAATTTTTTTTAATTCTACATTATTTAAGATTAGTTTGTTCTTAAAATATTTAAAGTTTTCAATACTTCGGTTTATATTTTGATTTTTATAGACTTTAAATTATTTTAAGATTTTTAAAATAAATTTAACATTAAAATTATAGTTAGACTCTTTAAAATAATTTTTAGATTTTTGAAAAATGAATATAAGAAATTTTTAAACAGTTTTCAGATTAATTATTTCTTCCTTTTATTTCAACTTTTTTTGGTTGGCGGAAGGAAAGTCCTATTCAGTCCTGAACTAATCAACTATAAGGTAACTGAGAGTCGGAGGGGTGGGCAGGCTATGCGGGGGTCACAGATTTAGTTTAGGTTTGCTTCGGAGTGCGGTATGACTTGTGAGAGTGTTACTGGAACCAGCGGCGGATGCCAGGGTGGTACATGTGGTACAACTATACCCCAAATAAAAAAAATAAAATAAAATAACCCAAATTTAAAAAAATAATAATAATAACTATTTATATATTATATTATAATAAACACCTATTTTAACTGAAATTACAAATAGTGCCATTATCTCTTAATTTAAAAACTAAATCAATATAATATTGCAAATCCAATTTGATCAACTTCAAGCAAACTCAAGCTAAGCTCTCGATCTCTCTTTGATTCCGCGTCTTTTTATTTTTTCAAATTTTATTCATTAAAGTATTAGTGTTCTTCTCTCAAATCTCTTTCCTTAAATTTTGATGTCTCTCTTTCAAAATGGAGTAAAAATGATATTTATACATGAATTTGAATTGATCTAACTGCTTCTAAAATATCGCACCACTAAGCCACCAACAAAAAATAGTTACTAAGGCTTGAGAACGTGGGTTCGAAATAAAAATAAAGTATCTCGCCATCTTTATTAGCGAGATGAAATATTCGAACTGAAGTATGCTTTCCCGTCAACATAAATGTATCTCGGCATCATTATCTCGAAATGTAGAACAAGGATTTAAGGATCCAAGAATCTACCTTAAGTCTAGCGAGATATTCTATTATCTGCGTCTTCGAAATATATTGCTCGAGCTAACTAATACGAAATAATAATTCATTTCGTATTAATATAATAGCATTTCGGATTCTCTGAACGGGATACTCATTTCGGCTATATCAAGTATAATAAGCATTTTTTGATCTCCCCGATTGAGATGATCATTTTGGCCTACTGTGTATCTCGACCATATCAATTAGTATTTTTCATAATATTGTTTGGATTAGTTTATTAATTAGTTAATTTGATATTATTTGTTCATAAATTAGCATTTATGTTTTTTCATGTATGTATGAAATTTATTGATGTGTGAATATGTGTTGTGAATTTTTTTCTTAAAACTTGTTGTGGGTTGTTAAATGATTGTTTGGTCACTTTCATTGAAATATATGTTCTTACAAATTCTTGATGATAATCTCATTGATCACTTCCAAAAATTAAAAACTCACTAATCAAATTTTAGCTTGTAATTATAAGTTTTACTTGAATATAAAATAATATTGTATATATTTGCATATTTTGATTGTACAACTTTAAATAATAAACAATGTTTATATTTGAATATTTTTTCTATAATCTATTATTTATTTATTCGCACCCCAATTTGAAAATCCTGGATCTGCCACTGACAGGAACTTTTCCTTAAAATAATCATTATTGTTATTATTATTTTTTTAAACATTAAAATTTTAATTTTAGTTAATTAAATATTATATTTTTTTTTGGTTTTTTATAATTAATATTTTTTATTACATTTTTATATTTATTAAATGGTTTTTTTTTATTTTGAAATTTATTAAACGTGTTCAAGTTACGTTATTTATTTAGTTGCGTGGACCAAATAAATTATATGAACTACACATACATTAAACTTTTGAATTTGCTTTTAAGAAATTAAAAGGACCAATTCAAAGAGTCCATATTCCTCCTATTTAATATTTAAATTAATAAAGTCTTAATTAAGAGGCGCAAGTGTTAAAAAATATTATTATTGAAGCCCAAATATGTGAAATGGTCCTAATTATCATCATCTAAGTTTTTCACATATATATATATATATATATATATAGTTAAATTAGGTGATCTTGTACTTCCAAACTTTAAATTATTGGGGATTTTTACTTTTCGGGTTTCGTAAATTTTACTTAATTTTAGCCCAAATCATTCAATTGGACCGAAATTGTAACGTCCCAAAACCTTTTAATTAAAATATCAGAGTTTTTTCGTTGGGCGTTAAGAGAGAAAGGGGAAAGAGGCGTAAATGATATAAAATAGAATGAAACAGGAAAGGATAAGAAGCGGTATAATTAAAACATCGGATACAATCGATAAAAGAATGTTTGAAACCATACGCAGCGGAAAAACATCAGGATCTTTTACAAAGAAGGAGAAATACAGTTTTCTTTTACAAACGAACAACCTATCTTTAAAAGACAAAACCAGAAGATGGACATAGCTGATAGGACACCCCTCTATCTACGCGTCTTCACTTTCTTCATCTCCTGTAGTGTGAGTACAGGTGGGGGGGTGAGTGCGTTGAATACACTCTTGGGGATGAAATCCCCCTCTTATAACAGTCCACAGATATAAAATACCGGAAATATAGCACTCAGTCACGTTGTCACAGTATAACATGAACACGTAATCATAGCATAAGATCTCAACATTTAGTATTCCTCAATCATGCTTTGAATAAGGAAAACTGTAAACAGATATTGAGTTTAGAAATTACCCTCACCTTGTTCGGTGGTATCCGTGTGAGTAGCTAGGACCAAATATATCAAGGCTCAACCCAATGAGTAGCGTGTTTTCGTCGCGCCCGGCTCGTTCGGCTCGCTCGAGAAATCGGTAAAAAAATGAACTGACTGAGCCCTCTATTTATAGATTTTCAAAAGTTACTATTCATCGGCATATTCTTTGGAATATTCTTTTGTTGACTTTTCCAAGTTACTATTCACGTAAATATCTTCGTTTCCATTCAACGTAAATATTTTCCGACTTTTCCGAAACTCCGTGATTTGCCCTTTTCGTCGCCGTTCGAGCTACGGGTCTCCGATTGACCCCTAGTTCGTTTCTATCTTCTCGTTTTTCCAAGACGCATCTAATGGTATAAAATATTCTATATACCATGTCCAAGAAAAATATCGATCTGAATCACACATTAGATACGTATCTGAAACGCACGTAATTAATTAAACAGTCAAAGTAAACGCTCATACTTATTAAGTCATACGTTAAATATTTAATTAATCAATTATGCTCGTTTTGATCCGGGGCACTACATCCCTTACCCCTTAAAATAATTTCGTCCTCGAAATTGAGCGCGTACTTAGAAACGACAAGACTGGCTACTTGCCAAGATTCTCGTTAAAGAACATGCAGGCCTCGATTATCAAATTCGCATTGTTTCTCGACGATGACGGCAGCGCAGCTTGGGTGATCTCTAGATGTCGAGTCAAGTCCCTCTTTATGGACACTGACACCGAGTCTCTTCTCGTGGCATCCACATCGTGTTCAAGTGGATTTTCCATTGACCGTTAGTCTTTACGCGATCGACCTCGTGGCATATCGTTCTAAAGACGACATACGAAAACTAACCCTTATCATCTATTTCACGTAACCCATCAACATAAATAACATCAATAACTGGTACTACAGTACCGGTAAACATTACTCCATAAATCATATATTAATCTCAATAGATTCTTTGTCATTCATTTATCATCATAGCATAACATGATCATGTTGGATAGCGCATACCCAACTTGCATAAATTAACTAGAATAACACAACATAAGTAAAGCATCATGTAACACATAACAGATGAGCACTCTTTTTCTTCAGTTCTTATGATTAAAGAGAGACATGTATAGAGAGAGAGGATAGTGCTTATCCATTTCTTTTTAAAAAGATCTTCTCGTTTTAAAACACGTTTTTCTCGTTTATCGACACAACACATAAGAATGCCTTGCACCTATAACATTTCCTTCGGTACAGGTGGGTATTTCCCGTCTTACCCCGTATCCTAAGTACAGGAGGGTATTTCCCGCCTTACCCCGTACCCTCAGGTACAGGAGAGAATTTCCCCTCTTACCCCATTTTCTTAGGTACGAGAGAGAATTTTCCCATCTTACACGTACACGGTTTCTTGATCATTGGTGCTTAGCCGTTTCTTTTCGAAACCCCGACCACATTTTAAAATCACACTTTTGAAATCATGTTTTCTCTTTTTAAATCAAGTTTGACCAAAGCCCTATAAAGGGTAGAACTAGGCTCTGATACCACCTGTAACGCCCCAAAATCTTTTAATTAAAATATCAGAGTTTTTTCGTTGGGCGTTAAAAGAGGAAGGGGAAAGAGGCGTACATGATATAAAATAGAATGAAACAGGAGAGGATAAGAAGCGGTATAATTAAAACATCGGATACAACCGATAAAAGAATGTTTGAAACCATACGCAGCGGAAAAACATCAGGATCTTTTACAAAGAAGGAGAAATACAGTTTTCTTTTACAAACGAACAACCTATCTTTAAAAGACAAAACCAGAAGATGGACAGAGCTGATAGGACACCCCTCTATCTACGCGTCTTCACTTTCTTCATCTCCTGTAGTGTGAGTACAGGTGGGGGGTGAGTGCGTTGAATACACTCTTGGGGATGAAATCCCCCTCTTATAACAGTCCACAGATATAAAATACCGGAAATATAGCACTCAGTCACGTTGTCACAGTATAACATGAACACGTAATCATAGCATAAGATCTCAACATTTAGTATTCCTCAATCATGCTTTGAATAAGGAAAACTGTAAACAGATACTGAGTTTAGAAATTACCCCCACCTTGTTCGGTGGTATCCGTGTGAGTAGCTAGGACCAAATATATCAAGGCTCAACCCAATGAGTAGCGTGTTTTCGTCGCGCCCGGCTCGTTCGGCTCGCTCGAGAAATCGGTAAAAAAATGAACTGACTGAGCCCTCTATTTATAGATTTTCAAAAGTTACTATTCATCGGCATATTCTTTGGAATATTCTTTTGTTGACTTTTCCAAGTTACTATTCACGTAAATATCTTCGTTTCCATTCAACGTAAATATTTTCCGACTTTTCCGAAACTCCGTGATTTGCCCTTTTCGTCGCCGTTCGAGCTACGGGTCTCCGATTGACCCCTAGTTCGTTTCTATCTTCTCGTTTTTCCAAGACGCATCTAATGGTATAAAATATTCTATATACCATGTCCAAGAAAAATATCGATCTGAATCACGCATTAGGTACGTATGTGAAACGCACGTAATTAATTAAACAGTCAAAGTAAACGCTCATACTTATTAAGTCATACGTTAAATATTTAATTAATCAATTATGCTCGTTTTGATCCGGGGCACTACAGAAATCACATATGAGTCCTTAATTTCGAACTTTTAATATTAAAAAACACAAAAATATTAAAATAACATTTAAAAAACAATGATAAGGTGTAAGAGATAAAATTAAATACATTAAAAGAAAAAAATGGCAGCCACTTATCTTGTTGCCAGTGAACACTCACCATCGTTAGATTAACAGAAAAGTATAACACTATTTATAAACTTATATATCAAAACAATCCCCTCATCGAGGCCATTTCAAACCTCAAATCAATTTCAAAATTCCTATTCAAATTGGCCTACACTTTCAAAAAAGAAAACTGAATGCCAAATGAATTCCTCAACATTCTCTATGGCATCCACTATCCAAATTTCTCAACATTCTTTCTTCCTCCTCGCTGACACCTTTGCGTCTTGTGTCATTCTCTGCAAAGCGCTCCTCCTAATACAATACAAAAATCACTCAACCGTTTTACAAATCCGATAAAAAGAATTTGAGAGGAGGGAAGTGACTGATAATTGTCTTGTTATCTTCATTCCATAATCCCATGACTATATATAATAGTCTTGCAATGATAGAAAGCAACAAACAATGCTAAAAAAGAAGGAGCAAACCTACCACACTATCTATCCACTATATTTGACTATTTGTACTTGCATAGGAAGTGGAACAAACTCAAACTACTGAAGACGAACGACTCAAACAAGTGAAGACTAATTCCCCCGCTTAACTATTAAAGAAATAATGTTAACTCCTAAAAACAAATGATAAAAGTGGACCCCAAAGTGAACAACAGCAGCAAGCCAACAACACCAATTACATCATTCCTCCCCCTTAAAGGGTCCTTGTCCTCAAGGATAAAATCAGGATAGGTCTTTGCAAAACGCCATTCATTTTCCCAAGTTGCATCCTCCTTCGGAGCTCCTTTCCATTTGATTAGAACTTCAGACTTGGGTCGATATTTCCCTTTTTGAATGATTCTTCTATCCAAAACAACTTCAGGTTGTGGGAGAACAGTGGATTCATCCGACACAGGTGGGGTTGACTTGAAACGGGAGTGATTGATGGCGACAAACATTTTTGCAATAAGCTAACATGGAACACATCATGAATTTGGGATCCGGAAGGAAGCGCTAGTTGATATGCCACATGACCAAACTTTTTGATGACTTGATATGGCCCAAAAAATCGTGGCGCAAGCTTCATGGAAGCTCGAAATACCACTAAAGTCTAGCGGTATGGTTGGAGCTTAAGATAAACGTAGTCTCCGATTGTAAAAGAGACCTCTCGTTGATGTTGATCCGCATGGGACTTTATTCGTTGTTGAGCCATAGAGAGATTGTGACGTAAGTCACGCAGAATCAAATCTCTATCCCGGAGATACTCATCTACTGCTTGGATGTTAGAAGTGTCTGGTATGTAAGTGAGTACCTGTGGAGGTGGCAGTCCATACACAGCTTCATAAGGAGTCATCTTGATAGAAGACTGGAAGGAAGTGTTATAGCTAAATTCAACCCAAGGAACCCATTCAACCCACTTTCTCGAATGATCACCTACAAAACAACATAAGTATTGTTCCAAGGTACGATTGATTACCTCTGTTTGGCCGTCGGATTGTGGGTGGGAGCTTGAGCTCATGCAAAGCTTAGTACCTTGAAGTTGAAACAATGTTTTCTAGAAAGAGCTAATAAATATCACGGTCACTTACAATGGATGTTAGAATGCCATTGAGACGAACCACATTAGCTATAAAGGCCTTTGCAACATTGATTGTTGTGAATGGGTGCTTCAAAGCTACAAAATGAGCATACTTAGTATGTAACACCCCGTTTTCAAGAAAACTTGCATATGCATATTTATTAAAATACTTTTAATGTTTATTTAAGAATGAGTTAAGTGAGAGAACTTATATGATGTTAAGTTATGATTTATGATTATACGTTATGTTAAAGATTTTATGATATGATTTTCTTTCGAGATGTTAAGGGTTTTGCAGGATTGCTCACGGACGAAACCGAGCTCGATCTCCACTCACTCGACACATATGAATGGAAGTGAAAAGATAAGATGTTAATTAAATTAATTGAATAAAATGATTTAGGTTTATATGCTTTCTTTTTAGGAAGTTTTACTTATGATCTTTATATGTGTATTTATGGAATAAAACGTTTTACTCGAACGAACATACATTATAGTAATTATTAGAATAACCGCGATGCTTATTATTATTAATTTAAGTACAAATGGAAATTTAATACTTAATTTTATGCTAAGTGATTTCCATATTTGTGTTATTTATACACCATGTTATATTTGCTAGTCCCTTTAATAAGGTGTACACATATTTATAAATAAGTGTAATATGAAAATCAAAATATCAAGGTAAATGATTAATTTAACTTTTATTTTTAATCCAAATCTTCCAAGATAAGTTTGCTAACCTATGACTAGATAACCTAGCCTAGCCACCTCACTAATCTAATAGCATCATGCAAAATATCCATCAACTTGCAACATACAACCCCTTCCTTTGCTTGAGGATATGTCTATATGTAGAGCTCTTGTCCAAATCATATGTACAAAACTAAAATAACTTATAGTAGTCCAACGTAAGAAAGAAGAGAGGAGAAACAAAGGAAAGCAAAGATCATATATCCTTCAAGTTCTTCTTCTCAAACCTAAAGGTATTTTTGGCTAAATCCTTATGAATCCTTCATTAAAACTCATGATTTATGCTTAATACTTTAGGATAAGAAGTCCAAAGATGTTCTTTGGCATATTTTTTGGGATTATGTGTTGTTTGCATGGACGAATAAGTTGTTTCTAGAATAGGCTTAAAGATATGCTTGGTTTTGTTTCTGTTTTGAATCTGTTCGAAAATCTTAGAAATTGTTTTAAACTAAATCCTTTTTCCAGATTGAAATATATGAAGTTAAGAGTATTTCTGTAAAATTTCATGAGGTTTGGAGTTAAATTCAATTTTATATGATTTTTCTAAGATAAACTGTTCGAAGACAGTTTTCACCCTGTTTTTGGGTCTGGTTCGTATAATTTTCTGGAATAATATACTTTGAATTTGTGCATAATATTTTACTATGTTCAAGAACCTGTTATTAGGTACGTGTAGGATTTTAGTATGCATTTTTTCGAGTCTTGTACGATTTATGGAGAATTTTACAATAAAACCTGTTTTTCACGTAGACAGTGTCCTGTTTTCAGCTTCGTTCTAAAATCCATAACTAATTATTGGGATCGAATTTATAAGCCATGTTTCACTGTGTTGTAGTACGTGTTCTTATGAGTATGCATAATTTTTCTACGTCATTTTTAGAACCTTGTGCAATTTGTGGTGATTTTTACAATAAAGTCTGTTTTCAGCATACACTATGTCCAGTTTTCAGCCAACTTCGAAAATTCATAACTAATTGTGTGAATGTTATTTTCAATTGATATTTTTATATGTTATACTTGGATATGTTTTCTGACTTCTGTAAAAATATGAGAGTATTTCCTCAATCCTATAATATTTGATAGGGTTTGCAATATAGACTGATTTTGAGCTGAAATTCAAGTGAAAGTTTTGTTTAGGATTCTATTTTTATTTATTTATATACACTGCGAAAAATTATGAATTTTCAGAATATGATAATTGAAACTAATATGTGATCATGCAAATAATGTTGTGATTTTATGAATTATATGGGAATTATTAAAATTGTTACACCTTTATATGTCCTTTAGGTCTAAAATTGCTAGTTTAACTGCTTAAACAATTAAGTTATAAGTATGAATGTGTTTTAGGTTAATGTAACCTAATATAAATGAAAAAGATTGTGTTATACGATATAAGGAAGCTAATCAGTTAAGTGTGTCGAGCGCAGTCGAGACGATCGGTGAATCCGGAGGCAATCCTTGCATTTTCAACGTACAAGTGGGTAACTTCTACTCTCTACTATATGATGTTAATTGGATTGATAAGTTATGTATGAAAATCTACGGCTGAAGTCCGTAGCTATAACCAGTATGTAATTTCCATATTGGGCGACGACCATAAGGGCGTAAAGTGCCTGGTCTATGAAAGCGACCATAAAGACGTAAAGTGTCTGGTCTATGAAAGCGACCATAAGGGCGTAAAGTGCCTGGACTATGTTTCTCAGGGTGGCTAAGAACCACATGTAGTACTTGCTTAACGATTTAATTGCTTCAATATATTAGATAGTAAGGTTATCCCACTGGGATCCCTCTCCGGAGGTGTCTCATGATGTTACTTTATTTATATTTTCAGGCTCGGTTGGTGATGACAAGGACGTGTAGCGGCTGGGTCGATTCCTCCCTACTACTTTAAAATTGTTATGTAAAAACCATGTTACTATTACTTTAAAAACGATATGTTGTTTAAACGTGTATTATATGAAAAAAAAATGATGGGCCTAGACTTATCTTATATTATATGTACGTTTTGTTTTGTAAATTCATGTTGGTCTATTGTTCAAATATTTTACCTAGTAATGTGGGTAAGACACGACTAGACTTGTTTAATAGTCGATGTATAATTACATATATATATGTTATATTTAAAAAGTAAAAATTTTAAAACTCTTGTGTCTTCGCTTTTAAGTCTTCCGCTGTATGTTATAAAATACTCTGAATATTAAAAGAAAAAAGAAAATGATTATAATTTCTTTATTTCCTAAGTATGTAAAGGGTGACGACCTATTTCCAATTAAATTGGGAACGGGGCATTACAGATTGATTGGATAATTTTGAATAATTTTTCAGAAGTAGGATTTGTCTTTCCGATGATAATGCATAAAATTCATAAATGCTTGCGTTTAAAACAGAACGAAATGATGGTGTTTGAGGGTTGTAAAAGAAAAGGATCAAACTTAAGGTCAAAATGGAAAATTTAAATATGCCCTGACTATATAGAAAAATATTATGGTCGTGAACAAAATTATCCCAAATCAAAACAAAGATAGGCCAAACATAAAATAGAAGGGTGATTCTATTCACAACCACCAATATTCTCTTCACAACCACAATATATATTTTTTCTCTATTTTGTCCCTAATATATATATTTTTTACAACCATCATATCTCTACCACCTTCATTATCTCAATTGTCTACCCTCTCTTTTTCCAAACTAAAACACCCTTTGATTCGATTTCCATTTTTCCATAAATTGTGAATTTCAATGATTTGCTACAAAATAATTAGATTGAAATTTATAATATCTTTTTTTATCAATATCCATACATTTATTTTAGTTAGTTAGGATTTAGAATTTTCCAAAAAAATTCTATCCTTCTACAGCCATGACTCTCTTTTTCTAAATTTGGTACTTCGATTAATTTGTAATATATAAATACACAATTTTTTTTTGTATTGTCAAATATTCCTCAATGTGGGAATGATTTTCTTGATTTTTTTTAAAGGAGATATATTTATTAATTAGACAAACTCAATTTTCTTATAATATTAATTATTTTAGTGAAATATTTCTAGATATTAAAAAAAATGTTGAGAACTTAAATGGACGAAGAGATAATTTTGAATAATTTTAAAAAAAAATTAGATCGTTTGGATAATAGTGCTTAAAATAATTTCATGCATACATTTAGAAAAAGTGATGGTTAGAGGCTGAAAAAAAAAGCTTAAAAAAGTCAAAAAAGAAAATTCATATATATAATATAGTTATGGGTCCTTCTATAGTACACCGTTGTATTAATACATCGGTGTTTTCAGTCATTAGATCTTGATTGATTGCATCCTAACCCTTCATTTACTTTTTACCTTTTTTACCTGTCTTGAGAAGTTACTGCAGTAAAAACTAAGAATTCCCCCCAACAACCAAAAGAGTTTGGACAATGTAGTCTAAATCTACATTCTTCATTAATCGTATATAGCATTAATCTGCAACCATAAAACCGCAATCGAACATCTTTGTATTATGCATCTCGTTATTATGCATATTATGCAACGATTCTGCTGCATCATTCCACTTGAATCCCTCTTTAGACAATAGGTGATTTAATGGTGCAACAATGGATCCAAAGTGATGGATGAATCGATGAAGTTATGCGTGCTTCCTCCATCTATGAGTATGACGACATTTTTATTTTTCAGCTTACCCAATACTCGCATTGTCTGAGGATGATCAGTTCCAGCCATTGCATGAAAAGAAATCTCTGGTATAACTTCTTGAACTTCAAGTGGATCATAAATTTCACCAATGTCATCATAAACTGGTTGTGTGACTTCTTCAATCATAAAAAAGTTAGTGGTCGCTCACAATGGTGGCCCGGGATAAACTTTTCATCACAATAATAGCATAACCCTTTTTCACGACATTCTCTAGCTTCTTGATTGGTGATCCGTCGGAAGTTGGATGTGGTTGTGTTTGAAGTTAGGGCTCCACGTTGGGTGGGTGGAGGTCTGAGTAACCAAGCAGTAGTGGTGCTTGTTTTTTGTGTGGTGAATGGTGGAGAGCGTGCTGCAAAACTTGTCTTTTTTTTGTAATTGATTTTGTTCCTCAATTAGCCGAACAACTCCTACAACATCTGCCAAGGTGTGGGGCTGTTTAATCTTGACATCAAGTCAAACCTCATCTCACAAACCTGCAATAAAACACCCAATAAGAAATGTTTCGGGTAAGCCATCAACTCTATGAGAAAGCCTCTCAAACATGGTTAGCAGTAACGGTCGCGGTCATCGTCGCAGACACCACCGTTAAGATTACATTGCCAAAATGCGGCGTTATAACGGCCGTAATGGACAATTTAAAAAAAACTCTAAAATTTCTAAAACTTCATGAACATTATTTATATTATGTTTTTACTAAATTAACATAAAAAAATATTAGAACTAGAATTAACATATAAAACATACAATTACATACATAATTAATACCACATGGAATGCCAAGGTGGTTCAAAATCATCATTATGTTCCCTTTTAGGATGAATAGGAAGATGTGAATAATCATAATGGGTTAGATGAGGCCTATGTTTTTCACGTGGATACTCATGATATGCATTGGATAAATCTCGATCAACATATCGTGTTGAACTTGTGTGTGACGGTAGTTCTTGCTCATGACGATAATATCCAAATCCTCGATATCCTGTACTGTCAGAAGATCCATAATGATGATCATGGTACCCAGCACTAGTAGGAAATGAATTCACGCTATGTCTCCCACTAGTATAACTAAAAGATCCATATCCGTGACCATGGTACCCAGCACTAGTAGGAAATGAATTCACGCTATGTCTCCCACTAGTATAACTAGAAGATCCATATCCGTGACTAGGTTGCCGAGCTCCAATCGAACCATAGCTATACCCTGTATTCTAAGGAGCATAATCAAATGTATACCCTCTTAACCCAAGACTTTGAATTTGGTGATCCACATTTTCATATCTTCTAGAAGTTCCACTAGAATATAATTGATCGGACCCACTCGAGAAGTCTTGCAAGCCTGCCAAAAACCGACGTTCTTCTATCCCCGGTCGATATCCATGATCAGTGTCTTGAGTGGCATAATAGTTCTCTTTTCCTTATGCCAAAGACATGCCACTATCATGTTAAGCATCCCCTGTTCGAGCACTTCTATCATCATGCATCTGACCACCACCATCCCTATCGTTGCCACCACCATCATCCTCATCGCTGTCACTGCTATCATCTCTAGTATAATCAGTATCCCTGGGTAATGCACTGCTTTTTCCTTTGTTTTTTGTTGAAGGTTGCGACATATGACTCTTACCGACGCGCCTTTGAGTATGACCTTCAGCTTCTGATTCATCTCCATGAGTATCTGCATCTAACCATTGCATGTCATCATGTGATAATGCAGACGGTTCATTCTCTCGAGTCCATTCATCCAAGATATCATGTTCATCGAACACATGATTAAGATCAATGGGACTATAATAATCATCATCTTCCCCTTTATACATCAAGTTCCTCACTCTTAGTCGCATATTATAGTGGACAAAAACTAACTTATGCAACTTAGCAACAACTAATCGATTGCGGATCTTCGTATGAATCAATGACCACGTACTCCAGTTTCTCTCACAACCATATGATGAACATGTTTGACTTAGAACTTTAACTGCAATTTTTCTCAAATGAGGAACATCTTCACCATAGTTTAACCACCATTCACTGACATAAATATAACATTATAACATATTTTTTTGTTAATAAGGTTATTTAATTTTAGTTCAAAACATAAGAACATAGTAAACCTGGAAGTGTTGTTTTCACGGTTCTTTCTGCAAGTGCAGATCCAAACTCTACATATTTATCAACAAACAACTTAGCCTAAAATAATGAATAGATATATTATCTGAAAGTGAAGAAATATATATAACTTTTAATAATATATAAGATGATATACCTCATTCATTGCTTGTGCTTGTGCATCCAAGTTTGGTTCAAGTCTTCTAATTACTATTTTCAAACCTTTTCTGACCTCATCAGTATATACACAAGTGCCAGAATATTGAAGCGATGGGTTCAAAAAATATGCTGATATAAATTTTCCAAAATTGATAAATGAATGAATTTAAAAATATTAAAAATATGATGTAATATTTAAATAAAGTCACAGATTACCTGCAGCATGCAAATGTTGATGTAATTGTTTGTACCACCTCTCACCTATCACATCCCAATAAATTTGCCAATCTTTAACAGCCTCCTTTATTGCTAGTTTCGCCATGTCCATTGCTTCATAAATAATAGCTAATGTTGGTTTCTTATCTTGATCCACAAGTTTGAGCACCTTTACTAGTGGTTCCATCACCAAAGAAATTTCCCGTGCTCTCCTCCAAAATCTGGCATCCATTATGATACTTGAAACATTTTCAACATCATTTCTTTTTTTTGAACTTGTATTATTGAATGTTTCCCACTCATTGGTTGTACACATTCTCTTCAACTCTACACTGTGCCGAAAAAGACTTTCAATGGCAATGAATTCTGTTGCAAATCTGGTAATCCGTGGCCTTAGCAACTCTCTGTTTTCTGTGTGTGATCTCATGAGATTAACAAGTTTGTCACTATTATAAATGAAACTTGTGATCTGTCTAGCCTTCTGGATACATTTTTTTTACCTTGGTCATCTTTCCAATATCTTCTAACATCAAATCGATGCAATGTGCAGCACAAGGTGTCCAAAATATATGTGGTCTTTCCAACATCAATCTTTCTCCAGCAGCTTTGTTCGCGGCTTCACTATCTGTCACAACTTGAACAACATTTTCCTCCCCTACCTCATCAATAACTTTATTCATTAGAGATAAAAGAAAATCAGTTGTCATTCTTTTGTTTGTGCAGTCTACTGAATTATGATATATCATAGCTCGATCACAATATATCATGAAATTGATTATGGGATGCCTGTTTTTAGTACTCCACTCATCACACATGATTGTGCAACCATATTTTGGCCACTTAGACTTCAATGTTGATATATAACCTTCAATTTCAGATACTTCATCATCAAGGTAAGTACCACCTATTTGACACCCTAAAGGTCCTTTAATTCCTGGCCCAACCTCAGCAATGGTATTTATCATAGATTGGTAATATGGTCCACTATCAGCAGCATTAAATAGAATAGCATTAAACACAAACCATTTTGAAATAGTTTTACCAACATCTTTGATTTTTTGGGGAGCAAACCAATTCTTGATATTTTTTTGTTTCGATGGGAGCATGTAAGAATCCATCCCACTTGAAGACTTATTAGGTCCTTCTCTAACACTAGAACTACAAAATGAAGCTCGTTTACACCTGATGTGGACTACGATGCTCCGACACCGGAATGCTCTGTGATAAAAAAATATAACCATTACATATATTATATAAATGGATAAATGTGTATTAAAATGATAAATGTAATATACCATCTGGATATCGCCTACGTATATCTTCCTCGTAATTAGCCATTCTACGGCTTTCTCTCATGGCATTCCTCAATTGCTTCAATTCATCCCTTTGTGATAATCTCTCTTCGTTGAAATATTGATTATTAAATTCATCCTCGCTTTCATCGCAATCCGAGATGTCAACGAAATGCTCTTTTCTGGCATCATTTTGAATTATCTCGATTATCGCTTCTCGTTTCTTTTTTAATGAAGCTCTTGCAACTTTGGATTCTTGAATATGTTTTTGAATCATTGCAGTTGCTTCTTTTGGAGCCTTAGTACATCTCTCCACATTTCCGGAAACATGTGCAATATGTTCTTTTACTCTTGTAATTCCACCGGTTATAATTTTACCACAATAGTTACTTAAATTATTTAACACTTCACACATAAGCACACATTTAATCACATAATATCAGTTTCAACAATTTTGATCTTGAAGTTAGTAATATGTTCAAATCACAAAAGCTTTAATAAATTATTTAATATAATCAAAAATTGTTCGAAAATGATCTAAAACCAATCTGTGTTATAAAATTCACCGTAAATTGTATATTTCCTGAAACCTTGTGAAATTAATAATTTAGACTTATAAAATCATGTACTAAAACATAGTAAAAGAGTTTTTAAAACCTATAATGGAGTGATTTTATATAATTAATTTTCTAAGGTCTGAAACTACATAATTCCAACTTAAACTGGATTATTTTGAAAAATCATCATAATTCATAAACTACTCCAAATATTACCAAATTTTAACCATACACTCAAAATTTCATATAGTATAACATACCGAAACAGTTTTGAAAAAATCCAAGTATATATTTTTATAAAAATTGGCAAAGTGGACTGATATTTCTATACATTTTCACAACTTGATTAAACCCACTTATTTTCATAATTAAAATGTATATTCGACTAGTAAAACTCTATCCACCTCAAATAAACCATCTTGATTCAATTTATCACATATAAAATGCTTGATCCAATATGCATTTGCTCAATCAACACTTAAAATGACATATTTTTGAACATCCACTACTTAGAACAAGGTATCCAATAATTTTCATAATTTAAAAGGAAATATCACTTAGATCTTACAATCAACTCAAAATTCGAACCTAATCATGCTCCTACGGAAGAAGATGGGTGAGGAATAGCCAAAATACCTTTACGGTTGCACATAAACTAGAACTTCTTTGAATGGAGATTGCTTCTCTTGACTTGTACCAGTTGATTCATTTGAGTTACCTTGTCTTCTCCATCAATTTTGCTGTCCTTCCTGCATCTTTTTCCAAGCTTTGGAACTTGCAAACTCTTATAGTGTATACCCGATGTGATACCCTCGGAATTAAGGCAGAATGTCAGATATTTGGAAGTAGATTCAGTGGAGGCATTTGATGACGAATGCAATGACTACATTACCCAACATGCCTAGTAAAAGTGTAAAACTAGCAATCCACTCTAAATCTAATAGACAATGTAGCAGGCTATATGCCTTTTCTTTTGTTCTTTTGCTTTATTCTTCTTCACGTGAATATCTTCTAAGTTCTAACAGCTCTATTCTTGCCCACGTTTGTGCAGTTTTATTTTTGTGAATTTTAAAGCTTTTTTGCCGTTATAACGCCGTTACGGTCGTTATCGCGCCACGTAACGCCGTTACGGCCGTTATCAAGCCGATTTCATACCCTATAATGTTTACGACCGTTTTTTTACCGAATCGTCAATACGGAGGTGGCCTTTACCATTACGTAACGTCGTTATAACGGCCGTAACGGCGGTATTGCGAACCATGGGACTCCTATTACGCTTTGGACCAACCGACTATGAAGATCCATCTAAAGCTCTAACCCGGCTTAGGCAAACAACAATTGTGGCTGCTTATCAAGAGGCCTTTGAGACTATAGGACAGCTTTGGTGAACTCCTTCCAGGAGAGAGGACCCCATAATTTCATCAACCATCGATGCCATTGTAGAGTCACGTCTTCTAAGTGGAAAATGGCGAGTTGGGTTTGTTGATCGGCTCTAATGTCTTCAAATTCAAAGTATTGTTCTGCTTTATAGATCCAGCCAAATGGGTCTTCTTCGTTGAATTTTGGGAAGTGCAGCTTGAGGTGATGGTGGTGGTCATTTAGTGTGTGAAGTTTCATAGTGTTTGGGGAATGAGATGTTTCAGCTTGGTAAAATGGGTTAACTTCAGACTAACTGGTATGACTACTACGAGAGACCTGTAAGGCTTGTAACTCAGACATCACTGATTGCAATGTACCATTTATTTGATTGAAACTCGATTCATGTCGAGCCAATGCTTCATTAACATCATTGTGAAATTCAACGTTAAGACTTTCCACAAGTGTCCATTATCGAATCTGTCTCTGATGCCACTAATAAGAAGAATTTGAAAGAAGGGAAACGACTGATAATTTTCTTGTTATCTTCATTCCATAATCCCATGACTATATATAATAGTCTTGCAATGATAGAAAGCAACAAACAATGCTAAAAAGAAGGAACAACCCACCACACTATCTATCCACTATATTTCACTATTTCTACTTGCATAGGAAGTGGAACAAACTACTGAAGACGAACGACTCAAGCAAGCGATGACTAATTCTCCCGCTTAACTATTAAAGAAATAATGCTAACTTCTAAAAACAAATGATAAAAGTGGACCCCAAAGTGAACAGTAGCAGCAAGCCAACAACACTAATTGTATCAAAATTCACACTGAATTATACAAAACAACGGTGTCGAAATGCTTATACTCGAATTCTATTGTATTTAATACGACAAGTTTGGTGTTTTTGAGTCAACCGGGGGATCGGCGGTGGTGTTGAGAGTTCCAAAATAGGGAATTTTCCCATGCCTTATTTCAGAGGGATTTCAGGGATTGTCAACATTGGATAAGATTTTGGTGCGATCGAATTTGGGGAGTTTTTTTAATTGGTGGACGTTTGGATTAAGGCACGAGATTAGGATGCTACAACGGCTCACGACCTAGTGACAGCGGCCGAAGCAGAGAAATTAGGGATGAAGATTGATGTAGGGTTGTTGATAGTGGCGGTTGTTGTAGAAAAAAAAGATGAATGAAATAAGAGGGGTGCAGGCTTTTTCAATTTTTTGATATTTTTATTTAAAAAATAAATAAAATTTAAATTTAAATGCCCCAACAGCAAATTGGGCAAGTTTGAAATTAAAGACTCACGTGTGATTTCGGCCCAATTGAACGAAACAGGTTAAATTGGATAAAATTGACAAAATCCTACCACCCCCTCCACTCGTCTCTCTATACTTCTACGCCTCCTCCTCCCATCACCACCATAGCTGTCACGCCCCGTTTTCTTTCATAAAAATATCAGAGTTTTCTTTGTGGGCGTGAAGAAAGAAGGGTAAAAGACATGTATGAAATAAAACAGAAATCCTTTGGAAGAGATGGAAGATGATTTTCTTTTACAAATACAAATCCTCGGCGTCTAACCGATATAAAACGTTTAAACCATAGCAGCGGAACATCATCAGGATCCGTAAAGAGAAAGAGAAGAGTTTATCTTTTATAAACGTGAATTATAAAAATATCGTTTCCACATGAAGTTTTGAAATCAAAAGGGGAAAGCTGGATATGACACCGCCCTCTCTACGCATCTCGACTTTCTTCATCTCCTGTAGTGTGAGTATAGGTGGGGGGTGAGTGCGTTGAATACACACATGGTAACAAAATCCGCATCTTATGAGACACAATAGACAATCGACAGAAAATAAAAACATGTACCAACACGTTGCCACAACACGTAAAATGCACAACAGATATTAGAAATGGTCAGAGGACACAACAAGGTGTGGGATTCCCCCGTCTTACCCTAATAAACGGTCCTTCAGACCGCTGGTGCATTTGAAGGACCACCAAACCTCAGAGTAGTAGAAGGGGGGGTAAGGGACAAGGATGATTAGAGTGGACCGCAGCCTGATGACAGTATGATATAGCACAACAATTAAGTTCACAACACGTTTCTGCAGTTCACATTTTTAATAGGGAAAGCAGTAAACAGATAAAGATTCAGAAGTTACCCCCACCTTGTTCGGTGGTTACCACGTGAGTCATTAGTATCAAAAACTTGGTATCTTGATTCCTAATCCAACTGATACCAACCCAATGGATAGCCTACACAATTTTACAATATTTCTTAGATCATTAATACACTTAAAACTTATATTTAAAATGTATAAAGACAACCGCGAAGAAGAGTCGTTAGATAGAGACGAGACGGATCGATAAATTGAGAAGTTGAGGTTGAAGAAACAAGAGGGAAAGATTAGTTTATAAGGCTGAGATTAAAGAGGATGAAATAGGGGTTGCAATACAAAAAGAATGAGCTCAATCGGAGTTGAAATGAGCTCTAACGAAGCATTTTAAGTTTAGGGGTATTTTGGTAATTTCGGTCAAAGGGTTGACTTTGACCGGGCCCACGACCCTCGGTCAACGACATCTCGTAAAAAACAACTCGATGTTGATGTACGGTGAAAAAGACGGGGTTCGGATCGAAAATACGACGTTGCGTGCGCCGGGGCAAGCGAGCACCCGACATCGGGTGAAAAAGAACCCGACGGCTCACGCATCACCCAGCAGCTGCCGAGTTTTCTCGATAACGGGCAACTCGTCGCTCGGCAGCTACCGAGTTTTCTCAGCAGCCACGTCTCCCGGTGCCCGTGCCCGCCTCCCGGCTGCCGAGTTTTCTCGGCAGCACGCGCCCAACGCCCTTGCGCCTACCCACGCGTGCCCACTCACGCGCCCGCCTCAGCAGCCAGCATACCCAACACTCGGCCAGGCTCGGCAGTTGCCGAGTTTTCTCGGCAGCCCCGGTGCCCAGCGCCACCAGCGCGCACCCAGCCGCCCAGGCTGCCACCAGCAGCCATGGTGCGGCGGCTCCGACGGAGCTCCGGCGGCAGTTTCCGGCGACGGCGGCGGCGCTCCGACGAGTCTGGCGGTTTCCGGAAAACTTCAAAGAAAGAGAAACTTACTTGTTTTTGTCGCTTTCGTTTCATTTGGAAAAACGTTAAGTTTTGAATTGAAGTAGCCCCTATTTATAGATTTTGGAAACTTACTTTTTTTACCGTTGGAAAATTGCTATTTACCAAAAATATCTTAATTTACCTTTCATTATAATATTCTTTTTATTTTTACCGTTCATCCAAATTTTACCATTTTCTTCGCCAATTGAGCTATGAGTCTCTGATTGACCTCTAGTTCATTTCTATTTTCTCGTATTTCCTATACGAATCTCATGGTGAAATAATATTCTAGGTTCCATGTCTAGAAAAATATACCCATCTAAAACCGGCATTAAACACATATCTAAAACGCACATAATTAATTAAACAATTAGAAATTAACACACCTAAAATATTTCAATTTAAGGGTTTAATATTTAATTATTCAATTATGCTCCATTTTTGGTCCGGGGCGCTATAATAGCTGCCCCTCCACCCCTCTCCGCTGGTCTTTCTTCAACTCGCCGTCCCCACCATCCACCGACATCAGCCATCGCCACTACCTACCGCTACCTCCAACGACTGCCTCCAACCATCAGCTATACTCTATCTTGTTGGAAATTGGAAGAGAAGGTTGGTTTTGACCAAACTTTGACCAATTTTGTAATGTTGATTCCATTTTAAATAAATGGAAATAAGTTGCTAAATCGGAATCTACGTTCCGTGTAGATGAATGTAGTGTATTTACTTTCGAATTTCCAATTTCGGGTGAATGAGAAATTAATACACCAAGTTGGCAACTTGGATCCTTCTTGTGAAGGAAAATGGGAAGAAGATGAACTTGTCCCACATTGGAAAATTGGTGGAAAAAGGTTCACTTTATTAATAGGAGCATATGTATAAGAGATAGTCATGTGTGCTCCCTTATGGTGGAACCTAGTGCCATATTTTGGACCAATTTAGCTAAGCACCCACGCACCATTCAAACCAATTTAGCTAAGCACTTGAGTTATGTTCGAACCAATTCGGGTCAGGTTAGACCGGGTCGGGTTTGGTCCGATCCGGGACGGGTCGGGCTAACTGTGAAGGGGTGTGACCAAGTGGTGTGGCCCTTGGGTATGAAGGGGTGTGACCAAATAGTGTGACCCTTGGGTCCAAATGGTTTGACCCTTGTGAAGAGTTATGAACACACCTCTCGGATCCAAGGGTGGTGTCCATTGTGGGAAGGGACACATCTCCTTACTCCTATAAATAGGAGGCCCCCTCATTTCATTTCATTATTCCAATTCCAAAATACATTCAGAATTTCATTCAGAAATCAACAACATTAATCATTGTCTAGAAAGTCTCGAGTATTGAGTAAAATTCACCGATAGCTTTTGGGTTGTCGTGTTATAATCCTTAAGCTCGAAGTCGTTGAATCTTGGGGATGATTGCCGTTAATCATGAGCACTTGGATACGGGGCAATATCGTCTTACGGAAAAAGAGCATAGCTCTTGCCTCGACTTAACCCCGTAATTGTGCATCTTTCTGTCACGCCCCAAAATCTTTCATTAAAAATATCAGAGTTTTCTCTTTGGGCATGAAGAAAGAAAGGGGGAAAAAGGCGAACATGATATATAAAGGAAAGAAAAAGGAGAGGGTAAGAAGAGATACACTTAAAACATCGGATACAACTGATAAAATAGAGTTTTAAACCTTACGCAGCGGAAAAACATCAGGATCCTTTACAAAGAAGGAGAAATATAGTTTTCTTTTACAAACAAAACAACATAACTTTAAAAGCCAAAACCAGAAGATGGATACAGCTGATAAGGCATCCCTCTCTCTACGTATCCTGAGTCTCTTCATTTCCTGTAGTGTGAGTACAGGTGGGGGTGAGTGTGTTGAATACACTCGTGGAATTAATCTCCAAGTTTTTAATATTATTAAGCAGATACACAGATCCAACATATATAATAGTTCAGCAATTAGACACAGCACATATAATGCATTGCACATAAAAAAAACGGACACATAACTCTAAGAGTACTCAACTAACATATGGTGCTTTTATGGGCCACCAGTCCATTGGTGCTTTTACGGGCCACCAGTCCATCCAGAACGAGATCATAGACCTCCGTTCCGTTGGTGCTTTTTACGGGCCACCAGTCCATCCCAGAACGAGATCATGGACCTCCGTTCTGCTAGTGCTTTTTACGGGCCACCAGTCCATCCCTAACGTATGGTGCTTTTATAGGCCACCAGTCCATTCTTAACATATGGTGCTTTTATGGGCCACCAATCCATTCTTAATATGGTTTTGGACTTCCGTCCACATTTATCATAATCATAAAGTATGCATGTGCATAGTAATCATAGCAAATAATCACAGCATTTAGTATTCCTCAATCATGCTTTGAATAGGGAAAACTGTAAACAGATACCGAGTTTAGAAATTACCCCCACCTCGTTCGGTGGTTACCACGTGAGCAGCGAGGACCAAAGATCAAATATCACAAGATCCTTCCAACTGATAGCCTACATAAGTCACACGTAGTGCAGCCCCAACAGCCACCACATGCACAACACACACCAACACACCCTCAAACACACACATACACGATCACACATATATACACACACTGTTGCTCCGACGCCGCCACCCACGGCGGTGCCACCACCCCGACATCACCACCACACCACCAGCAGCTTCTCCGGCGGTTGCTTCGGTGAGAAAAAGAGGAGAGAGAGAGAGAGAAATAAGAGGAGAGAGAAAGGGTGGTGAGGGTTAGGGTTTGGGGCTGTTTTTCGCCTTTTTCCGACGAACGAGAAATCGGAATTGAATTCCGGAAGCTACGTCGTGTGTGAAAATCGGCCGAATTCGACAACGTTGGATTTTCCGGCCATCCGCAGCCGCCGCCGGCGCGCCGGATGCATAAAAGAGAGGAGAGAGAGAGAGGAGGGAGGAGAGAGAACTTACGTGTTTTCATCGCGTTCGGCTTGCTCGAGAAAACGGTAAATAAATGAATCGGAGGAGCTCCTATTTATAGAAATCCGGAAATCACTATTCACTAAAAATATCTCTGTTACTATTCATCGGTTGACTTTTCCGAGTTACTTTTCATCAAGAATATCTCGTATATTCTACTCTTCGTATACGTCTCATATACGTCGTATTCTTCGTTTTCACTGTTTTCTTCACCACTAAAGCTACGTAACTCCGATTGACCTCTAGTTCGTTTCTATCTTCTCGTCTTCTCGATACGCATCTAATGGTATAGAAATATTCTATATACCATGTCCAAGAAAATTATCCATCTAGAACATGCATTAAACACATATCTGAAACGCACATAATAAATTAAACAGTCAATATAAGCGCACATACTTATTAAATCATGTGTTAAATATTTAATTATTTAATTATGCTCGTTTTTTGGGCGCTACACTTTCAATACACCTAACAACATTAATATCCAACATATCTTAAATTTGTTGCTACCATCAATAATGTCTTTCTTAACTTCGATTTCAACCCTCCTCCACCACTCCTTTTCTAATGGGTCTTGGTTTTGCTCACCCAAAGCATTCATCTCTCACCATTCTGCAGCCATTTTAATTTTTTTTAAGAATGCAGCAATTATAATTTTCAAGAATGAGTGTTTCTTTTTCTTCATTTATTTGATAACCCCTCAATAATTAATTTTTTAGATTTAATTTTGGGATTTTGTTTTTCAATAAACCTCTTTTTGTTTCTTTTATATTCGAATTTTCATAAGAATTTTGGGGCTAAGAGAAGGGTGGAAAGTCTACAATTTCTTCTTGTTAGTACGATGGTCTTGGATCTATAATGTGTTTGTGAAGTAGCTAAATCTTTTGTTCCTCCTATCTCTTCAGTTGTTTTACCTTTCTTTTTTATTGTTACTTTTTTTGTTGGGATTTTTTCTAGAAATTGCAAATAATAACAACTAATATCCTGCAAAATTCCTTGTGAAATTTGAATGTTTTTTAAGAATGTAATCTGCCTTTTGTTGCAGAACTCCATATGAACTTAGTGAATTTTCTAAGATTGTATTCGAATTCATGTGCAGAATTCCTTGTGAAATTTGAATTTTTTTAAGAATGTAATTTGACTTTTGCTGCAGAATTCCATGAACTTGGTGAATTTTCTAAGATGGTATTCGAATTCATGAGTCTAAGCTTTCAAAGATAAACTTTTCTTATATACATCAATAACTTGAATTCATGTGCACGAATTTTCAGAGATGAACTTTATATAGCCAAATCAATGGTTGGATGAGGTAGCCAAATTCAATTTAAGGGCAAACATTATTAATAGAATGTCATAAATATCAATTTTTATTTTCATTAGACATAAAAAAGGGTGGTGTCATTATATATTTTCTTTCATTGGAATCCCAAAACGTAATGCATTAACAATTTTGATATGAAAAATTGTGTGGCATAATTACACCAAAGAAATATATATATATATATATATATATATATATATATATATATATATGATGTCAAAGATTTGAGAGGAAAAATGACAATCTTGGGCCAGAGCACCGAGGATGAGCTGACCAGAATCATTTTTTCTGAAGGATCAATTGTGAGTGGGGACTAAGCCAATCCGAGGACCGACCAGGCTAGCATGATTGTTGAGGGCTCACCTCTCAACCGAAGGTCGATCGGGCCAGCACAGTTGTCGGGTGTTAGACCTGGCAAGGGCCGACCAGACCATCACACCGCCTGGGGTTGACCTCTCGACCAAGGACCAACCAAACCAACACAACATAACCGTCACGGGTTGACCTCACATAGATGTATTACTTCATTTACATAAAGATATCACCTCATTTTATGTAATATAATGTAAGAGTACTAATCACATAACATACAAATATCATTAACATAACTAAAATGTATTACGAACATAAGTAAAAGATATTGCTTGTTGTCAAAATACTAACATGAACATAATGTAAATGCACTTAGGGATGACAATGGGGCGGGTTCAAACCTGGACCTGCTAGGTAAAAATCTGGTCAAACGGGTCTCGAGGCAGGTTTGGACCCGGTCAAACCGAAACCTGTCAGATTTGGGACGGGTCCTGTTATTTGCTAAACCAGCCCCAGACCCACCCCATATATATATATATATATATATATATATATATATATATATATATATAATATAACTAGCAGATCCTGTATAATACACATGTTTTAAAAAAATACAATCAAAATTTGTATCAATTATAATATGTCACGCCCCGTTTTCTTTCGTAAAATTTATCAGAGTTTTCTTTGCGGGCGTGAAGAAAGAAGGGGAAAAAGACGTGCATGATATAAAATAAAAATCTTTGGAAACAGATAGGAGACGATTTTACAAATACAAAACCCTCGGCGTCCAGCCGAATAAAAATATTTAAAATAGCAGCGGAATATACATCAGGATCCTTAAAGAAAAAGAGTAGAGTTTATATTTTACAAACGTGTCAAATAAAAACAACGTTTCAACAAGCTTTGAAAGAGAGAACAAAGGACAAGACTTGATATGGCACAATCCTCTCTACGCATCTTGACTCTCTTCATCTCCTGTAGTGTGAGTACAGGTGGGGGTGAGTGCGTTGAATACACTCATGGGAGTAATTTCATATCTCAAGATCATTAAGCAATTAAACACATCACATATACAAGCTCAACAATTAAACACCGCATATATATATAATGCATATCACATTACTTAAGAGTACCCAGCTTTAAGTAGCGCTTAGCTCTAATTAGCTCACAACTCTAGATAACACTCAACTCTTAATATAGCACACAACTCTAACTAGCACACAACTCTTAATATAGCACACAACTCTATCTAGCACATAGCTTTACCTAGCACACAACTCTATCTAGCACACAACTTTACCTAGCACACAGCTCTATCTAGCACACAACTCTTAATAACACTCAACTCTATCCAGCACACATCTCTTAATAGTACTCAGCTCAATGGGCACCCAACCCCTGACTTACCATACTATCATAATGTAAACACGGTATTCATAACATATAATCATCTCATATAGATTCAACGGTTCATCTAACAACAAGTTTACACTCATGCGATCATTATCATTAACATGCTTTGAATACAGAAAACATAAAGTTATTAGGCTTTACGAGTTACCCCCACACACAACATATTATCACAACATTTAGTATTTCTCAATCATGCTTGGAATAGGGAAAACTATAAACAAATAAAGGTTTAGAATGTACCCCCACCTTGTTATCTGGTTACCACGTGAGTAGTGAGTATCAAATATCACAACGTTCCACGATATACCACAACGTACGATCCGATGGATAGCCTACACAAGTTATGATGTTTCTTAGATTCTTAATAAACATAAATAAAGTTATAAAATATCCCAGTGGAAAAACGATCGTTAAAGGCGCGTTGGATCGAGAGCTCTAAAGATTGGAGTTGAAGAAATGAGAGTGGATATCCAATCCATATGACTGAGATGATAGAAGATTAAATTTGGGTCACAACGGAAAAAGAACGAGCTCGATTGGAATTGAAACGAGCTCGAACAGAGCGTTTTAAGGTTGAGGGGTATTTAGGTAATTTTAGTCAAGGGTTGACTTTGACCGGGACCCCCAACTCCCGACGACTCGATGAAAACATCCAAAACGGAACGACGTGTGAAAAGGCTCGCTGGCGCTCACGGCGGCTCTCGGCGCGCGCATCACGCGCCCAGCGCGCAACACTCCTCGGCAGCTGCCGAGTTTTCTCGACAGCATGCGCACAGCTCCTGCGCGCCCGCGTCCCCACGCGCGCCCGCGCAGACGTCCTCGGCAACTGTCGAGTTTTCTCAGTAGCCTCGGCATGCGCACGCACCCAGCGCGAGCCACCCGCGCCTTACTCGCCTGCGCGGACTCGCCACCTAAACGGCCTTCCAGTCGCCGCCGGCCGGTGGACCACCGGTCGCCGGCCACACCCCCGGATTCCCCCCGCTTCCGGCTACCAACTCCGGTCACTGGCGACCACGGCGGCGCCGCCTAGCTCCGGCAAAACACCTGCAAAAACAGCCCATCGCCCATGAAAAAAACACACACACACACATGCACCTTAACCTTTCCAACTCCGGCCGGCGACTGGAAGTCACCGGCGACCCTTCCCAAACCCCCGGCCGGCAACCTTTTCCGACCACCCCCTCACCGAAAACCGGCGGTGAACAGTAGCAGCAGCCTCCAAACCCAACAAAAACACACACCCTCTTCTTCAACACCCCGACTTGCCCCAGTAAAAGAAAAGAACCAAAACCACCAAGAAACGAGAGAGAAACGGGAGAGAGAAAAAGGGGTAAGAACTAGGGTTAGGGTTTTCCGGCGACATCTTTGCCGTTTCCCGGTGAACGACACACCGGAATGGAATTCTGGAAACTGTCCTAGACTCGTCTCATCGAGGGCTACGATCTATGCGAAAATCGGCTAAAACCGATAACTTTGAAATTTTTCGGCGAACCCCGACAGCAGCGGCGGCCCGGCGAAGGTCCGGCGGCGGAAAACAGTAAAGAAAGAAAGAAAGAGAAGGGAGAAGAAGAACTTACATGTTTTCGTTCGGAGAAACGTTAAGTTTTGAACTGAATGAGCCCCTATTTATAGATTTTGAAAACTTACCTTTTACCGTTGGAAAATTACTATTTACCAAAAATATCTTAATTTACCTTCCATTAAAATATTCTTTTTATTTTTACCGTTCATCAAAATTTTACCCCTTTTTCTTTGCCATTTGAGCTACGGGTCTCCGATTAACCTCTAGTTCATTTCTATCTTCTCGTATTTTCGTTACACATCTTATGGTAAAATTATATTTTATATTCCATATTTAGAAAATATATCTATCTAAAACCGGCGTTAAACACGTATCTGAAACGCACATAATTAATTAAACAATCAAGAATTAATGCACATATAATATTCAATTAAAGGTTTAATATTTAAGTAATCAATTACGCTTCATTTTGGTCCGGGGCGCTACATAATATAATCTAATTAATATATTATTTGATTATATATGATGTATTCGTAAGATAATATAAATATTTTCTATTTATTATAGATATTGTTATATCATCATATTGATCAACTCTCCCAATATTCTAGCTTTTTTATCTGTAAATTTTAAATATTTTTTATTTATAATATTTTTTTATTATTCTATCGTAAGAGATCCTCAAAATTTCACTTCAATTATATTATAAATAAAAATTTCTAATCGTTTCTATGATTTAATGCAAAATATTTCAGTTTCATTAATTAATAAGTTTAAATTTCACTAATCTTTTAAATCAACACAATACTTTTATTTGAGTTATTTTTTTCTAATTTTTTTAATTGAAATAAATTAAAAGTATATAAAGAATTTTGAGGAAGATTGTGTTTACATCACATGTGCCCTATATATATCTATAACATGCATAGTTTAAATTTTGTATAGTTAATTACATATTGTAGTATTAATAATAATAATTTAAGATTATTTGTAATTATTGATTTTATTATAAATAATTTATTTTGGTTATAATTAATATTTTTTTTGTTATAAATAATCCTAACTTTCAAAAAGTTGATTTTCAAAAACAATTTAACTTTTTATATGGATATATATTATTTCCATAATTTGATTCTTGAAGATTGTTTTAAAGATATATATTTTTTCCATATATATTCCTTCCATATTTTATTGCTTTTACCATAAAATTAATTAATATAATTATTAATAATAATTTTGGAGCTCTTGAGAGAATGACATGTGGTATTAGTGGTTGTTCTTTTATATATATAATAATAAAGATTATATGTATATTATATTTATTTCTATATTTTTTTCAACTAAATATAAAACAAATCTAGGGTTTCAAATTAATCATCCCCTCTCCAACACTCTCTCTCTTTAGTCCTCTCTTCAAACACGCCATTGCCAGTCACCTTCTTTAGACTAGATCGATCAGATCTCTTCCTCATATAAATTTATGGAATTTTATAGTTCCTAAAATCTCCTTCCAACATTTCTACATTTGTGTTTCCTGGAAGTAGAGACTCAAATTCCGTATTTAGTTTCATTATCTAAAGCCATTGAAATATATTATTATGATTCGAATAATTATTATCTCAGAAAAAATAAAGAAAAGCAGGAAAAAAAGAAGAAAAAAAGACAGTAAACGGGATGGGGCGGGTTTACCCGTCGGGTTCGTCGGGGCGGGTTTTCAAGTGGGTGGGGTGGGTCCTGGGATAGGTCAAACCCATCCCAGCCCCATTACCATCCCTAAATGTACTACTATAGCATAACAGTATCACTAACATAACTAAATTGTATTACTAACATAACTAAACTGCATAATATGATTGCCAGAATATGATCATGCATGAGAAAGTGTGGGCATGTGAGGCACATAAAAATGGTTTCAGATTGCTTCGTATCGACCCGATTGCATGAATTTAGAATCCATACATCAACTGCATAGAAATATTTTTGGTGTTTTAGATTATGATTGAAAAGAAAATTTGAGGGTTTTTTAAACTATAATTTAAAATTTTATTAAAAAGAGAAAACATAATAAAAAAAGTTAGAAAAATGGTGGAAAAGTTGAATAATATTATATTTATAGTTACATTATTTTTTTAATATAATAAATAAAAATAATTTATGTTCCTTTCCAAGTGTAAGTATATAATTAAATATTATATTATTGTTATTGCTAAACTAGATGATAAGTAAAACACAAAATTACATATATTTTTTTTTAAATGATATAAAAAAATTAATTTGACTATATATATTTTAAATCTATGTAAATTCATTATCAATCTTTTCGACTAATAGAGAAAACAACACATTGCGATAAGGAACGTCAACAAAACTTTAATTTAACCACACCTCTTTCCCCAAATTGAGTAATGAATAAAATGCAACCGATTTTACCTGTTTTTTTAAATACACATATTTATAAAAATAAGTGTTTATTTTGTTTTTAAGTACAATTATTTTTCAAAATTTTTTTTGTCTTTATTATCTTATTCTTTATCAAACTTTTCCACCAATTGAGAAAAAAACACATACTGATTAGAAAATTCAACAATTTTTTGAATTCAACCACATTTCTTCCCCAAATTAAGTAACGAATCAAATGCAATCAACTCTTTACCTGTTTTTTAAATAAATATATTTATAAAAATAAAAAATACATTATTTTCGTTGTACTTTTTCTTAAAATCATATTATGTCTCTTTTCTTCATACATTATCTTATTCATTATTAATATTTTCCACCAGTAGCGATTACAAGACATTCTGAAAAGAATGTCAACAAAATTTGAAGAGGAAATGACCCTTAATACACAAATACATATAATAATATACCTAATTTAGACATTTTGTTATATAAAAACACAAAAACTACACTTTTTTATAAGAATTATCAAAACTACACATTTTGGGGTTTGACTCATTGATTTTAACGTGCCAACAGTATGAGGTGATGGATGCTCTGAAAAGTTGCTGAAAAAGATGGCGACAGTTGGACAGTGTTTTGTTTTTTTGTTGGTATCATATGCACAATAATTTCGTATAAGGTTGTATATAAAGAGAGCCTCACATACAATAAAATTGCAACATTATACATTATTACTTGTTACATATTATTATAAAACTCTGGAAGATTAAACCCAAAAAAAAAAGGTTTAACGAAAATATACCATAATTTTTGTTAAACCCTAAAAATTAAGGGTTTAACGAAAATTATGGTTTATTTTCGTTAAACCCTTAATTTTCAGGATTTAACGAAATTTTTGATATATTGTATATATTAAAGCCTGCTAATCCATACCGACACTTAACAGATTCTCTGCACCATTTCTAAAAAAATGTATTTTTGGGTATTTGGGGATAATATTAAAGTTTAGTGGGTATATTTGTATAAGTGTTTTATGCTTTTGGGTATATTGGGCATGAGACTCTTTTTTAATTATACTATATTATATACTACATACTATATATTATATATTTTATACTATATACTATATACTATAGAAGAATACTATATACTATATAATATACTTTATGCTATATGCTATATACTATATGTTCACTACTCTTACCACAATGCTCACTATTCAATAATTTCTGAAAATTTCCGAATTTCTGAAATATGCGAAAAAATTCCGAAAAATCGGAATCGGATTGGATTTTACAATTCCAAAAATTTCGGATTGGAAATCGGAATTGATTTTTCATTTCTGAAAATTTTCGGAATTTTTCCGAAACACCCTATTTCCGATCCGATCCGTTCGATTTCCACCCCTAGTCATAATTATTAATTTTCTATCTACAATGTTTTGTACAACATATTCTTTACTCCATAAAATTCACCTCAATTTTCAAAAAAGGAAAAAGAATAAGAAGATGAACAATAATCAATCACAACCAAAATGGGCATTAATTCCTCATAATGAGATGAAAACTCTTTATTTCTTGAAACAATAATTAATATAAAACATTAATTTAAAAGAAATGCGGTCCAGCTGGCTGGAAGAAAGAGCGGACTCCAAACAGAAATTCAAATGCATCTAATAAAATTAAGCCGAGCCATGGATGACCCGGTCAACCGGTAAAAATATTTCAGACCAATTATCAGTAATGACCGTACGAGTGGGTCTCCCTCTCACTGCAAATTGGCAGTAGCCGGTCGCTTCCCATTTATCCATTGTAATGGCAGTTAGTATGCATTTAATTCATGCTCTCTTACTCTCTTTCCCTTTCTACATTTCATTAAAACAGCGCTCCTCTCTCAGATCCCTTCCATTTTCGAATTCAATTTCATTCCCTCATCTCCATTGCTCTCTCTCTCTGCTCCAATATCCTATTCCGTACGGTGTTTTCTGAAGAGGTACGCTGTTTCTCTACTGAGCGTGCATTGTGGTTTTTATTGATGATGTTTGAATTCAGTGTTCAGGTGTTACTTTGCAATTCTTTTGTTGGTTATTGAATTTAAATAACTGTAACAACTATGGATGGATATTTAAATTCTGAAGTTCAATTTCATATTGATAATTTTAAGATGTCGAAGCTTTTGCTTCTATGAGTAAATTTCGCTTGATTGCTCATTGCTTCAGTCCATAGCTGCATTTTTCTGCAATTTTTTGTTCTTGCTTTACATATGTAAACATGATACTCATGTCTTTCTCTCTTTCTTTCTTTATTTATTTCTTTTTTGTTTTGGTCAAAGGACCTATATTTTTCGGATAATGGTGATATAATTTTACGAAATGAGTATGATATATAATCAGATAAAATAAACTGCTTTCACTTGGGCATAAATAATAGTGATATAGAATAACAACTGAAATTTTACTGAACCGAGCTAATCATGAGAGAGAGAGAGAGAGAGAGAGAGAGAGAGAGAGAGAGAGAGAGAGAGAGAGAGAGAGAGAGAGAGAGAGAGAGAGAGTTGTAAATGTTGCTGACTGCTGATTTGATGCTATGGTTCATTAGTTCATCAATTTGACCAAATCGCGCTCGCGAATCATATGAACTCAATGCATTACATTTATAACTAAATATTTGTTGATCTTCAAAAGTCTTCTATATGTCTGTCTTATCAATATGCAAAATCTCTCGTGAGAATTTCTTTTTTTGTGCTTGAACCTTGTGTTTATGAGCTAGAAGTTCATGGGTGCAGGTAAGATAAAGCTACTGAAAGGGCTATTCTCCGGCTGGGAACACCATGAGGATTGGTTGAATCTGGAAATTCAACTTTGGAAGCATCCACGCAAAAAAACAAAAAAAGGTATTCCCACTAGCACCTTCTAGGTTTGCGTATCAGTGTAAAGCCTGTTTTTAGTTTTTCATTAGTCTTGATTTAACTTTGGGACATAGGTGAAAGAAGGCTCACATGTATGCAGAGAAGTGAGGCATTAGTGGCCTTCAAATAATCATTGATTATGTTGCTTCTTTGGTGCTAGTTACATCTGCTTAAAGGGGATGCTGGAGACAGAATCATTCCCTTCGCGTGTTCTATCGCCATTCCATGAGGAAAGTGGTGATGAAGAGCTCTCGGTCCTTCCAAGGCATACAAAGGTTATTGTGACTGGGAATAACAGAACGAAGAGTGTTTTGGTAGGCCTGCAAGGAGTCGTCAAGAAGGCAGTTGGGCTTGGCGGTTGGCATTGGCTGGTATAGTTTCACATTATGCTAATTATTATATGATCCTGATTTAGTTTATTTCATCTTATTTTATTTTACCAAAGTTTCTAATCAGTATTCAGTAAAATTGTCCGTTTTTTATTTTTTTTGAATTCTTTTTTTCCTAGCATTCTTATATAGTCTATTGTAACGGATCAAATAGAATGAAGGCAACTAATTCCTCAATCATTAGTAGTGAATATGATTTACAAGCAAATTGCCATTTATTTAAGTCATGATATTAATAGAGTTTTGGTTATGTTATACTGCTGCTTTACTATATTTTTAAGTTGAACTTAGTTGTATAGAGAGAGCTAATCATATATTCCTTTTTACATTAGAACATACTGAGTAATGATCATTGAGAACATTTTTACCAAGTTTATACTGAATATACATTTTTTTCACCTCACAAATTCTGATGTGGATTGAGCAGGCCTACGAAACTAATTCTGTAGTTCAGATACTGTATTATTTTCCTGCCAATTATTATTTTAGGAATTTTTTCTATGTAATTGAATTGGAGTTCTCTTGTATTTTCTGATTGAAAGTTGTACAAAAGAGCACTTTAAATTACGATAGATTGGAAGAGTAAAATACTCCCTCCAAATAGAATGAGTACTATAAATATAATGGTAGTTGAAACCCAGGAATTAGAGGTTTCCATTCGATTTGCCCAGCTTCTTTGGTGAATGTATTTTCAGGAAAGTTTATGCATCTTTTGTTGGCCTGTGTCGTAGACCATGCATGCTTCATCTTTTTAATTGTTTGTTACATCTCTTGTGTTCTTCCATTCCCCAATCTTGGACTGTTTTGCTTATTCTTTAAAAGGAAAACTGAATCAGGTTTTGAAGAATGGAGTTGAGGTCAAGCTCCAAAGAAATGCTTTGAGCGTATTAGAACCTCCTACAGGAAATGAAGAAGATGATGATTATGATTTTGATGATTCCAGCAGTGGTTCTGATATTGGTGAAAAGGACCATCATCACATCCGTAAGTGTAGCACTTGCCTACTATAATATCCCTTAATTTTGTTCCGGTTTACTATTTTGTTTTCCTGATAGATTTTCTTAAAATCTCTGCAACTCTCTTTTGATCAGCTTCTGGCTTTCAGTTTGGCAAGATCAACAAACCTAGAGCTCGGTACAGTAGGCCATGGTTGCCATCTGCATCCATGAAGTCAATTAATCGCAGTAGTTGCAGAGAAGTTCAGTCTAAATGTCATGCAACCCAATTGGTAAGCACATAGAAAATGACAATTAGTTAGTTTTATCTATCAGTTATCTTGATCTTGAAATTCAAGTAAAACTCTAATACTACAATATAAAAAATATAATTCACATTGATCGCAATGCATAATGGGCTATGTGTTTCCATATTATATTTTATAAAATATGCCAAGGATCTTTCATTTACATTAATGGTGGATTATCTATACATTGTAAATGAGTGAAGTGTTCTGATATGTACTTGCTATTTGGTCTTATCAGAGAGTTAATCTGGCGAAGCTTGGGACTGGATCACTGTGGAGATATCAACGAAGCTTCCATCTTGTTTGTATCTTATTTTTCTCCGTTACTCGTCAAATTGCAATGCTCATTGTGCTAAATGCTCAACATTTTTTTTCCCCAATTCCAACTGCAGGCAAATATTAGTCCTAACCCTACAAAGGAACAGCTTGTTAATGTTATCCAGCAGCATTTTTCTTCACAGGTATACTCTTTTGCCCTTTCCACACACACTCTCAATTATTTATGAAAACTATGATATTCGAAGGAGAGAACTATAATGTCATGTATTTTCTTATACCACAGTATGTAGATGAGGTACAAGTGATTGTGGAATTCATCCGCGCGGCCAAGAGACTACAGCCAGTTGGGGCAAATTGAGATATGTGATTTAATTGCAGAAAGTCGATTTTCTCAATACTTGTAATATATATTTATATATATATGTATCTAGATAGCTGATTCAGTGAAGGACACTTAACTTTAGTTCACCTCTAATTAACTGCTAATTTAGAGACCAAGTGTGTATGAGAGTTTAACTTATTTCTACTCTCAGAATCCTCCTAACCTTGTCGTATGGCGCATGGAATGATTAACGCTATGCTCCTTAATTTTCTCATGTTTCACCTCTAATGTGTCGAGATTACATTGTAGAAGAAATGATTGTTTTATATAACATCTGCAGATAATGTTTAGATAGGTACTTATATTGTACATTTGATCTTACTGTAACAAATTTATGAAACCGAGTAAAAGAGCAAGTGAAATTCGTGGATAAGATTGTAGAAATACCTACAAACTTGCACAAAATAACAAACTTCATTGCAAATGCCATTTCACAAGAACAAGAAGATGCTCTTCTGTGTTTGTTGATGAACGAAACTCGTAGATTCTTTATTTAAAGCTTAATTCATAAATTCTAATCCTTCTAATTTGTTGAAACTTTTCGATTTCTTACAACATTGTTTTAACTTTACCAATGCAACAATGGCGATTCTAGGATACCATTTCATATTAGACCCTTATGCAATGTTAATTAAAAAAGATAATTGAAAACGATTAACTCTAGATATTATCCAAACAAAAAATGGTAATTTTGGAAAAAAATATTTAATACTTGCATGAAAAGTGAAATATAGCTTTGGCATAAATAATATGTTATGCAGTTGATTTTGCAATTGAGTGAATGTAAATGAGAACGGATTTAGTTCATAGGTGGGATGCGATGTATAATGGGGCCCCTTTCTTTTAATCGTAGAAAAGGAGCAACATCCAAATTGGCCCCTACAAAGATTTGATGTGTAAGTTAATAAATAATTGCTGCATAGCTTTAGGTTTGGGCAGATTTCAAAATCTTTTTTGGACCCATACACTCTGGGGTCTACATTCCCATATATATATATATTTTTAAATTCATTCCCTCAAAATTGGGCAGATTTCAAAATCTTTTTTGGACCCATATACTCTGGGGTCTACATTCCCATATATATATATATATATATATATATATATATATATATATATATATAATGATAAGGAGCAGTTTCTTATGGAGTCAATCTAGCTTATGTGTCAATATATGTATGTTTTAAGTTCCGCAATATTCTACTTAACGTGATATTCTTTTCTATCTAATTTTTTTTTTTTGTTTTTTTACGCGCTTTTTTGTTTTGTTTTTTACGTACATAATTTCTTTTTCTTTTTCTTTTTTTTACATAATTTAATTTTATCTATCATTTTTTCTTATCTTATTTCATTTTTAAATAAACTTTTTTTCTTATTCATCTCAATTTTTTTTTTATTCTATATCATTCTTTCTTAGTTTATCCTATTTTTAGATAAATTTTTTTATTCATGTCAATTTTTTTCTTATTCTATATCATTCCTTAATTTTTTTTTTTTTTCAAATTCATCTTGTTTTAGTAAATTTTCTTATTCTATATCATTCTTTGAATATATATTTTTTCAAATTAGTAAATTGTCATTTTTTTTCTTCTCTTTTAGTTGCCATTAATATCAATAGTACTTTGGAAATATTTTTGTTTAATTGTACCTAAAATTAGAAATTGTGTAAAAGTTTCATATACTTATAGATTTTTATGAGTAATCTCAACCATCTATTTTTTTGAAATTGTAGATAAATAAACTTTTTTTCTTATTCATCTCAATTTTTTTTCTTATTCTATATCATTCTTTCTTAGTTTATCCCATTTTTAGATACTTTTTTTATTCATGTCAATTTTTTTCTTATTCTATATCATTCATTAATATTTTTTTTTCAAATTCATCTCATTTTGTCTTAGTAAATTTTCTTATTCTATATCATTTTTTGAATATATATTTTTTCAAATCAGTAAATTGTCAATTTTTTTTCTTCTCTTTTGATTGCCATTAATATCAATAGTACTTTGGAAATATTTTTCTTTAATTTTACCTAAGATTAGAAATTGTGTAAAAGTTTCATATACTTATAGATTTTAATAGGTTTATTTATATTTATGCAAGAATAACCGATAAGAATGTTTGGATTTGAATCATTTATAAATATTCTGGTCACCTTCTTTTATATTGTGAATATTAGAATTAAAGAATAGATGGTTGAGATTACTCCATAAAAATTCTTATAAGAACTTTTAAACAATTTTTAGACAAGTTCTAGACTTATCTACGATTTCAAAAAATAGATAGTTGAGATTACTCATCAAAATCTACTGGTCACCTTCTTATACAATGTGAATATTATATAGAATTAAAAAATAGATGGTTAAGATTACTCAATAAAAATTCTTATAAGAACTTTTAAACAATTTTTAGACAAGTTCTAAATTTATCTACAATTTGAAAAATAGATGGTTGAGATTACTCATCAAAATCTATAAGTATATGAAACTTTTACATAATTTCTAATCTTAGGTACAATTAAAGAAAAATATTTCCAAAATACTATTGATATTAATGGCAACTAAAAAACAAGAAAAAAATTGACAATTTACTAATTTGAAAAAATATATATTCAAAGAATGATATAGAATAAGAAAATTTACTAAGACAAAATGGGATGAATTTGAAAAAAAAAAATTAAGGAATGATATAGAATAAGAAAAAAATTGACATGAATAAATTTTTTTATCTAAAAATGAGATAAACTAAGAAAGAATGATATAGAATAAGAAAAAAAAAATTGAGATGAATAAGAAAAAAATTTTATTTAAAAATGAAATAAGATAAGAAAGAATGATAAGGCAAAAATAAATTATGTAAAAAAAAAAAGAAAAAGAAATTACGTATGTAAAAAACAAAATAAAAAAAGCGTGTAAAAAAACAAAAAAAAAATTACATAGAAAAGAATATCACGCTAAGTATAATATCACAGAACTTAAAATATACGTGTGTTGCCACATAAGCCAGATTGGCTCCATAAGAAACCCAACGGTGGACTCCTTATCATTACTGATATATATAAATATATTAAATTTATTCCCTCAAAATAATAATAATGACGATAATAATAATACAAAATTTTTTGTGCACCTGATGTATGGACTTTAGATCCATACATTCAGATCGATCCGATCCACCACATACAGCCACGAGCCCGCACGCGACGCCAAGTCATACACAAAATTCTTTCAAACATGCTCCAAGATGTCATATCTTTATGTTATGATAGCTATATCTTTTAGTAGTGGTAGTCATACATTTTAGTTATGTTAGTCACACCTTAACATTTTTTATAGACATATATATTAACCTTTCATACATTTTAGTTATATTAGTCATACATTTTAGTAATGTTAGATATATCTTTTAGTTATGTTAGTTGTACTTTTATATATTATATATAAGTATGACTATGATGATATAAATGTTTAAGTAACATCATATAAATGTATGAGTAATATCATATAAAGGTAAACATGTACAAATATTGGAGAAATTAGGATTTTTTCAGAGTTAAAAGTATTTGGACATAAATGTATGATTAATATAACATAAATGTATAACTAATATAACATAAATATATGTCTAACATAACATAAAAATCATGACAAAAAAAAAGTGCGCGGATCTGAGTCGACCCAGATCCGACCCGCTTATATGTATACCAGGTGCACAGAAGTACAACTCCAATAATAATAATATTAATAATAAAAGAATAAAAATAAATAACCCCAAATACTGAAAATAAATTAAAATTGCATCTACATTGTCTAATATATTAATATAATCGTATTATATTTAACATTTTTAACTAAAGTTCACTTTACAATACACACTCTTGTTATTGTCCAAAATAGGGGTGAGTACGGTACGAAACAATTTGAGAATAAGAGAATTTCGCTTCAAAGTTTTGAGATTTTCGAGAGTACTAAAAAAATTCTTCGGAATTGCTCCGCCCATTTGATTTTGGTTCCTTAGGAGATTCAGTTGTGTATCAGTGTGCGTTAGTTCGGGGTTTGGAGATTCAAAATTTTACAAATCAAAACAAATATTTATTGAAACAAAATGAAATAAATAAATACCGTATGTCAATATTTAATTTAAACCTTACAATATTTAAAAATGGTCATAAAAAATTTCATCTTTTAAAAAGGTAAATAAATATAGATTTTATAGTAAAATTTCAAGGTAGATATAAACTTGAATTTAAATATATTATGCATTATTTTATATAAATCATAACTAATTATTTGATTAATATTTATTATAGATAATAAATTTTATGTGCTCCCAAAATTATTCATTATAGATATTTTACTTTATTGTTTAGTTTTAATTTATTCTATTAGTCTTAAAATTGTAATAGTAATTAAATTCAATCAAATTTGTAACCAATTCAATATAATAATATAAAAAAAATGAATTACATGAAACATATAAATTTCTATATAGTTACTTCCTTGAAATTGATTCTATTAGGTTCTAAATTAGTTCTTCAATTCGGTACAGTTCGGTTCGATACAAAAATAATTGAAGCAGTTTAATTCGAATAAAATCAAACAACTAATGATTCTTTATTGATTTGAAGGTGTTTTGATTGGAATTTCTCCACAATTTGATTATTTTTGAAATACATGCCCATCCCTAATCCAAAACCACCAAAATAATTCTTCCAATTTCAAAAGGGCCAAATTCTCTCCAATTTTTACTCTTTTTTTTTAATAGGGCAAATTAAGAAGGTCTACTTAAGGTCTTAAAGAGTTATATTTACGGAAAAAAAAAAATTATTTTCCTAAATCATGTATGCTCACCTACCCATCATATGTATATATATTTATGTGACAATATTTATGTGTCTCAAATTTAACATAATAGTTAATTTCACATCATATAAATAATATATTTACACATCAACATGAGACATATTAAGAGGGTGTTTGGTTAAATTTATTTGAAAGAGCTTATAAACTAGTTTTTACATTCTATAAGATTTTTTTATATATGATGTTTTATCATTTTAAAAAAATAAGTTGTTGAAGTGTCTGAATAAACACAATAATGGAGCTTATAAAATTTTAGCAATGACAATTGTGTAATTTAAATGATCAAATTTGAGGGTGTTTATTTAATAAGATCATTTTATAATGAAATAAGATCTTAATTTTAGATTTTTGGGTTAAATGCAAGAATCAAGTACCTAAAGTATGATCATTTTTCAATTTTCAATCTAAATTTATTTTTTTATCTGAGTGCAACCCGAAGTTTAAAAGTTTTTCAAATTGCAACCTAAACATTTTTTTTGGCAACTTTTCCGGCGAAATTCAAACATGTGATTTTTACAATGATAAATTTATCATTTAAAAAAAAAATTAGGTTGTACTTTCAAATTGAAAATAAAGTTATACTTTAGGTTGCAAATTGAAAAACGGTCATACTTGAGATTGTTTTTATCCTTCTGAAAATCACTTGATGTGCATTTTTCCGAACAAAAAGTTTAGATGCACTTTGAGAAACTCATGCTGTAGCACCCCGGGTCAAAATGAGCATAATTGAATAATTAAACATTTGAACCCCGACTTAATAATTATGTGCGTATGTTTTTACTGTTTAATTTAGTACGTGCGTTTCAGATACTTGGTTAACGCTGGTTTTAGTTTTAGATGGGTATTTTTTTCGTGACATGGAACCTAGAATACGATTTTACCAAGAGATTCGTATCAGAAATAAGAGAAAATAGAAACAAACTAGGGGTCAATCGGAGCCGGAGCGCCGCCGGAAACCGCCGCCGCCGTCGCCGGAAAAGTCGCCGGAGCCGCCGGTGGTGGTGGCTGGTGCTGCTGGGCGCGCCGGGTCTCGGGTGTGCGCGCCGGGTGCGCATGCCGGACGCCGGGAGGCGCCAGGCAACGGGCGACGGGGGCCGCAAGCGCGCGACAGGCGCGCGGGCGCGGGCACCGGGGATCCAGCGCGCACGGGCGACGGGAGCAGCAAGCGCGCGACGGGCGCGGGCGACGGGGAATCAGTGCACGCGCGGGCGCGGGCGACGGGGATCCTGTGCGCGCGTCGGGTGCCGTCGTGCACGCCGAGCGCGCACCGTCGAGTTTTTGTACCCGCCCGACCGAGTCTTTTTGTACGTCGGGTCGACCGGGAGTCGGGGCCCAGTCAAAGTCAACCTTTTGACCAAAATTACCAAAATACCCTTCGATATTAAAACTCTCCGTTCGAGCTCGTTTCAACTCCGATCGAGCTCATTCTTTTTCCGTAGCGACCCTAATCCTTTCCTCTATCATATCAGTTGCTGAACTGATCTTTTCTCCCTTGTCTCATCGACCTCAATCTCTTGTCTATCGATCCGTCTCGTCTCTATCGAACGATTCTTCTCTACGGCTATCTTTATACATTTTAAATATAAGTTTTAAGCGTATTAATGATGTAAGAAATATTTTAAAATTTTGTAGGCTATCCATTGGGTTGGTATCAGTTGGAGTGGGAATCAAGATACCAAGTCTTTGATACTAGCGACTCACGTGGTAACCACCGAACAAGGTGGGGGTAACTTCTGAACCCTAATAACTCTATTTGTTTAATGTTTTCCATATTTGATATATGAACTGTTGAACTCTACGTGCTGTGATTATTTGCTATGATTACTATGTACGTGCATACATTATGAATATGATATATGTGGACGGAAGTCCAAAGTCATGTTAAGATGGACTGGTGGCCCATAAAAGCACCATATGTTAAGATGGACTGGTGGCCCGTAAAAGCACCATACGTTAGGGATGGACTGGTGGCCCGTAAAAAGCACTAGCAGAACGGAGGTCCATGATCTCGTTCTGGGATGGACTGGTGGCCCGTAAAAAGCACCAACGGAATGGAGGTCTATGATCTCGTTCTGGATGGACTGGTGGCCCGTAAAAAGCACCAATGGACTGGTGGCCCATAAAAGCACCATATGTTAGATGAGTACTCTTAGAGTTATGTGTCCGTATTATATGTGCAATGCATTATATGTGCTGTGTCTCATTGCTGAACTATTATATATGTTGGATCTGTGTATCTGCTTAATAATGTTAAAAACTTGGTGATTAATTCCACGAGTGTATTCAACGCACTCACCCCCCCACCTGTACTCACACTACAGGAGAAGAAGAGAATCTTGATGCGTAGAGAGAGGGGTGCCCTATCAGCCGAGTCCATCTTCCGGTTTTACCTTTTTAAGGATATGTTGTTCGTTTGTAAAAGAAAACTATATTTCTTCTTCTTTGTAAAGGATCCTGATGTTTTTCCGCTGTTATGTAAAATGGTTTTATTTCGGCTAGACGCCGAGGATTTGTATACATAAAATCGTATGTTCTTTTTCCCAAAGATTTCTATTTTATTTCATGCACGTCTTTTTCCCCTTCTTTCTTCACGCCCGCAAGTAAAACTTTGATAAAATACGAAAAGATTTTGGGGCGTGACAGATGGTATCAGAGCCTAGTTCTACCCTTTGTAGGACTTTGCTCGAACTTGTTTGATAAAGTGAAAACGAGAAAAAATGTGTTTTGAAAATGAGAAAATCTTTTCTAAAAGAAATGGATAAGCACCATCCTCTCTCTATGAGTATCTCTCTCTGAAAATGGACTGGATATAAAGAGTGTTCATCTGTTATATGTTATCTTGTTTGCATGATACATACGGTTTAGGTTTGATGAAGCGTTAAGGATATACGGTTAGGGTTTGATGAAGTGTTAAGGATATACGGTTTAGGTTTGATGGGGTGTTAAGGATATTGTGCCATGATAAAAAGATCTTTTAAAAACCTCTAGATGTCACTACAATCGACACACTGCTCTGAGTCACCGCCACAAAGCCGCTGACTGCAGCAGTGTGAGCTAGTGTGCGAGTATGGCCGTTCGCGGGAGTTGATGTTGTGTGACTGATAGTTGAAACTACCATGGGCCCTTGTTCACAACAAGTGTGCTAATGAGTGGGTTTTCACAGTTCGTGGTTACGATATGTAAAATCGCTTTAGATGCATGAGGTCTAGGGGGACCATGTGAGGATGTCAGTGATATGTTTCAAGATGTATTGCTATGATGTACTGTTCTGGTTGGTATATGCAAGTTGGATATACGCTATCCTACATGACAAGATTATGAAGTGTTTATAAATGAATGACAGAGAATCTATTGAGAATATTATATGATTTATGGAGTAACGTTTATCGGTACCATGATATCTGCTATTTGTTAATCTGTTGTGATATGTATTGATGAGTTATGTGGGGTAGATGATAAAAAGTTAGTTTTCGTTTGTTGCTTTAAGAGTTATGCCTAAAGGACGGCCCCGAAGAAAGCAAACACCAACGGTCAATCAACCAGAACGGGAAGTAGATGCAAGCATGGGAGATTTAGTATCTGTTTTACGGGGACTGACACAACACTTTGAGGTAACTCGAGCCATACCCCCACCGGCAAGAACCGATCCGAATCTCATCTATGAATAGTTCCGGCGATTTAACCCGCCGACTTTTGACGGGAAAGGGGAACCGACAGACGCGGAAGAGTGGCTAAGGTCACTCGACCGGTTGTTTGGACATCTGACGTGTACCCAGGAACAGAAGGTCTCCTGTTCAATTTTCCAGCTCACAGACGAAGCGAGTCACTGGTGGGACTCGTATGAAAGAACTCTGCTGCCAGCTCAAAGACAGGGAATGACTTGGGAGAAGTTTAAGGAAGTGGTTTCTCATCACTTCATCCCTCAATCTTACCAAGATAGAAAGGAAACAGAGTTTCTACATCTCCGTCAAGGAACCGCGACGGTAGGAGAGTACGAGCGAAGGTTTAACCATCTGAGCAGATATGCCACTCACCTGGTTGACACTGATGACAAAAAGGCCCGACGATTTAGAAAGGGGCTTTGTCCAGAGATTGGATCCATCTTGGCTGGGCAGGGAACAATGACCTATGCTAACGTCATGGAAAGAGCCCAAGAGATCTCCTCTTGTCTGCACTCGGACATTTTACCACCCAATGAGGTTGATGAGATAATCGGGAAGAGAAAGTGGACCGAACCAAGCCAGAGCTTTAATAAAAATAAATTCCCAAGGAATAACGATACACCGCTTCTACCTACTGCTAGGCCAACAAACACATGTTCCAAGTGTGGGAAGTCGCATGCGGGGCCCTGCCTCCATGGAACCCGAAATTGCTATAAGTGTGGAGAACCGGGACATATAGCGCGCGACTGCCAGAAGTTCGAGAATCAAGTAGCTGCAGCACAGAGGCTAAGGCCAGGGGCAGGCTAGGCTTGGGCTTTTGCTCTCACCCATACAGAGGATATTAAGAGATATGTTACGAACAAGGAACCTTTAGTACTATATATGTACAAGGATATGTAGAGGCTTTACCACCTTGTAGTAGTGTACATAATCCTTTTGTATAATGTACGAGCGACCCATCTTTTGCTCATGCGTATAAGATACCAGTTCGACTTTTGCTAATCAATGGAATCTACGTTTTCTTCTGTCCTCGCATTTCGTGTTTAATTTCTTTACCTATAGTGCTGATATGACGGTGGATCTATTGAAATATGAAGACGGTAGGATAGTCGCTAAAACCCTAGAGGTTAGCATTCCGTCAGGGAAGACGGTGAAAACAAAACACTTATACCGTCACCTGAAGATTGCTTTTGAGGATAAGATCCTTCTAGCTGATCTCCACGCATTGGAGATAAAAGATTTTGACATAATCTCAAGGATGGACTAGCTAGAGCCCAATCACGCAGTAATCAAGTGTCGTGCGGGAGAGATCGTCTTGCAAGCATCGGGAGAACCGGAGTTCAAGGTCCATGGAACATGAGTTAAAGGCAACTCAAGGATTATACCGGCCATGAAGACAATCGAGATGCTTATCAAAAAGAATTGTGAAGCTTGGTTGGTCAACATGGAGAACTCCGAGAGATAACCGACTACTATCGAGGAAGTGTCGGTGATCAAGAAATACCTGAACATGTTTCTAAAGGAGTTCACCGTTTTGGAAAGAAGGGAAAACTGAAACCAAGGTACGTGGGACCGTTCGAAATCTTGGATCAAGTTGGGGAGGTCGCGTACCGACTAGCTCTACCACCGGACTTTGTTGGGGTGCACAATGTCTTCCATGTGTCTATGCTACGGAAATATATTTTTGATCCAAATCATATAATCGATCGAGAAGGCATCGAACTGGAAAAGAATCTGACATATGAGGAAGTCCCGATAGCCATCTTGGACAGAAAGAAACGACAACTTAGGAATCGAGAGATAGCTATAGTGAAGGTCTAGTGGAGCCGTCACGGAAAGGAAGAGGCAACCTGGGAATTAGAGGATGAGATTTTGAGAAAATACCCCGACATACCGATCCTAGGAATATGTTTGTTTATCTTTCTAAGAACGCGCCCAATTTCGAGGACGAAATTATTTTAAGGGGTAAGGGATGTAGCACCCCGGGTCAAAATGAGCATAATTGAATAATTAAACATTTGAACCCCGACTTAATAATTATGTGCGTATGTTTTTACTGTTTAATTTAGTACGTGCGTTTCAGATACTTGGTTAACGCCGGTTTTAGTTTTAGATGGGTATTTTTTTCGTGACATGGAACCTAGAATACGATTTTACCAAGAGATTCGTATCAGAAATAAGAGAAAATAGAAACAAACTAGGGGTCAATCGGAGCCGGAGCGCCGCCGGAAACCGCCGCCGCCGTCGCCGGAGCCGCCGCCGCCGTCGCCGCCGGTGGTGGTGGCTGGTGCTGCTGGGCGCGCCGGGTCTCGGGTGTGCGCGCCGGGTGCGCATGCCGGACGCCGGGAGGCGCCGGGCAACGGGCGACGGGGGCCGCAAGCGCGCGACGGGCGCGCGGGCGCGGGCGCCGGGGATCCAGCGCGCACGGGCGACGGGAGCAGCAAGCGCGCGACGGGCGCGGGCGACGGGGAATCAGTGCACGCGCGGGCGCGGGCGACGGGGATCCTGTGCGCGCGTCGGGTGCCGTCGTGCACGCCGAGCGCGCACCGTCGAGTTTTTGTACCCGCCCGACCGAGTCTTTTTGTACGTCGGGTCGACCGGGAGTCGGGGCCCAGTCAAAGTCAACCTTTTGACCAAAATTACCAAAATACCCTTCGATATTAAAACTCTCCGTTCGAGCTCGTTTCAACTCCGATCGAGCTCATTCTTTTTCCGTAGCGACCCTAATCCTTTCCTCTATCATATCAGTTGCTGAACTGATCTTTTCTCCCTTGTCTCATCGACCTCAATCTCTTGTCTATCGATCCGTCTCGTCTCTATCGAACGATTCTTCTCTACGGCTATCTTTATACATTTTAAATATAAGTTTTAAGCGTATTAATGATGTAAGAAATATTTTAAAATTTTGTAGGCTATCCATTGGGTTGGTATCAGTTGGAGTGGGAATCAAGATACCAAGTCTTTGATACTAGCGACTCACGTGGTAACAACCGAACAAGGTGGGGGTAACTTCTGAACCCTAATAACTCTATTTGTTTAATGTTTTCCATATTTGATATATGAACTGTTGAACTCTACGTGCTGTGATTATTTGCTATGATTACTATGTACGTGCATACATTATGAATATGATATATGTGGACGGAAGTCCAAAGTCATGTTAAGATGGACTGGTGGCCCATAAAAGCACCATATGTTAAGATGGACTGGTGGCCCATAAAAGCACCATACGTTAGGGATGGACTGGTGGCCCGTAAAAGCACCATACGTTAGGGATGGACTGGTGGCCCGTAAAAAGCACTAGCAGAACGGAGGTCCATGATCTCGTTCTGGGATGGACTGGTGGCCCGTAAAAAGCACCAACGGAATGGAGGTCTATGATCTCGTTCTGGATGGACTGGTGGCCCGTAAAAAGCACCAATGGACTGGTGGCCCATAAAAGCACCATATGTTAGATGAGTACTCTTAGAGTTATGTGTCCGTATTATATGTGCAATGCATTATATGTGCTGTGTCTCATTGCTGAACTATTATATATGTTGGATCTGTGTATCTGCTTAATAATGTTAAAAACTTGGTGATTAATTCCACGAGTGTATTCAACGCACTCACCCCCACCTGTACTCACACTACAGGAGAAGAAGAGAATCTTGACGCGTAGAGAGAGGGGTGCCCTATCAGCCGAGTCCATCTTCCGGTTTTACCTTTTTAAGGATATGTTGTTCGTTTGTAAAAGAAAACTATATTTCTTCTTCTTTGTAAAGTATCCTGATGTTTTTCCACTGTTATGTAAAATGGTTTTATTTCGGCTAGACGCCGAGGATTTGTATACATAAAATCGTATGTTCTTTTTCCCAAAGATTTCTATTTTATTTCATGCACGTCTTTTTCCCCTTCTTTCTTCACGCCCGCAAGTAAAACTCTGATAAAATACGAAAAGATTTTGGGGCGTGACACATGCACTTCCGGTTGCAATCGGATAAAACAAAAATTGAGGTTGCAAATTGAATAATAAAAAAGAAAGGGGGAAAAACCGCAGCCCAGTTTTAAGGACAATTTTGAGGCCCAAGTTTGCTTTAATTAAGTCCAGTGACAATTCATTTCTAGTGCTCACTTTCACGGTGCTTCATCCATATTGCCATTGGAGTGTTAATAACATCCCATCAACATTCCAATCAGTTTTGTTGCAATATTAGAGATGGACTACATGGATAACATGAATTAGCATCGACCACCAACCACACTTTATATATCTGTATTTGAATTTGTGAAAAGAAATCTTTTTCCTGTCCTCAGCTTGCTGCTTCTCTCCAGTTTGCTGGCTTCTGTATTTTACTGACAGCTTCCTGTTTCCTCAGCTTGCTGCTTCTTTCCAGCTTGCTAGTTTCTGTAATCTGCTGACAGCTTCCTATTTCTTTTGTCGACAACTTTCTGTTCGAAGCTTTCTTCTTCTTTTTCAGCATGTTGTTCCTTACAGCTTGTTGTCTACTCCTTGCTGCTATCTGCTTCTTATGCAGATACTTCCTCTCAACTTGTTGTTTCCTACAGTTTGCTAACCCTTAGAGAATGTCTTCTTAATTCTTCTAAGGTTGGTTTTCCTTATCATTTGGAAAACCATTACATGATCTTATTCATAGAGAAATAAGCTTATGATCATGTAATCAGTGGAAACTTTCTTTTAGCAAACTTCATTATCTTATTACGCATACTGTTCTGTCTTATCAAGATAACTACTGAAATATCCCAACAATTTCCCCTTTTATCTTGATGATGACAGAACATAATAAGATCAAGAGTCATTAAATAAAAATTCTCTTTTATTAGAAACTTAATGATTGTACAAGTACAATTACATTTTAGTACAAATGTAAGTAAGCTTCTACTACTCCATCTAGCTTTACTTCTTTCTTCAATTTCTTGAGTTTGCTGTTTTCATGTTTTTCCACTAGGGAGTTCTTCTTCTCCCTCTCTACCATCTCTGATCTCATGCCTTTTACAGCATGTTTTCATCAGCTTGATGCACCCTTCACATCTTCTTGGATGATCAGCTTGCTATCCTTTGTTTCTTCAGATGGTAGGTGACTCTTGATTGCCATTATTAACTGCTTCCCCCTTACAATAAGGCTTCAACAGTGGCTCTTCAGTGATTCTTGACTTGTAACTCTCTTCCCCCTTTCTCTCATCATCTTCAAGCTTGTTGCTTAGGGGTGGAGTTACAACGCTAAGATTGGCCATCAGGTTCTCTTGTCTGACAGTTGCTGCTCAAAGCCAAAACAGCAACATGTTCGTACTTTTTACTGAGCATCCTCCTTCTTATTCCTACCCAAGGGAATAAGTTGCTCAGCCTCAGTATAAGACAAGAGGTCAGGTACCTGATCAGTTACCTGTGCAGCTTCATCAATGTCCAGGCACGTTCACCTTGGATCCTTGACTGCTGGTTTGGTTTGTAATTTTTCTTTTACTTTGCCTAGATACCAGCTCAAAGCTGCTGACACTGGATGCTTGGATAGACCGTCAGTATGCCGATAGCCTTGTGAAGAACCTGCTGTTTTATTTTATCTCCATGAATGGCAGCAGGTGTCTTCTCTGTCCAAGGATTGGTCCTGAATGACTTCCTCCGTCCCATATCTTCATCGGAGTTGAGGAAGTCTGACCTGTGTCATCTGAATGGAGGATGAATGTCTGCTCCTTAGCATCCATCTTATAGAAGCCGTCTTCTTTTCTGAAGACCTTCTCTGCTTCTTAGCAAGTAGAGCCTCTATACTCTATTCTTCTGAAGACCTTCTCTGCTTCTAGGTCAACAGAGAATTGTCTTCATCATCGTCTTCATCTCCATCTCATTTGCCACCTTCTTGGGTCTCCATCTTCTTCTTTATGATAGTCAATGTGACTCACATGGGAATTTTTTGCTTGTCGAGAATTTTAGTGAGTAATGAATGCGTAGAAGAATGGTGAAGAGTCGGGTATATATAGACAGATGAGCGGTTTCTTTGATCAACGGTTGGGAGATGAAAAACATGATCTGACAGTTGTTCTAAAAAGGTGGAGGGACCTTTTTGTAAATATCTGATCTTCTAGGATATAATGTTGTAACCGCCTTTTTAACTTCTGAAAAGTTAGATCTTGGAATTGTTGTGATTTGATTGACAGCAACGTCTATTAGTCTTCTGTGCATAGCTGGTTCTCTTGAATCGAGGTCATAGATACCCATCACTCCTTCTGTAGATAACATGTTGATCCATAAATACTGATTTGTTGAGAGCATGCTGATATCTTTGTTAGGCTTTCTCCTGTGATGTTATTTCTCTTGATAATCCCTTCTATATCCTCCGCAGGAGCTGTCTCACTTATTAGTGCTGATATCACTTGTTGTATTATGTCAGCTTCCTGATATCATCTATTGGTCCTGTTAGCTTGCTGATACCACTTGTTGATAATACTGATATCACTTGTTGCACCTTGTTTGGTCAGAAATCCTGTTATGCTGTGATACTGTTTTGATATTCTCTCTTTCTCCTGCAGTATCCATTTTCTAGATGATTTCTGGGTTTCTGACATCACTTGACAAATCTGATACAACATGTTTGGACTTTCTTCTTTGATGACTTTCTTCTGATCTTTTCTAGGTATCTGTCATCAGGTTGCTTCTTTTCCTGTTGATAGCTCAGTAGAGAATTTACTTCTCTTTGTGAGTTGCACTTTCTCTTGCTAAGTGTTGAATTTTCTCTCTGATATCCACTTGAAGCAATTAGTGTATACTTATTGTGTCCTCAAATTGGATACTGTTAAAAAGTCTGTTCTATTAGAAGTGTAGCATCCTATTCTAGAAAGTTAAAGTATATGAGCAGAATAGTTAATTCTTTTAAAAACTTGTACAAGTTCCCCCTTAATTAAGGAACTCATACTTCCTTACTCAAGAGAGCTATTTTAAGCTCTTATTCCTGTAAGAGTGTTTTCTTAGTTCCTTGGCATGTGATTTCTTGAATTCTTCTGAGAAGACTGTCATCTTATCTTTTCTTAGCAGGTACAACAACTATGTCCTTAGATACTTGATTTCCCTTGGCAATCTCTTTGTTTGTAGTGTTTGCTTCATTGGGAATGAGAATATCTCATACTAGTGTTGCTTCCTTAGTGATCTTCTACTTACTCTAATAGTCGTAGCTTTAATCACCTCAACAACCTGCTTAGTTTCCTTGTTCAGCAACCTGATCATCAGGTTTTGTAGTCTTTTGTTGAGGTCTCCTATTTGTTGATACCATATCTAGTTTTTTTTGTAGAGATCTTGTTTTTACGAATACCAATTGTTGGCACTTGTTGGTCCTTTTGATACTATTTGATGGACCTTACTAATTTCTGAGAGTGCTATTTTGTCTGAGTTAGCAGTGGTGTATGTAGGAATTTGCATACTGTGAGGTACAGTATTACCCCTTAGATTGTGCATTCTTATTCTCAGAACGATGCTTTTGTTGATCTCTTGTTGACCTTTTATGGGTATCTGAGACTTCTTTTGATATTGTCTTCTTCTTTGTTGATACTCGTTAGGATGATCTTTGCTTGTTTGCTAGTAGAGTACTTCTTCAGCTTTCTGCATAATGGTGTTGACTGTACCACTTTACAGTTTACTGCTTCTTCTTTGTATGACCTAGACAGTTGTTTCCTCAGCTTTCTCCTTGAAACTGGATTATGATCGATCTTGTGTGATGCAGCTTGCTGATCCATTTATTAGTCCTGATAACTTGAACTCAGGTTACTGCTTTATTTGGTTTTGGATCAAGGATTCAGCTTTCATTGTGAATTTATCTTCAATCATCATGCAATCAATTTGCAGAAGTATGCATTGAAAAGATTATGAGAAGTTGGGATTATACGAAGCGTATGCTTGTGCTCAAATGATGGTTTTGGTCTTATTAAAACGAAAATGGTTTTTCCAAATGCAAAATGGGTGGATTTGGGTTGGTAGCCTGATACGATGGCTTTTTAACCCAACGCGCTTTGATACCACTTGTTGGTCCCTTGAGTCCCAAGTGATCAGAGGTTCAGAGGGAGGGGTGAATGAACCTCTATCTATTTTGCAAACTCTTTTGAAAACTTTTTTTGTCTAACAGGTTCTTGACCAAGAGGCAGTAACCTGTCTCGAATCAGCAACCTGGCTCTAAGCTCAATCAGGTTATTGACCCGGTATCAGAATGTAACACATCAGAATAAACTTGATAGAGTTTTTTTGGAAACTAGTTTTCTTTTACAAGTATGCTCTTTACCAATACGTTAATGCACGATGCTTATGATGTACACTGCAAGATATATGATGATATAAGATGCAGAACAGTAAGTAAATCAAAGCATATAAACACACAAGGTTTATAGTGGTTCGAAGGTGGTGTAAGCCTTCTACTTCCACTCTACTCCTACTCAAGGAGGAACTTTGTTAGGTCAGTTCGAATTACAAGCCTCGCTTTACAAACATCTTCCTAACAAACTACGCCTACTAGAATCCCAGACTCTAGTCGAAGGCCACAACCCACAAAGGGTACAATCCCATAAAAGGAAGACTTGGCAAGGATCTAATCCTCTCAACTAAGTTACACCATAAAACAACCTAGCTTCCTGTTTCCTCAGCTTGCTGCTTCTTTCTAGCTTGCTAGCTTTTGTAATTTACTGACAGCTTCCTGTTTCTTTTATCGACAACTTTCTGTTCAAAGTTTTTTTTTTTTTTTTCAGTTTGCTGTCTACTCCTTGCAGCATCCTATCTGCTTCTTATGCAGATACTTCCTCTCAGCTTGCTATTTCCTATACCTTGCTGATCCTTAGAGAATGTCTTCTCAATTCTTCTAAGGTTGGTTTTCCTTATCATTTGGAAAACCATTACATGATCTTATTTATAGAGAAATAAGCTTATGATCATATAATTAGTGGAAACTTTCTTTTAGCAAACTTCATTATCTTACTACACATACTATTCTGTCTTATCAAGATAACTATTGAAATATCCCAACAGTATTGAAATCTCATCACATAAGTTCATTAATCTCCTGATCTAACTCACAAATATGCCAGATGTCCAAAGAATCAATTTAACGATCTCAACCACTCTTCAGCTTCGATCGGTCCTCCTTTCCCATTGAAGGTAGGTGGATTTAAACGTAGGAATTATTCGATTATCGAAATTGTATCGTTTCTCGATGATGACGGTGGTGTAGTTTGCGATGTCTCGAAATGTCGAGCCAAGCCCTCCAGCATGGACATCAAGTTTCCCATCATGGCATCCACATTGTTTCCAGGTAGATTTTCCATTGACGGTTGGTCTTTACTCGGTCGACCTCGTGATATATCGCTCTAAGGGTTACATACAAAAACTAGCCCTTATAGTCTACCCCACGCTACTCAACAACATATTTAACAACAAATAAACAAATAACAGGTAACCAGGTATGATTATCTTTACTCCATAAATCACATATAGCCTCATTAGATTTCCATGTCATTCATTTTTTTTAAACATAACATAATTTTATCATGCAAGATAGCACATGCTCAATGTGCATAACTAACCATGCATGGTCTTCATAGACCTCAAGTATTGACAGCGGTGTTACATATCGTAACCAAGAACTGGGAAAACCTACTCATTGGTACACTCTTTTTTCAACAAGGGCCTACGGTAGGTTCAACTATCAGTCACACAACATCAATTTCTATGAACGGCCATACTCGTACACAAGCTCACGCTACTGCAGTCAGCGGCTTTGTGGCAGTGACTCAGAGCAATGTGTCGATTGTGGTGACATCAAGAGGTTTTTAAAAGATCATTTTTATCGTGGAACAATATTCGTAATACCCCGTCGTACTTAAACAATTTATATCGTACTTAACATGGTATCACATAATAGGCAACACATAACAGATAAACACTCTTTCATCAGGTTCCATGATCAGGGAGAGACACCTATAGAGAGAGGGTGGTGCTTATCTTATATCTTTTATAAAGGTTTTTCATCTCCAAAACACGTTTTCGAACTCATTTTCCCTTTATAGAACAAGTTTGAGCAAGTTACCAAAAGTGGTAAAACATTGCTCTAATATCATTTGTCATGCCCCGTTTTCTTTTAGTAAAATATCAAAGTTTTCACACGGGCGTGAAGATAGAAAAGTAGTAAGGAACACATCACAATAGAAAGAAATAGCAGGAGACAATAGAAGAAGGAGTGAAGAAGCAAAACATATATCATTCACACAACAATCGGCCTCTACCGATAGCAATCGGTCTCAATATCGGTATTTACAATATGCACAGCGGAATATTTCATCAAGATCCCACACTCATCATATGTTTCCAGACATCACTAGTGTAAAATATTTAAAATATTGTTTAGACAAGTTTGGACGACATCATCTTGAAATCACAAATTCCCCAAGATAGCACAACCATCTCTCCTACTAGGGTTCATCAATTTCCTCATCTCCTGTAGTGTGAGTACATATTAAAGGGTGAGTGCGTGGAATACACTCGTGGGAATAAAATCCGCATCTTATGACGCACGACAGACAACTGATAGAAAATAAAAACATGTACCAGCACGTTGCCACAACACATAAAATACACAACAGATATTAGAAATTGTGAGGAATAGGTGCGGGATTTCCCCGTCTTACCTTATAAAATGGTCTCAATACCATTGGTGCATTTCAAGAGGACCACCAAACCTCAATAGAGTAGTAGAAGAGAAGCGAGGACGAATGCATGATCAGAGTCGGACCGCAGCCCTCTTACAGTATAAAGAATGGCACAACAACTAAATTTCACAGCACATAGTATTCCATAGTTCATGCTTTTACTAGGAAAGCAGTAAACAGATAAAGATTCAGAAGTTACCCACACCTTGTTCGGTGGTTACCACGTGAGTCGCAAGTATCACAGACTTGATAACTTGATTTCCAATCCAACTGATATCAATCCAATGGATAGCCTACACAATTTTTATAATATTTCTTAGATCATTAATACGCTTAAAACTTATATTTAAAATATATAAAAACAGCCGCGGAGAAAATCATTCGATAGAGACGAGACGGATCGATAGATCGAGAGATTGAGGTTGAGAAGACGAGAGGGAAAGATCAGTTTATAAGGCTAGGATTAAAGAGAATGAAATTTGGGTTGCAACGGTCAAAGAACGAGCTCGATCGGAGTTGAAACGAGCTTGAACGGAGCGTTTTAAGGTTGAGGGGTATTTTGGTAATTTTGGTCAAGGGTTGACTTTGACTGGGACCCCCGACTCCCGATGACTCGATAAAAACATCCGAAACGGAACAACGGGTGAAAACGCTCGCTCCATTCTATGCCGGTAATCGAGGAGGCTATGCTTAAAATATTGCATTCGACGCCGGTGATCAATCAGGCAGGATCTCATTTTCCCTTTCCGACCGGTCTTTGAGTAGAATACCCCTTCTTCCGCCTAACCTTGACTGGGGTTGGCTAGGGCCTTTTATTCATAATCATAGTATGTGGCTTTCGCTCCTACTTCTACTTGTCATTTTAGTACTTGTAATGTCTTTGGCTTCACGCTCCGCAACCTATCGGTCAAGTGTCTACGCTACTCGCCTTTGAAATCGAGTGGCATTTGGGCCCATAGATAGAGTCATCCCATCCAATGCCTTTTCCTTAGCTTCTGATTTCTGGCTTTCTGCAAGACCGGCGCGCATGGCGCTCGCCCGCACGCGCATACCCAATTATGCTTTGTTTTTGGTTCGGGGTGTTACATCATGTGCACCAGGTGCACGGATTTAAGATCCGTGCAATCCGGGTCGATCTGATCCGGATCCGTGAATTTCTATTTTTTTTTTTTAAATTTCCAGATTTTTGTCTTGACCTTTATGTTATAAATGTGTGACCTTTATGTACAAACATCCGTACCTTTATGTACAAACATCCGTTATAATTTGTATTGTATACCTTTATGTGATATCAATGTGACCTTTATGTTATATTTATGTCACCTTTATGTACAAATATTCTGACATTTATGTAATATATAAAAGTGAATAAAGGTCAGAATATTTGTACATAAAAGTGACATGATATAATATAAATGTCACATTGATATCACATAAAGGTATACAGTTCAAATTATGTTGAAAATCTTCATTTTTTCTAAGTTATAGTACATAAAGGTCATGATAGTTGTATATAAAAGTCACATATTTATAACATAAATGTTACACTAATACAACATAAAGGTAACAACTTGAAGCAAAAAAAAAAACTAAATTCAAAAAACACGCAGATCCGGATCAAAACTAGGTCGATCAGGATTGCATGTACACCAAGTGCACACAAGACCAACTTTTTCAAAAATATGTTTTTCACTTTGTATGCATGTAACTCGTTTTTTCCATTCATTCTAGGCTTATATATGGGCTTGGGGGTCATTTATCATGGTAGGAATCAAAGTTACACCGAAAATCAAGTTTTGAACAAAAAGATATCTTCGACCGTACCTTACTACACAATGAATTTTGTTGTAATTCATGATCAGCCATGTAACTACGCATGACCATGTCCCTGACAAAGTACACAAAATGGCACTTAGACTGGTATTGTTGCCATTTTCTTTGTCGTTTTCATTGATTTCTTTTCAGTATAATTTTCACTTGAAACTTGTATTTTTTTTCATTAAAAAAAAACTAAGTACAAAACCCATCAAATGCAACTTATACATGAAAATCATATATATCACCTATAAAATATAATCAAAAGTATCTAAAAGAATACTTAAGTGTAATGTAAAACATAAAAGAAATGACATTCATCAATAACCCTTCACACCCTTGGCATAGTCTAAAAAAATGCATTTCAAAAGTCAATGATTCATCTTATCTTGTTTGATATGAGAGCATATTGTTGTTAGGAGGATTTCCATTCCATACCTCTTTAGGAATCTTGAAATTTAGAGATGTAGAGACTTCTATTAATTATAATGACAAATTTTGAAAATTTTTGACAAAATGACGTCATTTTTTTTGGAAATATCAATAAAAAATGTTATCGGTGAATTATGACAATTCCTACAACGACGTCGTTTTTGTAGAGTTACCGACATAATTTTTTTATCTACAAGGTAGCGATGGAAAAATCTTTGTTAATATTAATTCCTCATGAATATAAATGACAATCTTCAAGACTTTTAGTGAGTAATGTTTCTCCCGCGGTTAAATCAATCATATCCCTTATGTTCCCATTAAGTCCATTATGAACACTAGTAATACATCCATGTGATGCACATTTTATAAATGTTGTGAATGTAAGAATTGAAAAATATGTACATAATCACGAACAACTTGTAAATATATAAATAAATATAAAAATATGATAAAAGTTTAAGATCAATTTACTAATTGAACTATTACACTTTTTTCTCAAATAACTTCACAATCAATAGTTCATATAGCTAATTGATACTACCTCAATAATGAAAAAAGATATTAGTCTTTTATGTTGCCTCTTTATGTCAACCAAATTTAGGTGCTAAAAAAATTAAAATAATGTGTATTGCAAATTTTAAATAATAAAAATAATCTTGAACCTTGCGTGCATGAAGAAGAGATTTCAAAATCTCAGGATCACACATATGAATAGACGTCATTGATAAGCATAAATGTGATATGAACCTTATTTATCTATTTAATTATTTTTCAAAATTAATTATGTGCATTATAAAGGGAAACAAAACAACTCTTCATTTTTTTGGAAGCAACTAACAACAGAGTAAACCTTCAAAGGAATATAAGTATTAAAAAAAAGCAAAAAATAGGTATATGGATTTGAAGTGTACCTAATTGTCAAATATTTAAAGCACCTAATGTTATGTAATATGAGAAACTCAATATTATAATATTATTCTCAGTTTTATTATATAATCATAGAAAATATAATATGAATTTAATAAAAAAAGGAAAACAAATAAATAAATAAAGAACAAATTTTGTTCCAACCCTCATACATCACTTGTAAGCTCCCAAATCATATTTTGTGGAATTTATCTTAAAAAGATGTTTTCATAGTTCAAACACACAAATAAGATCTTAATATGTCTAAAAAAACTGTTAATCAAACAATACTAAGAGACTATCATAAATCAGGTACTTTTTTTCCATATATATAAAAGCATAATCAGTTAAGCTAGCACGAAAAAAAAATTATTGAATGATATGTTTTTCTTTTTTTTTCTTCATGAGTTCAAATTCCAAACAATAACCAAACACAAATTATCAGAGAATAAAAAAATTAAATTTAATAATGGATCATGTAACATTTAACCGAAGAATCAAAGCGAATTTCACAAGAATTTATGAAATTTATACCTATTTAATATAGACATAAAATATTTAATTGAAGAGAATCAGAGGTTTTAGTCCAACCATCGAATCATTAGCACCCAAGAGGAGTGCACACAACCATCACACATCAAATATAGTGGAGCTCTATCAAATTTGCAATACACTATCCTATAAAATTCATAGATCAATGAAGTCATTCTGTGTCTCCTGATCTAGGGACTTATGAAAATTGTATACCACCGCCCTCACCATCCTATATGCTACAAATTATTCACAGACCAGCGAAGTCATTCTGAAAATTACGGTAGTCGTATGAAAGTGATGATCGGTAGAAAATGTGATATTTATAAATGTTTGAAATGACCACGAGAATAAGAAGATTTCATCAAAGCAATCTTAGCAATGACGGTGGCTTCACAGACACTCTTCCTTTTGTTTATACACATCCAAAGGAATTTAATATCAATATTCCCTCTTCCATGGTACTCAAATTTACTCATCAAATTATTGATTTTGAACAACCAGAGAGAAATCCATTAGACAGAGAGGAGGGTATGATGATGAGAAGCTTAATGCAGTGCCAGAGAAGCTTAGGAACAATTTGATCATTGTTTGCAAACCCACTGAAAATTAGAGATCAAAAGGTGAATAAATATTTATTCGAGATTCGAGATTTTTTTGGGGAAAAATTATGAGTTTTGTTAGTTCCAAGTGGTTCAGAGGTTCGGGGTTGAATGAACCTCTATCAAATTTTTCTTTTTCAAACTTTTCTGAAAAAATGGCCACTGTATTCTATATCAGAATACAACAGTCGAAGCCGAACAGTAAGTTGGGCGATAAGCTGATATAACTTATTGATTCAGAGTTCTTCTAATGCAGCGAAAATTAAACAGATAGAGTTTCTTTTTGGAAAACATTTTTTTTTGAAATTATACCTTTCTCAAACTTTTTAAACGCAGTATGGACATATATATATATATATATAATACAACACAAATACGATAAAGTAATAAATAAATATACAAAGAGGGTTTATAGTGGTTTGAAGTTGGTGTAACCCTTCTACGTTCACTCTACTCCTACTTTGAGGAGGAACTTCATTAGGTTAGATCGATTTATAAGACTTATCTTTACAATCTACAACCTAAGCAAGTTTACACCTACAAGGATTCTGTTTTACTACAAATCCTTAGGCTAACCCACACAGGATCCTATCGACTCACACAGAATCAATGCCTTAAACAAATTTAAGACAACACACTCAGCAAGGATTTAAATCCTTCCAATTAAGGACACCTCTAAACAACCTAAGCATACAATACAAAGGTTAAAAGTATATGTGGTCTTCAACTGGTGCTTTAAAACAGCCTTGTAGATTCTAGAGCTCTTGAAAATCTCCAAGGCTTGGCTGAAATACTTAGAGAAAAACTTGAGAGATTGTTCTTGCTAGAAAGAATTTGTGAATAGTATTTCAGTAGTTTCCCTAGTCAACTCTTCCTCTATTTATATAGTTGTAGGAAATGTGCCGGTTAAAGAGAGACACACTTCATTTGAATTCTCTTGATCTTCTTTAATCTTGCATTAAATATCTCTGAAAATTTGGGAAAGAGCTCTTTGTCTGATTTTGCAGATCATTAATTACGGCGGTCTTTTCGGCATCAAGTTTATTACAAGTTGTCGGCCTATGTGTCGGCATGACACTGGTTCTTCGTACAGCTCGATCACTTCTTTCTACCTGCTATTTTTGTCAAGATGAATTCTCGTATAGCAGTGATCTTCCTCGTATTACATGATATTGTATGATGTCTCTTCCTGCTTCCTGTTCTGAATGTTGCGCCACCTTTCTGTTCTACTTAGCTTTCTGTTATGCGCCTGCAATGAGCTCCTAGTTCTTCATACTACTTACTGTATTGTTGGTTGTTGTATTACTGCTTGCTGAATGCAGTATTCGATAGCGATTTCTTACTGAATCCAACTGCTATTAGTAACTTTCTTCTTGCTGAATTTCGAGATACCCCAATCTTCAACTTAGATTGATACTTAAGAAAATGTCTTAGTTTTCATATAAATATCATGGAAAAATGGGATATTCTAAATCCCTAATACATCACTATTTTGTCTCATCAAAATCTAAACATAAATATCCTAACAATTTACCCCATTTTGATGATGACAAAACCTTTACATTATGTAGTTCATTGATAGAATTCAGAGCGTCATGCAACATATACATTCATACATTATAGATACTTGGATTTTTCATATAATGATTCGAGTGAGCTAGTATTTTATTTTCATAGCTCATGTTCATAGATTTAGAATATCTAGCATGTTGTTCTATATTGAATCAAAGTACACAAAGTGTGAGTTTATTCCAGTATCAGTAACTTAAGTATATAAGAAAAGTAAATTACAAGTTAAAGGAAGTGGCTTACAGATAGGTCTAACCGATGAAAGCAGTAAGTTGTTCCTTCCTTCAGAATTGCGTTCTTCCAAAAAGTTTTCTTCTTGTTGAATCATCTTCTGGTGGTTTTCTCTTCTTAAACTTTGTTCCCTTCCACCAATTGATGATATTCTCTTGATACGTCTCTTCAAGCTTCTTCTTGATGTCAAGAATCTAAATTCACCGGAGCTAAAAATCTTCACAAAAGGAAATTTGCGCTCATTGCTTGGTCTTCTTTATCAGCTCTTTCTGATTTTTCAGCTCTTCATCCCTTGCTAGCTGTTCATATCTTTCCAACGCTACAAGGTATGTAACATACCTTGCGAAGTAATTCAGCTAACACATGTAGGGAATATCTTGAGGTGGATATGAATACAGAGCTTCATCAACTTTCTTAGCAAGCTCCGTTTCCTTTTCTCCAATCACAGCTAGTCTTAACATCCAATCTTACTTATCCTTTCTTCTCTTCTCTTTAGCTTCTTTCAGCTATCTCCATCATTCTTCATCGAGCCTTCTAACAGTAGCTACACTCAATGGTTTGCTTTTCTGAATCGGTTTTTACTGTTGCTGCTATTGACTGCTTCTTCTCTAGATAGTTGTAGCAACTGTACTTTCTGTTTGACGAGATGTAGTGCTGCTTACTATTTTAGATGCAACAATCCCAACACCTGCACCACCTTCATCTTTATCATCCTTTGACCATTTGGATTGAGGACTTTGGTTGTGTCCAGAATCTGATCTTCTTCTTTTCTTCATGGCCAAAGGTTCTTCATCATTTTCTTCTTGCTCCAAGTCCTTCACGACTTCTTCTACTGCAACATTCATCTTCTTATCTGATTTTCTCTTGCTTTCCCCCTTTTTGTCATCATCTGCTGGGGTAGTATGTGGAGATACTGATTCAATAGGCACATGTTGAGGAGAAGGATTGTTCTGATTTCACCAACAAATAACTCGAGATTGAAGATTTTGTCATTTGTGCTTTGAGATCTTGATATCTTGTGCTTTCCTGCAGAGAGTTTAGAACGAGAGTTTGAGCAGCAATGTTGTTTTTGATATCATCAAGAGACTTACCCCTTATTTCACTTGCAGCCTTGTGTGCTCGTTCAGCTCTCTGACGCTCATGATGCTGTGCATTCCATTCAACATTCAGCCTATTTTGAATCCTGGAAGGAAGCTCAGATAACTTTCTTATCTGATTTTCCATGGATGACGAGTGAGCCCTGTCACTCATGAGAATGCTGCTGGCCATATTGACTTCGTGGGTCTGTAACACCCGAATCAGCCCTTGTACAACATCCATGATTCCCTATAGGGAGTGCTCTTGTACATTGGTAAGAGTTAAGATATCTGCTTTGGTTGGTTCTGGTTGATCTTGAACGTATGGAACTAGAACTTGACTCGAATCATGATCTAGATTCTGTACATCTTCCTCTAAGTACTGCTGCATTTTTCTTCTTCTTACTTCATCAACAGTAGGCAACATACTGAAAAGTGAGCCGGGTCCAGACCCAGATTGTCTCCACTAAGATCATCACCATCATCTGAGGAATCTCCTTCATCATCCTCAGGATCTTATTCTGGAACGGCTATCAGAGCACCTTTACCTTCTTGAGGTACACTATTTCATCCTCATTTTTCCCTTCTAAATCCTCCGCCAGTACTGCCCCAGCAGTAACTGCGCCCGAGGTCTTCTTCGGAGAAGTTGTCTCAACAACATTCTCATCTGCAACATCCATCTTTATTTCAACAACTCTGGTGGCAACATCAAGAATGTCTAAGTTCTGAGCGTCAAGATATGTGCTCTCAATTATATGCTCTCAAGAAGTGATCATCTTCTATTCTTTCTGCCTCGACTTGGACTGTATGTATGATCTCTTCTGTAATTGCAGCAAGGATTGCAGCATCAGCATCTGCTGCATCCTATTCTGATTCAACATTTTGTACTGCTACCGAAGCCAGTACAAGGAGTCCTACCTCAACAACTTCCTCTATGGTTGCTTCATTGGCGATTTCTTCCTTTAAACTGTCAAGGACTCTTTGGATTTTTTCTGAAGCTTTCTCCTCAGATGTTATCTCCATGTATTCTGGGAAATCTTCATAGTCAACCAACTCTTGTTCATCAATCTTCACCGCATCAAGACTTACGATGGGAGACAGTGCTGCTATGTTGTGGAATTTTAGAGAATCATGAACTTCTATTCCACTGCCTCATTCTCCTACTTGCAGCTTGTGAGGAGTTTGCCTAGGGGGCTCAGCAACACTTGTTTGCAGACCCAGCTGCAGCATCATTTGGTTGGCTTCCTCAACATCGAGGTGTGCCAATTGAGCTTTAGCCATCTCCAGCTCTGTAAGGTTCCCTACAGTCTCGGCATTGGGGTTCATCAATGTGTTGTCCTCTCTATCTTTCATTGACTGTTCACCCTTAACTTCATTAGAGGGATTCTTCCCTTTAGCAGCTCGGTGCTTCCTCAAAATTTCCTACTTCTCAATAATCTCCTGAAGCTTGGCTTCCCTAGAGGATTCAGTAAATTCCTGTTGCAGTAGAGGTAAGATGACATCAAATTCAGAAAGCTCAGCTCAATTAAGGACTAGTGCCTCTACTCTTAGAAATTTCTTCCATTTCAGCAGTTCTTCTCCTCTAGAGAGGTGCATCCTCATCCAGTACTCATATACGTTGAAGAAGTTATTATTTATCAACTTAGCAGATTCATATAAGAGACTGTATGCAAAGTCTGGGCCAATGTCACTGATGGTCTTTTCATAATCAACCCACGTTCGATCTGGGTGATTTGCTCTCCAAATGCTTCTTTGACCACCAATGGTTGCTGCTTATTTGCTTGCTTCCTTAGCTTTCTACTTCTCAGAACTTTCCTTCTTTTAGCAAGCTGCTGCTGCTTCTTCTTTTCCATCTCCTTTTTGTTGGGTAGGACGAGGTGTTTTACTTGAGGTACTGGCACAAGGGCCAGACTATCATCTGATTCCTGATCAGTAACCTGATCAGCTTCCTATTTAACTTTCTGGTCATCTTCAGCTTCCTGACCAGTAGCTGTATTTGCTTCAATAGACTGAACCCCATCAGAGTTGATGATCCTAGCAAGATCAGCATTCACCGTCTTACTCCTTGCCATATCCTTTTTGATCGGCCTCACAAGAGGCATATCATCATCATCATTGTCATTGGAGGATAAGATTTCAGCAACTTCTCTTTCAGCATCAACGATATGTCCTGTTGCAGCTTCTTGTTCACTTTCTGCAATGTTGCTTTCTGTAGTAACTTTCTTCCTCTTGGGTAGTTGTGCTTTAACGACAACTTTTCTCTTGAAGAACCCTTTCTTTATGCCCAAGTACAATCCACGAGGGATCGGTACAACTTCTTCTATTTCAATTCCCATCTTGTAGAGAATGGAGGTTATGACGATCCCAAAGCTCCTTTTTAGGGTCTTCTTGGTGGCCTTTTCCAAGATTCTCCGCAATATAAACCTCTTCAGTTGACTGTCACTCATTTCACAATGGCAGTCATTAGCCTGAACCGAAGATCGATGCACTTATCAAAACTTCCACATCTGCCTTCAATGGAGTACACGCATATGTCACGAAGAAACTCATACTCAGGCTTTAATTTCTTCTTCTCCACACCTTTCTTCACCGGCTTGAGATGAAATCCTGTTTGAATAGATTTCTCATCTCCTTCGTAAACTCAGAGTCGTATTTCTCAAGCTCCAACGACTGTAGACCTTTGACAGAGATATCGAATGTGGATGCAATGTCCTTCGACGCCAAAGTATACTCCTTTCCATCAGCATCCATCCTGAAGATGATGCTCTCTGTGTCATCGGATAGCCTAGCAAAGGCATAAAACCTTTGGACAGCCGATACTGACAACCCACTACATTGGGTAGTGAGAATGCCTGATATGCCACTCTTCTCCACACAACTCCAAACCCTTGATATACAACCTTTGTCATAGATGCTTTTCTCACCGAACAATGCTGCTGGGTTGACCAGGTGATGACTGTGCTGTCGCCGGCATGATAAAATTAAATTTATTTCTCTACTCAAACCACTACAAAGACGTAGAAGTGATAAGCAAAGATCGATCCCACGAAGAGCGGGTAAAACTAATTATTTTATATTTAGAGTTCAATCAAGAAAACAGGGGGGTTTGGGATTTAAAGTTCTAGAGAAAACTTCAAGAATAAAGCAAGCAATTTAATCAATTAAGAAAGCACTTGGTTCTTAGTTCTATTTCCACCCTCATTCAACTATGTAAAATTGATTGTAACAATATTCTCTTCTTTCCTCATGAATTACTAACCCTAAATAACAAGTACGACGAGTTATTCGGATTTTCCCTTAAGTATATCTAATTAAGATATGATCGTTAATTAGACCTAATCATTGGACAACCTAATAAACTATATTTAATGTAACGACAACTTTAGTATCAAGAAAAATAGGTTAGTCTAAGCAACAAATACGTACGACGATTCGTTTAACTTAGGTCGTGTTATCCCTAGCGATGCTCGACCACTAGTTCGTAACTACGAATCAAGAATAACAACAATTACGGATTGCAATCTCAATTCTAGCAATAGACATGCGCAAATTCAATAAAGTTGATCAGGCTAAATCAAATATACACAAATCATAATCTTTCATCACAGAATAACATAATCAATTCACGAGAATAAATTAGAGAATATGTTACTGGAATCAATCAAAGCATAAAAGAGGTTTTGGGTTTCAACATCCCTTCGAACCAAGCGAAAGTAGTCTGGCCTTGCATATCGGCTTAAAAAACTCTCAAAAGAAAAGATGGAAAACCTTGTTCTCGTGTTAAGACTCTTCTCAATCAATCAATGACAAATCTTCCTAATTATGATGAATATGTCATTCATATGTTCCTTAGTCTCCTCCAACTACAATACATGGATTGGATAATGTGGATTGACCCAAGATTTCGGTTGATACATGTTTGAACCTTCATGTAACATTTCAGGTTATGGGTACTGGAACATATATTGAGACAATTGTTTAAAGGAATTATTACAACTTTGATAAAAAAAAAATTATCAAATACACATTATAATTATAATGTGCAAATTATAATATCATTTTGGTAAAAAATACATTTTTTTCCCTTAAAAATCGATGTCATTCATTATAAAATTCTATTATAATATTTGTGTACCAAAAAAAAAAGTAACTAAGATTTCACCGAAATTGAAATCGAAAAGAAATTTCTCAAAATATCGCCAAAATATCTTTGATTTTCCAACATTTTCTACTATGATTTCACCAAAATCGAAATTATCGAAATTTTTATGAAATTTAGATGAAATATTGATGAAAATTTTACAACCCCGTTTTCTGTTTCAGTATGCTCAATTTTAGTGAAATTTCGTGAATTTTTTTCCTTGATTAAACCTTCATATTAAAAATAAATAACTTATTACATCATAACATTTTTCTTCAATATTTTTGTTACATAAATAATCTCGAAATCACTAAAATATATCATAATTATTTAAAATTTGAGGTACAGGCCCCTTGGCCAAAGGTAGCTCAGTCTCTAGCTAAGAATCAATGTTAATGAAAGATGGTCATAAAAATTGAAAGCATTAGGCAATTTCATAATCTAGGAAGTTTGAAACAAGTTAAGGGGCAGCTGAAAACAATGAAGGATGAGTTTTTGAACAAGATATCTCATGAATATGTGGTGATTGTAATTTTATACCCATCAACATCCAATATATTTCGCTCATTAATAATGCTAGGTCATATTGTAGTGTCAAATTATAACAGATCCAAAAGTGATAAAAATCTGGAAATATTGTAATTCATGATAGATGAAACAATTTGAAACGTCTCTTCAATTAGGCTATGTTTGGACCTTGTTAGTCCCTAGACACCTTTTTCCCTCCATTTTTCACTAATCAACAACATATACCAATTACATCCTTTTTTTTTTAACACTTTCCAATGTGATGTAATATCTTAACTATAATTTACCTATGCTCTGGTCTGATCATACCTTTAAGTACTCTGCTGTTCAAGAAATAGAGAACAAGAAAAAGAGGAAAGAGAGAAGCTGCAAATTTGCATCAACCTGTCTCAATATAACATCGCAATCCATAGTCTATAAGTTCTGTACAAATGAATCCATTCGACCATGTCCCTCATCTCCAACTACAACACAAAAGCTCTATCTTTAACACAACTCCATGGATCAGGATGATCTTTCGAGGAACTGAAGTTTCAGTGAAGAACTCGGGCAAAAATACTCAAGTCCCATCTTTAACATCCAGCTCCTATTATGTTTGTAGTCAGTCACCTCTAGTGGTATATATATACACATGAATACTCAACAACCATACAAACTCATCTAAAAATTTCCAGCTGTTGAAATCATTTCTTCAGGTTTCTTCTCTTCCTTGTCTTTTGCCCTTTTATTTTTTCAAGAGTCCTCGGATCATCTCCAATTCAAAGTAAAAAATATTACAGCAATAGAACATGCACAAACTACAATATATGCTGTGGCAGCAAAGGGAAACTGAACGCACTAATCAGATTCATTCATCGTCTTATGTCATTTGATCACAATAGGTATGAGAGGATGCAGTTTATAGAAACTATTCTCCTAGAGCGTGATTGATAACCATTTCCTGCATCCCAAAAAAAAAAAACAAGGAAAAAATCAGTGCTTTTAAGGAGGTAACAAGACATGCTATGAGAACCAGAAATATAATTTAATAATCACAATCTGCAGTGCTATTCTGTAAACCTGATCACAGATCGCACATGTATCACTTCTTTCCATCCATTCAAGAATACAAGCGAGGTGAAAATGATGAACGCAATTTGTAAGGATTTTGGGGTTCTCTGCATCATATTCTACAGAGGATAGAGAAGTCATGATTAAGATGAAGCAAAAGAGATTGTCATGTAGTTAAACATAACAATGTAGTTAATTGGTACCTTCAAGACAAATGGGGCAAGTATCATCCTCATCTTGCAGCGGTGGAAGGAGTTTGCTGCCCTTTTTAGGCTCATCTGACGTTTCATCTTCCATTCCTTTTGATGCTTCTTGATCAATATCCATCTCTATGTTTTCATCAGATTGAAAATTCTTTTTTTCCAATGTGTTGCCATCATTGACTTCTTCAACAGGCTCTCTATTAGTGGTTCCTAAAGCCGTTTCACTCTTATGCCCCGAACCTTCCTGATTCCTCGAGGGAGTAGGTAGTTGGCTTAAATACGTTTCATAAGGTATAGGTGCAAGAGGTGGCCGATAAGTATCTGAAACTGAGGTATCCAGATTCGTATCAACTAATAGCCCAGTAGAGAGAGTAGAGACTGTTTCGTGGTGAGACGACAAGGGTTCATGCTCTTCTGACACTGGATGCTACAAAATAGTGGCATTCACATGAGAGAATCAATTGATGTTAGCATCAGCACAAGCGTGAAGTGATGTCAGTGAGATAAATAAGCATTGCAACTCTTATAGCATAAAAACAGAGACCCTGTAAACATTATTATGTAGAAGGAAAACAGGCGTAATTAACAAAGATGTTTGCAATGCCTAATCATACAAGTGTATTGCTTATTCTGTTATGTGTTCATTTTAATCTTGTAAATTTAAAAGTTGAAATTAGTATATTTAGTCAAGGTTAAAAGTTTGACAAAGATATTAATATGGTTTAAAAGTTTGAACTATATGGATCATGGATGCAAGTTTACCTTTTAAAATGTGAGTTAATGATTGCAAGGGAAAACTGCTTGCAATTGTGAATTTTTTCCAAAAAATATACTGGAAGAATTTATATTATAAAATTTTGAAATGGCCCATTATCATATCAACAGGCAAAACCGATTTCATTGGATGTGACATTACTGAGATTCATTTAACATTTTCAACTAATCTTACTTTATTATATATTAACAGTTTTAACATCAGCTAATAAACTGTTGCTTTTATCAAAAATATTGACTTCTCTTTTAGTTCAATTAGAGAATCTGGCAATCCCAACTCCAAGTATGCTGGTGTTCACTAATTTCCAAAGCGACAACAAGCTATTAGAACAATCAAAAACAAAACCAAGAACAGGAAATTACATTTGATCTTAAAACTGAGGATAAATGCCATAAACGGTGTTAAACTAATGCAGAAGCCAAATTGACAAGGGGGAAGAAATAGCACTCACATGAAAATATGGTGGTGACCTATTAAGCTCACTAATGTTAGACGCACAGCAACAACAGCAACCTCCCATCTCTATAGAATTATCTTTCATCCACTTGAAGCCACTGGCACACTGATCATTGCTTCCTTTCCACACAAAAACATAATCAATGACAATGAGATGAATGTTCAAGGCCCTAACTATAGCAGTGTGATAACTGACTAAAACTGTACAGTCAATAATCATCGACTAATAAGAACACCAGCATTGCACAATTACACAGAAGAAGAGGTCAGATAGCAACAAGTATGTACGCTACAATAAAATGACGGAGCACATGAAATGTAAGTTTCTCAACACAACTCTAGAAATATCCATATTATATACGTCAAGAGGCTGAAAGTAGAATACAAGCATCCATTTGATTTAAGGTCTGATAAATTCAGTGGTACTACAACCACATTACTAAAGAGAAAGAAATATAGTGGTTCGATCACATGTAATCAAGCCATCTTCTAATGTACTTCAGATTTTATTCTCACTTAAGTTCGTCAGATTCAAGGAGTTCAAAGATATTTCTAGCCCTTGGAAATCCACAACCTCCGAGAGGATTTTGAGGGCTTGATTCGAAAAATTTATGGTCTCACTTCCATCTATGCTTCCCTTCTGTCACCACTATAGATAATCAACTTAATCTCAACAACAATCCACCTCTTACCCTCTATTCAATGAAGAAAATCATCATTTCAATTGACTTTTCTACCAGAAACACAATCCCTACAAATTATTAGTCTGTATGCATTATCAAAATCAGTGAAAAGATAACCAAAATTAATTATAACAGTCTGCCAACGAATTTATGCCATGACATGAGCTCAATCATATCAATGAAACAAATTATAGTGGTCGAATGAGCAAAATGATCTGATTATAGATATACGGATTAACAGAAAAGGATCGGGGAAAAAAAAAAGTTTAAGTCCCAAAAAAACCCTTAAATAAATACCTTACTGAATCTTAGAAATGAATTATCCATGAATTTCGAGCTTTCAACAAAATATCGTAGCTAGAATCAGTTGTACTAATTCAGCACAAACAGCAATATCGAAAATTGAAAAGCTAATCATACAATTGAATCGTCTTGAAGAGAGGCAGCATAAGTGAGTGTAGAAGCTAATAGATATATATATATACATAAACGTAGACAATCACATGTAAACACAAAAACCTATACGTGTGTATATATATTCATACCTCTTTGCTGGGATTAAACTGGCAAAGATGTGTGTGTGAAAACTTGTGGTGGTATGGTAGGACCGTAGGAGAAGGCAAAGATGGAAATTCAGAATTAGATGTACTTAATTAATCATAATTTCCCAATCAAATTGAAAATGTCATTTACAATATCTACTATGTTGAAATTTTTTTACAATTTGATTTATCTTACATAATTGTATTTTTTTAATTAAATTTTTTTATTAGAAATATAAACAAAAAAAGTATAACTCAATCAATTGAAATAATTGTAAAAATAGAATCAAAATTTTAAATGATTATTTCATTGATTATTTTGCATAAAAAAAAAAAATGCAACAACTCTATATGTGAATGTGCTAATATGAAAAATAAATTTTTCTATAATAATTATCTTATATAAATGTATATAACAAAATAATTAATTTTTTAATGGCCGATCATTCTCTTCTTATCTGTGACCGACATTGAGCATCAACTAAATTATTTTTCAAATAGTATATTCAGCCTCTATTGAAATTTGCTTAACCAATTTTTTTTCGACATAAACTTGTAGAGTTTGATTCTCAATTCAACAACCCAAACCTATAATCCATATCTCGTTGATTTTTATTTCTTACTAATTTCTTATCATGTACAAACAATTATATTTGATTCCAAACATTTAATGTTTCTGTGATTCAATTTTATTATTTTTTATTCTGAATTTCTTTACAAAACTCACCTCAGTCACTTCCGAGTTTTATTTCAATTTTTCTCACATCTTTCTTTTCATCTTTAAATAGCATAATATTTTTTCTTTAACTTTTTTCTTAATAAAATATTTTTTCTATAATTATTATTTTATTGAAGGATCATTGAGATTTATTTTGTGCTTTAATATATTTTATTTTGTTGTTAAACTTGAGATTTCATCAAATTTCTAAATACGTATTTCCACTTTTTTTTTTGCGTTTTTATGTATGTAGTTTTCATAATTGATATGAGATTTTAAAAATATTTTCTAATTTATCTTCTTAATTTTGTAAAATATCTTTCAATACTATTATTTCATTTCAATACTTAAAAAAGCCCAAGAGGAAATCTTTGTTTTTTAAGTCCTACCATCAAAACCCAATAAAAGAGGAAATCTTTTTTTTTTCTCTAAATTCTACCGTCAAAACTCAATCTTGACAGACCCAATCTTGTTAGATAATATTAATTTTTCATTACCCCATACACACACCTATTTATATAAAAGAGAATATGAAAACAAAACCCTAATCCACCACCGTCTTTTCAGTCTTCACCACCGCCTCCACCTCCTCTTCTTTTCCGCCGCCACTGCCTCCTCCTCTCTCCAGCACGCCATTTCCTCCTCTCATCTCTGCAATCGCAGCCTCCTCTTCCTCCTTCTCCTGTGTCTCGTCTGTCTGCCTCCTCCATCACCTTCTATTTCCATCGATCGAGATCCTTTGTCCACTCTAAAACCGCCACCGCACTCCTTCACTTCTTTATTGTTATTCTTCTCTTTTCCTTCCCATTCATTCTTTCTTTTTTACACCTTCTCTTCTTTCTCCATGGCTCTCTCTTGTTGGGAATGAACACATTTTTTTGTTTCTTATTTTTTTTTGCAAGTCTGTACCCTTTATTTGTATTCTTACACTCCTTGAATGAAATTCTTTATTTTTTTTAGGTTTTAATTTAATTCTTTAAAGCTTAGAAATAAATATATAAAAAATTTATTTGTACATTTATGTTAGAATACATTGTATTCAAATTCATGTTATAGGTTTATGGAGATGAACTTTGATTATATACATCATTGACTTGAAGAAGAAACTAAATCAATGGCTTCCTCATGAATTCAAGTCAAGAGAATCAAAAGATCATAAAAATCAATTTTTCATTTTTATTGGACAAAATTTTATATCTTCCCTTCATTGAAATTCTAAAAATTGATGTAATGCATTGATAATTTTAATAAAAAAAATTGGGTGCCATAATTACAACAAAAAAAAAAAGGAAAAAGAAAAGATATTTGTGATATGATATTTTTTAGCGGAAAAATAACAGAAGTGTAAATTTTCTCAACTTCTCTACTTTTATATATGTATAGATGTATTCAATTTTATTTTAAATTTCTCATGTTATTATGCTAGACAACATTTATATAATAGTTAATTACTATATTTGTTGTAAATATGTCAATTTGTTTGAAATTTTAAGTGAATATATATATATATATATATATATATATATAGGTTAGTTATAATATATTGTACAATATCATGTCCGAATTCCCAAAATTTAACAAATTTTTCGTCATTATTCTAAATTTTACCGAAATTTCCACCGAATTCGAAATTTTCATTGAAATTTCTACTGAAACCGAAATTTTCATCCTTGGATACAAGTAATACATTTATGTAATAGAATTAACATATAATCTAGTAAAATAATAAAATATTTTTTAAGTAAAATAAGACAATATCTTTAGGTAAATACATTTATGTTATATTGTTAATACTTAATAGTTTTACATGATACTTGCATGGAAAATATCCCGATATTTGTGCTATATATTAGCAATATATCCGTTTATTTAAGGGTGCGATATGGATGGGGGAGGGTAAATATATTATTTCCCGAATATCCTAGATATATTGCTAATATATCAAAATATCCCGATATTTTGTGATATATCCGCGATATATCCATCTTTGGAGGGTGCTATATGGATATGAGGTCAAATTTGTTTTTTATCAAAATATCTTGAATATATCGCGAATATATCGCAAATATCGATATCGATATCAGTTGGTTTCAGTATTGCGAATATATTACAAAATATCGATATTTTTCTAAAAATTGAGATTTTTTCAAAATTTGAATTTATTAGACTAAAACTAAATTTAATTTAAAATTTAATGAAAATTTTTAATGATATTAGTTTGACCGCACGTCGCAACGCGGTAAAATTATTTATTTCTTTACTAACCTAACCAACTAGTAGCTAGGGCAAGTAAGAGTCGATCCCACAATAAGTGATGATTAACTATGCCACTTATATTCAATTCACTCAAATAACAAATTAGGGGGGGTTTGAGATTGATTAACTATCACTAAATTAAATGAAATAAACCTAACAAGCAAATTAAAAAAGAAATCAATAGATGCAAAATATTCCAATTAACAGTTCAATTATCCCCCGATATCAATTATTCTCTAATCAATGTATTACTCCTCTATCACATTATCATGGAATTATCATCCATAACTTAACACTACGCAGTCATTAAACCGAATCGTCTCTTAAATTTAAAATTTATTAAATTAGGATACACTCACTAATTAATCCATCCTATTTAATTGAACAACCTAGGATACACTCTCTAAATTTAATTCATTCAAATGCATTAATCACCAAGACGATAGGATGAACTAGACCCCAAATCAACACGCCACACGTGATTTGATAATTTTAGGATTATGTTACCCTAGAGATGCACAACCTCTAGTTTACCACTTTATGAAAATTAAACCACAACGATGCTTTAATATTCTAGCAGTCAATTATCAAACACTTAACCTTGGTGATCAGGCTAAATCAAACAATAATAATTGAAAACATTATGCATAGATAACATAATCAATTCCAATCAAATATCGAGAAGGTAATACGGGATTAATTAGGAAATAAATAGATATACGGGTTCAAACATCCCTATTAACTGAAATTGAGAAATTAGCCGAGCATCCCTGTCATCGAATCCACAATAGTTGTTGAGAAATCCATCTTCAAATTAATCTCCAAAATAAAGAATTATAACCTAATTTTGTTTCTCACTCTAAATCTCTCTCTAATCTATTGTCCAAAAAAAACTCTCCCTAATCTCCTACGTATCTCCTCTTCCTTTGGCGAAAAAGCCAAATAAATAGGCTGTGTTCTTTTTCTTTTCTGTTGGCGTGAAATTTTCCAACCCTTAAACACTTGGGCCCATCAATTCTTTAGGTAATGGGCCACTTAATTTTTTTTATAAGCCCAATCAACCTCATTTCATGGCCCACACTCGTCTCGTCTCCTTCTTTTGATCCACGAACATTTCCTTTTACTCCAAAATACTCCATAAATCCCTAAAATAATCAAGAAAATAATATATGAAGTATTTGGAGACACATATCATATATATGCAGGAAAATAGTGCATTCAATCAAATAGACGATCATAAAATCTCATATTAATCACCACAAAATTGCACATATTTTCCACTTATCATAATTCTTTTAAAATAGTGGTACCAATGAAAGTGATATGTCTCAAGAGTTATACTTAAAAATATTTTTCATTACCTACTCCTTCAAATGTCTTATGGACGTCAAAACACATACCAATAAAATAATGATTGAGTCAATCCAAACTATCATTGAAGGGATAGAGAAACACCAACATACATGTATAACTATATTCATAATTACTCAGTTATGTTGAGTTGATATCCAATTACTCACTTATGATGAGTTGATATCCAAATTGTTTGGACAAAGATAATATTGCACCTCCTATTTTTGAACCTATAAGTCTTCATTTTAGTACTCGTTAGAGGTGCACAAGTAGTTTTGAATAAATGTCAATTATTATAACATCTTTATAAAGTTAATTATATATATATATGTGTATATATATATGTTTGTTATAAACCTATCATATTATTGAGATTTTAAGTTAGATGTATTCATTTTTTAGGTGATGATGATTTCTAAAATTTCATTTTAAATTTCCAAATTTTTAATAAAGTTTTCGTCATGTTTAAAAAAATTTTACGATATCGATATATCCATCGATATTTCTGTAAAATCAAAGTTGCGATATGTGTTGCGATATTGATATTTTCATCCTTATGTTATATTTCAGTAAAATGTGGTAATACATTTGTGTAAATGAAATAATATTTTTATGTGGTACAACTATTACATTTATATAATACAACTAATATTTTTATGTGATATAACTAACATATAATATAACCATTTTTATCCATATTATTCTAAATCTAAGAATCTATTTCGCTTTTATAGAAAAATGGATATGATTATGAGAAAAAGAGTAGCAATAGAAAAAAACCCGACATATATGAATTGTGATTCGAAGAAGAGAGAGTAGAGTGAGAAGAAGAAGATGAGGAGTTGGAGAAGACAAAAGAAGAAGAATAAAAAGCCAATAGAGAAGAAGAAGCTTTCAGATCTGGATCTGGAAAAAATATTAAAAATCTTATTTATATGATAGGTCGAGGGTCAATTAAATTACACGGATCCTATGATGTTATTTGATATATAGTTTAAATTGATAAAATATTTATTTGAGTTTTAAAAAATTTCAAATCCTTTTTGTTTTGAGTTTACATGGAGAATTGTATAATCTACCAAACTCTTACTTTATTTAAATTGAAAAAAAATACAATCATTAACCATATACTATAACCTATTAATACACAATTTTTAATAAATACCTAAATTTCTACTATTACAATCACTCAATTGTTACCGTTATATCAACTAATAATATAATATTACATAATAACACATTTTCCATTCATTTTTACATCTACAATATTAATCATACCCTATAAAAATTTCAACAAACACAAATTTTAACTATTCCCTTTTATTTCCAAAACTCAAGATTTCAAAGTTGGATTTCCTCAATTCTACATACACCGAAAACAAACATGATTTAATTAATTCGAAGAATGTTATTTGATAGTTATATAGTTGAATAAATATATGTCTTAACTGATTATATTAATAAACTATAATAATTTATTAATTGATTAGATATATTTAATAAATTATGAAAACACACATACACACACTGAATTAGTAAACTATTAAATTATTGATGAATTTTTATTTCATGAGTTAATAGATCTTATATGATTCATGTGTTAGCAATTTATAGAGGTTATATTATAGGGTGAGGGTGACTTACAGTTTGCCGCCTAAACTATGGTCATTTTCATACTTACTTTTTCTTTTTTCCCTTTCAACACTTAACCACCTGAATTTCATTTTTTACAAAAATAAAAAACAATCAAGCCAAGTGTTTTTTTTTTAACCAACTCTTTAAAAATCATGATTTTATCATTCGAAGTGAGGAATAACATAAAATACACAACTTGAAATTTAAACTAATCACGTTTTCTTTTTATATAATCTTTAAATTTAGATCCTTAAAATCAAATTTATCATCAACTGATAAATATATATATCTATATCATCAACAATGACAAACTTGCCAATGTTGAACCAAATTGACAAAACCATGACTAATATGATAATTTAAAAACAATTAACAGAACAATAAAATCTCACGAATGTATGTTTTTCAGACGCATAAATAGTCATTAATTAATAATATTTTCCTTTCACAAGTCATATATAGTCATTCAGACGCATAAAAAGTGAATATTTGATGAAAATAAAGTATGATCATCATACACATATTAAAAGCAAAATAATTCCAGAGCCTACAATCTATGCATACAGAAATCTAAAACTGAAGAATCGAATACATGATAGTGTTGATCTCTTCGGTAGATGAAAAAATTACAGTAGACAACCAATGACAAGTACTCGACAATCTCATATGGTCAAAAATCATGAAAATGAACAAAACCTATATTTAAAAGGAAAACTGCAAATCAACCCACTAAAAAACGAGGACACTCTCGATGGATTCAAAGAAGAGAGGAGCCATTTCAGGGTTCGGAGTTTTTATTGCACATTTGAGGCCAGGAACACCGATGGCTGCTGTAAGTTCGATTAAGAATGGGATTCCTCGAGGAATCTTGGCCGAGAGATACAACACATCCTGATTTGAGTGTTTGCGCTTGGCAATAAAGAACAAGTTGAATGCAGCAAGATGGTCTAAGGTTGCTTCGACACTATTCAGCACAATCCTTGGGAAATCCTTAGAGACCTCATTTGAATCGGGTAGAGATTTCCACGTCTGCACAATTGGTAGGAGTATCATAATTATCATTCATTAGTTCACACAAGAAGTTACTGCTAAATAGGTGCTCCAAAAACGGAAAATATGAAAGTTGAAACGAGTGTAAAAATACACTAAACTCACTTTTCAAAAATATTAAAGGCACGTGTTAAGTCAAATGAACATTAACAGGATGGAAAAAAAAGAGATGATGCACCAATAGAAGAGTAAAAATTTTCCTTCGTGCCATACATTTAAGCTTCCAAATCTTATCAATTTCTTAGGATTTGCCTTGTAACTGAGAACAATTTTTGACATCTCTATGTAATGCTCCCCTCACGAAACTGGTGTTGCTTTGAGTACATATTTACAGCACAAGAAAACGTCCTATTTCTAAAATAGCCCTACATGTGACCAACACTTGTATTAATAATCTATACTATCTTAGACTTCAGAAATCCCTCAAAATTTACATTTGGTCTACTCGTTAAATACTTGAACATAATTACAAATGTAACAACTTTGTAGTATGAAACCTATTACTGCCTTCCAATAGTTTCTTTCAAAATATCAATAGCTTTTGAAGGCTGCATACCATTTAACTGGGTCAGAATGTGGTACATTATGTGGGTAATACAGATTACTTGCATCTTAATTTCTTTCACCGAGCTTTCTTTAACTATAAAACATCAAGGGCTTAAGTTTCAGATTTTGAATTTAAGCAGAAAGCTTAACTTGTCTTCATTTATGATCAGGCAAACACATCATTGTTTTTAGATTTATACCACAACATGACCTAAAATTGGTTTCTTTCATGATTTATATTGCAAAACCTTTTTTGAATTTTTAAGCAAAAGCCTGCTTGTAAGTGAAGACACAAAATTAAATATCAAACGCTTTCATTGGTAAATAAATAAAGGTAAATAATTAATCTAATCATGATTGACACTCATATATCAAGTTTCCATGGCATAAAAGTTTACCCTCATAACAGTTTTTCTTTTGTTTTGGAACATAGATCATCGCCATTAGGAAACCATTAACTATGCAGGCAAAACTATGAAAACACTTCACAATGCCACCTTTTCAACTATGATGATATGATCTTAAATTTTGGGTTAATCGAGAAAGAGACTCATCATGAACTAAGGAGATGTGTTACTTTCATCAAAAGCAAATAATAGTTGAACCTTTAATGGTGAGAGGTAATTACCAATTTTGCATGGTTACTCATGAGAACTAAATTTGGATAGTATCATTAATAAAATTAGGACAAGAGGATTAAGACTTAGAAGTTCTCTATAGTATTAGTAGATGAAGCTTGTGAGCAGTAAAATAATATAATCGATTGCCTTTTATAATCTTAACCACATTGGTCACTACAGACTCAAGTTGCAAATACCCATACCTCAAGAAATGTGGACCGCTCCATTCTTCCATCTTCACTAAATAATACAGACAACGAAATTTTGTCACTGAAATACCACACAGGTTGCTGATTATTTTTCACAGCAATCTGCAGAACTGTATTTGGTGGACCAGGAGATATATTCTGGAACAAAACCATAGGTAGAAGAGTGCTTGCAGATGTCCCAGGTTGCAATTGTGGTACCTGATTGAAATGAAGTATCAGCTCAGAAACAATACACAAAGGCTGACCCATGGTACATTACAACCATCAGAATTACCTGGAGTGGTCCACCTGCTGCAAGACCAAATGTATTCTTGTTGAACTGAATCATGAACCCATCAAGTGGGATCTGAGTATTGTTCTCAAATAACATGCTATAGAATATCTGGCCATCTCTTCTTATCAGCTGAGCACTAATTTGTAGACCTTGACCAGTAGAAACTGGTAATAGAACTGGCAATGGAGGTCTGCAATCAAAGATACAATTTCATAAAGGATTCCCTAAGACTATCCTTTCAGGAACTCTAATTATACCAAACTGCAACTGATGTATAGTAATCTTACCCAGCAGGGTTTGCAGAATCAACCGATACAATGGCACTGCTATTATCCATGCCCATCAGGTCAAGTAAATCAGGCACTGGTGCAGGAGCAGCAGCCTGTGGTCTTCCAGCAGAAGAATGCACATTACTTGTGGTGGGTGGTGGTGATGCACCTGTAGCAGTTGCATGAGCAGTTGATTCAGAATACCCTCCTTCACTCACCTCAGGGTATTCCTCCTCCTCCGTCTTTTGAATGGTTTTAACACGAGTTACAAATGCATCAGGTGGCTTGTGGTAGACAGATGACAATGTAGCAATGTTAGCAAGAAGCTCATCCAGGAGAGAAGCATCAAGTTGATTAGAGTCATCACTGATCACAGGCTTTTCAGCCAAAACAACATCCTTTGCTGCCTGAAAAGACAGAGATCACTACTTAACACATGCATAGAAAACTTCTTCGCTGCTTCACACTAGAACTCTATCCCTTGCCAAGATGCGAATTATTTAGAAGGAAGTTACAGATTCTGTACAGACTAGAGATCTGTTTCTCTATAAACATACATTGCCCAAGCAATTCCTAGGTCAACAAGCATGCAATATGTTTCCATATAGCCTAATATGGGTCAACTCGAGTTATATTTGTAACAAACCTCATTCTTGATCAAGAACTTCTAATTTCCCAGCCAAAATAAACAATAATACACTGAGGACTTCACTAAAAGCAGAAAGTGCTGGTACAGGACTTTAAGAAAAAAAATGCTAGTTGGCCAATACTAAAAATAACATGCAACACTTTAACAACATGCACTCATTTTCATGGCAAAAGGAGTATGAGAAAATGCAGCTGCAAAGTCAGAGCTTCAGAAGAACTACCATACCTCAGGATCAGTTGAAAGGAGTCGCCAGTAGATGTATGCACGATCTCTAAGATCTGGGTTATCAGTCTCAACAGTTGCATTATTCAAGACGACCTATTAAAAAGATTATAGTGTTAGTCCTTTCCCGAACATGCATCTTTAAAAGTTATCTAGAACAGATAAATTTGTGATTGTTTCAGCCAACATTATTTCGTCCTTGCTCTAGGGCCTTAAATCTTTTATTTCATACATCATAATTTCTCGTCATTCACATAAGTGGTAAAAAGTAAAACTTATGAATATGTCAACTCATCCAGTTAAATCAAGTTCAATTAACCAAGGCCCACCTGGATCATCTGTTGTGGGCCCTCAGTTGGCTTCTTAAGGAAAAGTTTAACTGTTGCTGTTAGCAACTGTAATTGGACTTGTGGGGGTTCCTCTGGGAAAGTCTCCAAAAAGCTTTCCAAAAGCTCATCAGCATTATCAATTCTTTCAGCATACTCACCAATTATCCAGATCATTGATGCCTGTAAAGATAGATAATAAAACAAATTCAAGCTCCACATGATTACTCTCTTGGAAGAAAAATCAAATGATGCTAAAAGGTCCATTTTCTATAATGTACCTTTGCTTCTGGCTCATCCAAGGTATCTAAGCTCTCACAAAGTGTAGCAATTATGGACTCATAGCTGAAAGAGAACAAAATTGTTTGAGAGCTGTGGAATTATCCACCAAACACAAAACTAATAACAAATACAAAAAAGATTAAAGCAGTCACATACGTGTTTGGATATCTCCTAAATATATCCTTAATCACAATAATAGCTTCCTGAACAACATAGTTTACTTTGATCTTGATCAACTCAAGTAAGACACTAATACAACGTTCAGCCGCTCTCTCCAACTTGATGGCACATCGTCCAATAGCACGAACAGCTTTTCTGACAAAATCTACATCAACTTCTGTAGCATACTCTTTAAACTCCAATAGAACCTGAAGGTGTAAACAAAAATGGATTACAATGGGACAAAAGGGAAGGTCCTGCAGAAAAATAGCTCAGCACCGGGAAAATAAAAGGTTTTGACACCTCTTACTTTTAATATCTTCTCAAATAGTTCCAACTTTCATGAATATAGCATAATGCAATCCACTCAAGCAAAATCAACTTACTTGATCAATATTTCGGTCAGACGCAAGCTTGATCATGATTTCTAACTTTTCCATCTTCACATAAATAGGATCATTGTATTTGCAAAAGAACACCTTGAGGACAATGAAGCAGTAATTAGTGAATTCACCTCAACATTCATATCAATCCAGGAAGAGGAGTACAGCTTAGTGCAACACCATATCAATTACCTTGATTTCATGGGCAAGAATAGTGGGCCTTTTTTGCACAATAAGGTTTATGTTTCGTAATGCAACATACTGAATCTCTGGTTCTGCAGAAAGCAGTGTTACAAGAGGTGGGGCCATTTTCTTGCAAAGATTTCTGACTACATCGGTGCTGGTAATTAGTTCCATTTGTAAAAGGATCATCTGCAATTACATTCTAAAAAGGTCAATTATGATTAGGAAAGAAGAAATAACTTTTAATACTATAAAGCTGATGAATAGCAACAGTAAACAAGATAAAGAATTGGAGAAAAAATAACAGTTGTCAAGGACCGTCCAAGGCAAGATTAAGGAGCGGCAATACTGGTGCGCCTCAGGCATTCTTAGGGCCACACTTAAACAAGACATACTTAGAGGGAAAAAAAAGCTTAGGCTGAGTTAGTTTAATAATCAAAACTGGCCTCTAAATTACTAAAAAACCTTAGGGGAGAAAAAAAACTTCAAAGGAGACAAAAGTAAATCAAGAAATCATTTATGATCTCTTTTTGTTTGTTAATTTCCACTGCAATTTCTTTTTAGGAAATAAAAGGTACACTTTCTTTTTTATTTATTATTATTGTTTTCTATTATAGGTATATAAGAGTTTTTACATCTATGCAACTGGCTTTGGTCAGACATACATTTTAATTGTGTCTGGTACCTAGCACTCTTGAGAAGCCTCCAAAAGTTCCATGAGTGTCATGGAAAAAGGCAAGCTTTCATTGCTTAAGGCAAGAACTTGCTGTAGATAATATTGGCAAATGAAAACATAAAAGCCACAGAACTATTACCTTGACAGCAGAAAGAACAACGGCACAATTTGCATGCTGTAATCGTGGAGTAACTCGCTCCACTATATTTTCAGCTTCACGAGCATCTGCTGCTTTATACTTGGAAAGAGCATCCAAAATGAAAACTTGACCCCACCTAAAGTTGGTACAATATCAATGTGAATCTAAGCAAATTAAAAGTGGGAATCTTATGGCTTAAACAAAATGCAAAACTGGTTTACAAAAATCACAGGCTTTGGCAACATTAGGAAGCATTTACATAACAGCAGGATAAAAGGTTCCATCAAATATGTTATGTGTTACTGGAACCAACCAGTTTCCACCATAATGATTACCCAAAACACCTTAAACTTATCATTCATCTCACTGGCCACTTGATGGTTCAATCTAGCCTCATATATGAAATGCAATACGTTGATGAAATCAAATATTATCACATTCATATATTTCAGATAAATTCAGGGGTTCAGGCAATGGTAAAGATGTATCATATTTCCTGAAAAAAAGATGATATTTACACCTTTAGTTTGAATCAAAAGACAACTCCATAGCAGATCTACTTGTAATCTAAATCCTCAATATATTCTTAAGCAATACATAAATACTGCATTTTATGCATGAGTGACTGTGTATGAGTTTATCTTAAAGTAAATGCAAACAAGCCATATTTAGTGTCCTACTCTGTGCATTCGTTTAGAGCAGTAAGAAGCTTTGAAAGTGTGTGACTGGTAATCTCAAAGATAGGCCTGCTGCTGTGCTCTTGAATCTCCGCAAGTGCAGCAACAGCATTCGCTACAACCATTGGATTGTTGTCTGATATTAAATCCTTAAGGGCGTCCAGGAAACCTCTATCCTCCACTAACTCAGCATTTATGTCATAAAGTTTAGCAACACATATAGCTGCTGTCTTCCGAACATACGGGTCATCATCCTGTCATGAAGGATACAAGAAGAACGACAATTGTTTGGTTTACAAATTCAAAAATTTTACATGTTAAAGTCATAGTGAAACAACTTAAAATATAACTGGACTAAGTTTGAAACATATGACAGATTGTAGGTAGGCAGGCAAAGTTACCTTGAGACACCGCTGCAAGGGATCACATAAATACTCTGTTATTTTATCAACACGAATGCATCCCATTGTCCTCACAGCTAAAGCACGGATCAAAGGATTTGGGTCCTGAGAATCCTGAAATAGCATTTCCACATAAAATTTAGCCTACTATAGTCACTGTTCAATTGCTCCAAAGAAATGTGCTACTTTTGGTATAGAAGAACATCTAAATAATACTATAATTCAACAAAAAGGCGGGTTTTACACACAATTAATGCTTATGATACCATCAGACCAAAATTTCATATCTCCATGTTCAAATTATCACTATTCTTCATACTACCCAAACACTCCACTTTTTTGTATATCATGCATCCACTACTCAATATAAAACTCACTAGTATAGACAGCAAATGCAATAGAAAACACCAAAGGAATTGAAGTATGCCACTGCTCAAGTTCAGATTTTATTAAAGGAGGTAATGCATTGAGGAAGTGATTCTAGTAGATCATTTTGTGTCCTCTTTTTGGGTGCTATTAGTCAATCAGCATAAATATTATATTGACTGAGAACAATAGTTTCTCCAAATATATTTCAACTTGCATCAGTCAATGGTCTACTACAGAATTAATCATTGGTTATTGTCTGTTTAAGATCAAGAGAATATAGTACTGCAAACAAAGGTGTAGCTGATCCTCCAGATCATACATCAATCATGAGCATTTTACAGAAAAGTTTAAAAGTTTAAACTAAGGGTAATAAAAGTTTAAACACACCTGGTAATAAAAGTTTAAACACTCCAAGAGAAACTAAGGGTAATAAAAGTTTAAACACCTGGTGAAACCTGGTGTAGGATTTCACCTCAAATATATATCAAGTTCAGCCAATTTAAAAGTCGTCGTCAACTCAACGGCATCTACCATGACATACAACCAAATACTTTTTGTAGTCTTCACCATATCAACCAAATCGTATCCATTGCTTAGAAAATCACAAAGCCCTGATTAAGACTAGTACTATGTTCAGAAAATAACCATTGCAAACATATATTAAGATAGTATTAACTTCCTAAAATGGAATGCAATAAATATTTGGTTATCCTAGAGCTAGGCTCTTTAGAAAGGTACGAAGCTAAAAGAATAAAGCTCAAATCAATGGTTTCTTTTCTACTAATTCCAGGATATTCATAGTAATGATTTTGGAAGACAAGAACAATCTTCAACTTCAATTTAACAGTGTTCGCATTTGTTTATCTCCTCTCTCATGGTTGACATGATCATATGCAAACTCCTAAGAGAATCTACTACTCCCTCTTCTTAAACTCAAAAGCTCATTATTCTTTTCTGAATTGATTAAGATGTAAAGTTTATCCTCACAAGTCATTAATTTGCAACACCAAATTTTTAGGCAAAACTCTCTCACTCTTTCAGTCTTTCTCATATAAAATAATAAATCACGACCAACAAGCCATTTCAGACATCAAGAAATGACGGTTTCTTTATGATTTGAAAGCATCTCTTATTTATATTTTGTATCAGGCTCAGCTCTAGAATTAAGCAATATAGAAAATAAATTATGCATCAAAACTGAAAGTTACAGGAGCTAAAACTAATTCTGATAGCTGGGGCATTATTGGAAGAAAAATATTCACAACTTAACTTTACCTTCACAAATGTATTTACAGCAAGAATAGCAAGATCAGGCTGGCTCTTTGCGTAGTTGATGAGATACAAATACACAAGCTTTTTTAGCTCCAAATTTTCTGTTTGCATGCAATTCACAACATCTGTAAAAAGCGAGGATACATCCTTTCCCACCGTCATTGCTGCAATCACTTTCTTAACTGCATCTTTCCTCTTATCCTGCATCCAAAGCAGTAACAACAAGAAAATTGATGCCTAACTTCCATGTTAACAGAGCCAAAACGTGTCCTAAACATGACAATATGTACAGATTTATTAACAATTTTTTAAGAAAAACGTAATATTTAAAGTTCAATATCAGAACAAATCAATATAGTGCAAGATGTAATTGACTTAGACAAATGACGCACACTGTCACCAAACAGATCAGATACAATTCAGCAAATCCAAAACCAAATCAAACGGAGAGGTCACTAGATCTAACTTTTTTGACACCAAATCCATGGGGATATCTTCGATACTAACAAATGAAGAACCCATCAAAATGCAGATGTCACAGATCAACGCATGGAGTATTAAATTCCGGGAAGTAAAATCCAAACAATTTAAAAGCCACTAATTGATTAATCCGTAATTTCACAGGTGCATAGATGAAAATTAAACAACGGAGAAGAGAAGAACCTTGTACTGAGAATTGAGTTCTTCTTTGAGCTCAGGGATTTCACCCTTTTTAGTAGTAGAGAAATATTTAGAGTCGTGACCGCTCATCTCGATGAATACGCAAACCTCTGCTTCCGGCGGTGTGGACGGAAAAAGTAGGGGGGAGAGAGAGAGAGAGAGAGAGAGAGAGAGATGGCAAAGAAAAGCCAACGGGGAAGAATGGAAATTGAAGAGTGTGGTAGGCCCGCTGGTAATGAACCGGGCTGAATCCGAGTTGCTGGTTTTTTTTTTTTTTTTTTTTTTCCATAATTAAATCGAAACCCCGTGGTTACAGATTTTTTTTTTTCTATTTTCTTATGTGTTGTAAAAAAAAAAAAACAATTTCGTTTTTTATTGAATAAACCGAGCATACCCTATTATTTTCAAGTAATTAAACCAATATAAAATTTACAAACGTCAAGTATTCAAACCAATAAAAAAATTACAAAATTTCGTATTAAACGCTTATTATCTATTAGATGATTTAGATTCTATGCATTCATTTGAAATATTCGTTTTAGAGTAAAAAATAATCAATTATTGATGTTGAAAATAAAAAATTAGAACCAACTTGGATTGTTATTTATCAAACCATCTAAGAAAATCAAAAATAAATGGATGATTATTAGATCCAACATTAGTGAGTTACTTCCTAGCTGTTTGATATTTGAAAGGCTAATAGTTGGAAATAAAATATACAGATGTGAATTGAGATCGAATCACATGAGAAATTATATTCTATTAATGTTAGTATTAGCATAATTTATATGATGTGTAGCGTATAATATAGTTTAAGAAAAAATTATTTTTTTCATCATACAACACACTAATATGTTGGATCAATCGAAGTGGAAAATAAGCATATAACTTATCACGGGTGGGGATGCTCAACAAGTTGTGGTCTAACCAAATACATTTAAATAAAAAAAAGGGTAATGATTGGATTTTTATAGTCCACTAGTGATTCACTCATGCGATGTGTGGTTTATTATTTATTGTAATAGTATATATAATTGGTATTAAGATAATGAAGTTGTATAAATTAAAATATTTTTCATAACATCTTTTATTATTTCAAAACGTAAAGAATATACCACTGTAGGTTTCATATTTCTATTGTTTTTTAAAGTTATATTTTATACTTTTTGAAAATCGTTGTATAAAGTAGAGTGTTAATTGAATAAAGTAAAGTCATTCTAAATAATTATATTTGATAATATAAGAAATTTGAAATACAAAATTTATAAATAACTTAAACAACGATGAAAGCTTACATTCAAAAGAAGAGTTGGTTAGAATTGATCAATTAACAATTTAAGTTTTGAAAGATTTATTTATATTCAACATTTCTCATAATTATAAAATATATCTTAAAATTTCTTTAACTTTAAAATTGATAATAAGAATAGTTTTAGATATTAAGTTATTAAAGTTAAAAAAAAAACAGAAAAATAATTAAATTATTATTTAACAATGACCAACAGTCAACAACAACAACAATTAAAAGTAGAATTGAAAATACTTTTTAAGTAAATATAAAATATTTACCAATATATAAAAACCAAAATGTAAAATATAGAAATATTTAACAATAAATCCACTGATGATGATAATAAATCAAATTATGTTTGAATACTTTATTGTTTTTATAATTCATAATAATTAAGACGTGAATTATAATAATAATAATAATAATAAATAAATTTATTTTTATGATCAATTTTTTAAAATTATTAAGATATATTTAATATTGTATGTACATATTTAGATTATTTTTTAAATTATATTCGTTGATTTTCCATCCTTAGATTTAAGGATATGACCTTATCATCATAAAAAAATTATTATGTAGTTATTTATTGAGTTATTATCAGATTTTTAAATTTATTTTCTTAATTGTATAAAAATTATTCAAATTTGTTATGTCTTGTCATTACTCAAAGACTCAAAAGCCCAATTAAGGAGGAAATTTGTCTTTTTAAATCATTCAATGCATAAAAATGGCTTAATCCTATATATTTACAGATTTACCATTTTTCATTCCAAACTATCAATAAATAAATAAAAAACTAAATAACTTTTAAATATCTTATTGAATAAGCTTCACATATATCTTACATAATAAGCTATCTAATAATTTATATATAGGAGTAGAGATGAAATAAAAGAACCTATTTTAAATGATATGATTAAATTTTGAAAATAATGAAATTTAAACATTAACAAAAATTAAAAATTTTGAAAAGTAGTTTATAAATTTAATATATAAGTGTAGAAAATTAGTTGTGGTAATAATAATAATAAGGTTGATAATCTAAAATCAACAAATAAAATCTAAAAATTTATTCAAATATATATGTAATATTAATTGTGTAAGATATATAAATCAATAAATTGAATAAATTTTTTTAATAAAAATAATAAAAATATTTGGTACTTTATTCAAAATTATTTCAAATAAATAGATATAATTAATCTAAAAATTGTTTTAGAAAACTATAATATGTTCTAAAAAAATCTGAAAAATGGTTTAAAAAATCTAAGAAAATATTGTTTTAAAATGTAAAATTAATTTGAAACCTAAATTTTTTAAATATAAACTAAATTTTAATAAATATAATATTTTTTGAACAAATTCATCTAAAAACAATGTAGGAAATTATTTAAAAATTCTAAGAATAATTCTAAGATATAAAGGTGCAAAAATATGAACAAAACATATTAGTAAGTATAATTACTCACTTCTTAATTATTCAGAAATTAAAACTTCCAAACACAAAATATTATTATTATTATTATTAGGCCAAATAGTCAAAAAAAGTCCAAAGTTTTTCAGGTTTTTGTTATTTTGGTCAATTCTTTTATTTTTGTCAATTATCCATGATTTGAAGATTTAGTTGTTATTTTAGTCAAATTAAGATTTAAGTCAAAATTAAATGATATGTTAGATATATGGTGGACACACAAGTCATTTGGCCCACTTGGCCACATCATGCTTTCATCTTCTCCATCCTCGTTCACTTTCTCTTCTTCATCATGGTGGCCACATCACTTCTACTTCCATGGCAAGATAGACAGAGACTTCTGCCTCATAACTGAACCTAACTTCCAAATCAACGCTGATTTCATCGGAAAAACAAACCAAAACATAAAACAGAATTGAATTTATCGAATCAAAATGAATTTCGGGTTACAATCTCTTGAATCCCTTAACTCTTCTCTTCAATATTTTGAGTTGACTTGGTCAAAAAAGTTTCAGATTTGAATTTTTTGAAGGAACAACTATGAAGACCGCTTTGAATTTGATGATCTCAGATTGGAGGGGTGTAACACCTTGATCTCAGATTGAACGTCGTTCATGTAGCTTTCCTCTTGAACACTTTGAAGATCGTCGAAGATTATTGAAGAACTTGAATAGCCTTTGAAGATCGTTGGAGATAATTCCTCTAGCTCTTGAACTCTTCAAATTGCTGTGTAATTGTGTTTTGAATGTTGAATTTGAGACCCTATTTATAGATGTAGAATAGGGAATCTGATAGACTTCAAAGTAGGGGTGGAATGATTTGATTAGTCCACAATTATTTGATCATATCCGCAAGTAGAATTTTAATAGCTCTGAAACTCTGTTTAATTGGTCAATCCCGATTTGATCATATCTGGTATCCTTGCGATAATGATCAAATTTAGTTTGATTTAATTTGATAATAACTGATTGGCCAATGAAATATGTATGAAATATCAATTAATTTGATTATTTAATTTAGGAATTATATTTAATTAATCCCCAAAATAAATATAAATGAATAATTCACATATTATTTTACACGTGGCGCAATATAATTGGACATTAAATTTATGTATCTACAAATTGCCCCTTGAGACTTGTTCACAGTTGAAAACTTTGAAGTGGATAAGTCTCAAAAATATTTGTGGAACTTGGGAGTTGAAATTTGATCAAGTAGACATTGTGACACTTAAATCCTTCAAAACACAGATTTGGAAAACTCTTTCAATCTTTTCTTTTTCTTTTTTTTAGTCACTGTATCCATATTTTTATACAGATTTCCCTTTTTGTTGATCTCTAATTTATACAGATTTGAGATTTTTAATAGCGAATTTGGAGTACGTATATCAACGTAAAACAAGACTCAACAGTTTTCTTTGAAGGTTTATCGAATTTTTGCATCTTGAATTGGTGCTGATACATTCTTCTACAGTGCTCTCCTTTTTTTCTGACTTTCAATTTGTTTTACTTTTTGGTGCGTTTCTATTTTGAATCTACGCCTGCTTTAGAAAATTGATGCCTTGTTCAATCTCGATGCGAATTTAACACCTCTTTTTTTCTCTTTTTCTTCTTAAGCTGCTAAGATGGTTCACTTCAAAGATTTCACCATTTCTCGACAATAATTTTTAGTCATTCTTGATGACGAGAGTCAATCCACGGAGAAGGGAACATGTTTGGTGGTACATGAACCTCTTGACGACAAGTATGCAAGAACGATACCAAAGTTAACAACTCTTTTTATCATCGAGAGTGGTCTATAGAAGTTTGTTGGGATATTTCTGTTAGGATTTTGATAAGACAAATAACTTTGTATAGGAACTTAGAGTACCCTATTTTTTAATATTGTTTAAGTGGAAATTAACTTTTGTAAAGTTAACTTTTTGAGTTGTATTTTGTAAAGTTGTAAAACTTAGAAAGATGGAGGTTACTGATGTTAGCAGGATTCTGCAAGTTTTGAGAGTATCGGATGCTAATTTGCTGCTAGCAGAATCAGTAAGTAAAAGGAGTAAGCAGGATTAGCAAGCTGGATCAGTAAACAACATATATGAAACAGTATGGATAATTGAAGGCTTTTTGCAGGATTTAGTAACAGGAAGCTGTTCGGGAATCAGTGTAACGCCCCGTTTGTTTTCTATAAAGGAAATCTTTGACTAAGGCGTTACGTACAAAAATTCACCATTTTAAGAAATTAAAATATAATGAAATTAAGAATAACAAAGAATTATATTTTTCTTAAAATCCATAAGACAAAAAGCTGTGAATAAAATTCTTTTACAACCTTTAGAACATCGGCTACCAGCATCCACCACTCGCGCATCACGCTCAAAGATTCCTCAAGCTGAAAACATTTTTGACATAAAGGGGGTGGGTGCATGAAAACACTCAGTGGGTTGGGACTTGTGAGCAATCAAAATATAACAAAAAAGGAAAACAAAATAAATACAAACATTGTCATTTCAGAGAATCGTGGGTCTTAGCCGCAATGTAAACAATTGCAGGTCTTAGCCACCATGTAAGCATTTCGCGGGTCTTAGCCGCCATGTAAGCATTTTGCGGGTCTTAGCCGCCATGTAAATAATTGCGGGTCTTAGACGTCATGTAAGCATTTCATGATCCATTAACACATTCGTACATGTTGCCAATTACACATATTCTTTCACGTTTCATCAAGCATGTAATACGTATTTCATATAATTTTCACGTACACTTCACATAAACACATCACTTTTCATCAAATTCACGTAAAACTTAACTTTGAAAGCAGGTAAATTATCCCACATACATCACGTTGCTCAGAAACATATATTTCAAAAGACTCAGATTTACACTTTAAATCGTAAAAGACGCATAAGAGAAAACCTGGAAATTACCCCCACCTCGTTCGGTGGTAACCCTCGTGAAGCTCGATTCTCTAAATCCCAAGTTCGTTCCTTTATCTCAATCAAGTGGTATTTTAGGAGAACTGTTACGTTTCAAGGGACTAATGGATTTCTTCGTCTGCATTTCCTACAAATATATAAAACTCGTCTTAGCGACTAAAAAGACTATTTATAACTCGAATTAATATTTTAATTGAGACTACTCTTAAATAGAGTTGACGGACGAAAAAGGGTTCATAAACAGAATACTTGAGCATAATGAATATGGTTCATATTGTTTGGAAAAAAAATGAGCATTGGTGATAAGAAACGATTTATAAAGGGAGAAACGAGGTTCAAAATACAATGTTTAGAAAACCCGATGCTAGCATTTAGGGCTTATATAGCCTTAGACTGTTTTAATCGGAGTTTTATACCCAATTAGGAAATAAAGGGTCGAAAAGGGCATTTTCAGAAGTTAATTTGATTCTTTAGGGGTCAAACTGTAGTTCTTGAAAACCTTGGGGGTAAAACTGTAATTTTCTGAAAGTTTTGGGGTGTCAAAAGCCACTATTCATATCTTTGGGGTTAACTTGTAATATTCCAAGAGTTTAAGGGCCAAAACATAAATATCAAGATTCTAGGGTTCACAATTAAGTCCTCAGATTATATCAAATTTACAAAAGATGTTCTCCCCCAAAATCACCCCAAACCCATCGGCCTTTCCCCTAACCTACTGTCCTTCTGCCGGTGATTCATCCACAGCCACCAATATACGCACCCTTCAACACACTCCAAATACACCCTAGCACCCAACAACAACACTCAACAACACACATAAACACTTGCACACACCACTGCCGACGCTTTCCTTGGCGTCGGTTTCTACACAATTGCCGCCGCTAACGGTGGCGGCACTCCTCCACTTCACTCACTGGCGCAACCTTGTACCGGTAACTCTCAAACAAACAGCAGCCGAGATGCCGAAGGGAGCAGGAGAGAGAAAGAGAGCCGTCGCGCCGGCGGCGACGGTGGTTGGGGAAAACCAAGGTACTTGCCGGAACGACTTTGAGTTCCAGCAATGGTGGTGATAGCTCTTGGGTGAGGGGAAGAAATGGTTTTGTGAGAAAGAGTGAGAGATCGAGAGGTGGGGGGAAGAGAGAGAGAGAGTGGTTTGGGGGTTTTACTTTTTGAATTCCTGTTTCAATTTCTTTCTTTTAATTGTGCACTTCTCTTGCCTTGTTGCCTCATGAGTAGTTGTTGCCTCATGAGTAGGTGATGTGTTGCATCTTAGGGAGGTTGGGAGTACAAGTGTCTTAGAGAGAGAAAGAAGAATAATTGATGTGTCAAAACTTAGAGCAAAAGAAAGAAATGAATTGGCAGATAAAATTAAACCTTGACTTAAGCATTTAGTAACTTTGGCTTAGGCAATTAAATATTCTATTCCTAATTACCTTTTGGGGTGTTATATCTTTCCCTCCTTTAAATAAATTCCGTCCTCGAAATTGAGATACGTACTAAAATATGACAGATTTGGATATTTTTCCAAAATCTCTTCTTCTTTTTCCCATGTCGCTTCTTTGATGTCGTGGCGGCTCCAAAGAACTTTAATTAGGGCGACTTCTCAATTCCTTAGTTTGCGAATCCTTTTTTTTTATCAAAGATAGCCAATGGAAACTCCTCGTATGTCAAATCTTGTTCGAGTCCAATATCTTTTCGATTGATAATGTGGCCGGAGTCGAATACGTACTTTCGTAGCATGGACACGTGGAAAACATCGTGTATTCCTGTAAAGTCTGGTGGCAGAGCTAGCCTGTAGGCTACTTCACCAACTTGCTCGAGAATTTTAAACGGCCCGATAAATTTGGTTTCAGCTTTCCTCTTTTTCCAAAGCGGTAAACTCTTTTCTCCACATGTGTCTTTATCTTCTATAAGAATTTATCCTTCTTCTGAGCTTGGACTACCTGCTCTCAAGGCGTTGACTTAATCATTAGGGCCGCGATTCGAGCTTTAATGTTGTTTAGAGGCGTAACTACTTCCAAATTTAACTTGGATATTTCTTTTATCAGTTGCCGCTAATTGGTAAACACACTAACTGCCTCGTCTTTGTTCTTTCGACTAAGAGCGTCGGTGACCACGTTCGTCTTCCCTGGGTGGTAACGAATCGTGCAATTGTAGTCCTTTACTAACTCCAACCACCTTCTCTAACGTATGTTGAGTTCTTTTTGTTCGAAGAAACATTTTCCACCATACAGATAGTGTCGTTAAATCTTGAGTGCATACACCACAATAGCTAGCTCCAAGTCGTGAGTTAGGTAGTTTTGTTCGTGCGTTCTCAATTGTCGTGAGACGTAGGCTATCACCCTTCCTTGTTGCATTAGCAATGAAATCTTCTATGCATCGATACAAATGAGGTGAGCGAAAAGTTTGTCTAAGTTTCTCAATCATTCTTCATCATCTGCAGGTTCTCATTTTCTTAGAAGGTTGGCAATTTAAAGCGTCGAAATTATTAGATTTCTTGATTCATCTTGCTTTTTTATGTCGATGAGAGTGATGATGTCCATGCTGCATTCGACTGTTCCGCTAGACCTTTTAATACAGTGATTAGATTACCTATCATTCTGTCATTGCCTTGCTCGTGGGGCTCCTCGACTTGCCTAAGGGGCTTCTCGACTAGTTGTAAAATCCTGTAGGGTCGGCCTCGAGACATGATTCTTGTTCTGATAGCCGTCTTGGATACGTCTTTCTTCTTATTATTCACTTAATGATATCCGGATCTCAAATCGTTTTTTTAGAATACGCTTGCGCCTCTTATTTGATCGAATAAGCCTTCAATTCATGGCAATAGATATTTGTTCTTGATAGTTCTCTTGTTCAGCTCATGATAATTTATACGCATCCGGAAAGTCCCAACCTTCTTTTTCACGAACAATACTAGAGCTTCCCAAGGCGACTTCTTGTAGCTGAGCTTTTAGTTCTTGTGTTTCTTTCGGCATCATGCGATATGGTACTTTCGGCATTGGTGCTGATCCAGGTACCAATGACACAAATCTCGACTTGTCTATCGGACGGAAGGCCTGACGGTTCCTATAGAAAAACGTCCTTGTATTCATTCACTATCAACACCCTATTAATCGGATCTACCTCCTGGTCTAGATTTACAACATTCACCAACAAAGCCTCACAAATTTTCTTTCATTTTGGTTGCCTGCATAACCGACAACACTTGTGGGTTCACACTAATTCGCATTTCGAAGAAGGTGTATCCTTCGTGTTCAAGTGATTGAAGAAGAATCTCCCTCTCACGACACGTAATTACCGTGTGGTTAACTTTAAGCCATTCTATTCTTAAAATTAAATTAAAGTCCTTCATCTCCAAACATGCAAGTCAGCCATAAAAATGTTCTTTTCAAAGCAATTAGTATGTCTCGACATGTTGTTATAGTTCTTCCTAAGAGTATGCTAACTTCTAAGGTTTCCACATCTTCCCTATTGTTTTCGCAACAACAACCCTAAGCCTAACCATCTATCGTACACATTCTTATACAAGTTTCATATTGAAATCACCTCTAACATACCATCTCAAACTTAAATTTTAAACAGATAAGAACCAATAACATTATACCACAAATCAAATAATAACTTTAATAGACTTCTCTATCATTCGTTTATCATCATAGCATAACATACCTTAGCGGAGCCAAGCAGCAGAGTGGATGTCGGTAGCTAATAAAACTTTTCTTTCAAACAAAAGTTTTTACATCTCTTCAGATTTGCGTTGAATAAAAGATTTTTTTTTTTGAAAATAAAATATTTTAGCAAGTCTTCAGAATCATAGACCCGCTCTGATACCACCTGTAACACCGCATTTATTTTCTATAAAGCAAATCTTTGACTAAGGCGTTACATAAAAAAATTCACCATTTTAAGAAATTAAAATATACCTAAATTATGAATAACAAAGAATTACATTTTTCTTAAAATCCATAAGACAAAACGCTGTGAATAAAATTCTTTTGTAATTTTTAGAACATCGGCTACCAGCATCCACCGTTCGTGTATCACGCTCAAAGATTCCTCAAGGTGAAAACATTTTTGACATAAAGGGGGTGAGTGCATGAAGACACTCAATGTGTTGGGACCTGGGAGCAATCAAAATATAACGAAAAAGGAAAACAAAATAAATACAAACATAGTCATTTCAGAGAATCGTGGGTCTTAGCAGCCATGTAAACAATTGCAGGTCTTAGCCGCCATGTAAGCATTTCGAGGGTCTTAGCCGCCATATAAACAATTGCGGGTCTTAGCCGCCATGTAAGCATTTCATGATCCATTAACACATTCGTACATGTTGCCAATTACACATATTCGTTCACGTTTCATCAAGCATGTATTACGTATTTCATATAATTTTCACGTACGCTTCACATAAACATATCACTTTTCATTGAATTCATGTAAAACTTAACTTTGAAAGCAGGTAAATTATCCCACATACATCGCGTTGCTCAGAAACATATATTTCAAAAGACTCAGATTTGCACTTTAAATCGTAAAAGACGCATAAGAGAAAACCTGGAAGTAACCCCCACCTCGTTCGATGGTAACCCTCGTGAAGTTCAATTCTCTAAATCTCAAGTTCGTTCCTTCATCTCAATCAAGTGGTGTTTTGGGAGAACTGTTACGTTTCAAGGGACTAATGGATTCCTTCGTCTGCATTTCCTACAAATATATAAAACTAATCTCAGCGACTAAAAAGACTATTTATAACTCGAATTAATATTTTAATCGAGACTACTCTTAAATAGAGTTAAAGGACGAAAAAGGATTCATAAACAGAATACTTAAGCGTAATGAATATGGTTCATATTGTTTGGAAAAAAAATAAGCGTTGGTGATAAGAAACAGTTTATAAAGGGAGAAAGAGGTTCAAAATACAATGTTTAGAAAACCCGACACTAGCGTGTAAGGCTTATATAGCCTCAGACTATTTTAATCGGGGTTTTATACCCAATTAGGAAATAAAGGGTCGAAAAGGATATTTTCAGAAGTTAATTTGATTCTTTAGGGGTCAAACTGTAGTTCTTGAAAACCTTGGGGTAAAACTGTAATTTTCTGAAAGTTTAAGGGTGTCAAAAGCCACTGTTCATATCTTTGGGGTTAACTTGTAATATTCCTAGAGTTTAAGGGCCAAAACTTAAATATTAAGATTCTAGGGTTCACAATTAAGTCCTTAGATTATATCAAATTTACAAAAGATGCTCTCCCCCAAAATCACCCCAAATCCATCGACCTTCTCCCAACCTATTGTCCTTTCACCAGCGACCCCCATCATCGGCGATTCATCCATAGCTACCAATATATGCACTCTTCAACACACTCCAAACACACCCTAGCACCCAACAACAACACTCAACAACATACACTACAACACACATAAACACACGCACACATCCACTACCGGTGCTTTCCTCGACGTTGGTTTCTGTATAATTGCCGCCGCTCATGGCGGCGACACTCCTCCACTTTACTCGCCGGCGCAACCTTGCACTGGTAACTCTCAAACAAACAGCAGCCGAGACGCCGAAGGGAGTAGGAGAGAGAGAGAGAGCCACCGCGTCAGCGGCGACGACGGTTGGGAAAACCAAGGTACTTGCCGGAAGGACTTTGAGTTCCAACAATGGTGGTGATAGCTCTTGGATGAGGGGAAGAAATGTTCTATGAGAAAGAGTGAGAGATCGAAAAGTGTGGGGAAGAGAGAGAGAGAGAGTGGTTTGGGGGTTTTACTTTTTGAATTCCTGTTTCAATTTCTTTCTTTTAATTGTGCACTTCTCTTTCCTTGTTGCCATATGAGTAGGTGATGTGTTGTATCTTAGGGAGGTTGGGAGTACAAGTGTGGTAGATAGAGAAAGAAGAATAATTGATGTGTCAAAACTTAGAGCAAAAGAAAGAAATGAATTGGCAGGAAAAATTAAACCTTGACTTAAGCATTTAGTAACTTTGGCTTAGGTAATTAAATATTCTATTCCTAATTACGTTTTGGGGTGTTATAATCAGTAATAAAATGTAGAGTAGGAAGCTGGCGCAGAACAGTAAGCAGCTACTACAACTTTTGTAGAAAGCTGTAAGTTTGTCTTATCTTTTTTATTGCAGTAAGAGGATGTAATGAATACAGTACGGGGATTCTGCATTATCAAAGTAACCGGTAGATGGAAGTTAGCACCTGACCAATAAGGTTATGTCATTTGGACCGCGGACATGCAAACACACTGTTACCAAGAAGTGGCGTCATTAATGCGGAGCAGAGTAGGACCTGCCCTATTTTCCCAATTTTTCCAGGTGCATTAAATGCGAAGATCAGGAAGATTAATATTTGAATTTTCACAAGGACTATGTCTCTCTTCAACGGGCATATTCTTACAGTATAAATAGAAGGTGAAGGTGACCAAGAAGACTACTAAAACTACTGATATTTTTCTAAGTTATCATATTCTCAAGCAAATCACAAGTTTGCTAACAGTTCAGTTACTCAACCTTCAGAAGTAGTCAAGCCAAAGTGTTCGAGCTCACAAGTTTTTAAGGCTGACTTCAAAAGCACAAGTTGAAGACCATATACTTTTAACCATTTGCTGTGTGCTAGGTTGTTTTATTTTTGGTGTCCTTAGTGGGAAGGATTTAGATCCTCACTAAGTGTTAGTCTTTGTGTAAGTCTGTTTACTCTGTGTGAATATTTGTACCTTGTGTGGGAGTAGCCTAGGAATCTTACTGATTTTAGTGGGTTTAACTCATTAGAAAGAGGTTTGTAAAGTTGAGACTTGTAAAACAAACTGACCTAGTGGAGTTCCTCCTGTGTGAAAGAGAAGAGTGGACGTAGAAGGATTACACCACATTCAAACCATTATAAACCCTTGTGTGTTTATAGCTTTACATTTACTTGCTGCATATCTCATATATATATCTTGCTCATATTGCTAAAAAGATTCTGTTAAAATCATACTTGGCAAAAGAAAATTGTTTTATCAAAGAAAACTCTATTTTTAGTTTCCGCTGCATACTGTAAAAACCGAGACAGTAAGCTGATCAAACATACTGCTAGCTTACTGAATCGAGAGTGTTACTGCATTCTGTCTAGAATTTCAGCAACCTGCTTACAGAAAGTTTTAAAACATAAAATTTGATAGAGGTTCATTCACCTCCCCCTGAACCTCTGACCACTTGGGACCAACAAAGTCTCCTCAAATATGGCTTGGATTTTGAAGTCAGCTCATCACAAATTCCTGGACGAGTTAAACAAGTTGATTTATCTGCCCACACTTGGACGCTCTATCATAGAAGGTCAAGCTAAGTGGGAAGACATCATCGAGTTCTCAGGCGAGTTTCACTACGTTGAAGGTTATTTGAAGTGGACTGAAGATATCCTTAGCCGATGCGAGAATATCCTTGGGGTGGCAGCAATTCGTGATTCCGTGTATGCTTCATTTTTTACGTACGACTGCAACATTGAAGTGATGAACGCATTTTGTAAGACATGGTGCCCTGTGACAAATACATTGCTGACGTCTTTTGGCGAGCTCTCCATTTCTTTATGGGACTTACACAGTTTGGTGGGTTTTCCAATGGTTGGGTCTCTATATGATGAGGTGATACCAAGTGCAATGGAACTCACCGATATTGATGATACCGGCAACAGATCACTATATCGTACTTGTAGTCATATATTGCATGCTTTTCGCCTCCTTCATAAGAGGACTAGTAACCGTCCATCTTCTGGAGTTTTCATTAAAGCATGGATCCAATTTTGGGCGAAGAAGACTCCAAAGTATCCACAACCTCCTCCACATAAAGAGAGAAAATCTGCCGTGAGACCAACTCAAAAACTTCACAACCCTACTGGTTCTTTTGCAAGACATATAGTCTAGAATTCTACCGAAAGTGCTTGTTTTTCAAAGCTTGGTGTTGAAGAAAGTGTGATGGAATAGACCTACTTAGCAGCATACTTAGCATGTTAGCTAAGTGTATTCGTGTTTCCTTGTGATGACATCAATCTCATCTGTCCAATTACTTTTAAGATGGCAAGTGTTATGACGAGTAGGTAAAAGGTAGATCTCGTTGTCTCGGTTTTAACTAGCATTTACCGAGGCTTGAACAAGATTGCAAACTCCTTAATACCACCATTTGCATCTTCGACCTTCCCGATTCATTTTGTTTATAGCTGGCTTACCCACTACATCAGGACACATTGCTAGTTATTCCATAGTACGCAAATTCCTCGAATGGTGGCTTATTCTGGTAAAGGGTGTGCGAGATTGTTGGTCTAAGATTCCCAAGTGGTCTGAGGTTCAGAGGGGGGTGAATGAACCTCTATTGATTTTAAAATCCTTTCTGTATAACAGGTTTCTAATTCACTGAGGAATGCAATAACCTGTCTCGAATCAGTAACCTGGCTAAAGACTAATTCAGGTTTCTGACTCAGTATCAGATTGCAGCAGAATAAACTTAGATAGAGTTTCTGTTTTGCAAACCAATTTCTTTTTCAAATATGATTTTAGCAAGGTCTTTTCACAGGATGCTTATAATGTATGCAGCAGGATAGATATGCAGTAAGTAAAGTGCAGCATACAAAATAAAACAGATAAACACTTATGGCTTATAGTGGTTCGAAGGTGGTGCAAGCCTTCTACGTCCACTCTTCTTCTTCCCAGAAGAGGAACTTCATTAGGTTAGTTCGAATTACAAACCCTACTTTACAAATGTCTTCCTAACAAGCAATACCTACAGAATCCCAGATTCTTAGGTCACAAACCCACACAGGGTACACAATCCCATACAGGGCAAATAGCCTATACAAAGACTATACACTTAGCAAGGATCCAATCCTATCAACTAAGTTACACCAAAAACAACTTAGCGCACACAACACAATGGTTAACAGATAAAAAAAGGGTTTCTTCAACTATTACGGTGAAGTCAGTCTTGAACTTGATGAGCTCGAACACTTGAATGGTAGACTACTTCGAAGGTTGAGTGACTGGCCTTGATATGCTTTGAGAGGAATAAGACTTGAGAGATATGTAGTTTAAAGCTTTTGTTATATGATTGTCTAGTTGGCTTCATTGTCACTCTAACCCTCTATTTATATTAGTGGAAAATGCCCGTTGAAGAGATGCATTGTCCTTTTTCAATTTCAAAATGATCTTGTAAATCTTTGCAATTAATGCACCTGGGACAGACTAGATTGAAAGTCATGTCTTCCTCTGATTTGCATTAATGCCGACACTCCTTGGCTATAGACTATGTAGAGCCATAGGTTCAGGTGGCATCATCGTATTGGTTTGTCACATACTGCTGTCTAACGGGTCCTCAGTAGGATCCGGCTTCGTACTGCATTCAATGTTGATGTTCTCCTATCATGGAGTCTTCTCATGGAATCTTTATTGAAAAACCACGATTAATTTGTTTGACAAATGGAAATTAAGGAAAGCTTATGTGATTAATTTCTTCTTCAATAATTTCTCCAATTTGAAAAATTAGGAAAAATATATATCTAAAAAAATGTTTACCATGTTTTTAGATAATTTGAATGATTTGTATTCTACCTTCTTTTATTTATAAATACTTTATATTAGAATTAAAAGTCATGCTACTATTTTTTTCCGTAATTCTCTTGTACATAATTCTTTTTTTTCTTTTCTTATGCATTCAATTTTATGCTCCATATACATGTGTGTATATATATATATATATGTCCATGTTAGCAAGTATGTTAAAATTTCTCAGAATTAGTATATGCTTTATTTTGTTTGGATATGGTTTGTGCAATTTACGTATATACAATATAGTGTAGCCAACATTCATGTATATTCAAGTTCGTGGAAAAATATTATGTTTTTTTACTTTTTTTGTAATTGATCAAGAGTATTACTCTTTTGGAAAAATCATAGGTATTTATATAATTGAGAAGTATATTGTTTACACCAAAAGATATTTCATGCTGTCAATGAACTTGCAAATTGTTGTTCATTAAAGTAGTGTCCATCTAAAACATTCATAGCTACATACACGTGTATTCAGGTGTTGAATTCGATGAATTTCGGAACTCTTTAATTTTGTTTTTTTAAATCTTTTTTAAACATTAAATCAAGTCACAAGAAGTTTATCATTTTGTTGTCATAAAGAGTCAACATGATGAAATGAATGAAAACCAGAGAATTGGCTGTTGTGAATATGTATATTATCTGCCTGTCCAATCTCCACGACAAAGGGAGTTTATATACAATTAGAAAAAAAACCTTATTCTAACAAATGGCCTAAGAAAATACAGAGGCCCACAAATAAAGATACAGTGTAGAAAAGGAAAAAAAAGATCTTAATAAATCTCGACGAATCTCATCACTCCCCCTCAAGGTGGGTGGTGAAGATCACGAACGCCCATCTTGCCAAGCAGGAAACGAAAACGATCAGCTCCTAAGGCCTTTGTAAAAACATTTGCTACTTGAACAGAAGTGGATATCTTCTTTCGCTCAATCTCCTTCGACTCCACCCACTCTCTTACAAAATAGCAATCCACTTCAACGTGTTTGGTTCGTTCGTGAAACATAGGGTTATTTGCTGTGTCTATCTGCTTGGTTGTCACAATAGAGTGGAGAAGGTCCTTCTTGATGAATAGTGAGATCTCGTAAAAGCTACTTGACCTACAAAATCTCGTTTATTGTTGTAATCATGGCTCTATACTCAGCTTCAGCAGAAAAGCGAGAGACAACTGACTATTTTTTCGTACGCCAAGAAATAGGAGCTCTGCCAATGGAAAGAAAAAAACATGTACTGGATTTGCGTGTTAAAGGGCAGCCACCCTAATCTGTGTCGCAATAAGCTTCAAGAACTAAGCCACCATCGGCTAGAAGGAAAATGCCTTGCCCAGACGTCGCTTTCAAATAGTGTAGCACTCGTATAGCAGCTTCTATGTGAGTGAGACGTGGTGACAAAAAAAATTGGCTAAGAATATTGGTCACAAATTCAATATCAGGCTGTGTAACCATCAAGTACAAGAGGTGGCCAATGAGACGCCGATATCGACTTGTATCCACAATAGAGCTCTCCTCATCGAGGCCAAGTCGAATATTCTATTCCATAGGAAAGGAACTAGGACGACACCCCTGCATTCCACTTTCCTCTAAAATATCGAGGGTATACTTATGTTGGCTCAAGACTATATCTTTGGGAGAACGCACAACTTCTATGCCCAATAAATACTTCAAAGTACCCAAATCCTTGATGTTAAATTGAATATGTCTTTACAAATTGAATTTTGTCTTTGTTATTCCCAGCCAGAATAACATCATCCACATAAATCAAGGTTGCCACATATGTAGTATTTTGCCTAAAAATGAAAAGAGAATGGTCGGCTTTTGATTGTCTAAAACTAATATCAAGTAGCGCTCTTGCGAGTTTATAATACCAATTTCTGGAGGCTTGACGCAAACTATACAACAATTTTCGAAGCTTGCATACGAGTCCGGTATTATCACGAGCAAAGCCTTGTGGGGTTTCATATAAACATCTTCATGAAGATCGTCATGCAAGAATGTATTGTTCACGTCTAATTGGTGTATCACCTAGTTACATTTAACCACCACTGCCAACATAGTTCGAACTATAACTAGCTTGGCTAAGGGTGCAAAGGTTTCATGGAAATCTATCCATTCAACTTGGGTGAAGCCTTTGGCAACAAGACGCGCCTTATAACATTCCATCTCTCCATTAGGCTTTTGTACACCCATTTGGAATCAATTGCTTGTTTTCTAGGAGGCAAAGACTTAACAGTCCATGTCTCATTTACTTCTAGAGCATCAATCTCCTTTCTCGTTGCATCACGTCATTTTGGATCTTTAATGGCCTGATAAAAGAACTTCGGCTTATCATGAGATGTGATGGCCATTAAAAAAATATGAGCAGGGGAAAAATTATCATACGATACAAAATGAGGCAAAGGGTGTACCATCGAGGATTTCGATCGAGTTGGGCATGGGTTGGTGTTGCGAATGGTCTATAGACGAAGACAAATCGACTGCATAATTCTGGAGATACTTCAGCTGATGTTTAACTCGCTCACTACGACGATTGATATCCTGTGTACTAGTATCCGTGGTCCCTACAGAAGCTTGATCCCTAATTAAATTAGAATTTTGGCGTGGTAGATCAATTCTGGTCAGGCCGAAGTCACTTGAAGGCAGTGTAGTAGTAACAGCTTCATGATCATTTAAAGAACGAATATTGAAGCTCTCCCAGTCTGATTCCCATTCCTTTTGATCGCAACATATTCAACCTATCAATCTTGCTACTGTGTGAATAAGGAAAAACAGCCTCAACAAAGTGAACATCTCGTGATGCATAAATCTTTTTGCTCTTTACATCAAAAACTTTATATCTCTTTTGACCTTGAGGATAACTCACAAAAACATAGGGTCTCCCCCTTTCGTCAAACTTATCTTCCCCTGACTTCGTATCCTTTACATAAATTACACGACCAAACACACGCAACATGTCATAATTTGGTTTATTGCCCAACAAAATTTCGTGTGGGGTTCTATTCTGAAGAATTTTTAGGGTAATCTATTTATGATGTAAATAACAGTTAACACACATTCCCCCCAAAATCAATAGGTAATTCAGCTTGAAAATGAAGAGCTCTAGTAACCTCAAGGATATGTCTATGTTTACGTTCAGCAACCCTATTTTGTTGTGGCATGTAAACACAAGAAGTTTCCAGCAAAATACCATTATCAATATAATAGCTCATCATAATATTAGATTGAAACTCATTTCCATTATCTGATCTAATTCTCTTAATCATTTTACGAAATTGAGTCTTTATCATATTGCAAAACATTTGCAAATATTGACTCACTTCAGATTTGTATCTCATCAAATAGATCCATACACTTTTACTATAATCATCGATAATGGTCAAGAAATAATGAGCTCCAAAAAATGATGGAGTTTTATAACCACCCAAAATATCACAATGGATTAAATCAAAACAAGCATTTGTCTATATAGAACTTAATGGAAACGAGTTTCTAGTCTGCTTTGCTCTTAAGCAAGAATCACAATGCTCATTTAAAATGTTATTAAAAGGAGCAGTATTATCGAGTTTTACTTTGGTGTGACCTAATCGTCTATGCCAAATTTCTGGGCTTGCTGCAACTGATAATGTCTTTCTACTTTCACCAGTAGGTTCTAGAAGGTATAGACCATTGCATCGCTTACCCATCCCAATCAGATTCCTCAAGACTAAGTCCTGCATAATGCAAAAATACATAAAGAAAATCAGTGCACAATTGTAGTCTTTAGTTAATCGATTAATAGACAGTAAATTGCACTTAAAATCCAAAACATGTAAAACATGATTAATGTTTAATCCATTGTGCAGATTAGCACCTCCAACACTTTGAACATGAATATGATCTCCATTGGAAATTTTAACCGGGGCCTCAACACTTTTATTGACATGAGCAATAATATTCTTGTCATAGGTGATGTGTTCAGTGGCGCCCGAATTGATCACTCATGCCTGTACAAAATCAACCTTACCGGCCATATTTACGGAGGGGACAACTTTCATGACACCATTCTTGCTATTAAGAAATTACAACAATTGCCCCATATGTTCTTGCGTTAATCCTTGTATTTGAGAGAGATTCGCATGCGATGAGCTGTTATCAACATGTGCAATCTTATGGGACTCTCTTTGTTTTTCTTTTGTCTTTCTGCCATCAATCTATTTTCTTTTTCCCTTTTCTTGAAGAATCTGGATAGCCAATAATCTTGTAGCAACTCTCGATGGTATGATATGAACGACCACAGTGTGAGCACTTTGGTATCTCATGTTTATCATCGCGTCAATCTCCACCGCTTTGTAGTCGTTGTGATTGAAAAACAGTAGCCTCCATAGTTGGCTTTTGAGTAGCAGTAATCAATCTTTGCTGCTCATCTTCTGCTACAAGATGATATGCCGCCCCAAGGCTTGGGGTTGGCCTCATGCTAAGGATTTATGTCTTGACAGTGTTGAAAACATCATCTAATCCCATAAGGAATTCATAAAGTCTCTCATTCTCTTATATCTTCACGACTTGTCTCGATACATCACAGGTGCACTTACCACAACTACACTTAGGAATTGAAGATACCGACCCAATTTTGTCCCAAATCCCCTTTAGTTTAGTGTAGTACGCTGAAACATACATCTTATCTTGTCCGGTAAGAGTGAGGGCCCTCTTCAATTCATAGGCTCGTGGCTCACTAACCTTACTAAATCTCTCTTCAAGATCATCCCAAACATCTTTTGCAGTCTTGGCGTGTTTTACGCTACTTCAAATTTCCTTTTCCATGCCCGTGGCAAGCCATCCTTTAACCATGACATTGCATTGTCTCCACAATGCCATCTCTTGCAGATCGTCGCCCTTCGGGATAGAAATCGTACCATCAATGAAACCCATCTTGTTCTTGGCAAAAAGGAAATTACTCATCTCTTCCACCCAATCCCCATAATTGCTATCACAGAGAACTTCGCTAACGCACAATTGACCGGGATTGTCAGAGGGATGGATGTAATATGGCGACATGCCATCTATGGTGAAAGCGTTGTCTTTAGTCTTGCTGTTATCACCATCCTTCGTCATTGTAAAGGTGCAAGAAGCGAACAACGATCACCAACGAAGAAATATTGCGGAAGCTTTCTCAGAATCTTGCCTGCTCTGATACCATGATGAAATGAATGAAAAACCAGAGAATTGGCTGTTGTGAATATGTATATTATCTGCCTATCCAATCTCCACGACAAAGGGAGTTTATATACAATTAGGAAAAAAGCCCTATTCTAATAAATGTCTCAAGAAAATACAGAGGCCCACAAATAAAGTTACAATGCAGAAAAAGAAAAAAATGAGAAGATCTTGACAAATCTTGACGAATCCCATCACAACAAGAATGTGCCTATAAATTTAGACTAATAAAAATACATTCTTTTAACTTATATAATATTTTGGGTTGGACCAAAGCCCACCCACATTTGTAACTATAAAAAATCAATAAGAATAAACATCAATTCTATTATAAATAAAAGGATCAACCTATATCTATTAAAAATAACATAACATCAGTTTAAGTAAAATCGTGAATTTCTTTTTGAAGTAATTCAACATATCACATTTAAGAATTATTTTAGAGTATGCTCATTTAAGAATTTTATGTTGGATAAATATATGATAGTACATCATGGCATGCATAAATGAAAGTTATTGTGAACTTTATAAAAATTATTCTATAAAAATATGAAATTGATTTTTATCATGTATATTGTATCTATGAATAAGATGTTAAAGATCAAGATGTTATTATGTCTAAGTGTGAACAATCATATTAATCATATCTTAATTTAAAAAACGACAAAACTATTATATGAAGTTGATACCATAAAAGTATTTTCAATTTTATAAGCTATATAATTGTCAAACCGGTGTCTTTTCATACTTTGAAATATTTTTCAATTCTTATTGTTAAAAGATATTTTAACCCGTGCATCGCACGAGCCATATACTAATTGTAGAAAATGACCAAAATGACCTTCCCAAAATGGCAAGTCAATTTGGACGGAAAGATTCTAACTTGTTATTTCTATAAATGATTCTGTTTTTATATATAGATTTAAATGACCCATTTTAAGACGAATTTATTTAACACGTGGATTTAATGGGTTGGCCCAAGGTTAGTGGGCTTGCTAGCTCACATTATTTTTCTTAAATAATACTAATATTTTAAGTCTTGATTATTTAAATATATGATATTTGATATATACAATATAAGTTTTCAAATTTATTTTTAATCTTAAAGTTTGATGTTTTCAATTTGGACAAAAATAATCTCTTATAAGTTAACTAAAATAGCTTTATAGGTAAATTAGAAATTTATATTATTTCTTTTTAGGTCCTTAATCATTTTGAAAAGAAGATGGGTCAAAATGAAATTCTCAGAAAATAAATAATTGCAAAAAAGTTACTAAACTTTATCTAATTCTTATTTTCTTCCCATAAATCTTCAAGCCGTAACTTCACATGTCACTGTTCCTCCACCTTTACAATTAAAAAGAAATGGGGTTAGTCATATTTAGGATTGAATCTATTTCGTTTAACTAAAAAATCAGCTTAATCTAAAATTCGTTGGTTGTATTTGTTCTGGACATATGTAGATTTTCCAAGTTTAGATTTAAGATTTGAGAGGATTGTGTAAGGATTTTGAAAATTTTGTGTTTGTTTCATAATTATATATGGTATGATTATTATTAAATAGTCATTTTCATATTGGAAATTGTAGATCATGTGTTGGGATTTAAATGCATAAAATTCCCTTGTGTGTTGAAACGTCAGTGTTAGTTCCCCTCTGCTACAGAAATTACAATGATATATAATTAAATTGCTAAGATTATAAATGAAATAATTTGATAGCATCTTTAATGTGATGACTCACAAGAATATTAAAAGGAGAAGAGGACATGTATCCCTTCCAAGATGATGATGAATCATGTTTAGTTCATTAATATTAGAAGAACATAAGAGAAAGTAAGAAAACTAAAGAAAAAGAAAACAAAACAAAAAAGAAGAAGAAAGAAATAGCTAGAGAAGTAAACGGAGGTATGCATTTTATAATTCCAAATGATGAATTCAAGTTTTACTTCACTTCCTTTTTTCCTAGTTTAAATAATATATACATGCATGTTAATTAATTTGATGGAATCATATTTCTTACTTTTACATATAATTAAATTATCAAATGAGTTGACATGTGTTTGGATATAATAGTTTATTAATAAATTTATGTAATTTTCTAAATTAGCCTTGTTAAAGTAAATCAAATTTGAAGGGCAGGGTGAGATGAATAAATCTTAATTATATGTTGTTATATTGTTAGGTAAGTAAGTTATCATCACCGAATTAATTAACTTATTTAATCATTAAACTAGTAGTACACCCGCGCGATGCGTGGTTATTATGTATTATAACAATATATATGATTTGCAATAATATAATAAAGTTGTTATATTAAAACGTTATCTATGGCATCTGATTATTTTGAAATTTGTAAAAATCAATATTTTTTATTGATAACATCAATATTCAACAATTAAATATGAAAATAAAATTGAACATAATATAATAATAGTTTTGTGTTTGTGAGTTTTAATTTCTAAATAATTAAGAAGTGATTAATTATACTTACTAATATGTTTTGTTCATTTTTTTGTTCCTTTGTATCTTATAATTATTTTTACAATTTATAAATAATTTTCTACATTGTTTTTAGATGGATTTGTTCAAAAAGCATTATATTTATTTCAAAAAAAATTAGTTTATATTTATACATTTAGGTTTCAAATTGATTTTAAATTTTAAAACAATATTATATTTTTGAAACCATTTTTCAGATTCTTTTGGAATATATTATAGTTTTATAAAATAATTTTTAGATTAATTATATCTATTTATTTGAAATAATTTTGAATAAATTTTATCAAATATTTTTATTATTTTTATTTAAAAAATTTTATTCAATTTATTGATTTTTATATCTTACACAATTAATATTACATATATATTTGAATTAATTTTTAAATTTTATTTGTTGATTTAAGATTGTTAGTATTAATAAAATCTGAAATTATTATTATTAATTTCACATTTTATTATTATTTTAATATTTTTATAATAGTTTCAAACTTTTAAACATTTTACAACCCTTCATAAAATGAAATTTAGATTTTAAAACTATTTTCCACATTTATATATTAAAATTATAAACTAATTTTCAAAATTTTAATTTTTGACAATGTTTAAATTTCATTATTTTCAAATTTGAATTATATCATTAAAATATAATCATATCATTTAAGATAGCTTCTTTTGTTTCATATCTACTCCTATATATAAATTATAAGATAGTTTATTGTGTAAGATTTATGTGAAGCTTATTCTATAAGATACTTAAAAGTTATTTAGTTTTTTTTTTTCCTCTTTTTTTCTATTGGTTGATAGTTTGGGAGGGAAAATGATAAATCTGTAAAATTTGTCAACTTCGTTCATTTTATATATAGTATAGATATGGAATTATTATTTGTTGTTATTATGGAATTATTTTATGTATATTAATTAAATAATCACATGCAGATTTCACCTTATATATGTAATGAATGAAATTACTATTCTATTTAATGATTAATTTAACCATTACACAAAAATACTCCTTAATTTAGAGGAAATTTTAAGATGTTTATTGACTAATTAAAGATATATAACTGAATTAATAACGTAAACAGGTTTCGAACCAACTGCTTCTATTCTTTCATATCTTAAGTTTTAATAGTTAGAATTCCAAATGAAATATAAAATTATAGGGTTATCTAATAATGTTCCCAATAAATAAGAATTATATTAATTTGATGTCTTTTAATGACTGTGAAGGAAATAAGTTTAGATATGTTATTGTTATGATTAACTAGTAAGCCTTATGTGGCCCTATATGATATAATCATCTTAATTTACATGTTAAATACATTTTAAAAAATATAGAAGTAAATAATTACATCTTAATATGCCAATAATTGAGAAATATGTGTTGGAAAACATGAAATACTAAATGAAACTGCATATTCTTGTCACGCGCTAATAGTTTCATTAATTATGAATGTAACGATTGAATTCTAAGGATTTCATTATATTTGTTGTGTAAGAATGTTAATGATATAATATATACGACAGATCATTAGCCTTTAAGATTCCAAAACAAGAGATCAAAGTGATCTTCTTCCTTTGTCCTCATCTGTCTTTTCCATCCAATGTCAAGGGCAACTTATACAATTTAAAGTAAGAGTTGGGGTAACAATAAAGGTAAGTAGAAATTTATTTGCAACTACAATGTATGAACATAATATTTCATGTTATATATTAATTGAGTGATATTATGTGATTTTACGTCTCCTTGAGAATTGGCGTATTTGAGTGATGCTATATGAAAATATATGAGTTGCATTAAAAATATCATTCACGAGCATCAGCACGTGCATACGTAAATGATGAAAATTATTGCATTTTACATGCACAATATGATTTCAAGAAGGACAGTTTTTATTGACCACTACTAGTGCACCAAGGCATGTAAGTCATGCTTATTATAAATGTTTAGTCGGTGGCATGTGAGACATGTATATGGCTTGATTCATTCAGTCGGTGGCATGTGAGACATGGATATGACTATTAATGAATGATATATTTAGCCGTTGGCATGTGATACATGTATATGGATTGATTCATTTATCCGGTGTCATATAAAATATGGATATGACTATATGATGAATTATGTTATGTTGAGCTCTTTTCGGTGGCTAGTATGGTGGTTAAGGGCCCAATGAAGGAAAATGGTTTTGAAATAAATGTTTCCATTCATTAGCATGCATCATTTGCATTATTTCGTAATATTCATGTTATGTGCATAATTTTTGCCTACTGAGCTTTTTAGCTCATATAGTTCATGCATTGTAGGTGATTTTGATGATGTATAAGCTCATGGACTTACTGATCATGTTGTTGAGTTCCTACGAGTTCGGAAATGGTGTACATGGATGACGACCTGTTGGGTTATATTATGGGCTTATTTTGGTGTAAACAATATTTTGATAATGTGTTTTGACTTCTGTCTTATCCTCGTACTCTGATGTCTATAAATATGTAAATATACAGGTGAGTGTGATTTGACATTTTGTTACATGCTACGAAGCTTGCTATATATTTCTTAACTAGTTTCAAGTGTAAGAAAAATTATTTATGTTAGTAAGTTTTAAAAGAAAATGAAAATTCACACTCACTTATAGGTCTTTTAATATGAAAATTTATTACGAGTCTAACTATATTATAAATGTGGGTGTGACAGATGTTAAATTTTATTGTGAAGTACCCCTGGTAGATTTATAAAGTAAGTCAAAATTACAATGACTACTGTTAAGTGAGGAAAAATTAGGGTTTCCAGTTCCCATTCAATTTCCTACAATTTTAGTAAAAGTTTCTTCCCGTTTCTATAAAAAAATCGAGTGAACATATTGAGCAAATTGAGAAAATTAGTGAGGAGGATTTAAAGAGACTTGTGTTGTTGTTTTTGCTGTGAAGGTGGTGTTTCTTCGTAATTGGTAAGTTCATAATAAGATGAGATTTCTGGATTTTTGTGCGTTTTCTGCTAGTGTACGTTATATATAGTATGATTTTTCTTTTTATTGTATTTGTTGATTTTGGCTTCGATTTTAGGCTTTTTCCCTTTCTAATTTTCAAGAACCCTAATTCAAAAATCATCTAGTTGTGTACCCCAATTTGTATTACAGATCATTATTTTAAATTTAGGTTATGTTTATAGTATTTGCTGATTTCCGATTTTCATTTTATGATTTTTCCCCCTTTTAATTTTTAGGAATTTTTTCTCTTCTAATTTTTGGGAATCATAATTTTTAAAATCAATCTTGTTATAACTTTTGGCCTCAATTTTAGGGGGTTTTCCTAATTCTAATTTTTAGGAACCCTAATTTCGAAATCAATCATCCTAAACCCTAATTCTTTTGTAAATGATTTCAAAATTTTGATTTAATCATGTTGTGAACCCTAGTAAAGTATTAATTATTAATACAATTGTCTTTAGTAGGTAATTTAAATGCTAATTGTATGTGTATTAATGCTACTATTTTAATGATTATATGTTTGTTTTTACTTACATATAATTTAATTTGCAATGTATGTCAACTATGAATGAATGTAGCTAACTAGGTTTTATTTGATAAAATAACTATCTATTAATGTTATTTGTTTAGTGAGTAGTTTAATGAATGTGCGCATGTTGTTTTATTACTCTAGATTATGTATGATGATAGAGGTTATTTTAAATTTGACGCATTAGTGGGAATAATTTGAGGTTATTCCCTAACTTGAGATATGTGGGTGGATAAATGAGGGTATATATCACACTAGTAGATGTTGATAAGTTTTATTGGAATGTTGTATTAAGAATTTATAAAAGGCAAATGAGAAAAGTTTACTCTTGTTCTCCTGGGTTTCACTTGATAATATTTGAAGTTTTTAGCTATGAAAGTGATCTTTTGACACTGTTTAAGGACTGCAACACAATGTCAGTTATTCTTTTGCGTTTTGCGGACAACTTGAGTCCTCTTCCTACTGTGGATATATAGTGATGGTAATTGTTGGGATATTTATGAGGTTATCTTAATATGACAGAACAAGTTGCTAATAAGAAGATATAGTTTGCTAAAGTAAGTTTCCACGAATTACATGATTAGATAAATAGTTGAAATCATGTAATGGTTTTCCAAATTATAAGGAAAATCAACCTTAGAAGAAACAAAAAGTTATCTTCTAAGAGCAGCAAACATGGAAGAAAAGCAAGATGTTGTAGCACAAAAGATGGATGAAATAGAAACAGGATGCTAAAACAGAAAGCTCACGCAAGACAGAAAGCTGAAGAGAAAGAAACAGAATCCTGACAGCAAACAGAAAGCGGAATAGAACAACATCCTGAAATCATGCTAGCAAGGAAGAGCGAGCTATAGCAGTCTACAGAGGAAGTAGAAAGTAGCCAACAGATCTCTTGCAGAAAGACAAGTGCTACTCCCATCCATGCAGTACGAAGAAGAGCATGCAACTCAAACGGGAAGAAAGCTATCTTGCAACCTGATTAGCTAACTGTTGCATAAAAAGTCAAAGAGTGTGGGCGCATTTAATGCGCACACAAAGAAGATCTTGGAGAACAGAAGCTTCGACTCAAAATAGGAAAGTGTTCACCTTCAACAGATACATTTCCAACGGATATATTCTCAAGATCTATAAATTGAAGGTGTGGTTGAACTAACAATGATGCTGAACAGTGTTGAGAGGAAAATCAGAAATACTCCAGAGCCCCTTAAAGCTCATGCCTGTTCAAGCCACACCACCTTCAAGGAGCAACATACAACAGTTATAGGACTTCATAGATCAAGATTGCTCCACACCAGTTGAAGAACCTTTTATTTTCTTTTGACCATTTGTGCTGTGTATGCTAGGTTGTGTTTCGTGTACTTAGTTGATAGGATTAGATCCTTGCTAAGTTTCCCTGTGTGGGAGTTTGTTCCATGTGTGGGAGTCTAGGAATCAGAGGATTCTAGTAGACGTCTTTGTTGAGGAAGTAGTTTGTAAGGCTCGGCCTATAATTCGATCTCTCTTAACAAAGTTCCTCCTGTGTGGAGTAGAGTGGACGTAGAAGGATTACACCACCTTCGAACCACTATAAGCCATAAGTGTTTAATTACTTTAACTGCATGCATAGTTCTGTTTATCGTATATCTATCTTGTTGCATCTGTTATAAGCATACTGGTCAAAACAACTTTGCTAAAATACTATTGTGAAAAGAAAATGTGTTTGCAAAACATGCAACTCTATCTTAGTTTAATCCACTGCATACTGTGATTCGAGATAGGAACCTGATCAGCATCGTGCCGGGTTACTGACTCGAGTTGGGTTGCCGTTTCTCTTTGGAATCAGGAACCTGTTTGTAAAAAGAGTTTTGAGAAGTTTTTGTGAAAATTGATAGAGGTTCATTCACCCCCCTTTGAACCTTTGACCACCACTTGGGACCTAAGAAGTGGTATCAGAGCAAGTTGGGTTAACAACCAACTTTTCTGGCTACCTACCCAGATCCAACCATTTTGCATGAGGATAAACCGTTTTTCTTTTCTTGAAAATAAAATCATAATTTTAGCACAAGTATTCATCTCTTGTAATAGAAACATCTCATATTAATCCAAATATATGTTTTTGGAAGGAAAATGATGAACTCATTTTTTTTTCTCACACCAATGTCTAGGAATCCCTAGCCTAGATCAACAACTGGATGATAAAAATCAATAAGTGGTTGAGAAGAATGCACAAGCTGAGGGGGAATATCATCTTTTGAAGGAGTAAAAAAAATGCTCAGATCTTAAGCAGGACAACAAACTGTCTCAAACCATCAAGCAACAAAGAAAACAAAGAAGACTGCTGAAGCAACTGAGAGCTACACCTTTTATAGTAGCTCAGGTTACTAAGGAAGCAAAAACAAGGATTGTTGAGATAATTCACAGCTATACCTTTTATAGTAGCTATAATCACTATCTCAGCAACTTGTAAAAATGGCTGCTGAAAGATAAAAAAGAAGAAGTGTTAGTGTTTGAACAGGTTGCTGTAGCTATCACAACAGATCAGTCGTCCAAGAAGTGTAGCAAACACTCTTGCAAGGACAAGCTTCTTCAAAAAGGATTCTGAAAAGTGCATACTGGCTAACTCAAACGAGTCATTCAGGATTCATACAGTCCAGCAACTTGGATCTATGAGTGAAAAGTATAAGTTCCTTAAGTAAGGGGAACTTATACAAATTTTAAAATTATTAATCATGTTGCTTATATATTTAAGTGCTCTGAAACAGGTTGTCATATTCTTGATAAAACAGATCTCTTAACAGTGTTTGATTTCAGAACACAAAAAGGAAAGCAACCTGATGACGGGAGATAGGTCATCAAAATATATCGTGTATGATCACAGGAGCAAATACTACAAGGATTCTCAGAACACTGACTGGATACAGATAGCGTCAGAAACCTAGAAGATCATCTCGAAGAAGGATGTTGGATGAAAAAGGATCCAACAAGTAGTATCAGAAAAAGGATTCAACAAATGGGAGATGAAAGAGAGAGATCAATCAAAGACCTCGGGCAAGGATGCTGTTGAGACAGCTCCTGCGGAGGATATAGAAGGGATGTTCTGTCACGAAAATGAAAGCTTGACAGGTATCAGCATGCTCGCAAAAAGAGAAGTTATGGGTACTTACGACCTTGGAAAGGGCAAGAAATCTAATAGGCTGCTACTCATCAAATCAACAAAAAAGTGAGATCTACCTTTTCAGAAGGACAAAAAGGTGGTTATGAAAATCTATCCAAGAGAAACCGTCAAATGGTTTCATTAAATTACAAAAAGGTCCCTCCACCTTTTTAGAATCAACCATTAGATTGTGCGTTTCATATTCCAACCATCGATCCAAAGAACCGTTCATATTCTTCATCTTATAAATAACCAAGCCTTCACCATTCTTCTACACATTCAAACTCACTAAATCCTTGACACTTCAAAATAACCTCTCATATGAGTTACACTTATCGTCAAAAAGAAAAAGATGGAGACACAAGAAGGTGGAGAAGGAGATGGAGATGAAGATGATGATGAAGACAATTCTCTGTTGACCTAGAAACAGAGAAGGTCTTCAGAAAAATAGAGTGTAGAGGCTCTGCTTGCCAAGAAGCAGAGAAGGTCTTCAGAATGAAGACGGGCCTCTACAGAATGGACGCTATCAGAAAGGAGCAGGCTCCATCCTCCATTGAACATTGACACAGGGCCGACTTCATCTCAATAGGAGAGATGAGGTACTGAGCTTCCACTCTCACAATACGAGATGGAAGTTATTATTTCATGAGGCCCCTCTTCGGACTTTGACAGCATCTGCTGCCATTCATGGAGCCGAAACCCAAACAAACTAAAGGGCGAAAGCTACCTGTCCGAGGAAACTGTGTCAAGCAGCTTCGAAGCTGGGTTCTAGGCAAAGTAAAAGACAAAATTACAAGCCAGACCAGCAGTCAAGGATCCAAGGTGAACGTGCCTGGAGATTGACGAAGTTGCCCAGGTAACTGATCATCTACCGATCAGGTACCTGACCTCCTGATACCTCTATCTCTCTCGAGGCCTTATTCCCTTGGGTAGGAATAAGGAGGAACGTTGAGAAGAGATATGTAGCTGTTTTGGCGTAGAAGCAGCAATGTCAGACATGAGGAACCTAATGGCCAATCTTGCCGTTGTAACTCTACCCCTGAGTAGCAAGCTGGAAGATGATGGCAGAAATGGGGAAGAGAGTTACAAGTCAAGAGTCACTGAAGAGCCACTGCTAAAGCCTTAATGTAAGGGGGAAGCAGTTAATAATGGCGATCAAGAGTCACCTACCATATGAAGCAACAATCTGACCAACAAGCTGATCATCCAAGAAGATTTGAAGGATGCAACAAGCTGATGAAAACATGTTGAAAAAAGGCATGCATAGATCAGATATGGTAGAGAGGGAGAAGAAGAACTCCCTAGTGGAAAAACGTGGAAACAACAAACTGAAGAAACTGGAGAAAGAAGTAAAGCTAGATAGAGTAGGAACAACTTTCTTACTTCTGTACTCAAAAGTAATTATACTTGTACAAATCATAAGTTTCTTATAAAAGAGCATTTTCTCTTAATGACTCTTGTTCTTATTATGTTTTGTCATCATCAAGATAAAGGGGGAAATTGTTGGGATATTTCTGAGGTTATCTTAATATGACAGAACAGGTTGCTAATAAGAAGATATAGTTTGCTAAAGTAAGTTTCCACGAATTACATGATTAGATAAATAGTTGAAATCATGTAATGGTTTTCCAAATTATAAGGAAAACAAACCTTAGAAGAAACATGAAGTTATCTTCTAAGAGCAGCAAGCATGGAAGAAACATCAAGATACTGTTGCAGAAAAGATGGATGAAATAGAAACAGGATGTTAAAACAGAAAGCTGACGCAAGACAGAAAGCTGAAGAGAAGGAAACAGAATCCTGACAGCAAACAAAAAGCAGAATAGAACAACATCCTGTAATCATGCTAGCAAGGAAGAGCGAGCTACAACAGTCTACAGAGGAAGCAGAAAGTAGCCAACGGATCTCTTGCAGAAAGACAAGTGCTACTCCCATCCATGCAGTGCGAAGAAGAGCACACAACTCAAACGGGAAGAAAGCTATCTTGCAACCTGATTAGCTAACTGTTGCATAAAAAGTCAGAGTGTGGGTGCATTAAATACATATGTTAGGAATATTTCAGAAGCATTTAATGCGCACACAAAGAAGATCTGGAGAACAGAAGCTTCGACTCAGAACGGGAAAGTGTTCACCTTCAACGAATACATTTCAAACGGATATATTCTCAAGATCTATAAGTTGAAGGTGTGGTTAAACTAACAAAGATGCTAAACAGTGTTGAGAGGAAAATCAGAAATACTCCAGAGCCCCTCAAAGCTCATGCCTGTTCAAGCCACACAACCTTCAAGGAGCAACATACAACAGTTATAGGACTTCATAGATCAAGATTGCTCCACACTAGTTGAAGATTCTTTCATTTTCTTTTAACCATTTGTGCTGTGTGCACTAGGTTGTGTTTGGTGTACTTAGTTGATAGGATTAGATCCTTGCTAAGTTTCCCTATGTGGGAGTTTGTTCCCTATGTGGGAGTCTAGGAATCAGAGAATTCTAGTAGATGTCTTTGTTGAGGAAGTAGTTTGTAAGGCTCAACCTGTAATTCGATCTCTCCTAACAAAGTTCTTCCTGTGTGGAGTAGAGTGGATTCCTGTGTAGAGTAGAGTGGACGTAGAATGATTATACCACATTTGAACCATTATAAGCCATAAGTGTTTATTTGCTTTAACTGCATGCATAGTTCTGTTTATCACATATCTATCTTGTTGCATCTGTCATAAGCATACTGGTAAAAAAAACTTTGTTAAAATACTATTGCGAAAAGAAAACATGTTTGCAAAACAGGAAACTCTATCTTAGTTTAATCCGCTGCGTATTGTGATTCGAGACAGGAACCTGATCAGCATCGTGCCAGGTTACTGACTCGAGTCGGGTTGTTGTTTCTCTTTGGAATTAGGAACCTATTTGTAAAAAGAGTTTTTAAAAGTTTTTGTGAAAATCGATAGAGGTTCATTTACCCCCCCTTGAACCCTGACCACCACTTGGGACTGAACAGTAATGTTAATGTCTCATCCTCAAAATTACCATGAATCCAACATCGATGATAAGACCTACGATCAACCTAGTTTACCTAACGAACAAATAATGTGAACAACTAACGAACAAATAATGCTAGAAATTTCCAAGATTACTTCTCTCAGAATTTGATGTATCTTGACAATATGTTACGATGATGATTTTACATGCATAACGATTTATTCATTCACATAGTTAACACAATATGGAGAATTATTTATCGAAATTTCAACAAAGACCCAACACTACAAAAAGATAAGGGCTCTCACCATTACAACAATGCAATAACATTATTCGTTAATTGGCCTATGGAGTCCCTACCGACAGTCTTGATGAGTGCCTAAGTACAGGAAATTCAATCACTATAAGGTGTCTATTCAAATTCTATGAATGTATTTATTCAATATTTGGTGATAAATATTTGAGAAGGTCAAGGTCAAATAACAATGATGTTCAACATCTTCCACAACTTCATGAGTCAAGACATGGATTCTCGGGTATGTTGGGTAGTCTTGATTGATGCATTGGGAGTGAAAGAACTATCCAGTTTCTTGGAAATATCAATTTCCGAGAGACCATGGATATCTCCTACAATTGTGCTTGAAGCGGTAACATCACAAGATTTATGAATATAACATGCCTTTTTTGGGGTCGCAGGTTCTCCCAACAACATCAACGTGATGCATGAATCTACTTTGTTGAATGATATTTTACTTGGGTAATGACCGACAATGCATTATAGTGTGAACGATACACACTATAACCATGAATACTATCTAACAGATGTAATCTATCTGGAATGGTCATGACCACAAGATTCAAAGAGATGATTATTTAAGGAAAGACAAGAAGTTATTAGGAGTCCTACTTGTTTTTCTATAGGAAAAAAAATTGAAGTTAATAATGTTATCGTATATTATTTAGCACAACATGATTGCCGAAGATGATGGAGAAATGATTTCTAATTGCAATTCCAATGAAGTTGATGAGCCCGTACAACCAATACAAGGAGCTACACAAGATTTTGCTAATTATCTACATATGAATTATGATCTACATTCAAACACAATTTATCACTAACTTCCTGTAAAATTAGTTGAGCAAATACGAGCACGCACCAACGAAGAGAGACATTAATTTGATATCAATTTTGTTCCTAAAATTTGTATTAGTAGGTATTTTCAATTAATTTTCTTTAAATTCTTGTTTAATCTAATGTACTGCTTCATTAATTTTTTGTTCACTTTGATCTACTACTTCATTAAATTTATAATAATTGTTTACAACTATGTATTTTCCCAAATATTGAATATATTGATTTTTTAAATAATTCATCGAAACAAAATGGAAAAAAATTAATATGAATTTTACAATATATTAAAATTATTTCGGATAATAAATATTCTCAAAATAAATATAATAATATTTCCAAAAATTTAAGAATATCAAATTAAATTGAATAATATTTGGACAAAAATGTGATTTGATTGTGGATTTCCAAATAGTGTTTAACCAATGATATGATTGAAGAGCTAAAAAAAGGTGAGTTATAGTTGATAAAATGATGATGTGGATGGTAGGTGGAGGAGACAGTGTAACTATAACTAAAAAAATAGTATAATTGTAAATGTCCTAAGCCTAAATCTCCTTTCATTCCAATGCCTGCCTTCTGAGGATACGGAGGGTTCAATAAAAAACCGTCTTATCACTCCTTTTGAGATGATCTTTTTTGATCTTATCAAAACTTCCTTTTATCTCATCATCAATAATGTTCTTAGTAAGAGCTTATTTTTTTCAAAGGTAAAATAGAGTAATATATAAAAAAATAGAGTACAAGGGGTACTCAAAATCCCATATAAAAAGAGTTATCGAAAACAAACATAACCAAGATTACAATTTAGAGGGAAAGCAATCCCACTGGTGAGAGTACCAATCATGAAACAAATATGTAAAAATGAGAGGGTAGTGAGCTTTAATCCACTTCCAAGTGTAAAGTTTAAAACCATCGATAACTTGAATTATATCTACTCCGATTCCATTGAATAGTATATCATTCCGAGCTTTCCAAATCCTCCAACATACACATTGCCAACTTAGGATGATGAGGTTTTTTGCTACCTTACTATGTCCAAGACTCACAAAGTTGATGAAGTGATTATGCAAAAAAGAAGAAGTTTGTTGTAGTGGTAAGTTCAGCCATCCGAAAACATTTGACCAAACTCCAATAGAGATAGGGCAATACATGAAGATATGGTCAGAAGATTCTGGAGAAGTAGTGCAGAAAATACAGCAAAGTTACTACCCAATGAAGCTCATACCTCTTTTAACCAAGTTCTCTTTTGTTGGGATTTTATTTTGAAGTGTCTTCCAAATGAATGATGAGACTTTTCTTGGGATGAAGGATCTCCAAATGAATTTGATGCAAGGGTTAAGATGAAGTTCCTCGTAAGATTCGTTGAGAAGGTTATCGTACATTGCATTAGAAGAAAATGATCAATCCTTAGTTTGGTTCCATACAAGGAAATCCGAGACTTGAGACTTCAATTTAACCCTGCAAAGAAGTTGCCATAGATGCAAAAAATTAGCAAGCTCAAAAGCATTAAAAGGTCTCTCCCATCTAAAAGACCATTCCCATGAAGATCCAACGAAAAGCCCCATATTCCCCACCCTAGAATCTTTTTGAAGAGAAATGTTGTAAAGAGCATTATATTTATCTTTTAATCTAACCTTACCATCCAACCAAGGATCCAACTAAAAATACACCAAGTTACCCATGCCCAAAGAAAATGAAAAACAATCACAAAATATTTTTCCCTCAGGGCCTCTAACTAAGCCTTGCAAGTCCCTCCACCAAAGAGAATCACTAGAACATAATTTTTCCTACCCATAAGCCCTTCATATAGGGATTCATATCTAGATTTAAGTACCCTTACCCACGAAGCATCATCATTTGCCATCCACCTCCACACTCATTTACATAAGAGAGCCAAATTGAAAACTTTGATATCTCTAACCCCAAGACCCCCCTCCATTTTACTTCTACATACTTTATCCCATTTTACCCAAGCGATTTTGTTTTACAACCTTTCCCTCCCAAAAGAAATTTTCTTTGCAATTTGGTAATAGAATGTAACACACACAAAGGGGCTTTAAAGAAGGATAAGTAGTAAAACAGAAGAGCCGAGAGCACCGAGTTGAGGAGTATTAGTCTGCCGCCAAACGAAAGATGTCTTTTCTCCCAACCTGAAAGTTTATTTCTGAATTGATCAATCAGAGGCTTTCAACAGTTTTTATTTCTGTGATTTGCTCTGATGGGAAGACCAAGATAACAAAATGGGAAGGTCCCAATGTTGCAACCAATAACATTCTCAAATAGAGAAATATCAGTGTTCTTAACATATAGACAGTGCAAGAAGCTCTTGGAAAAATTAACTTTCAAGCCCGAAGATTTCTCAAAGAGATGCAAAATACCTTTGATAGTTTTGGTATTGCTCAATATAGCCTTTCCCAAAATAATGGTATCATCAGCAAATTGTAGATGATTAATCTTAACTTTCTCTCTACCAATCTCAACAACATCAAAAAGATAAAGACATACAGCCTTTTGCATATGACAGCTAAAACCTTCAGTAATAATGAGGAAGAGGTAAGGGGAGAGGAGGTCCTATTGTCTAATACATTTTTGAAGAGCAAAGTCTCCTGAAGGGCTTCCATTCACCAAGACAACCATGGTTGCCGAGGAGATACATCCATGTATCCAATTTATCCACTTCTGACAAAAGTTCATGCCATCTAACATTTCATCAAGGTAGCCCAGAGAATTGAGTCGAAAGCCTTTTCAAAGTCAACCTTAAAAATGACATTATTTTCACCATTTCATTTTAGAAAGTCAACTGTTTCATTAAGGACCAGAATGCTATCCAGAATCTGATTTCCACTTATAAAGACACTTTGACACGGTGAAATGGCTTAGCTTACGACCTTAGCGAATCTTTTTGCCAAAACTTTTGCAGGGATCTTATATGAGCAACCAATGAGAGAGATGGGTTGAAAATCCTTGATGGATTTGGAGTTGATTTTTTTAGGAATCAGAGTCACAAAGCTTGGATTTGCCCCTTTCACTATTCTGCTATGATGGTGAAATTCCTCTATAAACCTCATTATATCCACCTTTAAAGTTTTCCAGCAACATTTGATGAAATTGAATGTGAGTCCATCTGGTCATGGGCTCTTATTGCCATCACAATCCCATATTGCGCATTTAACCTCCTCTTCAGAAAAAAGGTGTAGTGAGAAGATCATTGTTACTTTAGTCAATTTTCTTAGAAATCAGATTCTTGATATATAATCTTAAAGGTGATCCTCTCGAAAAGTGGCTTTTAAAGTGGTTGAAAATTTCAGCTTTAACCAAATGAACGTCTTCCACCCAAGAGTTGTTAATCATCAGCCCTTCAATAATATTAACCATATTTTGAATATTGATGCTTCTATGGAAAAAAACAGAATTTGCATCGCCTTCTCTTATCCACTGGACTCTTGCCTTTTGAAAGGCATAACTGTAGCACCCCGGATCAAAAAATGAAGCATAATTGAATAATTAAATATTAAACCCTAAATTTACATATATTATCAGCATTAATTCTTGATTGTTTAATTAATTATGTGCATTTCAGATACGTGTTAAATGCATATTTTTAGATGGAAGAGTAGTTTATTCACGAAACCTAGAATAATATTTCACCATGAGATCCGTATCGGAAATACGAGAACATATAAACGAACTAGAGGTCAATCGGAGACCCGTAGCTCAATTGGTGAAGAAAATGGTAGAATCTTGAGGGTAAAAAGAATATTCCCTGAATAGTAAAAGGAATATTCCCTGAACGGTAACTTTCAAAAAATTTCTATAAATAGGGGCTCATTCAGTTCAAAAATTATCATTTTTCCGAACGAGCCGAAAGCGACGAAAACACGTAAGTTTCTCTCTCTCTTTACTGGTTTCCACTACCGCCGCTGCCGGACCACCGCCGGACCACTGTCGGACCGCCGCTGCCGGAGTTTGCCGGAAAATATCAAAGTTATCGGTTTCAGCCAATTTTCACACAGATCGTAGCCCTGACAAGACGAGTCAAGGACAGTTTTCGGAAAATATGGGAAGTGGGCAACTGATCCACGAAAATGGCGGTCAGTTGAATTCAAACCTGTTCACTCTTTTTCACCATTAATTAGTTCGTCGATCTATCTCGAGGCTGAGTCAATTCACCATACATTAATTCGCCATACATTAGTTCACACATAACGTCACCGAACAGTTCACTTTTTTTAAATTATTCACACATATTGACTTTGACTTCAGTCTGATTTAAGGGTGAAAACCCGATTCACTCCAGTTGGACCATATCAAGTATTCCCCCTCTTCGTAGTATGTGTTCACACACACTAGTGAAGTTCGCTAAATATGCTTGCCGAACACCTAGTGCTCATTTTCGAGGTGAAACATCCCTACAACCGTCCTTGTCCCATCGATGCGACACGTGGCAAGGTGTATTTCCCACTCAATGCCTTTTCGTCTTCCATCGTATGATATCATCGCATCCGACGGTTGACAAATCGCGACCTTTCACCTTTCCCCCCCAAAAATCGAGATATCCAACCTCTATATATACATCCTCCATTAGAGCTTAAAACCTTCTTGCGAAAAATCACAGTAGATTCTCATCAACAAAGGATTTTCTTCTCCAATTTCTAGATTTCCTCAATCGACCTAAGTACCAATCTCTTCTCTTTTAACCTTATATTTTAATGGCATCTTCCAAACCCTTAATTCATCTCCGAGACGAGAGTGAGTCTGAAGAGGATTTTGACTCGTTTCCTTTGCACATAGCTCCCAAATCTTTTTCTTCCTCCCAACGAAAATCTTTCAATCTCCCTAAAAAATCCAGGTGAAAAACCGTAGATAATGTGTTTTCCTCCACCAGGGCCAACCAGACCCATACCTTACTTCTTAGTTCACTCATGGTGGGGGGTTATTTTGTTGTAATTCTGGGTCCAGAAGATCGACCACACTAGGCTCCATCTGGTCACCAAACGTGGTTCTTAAAACACGTAACCCTAGGATTAGTTCCACCTATTCACCCATTCTTCTTGGAGATTGGTTCGGCCTTCGGTATATGCCCGTACCAACTCCATCCAAACTCTATTAGTTATATAGTTTCTTTTTACATGATATGTAAATGGATAGGAGTCGAGCCCACATCCGAGCGATTCTGCTCTTATTTCGTCATAAAAAATACTAACCCCTTCCGCTTTTATCTAAGCCCTCGTAGTGGTGCGAGGCGAGCTACTTTTTTATCTCCTGGGGACGATAAGGTCAGTTCCTGGGAGAAATATTATTTTTTTCTTCGTTAATCGACAAACCGACCATTCTGTTCGCCTCCCTTGGCTTAATTTTCTATTCACTCAGATCCTCCTTCCCTAACCGATTTCCAAATCAGTCTTCTGAACAAAACATTTGACAAGGGGTAGTTCGATATAGTGAGGTTGAGCTCTTGTGAATCCTTACTGTCGTTTTGGGGGTTCTATCCGAATAGCCAAGTTCCCTCAAGATTCAACTTAGGTTATTTTTAGTTCTCACATTTTTCCCATTTTACTCTGAATCTATTCTATCAAAATATGACTTTAACTCAAATTATTCATTTCTTGCAGATAGCACCATAAACCAGTTCTTCAGCTTCATAGATGAGGTTTCAGATGAGCAGAGGACTCCTTATTCGTCCCCTCAGCACGGAGTGGACATGGACCTGGCCGCAACTTTCAGGAAGACGGATGAGACCCGTCTTGTTGAGTTGGCCAGCAAGACACCTGGCTCAGCAATAAACATAATCCAAGAAGAAGGGGGCACTCTTCCCTTCTCTAAGAGTTCGGAGCCCGTCTTGTCCGTTTCTCCAGCTTCCACTGCACTGCCGACCATTGAAGTCCCATCCAGTTCACCTCTGCTCACTATTTGTGTATCTAACCCTACCGATCTGACTGAGGAGATCGTAGGGGAAGTAGTGGAAGCTACTACCTCCGTTCAGAGGAAGAAAAAAGGGTCTTCCAGCTCGCAGAAAACCACGGGCAAAAAACAGAAGACTGTTGAGGAGCCCCGGGTTAGTTTGGAGACGCCGAGAGAGGTGGTGGTTCGGAGTGAAAAAACAGCGGAAGGCGAAGAGGATGATGAGGAGAAAGAACTGAGGATGAACCTCATTTTCTTGGCAAATGCGAGGAAATTTTTTGAAGGATTTGCTTAAAAGGCACTCCGCCGGTGAGCTCAAGTGCAAAAACAATATCACCGGTTGCAGGAGATGATGGATGAAAAGAAAACTCTGGAGAGCGATCTGACGATTCATGCCGACAATGTCGATACTTTATCTGCACAGCTAGAGCAACACGATGTCGAGCTAGCTATGGCTCGATTAGAGGTATCCAAGAAAAAAGAGCTACTGTTGGCGAATGAAAAGTTCACCATGGAAAAACAGGAAGCTCTTCTTGTGGTGGAGGTGGAGAACTGGAGGCTGCGAGAGGAGTTGGATCGAGAAAGAAGCATACAGACTCAGTTTGGTGAGGACATGCGGATGGAGGGCTTCCGAGCTGGAATAACTGAAGGTTTTCACCAATTTACTCAGAGTTCGGAAATGGAAATGATAGCTGAGGTCTATCGTGAAAGGATTTTTAATCAAATCTGGAACTCAGTTATCTTCCTCTCCAAAGCTGCTCCCATAGCCGAAGCATACTTCTGGGAAGGGGTTCGACTATGCCAGGAGGAGGTGACAGAAACTGTGCGGCAATATCAACAGAAGACCGGCCAAGTCTTGCCAGAATCAAAATTTCAATTCCGCCTCTCCTCACTGGGTAAAAAGTTAAGGCAATCCTTCCCTACTCCTCCCGATTAGCAAGGAGATCCGAGCGAGGCCGTTGATGCGGAATGGTGGACAGGATATTTGGAACAAGCTATCTCGAAAGTTCTTCCTAAACCTCCAAGTACCAGCTCGAATCATCCTCAGTTCGAAGAGACAACTTCAAATTTGGTTGCGGATTTGCCTGAGGAAATATTCGACCCTATGCCGCCAATCTCATCCGCTGATCCTCCTTCTCATCCAGTTCCCTCCGAAGAACCATCTGCTCGCACTTAGTGAACTTTTGTTGTGCCCTTTTTTTCTTTTTTGAGAAAACGCTATACCTTCTCTTTAGCTGTAATTGTTCTTTTGGAATTTTGAATGTTATCAGTCTTCAATCTGACAATTATCACAAGTAATTCATAATTGATCTGTTCTTAATATAAAAGTTCGCATTCATGATCCGCAAAACTTAAAAAAGATGTAAGTTACAATCATCACAAGTAATTAATCCGCATAAGTGTATCTAAAATGATATTCCTTCAAAGAAAGTGAATAACATGTATTCGATCAAAGCTCCTCAAGAAAGCAAGTTTAATTGTAGTTCACTTAATCAGGACATTCCGAGGGAATGCTTTAGTTCGCTTAATCAGGACATTCCGAGGGAATGTTTTTGTTCACTTAATCAGGACATTCTGAGAGAAGTTTAAATTCGCTTAATTAGGACATTCTGAGGGAATGATTCAGCTCGCTTAATCAAGACATTCCGAGGGAATGCTTCAGTTCACTTAATCAGGAAATTCCGGGAGAATGTTTTAGTTAGCTTAATCAGGACATTCCGAGGGAATGTTTTAGTTCGCTTAATCATCAAGTATAACAGTAATCATATGAAATCAAACAGAAGAGAAAAGACACAAAAAATTTTAACGTGCTTCGGCCAAATTAGCCTACATCCACGAAGAGTGAATATTTATCATTTTATTAAGGTAAAGGAAATTGAAAAAAGTAGTAAGCAACATACAAAAGTGTAGCGCTTCAAGCATAGAATTTCTTCAGATGACTCACATGCCATGGCCTTTGCAATAACTTTCCATCTTTATCTATCAGCTCGTAAGACCCTCCTGAAAGAATTTTTGAAACAACATATGGTCCTTCCCAAGTAGCATCCAACTTCCCAATTTCAACCAAGACATCTGACTGCCTTAACACCATATCTCCTACTTGGAATTCCCTCTTCCGAACTTTCTTGTGGAACGCTGCTTGAATATGCCTCTTGTAGAGTTCGTGACGAACTCTGGCTTTATTCCTCAGTTCGTCAAAAAACATCAGGTCGGTTTTAACCAACTCTTCATTCTCTTGAGGCTCAAAACTGGTAATTCTCAAAGCTTCTCCTTGGATTTCTGCTGGTACTACTGCCTCCATTCCAAATGCTAAACTGAAAGGGCTTTCCCCTGTTGTTGACCTAGATGTTGTTCGATAAGCCCACAACACTGATGGCAGTTCCTCTACCCAGTTAGATTTTTCAGACTCAAGCTGCATTTTAAGTCCATCCAATATGATCCTATTCACCACTTCAACCTGACCATTTGCTTAGGGGTGAGCGATAGTTGTGAATACTTGTACAATTTTCATCTCTTTGCACCATTCGGTAATCTTATTTCCCCAAAATTGAGCTCCATTTCTGACACTAAGATCCTTGGTAAGTCGAACCTACAACAAATAATCCTCCAGACAAAATGGGTCATGTCAGCTTCAGTAATTTTAGCTAAAGGTTTGGCTTCGACCCATTTAGTGAAATAGTGCACTACTACTACTAAGAAATGTTTACTTCCTCTTGTTTTAACAAATGGACCAACAATGTCAATCCCCCATCTGGCAAAAGGACAAGGCGAACAGACAGTTAGCATATCAGCAGTTGGTATGTGAATCTGCCACCCATGTTTCTGGCAAGATTCACATTTTCCAACTATTTCCTCAACGTCCTTCTTCATTGATGGCCAATAGAAACCAGCTCGCACTACCTTCCGAGCTAAAACTCTTGCTCCTACGTGTTCGATACATCCTCCCTTATGAACTTTTCTTAGAATCTTAATCCCTTCCTCTTGAGATAAACATCTTGCATCTGTTGGCAGAAAGGTTTTTCTATACAAAAATCCATTAAGGATGTAATAGAATCGAACTTGTCTTTCCAGCCTTTTCAACTCCTTTGTGGTCCCTTTTTTTGCCTTCCAAAAAATATAATAAGGGAATTCTCCAGTCGGACTTTGTCTTACCAATGCTCATCCCTTCATTTTCTCTTCCCACACCCATCACCGTTATAGTTCTTTGTGAACAGTCTCGTAACGAACTGTCTATCTTTGAAAGGAAATCCGTCTTTTGATTTTCACTTCTGGGAATCTGTTTGATCTGAAGCTTTTCAAACTTGCTCTCCATATCCTTGATTTTTTCCACATAAGAAATCATTCGATCCTCCTTGACTTCACATTGGTTTTGAAGTTGTTAGGTTACCACTATGAATCCGATTTGACTGTGAAATGGCGAGCTCCAACCTGTTCAGCTATCTTTAAACCCTGCAAAAAAGTTTCGTACTCTGCTTCATTGTTAGATGCTTTAAATAAGAATTTTATAACGAACTGTAACTCGTCTTTCTCTGGGCTGATCAATAATATCCCAACTCCAAATCCTTGGCGAGATGAAGATCCGTCTACGAACAGTTCCCATTCTTTCTTTCCCTGCACTCTGGTCGTCTCTTAAATAAAGTCCGCCAGGGCTTGACCCTTAACCGCTGTTCGAGGTTCATACTTGATGTTAAATTGACCCAATTCAACAGCCCATTTGACTAACCGTCCCGATGCATCAGGTTTTTCCAGAACAACACTTAGCGGATGGTTAGTTCGTACCATAATTATATACCCCAAGAAATATGGCCGCAACCTCCTAGCCGTGGTAACTAATGCATAGGCCACCTTTTCAATTTCAGTATAACGTGTTTCTGCTCCTTGAAGAACTTTGCTGACAAAATACACAGGGAACTGATCCCTGCCTTCTTCCCTCATAAGAACCGAACTGACTGATTCTTCACCAATCGCTAGGTACACCACTAGTGGACTTCCTTGAATCAGTTGCTTTAGTAAAGGAAGCGAAAAGAGGAAAACTTTCAAGTCCTCAAATGCCTTCTGACATTGCTCGTCCCAGCCGAACTGGCTACGTTTTCTTAGAACCTTGAAGAAAGGCAAACCTCTATCCGCCAACCTTGATATAAATCTACTTAGAGTAACAACTCGACCATTAGAACTTGTACCTCTTTTATAGTTTGAAACGGGGACATATCTTGTATAGCTCGAATTTTGTTGGGATTGACTTCTATCTCTGTAACCATATACCCTAAAAACTTCCCTACTTTTACTCCGAACGAACACTTAGATGGATTCAAGCGCATCTCGTACCTTCGAATGGGTGTCATGGTTTCTCTTAAATCAGCTGCATGAGTGTTCGCTTGAATACTCTTTACCAACATATCATCTACATAGGCCTCCATATTCTGACCTAATTGATGCTTGAACATCTTGTCCACCATCCTTTGATAAGTAGCTCCTGTGTTCTTTAAACCAAACGACATCATCGTGTAATAGTATGTTCCAGATAAGGTGATAAAAGCAACATTGGGTTTATCTTCCGGATGCAACAAAATCTGATGATATCCTTATGCAACATCCATCATACTAAGTAGTTCGCATCCAGCGGTCGAATCCACCAGTTTGTCAATTCGGGGAAGTGGGTAATAATCCTTGGGAGAAGCATTGTTTAGATCCTGAAAATCAATACACATAGCAATTTGTTTCCAGGTTTAGGCACCAGGACTACATTAGCTAACCATCGAGGGTATTGAATCTTCTCAATGTGCCCTATCTCCAACAACTTTTCAACTTCCCTCTCTATGATCTCATTCTGTTGATCTCCAAAATGCCTCGACTTTTGTTTAACCGGTCGAGCTTCGGGCTTAATATTTAATTTGTGAACTGCTGTATCTGGATTTATACCTCTCATATCTTCTGGTTTCCATGCAAACAGATCCACATTTTCCTTCAGAACCTCTGTTATCTCTCTTCGGGTTTGTTCGGATAAGTGACTACCGAGACAAACTCTGTGCCCAGGTTGCTCTGGAATTAACTCAATACTCATCAGCTCCCCTTCTTCGAACTTAACGGTGTTTGCCTCTCGCCCTTTCTTCCGACTATGATCCCTTTCTCGATCAGCTTTATCTCTTCGTTCAGTATTACACTTTTGGGACTCTGAATGACGAACTGCGGCAACATAACAACGTCGAGCTATCTGTTGATCACCATGAACCACTCATACTCCTACTGTTCGTCCTTCTTTATTTTCCATAGGGAACTTCATCATCAAATGTGCAGGTGAAATGACAACCGCATAAGTACTCAATGATGGGCGACCTAAAATCACATTGTATTGTGAAAGTGCATCCACCAGCAAGAAAGTTATTGGTTTATTTTATCTCCATTCTTCCTCTCCTAAAACCATGGGTAATTGTACTTTGCCAAATACTGTCACAGCTTCTCTTGCAAAACCGTAAAGAGAAGTTTCAACAGATTTTACTTCGACCGATGATCTCATCTTCCTGAAACAGTCCATGAACATGATGTCCACCGAATTGCCTGTATAAAAAAAATACCCTCTCGATATTAAAGCCTCCTATCTCGGCTGCAATTACCATAGCATCGAACTACAGACTCTGAATTACTACTCTATTATGAGCTCCGAACTCCACCACTACTTCGTCAAAAATCGTTTGGATCTCACCCTCTTTCTGTTGAACTGAGTTTAGTCTTACTTTACGAGCTCTGTTCAAATCTCCATTTGTTGGACCTCCCATGATCATATGTATGGTGGGTCTTTCGTCTCTTTCAGGTTTGTTTCGTGGTGGGAGTAGCGGAGGTGGAGGTAATTCAGGTCGTTCTTGTCTCCTCTCTCTTTTTAGTTCTTCTCGGACATCACGCTGTTCTCTTTATGTTTGCTGGTGTTGACGAACATATCGAGTCAATCTACTCTCTCTAACCAATCTCTCTAGTTCGTCTCTTAAATGCAAGCATTCATCAGTGTCATGCCCATAATCATTGTAAAAATGACATAGCTTACCATTCCCAAAGGTAGGCGGCTTCTTGGGATTTGGGCTCCAGGTTGCTAGCCATCTCAATTGTGGCAAATTCCAGATTTCCATCAACACTTGTCCGGGAGGGATTGTCAATGGCATATATTGATCATATCTTCGACCCACCCTTGTATCTCGCAACAGTGGGGGTGCGAACTTCACTCGAGATTCTCCTGTTTCTTTCTTCTTCGTGAGGTCTTGCTCATGTGACCTGTTCACTCGGCTAAAGCCCTTACATTTCTTAATCTGAACTGCTTCTTCCAAATTGATATATTTGGTATCTCTCTGTAATAAATCATCAAAATTCCTAGGCGTCTTCTTAACTAAGGAGGTATGAACGTCGCCCTCTCTCAAGCCCTGTATAAAAGACATTGACTACCAGATCGTTTGAAGCCTCAGGAACTTCCAGAGTTGCAGCCGTAAATTTTTTGACATACTCTCTCAATGTCTCCTCCACCTTCTGTTTAACGCCAAACAAAGTTTGACTAGATCGCCTTTGTCTTCTAGCACTAGCGAACTGATGTAAAAACAAATCTGATAGTTGATCAAAGTCATGAATTGTTCCGTCATTTAATTGACTGAACCATGTCTGAGCAGCCCTGGTGAGGGTAGTAGCGAACACCTTACACTTAATACCATCCGAATATCGATGTAAAAGAGTAGTATTTTCAAATCGGCACAAATGGTCCCACGGATCAGTAGTGCCATTATACTTAAAATTCACCAGCCAAAAGAAAGTCGGTAGTTCATCCTCCATTACCCCATCAGAAAATGGATTTCCTCTTGAACTTTTTGGAACTCGTTGAATATTCCGTTGGACCTCTCACAATTCCTTCTTCAACTCGTCCACCTTCTCCGACAACTCATCATGATCTCGTTTCTGGCCCTTAGGGTGATCAAATTGACTCTCTCTCTCATCTGTCTGTGACTTATAATCTTTTTGTTCCTTCTCGATATTAACTCCGACATCATCCTGTTATGACTCCACCCTCTGTTTACCCAAAGTCTTCTGAACCGCCGCCGATATCAAATCAAAAAGATCTTTCGGTGTTAAAGTGATGGTGCGGGGAGGATTAACCGGGATAGAACTTCAGCTATCTCCTCCATCCTCGTGTTCTCTTGATGGTCCACCTATCTCCACTCTACTCTTTGATCCTCGAGTATTCACCGTATTTGTTGTCTCAACGTCTTAAAAGCTCAGAAAAGTTTCCCACAGACGGTGCCAATTGATGTTGCTCTAATCCAACACTTTTTTTCCAGATGAAAACTTGAAACCTCTGACTCGAATACCTGCAAAACAAACACCGGGAGGGGTTCCCGGTGATGGGACTCCGACGCTCAAGTCAGTAGGGTTGCTAAGCAATTTTTTCAGAATATTGTATATGTATGTGCTTGTAATATGATTGTGCCTAAAAAATAAGAGAATGAGAATTGTAAGTATATATACTCCCTGTGATACGTGGCCGTTGGGATTACCCGGAAAATATGGAAAGTGGGCAACTGATGCGCGAAAATGGCGGTCAGTTGAATTCAAACCTGTTCGTCTCATTTTCACCATTAATTAATTCATCGATCTATCTTGAAGCCAAGTCAATTCGCCATACATTAGTTCGCACATAACGTCACCGAACAGTTCGCTTCTTTTAAATTGTTCACACATATTGACTTTGACTTTAGTCCGATTTAAGGGCGAAAACCCGGTTTACTCCAGTTTGACCATATCACATCCCACCAACATATAAAAGAGAACTCATGGATAACATTAGCAAATATAATTCAAACTGAATTGTTAGATCAATCCAAATTATATCTCACTTTATAGAATAAAAACATGAATTAACAGATACTCGAAATAAAAAAAGACATTAAATTAAGCACAAAGCCTCATAGTGATAACAATTGAATTAAACAACCCCAAATTAGAGAGACAACTAACTAAGAAAACAGAAAACTAATGTAGAAAATGGCGCTTGGATCTTTGAAAGAATAAAGAAATATGTGTTATGTGAGAGATATTTGTCTATCGCATATGGCAATATCACGTATTTATAATACTCTCTTTCCTACTCCTAATAAAACTAAATTATAATCCTAAAAGATATCTACTACAAAAGGGAAAAATAAGAGTTTAATTTATGATAAACTCTTTTAGGATCTTTCTTCTCCAACAAGTCATCTAAGCTCAATTGATAGGCAAAAACTTTTGTGCACAAGGTGCACAGATCCAAATATATGCACAACAATATTGTTATATTATATAAAGTAATATTGTTATATTATATGAGTGATACTGATATAATATAAAGTAATACTGTTATATTATATGAATGATACTGTTATATTAATATAACAGTATTACTCATATAATATAACAATATTGTTGCACCTTGTGCACAAGAGTGTCACTCCAACTGATAAAATCTCCACCAAACTCATCTAAGCCCAACTTTAAAGTCCAAAATTAAATCTTTAGGTTCAATATTTTTCTTCAAATCCCACCAAATGTCCATTTCTATAATAAAAATAGTCAGATGAATCAATCAATCATAAATGGACTAAAATGTTAAGATAATATAATATGTGCAAATAACGACAGATCAGAAATAATTATCATTTATGTTTAAAAGAAAATTTTAATTTTAATTGGATATTTTGTGAAACACAGATCACGTGAAGTATTCAAATGTGCCTCAATTGTTTATTTTATTTTATTAATAGTTAAATTTTGATTGTACCAAATAAAAAAAGAATTATTGAAGGATACTTTGAAAAAGTTATTATAACACCCGAATTAAAATTTAACTACATAAAATATATTGAGAATTTATCATATTTATATGAAGCCCAAATTTATACGTTAAAGAACATATTAGGTAGGAGAAGTTAGGTGTCAACATTTTTATTTTTAATCATTGATTTGTACTCAATTGATAAAACGTAATTTAAATGACAATTAAAAACATGTATAGCATGAAGTTAACTAGAAAATATATACAAGTTACACACAAGTTTATAGTAATAATATTTACTTGGTTGACCTATATTTACGTAAATGATTATGCATCTACATACTTTTATAATGTAGGATATATATTTATATATAATATTTATGTGGTGGCTAGCAAATAGATTTATAATGTGGTTGATATTCAAATACAGATGCACCAAAATATGTAAGTTGATAATTGAAAGGATAACAAATAATTAAATAATTGATATGATAAAAATTGGTGTGGCGGTGGATAAAAATAAAAACGGCTCACTCTCAATAATCTGAAACATATAAAAAAGAAGATAGGAAGAAAGAAATGTAGCAGAAGAAAGAAAACGGAGAAGAAACATTTTAATTTGCTCTTAATTTATGATCACATGACTTTGAATGTTCCCCATCCTTTGAAAAGAAAAGGTAGTTAATTTAGTATAGATATATGCATCCGTAAGTTAATTTAACTTGTTTATATTTGGTTGATGGATAATTAGTGATCATTATGTAAAGAATAATTTTGCAGAGGAATATGAAATAATCATAAGCTATTTTTAATAAATTTATTGCTTATTTGCAAATATCAAATTAGTGAGTCGTGAAAACTAAAAGATATAGCTTAGTTCTTTTTATGAATTTATAAGTTTGACCTTAATAATTCTTTAGTGGATTACCATTGGCATTATGAGGTAAAATATATAAGACTAATTAGTGTGTAAAATGTTGTATGCTTGAATAAATAAAGTTTAATCACTAATTAAAATCTCCATAGTTAATATTAATAGGCATGATTGCACGAAAATTCTATTTTAAGTCATACTTTTATTAGTAGTTTTAGCCTACGAATTTACAATTAGATAAGATATTAAGATCTTGTTTAACGATCCATGTAGGAAACAAGAAAAGGTGAACTATCTAGACTTGTTCGACAACTTACAAACAGACGCTCCAACTTCTTTTAAGATGGGGTAACTTGTTGACCATATATGCTTACGTATTATGTGCTCTTTAAATACGCAATCTTACTACATGATATTGAACTTAAAATGATTGTCCACTTATATATTATTGTGCTTGATATTAGACATAAATGTCCTATTGCAAAATTTTAAATGTGAATTGCTAAGTGAAAATGCAATTGGTAACGTATGCGGACGGTTGTTTACCTTATTATGTGATTGGAACTATGTGATTATTTAAGAATGTTTATTTATTTGTTTGTGTGGCCAAATTTTATGTAACCAATAATACATTGGGTTAAAGCCCCACAATTTCCATGACCAACCCGATATCGGGTTAAAGCCCCATGACCAATACTACATTGGGTTAAAGTCCCACAATTTCCATGACCAATATTTTATCGGATTAAAGCCCCACAATTTCCGCGAACAATATTACATCAGGTTAAAGCCCCGTAGTTTTCATGACCAATATTACATCGGGTTAAAGCCCGCAATTTCCATGACCAATGTTATGCCGGGTTAAAGCCCAGAGATAAATCAATGATAAGTTGGGCTAAATCTAGGACTTATGCGATTGCATTTGTGAAACAATGATTCCATGTATTTTTTTGCTCAGATTTATTTATTAGAATTTATTTAGTGTTGTCTTGGGATCTCTCACTTAGTGTATTTTAAACACTCACACTTTAATGATTAAATATTTTTAACTCAAAGAATTTAGGATGTGGTATACGAGTGGTGAATGTTGATAGTTAATATTCCGAAGGTCGCAAAGGAATTTATTTAAAAAGTTTTAGATTCATAAATTATAGAAACGCATATTTCGAAATTATTCTTGATATTATTTATCTTTATTATTTTTAAAAGGATAAATTTTGTAAGTAAGTAACGTCTTAATAAAAAATTACTTTTAAAAGAAACAGCGCATTACAGTTATAACGTTTACAATCCTCTATAAAATGTACAAAAATTTCTAAAGTTCTAAAACATACTTCTCAAGACCATTCTACTTCTAAAATCCTCTACATTTTTCCTTTCTAATATAATTTCAAAAATTCCATCACCAAATCATATCTTTCAAATGGTTAAAAATAACCGAGATTTATTCAATAACTTGTTCAATATAATTAGTGCAAAAAAATCAAATATTTTATTATGATTAATAGTTGAACATTTTTCCTTTCTAATATAATTTCAAAAATTCCATCACCAAATCATATCTTTCAAATGGTTAAAAATAACCGAGATTTATTCAATAACTTGTTCAATATAATTAGTGCAAAAAAAATCAAATATTTAATGACGATTAATAGTTGAAAATTTTCTAGAGAAATTTAAAATAGATTTACTCACTAGATCTCATTTTCAAGAAATCTATATTTACATTAATAAAAAAATATGAAATTATTTTAATAAATAAATGTTCTGAAAATCAAATAATTATATTGTGTTAAAAAAATTCTAATCAAATAAAAATATTGAAATAAATATTAATATAATGTAAAATATAAATAAAACAAGTAAATGGATCGTGGTCTTAAAAAAATGGGTTATAACTAGGGGTGGAAATCGGACGGATCGAATCGGAAATAGGGTGTTTCGGAAAAATTCCAAAAAATTTCGCAAATGAAAAACCAATTCCAATTTCCATCCAAAAATTTTCGGAAATGTGAAATCCCATCCGATTTCGGAAATTTCGGAATTCCGAAATTTCGGAATTTTCGGAATTTTTTCGAAATTTTCGGAATTTTTTCGGAATTTTTCGGAGTTTTTTTCGGAAATTTTCGAAATTTTTTTCAGAAATTTCGGAAATTAAAAAATTCAGAAATTCAGAAATTTTCAGAATTAATTAGTTGGTCTTTTAGCTATATATAGCCTTTTCTAATATCCTAAGAAATAATACAACCTCGAATCTGATATTCCAAGTATCTAACATCAATATAATATCTATCAAAGACATGAGAGATTAATTATTCTGCTGATGTGCTATATAAATAGTTATAAAATAAAATTATAAAATAAATAGTTATAAAATAAAATTATAGTTATAGTTATAAAATAAAATTATAAATGGTATATAAATACTATATTAAATTTTTTTACTTTTTTCACTTTTAGTTTTTGAGTCATATTTTATATTTAATATATACTATAGTATATAGTATAAAATAAAAATATAAAATTTATATGAATAGTATATAGTATAAAATAAAATTATAAAATTTATATGAATAGTATATAATATATAGTATAAAATAAAACTATAAAACTATATTATAAACTATTATCATTTTGTAAGTAATTATACTTATTAATTCATATTTATTAAGTTATTTTTCTTTTAGGAAGCTCAAATCAAATGAATTTTTGAATCTATATTATGATTTATGATAATGCTTTGTTCGAAATCCTTCGATATTTAAAATACTTGTTTTATAATTTGTATAATTTTCTTTGTCATTATTCCTATTATATAAAATGTTATCATTTTTAATGAAATTTATGATATATTTACCTTTGAAATTAGATATTCACTTTATTTTATATAATATATAGTATATAGTGTTCTTATATAGCATATAATATATAGTATATAATATTCTTCTATAGCATATAGTATATAGTATGTAGTATATAATATAATATAATTAAAAAACTACAGTATAAACTATAATATATAGTATATATTATAAAATAATATTAAACAACTACAGATACTACAATATAAACTATAGTATATAGTATATATTATAAAATAATACTAAAAAACTACAATATAAACTATAGACTATAATATATAGTATAAAATAAAACTATAGTATAAACTATACTATATACATATAGTATACTCCCTCCGTCCCACAACACTTTGCACACTTTCCTTTTTAATCTGTCCCAAAACACTTTGCACACCCAAAAATGACAAATTTTATCACAATTATTACCCTCCCAATACACACTTATTTACACATAATGCCATTACTTTTTCTCTCTCAACACTTTATTACTTTTTGTCTTTTTCTCACATAATTGACTCTTATACCCTCAATCAAAAAGCAAAGATTCCTTTTTTTCTTAAAAATTGTGCCCAATTTAGTGTGCGAAGTGTTCCGGGACGGAGGGAGTATAATATATTTATATACTATCATATAGTATAAAGTATATAAAATATATTATATAGTATATAGTATTATAGTATTCGATTCTCAAATGCCTCTACTAACTCTACATTTTATCATTTTGTAAGTAATTATACTTATTAATTCATATTTATTAAGTTATTTTTCTTTTAGGAAGCTCAAAACAAATGAATATTTAAATCTATATTATTATTTATGATAATGCTTTGTTTGAAATCCTTCAATATTTAAAATACTTGTTTTATAATTTGTATAATTTTCTTTGTCATTATTCCTATTATATATAATGTTATCATTTTTAATGAAATTTATGATATATTTACCTTTAAAATTAGATATTCACTTTTTATTTTATATAATATATTGTATTCTTATATAGCATATAATATATAGTATATAGTATATAATATATGGTATATAGTATATAGTATTCTTCTATAGCATATAGTATAAAGTATATAGTATATAGTATGTAGTATATAGTATGTAGTATGTAGTATATATTATGCAGTATATAATATAGTATAATTAAAAAACTACAGTATAAACTATAGTATATAGTATAAAATAAAACTATAGTATAAACTGTACTATATACATGTAGTATATAGTATATAGCATAAAGTATATAATATTATTCTATAGCATATAATATATAGTATAATTAAAAAACTATACTATAAACTATAATATATAGTATATATTATAAAATAATACTAAAAAATTACAGTATAAACTATAGTATATAGTATATATTATAAAATAATACAAAAAAAAACTACAATATAACTATAGTATATAGTATAAAATAAAACTATAGTATAAACTATACAATATACATATAGTATAAAGTATATAAAATATATTATATAGTATATAGTATTATAAAGTATACTATACTATGTATATTTATATTTACATATAGTAAATGTATATAAAATATATTATATAGTATATAGTATTATAAAGTATACTATAATATGTATATTAATATTTACATATAGTAAATGTATATAAAATATATTATATAGTATAAAATGTTTGAATTATTTACAACAATTACTATTGGTTTGATGGTAAGTTTCGTGCTTTGAGTGTGAGAGGTCTCGTGTTCGATTCTCAAATGTCTCTACTCACTCTACATTTTATAATTTCGGAAATCGGAAATCGGAAATTCAGATCGGAAATCGGATCGGAATTTCGGATCGGATCGGAAATCAGAATTTCTGAAAATTGCATTTCGGAAATATTTCGGATCGGATTTCAGAATTTCCGAAACTTTTAAAACTATTTCCGATTTCCATCCGAAAATTTTCGGAAAAATCGGATGTCGGAATTTCGGATTTCGGATTAAAAATATTCGTTCCAAAATCGGAAAATTTCGGATCGGATTCGGCAGATATCGGATATTCCGTTCCAATTTCCACCCCTAGTTATAACAAAAAAAAATGTTGAATGTAGTAGTTTAGTAGAATTAGTTATAGTTAGTGGGATGATACGTGGAAGAGAGAGGAGTGGAAGAATAGGTTAATCAATATAAAATTTTTAACTCAAGAGACCAATATGTTGTTGTTACCTTGGCCAAGTGTCTAGGAGTTGTTAGCTAAAGTTGGCAAATGCACGGATCTAAAATCCGTGCAATCTGGGTCGATCCGACCCGGATCCGCGAGTTTTTATTTATTTATTTTTTATTTTTTTCCAAATTTTTGTCCTAACCTTTATGTTATAAATGTATGACCTTTACGTTATAAATGTGTGACCTTTATGTACAACTGTCTCTACCTTTATGCACTGTAACTTAGGAAAAAAATGAAGATTTTTAACACAATTTGTACTATGTACCTTTATGTGATATTAATGTGACCTTTTATGTTATATTATGTCACCTTTATGTACAAATATTCTAACCTTTATGCATCTTTATATATTATATAAAGGTCAGAATATTTGTACATAAAGGTGACATAATATAACATAAAGGTCGCATTGATATCACATAAAGGTGTAAAGTTCAAATTTTATTGAAAATCTTCATTTTTTTTCTAAGTTACAGTCCCTAAAGGTCATGATAGTTGTACATAAAGGTCATACATTTATAACATAAAAGTCACACATTTACAACATAAAGGTCACAACCTGAAGCAAAAAAAAAAAGGAAAATTCAAAAACACGCGGATCCGGGTCGACCCGGATTGCATGTGCACCAAGTGCACACAAGACTAACTCGCTAAAGTTTGAAAATTCTCGGATCCTATGTTCTCCTACGTTTTACAGTTGGCCTCTATTCCAATCTCCCTGTAATCCTCCAATTGACCATGTCCCCAACGCCCCTCCTTGTACCAGATTTAATTCCACCTTGAGTGTGTGGTCATTAACGTTGAAACATACACCCCCTAAATTGTGGTTCAAAAAACCACTTGGCCAAACTCTTGACTTTGATAACAGCCTAACGAAGATCGGTCATTTAAGAAGGTATTCAAGTCAATTTGTAAAAGCCCTCCACAAAGATAACCCTAACGAAAACATTAATTGTGCTTTCATATGTTGAAGGGTAACCCATGAATTGAGATCCAATTATCCTTGCATTCAAAGATCTTCTTATCTCTATTACTATCCGGGTGCCATTTCTCAACAAAATTCGTCAAGAAATTTCCTAGCCCCTAGGAACCATCCTTTTTATTGGGTGAGAGCCTTTGCCTCCTTCTCATCCATCGTCTGCCAGATTGCTTTGTTATCTTGGAAATATTATATATTGGTTGGTCTCTTTAGAAGAGTAGTGGTGTTCAAACGGTTTAAAAATCCAAAACCGAACTAGGGTCAACAGTTCAGAAAACTGTTGACCTGGTTTCGGTTCAAAATCGAAACAGTGAACCATGGTTCGACGGTTTGGTTTCGATTTAGGATAATGTTAAACCGGGAATTGGCGGTTCCAAACCAATGGTTCGAACCAGCAGTTGAACCGTTGATTTATCTATTTTTTATTTAATTTTTATATTATATATAAATAATATTATGCATATATGTTATTTTACTTTTTTCTTTTAAGTTGTAGTAATTATTATTCTTAATTTACATTATAAGTTGTTATTTTTTTAGGTATATGATTTGTATTTCATTATATTTAAATTGTAATATCTTGTATTTGAAGTTGTAACTTGTAAGTTGTAATGTTATGTTGTTATAACTTGGTAATGTAAGTTCTAATATTTCATTTATATCAAATTATCAATGTAATATATGCATAATTGTAATATTTTTATGCAAATTTAATTTCAAAAAATTAAAAAAAAAACTAAAAAAATTAAAAATAATTAAAAAGAAGAAAAGAATATTGAAACCACCAAACCGGTGGTTCAAACTGAAACTACCAGTTTACAAACCAGAACCGAAACAAAATCCCAACTGTTCGATTTCGATTTGGACTTTCACGGTTTTGAATCAACGGTTTAAATCGTTTGAACACCACTACAAAAGAGTGTTTATCGCATGCTGAATTTCCTCCCATGTCTTATTAGTATCCATCCTTCCCAAGACAACTGTCCTGTTCCATTTATCTTCTATATTGGACCCCACAACATCAACATAACTTTACGACAGAGTATGTTTGATTTTGTTGCCTCTTACTATAGCATGCTTTATTTGTTTGATGGGATCCTAGCTCTGTTTGTCCTTCGTTATGCTGCACTACAAAAAAAAATAGACGTTATACCGATGGAATAACGATGGAATGTCGTAGGCAAAAGTAGTGATGTTGCTTCGATTCAACACTTCTTTTCTAGATGAAAACTCGAATCCTCTGACTCGAATACCTGCAAAACAAACATTGGGATCTGTTTACTGCTGAGCCAGGTGTCTTGTTAGCCAACTTAGCAAGACGAATCTCCTCGGTCTTCCTGAAAGTTGCAGCTAGGTCTGTGTCCACTCCGTGCTGAGAGGGCGAATAAGAAGTCTTCTCCTCATCTGAAACCTCATCCATGAAGTTGAAGAATCGATTCGTGGTGATATTTGTAAGAAAGGAATAATTTGAGTTCAAGTCACAGTTCGATAGAATAGATTCGAAGTAAAATGGGAAAAAGTGAGAATTAAAAATAACCTAAGTTGAATATGGAGGGAACTTGGCTATTCGGATAGAACCTCCAGAACTACAACAAGGATTCACAGGATCTCAACCTCACTATATCGAACCACCTCTTATCAAATTTTTTGTTCAGAAGATTGAGCCTAGGGAGGCGAACAGAAAGGTCGGTTCGTCGGTTCACGAATAAAAAAATAATATTTTTCCCAGGAACTGATCTTATCATCCCTGGGAGACAAAAAAGTAGCTCGCCTCGTACCACCATGAGGGCTTATATAAAAGCGGAAGGGGTTAGTATTTTTTAGAACGAAACAAGAGCGGAATCGCTCGGATGTGGGCTCGACTCCCATCCATTTACATATCATGTAAAAAGAAACTATATAACTAATAGAGTTTGGATGGAGTTGGTTCGGGCATATACCGAAGGCCGAACCAATCTCCAAGAAGAATGGGTGAATATGTGGAGCTAATCCCAGGGTTACGTGTTTTAAGAACCACGTTTGGTGACCAGATGGAGCCTGGTGTGGTCGATCTTGTGGACCCGAAATTACAACAGAATAACCCCTCACCATGAGCGAACTAAGAAGTAAGGTATGGGTCTGGGTGGTCCTGGTGGAGGAAAACACATTATCTACGGTTTTTCACCTAGATTTTTTAGGGAGATTGGAAGTTTTTTGTTAGGGGGAAGAAGAAGATTTGGGAGCTATGTGCAAAGGAAACTAGTCAAAACCCTCTTCAGAATCACTCTCGTCTCGGAGATGAATTAAGGGTTTGGAAGATACCATTGAAATATAAGGTTAAAAGAGAAGAGATTGGTACCAGGGTCGATTGAGGAAATCTAGAAATTGGTGAAGAAAATCCTTTGTTGATGAGAATCTACAGTGATTTTTCGCAAGAAGGTTTTAAGCTCTAATGGAGGATGTATATATAGAGGTTGGATATCTCGATTTTTTGTCTACTCTAGAACTCAGTTATCTTCCTTTCCAAAGCTGCTCCTATGGCCGAAGCATACTTCCGGGAAGGGGTTCGGCTATGCTAGGAGGAGGTGACGAAAGTTGTGCAACAATATCAATAGGAGACCGGCCAAGTATTGCCGGAATCCAAATTTCAATTCCGCCTTCCTCACTAGGTAAAAAATTAAGGCGATCCTTCCCTACTCCTCCCGGTTGGCAGGGGGATCCGAGCGAAACTGTTGATGCCGAATGGTGGGTAGAATATTTGGAGCAGGCTATCTCAGAAGTCCTTCCCGAATGTCCAAGTACCAGCTCGAACCCTCAGTTCGGAGTAGCAACTTCAAGTTTGGTTGCGGATCTGCCTGAGGAAATGTTCGACCCTGTGCCGCCGATCTCCTCTACTGATCATTTGTCTCTCCCAGCTCCCTCCGAGGAACCACCTACTTGTACTTGGTGAAATTTTATTGTATCTTTTGTTTGAAAACACTTTGCATATCTTATTTTTTGTAACTATTCTTCTAGAATTTTGAATATTATCAGTCTTCAATCTAACAATTATCGCAAATAGTTAGTAATCGATCTGTTCTTTTACTTTTATGGTCCGCAAAACTGTATCCAACCAAGTCTCCTCAAGAAAGCGAGTTCAGCTGTAGTTCACTTATTCGAATATTCCGAGGGAATGTTTCAGTTCGCTTAATCATCAAGTATAACAGCAACCATATGAAATCAAACAGAAAAGAAAAGACACAACAATTTTTAACGTGGTTCGGCCAAATCAGCCTACATCCACGGAGAGTGAATATTTTTCATTTTATTAAGGTAAAGGAAATTGAAAAAAGTAGTAAGCAACATACAAAAGTGTAGTGCTTCAAGCATAGAATTTGTTCAGATGACTCACATGCCATGACCTTGGCAACAACTTTCCATCTTTATCTATCAGCTCGTAAGACCCTCCTAGAAGAATTTTTGAAACAACATATGGTCCTTCCCAAGTAGCATCCAACTTCCCAATTTCAACCAAGACATCTGACTGCCTTAACACCATATCTCATATTTGGAATTTCCTCTTCCGAACTTTCTTGTGGAACACTACTTGAATACGCCTCTTGTAGAGTTTGTCACGAACTCTGGCTTCATTCCTCAGTTCGTCTAAAAACATCAAGTTGGTTTTAACCAACTCTTCATTCTCTTGAGGCTCAAAACTAGTAATTCTCAAAGCTTCTCCTTGGATTTCTGCTGGTACTACTGCCTCTTTTCCAAATGCTAAACTGAAAGGGCTTTCCCCTGTTGTTGACCTAGATGTGGTTCGATAACCCATAACACTGATGGTAGTTCCTCCACCCAGTTAGATTTTTCAGACTCAAGCCGCTTTTTAAGTCCATCCAATATGATCCTATTCACCACTTCAACCTGACCATTTGCTTGGGGATGAGCGACAGCTGTGAATACTTGTACAATTTTCATCTCTTTGCACCATTCGGTAATCTTCTTTTCCCGAAATTGAGCTTCATTATCTGACACTAAGATCCTTGGTAAGCCGAACCTGCAACAAATATTCTTCCAGATAAAATAGATCATATCAGCTTCAGTAATCTTAGCTAAAGGTTCAGCTTCGACCCATTTAATGAAATAGTCCACTACTACTACCAAAAACTGTTTACTTTCTCTTGTTTTAACAAATGAACCAACAATGTCAATCCCCCATCTGGCAAAAGGACAAGACGAACAGATAGTTAGCATATCAGCAGCTGGTGTGTGAATCCGCCACCCATGTTTCTGGCAAGATTCACATTTTCTAACTATTTCCCCAACGTTATTCTTCATTGTGGGCCAATAGAAACCAGCTCGCACTACCTTCCGAGCTAAAACTCTTGTCCCTGCGTGTTCGGCACATCCTCCCTTATGATCTTATCTTAGAACCTTAATCCCTTCATCTTGAGATAAACATCTTGCATCTGTTTGCAGAAGGTTTTTCTATACAATAAAATTTCACTAAGTACAAGTAGGTGGTTCCTCGGAGGGAGCTGGGAGAGACAAAGGATCAGTAGAGGAGATCAGCGGCACAAGGTCGAACATTTCCTCAAGCAGATCCGCAACCAAAATTGATGTTGCTCTGATCCAACACTTCTTTTCCAGACGAAAACTCGAATCCTCTGACTCGAATACCTGCAAAACAAACACCGGGAGGGGTTCCCGGTGATGGAACTCCGATGCTCTAGTCAGTAGGGTTGCTAAGCAATTTTATCAGAACAATGTATATGTATGTGCTTGTAATATGATTGTATGTAAAAAAATAAACGAATGAGTATCGTAAGTATATATACTCCCTATGATACGTGGCCGTTGGCATTACTCGGGAAATATGGGAAGTGGGCAATTGATTTGCGAAAATGGCGGTCAGTTGAATTCAAACCTGTTCGTCTTCTTCTCACCATTAATTAATTCGTTGATCTATCTCGAGGCTGAATCAATTCGTCTTATATTAGTTCGCACATAACGTCACAGAACAGTTCGCTTCTTTTAAATTGTTCGCACATATAGACTTTGACTTAAGTTCGGTTTAAGGGTGAAAATCCGGTTCACTCCAGTTCTACCATATCAAGTACTCCCCCCTTCATAGTGTGTATTCACACACATTAGTGAAGTTCACTAAATGTGCTTACCGAACACCTAATGCTCTTTTTCAAGGTGAAACATCCCTTCAACCGCCCTTGTCCCATCGACGCGACATGTGGCAAAGTGCATTTCCCGCTCAGCGCCTTTTCCTCTTCCACCGTTTGATTTCATTGCATCCGACGATTGACAAATCGCTACCCTTCACCTTTTTCCCCCAAAAATCGAGATATCCAACCTCTATATATACATCCTCCATTAGAGCTTAAAACCTTCTTGTGAAAAATCACTGTAGATTCTCATCAACAAAGGATTTTCTTCTCCAATTTCTAAATTTCCTCAATCGACCCAGGTACCAATCTCTTCTCTTTTAACCTTATATTTCAATGGCATCTTCCAAACCCTTAATTCATCTCCGAGACGAGAGTGAGTCTGAAGAGGGTTTTGACCAACTTCCTTTGCACATAGCTTCCAAATCTTCTTCTTCCTCCAAACAAAAAACTTCCAATCTCCCTAAAAAATCTAGGCGAAAAACCGTAGATAATGTGTTGACAAACCGCACATAACGATGTCGTTTTTGGCAAGATTACCGATGGATTTTTTGTTGGTAAAATTGATAAAGGAAAACATCATTTTTTTCAAATTTAGCGATGGAATTTTCATCGGTAATTTGGAAAATAATACTCCGTCGTTATTCCGTCGTAAGACTGTAAAGGTATGTTTAGATTGGGATGTGCCCATCCGGATTTGGGATGGGCCAAATCCCAATCCTTGTTCGTTAATGGATGGGGAAGGATTTGCAAATCTCATCTGTACCTACTTTTTTTACAACTCCTAATAAAAACATCTACTTTTTCTATAATTCCCCCAAAAAACATCTACTTTTTCTATAATTCCCAATGTGATGAAGACATCCTAACTATAATCCTACCTTATATAATCCCAAAACAAACACAAGATTTTCAAAATCCACCTTTTTGCAAAATCCATACAAATCCCAAATCCAAACTTGCAAAATCCACCTCCGCCCCAATCCAAACATACCCTAAATTTAGGGTATTTTTTTCAAAAAAACATTTTTCTGATGATTTATCTCCAATAATTTGAATTTAATTAACTGTTTTTAATATATTAATAATTATAATATACCACAAATTTTAATGTTGTATTATATTAATTATACGTACATGTTGTATAAACTAATTACATACATATCCCAGTCGCTAGCCAACTTTATCTTAATCTAATTAAGGTATATAATTATTAATTAGATTATTATCCATCAATTGTAATCTTGTTACTGTAGTAATAGCACAACTATATACTTTTATTATTTATGTCATTCAAGCGATCGATTTTACATATTTGAGAATATTTGATCGAACATGTACATATATCATCCACCGATTTAGTAAGTTCGTTGTCTTTGATTGAATTGAACTCATTTATAAAATTGAATTATTCATATAAGATTGTAAATAGAACTCAAACTATGGTTTTCGAACAAAACTCAAGGAAAAAGTCCAAAAAACGTGTCGAGAGTGGAACGAGACACTTAACGATAGAATTTCATTGATATTCCATCGCCAGAAAACTAAAACAACATCATTTTGAGAAACTACCAATGGAATTTCCATCGGTAATTATTTATTTAAAAATATTCAAATATTTTTCTCCCAAAATTTTTGAATAAGTTAAAACGACGTCATTTTGATCATGACAGAAATAAAATGCCTTCGTTTCCACCAGAATTTTTGATGAATTACCCATCAGTAAATCCATCTTTAATTCTGGATTAAATAAGGTCGCATGACCTTCTTCCCCGCCTCACTTCTCTCTCTCCCTCCCACCACTCGTCTGTAGCCTGTCGCCGCCACTAGTCTCTCTCTCACTCTCTTCCCTCCACCACCACCACCTGTCTTCGCCAACCCCCTGGACCCCTACTCCCCCTGCCCCTCACCCTCCCCCGCCACCCCCTGCCCCACCCCACACTACCCCCGCCCACATCCCTTCTTTATGGATTTTTTTACCGCCACCACCTTATTTTCGGATAAATGTTAGTGTGTATTTATATTTAATTTTATTTCCTTTTTTTAATTATGTTATTAATTAGTCCAATTCGTAAATTAGTTAGTTTAATTTTGTATGTTCCAATTTATTTAGTTGTTAATTTTATATTAAATTTAGTTGTATTGTTAATTAAACTTAGGTTATAATGTTAGTTTAGTTAGTTTTAAATTATAATTTTAAGTTTAGTATGATTTAATTTGCTATAATTTTTAGTTTAGTTGAATTAGATTAGTTTAGTTTAGTTAATTTTGTAGCGCCCAGGACAAAAACGAAGCATAATTGGTTAATTAAATAATTAAACCCTTAATTGAAATATTATTGTGTGCGCTATTCTTGACTGTTTAAATTTAATTACGTGCGTTTCAGATATGTGTTTAATGCATGTTTTAGATGGAAGAATAAGTTGTTCACGGAACATAGAATTTTATTTTACCATAAGATGCGTAACGAAAAAACGAGAAGATAGAAATGAACTAGAGGTCGATCGGAGTTACGTAGCTCTAGTAGTGAAGAAAACAGTGGAAAACGGAAGATACGATGTATACGAAGGGTAGAATACGAGATTTTTTATGGTGAATAGTAGTCTTTTCGGAGGAGTATATATAGGTTGGTTATAAGTCGAAAAGTCACACGAGCTCATAATCAAAAAACACGTAAGTTTTTTCTCCCTCTTCTCTTTCTTTTTTCGGTCGCCGCCGCCGGTGGCCGGAAAAGTCAACTTGCTCGGTTTCGAACGGTTTTCGCATAGGTTGTAGCTCTCGTCGAGATGAGTCTGGTGTTAGTCTCGTTTTTCTATTCTGACGGCTAGATCGCCGGCAAATCGCCGGAAAAACCTAAGTTAGAGTCAACCACCCTTTCTCTCTCCGCGTTTCTTGCTTTCTTTCTCTCGTCTTTCTCGCCGGAGTGGTAGATAGCCATCCCGGAGTGTAGGACCACAGGTTGGGGGTGGTGGTGCCGCCGGGGGGGCAGTGTGGCCGGAGTTGTGTGTGTGTGGTTTTGGTGGAAAACATGGGTTTGTGGGTGTGTTGTGTATGTGTTGTGTATGCTTGGGCTTGTGTGTTACAGGGTGTTGCCGGCAACGGGAGGTCACCGGCCATGGTGGCAGAGGTGTCACCAGCGATTGGAGGTCGCCGGCCGGAGCTAGAGGGTTTTGGTGGTGGTGGTGGTTGTTGGTGTGTGTTTGTATGTTTGGGGTTTTAGGATAAATTTGGAAAATTACTGTTCACGCAGGAAAGTCGCCGGAGATGGCGGCTGCCGGAGCTGGGTGGCCGGTGGGACCGGTGGGGGGCTTGCTATGCGCTGGTGGCGCATAGGGCCGTGCGTGAGGGTGCGGTCGTGCGCAGGTGTGCGAGAAACTGTGTGCGGCCACTGGAAGATGGCGCACGGTCGTGCGCGGGGAAGTGCGCGTTGCGCGCAGGAGAGCGTGCGCTGGGCACGAGCAGGCGTGCGCGGTGCGCGCGCCGGGTGCTATCGTGTGCGTCGTGTGCGCGTGCCGGGTAGTTGCCGTGTGCATTGTGCGCGCACCGTCGTGCTTTTTCGCGGGTCGGTCTGAGTTGTTTGTTTCTGTCGAGTTGTCGGGAGTCGGGGGTCTCGATCAAAGTCAACCTTTTACCAAAATTACCAATATACCCCTCAATCTTGAAACATTCCATTTGGGCTCGTTTCAACCTCGAATAAGTTCATTCTTTTTCCGCTGCGACCCGAATTCTTCCCTCTTTCATATTAGATTATGGAATTTACCTCTCACACTCTTCTCTTTATCCTTGATCTTCGAGTCTTTCTTTTTCCATCCCGTCTTCTCGATCGTTCATACTTTGAAAAACATTTATCTCTTTATTTATATCCGTCTTTTAATCTTTTGAGAATCTAGGCTATCACGGTACTTTTGTAGGCCATCTGTTGAATCGCATGCTTTAGGCTTGACAATTGAAACTTGTTAGATCACGAGATAACCTTTTATCGAGGTAGGGGTAATTTCTAATTCTTAACTTGTTCACTGTTTTCCCTATTTTGATGATCATTTGAGAAATGTTAGATGCTGTGTTTATAAGTCTTGTGCCGTACTTTATACTGTGCATGGGTTGCGGTCCACCTCTGACATGCATTCGCCTCCTATCCCATTTCTAATACTCTAGAAGGTTTGGCGGTCCTTGAAATACACCAACGGTAATGAGACCGTTTTTATAGGATAAGACGGGGAATACCCGCACCTATTCGTCCCTTACCATTTCTAATGTCTGATGTGCATTTTATATGCTGTGACACATGACTCTTGATATGTATCTTCGATTTTCTATATATATGTCGAATGTTATAAGATGCAGAGTTTATCCCCACGAGTGTATTCCACGCCCTCACCCCTTAATTTGTACTCACAATACAGGAGATGATGAACAGTAAAGCAGTAGAGAGAGAGATGGTGCCACATCTGGGATTTTCATAAATTATCTTTTACGAAGTAATAAGAAATAATGATCACTATCTTTTGAAATGTAAATATTAATTCTGTAATTTCTGATGATGATGGATCATGTAAGTTATTTTCCGCTGTGTTGACGTTTTTTTTAGAATCGGCTGTGACCGATGTTTTATATGATATGAAATTGGCTGTGACCGATGTTTATTATGATATGGAATCGGCTGTGTCCGATGTCTTATGAGTAAAGAATATGTTTGTCTCATATCTCCTTCTACTTCTGAGAGTCTCTTGCCTTCTTCATTTCTTCTTGCACGCCTCTGTTTTATAAAAAAAAAACTATAATAAAATTTTAAGAAAGAAAACGGGGCGTGACAATATGGTATCAGAGCTTAGTTCTACCCTTTGTAGGAGTTTGCTTGAATTGGCTTGATAAAGAGAAAATGAGATAAAACGCGTTGTAAATGTGAAAAATCTTTTCTAAAAGAGAAACAGATAAGCACCACTCTCTCTCTAGGCGTGTCTCTCCTTAAATCATATAACTTCATAAAAAGAATTATGTTTGATTCGTGTTATCTTGCTTACCTGATATAAATCGTTTAGGTTCGAAAAGATGATACGGATATAGTTTCATATAAAACAAAAACAACTCATATAGCTTATACTTGACATATGGCTAGAATTAGACATACCGCTAAAAAGCGGTCCAGCCGATAGAGACACGTGAGGTACGACTTAGACGATGCTTCTTTGAAAGTCGAGTGTCAGGGGACGTATCCGTTGGTGAACATATATCTAGATTATTTCATTGTTGGAGAGAGGTAGGGGGAACAGGGTGTCACGACCACATTTCTAATATAACTAGACATGTAATATATATTTATATTAAAGACCTGTAAGTGAGCGTGAGATTTTTTTTTAAATGTTGTGACAAATATTCTTGCACCCAAAACAAGATAAGAAAATATATAGCATGCTTCTTAGTATTTATCATAAAGTCAAGTCATACCCACTCCTATATTTTACATATTTATTCCCAAAAGAAAATGAAGATAAAACAGAAATCCATATTCTTTATCAAAACATTGTTTAAACCAAAATAAGCTCATAACATAGCCCAACAGGTCGTCATCCATGTACACCATCTCCGAACCCGTAGGAACCCAACAACATAGTCAGTAAGTCCATGAGCTTATACATCTTCAGGTTCACCTACAATGCATGAACTATATGAGCTAATAAGCTCAGTAAGCAGAAATCATGCATGCACTGTTATACAAATGGCTGTAAGGACTTTAAGAATATCATGAATGCATGACTTTGATATCTTTTACTATGTTGGGCCCTTGACCCATCTACAGTACATCGGAAAGGAGCTAGCTCAATAATCTCTGTACTTTGCTTTGCTTTGCTTTAAAGTCATGTTTATGGTCCAATATCTTCGAACCATAACCACGACTCGCATGCCATAGGCACACTTTTACTATGAAAGCCGTTACCGGCCTCGATGTACTAGTAGTGGTCAACTTTACTTTAACTTTGCTCTTTGTATGATATGATGTGCACACAGACTCAACATGTCTTCTATGTATACACCTATCTATGCTCATGAATGATATGTACAAAATTCAATGCCAATGCATCATCTTTAATCACACATAAAAAGTAATCACCAATATCAAGAAACACAAATTCACTATTATCATATAATACAAGTAAACACATAAAATACTATGTTCATGCATTGTAGTTGCAAATGAATTTCTACTTACCTTACTTCCACGTGAAATTCCTTGTCTCTTGTGTTATCAAGATTAATCTAAAATAACAAGTTAAATATTTTATTAGGATATTAAAACCAATTGAAGCAATTATGAAGGGTTACAACATTTTCTATCGAACTTACTCAAAAATAAGTTTCCTAAATCAATTTAGTTTATAGATAAATTCATTCTCAAAGTCTCCGAAACATTCACTTAATTTAAACTATTGATTAGAATTAATAAATTAAAAAAATAAAATTACATCTTCCACAATTGAATAACACATTTGCTGATTTTATTACAAAAACAATTATAGTATAAGGCTAAAAGAAATTACAGAAATTAAGCACTGTTCTCATTTTAAATTTTGATATTAATTCGTATAAAAGTGAGTTAATCAACTTATATTCATAATTATTCTAAAAAAATACATACATACATATAATTGAGTCAAGAAAACTGTTTAGCATCAATAATTGAACTTAATTAATCTTTAATAATTACATAACCAAACTAGCTTGGAAGTTAATTTGGGAGAAAAGACTCAATTGCCAAATATGAAATGTTAACTTAATTATAGGGTCAGTAGAGTCCAACTATTTATTATAATTTAAGCTACTTAGATTTATGGATATGTCAAGTCATCACATATTAACATTTTAAAATATATATGTTATTAAGACTTTTTTATTTGTGTTTTTTTTTTCATATAATTTACATATAATACTACTTCATTCCGCCACTTTGAAATGTAATGTTTGCTATTAGTTCGCAAGATAGCATATGTGCATATAACATTAACATGAAATATAAAATTATTCTTGTTATATTATATATATTAGAAACAAATTATTTTAATAAAAAAAATACATTTGTGTGTAATTTATTAGTGTGCATGTTATTCGTTATCAACTGTTTTTGTTGGTATTTTACGGACTTATAAAATTCTCCTTCTTAGTTTATTTAAGAAATTAATTAATTACATAAAAGGTTTTCGAGTTATTCTGAAATTAAGGGGTTAAATTATAAGTTTTAGGAACTTAATTAATTGCATAGAGATCCTTAAAGTTATTTAAATTTACGAAAGAAACCCATTACCCTTCTCAATACCAAGGTGTTGTGTTTCATCGTGGCTGGTGACGGGAAGTGAGCGGCGACACCGGCCAAACATCTAGCCATCTCAAGCCCTCCCACACATGGATACACCACAACACACCCCTTGCTTCCTCGTCACTCTTGATATAAGAAGAAAGAGACGCCATAAGAGACAAAGAAGGGGAGAGATATGGAGGTTGCAGGAGACGAAAGTAAGAAATAAAAGGGAGAATGGTAATAGGAAAAGTACAACAAGGAAAAAGAAACAAAGAGAAAGAGACACGTGTTGCCAAGTGCCAAGCTTTGATGGTATGCCACCTATCCATATACATATATTATTATATATATTAATTGTAACATTAACTAATGTTGTTTATATATATACCCATACACATACGCCATTATATATATATATGTTTATAATTTACATTTTGAGTTTATTTTCCTTTCATAATTTATACTACTATTATTAAATAATTCATATCATCTTCATCTAGGTCTTGTATTAATTATGAAAACTTTTGTAATATTTTACGTAGTCAAATTTTAATTTGGGGTGTTACACAGAGGTAGTATCCCTAATATACAGGCTTGCTCACATATGATTCATACCTTGCCGGACGAATGGGCGGCTAGGGCGCGCCTCGTTTTCCGAGATGAAGTTGTGTATTCAGCTGTGGATAACACACCTGTTGTAAAGAATATGTTGGATTTGTGGGGCCGTCATGGCCTTCCGACTATCCCCGAGCCAGGACCTTATGATCCTTCTAGTGGCAGCTCTGAGGCCAAAGACGATGATTCGGAGGAGGATCCTGAAGAGGATCCCGAGGAGAATCCTGAAGAGGATCCCGAAGAGGACAACCTGAATGCAGGTGACCCAAGGGATGTGGCACCGGGCCTGTAGGGACCTCTGTCGCCTCCAGCTGTTGTGGCATAGATGATAGGAGGATGACCGTTATTTTGTGTATATAGACTAGGAATGACGAAACTTTTTAATATGTATGTGGTAGTTATTTAACTAGTAAGTGTATATAATCCTTTTGGTATGGGGTAAAGGCTACCCATATTTTGCTTATATGTATATTTGAAGCACGTGTATTTCCTTTCTATATTATGGAATCTACGTTCGTATCTCTCCACGCTTGCTGTGTTTATTTTTCTTTACTTATTATATTAGTTTGAAACCTGAACGATATATACATATACATCGCAACAGAATCATGTCTAGAGGACGACCCCGTAGAGACCAAACACCAATGGCCAATCAGCCAGAACGAGAAGCAGATGCAAGCATGGGAGATCTAGTGTCGGTGCTGAGAGGACTAGCATAACATTTTAAGGTTACGCGAGCCGCACCACCACTAGTTAGGTCTGATCCGAATTTAATATACGAACAATTTCGGCGTTTTAATCCACCGACGTTCAGTGGGAAAGGTGAACCAGTAGATGCAGATGAGTGGTTGAGATCACTAGATCGATTGTTTGAGCATTTGGCATGTACTAAGAAACATAAGATTTCATGTGCGATTTTTCAGCTCACGGAGGAGGCAAGCCATTGGTGGGATTCTTATGAGAGGACATTGTTGCCGAATTAAAGGGAAGAGATGACGTGGGAAGATTTTAAAGAAGTGGTTGCTCATCATTTTATACCACAGTCCTACCGAGACAGAAAGAAAACAGAGTTTCTACATCTCCGTCAAGGAACTATGACGGTAGGAGAATACGATTGAAAATTTAACCATCTGAGCAGATATGCCACTCACCTGGTTGACATTGATGCCAAAAAGTCCCGAAGATTCAAAAAGGGTCTACGCCCAGAGATTGGATCGATTTTGGTAGGACATGGAGTTATGACTTATTCTAATGTAATTGAGCGAGCTCAAGAAATTGCCTCCCGACTGCGATTGGATGCGATGCCTCCTAAGAAATTTGCTCCGACGCCTATAAAAAGGAAGTGGACTGGCTTGAGTAAGGGCTTTACTCAAAACAAGTTTTCGAGGGCAAACAACGCTCCACTACTCCCCACTCCTCGTCCTAGGGATTCGTGCCCTAGATGCCGAAGGGTACACATGGGGTTGTGTCAACAAGAAACACGGAGCTGCTACTCATGTGGGGCATCGAGGCATATTGCAGTAAATTGTAGAAAGTCGAAAGGCCCAGCGGTTGCAACCACAAGTTTGAGGCCGAAAGCAGGCAGAGCGCGGGCCTTTGCTCTTACTCGCCCGGAGGCTGCAGAAGGGTCGGAAATGATGACAAGTATGTTAACAATATGTGATATACCTGCTCTCATTTTATTTGATACCGGAGTGACCCACTCTTTTATCTCTGTCAATTTCTGTAAAATATTGAAGTTTGAGGACGGTAGGGTAGTCGCTAAAACCCTAGAGATTAGTATTCCATCGGGAAAAATAGTAAAGACGAAACACATGTAGTGTCATCTAAAGATTGCCTTTGAGAATAGGATCCTTCTAGCCGATCTTCACGCAATGGAAATGAAGGATTTTGATATAATTCTAGGGATGGATTGGCTTGAGTCAAACCACGCAGTGATTAAGTGCCGTACAAGAGAAATAATCTTTTAAACACCTGGAGAACTAGAGTTCACTTTTTACGGAGTACGAGTTAAAGTTGATACGAGATTATATCAGCCATGAAGGCAACTCATATGCTTAGCAAAGAAAATTGCGAAGCTTGGTTGGTCAACATGATGGGTGATTTTGAGCAAAGAATGAGTTCTATAAAAAATGTACCTATTGTGAGGGAATATATGGACGTATTCCCAGAAGATTTACCTGGCCCTCCACCAGATCGACTAGTGACCTTCGCGATTGTTCTTGTACCGGGGTCAGCACCAGTGTCGAAAGCTCCATATCGGATGACACCGAAGGAATTACAAGAATTGAAGGTGCAACTACAAGAACTTCTGGATAAAGGTTTCATTAGACCAAGCGTGTCGCCTTGGGGAGCTCCAGTGCTTTTTGTGAAGAAGAAAGATGGAAGCTTCTGGATTTGTATTGATTATCGGGAGCTGAACAAGAGAACTATCAAGAATAAGTATCCACTACCTCGAATTGAAGATCTTTTTGATCAGTTAAGAGGTGTCAGTGTGTTCTCGAAGATTGAGTTAAGGTCTGGATATCATCAGATGAAAGTCAAAGATGCAGATATATCTAAGACAACATTCAGAACAAGATATGGCCACTACGAGTTTGTAGTAATGCCATTTGGAGTTAGCAATGCATCAGCTGTCTTCATGGACTTGATGAATCGTGTTTTCCATGCATATCTCGATCGTTTTGTTATCGTGTTTATCGATGATATTCTCATCTATTTGTGTGATAGAATGCAACATGAGCAATATCTCAGGATTGCACTGGGAATTTTACGAAAAGAAAAGAAAAGCTTTATGTAAAATTCAAGAAGTGCGAATTCTGGATGGACAAGATAGGTTTTCTTAGTCATATTGTCTCTTCACAGGGGATCGAGGTAGACCCCGACAAAGTTGCAGCTGTCAGTAAATGGGAAACTCCAACAAATGTCAAGGAAGTACGGAGTTTTATTGGTATGACTAGGTACTATCGAAGATTCATAGAAGGATTTTCGAAGATTGCTGCTCCTATGACTCGATTGATACGAAATGACGTAAAATTTCAATGGACTGAACAATGCGAGTATAGTTTCCAAGAACTAAAGAAGAGACTGACAGAAGCACCAATCTTGACAGTTCCGGACATAACAAATGAGTTCGTGATCTACAGTAATGCGTACAAACAAGGTTTAGGGTGTGTTCTGACGCAACAAGGAAAAGTGGTGGCCTATGCATCCCGACAATTGAAAGCTCACGAACAAAACTACCCAACACATGATCTGGAGCTAGTTGCTGTTCTGCACGCCCTTAAAATCTGGAGACATTATCTATATAGCGTGAAGTGCGAGATTTACACTGATCATAAGAGCCTGAAATATTTCTTCGAACAGAAGGAGCTCAACATGAGGCAGAGAAGGTGGCAAGAGTTGGTGAAGGATTATGACATTACGATCCATTATCACCCTGGAAAAGCGAATGTGGTGGCTGATGCACTTAGCAGAAAAGGAAAAGGGGTTGTGAAGTCTATGATCACCAACCAACATCAACTAGTCGAAGAAATGTCAAGGCTGAATCTGGAAATAGTCTCATCTCCGAACAACATCGAAGCCATGATGGCAACTTTGGTTCTGAAACCTACACTTCGTGAGCGAATCATTGAAGCTCAAAAGAAGGATAACTTCTTAACGAAGATGAAAGATCGTATGGACAGTGGAAGAGCTGAAGGTTTCTCCGTTGCAACGGATGGAGCCCTTGTCTTCAGGGGAAGAATATGCGTGCCAAAGGATGAAAAATTGAGAGAAGAAATCCTTGAAGAAGCTCACTGTACGCCGTTGTCAGCACATCCTGGAGGTACAAAAATGGACCGAGATTTGAGGGAAAATTTTTGGTGGAGGAATATGAAAAGAAGCATCGGACTGTTCGTAAAGAAATATCTGGTTTATCAATAAGTAAAAGCTGAACATCAATGACCCGCTGGATTACTAACTCCGTTGGAAATACCGGAATGGAAGTGGGAGCATATAGCTATGGATTTTGTAGTTGGTTTACCTAGAACCAAACGAGGGAACCATGCAGTATGGGTAATTGTGGATAGATTAACAAAGTCTGCACATTTCTTACCAATCAAGATGACTTTCGGATTAGATAAGTTGGCTCGAATTTATCTCGAAAAGATTGTCCGATTGCATGGTGTACCGGTTTCTATAGTATCAGATAGAGATCCTCGATTTACATCTAGATTTTGGCAAAGTTTACAAAAGGAGTTAGGGACCAGGCTAGCCTTCAGTACAACTTTCCATCCTCAAATAGATGGACAGTCAGAAAGAACAATACAGATTCTGGAAGATATGTTAAGGGCTTGTGTTTTGGATCTTCAAGGGACTTGGGAGGAACACTTGTGCTTAGTGGAATTTGCATACAACAACGGTTACCAAACCACAATTGGGATGGCGCCATATGAAGCTCTTTATAGAAGGAAATGTCGCTCTCCTATTTGTTGGGACGAAGTAGGTGAAAAGAAGGTGTTGGGACCTGAATTGGTGGATCAGACAGTCGAAGTAATAAAGAAAATTCAGGAAAGAATAAAGACAGCATAAGATCGACAAAAAGCATATGCAGATAAAAGACGACAGGAGCTAAAATTCGAGGTGGGAGACCAAGTTTTTCTGAAGGTGTCACCCACTAAAGGAGTTCATCGTTTCGGAAAGAAAGGAAAGCTAAAGCCGAGATACATAGGACCATTCGAGATTTTGGAACGAGTTGGAGAGGTCGCATACTGTCTAGCTCTACCGCCGGACTTCTTAGGAGTACACAACGTTTTTCATGTATCTATGCTAAGAAAGTACGTATTCGACCCAAATCACATTATCGAATAAGAAGACATGGAATGGGAGAAAGATTTGACCTATGAGGAAGTCCCCATAGCCATCCTGGATAGAAAGAATCGCCAGTTAAGAAATCGAGAGGTGGCTATAATGAAAGTTCAATGGAGCCGTCATGGGAAAGAAGAAGTAACATGGGAACTGGAAGATCAAATTTTGAAGAAATATCCCGATTTACCCTATCTAGGTACACATCTGAATGAATCAAGCATGAACTTAATTTAAATGAACAGATTGGAATTCTTTGTAAATACTGTTTAACTCTAGTCTTGAAGATCAGATATGTCTTATCCTACCGACTTGGACCGCTTACAGTGATGGAGTTCGATGCAATCCTGAGAGATGGATGCAAACTAAAACAAAAGATAGACAGAAAGCTGGACCATTAGCTAACAGATGGTCCACAGCCTATTGGTTTTTACATGTAACCATCCCATTTGTGTATATCCGGCACCGATAGAAATATCTAAGAATCGGCTTCGAGGAGAGGATTCAGTTTTGCCGTTTCTAGTTAAGCTTCAAATTTCGAGGACAAAATTCTTTTAAGGGGTAAGGGATGTAGCGCCCAGGACAAAAACAAAGCATAATTGGTTAATTAAATAATTAAACCCTTAATTGAAATATTATTGTGTGCGCTATTCTTGACTGTTTAAATTTAATTACGTGCATTTCAGATATGTATTTAATGTATGTTTTAGATGGAAGAATAAGTTGTTCGCGGAACATAGAATTTTATTTTACCATAAGATGCGTAACGGAAAAACAAGAAGATAGAAACGAACTAGAGGTTGATCGGAGTTACGCAGCTCTAGTAGTGAAGAAAACAGTGGAAAATGGAAGATACGACGTATACAAAGGGTAGAATATGAGATTTTTTATGGTGAATAGTAGTCTTTTCGGAGGAGTATATATAGGATGGTTTTAAGTTGAAAAGTCACACGAGCTCATAATCGAAAAACACGTAAGTTTTCTCTCTCTTCTCTTTCTTTTTCCGGTCGCCGCCGTCGTTGCCGCTAATGGCCGAAAAAGTTAACTTACTCGGTTTCAAATGGTTTTTGCATAGGTTGTAGCTCTCGTCGCAATGGTTTTCTATTCCGACGGCTAGATTGCCGGTAAATCGCCGGTCAACCGCCAGAAAAACCTAAGTTGGAGTCAACCACCCTTTCTTTCTTCTCGTTTCTTACTTTCTCTCTCTCGTCTTCCTTGCCGGAGTGGTAGATAGCCATCCCGGAGTGTAGGACCACAGGTTGGGGGTGGTGGCGCCGTTGGGAGGGCGGCGTGGCCGGAGTTGTATGTGTGTGGTTTTGGTGGAAAACATGGGTTTGTGTGTGTGTGTTGTGTATGTGTTGTACGTGCTTGGGTTTGTGTGTTGCAAGGTGTTGCCGGCGACGGGAGGTCGCCTGCCATGGTGGCAGAGGTGTCGCCGGTGACTGGAGGTCGCCGGACGGAGCTAGAGGGTTTTGGTGGTGGTGGTTGTTGGTGTGTGTTTGTATGTTTTGGGGTTTGGGAGAAATCTGGAATATTACTGTTCACACCCGAAAGTCACCGGAGATGGAGGCTGCCGAAGCTGGGTGGCCGGTGGGACCGGTGGGGGGTGGCGCCGCCGCAGTAGGGGCTTGTTGTGCGTTGGTGGCGTGCTGGTGCGCGTAGGGCCGTGCGCGAGGGCGCAGTCGTGCGCGGGTGTGTGAGAAACTATGCGCGGCCACTGGAAGATAGCGCATGGTCGTGCGTGGGGGAGTGTGCGTTGCGCGTAGGAGAGCGCGCGCAGTGCATGCGTCGGGTGTTGTCGTGTACGTAGTGTGCGCGCGACGGGTGCTCTCGTGTACACGCGCAGAGTGCTTACCGTGTGCGTTGTGCGTGCGTCGGTGAGCTTTTTCGCGGGTCGGTCTGAGTCGTTTGTTTCTGTCGAGTTGTCGAGAGTCGGGGGTCTCGGTCAAAGTCAACCTTTTACCAAAATTACCAATATACCCCTCAATCTTGAAACATTCCGTTTGGGCTCGTTTCAACTCCGAATAAGTTCACTCTTTTTCCGTTGCGACCCAAATTTCTTCCCTCTTTCTTATTAGATTATGGAATTTACCTTTCACACTCTTCTCTTTATCCTCGATCTTCGAGTCTTTCTTTTTCCATCCCATCTTCTTGATCGTTCTTTCTCCGAAAAACATTTATCTCTTTATTTATATCCATCTTTTAATCTTTTGAGAATCTAAGCTATCACGGTACTTTTGTAGGCCATCTGTTGGATCACACGCTTTAGTCTTGACACTTAAAACTTGTCAGATCAGGTGATAACCTTTTATCGAGGTGGGGGTAATTTTTAATTCTTAACTTGTTTAATGATTTCCCTATTTTCATGCTCGTTTGAGAAATATTAGATGTTTTGTTTATAAATGCTGTGCCATACTTTATACTATGCATGGGCTGCGGTCCACCTCTGACATGCATTCGCCTCCTATCCCATTTCTAATACTTTGGAAGGTTTGATGGTCCTTGAAATGCACCAATGGTAATGAGACCGTTTTTATAGGATAAGACGGGGAATACCCGCACCTATTCGTCCCTTACCATTTCTAATGTCTGCTGTGCATTTTATATGCTGTGACAACGTGACTCTTGATATGTATCTTCGGTTTTCTATACATATATCGAATGTTATAAGATGCAGAGTTTATCCCCACGAGTGTATTCCACGCACTCACCCCTTAATCTGTACTCACACTACAGGAGATGACAAACAGTAGAGCAGTAGGGAGAGAGAGATGGTGCCACATTTGGGATTTTCATAAATTGTCTTTTACGAAGTAACAAGAAACAATGATCACTATCTTTTGAAATGTAAATATTAATTCTGTAATTTCTGATGATGATGGATCTTGTCAGTTATTTTCCGCTATGTTGACCTTTTTGAGAATCGACCGTGACCGATGTTTTATATGATATGAAATCGGCTGTGACCGATGTTTATTATGATATGAAATCGGATGTGTCCGATGTCTTATGAGTAAAGAATGTGTTTGTCTCATATCTCCTTCTACTTCTGAGCGTCTCTTGTCTTCTTCCTTTCTTCTTGCACGCCTCTATTTTATAAAAAAAAACTCTTATAAAATTTTAAGAAAGAAAACGAGGTGTGACAAATTTAGGTTATTAATTTAGTTCTTTTAATTTTAGTTTAGTTTCACAAAATTAGTTCATTTATTTAATTTCAGCAAATGGTTGAATTAATTACTTTAGTTTTTATTTAATCTAATTTCTGGTGGTTTAGTTTGCTACCCAACTTTTGGGTATTTTGGTGTCACGTCACTGCCACCTCAAAAGTAAAAAAAACCTCTACCTCTAAACAAATACCCCACAAACCATTCTACCAAAAAAGTAACTATTCATGGTCCTACTATCAAATCACTCATATATTTTGTATATCTTTATTAATTTACCATCTCTATTTATTATTTTATTTTATAATAAATAAAAATTCACAATATTTCAATTGATATAATTAATTTTTTAATTTTAATTATTTATTTAATTTAGTAAAATATGAAATAAAATTAGACAATATATTATTAAAATTATTAAAAAAAATACATGGAATAATACAATAAAAAAAGACAATACATTGCAAAATAACAAAATATTCGTCGGAAGATAAATTGATATTTAGCTAATTATTGCCGAATCTTGTCCATACATGCTCAATCAAGTCAACTCGAAGTTGATGATGTTTGTCTCTATCACGTAGTTGAGAATTCCTCATGAGGTACTCATTGAATACTCTATCAGGTCCTGGAATTACTTGTGGAGCACTATTAGAGTTAGTAGGTACGTCTAACCAATCGGATGTTGTATCTCCTCCATTCTTAATTATCATGTCTTGTAAGATAATACAAGCATACATGATATTGTTCAAGTTATTCTTGTACCAGAAACGACTTGGACCTTCAATCATTGCCTAGCAAGCTTGAAGCACTCCAAAGGCCCATTCGACATCCTTTCTAGCAGCCTCTTGCATTTCCTTGAAATTCTTTCTCTTTGGATCTTGAGGACATTGAAAGCTCTTCACAAATTTTGCCCACTCAGGATAGATTCCATCTGTAAGATAGTATCCTTGATTATATTGCATACCATTTATTGTAAAATTAGCAGGTGGAACACGTCCTTGTAAAACGTCGTTGAATAAAGGAGACTGGTTGAGCACGTTGATGTCGTTATTCGACCCTGCAACTCCAAAGTAAGCATGTCATATCCACAAGTCTACAGACGCGTCTGCTTCAAGCATGATTGTTGGGACGCCGTGATCACCTCTTGTAAATTGACTTTTCCAAGCAACCGGACAATTCTTCCAAGCATACAATCAAGGCTTCCCAACATTTCGGAAAAACTGTGCCTCTATTCATGTATTTGTAATAAGCGTTGATAGTCAGCAGCACTAGGCTTTCTCAAGTAATATTCACCAAATACTTCAATCACATATCGGCAAAAATTAAATAAACAATCAATATCGGTTTTTTCAGCAATTCGTAGGTACTCATTGTAATGGTCGGTTAGACCAAAATATGCTAGTTGGTGTATGACCATCGTGTATTTTTGAAGTGGTGAGAAACCTCTTCTTCCAGTTGCATCAACCCTCTATTGAAAATATTTATTGTGGGACTCTAATGCATTAACTATGCATAAGAATAAATCTTTACTCATTTGGAATCATCGTTGATACACGTCATTACCCCAGGTCGGATTTTCTGAGAAGTAATCATTGAAAAATCTAGCGTGTGCCCCCTCACGATCTCGTTCCACATATGTTTTTCATTTTCTGGTTGTGTCATTCATTATGAACTCGATGAGACTGTCACTATCGCTCTCGTCGGAGAATGAGTTTGGAGATGAAGACATGTTTGATAATTTGGAAATAAAATTATGAATGAGTGAGAAGGACAATGAATTTGTGTAGTGGTAAATCTGAAAGTGTGGTAAACCAATATATAATGTGTTGGGATATTTCTAACTAGGTTTCGATGAGACAATGTAACTTTGGATAGGAAGTTAGAGTACCCATTTTCCACGTTTTATAAGTGGATTACAACTTTATAAGTCTATCTTTCTATGTTGATTATTTGTAAAGATGTAAAAATCAGAAAGATAAAATAAACTGATGTTAGCAGGATTCTGGATATGAAGAAGCCTTAAAGACTGTTTTTTAGCAAGAAAAGTTAGTAAGCAGAAGATGAAGACAAGATCAGGAATCTGGATCAGTAAGCAGCAAATAGAAAACAGTAAGGAGAACTAGAAGTTGACTGCAGGATTCAGAAACAATAAGCTGTTGAGGAATCAGTAAGGAGGATTCAGGAACAGGTAGCTATTCTGAATAAGGAAGCAGTCACAGATCAGAAAGTTGGTGCAGAACAGTAAGCAGCTACTGCAACCTGAACAACAAACTGTAAGTTATACTATCTCATTCATTGCAGTACGAGGTATTTTTATTAAATGCAATACAAGGTATCTGCCTGACCAAGTTACCAATAGATAGAAGTTAGTGCCCAGCCAATGAGGTGATGCCATCTGGACCACGGATCTGCAAAAGTATTGTAGCCGAGGAATGACGCCATTAATGCGGATTAGAGTAGGACATGCCCTACAACCCAGTTCTTCAAGGCGTATTTATTGCGAAGATTTGTAAGATCTATTTGAGTTTCTTCAAAGGACAATCCTCTCTTCAATGGAAATTTTCCTCACAGTATATATAGGAGGATGGATTGACCAAGGAGACTACCGAACAACTGACTTTATTTTCGAGGCTCTCAAACTCTCAAGCTATTCTCAAGTTTTCTAATTTGTTCAGTCACTCGAGCTAAGCATTCAAGTTCTAAAGGCTGACTTCGAGTTGCACCAGTTGAGGAAACCCTATATACTTTTAACCATCTGCTATGTGCTAGGTTGTTTTAGTTTGGTGTCTTTAGTTGGAAGGATTAGATCCTCGCTAAGTATTAAGACTTGTGTAGGCTTATAACTCTATGTGAGTTTTGTACCCTGTGTGGGATATTGCCTAGGAATCTGTTGATTCTAGTAGGTTAACTTGATAGTAAAACAAACTGACCTAATAAAGATCCTTATCTGAGAAGGAGTAGAGTGGGTGTAGAAGGATTACACCACCTTCGAACCACTATAAACCTCTATGTGTTAATTGTTTTTGATTACTTACTACATTGCATTATTTATATATCTATCTTGCTGCATTTATCATAAGCATACTGCTAAAAGGATCCTGACAAAATCATACTTGTGAAAAAAAATATTTTTCAAAAGAAACTATATCTTTGAATTTCCGCAGCGTACTGTGATAATGAGATAGTAAGCTGAATCAGCATTCTGCCAGCTTACTGAATCGAGTGAGTTGTTGTATTCTCTGTAGAATCAGCAACCTGTTTACAGAAAAGTTTTAAAACGCAAAATTTGATAGAGGTTCATTCACCCCCTCTGAACCTCTGACCACTTGGGACCAACATATTATGATTTCCAATGGCTAGTTTATAATGGCTAGTTTTCCAACGACTAGTTTCCAATAACAAGTTTTATAACGGCTAGTTTTGCAATGGCTAGTTTTCCAACGGCTAGTTTTCCAACGATTAGTTTAATAACAGAAAAATAAATATATTACATAAAAACAGAAAATTATATTACATAAAATTAAAGGAAACTACAACACACATAATTAAAACAACAATAAATGAAATTACATAATTAAAACAAAAGGTAAATAAAATTACAAGCCCCAATTATTCTTTATCTGATCGTACATGTGGAGATGTATATGTAGTTGTTCATCTGTTATCTTTGAGGCATCCTTCATGTGGATTTTGTACTCACGTGTTTTAGCGAGACTAACTACTGCAGATAGTTTTGCTGTGTTATACCCCTCTAAATCAGCTAATTTTTCATCAATTTTCTCTCGACTTCGTTCAGCATCATTTAATTTTCCTTTACCCTTTGCCATTCTTTTAGCCACTTTTTACCCCATTGGACGCGTGCACTCTATATTGCAATCGTCATGAGCGCTCGACTTGATGTTGGTAGACGAACTATATGCTCCAGATGTAGAAATTTTAGTCCTTTTTGTACCACAAAAATCATCATCTAGATCTGCAAACTTGGGACTGTCTTTCAAAAGCATCCAGGATCCCACATGCTTAAAACCCTACTTCTCATAGAGTTGTGCATACATTTTTTGTGCCTTTAGCATAATATCTACATCACTTGAACTGCTTTCCCAATTCTTATTTTCCTTAATGTAGATTGCATTAAACCATTTGCATTTTTTCTGATGGGTATAAAAATGTGACTTCAATATGACCTATGTTTTCAACTGCATGTTGGCTAGACGATTGTTGTTGTACGCATCAACAATCCGGATCCACATTTGCTGCAATTTTTTAGCATTTCTTACAACCGAATCTGTGCTAATATCTAGCTAGTAACTTACAAGAAGCTCGTTTTCTGCATGAGAGTACATTATCTTTTGAGGTGGCTAATGAGTGTTGACATCTTTGGCACTTGGATGATCGTCAATGAGGTTGATATTCTCAAGGCTTATTGAGAGCATTGTGGTGAGAAAGGAGCTGATCTTTGAGAAGTTGGAGTTGGAGATTCTTATTAGTGCCTGATCCATCTGTATTGAATCTCCTTGATGAGTTTGAACCCATGGGCAGAGGAACCTCCATATGGAGGATGCGACATGAAGGGGAATTACGGTGGATACATATAATGTAGTGGAAAGTTTTCAAACTTCTGATAAATTTGGAGGATGAAAGGGGAAATTTTGGGAACTAGCATCTTCAGGACGAATGTTGAAATTTTGAGGATGAATATTGTTATTTTGAGAAAATGTTTTTTCTCCAGAATTGGAAGAATTAAACCAATTCATCCAAGAATATTTATCCATTCTATGAATGAGATGTGTAGAAATTGATATTTGAAAATTGTAAAAAGTGATAGAAAATTGTTGAATTAGATCATGTATTTATAGTGGAAAGATTCTTAATTAAAAAAATTGGATATATAGCCGTTTTTAAATGGCTATAAATAGGAAACATACAGGCAACAAGTACTTGCAGTGTGGAAAGTAAAGAAAAAATAAATAAATAAAAAACAAACGGCTAATGTACAGTAATTTCGTAACATTAATTAAAAAACAATTCCTGCTATAGTAAAATTTGTGCAAAATTAAAAAAAAATTTAATGATGCGGATCCCAACGCCACTCATGCGTGGAGATTACACACCAAATCTGTTCCTTCTTTTTGGACGTGGCTACCACTCTTTCTCTCCCTCTCTCTTTCTTCCCTTCTTCTCCCTATGAAGCAATTACTCTCCCCTTCTCTTCTTCCTCTCCCTCTACCCCATCTCTCCCAACCATCTCCCCCTTATTCTACCTATGCCACATCAACAAATACCTCAAATGGGTAGCACAATTGGAGGTTCTTTTAATGGTGAAGTAGTTGGGAATTGTTGATATGTTTGGAATTGTATGCTATTTTTATTTTAGAGACGGAGAGTTGATAACTTTGTAAATTTGTGAATGCGTAGAAATGCTGCCGAATTTTCATTAGAATTTAGAGTTAATTAATTTTATACTCGTTCATAATTATTAATTTACTACAATGTTATGTTAGTTATAATTTTTATCAAATAAAAATTAGTTTTTAGTTTAGTTAAATTAGATGAATTAAAAATAATAGTTTTGTAAATTCTCATCACAGCAGGCTGCGTCATAGGCGCCTGCTAATCCCTCTAGTCAACAATCTTGTGGACTAATTCCGGAGTGTGAGTACATTTTAATTTCTATTTTTTTTGTTATTATTTAATAAATTTTATTTATGGCTAATTAAATTCAATTGTACAGCATAATGTCGTTACATCAATGTTGATCCCTTCTGAAGGAGGTGTTTGAGAGCTACCTCTATGCGAAGGGTTTCAGTTAGAAGTTGGTCTCGCCCGACACCAAGGTAGTATATTGGGAGGAGTTCTTGGTAAGTTTATGTTAGTCCCAAGTAGTTAGAGGTTCAGAGGGGGGTGAATAAACCTCCATCGATTTTTGAACTTTTTAAAACTTTGGTGAATAGGTTACTGATTCAAGGAGGAATGCAGTAACCTGACTTGATTCAAAAACCCAGCAGAATACTGATTCAGGTTCCTGACTCGGTATCACAGTATATACAATGGAAAAATGTTTTCTTTCGCAAATATGTTGTTAGATAAAGGGTTTTAGCAGTATGCTTGTGATGTATGCAGTAAGATAGATATCTAGAAAGTAAACTGTAGCAAATAAATCAAAGCAATAAAACACTTATGGCTTATAGTGGTTCGAAGGTGGTGTAATCCTTTTACGTCCACTCTACTCCTTCCTAAGGGAGGAACTTCGTTAGGTCAGTTCAATTTACAAGTCTCAACTTTACAAACCTCTTCCTAACAAGTTATACCTACAGAATCCCAAATTCTTAGGCCACAACCCACACAGGGTACACAATCCCACACAGGGCAAATAGCCTATATAAGACTATATACTTAGCAAGGATCTCAATCCTATCAACTAAGTTACACCAAATAAAACAACCTAGCGCACACAACACAAATGGTTAAATGATAAAGGATTTATTTAACTGTTGCGGTGAAGTCAGTCTTGAACTTGAGAGCTCGAACACTTGAAAGGTAGACTGCTTCGAAGGTTGAGTGACTGAACTTGAAAGCTTGTGAAATATGTGAGCTTGCAAAATCTTGAGAATAGATGGTAGTTCAATTGTTCAGTTGTCCAGTAATCTTTATAGTCACTCCACTCTTCTATTTATATTAGTTGGAAAAATACCCGTTGAAGAGAGACATTGTCCATATCATGCCAAAAAGTGATCTTCAAATATTTGCAATTAATGCGTTTGAAAAATGCGGCTACTGGTCCTTATTATTTCTCTGACCCACATTAAATACGACATACTTCCGCTACAGTGCTTGTAGAACCGCGGATCCAGATGACATCTTTTTATTGGCTTGACACAAATCTCTATCTAACGGATCCTTGACAAGAGCCATTCCTCGTGTGATATCAATGTGTTCCTCGTACAACATTGAATATGTCTGATACATTTACTGCTTCCTGCAAAGGTTGCAGTGATTTTTACTGCTTTGTGCCAGCTTTTCTGATCTGCATCAGCTTCTTGTTCCAGAACTGCTTCCTGTTCTCGAAACCTGCAGTCAGCTTCCTATTCTCTGTATTATCTGCTTATTGGTCCAGATTCCTTCTTCAGCTTTCTGTTCTCCCTTCACAAGGGCAGTCTTTAAATCTCTTTAAGAACCAAAAACCTGCTAAGGATCAGTTGTTTCTATCTTTTCTGATCCATATAACTTAGAAGTTATATCTAAGAATATTAAGCATATCAGACCTTAGTTCACTTATAAAATGTGGAAAATGAGTACTCAAAAGTTTCATCTAATATTACATTATCTCATCAAAACCTAATCAGAAATATCCTAACAATTTCCCTTTTTATGATGATGATAAAACCCATTAGTAAGTAGTAAAAACAGATGTACTTTCATACGAAAAAAAAGTACTATACAAAGAATCAGAGCTATATACAAATGAATAAACTAGCTCAGATCTTAAGAAAAGAAGTACAAATAATACAAGAATTCTTTTTATAGGAAATGCTCACTCTATTGGTTTTACGAGGTAATAGCAGTAAGCACGTCCTCATCAGGTTCTATTGTCGCCAGACAACTCCCTCTCCAAATAGCTTCTTTTTAACAATATCATGTCCTGAGGTAGTTTGTTGTTTCTTCCTGATGGCTTCTTCATATTTCGTTTCTTTCCACCAATTTAAGATGGATTCCTAATACGATTTCTCCATCTGCTCAGCGATCCGAGGAATCTGTATCCATCTTAACCAAAACTCCTGGCAATAGGGAATCTCCTCTCCTTTATTCACTCTTTCGATCATCTTCAACCGACAGCCTAGCTTCACTTCTCTCGCAAGCACTTCATACTTCTTTAAAACTTTCTCAACAGTTGGAGAATCTTTAAAGAAGTTAGCTCTAGAGAGATTTTTAAAATATCTCAAGTATTCTGACCTTTTGAAGAGAGTGATCTCTTTGAAAGTTGGGTTCCTGCTTGTAGGCAGATCTACTTGCTCAAAGATATTCAGATTCCAGAAGGAATTGTTATCAGGTCTCTGATCCAGTAGCACATCTATCTCAGCTGGAGCAGTTTCCCTGTTAAGATCAGGTGTTTCTTGGTCAGGAAAGACATGTAAGGCAAAGTCTATCTTCTCAGCAACTTTAGATCTTCAAAGTCCAACAACTCCCAGCCTCGAAATCTAATCAGCTTGCTTCCTCATTCTCTCTTCATCTGTTTCCTTCAACTCTTTCTACATTTCTTTACTTAGCAAAAGACATATGGGCATAGCCATAAAAGGTTTAGCATGAGTAACCTAGCTTTGCAGTCTTTGTTGTTTTCTTTCTCGCCCTTGGCTAGATTGCTGTCTTTGAGTTCTCTGATGGGTAGCAACACCGGCAACCTGTCCTTCTTTCTGTAATGCAGTACTGCTTGCTGTCTGGGTCCCAACAGCCCCAGTACTTGCATCATCTTCTCCATCATTATCTTTTCTTCTCCTTTTTGGCTCAATCTAACCATGACCAGTGTCAAATCATTTGGGCTTGACAACCTGGGTCAGAGGAGCATCATCATCATCATCAGCATCAATTTCCCCAGCAGTGGCTTCCACCATTGCATTATCGGGTTCAGTATGTTGCTTGCCAGTATGCTGCTTGCCACTTACTTCCCCATTTTTTGTATCATCAACTTTAGTAGTGTAGGGGCTAATAACTTTAGCAGCTTCCGTAGGGTAAACCCTTTCCATGATAGCTCTCATTTCTCCTACCAATAGCTCAAGGTCCATGATAGCTCTCATTTCGAGCTATGGCATTCACTTCTTCCAGTATCAAATTCTGTGTCGTCTGATTGCTCTTTACTTTATCAACAAATATTTTCAAATCTTTCAGAATTATGTATTGAGCATCAGATGCAGCTTTCTGTTCCCGTTAAAATATGCTTCTGGAAGTATGTTGAGTATTGAACTCTTCATTCATCTTGGTTTGAATCTTTCTAGGAAGAGCATCCAACTCTTTCTTCAATTCACTGAAGGTTTCTGAATGTGCTCTTTCTCGCATGAAGGTGTTGGTGGCCAGATTCATCTGATGTGTTTTCATGGCCCTCATTAGTCCCTGAACAACATTCATCACTCCTTGAAGAGAGGTTTCTTGAGTGTCAGTAAGGGTCTCAACCCTATCCATTGGTTCTGTTGCTGAATGAGTATAAGAAACCAGAGCCTGACTTGTTTCCCCTTATTGTTTAGATGTGTCTTCATCCAGCATCTGCTTCTCAATCTCCTAAGGCGTCCTCTTCAGTTTGTGAGACTCTATCTGTGGAGATTCACCACCTTTAGGAACCTCATCATCGTTGCTAGATGAGTCACTTTTGTTGTCAGGGTTCGGAGCAGGAGCAACAACAACAACAATCATTTCTTTGCCTTTAGAAGGCTTCTCCTCTTACATCATTTGTTAGGATGTATACTATAAGCCTAGCGTTTGTATAAACATCTTTATGATATGAGATTCATTATGATCAAATATTTGCATTTTATATATATATATATATGTTAATGCAATTGCCCATATTAATCTATATTGTAGATAACATGGTGTGTGGTGCCACACAGAAGATCATGCTATTAGTTCCTTATAGATTATACATAGTAACTCACAACCAAGATGGATTTGGACAAACCATTGGAATGGTTGTAGTATAATTTGGTATTAGTCTATCTTGACTATAAAGTTACACTAGTTCATTTTGTATGTATTGAGCAGGACCATTTGAGGTTGTTCGATTTGTACTGACTATATAAAAGAACAAGACCTTTGTTATTATGGATGTGCGTCTTCTTAATCCTTATATAATAACGGGTACATATAATCAGTTTTTGTCTCTTTAATTTGCCAATAGGTGAGATTTATTTATAAATCAACAGGAGCTTGTTTAATTTACGGACAATCAATATCTTAAATATGGGGAAATAAATGTGTACATAATAAAAGAGCCCATATTGTAATATGGGATTAGAGCGGTAGTTCAATTATAACTCTTTAGTGGACCGAGTTATAATTGATGGGTTTAAGCTGGGTGTTCGGGCTGAGCACAGGACACCTAAGCCCATCAGGAGGCCCAACCTTAATTCCTCCTCTAGGTCCCTGTTGTAGCCTATAAATAACCCCCAACTCACACCTCCTAGAACTACTAGAAACTCACGTATACATCAAATATACAGAATCACGAGAGAGAGTATAGGAGGCAAGATAGTTGAGACTTTGGAAGATCGTTGCCTACACGGCATCCAAAGAAAGGGCTAAGAATACAACATAAGATCAAGAGGTCTAATCTTCAATCGGTTTGTCTTAAAAAATATATGTTTTCTTTCCGCTACGCGTATCTTTTGGAACCTGATTCTGATTGTATAGGGCCGACGATCCGTCGGTTCCAACAAGTGGTATCAGAGCCGAGTTTTTCCGGTTCTGTGCGATTGAATCGGTTAATACATTTTATAATCATGTGTTATTCATACGTGTTATATGGCTGGATAGTAGTCTAGTGCATGCGATAGGATAACTCTGTGGATGCAGGTATCCTTAATCCAACTATTATGGCCTGTATATATGTGATGTATAGATTAAACCCTCGAACCTGTCAAGGTTGTTTTTTATTTTAGGTTGATGCATGATTGTAATAGTTTAAACATGGCGGTTTGTCGTGTAGGTTTTGATTGGTTGATCGATCTAGAATCTGTATAGGGGTTGATTGATCTAGAATCTGTATAGGATTGATCGATCTAGAATCTGTATAGGGTTGATCATTTTGATAGATGTAATCTGGTTGATTGAGGATTCCTATTTGAGAAAGGATTGGTTTTTGGATCTGATGGCGATAAGGATTCCTATTCGAACTAGGATTGGTTTTCGGAGGTGTTGCCGATAAGGATTGGCGTACAGACGCATGGCCAAACCCTAAATCTATTGGAAACCCTCGATCAGTTTATCTTCAAGAAAGGTATGATTTCTTCCACTGCGCATATCTTTATGGAACCTGAATTTGATTGCATAGGGCCGTCGATCTGTCAGTTCCAACAAGTTGTATCAGAGCCGAGTTTTTCCGGTTCTGTGTGATTGGATCGGTTAATACGTTTTATAATCATGTGTTATTCATACGTGTTATATGGCTAGATAGTAGTAGTGCATGCGATAGGATAACTTTGTGGTTGCAGGTATCCTTAATCCAACTATTATGGCCTGTATGTATGTGATGTATGGATTAAACCCTCGGACCTGTCGAGGTTGTTTTTTATTTTGGGTTGATGCATGATTGTAATAGTTTAAACATAAAGGTTTGTCGTGTAGGTTTTGATTGGTTGATCGATCCTCGACCTAACTCGCAGATGTGGACATTCAAGAACAACAGATATATGACGAGGCCATAATAGTTGGAATTTATTGTTTTTCATATTTTTGTCTTGTTTATATGTTGTTATGATATGCATGTTTTATGTGTTCTATATGATTTGCATGTTTATATCCCTCGTGCTAAATAACTAAGTGGGAGAGGGATTATTTTGAATAAGTCCCATAGCCTCCATTACTGATTTGTAAGTGATGCATTTAAACTCATATGTTGGCTTTAAGTGCCTTCTTCCATATCGGATGAGTTTGTTTGTGGATCACTAGATCAAATTTCCTTATGGATAATTATAAGAAATTATTTAGGAGCGTGCAATCTTCTCCATCTGAAGAGGCACAATTCTAGATAATGGACTTGATATTAAGTAATGGTATACATTTAGGTGCATATGATAGTATCCTCCCCATCGGAGTAAGTGCTGTTGTTTGCATGGCTAAAGATAAACCAATTATTAATTTTATTTTGTTTGACAAGATAATGAAATTAATAGGTAAAACCTCCTCTTACAAATGTTTGAATTAGCATACGTCCACACTATCGTGGCATGTGAAATTCACGATGTTTGAGGTGTTGGTGAATTTAATTATATTGTTTGAGGGAGACAATATTGTTTTAAATTCTATATGTTTTGATCTATGTATTTATTTATGTGATTCTCAGGATTTATCTATGGCTTTCAATCATCTTGCTGTTATACTTAAAGAAAAAAAACTTACTGGTCCTAATTATATTGATTGGAAATAGAATCTGGACATTGTCTTGACTGCTGAAGAGTACAAGTTTGTACTCTCTGAGGTCTATCTTGAAAGAGGCTTATAAGTGGATCAAGACAAATGAGATGATGCGGTGTTACATTTTGGCTTCCATGTCAAATGTACTGCAACATCAGCATCAGCCCATGACCACTGCCTATGATATGATGCTCAATCTCAAGGAACTCTTCGGACACCAGAGTCGGGCTGTCAGGCAAGAGACCATGAGAAACTTAATGACGACCACCATGCTTGAGGGGACACCCGTAAGGGATCATGTCCTTAAGATGATGGCTCACTTAAATGAGATGGAAGTCCTTGGAGCTGAAATCGATGGGGAAACCCAGGTCGATATCGTTCTCCAAACGGTGCCCAAGAGTTTTGAGCAGTTTCGCCTGAACTACAACATGAACAAGAGGTTATATTTGATGGCGGAACTTCTGACAAAACTCCAAGTGGCAGAAGGGATACTTTGTCAAACTTTTCAAGCTTATATTGCTGAAAATGTTTCTACTTCTAAGCCGAAAGGCGAAGTGAAGAAGAAAAAGAAACAAGTTGGTTCGGCAAAGAAAGCGGGTGGACCAAGCCAAATGGTCCATAAGGTGGCGTGAAGAAGCCAATGGGCAAGTGCTTTTCATGCAAGCAGCCTGGACATTGGAATGTAGATTGACCCCGTAAAAAAGAGAACAAAGAAGGTACATCTTATTCATTAATTATTGAAACATGTTTAGCGGTGTTATCTACCGGTACCTAGTGTGTAGATACAGGAGCCACTGATCATGTCTGCAATTCTTTGCAGGGGTCCAGGAAACCAGATGACTTAGTGAGGGTGAGATTACCATCTACATGGGCAATGCTGCAAAAGTGGCGACTGTTGCAGTGGGAGATGTTTATTTATCTTTTTATAGGAATAAGACTTTGGTTTTGAGGAATTGTCTTTACGTACCTTGTTTTAGAAAGAACTTATTTAGGCATAGTGGTTACTTTATCGGGTACCTCAGTGTTCATACCCGTTGCATCCGCAGTGACTTCAGTTGTAGAAATATGCGCAGCTTCAATCACCTCCGCAACCTCCTCAATTGCCTTATCAGTAACCTGACTGTTTTACATGTTTGTACAATGTCAGGGGTTGCTTTAGCAATTAGAACATCAGCAAATTCTGTCTCAGTTATAATCTCTTGGTGAGTTGTTGCTTCCTTCTCACCTTCAGCAGCAACCTGAGTGATTTCCTACTCAGCCAGCACAGGGAGTCCTGCCTCTGCATCCTCCTCAATGGGTGTTTCATCGGTGTACTGCTTCTGGACATCATCGCATACCCCATGGATGATAGGTGATGGTTCCCCCTCAGACGATAAAACATGGTAAACAGGGGAATCAGGATAAGCTATCACATTATCCTCAGAGTCCATCACATCCAAAACAGTGATAGGAGGAGAGCGGTGATACCTGAGTAGGTTGGAAATCATGAGATTGCACAGCTTTAGAGCTTTCTTCCCCTGGCTGCAGAATTATGGGGGGCCTTTTGGATACATCTCTGCTAGCCTCTATCCCTAGATGCAACATCATTTTATTATCTTCCTCAGGAGTGAGGTTAGCTAACTAAGCTTCAGCCAACTCCAGCTCAGTAGGGGTCCTAACAGTCTTGGTAGTGGGGTTCATCAAAGTATCCACCCCACGCTTTATCGACTGTTCGCCCTTGTTCTCCTCGGCTTCAGCCTTAGCCGACCAGTAGGCATTCAAAGTCTCTTGTCTTTCTTGAATAAGAGAAATCATATCATCATCATGAAGATTAATGTAATCTTCATTAAGAAAAGGTAGAAGGCCATTCGAGAGATTAAAATCCTTTATCACAAAGTTATCTATCCATAATAGGATGATATCTTCCACTTCAAGCCAGTTGATCCACTTTATCAGCTCAACTCCAGGGGTCAATCTCTTCCATCTCCATGTATCATAAACAGTGGTAAACCTCTTCCAGATGGAATTAACAGATTCTACCATAGCTCTTTCAGCATCATCTGCATTTATGGACCTAATGGAGCATACTATCCTATTAAGGGTGTCAATCTCCTTCAGCTTTTCTTCTGGCCCCAACCACTTCATTTTCTTGATAGTAGTTTCAGCTTTCTTGACCAATCTTCTCATCTTCTTCTTTAGGGCAACATCCTGTTCATTTTAGATAGTATCAGGATGCTTCTCAGGAACTGGATGATCCTCTTCAGCATCAAGAAGAACCTGCACTTCAACAGGCTCGGCATCTGTACAGGCCTCTAAAGCCTCCTTAGTAACTGGGTCTGTCGAGGGAGTAGTATCGACTGAAGTTTGCTCCATGAGTAAATCATCCTGAGTGGTTGGTGGGATACTGATGATCAAGGATTCAGAAGGGACAACAACCTCTTTCTCTGAGTCAGAATCGCGTAACCTGAGGACTTGAGAAGGTTGCTCTACTGGGGCTTTCTTTCCTCTTGACTTCTTCTTCAGTGGACCTCTTTTGGTCATTGGTTTTCTTGCTGGCTTACCATCATCATCGCCAGAGTCATCAGATTTATCAGAAATATGTGGCATGAGAGCAGGTTTCTTCTTGGACTTTTTCTCATTCTTCTCTCCACCTTTGGAAAAACGTTTCTTCATACTCAGGTACCAACCTGGTGCATATGAGATTCTTCTCTCCAAGAGAATCCTCTTCCAACTGAGGATGGAGGACAACACAATACCAAACCCTCTCCTCGGTGTGGGTTTGATTGCTTCCTCCCAGATCCTCTTGAAGATGAACTGTGACCAGTTGACTGTCGCTCCTCACATGATTGCATTCGTCATCCTCATCCTGAGACTGGTGCACTTATCATAACTCCCACACTGTCTTTCATGGTATAGAAAAGGATGTCGTGAAGAAACTCGTACTCAGGTTTGAGTTTCTTCTTCCCAAAGTTCCCAGAGGAACTTTCTTTCACATAATCCAGTTTAAACTCATTCAAGTATTCTTCCAGATATTCTGAACCGTACACAGTCAGGTCAGAATATGACATACCTTGGTTGGAAATGCCGAAAGTTGTGGTAATTTCCTTAGCAGTTAGGGTTAGGATTTCTTCACCATCTTCTTCCAACTTGAAGGTGATGGTCTTCTCATCATCAAAAAGTGCCGCAAAGGCATAGAACTTCTCTACGGAAAGGGTAGAGAACCCTTTGTAGGTAGTAGTGAACAACCCATCCAGTTTGTTGTTTTTCACTTGTCTCTAAATCTTCCCGATGAGTTCCTTGTCCTCGTATGGTGACTTATCCCCGAGAAGCACCGACTCTTTCACCAATCTTCCCTCCACCACCTTGGTCTCTCTTGCATCAGCCATTGTAGAGTCTGAAAAAGCTTAAGATAAAGAGAAACTTGTTTTGCAAAGAGTTAGAGACTATCAGATTAGGTAAAGTGAGCTTAGAGAGAATGGTGAGAGGTTTGGCGGTTTTTATATGAGTTTCAAGTTTTCGAACGATCTACGGTTTAGATTTAAGAACTGAAAAGACGCAGTAGATCTAACTGTTTAAGATAAAAATAGTGGAAGGGTAAATCTGTAAAAATATGGAGATCGTGTCAGAAGTTATTTGACCTTTTTCCGACTTATCTGATAAAGCGGTTTCAAAAACTGTCTTTTGTAATCATTGATGATTGAGTTACTGTTCCTGATACGAGATTGCAGGGCTTCATGAATGCTATTTCAATAAATGCTTTATCTTGTCCTTAGTATCCTGTTCGAGTAACATGTGACAACCTGATACAGTACTCTATGATAATAACTTGTTGTTACTTGCTGTATATAGACACTAAAAGCAGTGTTCATCAAGTACATGTATCAAATATATAGACACTAAAAATAGTCTATAAATGTGTTCATCAAGAGTCTATGACAATATATAGACACTAAAAATAGTCTATACATGTGATCTTTAGAGTCCTATTTCTTCTTTCTGCTACTTCATTCTGTTAGGGAGTCCTTGCTGCAGAGTACTCATGACAAATCCCATTTTCTGAACAGTACTTCTCAATGAATTTGTTTGTGAATTTTGTTCCTCTGTCAGATCTGATCTTTACTATGCTTAAGTTCTTCTTATTCTGCATTATTTTCATGAATTCTGGCAGCCTCTTTTAAGTTTCAGATTTCTTGGTCAGGAAAATGGTCCAAGTAAATCTTGAGTAATCATCCACTATCACTAGGGAATACTTTTTCCTACTGATGCTGACAGGCTCCACTGGTCCAAATAAGTCCATGTGCAATAGATCCAGTATCCTGTGAGAGGATCTTTGAACCTTGTCCTTGAAAGAACTTACTTGTTTACCCTTCTGGCAGGCTCCACAAACATTTTTCTTCTTGTAAGCAACATCAGGTAGGCCTCTTAAAAGATTCTTCCTTGCTAGCTTGTTGATGGTTTTGAAGTTCAGGTGACTCATTCTTTTGTGCTATAACCAACTCAGCTTTGGAGTACTCTTTGCTATGAAGCACGTTGGCTGCACCGTTGAACTCCAATCAGCTAGGTAGATGTTGCATCTCCTGGTGCCAGTAAGTTTAACTTCATTCGTTCTGTTGTCTCTTATCAGACACTTGTTGAGGTTGAACTCCACTGAACATCATTTGGCACAAAATTGACTGATACTCAGGAGGTTATATTTTAGCCCTTTGACATATGAAACATCACTAATTCTTACATTGTCTTTGATTAAGCTTTATGTGCTCTTAATGCTTCCTTTAGAGTCATCTTCGAAGACAACCTTAGGTCCTTTACATGGTTGAAAGTCTCTTAATCCATCCTTGTTGCCAGTCATATATATGGAGCAGCCACTATCTATGTACCATACATTACTGCTGGTTCCTGGCAACTGTTCCTGCAAGAAAATCAGGTAGATTTAGGTACCCATATTAGTACGGGTCATGGGGGATTAGTCCTTTTTGGGATCTACACTTGTTTACTGGCAATTACCTTACCAATAACCTAGGTAGTTCTCTTTCTGTTTGTACCCTTATCAGGATATTGTTTGTAATGTGTGTGTACTGGAGCTTTCCAGGTTTTGTACTTCCTGTTAAAGAAGGTTTCTCCCTTATACCCATCAAAAACTCCAATCTTTGTGAGATGACGCACTTGAGCTCTGGTATAGTAGGGGTAGACATTTTGCTGATCTCTGGAAGATTGCTACATTTTTCTCCTTCTAGCAGCATATCAATTATGCCGTTTCCTGGATTTTTGAGCAGTCTTACTCTCTCCTTCACATAGCATGAGCTTTTTTCCCTTATCTAGAGTACTAGTTTTGTTCAAACTTTCATTAGTTGAAAGTAGATCCTGAGCAAAAGGAACTTTTTCTTGAACAAACTTTCCCACTTTGGATGTGTTTGATGCTTTCTAAGAGGAACTAGCACAATATCCTAGACCGCTTCCTGCATAAGCATTCTGTGTCTCCAGAATACATTCTTGTGCCTTCCTGGCTAACTTGCTATACACATTAATTGTGTTTTGCAATCCAGTTTTCTCAGTTTCAAGCTTAGTGACTAGCAGTTTGAACTTGGAGACCTCAGCCCTGAGATTGTTGCACTCTGTAGTATAGTACTCCAGGTCAGTCACATGTTCCTTCAGTATAGCTTGCTCACTCTTGAGCTTAAGGTTTTCCTCCTTTAGTTCCTCATGAGCTGAATTAATCTGCTCAAAGTCACTTGTGATCTATCTAAATGACTGGGTCATGTTCAGCTTCTCAGAACAAGAAACATCAAGAGATTAAGAGATTACCTCATCTTCTTCTTCCTCATATCCCTTGGCCATTAGGCATAACATGGCTTCCTCATCAGAGGTAGAGCTGTCTGAGTCGCTCTCTAATGTGTAATCCTCCTTATTTTCTTCCTTAGAGTTGCTTACAGCTTTTAAGGCTTCAGTCTCGCTTAGGAAAGCTCGGAGCTTTTGCTTGTCGTCCCTTATCTGTTCTCTTCTCTGCATCATTTCTTCCCCTGTATACTTCTGGACTTGAGGGTAGGGGCAGCTTCTGGTGAAGTGTCCAGGTTTCCTGCAATTATAACATAGGTCAGAGGGACCTGTGTCAGTTTACTGTTTAGATCTTACTTGAGGACTTTTGTTAGGTTGTTGAGGCTTCTTCCTGAAGTCATTTATTTTCTAATTGGTCTTCAGGAACCTTTTGAACTTCTTCAGCAGTAGAGCCATTTCTTCCTCAGCATCCTCTGAAGATACTTCTGTCTTCTTGATCTTTTGTTTATTGCTGCTTGTGGTAGCAGTATCCTGACTCCTAGCGGTGAATGATGCAAGCCTTGAGCTTGGTCCTTCGATCTCTTTTCTTCTTCGCTTGATGTCAAACTCAAAGGCTTTTAGATCAGAGAACAAGTCGAAGGTGCTCAGCGAATTGAGGTCCAGACAGACTCTCATAGCAGTTTCCTTTATTTGCCACTCTACTGGTAGCGCTCTCAACACCTCAGAGTTCTTCTCATTTTGTATATAGGTCTTTCCAAGGGATTCCAACTCATTGATGATAGTTGTGAATCTTAGATCAAGCACTTCTAAGGATTCATCAACTTTTATCGTAAAGCTTTCATATTGCTGGGTGGCTTTAGACACTCGGTTGTCCTTGGTCTGCTCGTTTCCTTTACATATATTCCCTAGTTTATCCCATACTTATTTTACTGTTTTACAGCTTTTTACTTTGTTGAACGTTCCTTTATCAAGCGTCATGAATAGTGCATTCTTAGCCACATTGTCAAGGTTAGCTTGTTTCCTTTCTTTACGAGTGTATTTGTATATTTCCTTGACAATGTATTTTGCAGGTGGTGGTGCTCTTGCTTGTAGGGTAAATCTTAGAGGTACTTCAGCATCCTCATCAGCACCCTCCACTTCTCCTACTGCCATTGCAGCTTCTGTTTGTTCACGTTGACGTTGTTGCGTAAGAATAGGATTGGCAATATAGATAACTGGTGGCCCTTCAGTGTTAACATACCACATCTCATCATGCATGGCTGATAGATGGGCTACCATGTGAATCCTCCAGTCATCGTACTCCTTTATGGAAAACATATGTAACTTATGTGAAGAAAAATCCATGCTTGTGCTAAAATGATGATTTTGGTCACGTGAAAATAAAAATGGTTTATCCAAATGCAGAAATTAGTGGATCCGGGTAGGTAGCCAGATAAGTTATCTTTTAACCCAACTCGCTCTGATATCACTTGTTGGTCCCAAGTGGTCAGAGGGTTCAGAGAAGGGGGTGAATGAACCTCTATCAATTTTTGAACTTTTTAAAAATTTGGTGAACATGTTATTGATTCAAGGAGGAATGCAGTAACCTGACTCGATTCAGAAACCTGACAAAATACTGATTCAGGTTCCTGACTCGGTATCACAGTATGTAGTAGAAAAATACTTGATAGAGTTTCTGTTGGAAAACGTTTTCTTTCACAAATATGCTGTTAGATAAAGGGTTTTAGCAGTATGCTTGTGATGTATGCAACAAAATAGATATGCAGTAAGTAAAGTGCAGCAAATAAATCAAAGCAATAAAATACTTATGGCTTATAGTGGTTCGATGTGATATCAATGTGTTCCTCGTACAACATTGAATATGTCTGATACATTTACTGTTTCCTGCAAAGGTTGCAGTGATTATTTACTGTTTTGTGCCAGCTTTTCTGATCTGGATCAGCTTCCTATTCTAGAACAGCTTCCTATTCTCGAAACCTGTAGTCAGCTTCCTGTTCTCTGTATTATCTGCTTACTGGTCCAGATTCCTTCTTCAGCTTTCTGTCCTCCCTTCACAAGGACAGTCTTCAAATCTCTTTAAGAACTCAGAAACCTGTTAAGGATCAGTTGTTTCTATCTTTTTTGATCTATATAACTTAGAAGTTATATCTAAGAATATTAAGCATATCAAACCTTAGTCCACTTATAAAACATGGAAAATGGGTACTCAAAAGTTTTATCTAATATTACATTGTCTCATCAAAACCTAGTCAGAAATATCCTAACAGTTTATGTTTTAATTTTCTATAATTTTATGATTATTATTGTGAATTTGTTAGGAAGATTTAAATGATGTTCTTTTTTTAATTTTTTTTACATAAATGGTGTACTTAGGACCCGATGTTGGACGACGAAATCTAACACTTGTGCATTGAGAAGCCTACGACCTACTACCACGATCTGATCAACAACTGGAAGCAAAAGTGGATTATATCGGGGAAGTAGCCTATTTGCGTGTCGGAACCTTTTGGAAGGGTTTCCTAGACTAGTGGTCAGACCCCGCTGTGAAGGTGAAGTTCGAGTAGGCTTTGAAGAACCGTCTGAATGAGCTACTCGGATCGGGTATATGAGTCGCCAAGCATAAAAGAGGCTTGAGGTCTGCTGTGAAGCATACCTCGTAAGTCTATTATTTTGATAATTTTTTAATGTAAGTTAAATTTGTAGTAATTATTATCCAATTAATAAAATTTTGTGCAGTCCAAGAAAAAAGGTACTCCAGTATTGAAGCATGAGCTCTTCAAGAGGTTGCACGGGCCTGGCAAAGATGAGACGTACGCCGATGGGAGGGCCAGGGCAATTATTGTAAGTATTTAATTTTGTTTTTCCTATTTTAACTATGTAAAATAATTTATACTTTTTTATTAGATTTTTTTTAACTTAGATCCCCATTTCAGGAGGCTTTCGAAGAAAGGTTGTCCCTGCTGAGTCAGCTGTAGGAGGACTCATCGGAATCCTGCCCCGTTGATTTAAACTGATTGTACATCGAGACAACTAGTGTGAATAAGGGGTGGGTGTAAGGCTGGGATCGGCCGGTAAGAGGTGATCATTGACAAGCTGCGCCATCTCTCATGCCATATCTCCAATCCGATGGACCTTGACCATATTGTGCAAGAAGTTAAGGACCGGATAAATTGTCGACACGAGGAGAGGATGACAGCGTATAAGCACTAGCAGACGGAGTATGAGCGCTGGCAGATGGAGTTCCTACACTAGCAGCCAACAGACGGAGATGAGGAAGCTCTACAGTCCCAGCAACCCCTCATACACCAACTTACTGGAGCTCATCTGGTGCCTCTACCGTCGATGGCCTCTGCCCCAACTAAGATGGATACCCGAGGTTGAGATGATGATGATGAGGACCCCATTGATTTATAAACATTTTTAAACAATTTCTATATAAAACAATTTTATTTTAATTTGTAATTAAGTTTGTTCAATATCTTAATTTTAATTTGATATCATTTCATTTTGTTTCTTCCATTTCTCTAGTTTAATTTATTATTATTAAAACACAGAAAAAAATTTACATTAAATAAAATTACCGACAAAATAATTCCGTCAGTAAATAATAAAAAAAATACCTATGGAAAAATTCCACTGGTGAATAAAAATATTATGACGTAAGAATTCCATCGGACATACTTTCAATTTCGTTGGTAAAACTGCGAAAAAATTTCATGGGTTTTCCATATTTTCTTTATTACACTCCGTTGGTAAAATAGTTATCGATGGATCATGTCATCGGAAATTTACTGACAGGATTCTTTGGCTGTCAACAAAATGTTACGGTTGAGGATAATAACAACAGTTTTTACCAACAAAATATCCATCGATAAATTGTTTACCAACGAAATCCAATTGTTTATCGATGGAATATTTCGTCGGTAATCCACATGATTTTTATAATGACCGTCCAACAACCTTGTCAAAGACCTCCAATCTTCATTATCCCTTCCAACTGGGATAATGACATGTTTCCCTTTTCCTGGTAGAACTTTAAAAGCTCCAAGAAGAATCTCCAACTAATCTTCTTGGTTTTGCTAATGATGAAATAGTTGCTGTTACGTACAAGGTCTATCACGAAAAGGTGTCGGCGCGTGTGTAGCCACGTTAGGAAGTGTTTTGTCTAGCACATTATGATGTTAAGCCACGATAATAGGTTTTGTTGTTAATTATTTTTAAGTACTTTATTTAAGTAATTTATTTCTTTACAAAGTGGTCGGTGGGTTTTGTTCATGGGCTTTGCAAGCTAGGGATATTTAGTTTGTATTTTGGTTTTTGTTTAGCATCTGATTTTCAATTCAGGAATTGACAACTCGACGCTTGCACTTGGAAAATAGAAATTAAAAGATGTTTACTTCTTCTGTGTTGGGTTGTTAATTTGAGTTTTTGTTTGCATTCTTCTTGCTTTAACAATTTGATCCGACCTGTCCTATTTGAGCGCAATGCAAAAAAAGGCTACCCGATGATGGGCCCAAAGGGGGTTGCCACCCGGAGTCTGTTGTCCGTGGACGTTCGATTTGAAAGAGGGATGTATTGTTATGATATCCCACATCGGTTCCACATGAAAATGTGGAAGGATATATAAGTTGGAGTTAACTCTTTACCTTTGACAATGGTTTTGAGTTAAGTTAGGGCTCCTTAGCTTATATATCTAACAATTTGGTCCGACCTGCCAGATTGGTTCATTCCCAAGATACAAAACAATACTATTGGAGATGGAAGGTCACGTCGATATGTTAGAGAAGGGGAATGTGGAGATTTGTATCAAAATTGAGAAATTGAAAATGAAGGTGGATAATTTAACCCAAATGTTGACAACGTTTTTACAAGATCAGTGTTATGTTGCTAATGAAGAATCTCCTAGAACGGGAACCGTACCCAGCAGTTGTACTAGCTCCAAAATGTGAGCAACTATTAATAGAACCCCTGCAGCAACTGGAACAGTGCAGACAGGTGGGTAGGGAGTATTTGAGAAATTGGCCCGAATTCCGCAAACTAAATGTTCGATTTCCCTAGAGGCTATCACGGCTGCCGGAAGGATACGCTTGCCATTGTTTGATGGGGGAATTCTAAGGTGTGGATTTCTCGAGCCAAATAATATTTTTTAATCCATGCTACACTGGAAATCAATAAGGTAGATGTGGCCTTGATCGCAATGGAAATGGATGCTTTATATTGGTATTAGTGGATGAAGACGATATTCTCGAGACTTTCATGCACTAAGTTGAAATTGGAATTACTAAGAATGTATGGTCAAGACCCAATGGCAAATGCGTTTGAGACCATGTTATATATGAGGAAGACATAAAGCATCGGGGAGTATATTAATCAGTTTATTACTCATTTATCAACGGTACCCGGTCTGTCAGATCAATATTATCTTAGAGTTTTTCTACACGGGCTAAAAGATTATATAAGGCTTAGAATTAGGTCGAGAAAGGTCGTTGATTTGTTTGAGATGATGTATCTAGCATGTATGAGATTAAGAGGGAATTGGGAACAAAGTGTGGTTATAGTAGTGGTGTTTAGGGTTCTGTTATTCGACAAAATGTACAAAAGCAGTATGTGTCTGTCCTCCATCAAGTCGGGGGTTTGCACGGCTATCGGGAGGACCATAAATCACAGCAGAATAGTGTTGGGATTTATGGAGGACAAACATTTGCTTCAGAAATCCCTAGTGCATTAGCTTCGAGTGTAAATATGTCGAGGAACAGGCCAAATCAACAAATTTTAAATAGAGATTATTTAGCAGAGCTGTCGGGTTGTGTTTTCGTTGCAACGAGAAATACTCACCAGGACATCATTGCGCAGACAAGACATTGCAAGTTATGATAAAGGCTAAAATTGAGAAATAGGACATGTCAGTATCCGATTCTATGGCTATTTCGTCAATTGAGACTGAGCATTTAATGGAGATTATTGGGCTAGAACGTACATAACTTTCCCCAATCAAAGCTTGTGGTTTAAACGGACCACATACTATGAAATTGAAATGGTTTGTCCAGAAGTTAGAGGTGTTAGTGATGGTAGACAGTGAAGCAAGTCACTGCTTCATTTCCAAGAGCGTAGCTTCACGGGCACGACTTGATGTCAATGCTTGTCGCTCAATGGTTCGCTTGGGGGATGGCCAATTAGTATCAAATGAGGGGTTGTGTTCGAGTGTGCAGCTACAGTTGAATGGAGTAGGATTTGTGGTGGATTGTTATGTTTGGATTGAGTAATGTGGATATGATTTTAGGAGTATCGTGGCTTACAACTCTAGGGGAAATTCTAGCGGATTGGACATTAATGACCTTGTGTTTTACATATATATATGAATAGCCAGGTGGTTCTTCACAGTGAAAATTGTTTGGTTCATCGAGAGATTTCAATTGCAAGCATGGAAAAAGTAAATGGTGTGGAAGAATAATGTTTAGTATGGGTTTCAGAACAGTACAATACACTAGAATCTCAATTAGTGGTGGAAGAAATGGTTATGGGAGAGAGGATGTGGGCAGCAAATGATGACCAAGTTTCTGGAGGTTGTGCATCCACCTACGGGATTGCCTTTACAACGTCGAGTAGATCATCATATTATTTTACATACAGGTGTTGCACCAGTGTCAGTTCGTCCGTATCGATTTAGCCATGCACCAAAAGATGAGATGGAAAAGTTAGTTCAAGAGATGTTAGAGGCTGAAATCATTCAACTAAGTTCTAGTTCATACTCAATTTTAGTGTTGTTAGTGCATAAGAGAGATGGGAGTTGGTACTTTTGTGTAAATTATCGGGCCCTAAAACAAGCATACAGTGCCAGATAAATACCCGATTTTTGTGATCCAAGAAATGCTAAACGAGCAACATGGGGTGCATGAGATGGTTCAGCAATCTTGACTTGTGGTCCAGATATCATAAAACTCAGATCGCACCTGAATATATCACTACAATAGTATTTCAGAATCATTCTGACCATTATGAGTTCTTGATGATGCCCTTCGATCTCACAAATACACCAGCCACATTCCAGTCCGCACTGAATGATCTCTTATGATCGTTTCTTCATAAGTTTGTGCTAGTTTTTTTATGATATATTAATCTAATGTTATGATTGACAGACTCATTTGCAGCACTTAAGGATGGTGATGTCCTTGCTTAAACAGGATTCATATATGGTTAAACCAAAAAAATGTATTTGGGGACATTTCGAGGTTGAATTCTAGGTCATATTATTTTAGGAGATAGGTATAGATGGATCCTAGTAAAGTATTTGGCATCCTTTGTTAGCCGACATCAACCTCCATGAAAAGAATCTACGGGTTCTTTGGTATCATGGGTTACTACAAGCGGTTCATCAAGGATTATGGATTGATAGCTCGGCTACTAACAACTTTACTTAAAAAGGACCAGGTTGCCAAATTTTCATGACCAGAGGCAGCAAGACAAACCTTTGAGAAATTACAATTGGCTATCACTACTGCCCCTGTATTGGTTGTCTATCATTTGTCATCGAGTGTGATGCTTTGGGATGTGGAGTTGAGGCCGTGATGATGCAAAATGACCAACCTGTAACATATTTTAGTAAAACATTAGATGACTGGAGTACGGCAAAGTTAGCTTACCAAACAGAATTAATGGCTTTAGTACTGGCCATGCAGCATTAGCGACCATACTTGGTGGGGCGTCGATTCTTGGTACAAACAAATCAGCTGAGTTTGAAATACTTGTTGTACCATCCGATTTCCACCCCCACCTAGCAGTTTTAGTGGCTAAGTTATTGGGATATGTGTTAGACATTGAGTATCACACCGGTAACTCAAATCGTGTCGTCGACACATTACCTCGATACCATGACGATCTGGAATTGGGCGTAATATCAGCCCCAACTTGGCTTGATTGGAAATGAGTGTGCAAAGAGGTTCTGTAAGATATGGGTTTGCAAAAAATTATATGTTCATTAACGGGGTGCTGTATTTTAGAGGGTTGGTGTTTGCACGAACATCAGTGTTTATCCTTTGTCTCTTGGCTGAGTTTCACTTCACACCTCAAGGGGGTCACTCGAGGACCTTCCAAACTTACCGTTGATTGGTTTCAAATGTGTATTGGATGGGTATGATGAAGGATGCAACTAAGTTTTTTCGAGAATGCCTCATTTGAACGCCAGAAATAAGAAACTCGGGCTTCGGTTGGACTTTTGCAATCATTATCAATTCTAAAATGGATATGGGAGGATATATGTATGGACGTTATCGAAGGACTACCGGTGTCTGGAGCGATTGATTGTATTTTTGTAGTGGTGGATCATCTGTCTAAATTCACACATTTTATTAGGTTACACCATCTTTTTACGACAAAATATATCGCTCGAGTATTTGTGCAATAAGTGGTTCGATTGCATGGGGTACTAGTGTCTATTATTTTAGATCGTAACCGAATAATTGTTAGTCATTTTTGGAGGGAGCTATTCGCTGTCATGGCCATGAATGAGTTCCGCATATCACCTCGAGACGGATGAGCAGACTGAGGTTCTAAATCGTGGGGTTGAGACATAATTAAGATGTTTTGCATCAGAATGTACTAAGTGATGGAGTCGGTGGCTTCCATAGGCGAAATATTGTTATAATACTAGTGTCCACACGACGTTGGGGTGACCACATTTGAAGTGGTGTATGGCCGGCCACCACCTAAGCTTGGTAGTTTCTTACCATTAGAGATTTGAGTTCGAGTTGTAGTAGATGAATTACTGGCACAGGATAAGGTTCTTCGTTGTTTAAAAGAGCATCTAGCTCAAGCCAAGAGCGCAAGGTCCACACGGTGAATGGTCATCGTCGTGATGTTAAGTTTACAGTTGGGCAACGCATATTCCTCAAACTTTAGTCATACCGACAACACTCTTTGTTTCGATGGGGATGTGCAAAGTATACGGTAAAATTTTATGGGCATTTGATATGTTGAGGCATGTAGGGGTTGTGGCTTTTCACTTGAAGTTACCAATTCACTCTAAGCTTGACCAGGTTTTTCATGTTTCGCAGTTCAAGGCTGTCACTGAAGATCACCCAGTGGAGACAGAGTTACCAACTGAGTTGGAGGGGGTTGATCCCAAATATATTCCAGAATAAGTGCTACGAGATTATTGGGTTTGGTACGGGGAAAATCGGGTTGGGCAAGTTTTGATTCAGAGACATCATAAGGATATTGATGAAGTCATATGGGTGGATGAGGTTGAAATGGGAGTACAGTTTCCAGAATTTTACCTTGAGGACAAGGCTCTATGGAAGGAGAATGGAGTTGTTACAGACAAGGTCTATCGTCGGAGGGGGCCGACGAGCACGTAGCCGCACCAGGAAGTGTTTTGTCTAGCACGTCATGGTGTTGGGCCACGATGATGGGTTTCGTTGTTAATTATTTTTAAGTGTTTAATTTAATTTATTTATTTGTTTTTAGAGTGGTTCATGGGCTTTGTTCATGCATGGGCCTCGCAAACTAGGGATATTTAGTTTGCGTTTTGGTTTTTATTTAGCATTTGGTTTTTTATTCTAGAATTGAGAACTCAGCGCTGTGTTGGGTTGTTAATTTGATTTTTTGTTTGCATTCTTCTTGTCTCTAACAATTTGGTCCGACCTACCGGATTCGGGCGTGCTGCAGAAAATGGGCTATCCGATAGTGGGCCCAGAGGTTGCCACTCCGGATGTGGGCCCAAAGGGGCCACCCGAGAAGTGTGCCTTGTTATATGGGCTATCACTCGGAGTGTGCCGTTCGTGGACATCCGATTTGAAAAGGGGATGGATTGTTACGATATCTTACATTGGTTCCACATGAAAGTGTGGAAGGATATATATGTGGGGGTCAACCATAGGGTTTTCTATCATATATCCCTAACACTTGTTTTCATTGAAACTACAAAATGTCGATATGAACTCCTTTAATAATTGATTGAGCTACCATGTGCACCCTATATCGATATCCAGGATGAATCTTGATTTTCTTGATCTCTCCATAATCTTAATAACTTTATCATTAATGTCAAGGATATGACAGGAGAAAACTTTTTATTCCACTAATGTCAAGTTCCATAGCGATTATCTCTCCTATTGAATCTACTCATTGTCTTAAAAACTATATTATTTTCTTGAGATATTAAATAACTATGTTATTGTCTTGAGATATTAATGCATAGCCATTTCAAGTCTCTAATTGTGATAATCAACATGGGAAGAAATTATACTAATGCTTTGTTTCTTTCATTTGTTATTGTAAAGTGTGTTATCTATTTGAATTCTGATGCTTATGAGTATTCTACAGTTTTGTATTAGTATTCGATTGTTGTATCATCTTAGTTGACATCCAAATGACTTGGTTAATGTCACAAGACTGAATGATTCATCCCACAATATAAGACCCCCTTTTCAAGAAAACTTGCATTGCATATTTTATAAAATTTCTTTTAATATTCTAGTATAAATGATTCAAGTGTGAGCTCTTATATTACTTAAATTTAAGATTTACGTACTATGGTATGCTTGATGATTTTAAAGATTTTATAACATATATATATTTCTTTCGAGATTTTAAGGGTTTTTGCAGGATTGCTCACAAAGGAAACCGAACTCGATCCCAACTCACTCAACAAGCATGGATGAAAATAAAAGATAAGATAATAGATAAGTTTAAATGAATTAAGATTATATTAGGTTAAGATACTTAACTTACTTATTTGTGCCTATGAATGCTTTATTTAATGAAATTTTACGCATGATCTTTGTATGTGACTTTATGTGATTAAAATATTTTACATTAATATGAGTTCATAAATCATAATGTGTATCAAAATATCTTCTTTTACATAAGTAAAGATCTCCCTTTATAATGAAATTTATCTAGTAAATATATTTTTGTATAAACTATGTTATTAGTATTAAATTTTATTCTCTTTTAGTGATCATAAGAATATATATGAATAAGTAATTAATTTATATATAGACATATGTATAATGAAAAAGGAAATGAGATAAAACTAATATAATATATATATATATGCAAGAGATTATATCATAAAAAGAAAAGCAAAACACTTGATGACTAAGGACTATGCATGCATGACACCTCCTACTTTTTCATGTATACTAGAGATACACTCCCACGTAGTTAACTAATAGGGATGAAAAGAAACAAAAATCTTCTATAACACTTCTCCTACTCTAGCAACAATATGAAGCTATAACTTAAAAGAAAAGCTAAGTTCTTCCTCACAAAACCTAAAGGTATTTTTGGCTAAACTCTCATAATTCTTCCATTAATTTCTCATGGTTTATGACTGATATCTTAGGTTAGAAAGTCCAAAGATGTTCTTTGGCATTTGGTTGAGAATTTTCATATAATATTTGGTTGAATGGAAAGAAGGAGTACATGTTTAGGTTTCATAATCTGCAGCTCTGTTCTGGAATTTACTGTGTTGTAGAAACTAATTTAGGTAAAATCCTTTAAGAAAATTATAATATATGAATTAAAGAACATGTATGTAAAAATTTCATAAGATTTGGACTTGAATTTACTATGATTTTTTCAAACATGACCATGTCATGTGACAGATTTACTTTATTTTTAGGTGTGATTAAAACTCTTCTCTTGTTTCATACCCTTCGAAATAATAATTTATCTCTTACTATGTTGTAATAAAATTTCTCAAAGACACTTAAAAATTTACTTTGTAATTTTTAGAGTTCTTTAAGATTTATGAAGATATTTACAAGAAAGCTTGATTTTAGCATAGACTGTGCCCTGTTTTCTGTCAACTTAGGAAATTCATAACTAATTATGTGAACCTAATTTTTAGTTGAAATTTTTATGTGTTACTTCAATATGTTTTCTGACTTTTTTGAAATTCAGCTCAAATTTTTATATGTTACTTCAATATTAAGAGTTTTCATGAAACCTATAATGATTGGTAGATTTTTCAATGTAGGCTGATTTTGAGCTGAAATTCAAGTGAAAATCTTGTTTAGGATTCTATTTTTATTTATTTATATACACTATGAAAAATTGTGCATTTTCAGAACATGATAGCTAACAATATTATGTGATAATGTAAGTTTTTTTTTATTTTAGGAATTACCTATGAATTATTAAAATTGTTGTGACTTAATGTGTCATTTTATGCTTAAAATTGCTAGCTTGAGTGCTTAACTATTATATAATAAGTATGATGATATATATTCTATATTCAAAATCTCACTTACATGATTTATGTATGGCATGATCATGTTTCGAATTTCATAAAAAGATCAAGTATGTATTGAATGAAGTATGATGAATAATATCACTACTACAAATTCGCTGAACAACAACATTGGAAAGACAACGCTTTTTGTTGTCTTTGAACATTTTACAATGCTTTTAGTGAAACGCGTTGTCTTTTTGTGAAAAAAGCGCTGAAAGACAACGCTTTTAGAAGAAAAGACAACGTTTTTCACAAGGTGTTGTCTTTCAGCGCTTTTTTTCGCTAATAGACAACGCTTTTCTGCAACACTTTTTTATGTGTTGTCTTTCAGCGTTTTTTTTTTAACAGTAGACAATGATTTTTTGCAACGGTTTATTATGTGTTGTCTTTCGGCTCTTTTTTCGCAAATAGACAACACTCTTTTGCAACGGTTTTTTGTGGGTTGTCTTTTGAGTGGCTATTTTCGCTAATAGATAACCCTTTGTGCAACGCTTTTCATGGGGTTGTCAAACATATAGTGCCAAAAAAAAGGTAAGAGTCGAACTTGAGACCTTTCAAAATGCATGTAACCACTTTGCCATTCAACTTTCATTAGTTCCTTTTTACCCAAAGTAATAATAGTTAAAATTTCAGTAAAATAAAGTTCTTAATGTTTATTCAATCTAAAAAGGTACTAAAATACATAAGTTTCTTTTGCAACGGGATTGATTTGGGCGGAACCCTAAATCCCTAATTGAGAAATTCTCGATTCCGATACTCAGGCAAGTGATTTTCCTTTCTGTATTCAATTTGATTTAGTATGTGTAGCTGCGAATTTCGTCTGTTAAATCCTCTGTTCCCTTCTCTCTCTTTCTCCATCTTTTATCGACTTTGAGTGAGAGACAACTCGACGCCACCAATGGAGTTTATAATGTATCATGTTGTGAAAATATGAATTTTCTCCTAAAGTGGTTGCACTAGTTACCTCGGTTTTATCTCGATTTCGAAGCCCAGAAAGGGCTGATTCAATTCTATCATTCCTCAAAGAATGGCTTTTATACGTAATTACTTATCTGGTGGAGGGTGGTTTGATTTGATTTAAGGCGTGTTTAGATGATTGAGTAATTGATATTTGTATTCATTGAGTGATAATCACTTCTGAAAATGTTAGGTTACAAAAGTACTAACAGCTTCATATTTGCTAATTTGAAGTACTTTCTGCAATGGTGCAAGAGTAAGCCACTTTTCAACTGTTAAGTCATGTCTGAATGATAGGTTGCATATATGATTTTGAGGGCTTTTAGCAAACTGCCAACCATTATCACAGACTAGTATATAGTAGGGGTGAGCAAAAAAACCGAAAAACCCGAAACGAAACCGAAAACCCGAAAAAACTGGGCCGAAAAAAAATGAATCGAAACCGAAAAACTGGTACGGTTTGCTATTTTTAAAAAACCGATTTTTTTGGTACGTGTTCGGTTTCTTGGCTACATACCGTGCCGAAAAAACCGAACTGAATTATATTATATATATATATTTTTTTTATTTAATTGAGATAAATTACATTATATATATATTTAAAAAAAATAAGTTATGTTTCTAACTATCTAACATTTTGATATATATATATATATATATTATTTTGATATTATATATATATATACAATTGGGAAAATGGTTCATGCTTGTTTCTTATGACTCTTGAATCTCTATGCCCATCGTGTTCCTGATTTGTTTCTTCATTTTCATGTTGATGTATGTTCACTAGTAACAATCATGTTAATGGTAAGGATTAATGTCCCAATTTTCAATGACAATTGATTATAATTTTGAATGTTGAGTGACCCAATTTTTTGTTTAATATCTTGATTGATGATAAATTTCAAATTTATTTACTAGTATGATACACGAACCGAAAACCCGAAAAACCAAAAAACCGAATATGAAAACCGAAAAACCGAACAGTCTAAAATCGGACAGGTACGGTTTGTGAAAATTGAAAAACCGATTAATTCGATTCGGTTTCGATTTTGGCTTAAAACCGAGCCGAACCGAGCCGTGCTCACCCCTAGTATATAGTTTAGTGGAGAAATGATTTTCTTGAATGCTGAGATATTTGCGTTTAAGTGTGATATTTACTGCTAGCCATAGTTGATGAGAGTAACCGGTGAATATAGACGGAGCCCTCATAAGTACCATTAATCCAAGTCCCTTTTATGAGGCAGTAGTAGTTCAATTGAATTGGTAAAATGATGTATTCTGAAAAAATGCATGTTGCTAGAGAGGTGTGTATGGCTCCATCTCCATGTGACATAGTAATGGGAATTAATTATTCTTCTTCCTCTAATTCTTCTGAGATTACAGAGAGAGATGGTTCTTATTTATGTTTCCCTGTTTTAAAAATAAGTAGATAAATCTTATTTTTTTATGTAGGTCTAATCTTAGGTGTGACTTTCCTCAAAACTTGTCAATGGTGTACAGTTACAAACTGTAGATTATTAATCCAACAGTGGGGTAGATCTTTCTCTCACTCTCTCTCATAAACCATGATATTGTATTGCATTATAAAATCATGGATAAAGTCTGATGCTATTACATGGACATGTTTTTCTTTCTTGTTTTTTGTATGAATGATTCTAATGTATCTTTATTTGCTGAGGTCATATGTTAATACCATACGTCTGTTGTAATAGTCAATTCCTTATAGTCTTAAAAGTCTCCATAAATATTATATTCTGTTAATATACCCTATTTAAATTGTATTTTTAATATTTAATTAAGGTGTATATGAAATTGTAATTTTGTATTTGATAAAAGTAGTAGTCAGACAATTGTGTTGTATTTAATGTTTCAATTATTTCATCATATAATGACGGATTAGGGTAAATTTTACATTTCACTTAACGTCTGGCACAAACATATCCCTGTCCATTTGTTGCATGCATGATTTCTTTTTAGTGTCGAAATTCTTCAGTTAGTTCAGACCAATACATGGATTACTTTTAGTGAATTGCTTTAATTGTGTCGATATGAAAGTTCTAGTGTGACATGTAAGATCAATAGGCTACTTGTAAGATTACTATGCAAATTCTATTGTAAATTTGATAGTGCCAATTTCCTCGCTCTTTTTTTCAACACATAGACAGACACATTATGATGGTTACTCAGATACATTTCTATATTCTATGTTTCTGTTACAGTCATGCTGGTACTATTTTATATGTACTCTTATGCATTGTTTTATAAACTTGAAGATTGTATACTGGTCATCCAAAGGATCTTGGACCATCAAGAGTTCTTCATTTCACCAGAGAGCGTGAGTTTGTGAGTTTGTACAACTCATTCATCAAGGTCACCCTGTGGTTGTTGCATTTGCAATCAAGTAATTTGTAAAACTTTCTTCATTTTGGTTTACAGATATAATGCATTAACTTATAGCTCATTTTTTAGTTTTTTACCTGCTGCAGGTGTAACCTCGCCAAACGTTTTGACAAAGTACTTGAGGAAGCTGCAGCGGAGTTCTACCCCCATGTTAGATTTTTGCGTGTAAGTTATCAATACATATGCTACATCCTATAACCCCGACTTAGAACTGCTCTAAATTCATATATATATATAAAGGAAAGTTGTTTGCAATGACACTGTATCATGAAGCTGGCATTTGATTCCGTTAAACTGTTTTACTGTATCTTTTTGTCTCTCTCTGACATAATTTTTCATTCATTTCTGGTTATGCACATGAATATTCTATACAGAACAAGGCATAAAAGCATCTCTGTTGTACTAACCTGATGCCTTGACTTCACCTGGATAGTGTTTTGATATAGCTTTCCATTTTTTGGTGTGACTTCTTAGGTCGAGTGCCCCAAGTATCCTGGATTCTGCTTAACTCGCTAGAAGACAAAATATCCATTTATAGAAATATTTCACAACCCTGAACAGGTAAAGTCTTGATGCTCTTTTTTAGAGATCATTGTTGGAAGTTTTCACTCATTACAGAACCTCATCATTTTGTAAATGTGTTTTTGGCCCCTCATATTTTAGTTACAAGTCTGATATGCAAAACAGGGCTTGCAGCCATGGAAATATATACACTGCTATGAAATCACAACCCTTCTGCTTGTTGATATGACTTTATGTTGATTGACAATTGTTAAAAAATAAAAAATCACTTCACTCTCTATATTGGTTTGAAACACTTTTGAATGATTGATTTATGAATGCTTAATGTCATTCATTTTCATAATATCACCACCTTAAGAAAAGTCTTCTTTATTAGTGGCAAACAACATGATTACAGATCATTAGCCACCCCAATGTTTGCTGATTAGTGAAATCTCTACAAACTCATTTGAAAATTAGTAGACAATTAGATGAAAATAATGATGTTGATTACATATTTCTACAAACTTAATCTACTTTGTAATTTCTAGATGGGTCTGGGTTCTTTAACTTTACAAGGGACACCACTTTGCTGAAAGTACACAAAGGGGAGAGAGAGAGAGAGAATGTTGCTGGAAAGATGACTGAATTGCAGGCTACATAAATGCTCATCATAAAAAGGGTGTTGGATATGTAGTCATCATAGTGTATAACTTTTCTTGAAGGTATCAAATTGAATAGGGAAAAGAAAGGCTAATTCAAAGTGTAAAATTTGGGTAATTTCACCGTTTTGGTAACTTAAGATGAACAAGGAATGGATATTGAAGGACAGACTCTCAGATAAATACAAGGCCGAGGTTGAATCTTTTACGCATTTTGCAATTCAAAATATAGATGATGTCAATGCAATGTCTTGTCCATGTTCAGATTGTGGTAATCTTTGGAAATGGAAACATGTCATTGTTAGGTTGCATTTGTTAACTAAGGGAATTGATAAAACATATCATACATGGATGTGGCATGGAGAGAGATGTAAGTCAGGAATGCTTATGCATGCTAGTGATCAGTTTAGGGGAAATGAATATAATTTTGGAAAAGAATAACCAATCGACATTGTACATGCTGGATATGAATACACTAATCAAAATCCAAATGAATTTGGTAAATTGCTTGAGGATGCAGAGAAACCTTTATATCCTGGATGTTTAAATTTCACAAAGTTATCTGCTATCGTGAAATTGTATAACGTAAAGGCAAAATCTGGTTGGAGTGATAAAAGTTTTAATGAGCTCCTTAGTTTAGTTAGACAAATGCTTCCTCCCCTAAATGAATTGCCTTCATCTTTGTATGATGCAAAGAAAACCTTGGTTGCATTGGGGATAGATTATGAGAAAATTCATGCATTTTCAAATGACTGTGTCCTGTATCGTAAGGAGTACAAGGACCTTACTAATTGTCCTAACTGTGCTACCTCAAGATGGAAAGTGGGAAAAATTTCCAAGATTTGTGAAGAGATTCCAACAAAGGTCCTTTGGTACTTCCCACCTATTCCAAGGTTCCAAGAGATATTTCGAAATAAGGAGATATCTAAGGACTTGACTTGGCATGCTGATAATCGAGTTGTTGATGGTTATTTGCGTCACCCAGCTGATGTACCATCTTGGAAAGTAGTGGACCATAATTGGCCTGAATTTTCTTCCAAGTCAAGAAATCTCAGATTGGCGCTATCTACAGATGGGATCAATCCTCATAGTATGATGACTTCTACTTATAGTTGTTGGCCAGTAATGCTGATCACATATAATCTTCCTCCATGGTTGTGTATGAAACGAAAATTTATGATGCTCACTATGTTAATTGGTGGTCCTAAACAGCCGGGTAATGACATTGATGTTTATTTGTCACCCTTAATTGAGGACTTAAAACTCCTATGGGAAGTAGGTATTGAAACTTATGATAGTTTTCGAGATGAGAGCTTCCTACTTAGAGCAGTGTTGTTGTGGATCATCAATGACTTTCTAGCTTACGGAAATTTATCAGGCTGTACTATAAAAGGATATCGTGCATGTCCTATTTGTGGTGATAAAACTTAGTAGGAAAATGTCGTATATGGGTCACAGAAGATGGCTCCGTGCTAGTCATCCTTATCGAAGACAAAAGAAGTCATTTGATGGTAATCAAGAGTTTGACCCTGCCCCAATAACATTTAGTGGTCGTGATGTTTTTAAGAGAGTAGCTGAAATCCAATGTACATGGGGCAAAAAGAGTTATAAAAATCCATCAAAACTCAATGAAGATAAGCCATGTTGGAAGAAGAAATCAATTTTTTTTGAACTCGAGAATTGGCAACACTTACATGTGAGACATGTTCTAGATGTGATGCATATTGAGAAGAATGTTTGTGAAAGTCTAGTTGGTATATTACTTAACACTTCAGGTAAGACAAAAGATGGAATAGCCGCTAGACTAGATCTTGTGGATATGAAAGTTAGAATAGATTTGGCATCGAAGGTGGGTGACAAAAAAACTTTCTTGCCACCAGCTTGTTACATACTAAGTATAGATGAGAAAAGAAAGGTTTGTAACTCTTTGATGGGAATGAAGGTCCCTACAGGTTACTCGTCTAATGTTAGGAATTTGGTATCAATGAACGATTTGAAGCTTGTTGGCCTGAAGTCACATGATTGCCACACTTTAATGCAACAATTGCTTCCAATGGCTATACGGGGTGTTTTGCCTGATAATGTGAGACATGCAATCACTCGGTTGTGCTTGTTTTTTAATGTGATATGCAACAAAGTTATCGATGTCTCAAAGTTGGATGAAATTCAGACGGAGATTGTGACAACCTTGTGTTTACTTGAAAAGTATTTCCCTCCCTCGTTCTTTGATATCATGGTTCACCTAATTGTTCATCTTGTGCGAGAGGTGAAATTGTGTGGACCAATCTGGTACAGATGGATGTATCCATTTGAGAGATACATGAAGGTCTTAAAAGGTTATGTGCGAAATCGTTTTCGGCCTGAAGGTTGTATAGCCGAATGTTATATTGCCGAGGAGGCTGTGGAATTTTGTTCAAACTACATTTCTAGTGTTCACACAATTGGAATCCCATCAAAATATCGACAAGTTGATAGGACTAGGCCATTATCAGCTGCCAAAGTGATCAATGCTAGTCCTGATGATTTGAGATAAGCTCATCTCTATGTTCTGACAAATGACATTGAGATTGACCCATATAGAAGGTGATATCGCTAACTCATTAAACCTTATATGTTATTAATCTCATAGTGATCTAATTAACTTTTTTAAGACAACATATGGCGAGCCTAAAGGTAACTTTTGGAAGAAAGTCGGAGAAACAACTCTTGGATGAACATAACAAGACATTTATTAATTGGATACATGATCGAGTAAGTATTATAACTCCCTCCTTTTATATTGAAGTTTATAATTTTAATTACAACATTCATACAGTAATGTTGAATTATAGGTTGCAAATGAAATTAATCATTCCAATGGTCAAGTATCCGAAAATTTAAAGTTGATTGCAAGTGGTCCCGAAAAAGATGTGTTGAAGTACTCAAGTTACCTAATTGATGGAGTTACCTATCATACGAGGGAGCGTGATAGTACACGAGCTATTCAAAACTCGGGGGTCAGTGTAGTTGCAAAAACCATGCAAGTGGCTATTGCAAAGGACAAAAATCCTATAGTGACGGACATGGTTTAATATGGAGTTATTGAAGAGATATGGGAACTTGATTACCACAATTTTCGCATCCCAATGTTCAAATGTAATTGGGTTGAGCACAATAATGGAATTAAAATAGATGATCTTGGTTGCACAACAGTAAACCTCAAGAGAATTGGATTCAAATCCGATCGGTTTATATTGGGTAGTCAAGCTAAACAAGTCTTCTACATTGAAGACCCTCGAGATCCTGCATGGCATGTTGTACTTTCAATCCCTAGTAGAGAGTACTTTGATCACATCAATGGTGATGAATTAGAAGAATGTAACATCCACCATCAATGTTTTACAATGGGGATGCCCCCATTAGAAGTTGATGGTATGGATGAGAACGAATTATCATGTGTGCGTGAAGATTGTGATGGGATTTGGATTGATAATTGCACTTCCTAGTTCTTTAACTATCTTCTTGGTATATATAATGATCTTATTACTTTTCTATTATGGTATTCTACTTATTTCTTAAATATTTGCCAACAAAGCTAATCTTATTTTATTTTGCAGCTTCGAATCATGGTGTCTCGTACAAGGGCTTCGACAAAAGAAGATGAGACAATTGAGAAGGGTAAGAGTAAACTGCTGGAGGATAAAAATGTAGTGTTTTCACATGAAGCTGATGATGATTGCAGAAGTGAGAATGATGAGGACAACTCTATGTCTAAAGGGAAGAGTACACACACATCAAGAACGTCGAGGGGTCCTACTCATATGCATGCTCTTGCAATACAAAGAGCTCAATGTTTCAAAAAGAAAGTATTGTTCAATTGCAAAGGTAAGCCTATTGGGCCAAATGGTGCTGAAATGCAGAGTTATATTGGAGTGTTAGCTCGGGACAAGGTCAAAATAACAATTGATGATTGGAGGGAGGTGCCGACTGATGTCAAGGACTCAATATGGGAATCTGTCAATGTGGGTGTCATCTCTTTTATTTTGTTTTTTAATTAAATGTAGAATATTTTGCTAATATTTGGTTCTAATTATTTTTTTTATAGTTGTTGTTTGATGTGCCTCCTGCATGGAAGAAGGGGTGTTTGTCTTCGGCTAACCAAAAGTGGCGTCAATACAAGACAAGACTCACGAATAAATATGTTTTCAGCCGAATAAATGTGTCGTCAAAGTTGAATACTGCACCTCTTAATTCTGAAATTGACCCAGTTGATTGGAGTAATTTTGTGATCAATCACTTATCAGAAGAGTTCAAGGTAAGATTTAAGTAAAGATGCTTAATTGATATTTCTCGTCATGGGTGTCATGTGATTGTTAATCTATTAATGTAGACAAAGAGTGAGGAACAAAAGAAGCGACGAGCTCAGTCAATATCCTCATAAGCTTTCTCGTAAAGGATATACACGTTTGGCTGAAGAGATTGTAAGTATTTGATTTTTTATTATTTATTTATTGTATCTTCATTCTCATATTTAACGATCATTTTCTATAATACGTTATTGATTGTAGGCTGGTGAATTGGGCAATGATGATGAAATCAACAGAGCTATTTTATGGATTAAAACACGATTGCCTAAAGAAGGGGAACTACAGGAAGAGAGTTTAAAAGAAACAATTACGTATATTGTGAGTTTTTATAAATACTTGATTATTTTAAAAGCTAACACTCTCTCTCTTACTTACCCTGGTGTCATTTATTGTTATGTTGTTTCTAATTTACTTCGAAGGACGAGTACATACAACAAAAAAAGAGGGTAAGTTCTGCATTTCTGGAAAAAGGGATGACATCCTTGCTAAAACTCTTAATTCACAAGAACACACTGGACGTTTGAGGGGGACTGGAGGTCATGTCACTCCCTCGACTTACTATCATGTTTCTGGAAGTAATATGATGGATAAAGATTTACTTTTACAAGAGCAACAAAAGATAAATTCAGAACTCAATGCACGAGTAAAAAAACTAGAAGCAATGATCTTGAAGAATGCACTTGCAAATGAAGCTGATAGAGAAGAGAAGGGCAGTTGTTCAGTTAAAATTTCAAGTCCAGTTGTTATGGAGGTTCAGAGAGACAAAGATGATAAACCAGAAATTCAGAAGAACTTGTTTCAAAATGAAGACTTGGATGATGATCTCAATATTGTTGATGATAATTGGCCATCAAAGGTAAAATTTTGTATCATGTTACACAAAACAATATTTCTGTACATATATATGAATTATCTATATAACCTAATCTACATTGTAGGGTGAACCAGTCGCATTAACCTTGGAATCACAAGCAAATATTGCTGCTTATGGCACAATTATCAAAAAGGGTGGAGCTAATCAATTTTTTCATGGTAATCCTTTACCTGAAAATTGCATGAGTGTGTCCATTGATCAAGCAGTAGATCACGATGCCCCTTTACTAATTCCTAGAGAATGTAATAGGCTTGGTGAGGCGGTAGGATCTCATGTTGCTTGGCCATCGCATTTGATCAAACCCAAAGTGAAGGTAATACTTTAATACGTCATCTTACATGAAATTAATTTTTAATTAGCTGATCACATATAGCATGTCTACTTACACATCATGCTAATACAATTTTTAGAAACCTGGAAAGAAGAAATGTGTGCATAAAGACCTGCCTACTATTGATCTATCAAGTGTGCCAAAGCCATTACATATGCTTTTTTGTTATACGAAGCTTGTTATTCAAAATAGGGGCAATGTACAGTTAGAGTTTGATCATGAAGTATTTCGTCATGAGTTCAAAATCTTTGTTAACATTGAAGATATGGTTCCATTCTGTCAGTTGGAGCCTATCTCATACACATGTGTGGTTGTTTATATGTGGTAAATATTCACGTGTATTTATTATTGTTATATGAGCTATTATTATTATTATTTATTTATTTTTTATTATTATTTCATTTCACATTTTGGTTTTTTTTCATATTTAAAATGATGGTTAGATATCTCTACAAAAGGTTGCTAAAAGAAAACAAGCTTCAAAATTACAGATTTGTGGATCCATGTGAAATAGGACATTTTCCATCAACAAAAGGTGATGAAGATCATAAAGAGAATGAGATGAAACGAAGAAGGCATGCTCTAGCAAAAAGGTTGAGTGGTACATTGTCTGGCCAATTAGTTTTGGCACCTTGTAATGTAGGGTAAGTTTTCCTGACCTTTCTTGTATTCCATATTATGATAACTTGACGTTTTGCTATCCCAATTTATGTTAATTGTTAATTTCATAGATTCCATTGGATTCTAACGGTCATCAACCCCCACAAGGAAATTGTTCATTTGTTGGACCCTCTTTATCATCGCTTGCATGATCAAACTTGGAAAAACATTGTTGATTTGTAAGTTTCAATTTAATAAGTTTAGTACATTTTTTTCATTTATTGTTATGTCACATGTACGGTGAATAATAATTTGTTTTGTTATGAAGGGCCTTGAGAATGTTTAATACAGAAATTGGAAAAAATGGAAAAAAACAACCTACATGTGAGGTAGTCAAGGTATGTACGGTGAAGATATGAATAATACGTTGATAATACTTATATATTTATTTTATTATCACCAAGGTAAGTTGATACTTATATATTGTAATGTAGGCCCCTTTGCACTCAAATACCAAACAATGCGGTTTTTTGTGTTGTGGTATATGAAACAACTTGTAGATAAGGGGGCAACTGCGGATATGGTTTCATTTCGTTCAATTGTGAGTAACTATGTCCTATTTAATGATGTTAAGTTTTTGTGTTTGGATGCAAATGTTTTTTTTCCGTTTAATGGTCTTACTTTCATTTGCATACTTCGATGACATGATTATAATGATTAGTTCATGTTGTTCCTTTTCTTAAAGGCCTTATTTTTGTGAATTGTAGTTTGCATTTTATGATATCCTCTTGAATGCCTTTTTTCATGAGATTATTTTATATAATTATGCTTTCTCATAATGAAGTTGACATTTCTATATATTCTTTTTTCAAAGTTTACGCATCTTAAGTGCACTAGGGATGAGATTGATGAAGTTCGTGTTGAATGGGCTGAATGCGTTCAAGAACATATCAATGGGTACAACAAGGTGACTACTATATTTTACTTTGCAATGCTCTCTTTTGAATATATATACATATTTAATATGATCACATTATGATTTTTAGATTTAACTTTCTGCTTACATTCGACAGATTGTGGGGACGTCGTAGCTAGGGAGTTCATGTCAAGTTGGCCGGTGATGCTATTTTGGTAACGGTGGTGATGTTATTCAAACAAATATGATCATTTTGTTGTTGTTGGAGTTTAAATTTACACCCGTAAAGTATTATGATTTGAAGTGTTATGATATTTTCTATTGTTGGGAGGATTTATGAATCCTATGTTTGATATTGACGATGTTTATATGTTCTTCCAATGTAATTTTCAGTTTATATAATTATTGAAAATTATTATATTATTATAGGATACCAAATATATGAAATTTTGTAAAAAAATATGTAAACAAAACAGACAACGCAAAAAAGCATTGTCATAAGGAAATGACTACGCTTTTTAAAACGACAACCCTAATGAAACGACAACCCTAAAAAAGCGTTGCATATACAAACGGTTAGTGTTGCATATATTTGTGTTGTTTTTGCTGAGAAAGACAACGCTTTTTAAGCGTTGTAAATATAGTTGCTAAATACAAAAATACAACACTTTTATGCAACGGTTTTATGTGTTGTCGTATCGGCAAAAGACAACGCTTTTTAGTGCGTTGCAAATATAGTTGCTAAATCCAAAATTACAACGCTTTTATGCAATGGTTTTATGCGTTGTCGTATCGGGAAAAGATAACATTTTTTAGTGCATTGTCTATCAGCGCCCACCTATGACAACGCTGGATACGACAACACTATTTTTTCTGGAAAGACAACGGACAAACTCCGTTGTCTTTCAGCGAATTTGTAGTAGTGTATGCTTGAATAATGTGTATAAAATCTTATTAATATATGTGTTTAGAGTGATTTATTTGACTTAGATTATTGAATGGCTATGGTTAGGATTAAGATAACCTAGATATAAGATACATAAGAGTATGTTATATGACATAATAGACTAAACAACTAAATGTGTCGAGCGCAGTTTGAGATGATTGGTGAATCCGGCAGCTATCCTCGCACAATCATTTTGCAAGTCGGTAACCTCTACTCTCTACTATGTGTTGATAATTGAATTAATAAGTTATGTATGAAAATTTACGGTTGAAGCCCGTAGCTATAACCAGTATGTAACTTCCATACTGGGTGACGACCATAAGGGTGAGAGTGTCTGGTCTATGAAAGTAAGGTTTAGTGGGTGAGCGACTCTCACATTCCTTTATGTTATAGTATGGTCTAGGGTGACCGTACCCGAAGGACATGTAGTATGTACTTAATAGTTTAATTGCTTCAATGTATTAGACAATAAAGTTATCCCACTGGGATCCCTCTCCGGAGGTGTCTCATGATGCTATTTTTCATATTTTTCAGGCTCGGCAGATGATGATGTGGACGTGTAGCAGGCTGGGTGGACTTCTCACTATTTCTTTAGAGTTGTTGTACAAGAATAATGTTTTCTTTTGAGAACAATATGATGTTTAAATATGTGTAGTATGATAAGCAATGAGCTTAGACTTATATCCTTTTGTAATATATTTGTTTTGTTGTGTTAATTCATGTAGGTTTTTGGTTTGAACATTTTATCTAGAAATGCGGGTGAGGCACGAGCTAAACTTGGTTATATTTGGATATTTATATATATGTACATATATTGCGTTTTTAAAACAAAAAAAATAGTTCTTGTGTCTTCATTTTAGTCTTCCGCTATATATTAATTATAATATCTTTAATTCCTAAATAAGAGGTGACGACCTATTTTCAATTAAAGGGGTTTGGGGCGTCACACACAATCCCTTGACATAGTATACTTACACTGATTAGTGTAGTGCAGTGAAAATATATATACATATATAATATGTTGGTATCAGTGTGAGACTAGAAACAGAGACCCTTATTTTTGTTTTAAATAATTAAACTTTCAAAGACCAAGCTATTTTCCAAAGAGATGATTGATTTAATTCATATTCTCCTGCTAATTATGGCAAAGTGAAACTTGTTCCCAAAAAGAATAGATACCGGTGGAGTCCCCATTTCCAGAGGAAAGAAAACTGATCCTATCTTTTATTGAATTGAATGAAACACCAACTGATCCTATCTTTTATTGAATTGAATGAAACACCACTATTGTAATAACATAATTATTCATATGCACCAGGTGCATAGGTTGAGAACCATGCAACTAGGTCGATCTGATCCAACGGTGCTTTCACGCACCCCACACACCCACACTGCGTCTAGGTCTACTCTCAAACCCTAACCCGCGCACCTGACCTTTTAGTTATGTTCGCATAACCTTTATATTTGTCTAACCTTTTAATTAGTTATGTTCGCATAACATTTATGTTATGCTAGTTTAACCTTTTGTAGTGTATTACACATCTATAATACATTTTAAACCTTTATATTATAATAATATAACTTTTATGCATAATAATTTAAATTTTATGTTATTATAATATTTATGCTATTCTTTAAGTACATAAATGTTATACTAATATAATATAAAAGGTCAATTATTATATAAAGGTTCAGTTATAATACATGAATATTTAGAATGAAAAAAGTCTAAATAATATCACTTAAAAGTTATGATATTTGTACATCTATAAAGACTATACTCGTATAATATAAAAGTTACGACATAAATAACAGATGATAGTAATAACTTGGGCGCGGATCCAGGCAATACCCTACCCGACCTGCGCACGCCCAATTGCATGGATCATGATCCATGAACCTGATTCATAAGAACACTATTCTTGTAATAAAGCTGATAATAGTTTCAGGTGTTGAAAACATTGCCCAAAGACGTACGAAGGTATAGGATGAGCTAGAATTTCCTCTGAGTACCAGCTTAATGAGCACCTCTGAAAATTTCTCTTTTCATTTCTATTATCTTCGTTATTGTACTTTAAAATTCATAATGGAGTATGGCTGAGAAAATTTGTCTAGTCCAATTAGTCTGATTATTCCGTTATTATGTATGTTTATATCTGGTTATTTTTTGCAACAGTTATTCTTCTCTAGATATAAGAAAAGTGAAATGGAAATGATTTTTTGCTTGTTTCATTGTTGATATCCTAACAGTAGTAGTGTTGAAGCCTCTGGTTAGTTATAGAATTATTCCTCTTCATATCTATCCATTGCATGCTGAATTCGTTAAGATAACTAATTTTATCACTTGAGTTATCATTTGTCATTAACTATTTTCTCTAACCCAGGTGGAAAATGTAAAGCTATGATTTATCAAGCATTGATAGTGAGATCGTTAGAAAAGTTACTCTGATATACTGAATATAGGTGAAGTTGAATTCTCATGCACAACCACGACCTTATCATGACTAGTATGATCTTTGGACTTCTGACTCAACACACTAGTACTATTCTAATATGTGCTCAAATCAACATTAATCACTTGACCAAAACTAAATCAATTACATGTACATAACACTTTCATTAATTGTAAATAAGTGTCGAAATTGTTTTCTATTAACTTTTGAGTGTACATAACACTTCAATTAATTAAGATAGTAGCCTAAAACTGATGTTTTGCAATCCACCACAAAAATATATAAATAGTTTTGTCAAATGCATATCGTCTAATTCAATATTAAATATAATATTTTCTGATTTATATATTATTTTATTGTTGAAATACATGTTGCATTTGTAAATAAAATTATTATTTTTGAAAAATTATGTGTGGTGTTATATCTATTACATTACTCTACTAAATCCCACCACTTTTTAATTTGATTTTTATTATTAAAATTCAAAATAACCTTCCAATTTTCTTTTCAATTATATGATTAGAAAATAAAAAATCAAAATTTCTCAAATAAATTTGATAATTTGTTTTGATATGCATCTTCACAAAAATATCAAATTTCATTAATGAATAAGTTTAAGCAACCCTTTTTAATTGGTCCACCTTTATTTTAGTGTATATATATATATATATATATATATTATCTAGAATTCTTAATTAAACAAATTAGTGTGGATTAGCGTAAGATTTTATATTTTTTTTTGTAGTTGAATGCACTATTTTCGTGTATATATGTGTTTTGTGTCTCCAAAAACTTTATATATTATTTTCTTGATTATTTTAGGAGATTTCGAGAATTTTTTAGTTAAGAAAAATGAGTGGAACGAAACGTGGATCATTTTGTTTCAAGAGACCAATGGGAAATTGAAAGAAAGAAAGGAATGGGCCTGAGCCCATTTAATCAAGGGGAGGAGTGTAAGTGGGCTTTAATGAAGAATAAATAAAAGAACTTAGGCCAAGAATTTAAAGAAAGAAATGGAAAAAAGACTCATTCTACTTGAAGAGGGCAAAGAGTCACGCCAACATCCAATACACACCATATTTAATAAACTTTCTCCCCAAGTTAGAGGATTGTTCACGTGAGGGAGAATTTAGAGAGGGAGAGTTTAGAGAGAGTTTAGAGAGAGAAACAATCTTTATTTTCCTAGGTTAAGTTTGATGGATTTCTCAATTGCTTTTGTGGATTCGATTTCAAGGATGTTCGGCTAAATTCTTAATTCTGGTTAGCAGGGATGTTTGAACCCATATATATATCTATTTATTTTCTAATTAATCCCATATCCCCTTCTTGTTTTTTTTATTGTAATTGATTATGTTATCTGTGTATAATATTTTCAATTGTTGATGCTTGATTTAACCTGATCAACTAGGTTAAGTGTTTGATAATTGATTGCTAAAATCTTAAATCATGGCTCCTAATTGTTGTGGTTTAATTTTCATAAGTGGTAAACTAGAGGTCGTGCATCTCTAGGGTAGCATAATCCTAGATTATCGAATCAAACTTGTGTATTCGGAGTCTAGTTGATCCTATCGTCTTGGTCATTAATGCATCTAATGAATTAAATCTAGAGAGTTTATTCTAGGTTATTCAATTAAATAGGTTTAATTAGAGATCTTATCCTAATTTAACTAATGTTAAGAGACGATTCGGTTTAACAGGGCTTGTTGTTAGACTAGGGATGATAATTCCATGATATTCTGAGAGAGGGTAATACATTGATTAGGGGATAACTGATATCGTGGGATAAGTGAATTGTTAATTAGAAAACTTGCATATATTGATTTCTCATTTAATTTGCTTTCTAGGTTATTAGTAATTTTGTGATAATTTATTAATCTCAAAACCCCCATAATTTGTCAAATTCGGTAGATTGCTTCGGCGAAAATTTCTGGATTTTTCTTGCTGAAATTTGAATTTTCTCACTTGAATTTCACAATTTCAGATGGTGGATGTGTACTCGATCTCAAGATAACAAGAATTTGGAATTTTATCCTGAGATAACTCAAAGAGATCAAGTCTTGAGGTGGCAAGCCAATGGAGCTTTAGAATTTTCACTTCCCTCTTTCGAATATGAGTTTTGTGAATCTGAAAACGAGGAGGAAGCAATGGCAGTGGTACAAACTTTGAGGGAACTTGCGAATCCCACCCTCACTCAAAACCACTTTGCATCACCTTTCCTGATCATACTGAAGATACTAACTTTGAGCTGAAATTTGGATTAATCCACTTCCATAATTTTATGGACATGCAGGTGAAAATCCCCATAAACATCTGAAGGAGTTCCATACTATCTGTTCGAGCATGAAGCCTAAGGCTATGACGGAGGGACATATCAAGCTTCGAGCATTCCCTTTTTTCTTAAAGGATTCTACAAAAGATTGGTTGTATTACCTTCCCTCAGGTTCCATCAATACATGGATTGAGATGGAACGTCTCTTTTTGGAAAAGTACTTCCCTACATCTCGAGCGGTAAATATTCAAAGGGATATTTGTGGAGCTCGACAAATGCACAGGGAAACAATGTATGAATATTAGGAGTGCTTCAAGAAATTGGAAGCAAGCTACTCTCATCATAAAATCTCGGAGCAGCTACTAATTCAATATTTGTACGAGGGGCTATCCACAATGGACCGTAACATAATTGATGCGGCCAGTAGAGGGGGATTAATGAATAAAACACCTTCAGTAGCAAGGGTTATTGTTGTAATAAAACTAACACTACGCAAGTGAACGTATCGTGATAAGTAATATAGTGGACTGAAAAGTCCAGATATCGAACCCATAGGGAAAATAATAACTATCTATTCTTAAGTACTAGATTCCTACAACTTATGATCCTATCCAGCGAATCCAATTTTGAAAGTTGTTTGTTTAAACTACGAAAAGTAAGAAAATAGTGAATGCAATTATGCAAAGACGAATTAAATGAAGATTTATCAAAATAAACAACCTAGGATTTTATCTCCCCCTATGTGTTTTAACTCCCCCTTACCCTTTTCTCATGCAAGATTCAATACCCGATTCCTAACCTGAGATGCTAATATAATCATACCCCATTTCCACGTGATGTATGAATCTAATGCTATGAACAATTTACTGTATTCCTACGCAATTAAATTCATAACAAAACATTAAGCATAAATCCCAAATATGACTTCCTAAGGTGAAATCTATATTCCTACGATTTCACATGCAATTAAACACTATCCTGTTTAATTAACTCGAAGGATCTTCTACCACAATTCTAATCATCAAACCAATCTTCCGACATAAATTTGACAATAATATAAAGATACACAAACTGGCCAGATTCATGCACTTAATAAAACAAGTAGAAGAAAGAATCGTAAATTAAACTTGCATTAGAATCGAAATAAGGGGTTCGTAATTCAACACATAGGTTTTGAATAAAAACCCTAGATAGAAAAACTCTTGCTACTCATTGTCATAAAAACAAAGAAGTTCATAAAGAAACGAAGGAAAACAAACTCTACTTGAAGTGTTGTTGATCTTCTCTCCTTCGCTTGATCGTCTTGCCTTCTCTTATAGGGTAAAAGTTGTCTTTTTCTAGGTCTTGACATGGTTTATACAGATACCAAGAGGAAGAGGAGTCCTAAATTCATTGCAAGCATAAAAATCGCACATTTTTAACAACCTGCAGTACGAGTACCACGGTACTGAGACAGTGTGCTTGAATCTTCTGGAGGTCAATACCGCGGTACTGAGATTTGGATACCGTGGTACTGACCCTTTTCTTCCATTTTCTTTTTTTTTCGCACTCTTTGTCTCCGTCACACCGTTTTCTCCTCTTGTACCTATAACAACCAATATTTTGCAGTTACGATTCATTTTTTTGACCAAGATAACACGATAAATGTGCTTACGACCATGTATATTGAGTGTATTTTACACACTCAATAGTTATCATCTCAGATATGGCTATTAATTCACAACAATTTGGCACCTGTGGTTCTTCAGTATGGATAGTGAAAGAGGTAAGTGAGTCTACTATTGAGGATAGACTAACTTAACTAACGTCTTTTATTCGTAAAATTGTAGCAGGTATTCCACAAGTAAAGCCTTGTCGTATTTATAACACCACCAATCAGACTACAGACTCATGCTAAATTCTACATGATGAAGTGGAGGCACATGCTAATGCCGTGGGAAGTGGAAATTATTGATAAGTAGGAAAGTTGCGTCTTCTTATGTGTTTAGGCGTTTGGTTTTAGTTGCATATTCGTGCTATTTTGTTTAATTTTTCTACTTATTAATTCTTATTGGTAGATTTCTTCGATTTCTTATTTTTGTGTATTTTAAGGGCTTAATGGAATTGTTCCAAGGATGAATCTTAAGTGCACGTGTTGGAGTGAAGCATAGGAGAGTAAGGAATAAAGTTGTTGGATTTTGGAACTGAAAACGCAGAAAAATACATTGACACAAGCTGCGCCTTTGTTGACTGACACGCCCGTGTTGGGCCATTTCGCTGAAGCTGTTTAGAATTTTTTGGAGGCTAAGTTTCAGCCCAATCTTAATTATTTCAGCCCAAGACTGTAGGTCACGGCCAGGACATATTGAGATCTTTTGGGAGTTTTTGAAGCCGATATGCAAGGCTAGACTACATTTACTTGGTTCTGTTCACTAATTTCTTTTAGCTACTCCCGCAAGTGTACGGTGTAGGGTGTAGAAGTGGTGAGCAAGGTCGATCCCATAGAGACTGGCTATCTAGGAATTAACTAACTACTCAAATTCAGTTCTCAACTTTATCTAGGAAAATAAAATCTCATCAATTGCAGATTAACTCAATGGAAAAGTAATTAAGCTGATAAATTCACTAAAGAATAATAGATGTCTAAGATAGGTTCTAGGACATGCTTTCATCTAATTCTCATCAAAACATCACTTTAAACAATTCAAGTTCATTAATCAATCATCCTATATGAGCAATCACATATGTCGAATTAACAGCTCTCCCGAGTCAGTTAACCGATTGATTTTTATGCCACCAGAGGTATCCCTACTCAATCTGATTGAAACATAACAATTGCCAAAAGTACCTAAGATTATTTCCCATCACATAAATTCCTTAATCTCCCGATCTAAGTCTTTTTATGTGTCATGTGTTTATTCTTCCATAATTAAATCTCATCTCCCGAATTTTGATCTAATTACTAAAACATGCTCAATTACTGGCCACATAATCAAATAAGCAATCAAATCATAAACACATAAATAAGATAAACAATCATGAACTTTGAATTGAAATTAAAGATCCATCAAGATTCGAATTAAATTACTAACAAGCCCTAGAAACCCTAGAAAATTAGCTAGACATGATTATAAACAAACTCATAGCCAAGATTGGAATTATCATATCTACTAATATTCAACAAGGGAGGAAAAGATTAAAAACTCTATTGACGACGATCTTGCGATCCCTTGATCTCTTGAATTCTTCTTCAAATCTTCCCGATGCTTCTCAGACTCGCGTGTTTTTCTCTTATGAAACTCTATTCTTTTTTCTCTCTTCATGTTGAGTATTTATATGGCTTTGGGAGTCTTCCAAACGAAGTAAAAGATGAAAATACGCCAAGAAAACCATCTTTCCACAAATTCTTGTTCACCCGGGCACAATCGTGCTACACAGCACGGTCGACCATGCCCTGCCACTGTATTCTGGTGCACGATCGTACTACACGACACGGTCATGCCCCACGACACTGGCACGGTCATGCCCCACGGCACTGGCACGGTCGTGCTACACGGCACGGTCGTGCCCCATGGCACTGTCGTGGCCTGCCATCCACCACTCTCTGCAATCTCATATTTCAACTTCTATTCTTCCTTATTTTTCTCTGATTTCTTCCTTGATCATCAATTACACTTGAAACTTGTACTTTTCTCATCAAAATCATGAAACTAAGCACAAACCCATCAAATGCAACTTATACAATATAATATAAGAAATCACCATAAAAACGTATCTAAACATATTCAAATGAATACATAAACATACACAAAAATATGTGAAAAACGACACATATCAGGTTCGAAGGGATATTGAAACCTAAAACCTCGTTTATGCTTAGATTAATTTCAGTAACATATTCTCTAATTTATTTTCATGACTTGATTGTGTTATTCTGTGATGGAAGTTTATTATTTGTGTATATTTGATTTAGCCTGGTCAAATTTATTGAATTCGCGCATGTCTATTGCTAGAATTGAGATTGCAATCCGTAATTGTTGTTATTCTTGATTTGTAGTAGCCAACTAGTGGTCGAGCATCTCTAGGGATAACATGATCTAAGTTAAACAAATCGTCATACGTATTTGTTGCTTAGACTAATCTATATTCCTTGATTCTAAAGTTGTCGTTGCATTAAATCTACTTTATTAGGTTATCCAACGATTGGGTCTAATTAACGATCGTTTCTTAATTAGATATACTTAAGGGAAAATCCGAATAACTCATCGTACTTGTTATTTAGGGTTTATAATTCATGAGGAAAGAGGAGAATATTGTTACAATCAATTTTACATAGTTGAGTGAGGATGGAAACGGAACTAAGAACCAAGTGCTTTCTTAATTGTTTAAATTCCATTTTAATTGCTCGTTTTATTCTTGAACTTTTTCTCTAGAATTTTATATCTAAAAACCCCCTTGTTTTCTTAATTGAACTCTAAATACAAGATAATTAATTGTGTCCTCCCTCCGTGGGATCGACCTTTGTTTATCACTTCTACGTCTTTGTAGTGGTTTGAGTAGAGAAATAAATTTACTTTTATCGTGCCGGCAACAACACGCTCAAATTTTGGTGTCGTTGCCGGGAAGCGATATTAAATCTATATTTTGTTGAATTTAGTTGTTTTTATTAATTATCCCCCCTATTTCTTGGTTTGGTAAATGATCACACGTTCTTTTGGCAAGAGAAACTTTGAATACTATCCAGAGCTTACGAAAAGAGAACATGACTTGCGAAAAGCGACTAAGGAAATGTTGAAATAATTGTCGTTGCACTTGGATAAAAAGAGTAGCGATTCGGACAATAGTGAGGAAGACACGATGGCAGCCATACGAACGCTAAAAGATCTCGCAAATCTCGATCTTACTCAGCAATCTCTTTGCATTAATTTCCCCGATTTTAATGAAAATAGTAATTTTAAGCTTAAATCGGGATTAATTCACTTATTATCTCACTTTCATGGTTTGGCAAAAGAGGACCAGCACAAACATCTCAAGGAATTTCATATTGTGTGTACGAGCATGAAACCCACTGCAGTGACTGAAGAACAGATTAAGTTGCGTGCATTTCTGTTCTCTTTAAAGGACGCCGCAAATGATTGGTTGTATTACTTACCATCAGGTATAGTGACTACATAGAAAGGGATGGAATGATTATTCTTGTAGCGATATTTCCCTGCATCACGTGTTACCAATTTATAAAAAAAATATATGGAATCCGACAAATGCAGGGGGAATCACTTTATGAATATTGGGAGCGCTTCAAAAAGTTTTATTCAAGTTGTCCGCAACATCAGATTAGCGAGCAACTCCTTCAATACTTCTACGAAGGACTTTCCTTGATGGACAGGAACATGATCGATACAGCAAGTGGTGGTTGATAAAACTCCACAACCCGCGAGAGAATTAATTGCTAACATGGCGGTGAATTCCCAAAAATTCGGCATTTGAGGCAATGCAACCATAAAAAGAGTGAACGAGGTGAATGATTCTTCAATGGAGTAAAAATTATCTAAATTAACCTCTTTTATTCGCTAACTTGTTGTAAGAAAACAACAAGTAAAACCATGTTGTCTTTGCCAAACGATGGAGCATGAGACCGACTCATGTCTAGTTTTGATTGATGAGATAAAAGCACACGCAAATGTCGTGGGGGCTAAAAATTATCAGGAAAGAAAGTATGATCCATTCTCAAACACCTACAATCCAAATTGGCGAGATCATCCCAATTTTTGTTGAGGAGGGAATAGGCAGCAACATCAAAATTCATTTCCAAATCACCATCAAGGGTCATTTCAGCCCAAGTCGCCGCAACCACCTCCCGATTCAGGTAAATCTTTAGAAGAAATGCTTAAGACCCTTACATCTAACACTGTTCAATTCCAACAGGGCATGATGCAATTCCAGCAAGAAACAAGGTCGAGCATTCACTACCTAGAAAATCAAGTCGGCCAATTAACAACAACTATGAATTGGCTTGAATCGCAGAATAAGGGAAAATTATCATCTCAATCCGAGATCAACCCCACGAAGAATGTGAGAGCAATGACCCTGAGGAGTGGGAACAATCTCGAGGAATCAAAGAAACCTGTTTCGGGCTCAAAAATTGAAAATCACGGTGAAAATCACGTCTGTCGATGCTCGACATGGGGTGTCACTCAATACGACCCAACCTATGTCACTGACTAAACGATAGAAAAATAGGTACTAATTGATCTGTCTCTTCAAATTAAAACTGATCGCCCATATTTTTCTTGCAGGTTGGAGAAGAACAAGCAACAGGAAAAGGAAAGGGAAATGTTAAATATGTTTCGCAAAGTTGAGTTAAACATACCATTGATCGACGTGATCAAACAAATTCTGAGATATGCCAAATTTCTCAAAGATCTTTGCACTAACAAGAGGAAATTAAATGGTAATGAAAAAGTTATGATGGGAGAAAATGTATCAGTCGTGTTTCGAAAGAAATTCTTCCCAAATGTAATGATCCAGGTATGTTCGTAATCCCATGTATAATTGCAGATACCAGAATTGAGCATGCCATGCTAGACTTAGGAGCCTCGATTAATGTTATGCCTAGATCAATTTATGCCTCCTTAGACATTAGCCCTTTGAAAAAAACTGGTGTTATCATTCAGCTTGCGGATCGTAGTATGGCTTGCCCTAATAGGGTAGTGGAGAATGTGTTAGTTGAAGTTAATAAGTTGGTGTTTCCTGCCAATTTTTATGTGTTAAATATAGGGGATGAAACATCACCTAACTCCACTCCTATTCTGCTTGGAAGACCATTTTTAAATACTTCGCAAACTAAAATAGATGTTCGTGACAATACCCTTATGATGGAATTTGATGGCGAAGTTATAGAATTTAATATTTTTTATTCCATGAAGTACCCTGATGATGTATGTTCTGTTTCTGCAATTAATTCTCTTGATTCTTTAGTGCAGGACATGTTTGAATTCTCATGCAGGGATGAGCTTGAATTAGTTCTTACTAAGCACCTCACTGGCAAGGATGTCAAAGAAATGGTGAAAAGTCCAGAAATATAGGAGATGATATTTGCTTTAAAAGAATTGGAACCCCTTCCAGCGAGGTATGGCGTTCGCTCAATTTAATTGCTTGTTTCTCACCAAAAGCTATTGTCTTCTATTGTGCAGGCCCCGGAGCTCGAATTAAAACCACTTCTAGAACACCTAAAGTACATCTACTTAAGTGAAAGAGAGACCCTACCTATGATCATTTCAGCTCGGCTAGCACCAGACCAGGAGAGTGCATTGATTTAAACTCTCAAGTGTCATAAGGCAACGATCGGATGGATGATAGCCGACATTAAGGGTATAAGCCCTTCCATGTGTATGCATCGTATACTTCTCGAAGAAAATTCCAAACCAACTCGAGAAGCACGACGGCTAAACCCACTAATGATGGAGGTTGTAAAGAAGGAGATTTTGAAGTTGTTAGATGTTGGGGTGATTTACCCAATTTTCGATAGCAAGTGGGTAAGCCCAACACAGGTGGTACCAAAGAAATCCGGTGTAACAGTGGTCGAAAATAAGAATGGTGAACTGGTCCCCACTCGTGTACAAACCGGGTAGCGCGTTTGTATTGATTATAGGAAGCTTAATTCTATGACTCGCAAAGACCATTTTTCCCTTCCCTTTATTGACCAAATGTTGGAAAGTTTAGCTGGAAAAAATTCACTATTGTTTTTTGGATGGTTTTTCAGGTTATTTTCAGATTGCTATCACCTTGGAGGACCAAGAGAAAACCATATTCACGTGCCCCTTTGGCACCTTTGCTTATCGTCGCATGTCCTTCGGCCTTTGTAATTGTCACTCCCCAAAATCTTTCGGTCAAAATATCAGAGTTTTCTCTTTGGGCGTGAAGAAAGAAGGGGAAGAAGACGTACATGAAATAAAATAGAAACATTTGAAAATAGAAAGGAGACGGTTTTACAAAATACAAATCCCCGACGTTAAGCCGAAATAAAACATTTAACATACCAGCGGAAGATACATCAGGATCCATCATCCCAAAATCAACACAAGATTGTACTTTATATAACGAGTTTTACAAAATCATTATTTAACTGTTGTGAACCAACAAACTTTAAATACAACAGCCTAGATAGAGCACCATCATCCCTCTCTATAAGGATCACCCTGCTCGCCATCACCTGTAACCTGAGTTACAGAATAGGGGGTGAGTGCGTGGAATACACTCGTGGGGATGAAATCCACCTCTTATAACATTTGACGAATAAATGAAACATAATATACCAAATCGACATTTAGTCACAACACGTAAAATGCACAGCACGTAATTCATAACCCAAACTTAGGTGCGGGTATTCCCCGACTTACCCCTACGAATCTCAGGTACGGGAATCTCCCGACCCTACAAATCTCAGGTACGGGAATCACCCGACCCTACATATCTCAGGTACGGGAATCACCCAACCCTACTTATCTCAGGTACGGGAATCACCCGACCCTACATATCTCAGGTACGGGTATCACCCGACCCTACTCATCTCATGTACGGGAATCACCCGACCCTACATAAGAATGTATGTGGACCCACGTCGTTTCACAATATAACATGACACATAAACATAGCATATAATCATAGCATTTAGTATTCCGCCAATCATGCATTAAATACAGAAAGCTGAAAACAGATAAAGAGCTAGAAATTATCCCCACCTCGTACAGTGGTTATCGCGTGAGTAGATAGAACAGTACGTCCAACAACCCAACACTTCCAAGATTAGTCCAACAAGTAGCCTACACATTTACGGTGTTTCTTAGATTTAAATACAGTATAATTAAAGCTATAAAGGGTCCCGGTGGAAAAACGTTTGTTAATGATACGACGTATCGAAAATACGGCATCACGTGCGCCGGGGCACGCGAGCACCCGGCGTCGGGCGAAAAAGAATCCCGACGGCTCGCACATCACCCGGCAGCTGTCGAGTTTCCTCAGCTACCCGGTCCCCGTCGCCACGCGCGCTAGAACCCCCGGCGCGCGTGCCCGCACATCGTGCGCACCCGGCTCCCGACCCGATGCACACCCCAACGTGCACCCCGACGCGCACACCCGGCATCCGACCCGACGCACACCCCGATACCCGACCCGACGCACAACCCGACACCCGACCCGACGCGCACCACCACTAGCTCCACTGCTAGCCAGCGGCAGTGCTCCGGCGACAGCGGAAAATAAAAACGTTAAGTAAAAGAAAAGAAAGAGAACTTACGTGTTCAAGTCGTGAGCGTCGCTCGGGTCGTTGTTTTTGGAAACTTATAAGTTTTGAAAATTATGAGCCCCTATTTATAGATTTTGGAAATTACCTTTTTACCGTTGAAAAGTTACTATTTACCAAAAATATCTTAATTTACCTTTCATTAAAATTTTCTTTTTATTTTTACCTTTTATCAAAATTTTACTTTCCTTCGTCAGTTGAACTACGGGTCTCCGATTGACCCCTAGTTTGTTTCTATTTTCTCGTATTTCCGATACGAATCTCTTGGTAAAATCATATTCTAGGTTCCATGTCACGAAAAATATACCCATCTAAAACCGGCGTTAACCAAGTATCTAAAACGCACGTACTAAATTAAACAGTCAAAACATACGCACAAAATTATTAAGTCATGGTTCAAATATTTAATTATTCCATTATGCTCATTTTGATCCGGGGTGCTACAGCAATGCTCCTGCGACTTTCCTACTATGTATGATAAGTATTTTTTCTAAGTATGTAGGTGACATAATTGAGGTTTTTATGGACGATTTATGTCTATGGAAACTCGTTTGATGCATGCCTAAGTAATTTGATTTTAATTTTAAAAAAATGCATTGAAACGAATCTTGTGCTTAATTAGGAAAAATGTCATTTCATGGTAGAAGAAGGCATAGTTCTAGGGCACGTGGTTTCGTCGCGAGGGATTGAAGTAGATAAATCAAAGATAGATCTTATTTTTGCTCTTCCCTACCCTACAAATGTGCGGGAGATTCATTCTTTTCTTGGTCATGCAGGATTCTATCGAAGGTTTATCAAAGATTTTTCGAAAATTGCGTGACCATCATGCAATCTACTCCAGAAAGAAGCTACTTTTGAGTTTTATGATGTTTGCAAGGACATTTTCGACAAGCTGAAGTAATGCCTAATTTCGCCGCCTATTATACAACCCCCTGACTGGAATCTCCCATTTGAAATAATGTGCGATGCAAGTGATTACGCAGTAGGGGCGATATTGCGTCAGCGAGTAGGATGAGCCGCACATGTTATTTATTATGCACCAAAAAATTGGATGTCGCCCAAGCAAATTACTCGACCACGGAAAAAGAGGTCATCTCTATTGTTTTTACCTTAGATAAATTATGTTCGTATTATTGGGTACTAAAGTAGTTGTTTTACTGATCATGAAGCGCTTAAATACTTGCTCACAAAGAAAGAGGCAAAGCCGAGGCTCTTACGTTGGATTCTCCTACTTCAAGAATTTGACTTGGAGATTAAAGACCAAAAGGGAACAAAAAATACATTGACAAATCACTTGAGCCGAATAGTTCGGGAAGAGGACGACTCCCTATTGCGTGATAGCTTCCCTGATGGACAATTGCTTGCACTGACACATGCATGTTAGTCGACACCAGCGCAACCCGTGTCAGACTTTGTTACACCCTGGTACGCTGATTTAGTGAATTTTATTGTCACTAACTAATTTCCCGCAGGATTTTCAAGGGCTCAGAAGGATAAGCTTAAGAGTGACTCCAAATATTATGTTTGGGACAATCCGTACTTATGGAAGCATTGCTCAGATCAAATCATTCTCCGAAGTGTCCCCGAGAATGAGTTCGCATCTATTCTCACCTTTTGTCATACATATGCCTATGGGGGACACTTTGGCTCAAAGAGAACTGCTCACAAGGTGTTGGAAAGCAGTTTCTACTGGCCTACTTAATTCAGGGATGCGTACATGTTTTTTAAGTCATGTGATAATTGCCAACGCACAGACTTTCTCAATTCAAATATTTTTACAAGGTTTGGGGTGCCCAGGGCCATCATAAACGATAAATGAACATACTTTTGCAATCAAACAATCGAAGTTTTGTTGCGCAAATACTTTGTCATGCATCGAGTGTCCACGGCCTATCACCCTCAAACGAATGGGAAAACTGAGGTTTCGAATCAAGAAATCAAAGCAATCTTGGAGAAAATGGTCCGACCAAACAGGAATGATTGGAGTTTGCGATTGGAGGATACTCTGTGGGCCTATCATACTGCATATAAAACACCAATCGGTATATATCCTTATCAACTAGTATTTGGGAAGTCGTGCTACATTCCTGTGGAGCTCGAGCACAAAGCCTATTGGGTGATTAAGCAATGAATATGGACCCTAATGAGGCTTATTCTCATAGAAAATTATAGCTACAAAAGCTCGAACAAATTTAGAATGATTCATTTTAGAATGTCATGGAAAGCCTTCGTCTTTTCCTTATAAATCATGGCAAATGTCACTCATCAGCTATTGGGTGAAGGTTTTATATACTCATCAGCTAAAACCTTATTATGAAGGATTTCAAGCACACATGGACCAAATGGGTCTAGAGAATCCAAATTATACTTGATCATCCAAACAGCCGCTAAGTCGAGCATAACGACGTTAAAAAATTATGCTTATTGTGAGGCAACCCAACCAAAAAATAAAAAATTTCACGAAAATAACAGCCAATTGCACCTCAGTCCGAGGCCCCTATCGATGAGACAGAATTTTGTACAGTTGTCCGGGGCATGCTGGCTGCTCAAGAGGAGATTCAGCAGGATGTTCACACTATCCTCGAGCTATTAAGGGCTCAACAACGACCTCCGCCTCCCTGATTTTGTGAGCTCACCACAACTCTCTCTTTTTACCATTTCCCCTATCTTGTGCTAAGTTGTTTGAGGGCGAGCAACCATTTAAGTTTGGGGGGAGGGTTTGATTATCGAGTTGGTATATTTTATTGTTCAGAATAAGTGCATTTCATTTTAGTTGAATTTGAAAAGCATTTTTGGGTGCATTGCTTGTATTTTATGTTATTAGAAATCACGTTTACTACTTTAGCATTATTGCATGATGGTCATTATATTTGAGTCGTAGGTTTTATTCCTAGCTTTGAATGAATATGCATTGTTTGGAAGAAATTTGAGCCTGAATGGGATTATGTGTTTTGAGCGACTGTTGTGACCTTGATGTTTCTCCTGGATGAAAGTGTACACGAGTCGCACTAAGTCACTGGAAGTGACATTTAAGCCTTTGACGAGCAATACACCACATGCTCAATTTTTCTTTGCTAAGAGTTTACGAATAAGTCGAATGTTTTAAAACTTACATAGGTTATTAAACTTTGAGGCCACAATTGTGTTGCACATATTGAAATGACGAGGCACCTAGGATTAACTAGATATGGCTTCTAGACGAATAACTCCTACCCTGTGTTAATATCCTTAGTAGCCACATATGAATTTAAGCTTTGAAGCCTGTTCTTTCTTGATATTAGCCGCATATGAATAGCCGTTAATCATTTTCTTGCAAGGCCTTCTACTATTGAACCCACTATCAGAAGATGGCATGAATAACTATGTTGATATTTGTGAAGCTCCAATTTCTTTTGAGCTTATTTTTCGAGATGTTATTTAAGTATTAGTCGCGTTAGTTCTTTATTTGTTTTGATTTTCGAAATGAAATGAGTATGGAATTTTAGTTCAACAAATGTTGTTGCGAGAGGGGAGTCCTTAATCTCATAATAAAAAAGGGGCGGGCTTTCTCTTAGCGACAACAATATCATTAGAAATCTCATTTGTTTTGTATTCTTCATTAGATATCAAATGTTTTCTTTCACTTGTTTTGTCATGAACAATTCAATCAGTCAAAGTGCAATTTATTTTCATAAGCTACTACATGGATTCTGATTTTGATCTCTCGAGAGTTTTGAGTTGTACTTGTCATGATAGCGGGGTTGACTGACTTCATTGATTATTCTTCACGTTATCTCCCAGTTGATACTTTTGATGTGTTGGGTCAGCTTGTTGATTAGCACCATGGTTGCTTGGAAGTGCTACAACTGTAGAAGAATTAACGTAGTTGTTTGCGCTGTCTTTTGATACTTTTAGCCCACTAAATATCCTTATCCTACCCTTTATCCCAAGCCCCGTTACAACCAAATATTAAGACCTACTGATCGGTGTGTGCACTCATGTAGTTGGTGGAGATTTTTATATGCCTGTGCAAGCTTACCAATCGGCTTATTTCATGATTTTTAAGTGAATTGTCCTTTTATACACTCTTGAGCGAATTGTATGGAACTTTGGTAAGGAGTGTTGAGTTGTGTATACTTGAACTCGGGGGAATTTCTGAGGGATGCGATGGTTGCTTGACACGAGTTTTGTTTGGTTGTCTCTTTTGACTCGATTGTGCATAAACATGAAAAAGGATTGGAATAAATTCAGTTTTCATTTAGTCAGTCTGTGATTTGGTATGTGTTGGTGCTGTTTGAGGACAAGCAACAAGCTAAGTTTAGGGGGATTTGATAAGTAGGAAAGTTACGTCTTCTTATGTGTTTAGGCGTTTGGTTTTAGTTGCATATTCTTATATGTTTAGGCGTTTGGTTTTAGTTGCATATTCATGCTATTTTGTTATATTTTTCTACTTATTAATTCTTCTTGGTAGATTTCTTTGATTCCTTGTTTTTTTGTGTATTTTAGGGGATTAATGGAGTTGTTCCGAGGATGAATCCTAAGTGCACGTGTTGGAGTGAAGCATAGAAAAGCAAGGAATGAAGTTGTTGGATTTTGGAGTTGAAAACGCTGAAAAATACATTGACACAAGTTGCGCCTGTGTTGACTGACACACCCGTGTTGGGCCATTTCGCTGAAGCTATTTAGAATTTCTTGGAGGCTAAATTTCGGCCCAATCTTAATTATTTCAACGCGACTGTAGGTCACGGCCAGGATATATGAGACCGATTTTAGACGTATTTACGAGAGATTTTTAGGGGATTGATCAGGGTCTGGACGTGAGAACAAGGTTTTCCATATTTTTCTTTTGGGAGTTTTTGAAGCTGATATGCAAGGCTAGACTACTTTCGCTTGGTTCGAAGGGATGTTGAAACCTAAAACCTCGTTTATGCTTTGATTGATTTTAGTAACATATTCTCTAATTTATTTTCATGAATTGATTGTGTTATTTTGTGATGGAAGTTTATGATTTGTGTAAGTTTGATTTAGCCTGATCAACTTTATTGAATCTGCGCATGTCTATTGCTAGAATTGAGATTGTAATCCGTAATTGTTGTTATTCTTGATTTGTAGTAGCCAACTAGTGGTCGAGCATCGCTAGGGATAACACAACCTAAGTTAAACAAATCGTTGTACGTATTTGTTGCTTAGACTAATCTATGTTCCTTGATTCTAAAGTTATCGTTGCATTAAATCTACTTTATTAGGTTATCCAACGATTAGGTCTAATTAACGATCGTTTCTTAATTAGATATACTTAAGGGAAAATCCGAATAACTCGCCATACTTGTTATTTAGGGTTAGTAATTCATGACGAAAGAGGAGAATATTGTTACAATCAATTTTACATAGTTGAGTGGGGGTGGAAACGGAACTAAGAACCGAGTGCTTTCTTAATTGTTTAAATTCAATTTTAATTGCTCGCTTTATTCTTGAAGTTTTCTCTAGAATTTTAAATCCAACACCTATTTTCTTGATTGAACTCTAAATACAAGATAATTAATTTTATCCGCTCTCCATGGGATCGACCTTTACTTATCACTTCTACGTCTTTGTAGTGGTTTGAGTAGAGAATTAAATTTAATTTTATCGTGCCAGCGACAGCACAGTCAATTTTCAAGGAAGAAAATACGATCCCTTCTCCAATACGCATAATCCGAGTTAGAGAGATCACCCAAATCTACAACGTGCTTACAATAGAGAGAATTACAAGCCCCCACAACTTTTAAGGAACACTAATTACCAAGGGGGAAATTCTAATTATCAAGGGAAATCATCCGGACAAAACTCCAACACATCATTGGAGGATATGATGAAGACATTGGCTTCCAGAACAATACAACTTCAAAAGGGCACTGCTCAATTCCAAAAGGATACTCAATCAAGTATTAGACATCTTGAGGCGTAAATGAGCAAATTGGCGACAATTGTGAGTCGTTTGGAAGCCCAAAATGGATGAAAATTGTCATCTCAATCGGAGGTAAATCTAAGGAATGTTAGTGCAGTAACTTTGAGGAGTGGGAAACAGTTGAAAGAGTTTAAAAAGCCTGCGAAAAATCTGGAAAGCGACGAGGAAGAAATATCTGCTGAGCAAGTCAACACAAGATCACCTAGTGTTAAGCCATCATCCAGTGTGAAAACTTTAGAGTCTGTACAGGTAAAACATGATTTTTCTTCTCCTTTTCAAGCTAATATGGTTCATTTTCCTTCTAGGTTGGTGAGGACATCAAATGAAGATAAAGATAAGCAAGTGCTTGATGTCTTTCGCAAAATCGAGATCAATATCCCTTTAATTGATGCAATCAAACAAGTTCTAAGATATGCGAAATTCCTCAAAGACTTGTGCACAAACAAACGGAAGCTCAAAGGAGATAAGAAGGTTTTTATGGGAGAGAATGTATCTGTAATGTTTCAAAAGAAGCTTCCTAAAAAATGAAAGGATCCAGGTATGTTCGTTATCCCATGTCGTATAGGAAATTTTCAAATTGAACATACTATATTAGATCTTGGAGCTTCGATTAATGTTATGCCACGGTCTATCTATGCATCCTTAGATCTAGGGCCATTGAAAGATACACGAGTTATCATTTAATTAGCCGATCATAGCACTACATATCTTGATGGGGTAATCGAGGATGTTCTTATTGAGGTTAATTGACTCATTTTTCCTGCAGACTTTTATGTTTTGGATATGAATGGCGACCCATCAATTTCACCACCTATTTTGTTAGGGAGGTCATTCTTAAACACCTCGCAAACAAAAATAGATGTAGTGAGGGAACCCTCACGATGGAATTCGATGGGCAAGTTAGTAAATTCAATATTTTTGACGCCATGAAATATCCTGATGATGATAACTCTATTTTTGCTTTAAGTGCGATTCACCCTCTTGTCGAGGAAGTTTTTGAGATGAATTGCAGGGACAATTTTGAAATGGTGTTAACAAAAAACTTGAGAGATGAAACACTTCTCACCAAAGTTTCAAAGCTAAAAGCGATAAATTGAATAAAGCTCAATTGAGGGTTGGACATGGTAGTTTGCGATGTGCCTTCTTTGAAACCAATTCCAAAACCTCCTTGGTGATCTGGTGATTTCTATTCCACACTTTTTATTATTGCTCCAATTTCTAGGCATATATAAATCTTTGTCTTGTCTATATCTTTTGTTGTGTTTTGATGATGAGTTGCTTGAGGACAAGCAAAATTTTAAGCGTGGGGGGATGGAGAGTTGTTGTATATTTGATGAAGTGTGGAGTAGATCACATACCTTGCATGTAGTTGCATTTAGGTTCGTGTAGTTGCATGTAGCTTGTTATCATTTTTTTTGGATTAGGATGCATGTTTACTTGCTTTAGCATGTTTAATTATGTTTGCATTTGCATATAAAAAATGAAAAAATATGTTGAGTAAGTGAGCTTGCAATGATGATTCGAGTGTTGTTTATTTTCGTTATTTGGGAATTCGATGATGTGTTGGGAAATGTGTTGTTGAGCTTTGCTTTGTGTTGGTTAAAATTTGCTGAATGTCTTCTTGGGAAATTGTTGTTAGAAAGGATAGTATTGGTTTGAAAATTGATCTGTGACTTTGAGTTGATTTGCTTTGCCTACTTGTGTCTTGAGATGTACTTTTTAATTCCTTGATGGAAGTAGTTTAGATTGAAATTTTTGAAAGTTGGATCACTTTTGATGAACCCCCTTGGTTGGAAAAAAATTGATGTGGTTGGAGATAAAGGTGTTAAGTTGAAAAAAATTGAGAAGTGAATAGATGATGGGGTGTGGAATCAGCTGCCTGTTCTTAGGGGTCCAAAGATTTGAAAGTAAAAACTCGAATAAAATTCGTAGTAATTCATGGACTAATGGTGTGGAGCTGTCAACCCCATCCAAAATATATATAAGAGGAAGAATCATCGTCTTTGTGAAAAAAAAAAAGATAGAGAGAAATAAAAAGAAAAGAAAAAAAATAGAAAAGAAATTGAAAAAATTAGGGTGATTTATTGTGTGTGAAGTCTTAACGAGTTCTAATTTAGATGAAGGATATCGTAAAAGGAGTTGAAGTATGTTGATTGATGTAGGTGGTAGAGTGAGTTGATGAATTGTCTATGAGAAAATTGATTTCTAATGCCCTTCCAAAACTTATGATTTCTTGAGATTGTGCATTGAGTCCAACATGTTTTTGTGTCTTGTTCCGGACATGGATTCGAGTTCCCATGAGTGTTGGTGAGGATCTGAGCAAACGATGATCTCTCTTATTTTGATTCCTTATATTCTTTAATTTTTTTGTTGCTTGAGGACAAACAATAGTTTAAGTATGGGGGGATTTGATATGGAGAAAATTAGTGCATTCTAGTGTGGATTAACGTAAGATTTTATATTCTTTTATGTGGTTGAATGCACTATTTTCGTGTATATATGTATTTTGTGTCTCCAAATACTCTATATATTATTTTCTTGATTATTTTAGGAGATTTGGAGAATTTCTAAGTTAAGAAAAACGAGTGGAACGAGACGTGGAGTTAATTGGGTCATTCTTGGTTCAAGAGACCAATGAGAAATTGAAGGAAGGAAAGGAGTGGGACTGAGCCCATTTAATCAAGGGGAACTGTGCAAGTGGGTTTTAATTGAAGAATAAAGAAAAGGACTTGGGCTAAGAATTTAAAGAAAGGAATGTAAAAAAGGCTCATTCTACTTGAAGAGGGCAAAGAGTCAAGCCAACATCCAATACACACCTTATTTAATTAACTTTCTCCCCAAGCTAGAAGGACTTTTCATGTGAGCGAGAATTTAGAGAGAGAGAAAAACAATCTTTATTTTCCTGGGTTAAATTTGATGGATTTCTCAATTGCTTTTGTGGACTCGATTTCAAGGATGCTCGGTTAAATTCTTAATTCCGGTTAGCAGAGATGTTTGAACCTGTATATCTATTTATTTCTAATTAATCTCATATCCCCTTCTCGATGTTTGATTGAAATTGATTATGTTATCTGTGTATAATATTTTCGATTATTGATGCTTGATTTAGCCTAATCAACTAGGTTAAGTGTTTGATAATTGATTGCTAGAATCTTAAATCATGAATCATAATTGTTATGGTTTAATTTTCATAGGCGGTAAACTAGAGGTCGTGCATCTCTAGGGTAGCATAATCCTAGATTATCGAATCGAACTTGTGTATTCGGAGTCTAGTTCATCCTATCGTCTTGGTGATTAATGCGTTTAATTAATTAAATCTAGAGAGTTTATTCTAGGTTATTCAATTAAATAGGGTTAATTAGAGATCTTATCCAAATTTAATTAATCTTAAGAGACAATTCAGTTTAACAGAGCTTGTTGTTAGACTAGAGATGATAATTCCATGATAATCTGATAGAGGGGTGATACATTGATTAGGGAATAATTGATATCGGGAGATAATTGAACTATTAATTGGAATACTTGCATATATTGATTTCTTGTTTAATGTGCTTTCTAGGTTTTTTTTATTTAATTTAGTGATAGTAAATCCATCTCAAAAACCCCCCATAATTTGTTATTTGATTGAATTGAACATAGGTGGCATAGTTTAATCATCACTCCTTGTGGGATCGACTCCGACTTGCCCTAACTACTAGTTGGTTAGGTTAGGAAGGTAAAATTGCTAATTTTATCGCGTCGTGACAGCGCAGTCAACTCGTAAAAAATTCCTATCTTTGAAGTTTTACATATGTTGTTTTAACAAAATTATTCAAATTAAAATTCATATATTGATTATTATTATTTACTATCAATCTTAAATTTAAAGTCATAATAGATATTTTAAAATTTATTATTTATAGATCTTATTTGTAAAACTAATTTATTATGAAATATTTTATATCTATCTATACTATATATTAAAACAACAAAGTTGACAAAAATTACAAGATTGCCACTTTCTCGCCTAAAAATGTCATGTCAATAAAAAAAATATTACTTGATAAGCTAATCTTTAATAAGAATAAAAAAAGTATAACACCCTAGATTAATCCTTAGTTAGTACCTAATTACGAGATAATTTTTTTACACTATTTATATATAGATCATAGAAAATAAGTGTCCACAAATTTCTTCTACATATAGGTGTACCATTTAATCTATTTTCTTGTATGATAGCCCAATTAGGTGAAGATAGTGTGTTAATTGTTATTTTAACCCAAAAATGATAGACAGGTGAGTTTAATTCCTTGCTAGCCCATTTTCATTTTTTGGGCCCAAACCATGAGTTGGAACAACAATTTTGTTTCCCAAAAACAAACCCAAGCCCATGTAAGGTGTCCTTGTCATACCCTATTTTTCTCTCTTCTTATAACACCCCAAATTAACTAAGGTAGTGTATTAAATTGCTTAAGCCAATGATATTTGTTCTTTCTTTGCAAACTCACATTTCTCTCTCCATGGGGACTTGACAACACACCTATGCTAAAAACTTGCCACCTAACCTAAGCTAGTTGTGCGCCACATGGTCTAGGCTACTCTTGTGACTCATCCTTGCAAATGGGGAAGAGCAAACATTAATGTGCAAAAAGAAAGTTGGAAGAAAGATAAGGAAAAATAAGCACACAAATTTCCTCTCCATCTCTCTCTCACCAAGCTCACCACTGTCACCTACCACCACCTTGCTGCCGGTCGATCGTTCTTTTCCGGCAAGAAGATTCAGACCAAAAGATAGAACTCGAAGAGTCTGTCACGGGTACGGGCTCGGTTCGGCCTCCGGCGCCACTGCCGCCGTGTATGGGTGGCGTAAAGGGGCTGCCGTTTTTCCCTTTTTTCTTCCCCTTCTCCTTCCTTTCATCTCCGGTAGCTTCACCCACATTTCGCCGTGTGTGTGTATTAGTGTGTGTAATAATGTGTGTTCGTGTGTGTGTGCTGTGTCAGGTGGCGCTGTGTGTAGCGCCGTGTGTGACGCCTCGTTCCCCTTTTAATAGGAAATAGGTCGTCACCCCTTACCTATATAGGAGCTAAAGATATCATAATTACTTTCTAATATACAATGAAAGACTTAAAATGAAGACACGAAAGCTATATATATATATATATATATATTTTTAAACATAACATATATATACATATGTATCGAACTATAAACCAAGTTTAGTCGTGTTTCACCCACATTTCTAGGTAAAATGTTTGAACCAAAAACCTATATGAATTTACACAACAAACCATATAGACACGACAGGATGCAAGTTTAGGCCCATAGTTTATCATACTATACATATATAAATAACATATCGTTCTTAAAAGAAACATTATTCTAGTACAAAAACTTATAGGGACAGTGAGAAGTCAGCCCAGCCTGCTACACATCCACGCCATCATCTACCGAGCCTGAAAATATAAAAAGCAACATCATGAGACCTCCGGAGAGGGATCCCAGTGGGATAACTCTACTGTCTAATACATTGAAGCAATTAAATCATTAAGCAAGTACTACATGTCCTTCGGGTATGCTCACCCTAGACCATACTATAACATAAAGGAATGTGGGAGTCACTCGCCCACTAAACCTTGCTTTCATAGACCAGGCACTCTCGCCCTTATGGTCGTCGCCCAGTATGGAAGTAACATACTAGTTATAGCTACGGGCTTCAGCCGTAGATTTTCATACATAACTTATCAATTCAAATATCAACACATAGTAGAGAGTAGAAGTTACCCACTTGTACGTTGATTGTGCGAGGATTGCTTTTGGATTCACCGACTGTCCCAAACTGCGCTCGACACATTTAACTGTTTAGTCTATTAAGTCATATAACATTCAATACATGCTTGATCCTTATATTAAATTCTAAACATTAACATATCATACAAAAATAATTTAATTGAGATTTAGAATATAGAATACATCATCATACTTATAACTTAATTGTTAAGCATTTAAACTAGCAATTTTAGACCTAAAATGACATATAAAGATGTAATAATTTTAATAATTCATATATAATTCCTAAAATCACAAAATTATTCATATAATCACATGCCTTCTTTTAGTATAACATACTGAAAATTCAGAAATTATAACTGCTTGTACAAAGAATTAAAAATCACACATTTAACTAGTTTTTCACTTCAATTTCAGATGAAAAACAACCTTCAATGAAAAATTTACCATACTTTATAGGATTGATGAAAACCTTTCATCATTTTAAAGAATTTAGACAACATGTTGAAGTATAACATATAAAAATTTCAAGTAGAAATAAAGTTCATATAATTAGTTATATATTTTACAAGTTGGATAAAAACAGTGCATAACATAGGCTGAAAACAGGGTTACTTGTAAAATTTCTTATAAATTTATTTGTGCTCCAAAATTCACAAGGTAAATTTCATCATGTTATTAAGAGTTATTATTACAGCATAGTAAACTATGGCTTATAAATATGATTCCTATAATAGTTATGAATTTTCTAAGTTGGCAGAAAACAGGACATAGTGTATGCTGAAAACAGACGTTCTTGTAAACATCGGCATAAATCATACAAGACTCAAACAAATGCATACTAAATTTTTGCACGTACATAAGAACTGATTCTAAAACATAATAAAATATCATACATAAAATCGAAGGATACCGTTCAAGAAAATTGTCTGATTCAGACCCAAAAATGAGGCAAAAACTATCTCTGAACAGCTTATCTTAGAAAAATCATAGAAAATCGGGTTTAACTCCAAATCTTCTGAAATTTTACACACATGTTCTTTATGTGGAGACAATCTTGATTATTTAATTAATGTAATAATAAGATTGTTGACTAGGAAAACAAAGGTTATCTCTTGAAAGAAAAAAAAAAGAATAGAAAGAAATAGTGTGGTGGTAGTATTAGGGCAGAGAAGTCCACATAGACAAAGAAAGGAAGAAAAGGAGGAGCAGAAATGAGTGGAGGCTTAGTCATTGATGAGAAGGAGCTCCGCTCCAAAATGTCGGGCCCGGCCCACATCATGGCCCTATCATGTTTTTCTCATTTTAAACCATATTTTCTATTTCTTTATTTTGCATCATCTCTACAAGAAAATGTTATTAAATGATTGGATCCCTGCTAATTCTAGCTAAATTAATAACAAATGTACACAAATGTCATTTATTAGCCATGCAAATCTTAGTCATAATTCCATTAATTGCAGATGAAGTCCATATGGATCAATCAAAGCTTGATGAACATGAGTTAACTTAGTCATCGTTGATCAATGCGGTCAATTTGACTGGTAATATATGTAGAAATATCGATTTTATGTTTAAGAAAATGATCTGTATAATTATAAGTGAAATAACAACGAGCTGATAGAAAGTATTTGCAAGACTTTGTTTAAAAGTTATTAATTTACACTCCAAAAAGCATTTGCTAAAACAAATGCTAATTAGGAGTCATGCTTCCAAACTCATAAATTTCATATTTAAAACTAGCTAATATTTATACATGTATATTCACTAATACTTTTATCAACATGCATATAAATACAATCTTACTATTCTATCAGCCTGTAGTTATCATAAAAATTAATATTCTATCAGCTCGTAGTTATTAAAAAAATATTAACTAATCATCATGAAAGTCATACTTTTAGCTATAAAACTAAGATTTATTCATATATTACCAATATGTTGATTGATTAATATTCTATTAGCTCGTAGTTATTCAAAAAACTAACAATTCATTGATGTTTGAAAGTCATACTTTTAGCTATAAAACTAATATTTATTCATGTATTACTAATACTTTTATGAACTTGCAATATCATCTTAGTATTCAACCAACCCGTAGTTTAAAAAAAAGTTGATAATTTATTGACAGATAAACATATTATTTTTAGCTATGTAATGTTTATACATGTATTACACACTTTTATGAATCACCGAAAAATTGATGTAGTACTTTAGCAGATAGATGTATTGCTTTTAGCCATAAAACTAATACTACTTATATATGTATTACTAATATTTTTAGTAATTTACCGTGTTGACTCGTGGATTGATAAAATAGTCTCATATAAGTGTTTTGGACCTAATAAATAGGGTGAAACAAATGTAAATAGGGTGAAACAAATATATATATATATATATATATATATATATATATATATATATATGAAGTGTATTCTTCCAAATGTAAATTTTTTAAAGTCTTTTTCATTTAATTTTCAAATTTAGTTATATTTATCTATCGCAAAGTTCCAATTTAGGCGTTGGTGACAGTGTGATGAGATTGCAATAGTGACAATACTTGGGCCATTTGCAGTAAAGGATCACCCACTACCCTTGTTTCTTTGATCTGTTATTTTCTGCTCAATTGTTTGTTTTTGTTTCCCACAATCCTCTTGGATTGTTCTAATACTTCCTTAGCATGAATGATGACCTATTTCTTCCACACTTTCTTACTCTTGAACTCCTTCAATAACCATGTATCAACGTATATCGTATTTCTTTTATCGGTGCACGTTAAATCTATCATAATAAATAAAAATTTTATTAGAAATTATAGAGGATTCGCGAGCTATTATGTGAGGAGACGCAGTGGTAAATCTTGGAACATATTAATAGAGTTCTATTTATATTCTTAATTGCCTTGGGTATTTTATACTAGCATAGGGATACGTTTAATATATGATTTTTTTTTTAGATTAATTGTAATAAAATTAAAAATATTATTATCTAACTTAAAATATAATTACAGTTGTGTGCAATATATATCGCCTAAATATAACATGTCCGTGCATGAGGACACAATCGTGTGCCAACACTTCGAAAGTTATGTAATAAGGCACGGTCGACCGTGCTCCAACATACGACGTGCCTGAGGACAAATTCTCGCCCAAATACTCGATTTTGTAGTGTATTATCAACTCCTACTTGAATTAAAAGACCTCCAACCTAATATAAAATCTCAGTATTACAAAGAGAAAACCCTATTATTTTGAGAGGTATTCGAAGGAAGAGATTAAAATTTTAAAGATTGAACAATCAAAAGATCAACCATTCTTTAGAATTTTTGTTTCTTTTCTCTTTTAGTTAAATTTCAAAATTAGATATGATATTCTTCAACTTGTATATGAGTTTGTTAGTAACTATGTTTGTTCATATTCTAGGGTAATTTAATTTAGATCTTGATGGATCTTTGATTTCATTAATTCAAGTTCATGATTTGGAACCCTATTCTCATATGTTTATGACTTCATTATTTGTTTGGTTATTCAGCCGGTAATTAAGTATTAATTGAATCAAAATTTGAAGATGAGATTTAATTACAGAATAATAAACGCATGACATATACATGATTTAGATCGAGAGATTAAGGAACTTATGTGATGAGAATTTAATCCAAGCTAAGTACTTTTGGGAATTATTTGTTCATCGGATCGAGTAAGAATACCTTCAGTTACATATAATAAATTTAATATTTATGATTGTTCATATTTGGGGAATAATTAGTGAACTTTGGTTGGTCAAATTATCTTGATGAGAACTACATGCAATCATGTCATAGAAGTTGTTTCGTTTATATTGATCTAATTCATTAATCTTTGTTTAAATCTTTATTTTTAGTTACAAATATGAAATCTTGTTATTCAGTAGCCAAGATAAAATTGGATTTTAAATTTGAGTAGTGTTAAACCTCTAGTCTCTGGGAGGAATTACTGAACAATGCATTTGTAAAGAAACATAGATAATTTTTTATTTATCTTTAAAAAAAAGTGTTAAATGTCCATTGTATTATCACTATCTTCCTACCATATTTTAGTTTGATTTTTATTATTAAAGTTTAAAATGATCCTCAAATTTTCTTTCCTGTTATGTGATAAAAAAATGAACGTCAATTTTCCCAAATAAATCTCATAATTTATTTTAAAACACATAAAATTATTCAACTTTATTTATTAAAATGTTTGGGAAATTTGATCAATCATTTTCAATTAGTCCTCATTTATTTTATTTTTTCACTAAATATTTTAAATCAATTAAATTTCAAATATATAAATTATTACTATATTTGAAGTCTAGCAAAAAGTTATAATGGCAAATTAGTCCAGATTTGTATATTATATATATAATAATATTTCTTATCAACCTTGAATTTAAAGTTATTTATTAGATATATGAATAAGCATCGTCTTTTTAACATTTTATTTATTATAGATATTCTACTAAATAGAATTATTGTGGCGCTAACGTCATTGTTTTATATAATAGAATAGAGAGAATTGATCAGGCATGCACCTGAAAAATGCGCACCGTGCGCACTTCTTTAAGATTTTTTTTTAATTTTTAACATCTCATATTATTTCTTTTCTGACGCTACCACTTACATACAAAATTCGCATCTCACACATAAACCTAACCCATCATCAATATATACAATTTGCACCCCACGTATCAACATAGATCTTCTTCCCAATTCTCATAATCAATGTACTTTTTTATATTTTATATTATTATACACAAAATTTTCAAAATCATAATCAATGTAATTTTTAATATTTTATATTATTATACACATAATTTTTTCTCACCTTACCACTCCTCAATTCCCATCCCAAATAAAACAATAAAAATATCCAATTAATCAATTAAAGGAAACAATGAATAATATTCAAGTAATCAATCCTCAAGAAATTCTAAAGCATAATCAATGAAATTTTTAATATTTTATATAATTATACATATAATTTTCTAAATTATAATCAATGTAATTTTTATTATTTTATATTATTATACACATAAAAAATTTTCCACCCTACCACTTCACATACGGAATTCTCATCTCTCACATAGACATAACCCCTCATCAATATCTTCACATACTTTCTTGTATAAATCATCAAATGAAAAAACAATTTCAAAAGCAAGAGTTTGTCGTGGTTGTGGCATTAATGAACACGACAGGAGAAATTGTACCACATCCTTGTATTCGTATAATATTTTCTTATCTTTTCTGAAAGTTTTTACATTAAAAAAATTATGGTACTGATTTGTTTTAAAAAAAATTCACATGTGTAGATCCATTATATTTGAAGACACAAAATACAAGTAATTAAAGAGATTTGGTGATTTTGAGGATTGATTGAAGAGTTCTTGAAAATTGATGATTGAGTTGGAGGATACAATTTGTCGATTTTAAGGATTTGTTGAGAATTTATTCTCTTTGTTACTTAATTCATATTTCAATTTTTATTATTCATTTTGAGAATTTCATTCAATTTTTATTATTCATTTTGAGGATTTTTTGAACGTTGATTAGGATTTTTCTTGAGAATTGACTAATTAAATAATTTTTGTTCTTATCTTTAATTGTATTGTGGGCTACAATAGGATTGATCTTAAGGATTTATTGAGGATTGATCATATTTGTTAACCAATTCATATTTTGTAATTTTTAACAAATGATTTTTGATAATAACCAAATTTTCATGGTGTAGCATCTGTCAAATGAAAATTAGGAAGAAGATCTATGTTGATATGTCGGATGCAAATTATATATGTTGATGGATTAAATATATGTGTGAGATGAGAATTTCGTATGTGAAGTGGTAGCGTGAGAAAAGAAATAATATGAGATATTAAAAGAAAAAAGAAATTTTAAAGAAGTGCACATGGTGTGCATTCTTCAGGTGTGTACCTGGTCAAATCTCTATACTGTAAATTGTAATTTTGAAATTCAAACGTTATCCCCATTTCAATTTTGGTATTCTTATTTCCGCGACTTACAAAGTTGGTACCCTATTCGAAAAAATCACACATTGCATATCTTCAATCAAGTTTCTGTCCTAACTTGATGGAAGTTAACTAATCCTAACAATTTGGAGTGAAAATTGTCCACTTCTTCCCCAATTTCATTTTACAACTTCGAATATGCCCTAATTTCTTTCTCATCTCTTTAATCACAAGTAGATTTGTAGAAATCACTTAAATTTCACTCTAAACCCAGGAGATTTTGATTTTCCATGTTGTGATTCAGACATTAAAGATATTGAAAACGTCATTTCCACACAATTTTATGTTCCCATTCTTTGTTTTCTTCTCCTTCTTCTTGGTGCTGCCATGACGGCTTTTATTAGGAAATAATGGTCATCCATCTACGAAGTTCTGAAGGTCTACGGACTACCAATGGGATTGCACCACTTGCAATGCTAAATTACAGAATGAATTGCACTACGACATGAATGTTTTGGGCACAAGATTTGTTTTTGTGGTTTTTAGTGATTAAAATTGGCATCGATATCCCCAACTTAGTCTTAACTTGCTTCGATGTCGGCGTCGTTTCCAAGCATCTTTCTCTCTCCTCTTTTGAAACACCAAGGGACTATTCCGGGGTGGATCTTCAGCTCGGTAGACAAATGATAGAGACGATTTTCAAGCTTGTATACTCTTCGTAATGGTTGTCTATCTATAAAAAGCTATTCTATTGATTCTAAGTGGTTGGAATTTTCTTATAAAGTTCTGTCAATTTGTGAGTATTAGATGAATAATAGTTTAAGTGAGATGAAGTATGAGATTTACACTATAAAAATCACGAGGATTATAGACGGAAATTTCCATCCGTAAACAATTAGATTTCGTCCGTAACTATTTTGTCGACGGAAATTCTATCGGTAAAAAATTGTCACTATTATCCTCGTCGGTAACATATTTCCAACAGAATTAGATTTCCGTCGATGTATTTTCGACGAAAATATCCATCGGTACCTCTTTACCGACGGAAAGCAATAAAGAAAATGTGGAAAACCCATGATTTTTTTCCACAGTTTTACCAACAAAAGTATGAATTTCCAACAGATTTCTCCGTTATGATTTTATTCACCAACGGAATATTTCCATTGGTGATTTATATTTTTTATTTACCGACAGATTAATTACATCGGTAAATTAATATAATTTAATTTAAATTTTTTTCTCTTTATTTAATTATAACAATAAATTAAAAATTTTAAAAATGTAATTATTATTATATCTTTGTGTAATTATTATTTAATAGTAATAAATAAAACGGAAGAAATGAAACCAAATTAATTAAAAAAAATATTTAACAAATTTAATGAAAGTTTTAAAAGAAAATTGTTTAATATAATTTTTTTTATAAATGAGCGGGGTTATCATCATCATCCTGACGGCGGGGATCCACGCCCTCGGCTGGGATAGGGGCATCGGTGGTAGGAGGCATCGGACGAGCTCTAGTCAGCTGCTGTAGGAGGGTCTATTGTGACTGTAGAAGCGTCTTCATCTTCTGCTACTAGCGTATCAAATTCGTTTGTTAGTGTCAAGACTCCTTCTGCTCGCACTCATACGCTGCTAGTCTCTCCTCATACCAATGTCTTCTTCGGTCCTTGACTTATTGCATGATTCGGTCGAGGTCCATCAGATTGGGAGACATGGCATGAGAGGTGGAATAACTCGTCAGGGATCACCTCTTACCGAGCCCTTTTTGCACATCGATTGTCTCGATGTATAGCCAGTCTAAATCTACTGGGCGAGACTCTGATGAGTCCTCCGGCTGACTCAATTGGGACATCCTCTCCTCAAAAGTCTCTTGAAATGGGGATCCAAGTTAAAAAAACTAATAATAATAAAGTATAAACTATTTTAATAATTAAAATAGGAAAAACAAAAGGAAAATACTTACAGGAATTGCCTTGGCCCTACCATCAGTGTACGTCCCATCCTCACCGGCAACGTGCAACCTCTTGAAGAGCTCATGCTTCAACATCGGGTCACCCTTCTTCTTGGACTACACAAAATTTTATTAATTGAATAAGAATTAATAAAAATTTAATTTAAATCATGTTCATGTCGAAATAATTAATGACTTACGAGGTCTTCCAAATGCTCCACAACTGACATCGAGCCTCATTTATGCTTGGCGACTCTTGTACCCGGTCCGAGTGGCTCGTTCAGACGGTTCTTCGAAGCTTGCTCGAACTACGCCTTCACAGCGGGGTCAGCCTAGTAGTCTAGAAACCCATTCCAAGTGGAATCCGGCACGCACATGGGTTGCTTCCCCTTAGAAAACCACCTCCGCTTCCAACCATGGATCATATCGCGGTAGCGGGTCGCAGCCTTCTCCGGGTACAAACGTCAAATTTTATCGTCAAACGCCTGGTCCCAAGTACATCGTTTCTGCAAAAAAAATTATTCAAAATAACAAAACAAAATTTATTGATTATTCTAACAAATTCAGAAAAAATAATCATAAAATTAAAGAAAGTTAAAGAATAAACTTACCGAGAACTACTCATAGTACACCGCCTTGGTGTCTGGCGAGACCAACTTCCAATGAAGCCCTTCACAACAAGATAACTCAAGAACACATCCTTCAGAAGGGATGAGCTCTGATGAGACGTCATTATGCTACATAATTAAATTTAATTAGTTATAAAAAAAATTTAGTAAATAATAACAAAAAATTAGAAATGAAAGTGTACTCATGCTCCACACTCGACCCATATGACTGCCCGACGAGAGAGACCAGCAGACACTTGTGACGCCCCCTACTGTGACGAGGGTCGGTAGACGTGCCCCACGTACGTGGAGCGAGCACCACCAATCAAACCACCGAAAGAGCCGGTCGGTGGTAGAGTACAATCTGGAGTACTCTGGTCTGGTTCGGCATCCTGGAGGTGACAACTCTGTCTCAAGTACCTCGAGATGCTCCTCGTCCGTCCATGAGGAACTCGACCTCTACCAGCCATCTCACTATGAAAGAGTAAGAGAGATTAAATTTCCTATTTGCAAACTAACTAAACATAATTTAAACCAATCTAAATTCTAAAAATTAATTAACCTTAAATTCTAATTATTATAGAACAATAAATTAATTCACCTAATTTAACTAAACAAAAAATTCACGGGAATTTACAAAACTATCATTATTAATTAACCTAATTTAAGTAAACTAAAAACTAATTTTTATTTGAAAAAATATATAACTAACCTAAATTCTAATAATAAATCCTTAAATTCTAACAAAATTTTGGCAGCATTTCGACGTATGCTTAAATCTACCAAGTTATTGGCACTTCATCTGTACAATAAAAATAACATACAATTCCCAACAGCATACATTGTTTAACTAAATATAACTAATTACTGAGTTACATATGATCAATATTTTAATACAATTCAAATTGAACTAAAATCGAACTAATTAACTAATTCAACATTAAATTAACTTTATAGCAAATTAAATCATAATTTTTCATATCAATTAACAACTAATTATAACATAATTATAAACTAACTAAACTAACTAATTACGGAAATAGTTAAACTAACTAAACTAAACTAATTAATAATAGCTAGTTCAATTAACTAAACTAATTCAACTAACTAAGCTAATTAAACTAATTAAATGAACTAAAATAACTAACAAGATTAACCAAATTAAACTAAATATAGAAAAATTAAACTAACATAAATTATCATCAAAATTTAAAATAAATTACTAATTAATATAAATTACACAAAAAAAACATAAAAATCCTAGATTAATCTAAAATAACTTTATAAACTAAAATTAACAAAATAACATAAAATACAAAAAAAAAATCATACTCACTAATCTTGATTCCAGCGGTCTGTGAAGAAGGTGGCGGCGAGAGGTGGTGGGGAGTGGGGACATTGGAGGTGGGGCAGTGTGGGGGATGGGGGTAGTGGGGAAGGGGGGCTGGCTGCGACGACGGTGGTGGTGGCGGTGGCGATTGTGGGTGGAAAAGGGGAGGGAATGAGGGAGACAGAGATGGGCATTGGTGGCGGCGATGCGCGGTGGTGGCGGCAGGCGGTGTTGGCGGCGGCGGAGAAGGGATGAAGGGAGGGAGGGAGAGCAGAGAGAGAGAAGTGAGACGAGGAAGAAGAAGGTCTCGTGACCTAATTTAACTGCGACAGTAATTCTGGTGAAAACAACAATGTATTATTTCTATCTGGATCAAAACGACGTCGTTTTAACTTACCCAAAAAATTTTGGGGGAAAAAAACAACGTCGTACTATTTGAAATTACCGACGAAACTTGTTTCCGTCGGCAAAGTTTCAAATATTTTAAATTAGTTATTTAAATAAATATTTACCGATGGAATTTCCGTCACAATATTCATAAAACGGTATCGTTTTAGTACTCTAACGACAGAAATACCGATGGAATTCCATAGGTAACTCTCTCATTCCTCTTTTAACAACTTTTTATTACCTTTTTTCCCGATTTTCGTTCGAAAACCATAATTTGAGTTCTATTTACAATCTTATATGAATAATTAAATTTTATAAATGAGTTCAATTCAATCAAATACAACGAACTTGCTAAATCGGTCGATGATATATGTACATGTAACGCTCAATTCTCTAATTACTTGAATCGTACATGGAAATGCATTCATATGTATTAGAATAATATTTTTATGCATCTAATTATGAAATGCGCTAAATTCTCAAGTATATGTCTCTTTTATGATCTAATTAGTATGATTATTTTATCTATGCATGAAACTATTATATATGGTATTTCAACTCCATAGTCTAATATACTTTGTTTAGTGCTTTTTCTTTTACAGTGGAAAGTTTTGGCTTGAGAAGAGAAGATGGATGTGCTGAAAACGGTTATACATATACTAAATGCATATCTCTAAAATAACATTACTATATTAACTTGTTTGCACTTCTAATTTATGAATTTCATTGCATTTATTTATAATTCTAAAGTAAGCAAAAATAGTTCAATTTGATTGGTTAGTTGACTAGGGTGCACCAAAAGCAATTTTAAGGTGTTGTACTTGATTATTGTGATATTTTATCAACTACTAGATCTCTCCCAAGGCTAAAAACATGGTATGCTATCCATTTAACAGCTACACAAGTCCAGCCACTAAGAACTAAGCAAGTGCTTCTCTTTTACATGGTCAAAAGTTGTAGGAAATGATCTTTATGTTCTCATTTGATCACCTTAGACCCAAAATGACCAGCCCTCTTCTCCACTCCCTTTCTTCATCCTTAGAACCCCAAAATACCATACAAAACTGAAATCAATCATGGAGGTTGCATATGAGATGAATTGAAGCTATTTGGTGCCTCTTTTGGTTAAAACTTTGCATCCTTAAGCTTATTTTCTAGGTCTGATCCTATCCCTATGTTTTATGTTTAAAATTATGTTTATATGATATGTCATATGATCTGATATTATATGTGTTATTATGAAGATGAATTTAAGTTAACTAAGCTAGTTGAAGTAGTTTAATTGAACCTATGAATCTTGCAAGTTGTTGTTGTATATTGATTTTATTGATGTGTGGTGTTGTTATAATGTTTGGAAGTGTGCTTGAAGAGTTAGAGGATATGTGACTCAATTGGTTATTTAGGTTAACTTATGCAAGAACATAAGTAGTTCAGTTCATTTCAATTCGTAGTGCCTTATTGCAAAGTTAGGGGCTGCCCTATTAGTATTCTTAACTTATTGAATTAAGAAATGATATTAAGATATGGAAATTATAAGTCTTGATGTGTGTAATTGAATGATATTGTCTCTCCATTGAATGAGTATTTAAAGGTATGTATATGCATGCTTGATTATTTTAGGTTTATAAGCACATTGTATCTTCCCCAAGGGCCAAACACTTCAACTATTGTACTCGCTTTGGATTTGAGGTAAGTTGAAGCTTTTATTTGTTGCATTTCAAGAATTAAGTCATATTAATGTGATTTAAATGATATTTGAATGATTACTTTATGTCTACGATTGAATTGTATGTGAGGTTCATGTGATATATGATGCATATAAAATGTGTTTTGAAAGAGGAAGTATGGTACTTGGTTGATTGAGAGTAGGCAATGTCACGCCCCAAAATCTTTCGGTCAAAATATCAGAGTTTTTCTTGCGGGCGTGAAGAAAGAAGGGGGAAAAGGCGTGCATGAAATAAAATAGAAATCTTTGGGAAAGAAGAACAGACGATTTTATACATACAAATCCTCGGCGTTAAGCCGAAATAAAACCATTTTACATAGCAGTAGAAAAACATCAGGATCCTTTACAAAGAAGAAGAAGAGCTGTTTAATTTTATAATCGAGCAACATATCTTTAAAAAGGTAAAACCGGAAGATGGACTCAGTTGATAGGGCACCCCTCTCTCTACGCGTCAAGATTCTCTTCTTCTCCTATAGTGTGAGTACAGGTGGGGGGTGAGTGCGTTGAATACACTCGTGGAATTAATCACCAAGTTTTTTAACATTATTAAGTAGATACACAGATCCAACATATATAATAGTTCAGCAATGAGACACAGCACATATAATGCATTACACATAAAATACGGACACAACTCTAAGAGTACTCATCTAACATATGGTGCTTTTATGGGCCACCAGTCCATTGGTGCTTTTTACGGGCCACCAGTCCATCTAGAACGAGATCATAGACCTCCGTTCCGTTGGTGCTTTTTACGGGCCACCAGTCCATCCCAGAACGAGATCATGGACCTCCGTTCTGTTAGTGCTTTTTACGGGCCACCAGTCCATCCCTAACGTATGGTGCTTTTATGGGCCATCAGTCCATCTTAACATGATTTTGGACTTCCGTCCACATATATCATATTCATAATATATGCATGTACATAGTAATCATAGCAAATAACCACAGCACGTAGAGTTCAACGGTTCATATATCAAATATGGAAAACATTAAACAAATAGAGTTATTAGGGTTCAGAAGTTACCCCCACCTCGTATAGTGGTTACCGCGTGAGTAGATAGAACAGTACGTCCAACAAGCCAACACTTCCAAGATTAGTCCAACAAGTAGCCTACACATTTACGATGTTTCTTAGATTTTAAATACAGTATAATTAAAGTTGTAAAGGGTCCCGGCGGAAAAACGTTTGTTAACGACACGACGGATCGAACGATCTAAAGATTGGAATTTTGGAGACAAGGCTGAAAGTTCAACCCAAAAGGCTGAGATGATAGGCAATGTAATTAGGATCGTAACGCAAAAAGAATGAGCTCGATCAGAGTTAAAACGAGCTCAAACGGTGTATTTTAGGTTTTAGGGGTAAAATGGTAATTTTGGTCAAACAGTTGACTTTTGACCGGGCCCACGACCCTCGGTCAACGGCATCTTGTCAAAAACGACTCGATGTTGCTGTATGGTGTACATGATAGGGTTCGGATTGAAAATACGGCGTCGCGTGCGTTGGGGCACGCGAGCACCCGGTCCCCGTCACCACGCGTGCTAGATCCCCGGCGCGCGCGCGCCCATCTCCCGGCGCCCGCCAGCGCGCGCGCACGTCTCCCGGCACCCGCACAGCGTGCGCACCCAGCTCCCGACCCGACGCACACCCCGACGTGCACACCCGGCACCCGACCCGACGCACACCCCGACGCGCACACCCGGCACCCGACCCGACGCACACCCCGACGCGTACCCCGACATCCGACCCGACGCACACCACCGCCAGCTCCATTGCTGGCCAGCGGCGGCTCTGGCGGCGGCTCCGGCGGCGCTCCGGCGACGACGGAAAATAAAAACGTTAATTAAAAGAAAAGAAAGAGAACTTACGTGTTCGCGTTGCGAGCGTCACTCGGATCGTTGACTTTGAAAACGTATAAGTTTTGAAAATTATGAGCCCCTATTTATAGATTTTGGAAATTACCTTTTTACCGTTGAAAAGTTACCATTTACCAAAAATATCTTAATTTACCTTTCATTAAAATATTATTTTTATTTTTACCTTTTATCAAAATTTTACCCTTTCCTTCGTCAGTTGAATTACGGGTCTCCGATTGACCTCTAGTTTGTTTATATTTTCTCGTATTTCCGATACGAATCCCTTGGTAAAATCGTATTCCAGCTTCCATGTCACGAAAAATATACCCATCTAAAACTAAAACCGGCGTTAACCAAGTATCTGAAACACACGTACTAATTTAAACAGTCAAAGCATACGCACATAATTATTAAGTTGGGGTTCAAATATTTAATTATTCAATTATGCTCATTTTGATCCGGGGTGCTACATCCCTTATCCCTTAAAATAATTTCGTCCTCGAAATTGATCACATACTTAGAAAAATAAACAAACGTATACCTAGGATCGGTATGTCGGGGTACTTTCTCAAAGTCTCGTCCTCCAACTCCCAGGTTGCCTCTTCCTTTCCGTGACGGCTCCCCTGGACCTCACTATAGCCATCTCTCGGTTCCTAAGTTGTTGTTTCTTTTTGTCCAAGATGGTTATTGGGACTTCCTCATATGTCAGATCCTTCTCCAGTTCGATGTCTTCTCGATCGATTATATGATTTGGATCAAAAATATATTTCCTTAGCATAGACACATGGAAGACATTGTGCACTCTAGCAAAGTCCAGTGGTAGAGCTAGTCGGTACGCGACCTCCCCAACTTGATCCAAGATTTTGAACGGTCCCACGTACCTTGATTTCAGTTTTCCCTTCTTTCCAAAACGGTGAACTCCTTTAGAAACATGTTCATGTATTTCTTGATCACCGACACTTCCTCGATAGTAGTCGGTTCTCTCTCAGAGTTCTCCATGTTGACCAACCAAGCTTCGCAATTCCTTTTGATAAGCATCTCGGTTGCCTTCATGGCCGGTATAATCCTTGAGTTGCCTTTAACTCGTGTTCCATGGACCTTGAACTCCGGTTCTCCCGATACTTGTAAGACGATCTCTCTCGCACGACACTTGATTACCGCTTGATTGGGCTCTAGCCAGTACATCCTTGAGATTATGTCAAAATCCTTTATCTCCAATGCGTGGAGATCAGCTAGAAAGATCTTATCCTCAAAACCAATCTTCAGGTGACGGTATAAGTGTTTTGTTTTCACCGTCTTCCTTGATGGGATGCTAACCTCTAGGGTTTTAGCGACTATCCTACCGTCTTCATACTTCAACAGATCCGTCGTCATATCAGCACTATGGGTAAATAAATTAAACACGAAATGCGAGGGGAGAAGAAAACGTAGATTCCATTAATTAGCAAAAGTCGAACTGGTATCTTATACGCATGAGCAAAAGATGGGTTGCTCGTACATTATACAAAAGGATTATGTACACTACTACAAGGTGGTAAAGCCTCTACATATCCTTTTACATATATAAAACTAAAGGTTCATTGTTCGTAACCTATCTCTTAATATCCTATGTATGGGTGAGAGCAAAAGCCCAAGCCTAGCCTACCCCTGGCCTTAGCCTCTGTGCTTCAACTACTTGATTTTTGAACTTCTGGCAGTCGCGCGCTATATGTCCCGGTTCTCCACACTTATAGCAATTTCAGGTTCCATGGAGACAGGGTCTCGCATGCAACTTCCCACATTTGGGACATGTGTTTGTTGGCCTTGCAGTAGGTAGAAGCGGTGTATCGTTATTCCTTGGGAATTTGTTTTTATTAAAGCTCTGGCTTGGTTCGGTCCACTTCCTCTTCCCGATTATCTCATCAACCTCCTTGGGTGGTAAAACGTCCAAGTGCAGACAAGAGGAGATCTCTTGGGCTCTCTCCATAACGTTAGCATAGGTCATTGTCCCCTGCCCAGCCAAGATGGATCCAATCTCTGGACAAAGCCCCTTTCTAAATCGTCGGGCCTTTTTGTCATCAGTGTCAACCAGGTGAGTGGCATATATGCTCAGATGGTTAAACCTTCACTCGTACTCTCCTACCGTTGCGGTTCCTTGACGAAGATGTAGAAACTCTGTTTCCTTTTTATCTTGGTGAGATTGAGGGATGAAGTGATGAGAAACCACTTCCTTAAACTCCTCCCAAGTCATTCCCTGTCTTTGAGCTGGCAGCAGAGTTCTTTCATACGAGTCCCACCAGTGACTCGCTTCGTCTGTGAGCTGGAAAATTGCACAAGAGACCTTCTGTTCCTGGGTACACGTCAGATGTCCAAACAACCGGTCGAGTGACCTTAGCCACTCTTCCGTGTCTGTTGGTTCCCCTTTCCCGTCAAAAGTCGGCGGGTTAAATCGCCGGAACTGTTCATAGATGAGATTCGGATCGGTTCTTGCCGGCGGGGGTATGGCTCGAGTTACCTCGAAGTGTTGTGCCAGTCCCCGTAGAACAGATACCAAATCTCCCATGCTTGCATCTACTTCCCGTTCTGGTTGATTGGCTGTTGGTGTTTGCTTTCTTCGGGGTCGTCCTTTAGGCATAACTCTTTAAAGCGACAAACGAAAACTAACTTCTTATCATCTAACCCATATAACTCAACAATACATATCACAACAGATTAACAAATAGCAGATATCATAGTACCAATAAACGTTACTCCATAAATCATATAATATTCTCAATAGATTCTCTGTCATTCATTTATAAACACTTCATAATCTTGTCATGTAGGATAGCGTATATCCAACTTGCATATGCCAACCAAAAAAGTACATCATAGCAATACATCTTGAAACATATCACTGACATCCTCACATGGTCCCCCTAGACCTCATGCATCTAAAGCGATTTTACATATAGTAACCACGAACTGTGAAAACCCACTCATTAGCACACTTGTTGTCAACAAGGGCCCATGGTAGTTTCAACTATCAGTCACACAACATCAACTCCCGCGAACGGCCATACTCGCACACTAGCTCACGCTGCTGCAGTCAGTGACTTTGTGGCGGTGACTCAAAGCAGTGTGTCAATTGTAGTGACATCCAGAGGTTTTTTAAAAGATCTTTTTATCGTGGTACAATATCCTTAACACTTCATCAAACCTAAACCGCATGTATCATGCAAACAAGACAACATATAACAGATGAACACTCTTCATATCCAGTCCATTTTCAGAGGGAGATACTTATAGAGAGAGGATGGTGCTTATCCATTTTTTTTCGAAAAGATTTTCTCATTTTCAAAACACATTTTTTTTCTCCTTTTCACTTTATCAAACAAGTTTGAGCAAAGTCCTACAAAGGGTAGAACTAGGCTCTGATACCATTTGTCACGCCGCAAAATCTTTCGGTCAAAATATCAGAGTTTTTCTTGCGGGCGTGAAGAAAGAAGGGGGAAAAGGCGTGCATGAAATAAAATAGAAATCTTTGAAAAAGAAGAACAGACGATTTTATACATACAAATCCTCGGCATTAAGCAAAAATAAAACCATTTTACATAACAGCGGAAAAACATCAGGATCCTTTACAAAGAAGAATAAGAGCTGTTTAATTTTACAATCGAGCAACATATCTTTAAAAAGGTAAAACCGGAAGATGGACTCAGTTGATAGGGCACCCCTCTCTCTACGCGTCAAGATTCTCTTCTTCTCCTGTAGTGTGAGTACAGGTGGGGGGTGAGTGCGTTGAATACACTCGTGGAATTAATCACCAAGTTTTTTAACATTATTAAGTAGATACACAGATCCAACATATATAATAGTTCAGCAATGAGACACATCACATATAATGCATTGCACATAAAATACGGACACATAACTCTAAGAGTATTCATCTAATATATGGTGCTTTTATGGGCCACCAGTCCATTGGTGCTTTTTATGGGCCACCAGTCCATCCAGAACGAGATCATAGACCTCCGTTCCGTTGGTGCTTTTTACGGGCCACCAGTCCATCCAGAACGAGATCATAGACCTCCACTCCGTTGGTGCTTTTTACGGGCCACCAGTCCATCCTAGAACGAGATCATGGACCTCCGTTCTGTTAGTGCTTTTTACGGGCCACCGGTCCATCTTAACATGATTTTGGACTTCCGTCCACATATATCATATTCATAATGTATGCATGTACATAGTAATCATAGCAAATAACCACAGCACGTAGAGTTCAACGGTTCATATATCAAATATGGAAAACATTAAACAAATAGAGTTATTAGGGTTCAGAAGTTACCCCCACCTCGTATAGTGGTTACCGCGTGAGTAGATAGAACAGTACGTCCAACAAGCCAACACTTCCAAGATTTGTCCAACAAGTAGCCTACACATTTACGGTGTTTCTTAGATTTTAAATACAGTATAATTAAAGCTGTAAAGGGTCCCGACGGAAAAACGTTTGTTAACGATACGACGGATCGAATGATCTAAAGATTGGAATTTTGGAGACAAGGCTGAAAGTTCAAACCCAAAAGGCTGAGATGATAGGCAATGTAATTAGGATTGTAACGGAAAAGGAATGAGCTCAATCAGAGTTAAAACGAGCTCAAACGGTGTATTTTAGGTTTCAGGGGTAAAATGGTAATTTTGGTCAAACGGTTGACTTTTGACCGGGCCCACGACCATCGATCAACGGCATCTTGTCAAAAACGACTCGATGTTGCTGTATGGTGTACATGTAGGGTTCGGATTGAAAATACGGCGTCGCGTGCGTCGGGGCACGCGAGCACCCGGCGTTGGGTGAAAAGGAACCCGACGGCTCGCGCGTCACCCGGCAGCTACCGAGTTTCCTCGGCCACCCGGTCCTCGTCGCCGCGCGTGCTAGATCCCCAGTACGCGCGCGCGCCCATCTCCCGGTGCCCGCACAGCGTCCGCACCCGGCTCCCGACCCGACGCACACCCCGACATCCGACCCGACGCACACCACCGCCAGCTCCACTGCTGGCCGGCGGCGGCAGTGCTCCGGCGGCGCTCCAGCGACAACGGAAAATAAAAACGTTAATTAAAAGAAAAGAAAGAGAACTTACGTGTTCGCGTTGCGAGCGTCACTTGGGTCGTTGACTTTGAAAACGTATAAGTTTTGAAAATTATGAGCCCCTATTTATAGATTTTGGAAATTACCTTTTTACCGTTGAAAAGTACTATTTACCAAAAATATCTTAATTTACCTTTCATTAAAATATTATTTTTATTTTTACCTTTTATCAAAAGTTTACCCTTTCCTTCGTCAGTTGAACTACGGGTCTCCGATTGACCTCTAGTTTGTTTCTATTTTCTCGTATTTCCGATACGAATCCCGTGGTAAAATCGTATTCTAGCTTCCATGTCACGAAAAATATACCCATCTAAAACTAAAACCAGCGTTAACCAAGTATCTGAAACACACGTACTAATTTAAACAGTCAAAGCATACGCACATAATTATTAAGTTGGGGTTCAAATATTTAATTATTCAATTATGCTCATTTTGATCCGGGGTGCTACAGGCAACATGACTATACGGTCTAGAAATAATAGTTGAGTACCGAAATGAATAAATTGAATGATGCTTGGCTATGAGAGAGTACACACAATACGTGTACGGTCTGCTGATGTTGGTTGAGTACTAATGATAGTGCTCAACTAATAGAGAGTAGATATCTTGATATGATGATTAACCAATCTTAATGAAATGCTTATACGACCTACTAATATTGATTGAGTACTAGCATTTCGGGTACCCTATAAAAGACATTTTCATAATAAATGAACATGGAAAAACATATTGCATGATATGATTCATCATACGTAATTATGTATATAAGTTTCAACTTACTGAGTCTATTGCTCACTAATAAGTTTTTGTAATGCAGATAATGATGTGCAGAGATAGTCAGCCTCCTAAATGGCCAGTTTGTTCATATGTCATGCTCGAGATGAACTTTTGAAGCTTAAGTTCAAATACTCGTCTTTTAGACAATTAAACCATTGAGTTTTCTTTTGTTGTAAATAGATATTTTGGATCCTATGTATAAACGATGGTATATTTCAATCGACAAACTTCGTTTCAAGTATTTTGGAGTTCTTTCACAAAATTTAACATTTCGGGACCTATTTAATGGCTTGTTGTGTTTAGAAATTAAGACAAGAATCTAACATTCTCATACATGTGTTTCTTAATTTTTTTTAAATCGGTAAAAATTGGGAGTGTTACAGTACATGTTAAATATTCGATCAAATATTTTCAATTATGTAAAATCAATTTGAATGACATAAATAATAAAAGTATATAATTGTGTTGTTACTAAAATAATAAGATTACATTTGATGGATAACAATCTAATTGATAATTATAAAGTTGGCTAGCGACCAAGATATATATGTATGTATATATGTAATTAGTTAATATATACATCATGTACGTATAATTAAAATAATACAATATTAAAATTTCTGGTACATTGTGATTATTCATATATTAGAAACAATAATTAAATTAAGATTATTGGAGATAGATAAATCATTAAAAAATGTTTTGTTTGAAAAAATACTTAAATTTTTTAGGGTCTTACGACGGATTTACCAACGGAATTGCGATGGATTATTAATTTCCAAATTATTGATGGACATTTTGTCGCTAAATTTGAAAAAAACGATGTTGTTTTTCCTTATCAATATTATTGACGGAAATTGTGGTGGTAATCTTGCCAAAAATGATATTGTTTGTACTGAAAAATATTATCTATAAAAACAACAGCGTTTCATCGTAATTTTTCGATCGATTTTTCCATTAGTAAATTATCGACAGACATCCATCGTGAATTTCATCGGAAAGGCTTATTTTACGATGGATATTCCGACATTGATAATTTCTGACATCCTTCTGTTGGTGTTCCGTTAGTAAACCATCGAGTTTTTTAAAAGATATATTCTATTTTTGTCGATGGCATTCTGTCGTTATTCCAACGGTATTTACCAATGGAATTGTTCCGTTGGTAAATTCCATCGCAATATCACCTATTTTTTGTAGTAGCGGCTTTAATTATGTCTGCTATATATATGGCCAACTCCTACAGCTTCTGATTTTCAGAATTAGGTAATCTCAATAAACCTAAATTTAGAGAGGAAAAATAAATTAGGGCATGTTTGAAGTTGCATAATGAAATTAGGGAAGAAGGAGGCTTTTTTTGCTCCAAATTGTTAAAGTTAGTTAACTTCCGTTATATTTAGATGAAAACTTAATGGAAGGTATGCAATGTGTGATTTTTTGAAATATTGGATACCAACTTTATAAGTCGCGGAAACTAGGTTATCAAAATTGAAATGTAGTATAATTTAGGTATCAAAATTATGATTTATCCTATAAAGATATATAAAATAATGTGGGTAGAAAATGATTACTAGTTCCTTAATTAAATATCATATGCTCGATGATGATCATATATAGAGTTGTTCAATTGGTTTTGGAAACTAAAACCTATTGTTTCCAAGTGGTTTGGAGGTTTAGAAGGGGTGAATGAACCTGTATCGATTTTTTTTAAACTTTTATGAACTTTCGGCAGTGTATTTTATCCCATAATACAACACTTAATGCAACACAGTAAGCTAGATGGGAATATTGTTCAGCTTATTGTATCAGAGTTCTATATGCAGTAGAAACAAACTTGATAGAGTTTCTTTTGAAAAATGTTTTCTCAAATATACTTTTTGCTAAACTTTGAATGCAGAATGATAAGATATAAGATGCAACACAGATATGTTAAGAACAGAAAGAGAATACACAAGGCTTATAGTGGTTCGAAGGTGGTGTAATCCTTCTACGTCCACTCTACTCCTACTTCGAAGAGGAACTCCATTAAACTAGATTGAATTACAAGACTCGTCCTAACAATCTATCAGCCAAACAAGTTTTTCACCTATAAGGATTCAACTTCCACACAGGTTGCTCGAATCCACAAGCTGACTCACACAGGATCCTACTAACTCACACAGAGTTACTGCCTTAATAACTTACGATAAATACACTCAGCAAGGATCTAAATCCTATCAATCGAGGACACGCACACAACACAAAGGTTAAAAGTATATAGGTTTTTCTTCAACTGGTGCTTGAAGCACCTTGATAACTCTAGAGCTTGATGATTTCAAAGCCTTGACTGCTTCACTAGGAGGTTGAGTGACTGAAAACTTAGAGAGTAGAGTGCTTGAGTACTGGTTCCTGCAAGAGTGAGTTTTGAATATCAGTTTTTCAGTGATTTCTTCAGTCGACTCTTCCTCTATTTATGGATGTTAGAAATGTACCCGTTCAAGAGAGACATAATTCGTTTGAATTTGAATTCCCTTTGATCATCCTTGATCTTGCATTCAATGTCTCTAAAATTTTAAGGATGAATCTCTTGTCTTATTCTGTAATTCATTTAATGCGATTGTTCTGCGCTTCAGGTTTGTCGTAGTTTATCGGTCTACATGTCAGCGAGACACTGGTTCTTCATACAATTCGATCACTTGTCTCAACTGGCTATATTTGACAAGATGTATTCTGGGATGGCAATGGTCTTCCTCATACAACATTGTTGTGTGTGACTGTCCCTTTCTATTTTCAGTTCTAGAATGTTGTGCCAGCTTACTACAACCTGAAACTGCGGCGAGACTTTCAGTTCACCTTACTGTATACTTGCTTGCTGCTTGTTGTATTTATTGCTTACTATATGCAGTATCCGATATGATTTCTCTGTTATATTTGACTACTACTAGAAACCTTCTTCTTACTGAATTTCGATTTACTCCATTTCGTTAACTTAGACTTTTAAGACTTGAAAACTAATCTAAGTTTCCACTTAAACAGTATGGGAAAATGGGGTACTGTATATGGGAATAATGGGAAAAATGGGGTACTCTATATGGGAAAAACTTTTACAACACAAATTTCCTAACAATTTCCTCATTTTTTATGATGACAAAACCTTTATTTCATATAGTTCATTGCCATAATTTAGAGTGTCATGCAACATATCCTTTATATACATTATATGGGAATGATTACATAGTACAATGATTTTTCATGCATTGATTTAATCGAGCTAGCATCATATCTTATAAGCTAACAGCTCGTGTGTTTAAACAGGTATATCTAGCATGCTATCCCATATTGGATAGCAAAAAGCATGAAGTGCACAGAGTGTGAATTTGTTCCAGCATTAGTAACTTGAGTATATCAGAAAGTAGGGTCTACAAGTTACAAGAAATAGCTTACAGATTGGTTTTACATATAATTGCAGTAAGTTGTTGACTTTAATCACACTTTTTCAGGATTGTCGACGTCCGTAGAACTTTCTTCTTACTGTTTCATCTTCTGGTGGTTTCCTCTTCTCATACTTGGTTTCCTTCCACAAGTTGATAATAGATTCTTGGTATGTTTCTTCAAGCTTCTTCTTGATATCAGGAATTTGAATTCATCTGAGCCAGAAGTCTTCATAGAATGATATATGTTCTCATTGATTAATCTTCTTAATCAGCTCTTTTTGATTTTCTAGGTCTCCATCTCGTGCTAGCTATTCGTACATTTCCAATATGACAAGGCACGTAGCATATCTTGCAAAACAATTCGGCTAACAAAGGTGTCTAAAAGACCTCAAATATTCTGATATTTTATAGAGGGTTATCTCTTCGAATGTAGGATTTTTGTGCTTTGGTAGAATCACCTTGTTAAAAATCTTCAAATCCCAAGCATGATTTTCTTTGAGGGGCCTCTGATCCACCATCATAGATACTTCAACAAAGACGTGGTCTAGATCAAAGCAAGGAACATCTTGAGGTGGGTATTGGTATAAGGTTTCATCATCTTTCTTAGCAAGTTCTGACTTTTTCTCCCCTATCACCAAGTCTAGACATCAAGTCATCCTTGTCCATTCTTCTCTTCAGCTTCTTTCAACTGTTTCCACTTCTCTACATCAACCTTCTGGTTGTAGCAACACTTAAAAGTTTTCTCTTTTGGGGTGGTTGTTGCTGCTATCTGTTGCTTTGCTGTTGTTGTCTGCTGCTCTTTCTCTGAGCCAATGCAACTTCTTTTCTTTCAGCTTGTTTGGATGCAGCGCTGCTTACTACTTTGGATATAGCAACCCCAACACTTGCACATTTTTTGTATTGAGGACTCTGGCCGTGTCTAAAATCTGATCTCCTTCATTTCTTGTTGGCCAGAGGCTCCTTGTCTTCTTCATCATCCTTCTCCAACTCCTTCATAACATCCTCTACTGTAGCATCCATCTCATTGTCTGCTGATCTTTTCTTAATTTCTTCTTTTTTGTCAACATCAACTAGGGTAAGCTGGAAAGATGCTGATTCTAGCTTAGTAGGAACGAATTGAGGAAAAATACGATGCATGATTATTCTCATTTCTCCAACAAATAATTCAAGGTTACTAATCCTATCATTCGTACTTTGAGAGGTACGAGCTTGAGTTGACTCTCTTTCCTGTAGAGAGTTGAGTATTAAATTTTGTGCAACAAGGGTGCTTTTAATTTCATCAACAGACTTGTCCCTTGCTTCACTTGCAGCTTGACGTGCTCTTTCAACTCTCTATCGCTCATGATGCTATGCATTCCATTCAGCATTGAGCCTTATTTGTATTCTGGAGTAAAGCTCAGCTAGCTCTATTCTCAGATTCTCCATGGATAAAGAATGAGATTTATCACTCATGTTGATGTTGTTGGCCATATTCACTTCATGGGTCTGCAATGCAAAGACCAGCCCATGTACAATATCAGTGATTCCTTGGAGGGATTGCTCTTGAGCATCAATAAGAGTTAAGAGATCATCTCTAATTACTTCTACAGCAGTATGATCGTATGGGACTAGAGCTTAACTCATATCCTAAGCTTGCTTCTATACTTCTTCCGCCAAGTACTGCTCAATATTCTTTCTGATGCTATCTACTGACTGTATCTTGTGGAATGGTGAGCCAACTCCAAGTGGAGGACTATCACCTCCAAGATCCTCATCATTGTTAGAAGAGTATTATCCATCATCTTCAGGATCTTGTTCGTGAGCGGCTATCAGAGCTCATTTTCCTCCTCGAGGTACAACATCATCTCTTTCTTGCCCTTCTAAATCCTCTGCAAGCACTGCTTCAGTAGTAGTTGTGCCTAAGATCTTCATTGGAGATGTTGTCTCAACAACAATCTCAGCAGCATTTATCCGCTATATCGGATCCTCCAGCTACATGGATGTATCATCTCTTACTTCGACAATTCTGGTGGCAACATCAAAAAATTCCAAGTTCTGAGTATCGATGTATATGCGTTCAATGATGTGTTGGAATCCACCAAGAATTAGTCATCCTCTGATACTTCTGATTCAGCTTTGACGATGTGGATAATTTCTTTATCAATTACAGCGAGGATTGCAGTATCCAAATATGCTGCATTTTAATCCATATCAATATTATGTACTGTTAGTGAAGCTAGTAAAGGGAGTCCTACCTCATCGACAATTTCTTTATTCAGGCTTGCTATAACTTCTTTTATCTTTTCAGAAGCTTGCCCCTCATAAATATTTTCATGTATTCTGGGGAATTTTCATAATCGACCCAAGCTTCTATCTGGACGATTGGCTTTTCAGCTGTGTCCCTTACCACCAGTGTTTGCTTTTTTTTCATCTTTTTCTTGAGCTTTATATCTCTCAGCTCTTTTCTCTTCTACTCAAGCCTCTGTTTCTTAGTTTTCTTCATCTCTCTACGACTCAGTAAGATGAGGTGTTTTACTTGAGGTACTGGCATGAGGTCCATGCTATCATCAACTTTTCTAAACTCAGAGCCATCATCTTCTTGTTGTTCTTCCTCTTCCAAAGCTTCTGCAGCTACTGTACCTTGATGTACACCTTATTTATTCTTTAAAATCCTCACAAGAGGCATATCATCATCATCATTATCATTAGAGGATGAGGGTTCAACAACTTCTTTCTCAGCATCGATATTGTATCCTATTGTTGTATCATGTTCGGAGTCAGTTGCTACAATACTGCTTGTTGCAGCAAGTCGTCTTCTCTTTGGTTGATGTGTCTTCTACACAACCTTCTTCCTTGTGAGACCTTTCTTTACACCTAAGTACCATCTAGAGGGATATGTATAGGCTCTACTTCAATGCCCATCCTGCAGAGAATGGAGGTTATGGTCATGCCAAAGCTTCTTCTCAGGGTTTTCTTGGCAGCTTCCTCCCAGATTCTCCTTAGAATAAATATGCTCCAGTTGACTGGCACTTCCTTCATGATGGCGGTCATGATTCTGAAACAAAGATCAGTGTATTTGTCAAAGCTTCTGCATTTTTCTTTAATGGAGTATGCACAAACGTCATGAAGAAACTCATACTTCGGCTTCAGTTTCTACTTCTCACAACTCTTCCTGACGGGGCTGGTGATAAAATCCTACTTGAACAGATTCCATATCTCTTCAGTTTCTTCTAATCACAACTCTTCCTGACGAGGCTGGTGATAGAATCCTGCTTGAACAGATTCCATATCTCTTTTGTGTACTCTGTTCCATATCTCTTGAGCTTTGATGGAGATAGCCCTTTTACAAAAATATAAAATGTGGATGTAATGTCCTTCGACGTTAGAGTGTGTTCTTCTCCTTCTGCATCCATCTTGAAGATGATGCTCTTATTATCCTCAGAAAGCCTAGCGATGGCATAGAATCTCTGAACGACAGAAACTGACATACCCTTGTATCGGGTGGTTAGAATACCGGATATATTGCTTTTCTCCAAGCACTCTCATACTTTGGATATGGTATCTCCGTCAAAGATGCTTCCATCAGCAATCAACACTTCTGGGTTAACGAGACATCCTTCAAGAATCTTGGTTTCTCTTTCGACAGCCATGGATGATTTGGTAGGGTTTGTTAGTGGTGAGATTTTGGAGTATATTGAAACGAGTGAGAGATTTTTACTTGAAGAAGGATTAGAGGTTGAATAAAAAGGGTGATGAGCAGTTCCAATTCAAATATGTGATGGTTTAACGATCACGATTAAAAGATTATGAGAGAGATGCGAAATCTGACGGTTGAGATAAAAATACAGAGGGGCTCTTTTACAATATTGGAAACTCTTGGGGTCGAAATATAAGACACGACTGTTGTCATTCTGAAAAAGCAGATTTTCATTAAATGCGAGATACATTTTTGCCGCTCAAATGATTAGCATTTAAAAGGTTACTATTCCTGATACGAGGTTATAGAGGTTTTAAATGTAGTAGCAATAAATGATGTATCCCAGACTTGTTGTATTCTTAGATGCTGTATCATGAGATGTTGTTTCACCTTGCCGCATTCTTGTATAAATACAGTATTCTCCCTTACTTCATACTTACTCTTCCTTCTAAAAGTAGCTCGTTTCAGATATCATAACTTGATAATCCCAAATTCATTATTGAGCATAGAAAATCTTGATTCACATGTGGGTTTTGTAAAGATATTTGCCAACTGTAGATCTGTATGAACCTTTTCAAGTACAATGTCTTTCTTTTCTACATGATCTCTTATGAAGTGATGCCTCACATCTATGTGCTTTGTTCTTGAGTGAAAGATAGGATTGTGTATTATCGCTATTGCACTTGTATTATCACATAGAATGGGAGCTTCCCTTTCTGTAATCCCATAATCATTAAGTTGTTGTATCCGTAGAATCTGAGCACAACAGCTTCCTGCGGTGACATATTCTGCTTCTGTTGTTGAAGCTGCTATGGATGTTTGTTTCTTGCAGAACCAAGAAACCAGTCTTTCTCCAATAAATGTACAAGTAGCACACATACTTTTTCTGTCAATTTTACATCCTGCAAAGTCAGAATCTTAGTATCCCTTTAAGCTAAAACCTTCTTCTTTGGGATACCATAAGTCAACATCTTGAGTTCCTTTCAGATACTTGCTGATTCTTTTTACGGTTGCAAGATGTGATTCTTTCGAAGTTGTTTGGAATCTTGCACATATGCCTACTGTAAACATAATATTCGGTCTACTTATTGTAAGATACAACGGGGAGCCAAATAATCTCTTATATTTTATGATATCCACATCCTTTCAATTTTCATCCTTATCAAGATTGATTGACGTAGCCATAGGAATGCTAACTGATGATCCATTTTCCATTCCAAATTTCTTGATCAACTCCTTGGTATACTTAACTTGATTAATGAAAATACCATTGTCCAATTGCTTAACTTACAAACTAAGAAAGAAACTTAATTCTCCCATCATATTCATTTCAAACATTTTCTGCATGAAGGTTGAAATTTTTTCACAAAGATCTTTGTTTGTAGATTCAAAGATGATGTCATCCACATAGATTTGTACAAGTAGATTGTTATCACCATCATGTATTTTGAAAAGAGTTTTGTCTATAGTTCCTTTCTGAAATCCATTCTCCAATAAATACAATGACAAGATATTATACCAAGCTCTCGGTGCTTGCTTCAACCCATACAGAGCTTTCTATAGTCTGAAAACTTTCTCTTCAGGTTGATCCTCAAACCCTGGTGGTTGTTCTACATAGACTTTTTCAGATAAGAGACCATTTAAGAATGCACTTTTGACATCTATTTGATATACATTAAAATTCTTGTATGCGACATAGTTTAGAAAAATTCTGATAGCTTCAAGCCTTGCTACTAGTGTAAAAGTCTCATCAATATCAATTCATTTTTCCTAACAATAACCCTTAGCAACTAACATTGTCTTGTTTCTGACAACAACACCAGATTCATCCAACTTATTCTTGAATACCCACTTTGTTCCAATTACACCTTGATGATCAGATCTAGGAACTAACTTCCATACTTGATTTTTTTCAAATTTGTTTAGCTCTACTTGCATAACTTGAATCCAATTGTTGTCTTCAAGTGCTTCTTCAATGGTTTTAGGTTCTACTTGTGATAAGAAGCATGCAAACATAGCTTTATATGGTTTTGATCTTCTTGTTCTGATTACAATATTGGGGTCTCCAATGATGAGTTCTCTTGGATGGTTTCTGAGCTATGTTTTATCTGGTTCAAAGCTGTAAGAGGGTTGATGATCGGTAAATTGTTGATCAACTTCATCATGTTGAGTTCTGCCAGGTTGTTGTATTTCATAGGCTTGATGTGTTGTAACTAATCTTGCTATATTTGTGGATGCATGAACTTATGTGATGTTTTCAGTGATAATTTCAGCAGGCAGTAGAACTATATCAATGTACTTAACTCGATGGTCGTTAATCTTCATCTAAGATATATATTCATTCTGTTTGTCAAGCTCTGTTGAATCACAATGGATTCATCGAATACCACATGTATTGATTCTTCTACAATGAGGGTCCTTTTATTGAAGATCCTGGAGGCCTTGCTTACTGATGAATATCCTAGAAATACTCTTTCATTCGATTTCGCATCAAAGGTCTTCAGATGTTCTTTACCATAAGGGTTTTATCACGATCTTTGTTGATTAGACATCTGTTTTAGGTATAACATAATGTACTGGTGGCTTCAGCCTAAAATCTTTTAGGTATCACTACAAGAATTTCGCTGATAGATAACGGACTTTGTCCGTTGTCTTTCAAAAAAAATGTGTTGTCGTATCATCGTTGTCTTAAATGGGCGCTAATAGACAACACACTAAAAATCATTGTCTTTTCCAAATACGACAATGCATAAAAATCGTACGCACTAAAAAGCATTGTCTTTTCCAAATACGACAATGCATAAAAACCGTTGCAGAAAAGTGTTGTCTTTTTTAACAAACTATTAAATAGGATGCTGACGTCATCATAGAGATGACACGTCATTGTACTGCTGACATCATCATGACACACCATCGTACCGCTAACGTCATCATGATACATTATCATAGAGCTGACACATCATCAACAACAATATTATCTGTTGGCTGGGAATCGAACCCGAGTGCCATGGAGATACTCTTACCACTAGACTAGTGGTGCTTTATGTAATAATATTTTACATACATTTCTTTTATATCAATTTTTTATAATTTTCAATTTTCTATTATCACATATTTTTTTTGTTAATTTTTATAAAGTACCATTAATACTTATTAATATAATTCATTGATTTCCAATTTTGATATAAAATGTGACTCAATTAAATACATATATTTTTACGTACATAGATTTATTCAATACCTAAAATAGGAAAAATTGATAAAAACACATAAATTACAATAAATATCTAAAAACAACAAATAAAGACAAAAAAAATTATTTTTAGAAATTGAAAAGTAAAAAAAAATATTATTTAATATAATATATAAAATCTGATATTTCATTTAAATAATTAGAAAAACATTTTAAATTATCTAAATACACATAAGAAATCTAGAAAAGAAAATATTAAAATAACGCAACAATAATCTTATTATGAAATTATTAAAATTAATTTTCAAATTTTAAATTTACAAATAAAATTTACAATACTTATTAAATAAATATAATAAGTTCAAAATAAATATTTCAAAAATCATAACTTATCTTCAATTACGTACTAAAACCTATGTTTAATAATAATAATAATAATAATAATAATAATAATAGGAACTTATGTTTACAGTTACAATATTAATTAATGACATAAACTTTCATAATAACAAATAAATTATTTATTATAGTTATTAATTTTTTTATAGTATTTTGAAATATTTATAAACCAACAATTAAAAAATTTAGCATGATAGATATTTGTTGGAAAATTATCTCTAAATATCAAAAAAAAATCAATTAAATGGTGAACAATAAAATAATTAATAAAATCGTTAAAATTCTTAAAAAGAAAATAGAAATATTAGTAAAAAAAATTATAATTAGAATTTTTAATAATAAGTGCAGTGCAAAGAAGATCATCTTTCAAGGTTCGCCCGGTACTTGAGTTCACATTCCGCGAACTGGAGTTCACATACCACAGAACACAAGTTAAAGTCAACATAAGAATTATCTCGGCCATGGAAGCAACCGAGATGCTTAGCAAAAGAAATTGGAAAGCTGGGTTGGTCAACAAGGTGAACCCCGAGAAAGGATCGACTTCTACTGAGAAGGTGCCGGTGATAAAGGAATTCATGGACTTGATGATTATTACAACAATCGGAACTATGAGTTGAAGAAGGAGAAAAATGAGAAGCCGAAATGCGGATCGGTCAGGAAGGATCGAGAAAGAATTGGAAAAGCTCAAGACTGGCGAAGGTTCTGAACATTGAGCTTAGCCAAATAATCAAGGAACTTGCAAGTCGAGTTATTTCCTTGACGGGAAATGGAAAGAAAGAAGCAATAAGGAAATAAGAGGATGAGAGTTTTGACGAAGTACCTAGTTACGACGTTCTTAGTACGCGTTCAATTTCGAGGACGAAATTATTTTAAGGGGTAAGGGATGTAGCGCTCTGGATCAAAACGAGCATAATTGATTAATTAAATATTTAAACCTATAATTTAATAACTATGTGTGTATGCTTTGACTATTTAATTAATTTCTCAGATATGTGTTTAATGCACGATTTATATCGATAATTTTTATAGATGTGAAACCTAGATGATTTTTATACCACGCGATGCGTAATTAAAATACGAGAAGATAGAAACAAACTAGAGGTCAATCGGAGACTCGTAACTCATATAACGAAGAAAATAGTGAAAACTAGGAATACGACGTATACGAAGAGTAGAAAAATACGAGATATTCTTTATGAACAGTAACTCGAGTCAAATAGATGAAAAGTAACCCAAGATATTTTGGGTGAATAGTAACTTTTCCAATTCTATAAATAGAGGGCTCATTCAGTTCATTTTTACCGTTTTCTTGAGTGAGTCGAACAAGCCGAGCGCGACGAAAACACGTAAGTTCTCTCTCCTCCCTCCTCTCCCTCTCTCCTCTCTTTTCTGCCTTCGGCCGCTGCCGCCGGTGGTGGCCGGAAAATCTGTAAGTTGTCGGTTTCGGCCGATTTTTGCACATGACGTAGTTCTCAATGAGACGAGTCTAGGACATCTTCCAGAATTCAATCCCAAGTTTTCGTTCGCCAGAAAATGGCGAAAAACAGCCTCGAAACCCTAACCCTAACCCTTGATCACCCTTTCTCTCTCCTCTGAGTTTTCTCTCTCCACCGCGCCGGAGCTGCTGCCAGAGGCCGCCAGAGGTCGTGGCTCGTCGCTGGAGTGCCGGCGTCGCCGTGGGTGGCAGCGTCGGAGAAGGACAGTGGCTATATATATATATGCATGCATGTGTGTGTGTTGTATGGTGTATGAGTGTGTGTATTCGTGCATGCTGTTGGAGGCGGCACCAGGGGGCGCCGCCATGGGGGAAGGAACGGCTGGCGACGGGAGGTCGCCGGCGAGGTGGAGGAGGAGGCAGTCGGCGGCTGGTTGCCGCCGGCCAAGCTTGTGCAGTGTGTGTGTGTGTATGTTTATGCATGTGTGTGTATGGCTGTATGTGTGTATGTGCGGCTGCTGGGAGGTTGCCGGCGACTGCAAGTTGCCGGCTATGGGTGGTGTTGGTTGGGTTTTGCAAGCGGGTGTGTGTGTTTAGCATGTTGGTTGTGTTTATGGTTGCTAAGGGTTTGGGGTTGGGTTAGGAAAGGTGGCCGGTGACGGGGAGTCGCCGGCGGAGGGGTTGAGAGTTGTCGCCGGCGACTGGAAGTCGCCGGCCACTGGAAGTCGCCGGCCGGAGTTTTGGAAGTTGGGGTTGGTTTCGAAAATCTGGGTATCGAAGAGTTTTGCGGCGAGGTTTCGAGCACTATTCACCACCGGAATCCGGCGAGGGATGGCCGGAGGTGATAGCCGGCGGTGAGAGGTATCCAATGAATTAGGTGGCGGCGGCGGAGGGCGGCGCCACCGTGCCCGGTGGCGCCGGGAAGGTGGCACGTTGAGCAGGCCCGACGTCGGGAACCTGGGAAGGACCTGGCCGAGAAAACTCGACCATGTACGCAGGCTGCCGGGAGATCCGCCGAGGCTGCCGAGAACCGCCGAGCCACCCGCCGAGTCTACCGAGAACCCGCTGCTGAAAACTCGGCAGCTGCCGAGGACGCCGAGACCCGCTGCCGAGCTACTGGGTGCCGCGCGCGCCTGTCGCGTGACACGTCGCCCGCAACGCCGTGTTTTCGATCCGAATCCCATTTTTTCCGCCGTACGTCAACATCAAGTCGTCGCCGACGAGATGTCGTTGACCGAGGGTCGTGGGCCCGATCAAAGTCAACCCTTTGACCAAAATTACCAAAATACCTCTCAATCTTAAAATGCTCCGTTCGAGCTCGTTTCAACTTCGATCGAGCTCATTCTTTTTCTGTTGCGATCCAAATTACTTCCTCCATCATACCAGAGGCTGAACTGATTCTTTCACCTTCGTTTCTTCAACTCCAATCTTTAGATCTACCGATCCGTCTCATCTCGATCGATCGAATCTTATTCGATATCGTCTAATCTTTAATTAAATATATTTAGAAACTAAGAAATGTTATAACTTGTGTAGGCTACTTGTTGGATTGAGATTTGAATTATCCGACCTTTAGTACTCGCTACTCGAGCTCCGAGCTACCGGATCTTTGGTCCTTGCTACTCACGTGGTAACCACCGAACAAGGTGGGGGTAATCTCTAATTCTTAATGTGTTTACAGTTTTCCCTATTATAAAGCATGAATGAGGAATACTAAATGATGTGAATATACGTGTTGTGCCATACTATATACTGTGAAAGAACTTCGGTTCACATTTCATGTTCGGAGAGTCCTATGAGACTGTAAAAAACTGCCTCCCTCCCTTCTACTACTCTGTTGAGGTTTGGTGGTCCTCTTGAAATGCACCAGCGGTATTGAGACCGTTTTATAGGTTAAGATGGGTTGTTCCCGCACCTATCCTTCTTACCATTTCTAAAATCTGCTATGCATTTTACCTGCTGTGATTGAATGTTACTTTCCTGTACGATATAACGGTTGCATGTTATAAGATGCGGACTATATCCCCACGAGTGTATTCAACACACTCACCCCCTATTCTGTACTCACACTACAAGAGCTAATGAGCATGTTAAACCCTAGATGGAGAGAGGCGGTGCTGTTTCTGAACTTGTGTTTTTAAGATGTTGTCGCACAAACTGTTTTAAAACAATATTTATTTAAATCAAGTTTTGTAATAATATTTGATATATGTTTCGGATGTGAGATCCTGATGGTTTATTCCGCTGCTTTGTTATGATGTATATATATCGGTATTGAGACCGAATATTATCGGTAGTGAGACCGACTGTTGATATGTGAATGATCCATATCATCCCTTACCTCTTTCTTCTATCGCCTCTAATCCCCTTCTTATGTTGTCTCTTGCTAATTCTTCTTCACGCCCAATGGAAAACTCTGATATTTTAACGAAAGATTTTGGGGCGTGACAGATATTTAATATGATTTATGTTATTTGTAAATAAAATTTCTAATTTTAATATATTTTTATATTTAATAAAATAATATTTTAAAATTTAAAATATAGTTTTTCAGAATTTCTATTATTATTATTATTTAAATAATATTCTGATTTTTAAAATAATATTCTAATATAAGATAACATAAAAAAATAATTAAACTTTTCAAATATAATTTAATTAAAAAACAATTAATTTAATTAAATTTTTTTAATGAAAGACAGCACATAAAAGGGTTGTCTTTTAGTTAAAAAATCCGCTGAAAGACAACGCATAAAGAGCGTTGCATAAAAGGGTTATCTTTTTGTTTTTTAAATCTGCTGAAAGACAACGGTTTTTAAAAAAGCGTTGCAGAAAAGTGTTGTCTATTAGCGAAAAAAAAGCTGAAAGACAACACATAAAAAAGCATTGCAAAAAACCGTTGTCTTTTAGCGAAAGAAGCACTGAAAGACAACACATAAAAAAGCGTTGCATAAAAGTGTCGTCTATTAGCGAAAAAAAGCACTGAAAGACAACACCTTGTGAAAAGTGTAGTCTTTTCTCTTAAAAGCGTTGTCTTTCAGTGTTTTTTTCACAATAAGACAACGCTTTTCACAAAAAAGCATTGTAAAATGTTGAAAGACAATAAAAAGCGTTGTCTTTCCAATGTTGTCTATCAGCGAAATTCTTGTAGTGTATAACAACTTCAGCAATCATTATTTTTGTTGCTTCCTTTAGAGTTCTATTCCTTCTTTCTGCAACTCTATTCTGTTGGGGTGTTCTAGCTACATAGTATTCATGACTAATCTCATTTTCTGAACAGTATTTTTCTATGAATTTGTTCGTGAATTTTGTTCTTCTGTCTGATCTTATCTTCACAATGAGTTCTCTTCATAAATTCTAGTAGCCTGTTTTGAGTTTCTAATTTCTGATCAAACTTCATATACCCTTGGTGCTTCCTTTTAAATCATTTCCAAACACTACTTTAGGGCCTTTACATGGTTGGAAGTCTTTCGAGGCTTCTCTATTGCCAGTCATGTTTCTTGAGCAATCGCTATCAATGTACCATACATCACTATTGTTTTTAGGCAACTGTTCCTGCATGTAATTTCAGTACATTTAGGTACACATACAAGTATAGGCCCATTGGGGTTAGTTTTCTTCGATCACACTTGCTTAAAGACAATTAATTTATCATTAACTTTGGTGATTCTCTTTCTATACGCATTCTTTGCAGAATGTTGTTTATGGACAATATGTGTAGGAACTTTCCTTGTGTTACCTTCACTACTAGAGTGAGGTCTTCTCTTATACCTTCCTAGAGTAAAGGCTCTTTTGGATTTAAACATATATGTTTTAGTATAAGATGGATAGAAAGTCTTTTGTTGTAACTTGTGAGATTGTTGCATTCTTACTTTGGTTTCAACATTTTGACTCTGCTGCATCCTGTTAGTCTGTGCAGTCTTACTTTTTGTAGTCTCCAGCAAGGGTTTCTTTCCCTTAACAACTGAGCTTAGTTTGTTCAAGGTTTCCTTGGATTGAAAGAGCTCTTTAGAGAAATCTACTCTTGTCTGAACAAACTTCTTAATCTCAATTGTTCACTTTCTCAGTTTGAACATTAGATTTTCAGAGGTTCAGAGAGGGGTGAATGAAACTCTATCGATTTTTCTTTTAATTTTTAAACATTTATGAACATTCGGCACTATATTCTATCCCATAATATAGCACTGAATGCAGCACAATAAGCTTGATTGGAATGTTGTTCAGCTTACTGTATCAGAGTTCGGTATGCAGCGGAAACAAACTAGATAGAGTTTCTTTTGAAAAAAGTTTTTTCAAATATGCTTTTTGCTAAACTTTGAATGCAGAATGATAAGATATAAGATGCAGCACATATATGTTAAGAACAAAAGGAGAACATACGAGGCTTATAGTGGTTCGAAGGTGGTGTAATCCTTCTACGTCTACTCTACTCTTACTTCAAAGAGGAACTCCGTTAGGCTATAACAATCTATCAGCCAAATAGTTTTTCACCGACAAGGATTCAGCTTCTACACAGGTTGCTCAAATTCACAGGCTGACCCACATAGGATCCTACTAACCCACAGAGAGTTATTGTCTTAACAAATTACGACAAATACACTCAGCAAGGATCTAAATCCTATCAACTGAGGAAACCACTAAAACAACCTAAGTAGACAATACAAAGGTTAAAAGTATATAGGTTTTTCTTTAACTGGTGTTTAAAGCATCCTTGATGACTCTTGAGCTTGATGACTTCGAAGGTTTGACTGCTTCACTAGGAGGTTAAGTGACAACTTAGAGAGTAGAGCACATGAGTATGTGTTCTTGCGAGAGTGAGTTTTGAATATCAGTTTTTCAGTGATTTCTTCAGCGACTCTTCCTCTATCTATGGTTGTAAGAAATGTGTCCGTTGTAGAGAGACACACCTCGTTTGAATTTGAATTCCTTTTGATCGTCTATGATCTTGCATTCAATGTCTCTGAAATTCTAGGGATGAATCCCTTGTCTTATTCTGCAGTTCATTTAATGCGACTGTTCTGCGCTTCAGGGTTTTTGTAGTCTATAGGTCCACGTGTCAGTGAGACACTAGTTCTTTGTACAATTCGATCACTTTTTTCTACTGGCTATTTTTCACAAGATGTATTCTCGGATGATAGTGATCTTTCTCGTACAACATTGTTGTGCATGACTTTTCCTTCATGTTTTCAGTTCTTGAATGTTGCGCCAGCTTACTGCAAACTGACACTGCAGCGAGACTTTCTGTTCGTCTTACTGAATACTTACTTGTTGTTTGTTGTATCCACTATTTACTATATACAGTATCCGATATGATTTCTTTGTTGTATTTGACTGCTACCAGAAACCTTCTTCTTAATGAATTCTGATTTTCTCCATTTCTTCAACTTAGACTTTTAAGACTTGAAAACTAATCTAAGTTTCCACTTAAACATTATGGAAAAATGAGGTACTCTAAATTCATATTACAATATTGTTTTGTCTCATCAAATTCTAAACACAAATTTCCTAATAGAACCGAGTCGTGGTCAACAATTTGGATAACCATTGACCAAGTTTTGATTTTCGAATCGTGGTTCGACGGTTCAGTTTCGGTTCGTGTAATTTTCGAACCATGAAACCGGTAGTTCCAACTCGCGGTTTGTCTTTATTTTAATGATGATGCCACATGTACAGCAGAGATCAACTGTCCGTTGGTGTGATCAATGACCGAGAAGAACTAGCTGTTGGTGAACCGACGGTTTGGATTTTGATTTCAATCAACGACCAAGATTGCCCAAACCGCCAATTTAATTGAACCAAAACCAACGATTCGAACCAGCCCGATTTTTTTTTTTTTGCATTTTGATTGAAATTTATAAATATCTCTTATCTCCTGTGTGAATTGCACACCAATTCTTTGCCAATTTCATTCATTCTTCAATCAATCTCTCTCTCAACTCTTGAGCCCACACTTTGATTCTTTCATCAATTTTTCAATTCATCATCACTAATTATATTTAGTTGTCTAGTGTTATTCTATATCATTTTCTTCTACATTTCTTCTTCTACTTCTATTTTTTTTTCAATTGAATCAATTCTATTTCTATTCTCTTCCAAAAAAAATGTCTAGAAGAGGTACTTCTTTTTCCACTGGTTCATCTCGTGGAAAAGGATAGAGTCCTATGCCACCACCACGATCTTTACAAGATGATTATGATATCATTGATTCTTATTCTCAATGGAGTCAAGATGATTTGGCGGCCACTTTAAGCCCTAATACCATTGCCGTCTTTGCTGAAGAAGAAGAGGAAGAGATGTCTCGGAGAGCAACACAAGAGAGCGATAATATGACACACACCACTAGAGCACCTTCTACTCTTCGAAGTGATATTTTCTCTGTTCATTTTAAGATGGAGAAAGTATCGAATAGCAACGTTGATTATAATATCACGTGTAACCATTGTGGAAAAAGCTACAAATTCAAGCATGGAGGGGACTATGAGACGTTCAACAATCATATATTGAATAAGTATCCCGACAAGATGTGCAATGATCGATCTCAAACACAAATTCAGAGATATATCGATTTTTCTCAAGGTGGAGGTAAGGATTCTCTTATTTTTAAATTTAGTCAATTGAACCATAGGAGATGCATAGTCGAATTAATTGACGAAAAACATCTTCCATTTCAATTTCCTTGTGAAGATAGTTTTGAAAAATATACTAGCACTTACTTACAACCTAGTAGTAGAAAAATATTTAGAAACACCGTAACACGGGGTATAGAAAAAATAGTATGAGAGTATAAATATAAATTAATATAAGAATTTAAAATTTTAAAAAAAACTTTCTATATGTAGTGATATTATATAGGTATTACTTGTCATTGGAGAGATGATTTATAGAACATACAAAAACGTTTAATTGCATATATTGATTTTGATGAAAGACATTCAGCTATACTCATTGCACAAAAAAATTATTCATGTTTTAAATGATTATGGTATAGTACGAAAAATATTTTCCATTATGCTAGTGGTAATACGACTAGTTTACCTTCACTTATTGAAATTTGTAAACTTCCAATTCAAGGTAAATTTTTCCATATTCGTTGTGTGTGTCATTGTTTAAACTTATGTATTCATGATGACTTATAATCATTAGACGATCATATTAAACCTATTAAAGAGGCAATTTATGAAATTGCTAGATCTACAGCATATCATAAAAAATGGGATAAGTTTTGTAAGAAAAATGGAATCGAAGTTAAAAAATTTGTAATCAATGTGCAACATCATTGGAATTCTGCATATTATGTGATTTAAGATTCTTATGATTATAGACATATGCTTTGTCAATTTTATATGGAAAATCCACATAATTACATTATTTTATTTGAAAATTCATGGAATGCATGTCTTAATTTGATTCAACTTTTAAGAGACAACTAGGGAATTATCCGGTTGATATTATACTACTTCTCCAATAGTTTTAAATCATTGTGTAAAAATTGCTCTTATTTTCAATGAGTATTCAACATATCCTATTTTAGACACAATTATAGTGATGAAATTGAAATGGTTGAAATATTTTCATGAGGTACCCAATTTATTTTTATGTGCTAAATTATTAGATCCTAGAATTAGAGAAGATGACTTAGAAGAATTATTAAAAATGTATTATAATGCATTGTTCCCAAATTTGATATTGGGAGAATATGATGAAGTTGATTATGTTCCTAATCCTATTGAAGTTGTTAGTAAAACTAAACAATGGCTAGTCGAATTGTTTAAAGAATATAAAGTATTTTTTGGTGATGGCAGAAGCAAATAGAGCTTTTGCACATTTTCGTTAATCCATGAACAGGGGATCGTACCATTCGAGCCGTTTTTTTTAGTAGGTAATCAAAATATAGGAGGTAGTAGTCATTCTTCTTATTCATCTAGTGTTGTTCCGGCTCCGACTCTTAGTCAATTTTATAATTTTTATGATATTAGAACACAAAAACGAGCTAGAGGTTCTAATCCTTGTTAAGAATTAGATTCATATTTAGGTACTACTTTTGAATAAATTTTATTTGAAATTCCTTTAGATCTATTGAAGTGGTGGTCAAGAAGGACTACTATTTATCATATTTTAACAATTATTGGAAAAGAGATATTTGCAAGTCCTGCCTCAACCGTTGCCGTAGAACATGCATTTAACAAAGGAAGTCATATGATGAATCCAAGAAGATCAAAATTCGAAAGATAATGTACAAAACATAACTCTTCTTGAAGATTGGGTGAGAGCAAATGACTGTCAACAATATCTTGATTTGTCCTATTTAGACGACGATGGAGATGACACGTATGGATACGATTCAAACACATCCTCCTCCACCACAACCAACATTGACGAATGAAGGTAAGTTTAGGTAAGAGAACTACGTGAGATTTGATTCCTTAATTTTGACAAGGATACGTAGGCAATTTCATTCTAAGTTTGGAAGTTACACTTCCAAACTTAGAATGAAACTCAAGCTCTTTCAATTTTTTTTCCAAGTTTCAATTTATTTTATCCAAAGATGAAAAAGTTGTAAGTTTTTAACTTCAAGTCTTCAATATTGTTGTACTTGTATGATTAATGATTGTAATATACTAATATATTGAGTTGTAATATTTTTTTAATTCATAATTGTAATTTTCACTCATTTTAATCTTGTAGACACAAGTTGTAGTCTATTTTATTGTAATTTTTTTAAAATCTTAAGTTGTAAATTGTAATGTTGTACTTGTACTTGTATAATTTATTAATTTATAAATATTAAATTGATTGTATTTTATTAATTTAAAATATTATTTTCCTTAGTTTAGAATTTATTAGAAATCTAAAATTATAAAACATTAATTTAATAATGCAAAAAAAATAAAATTCCAGTGCACGGGTCACGCACAACCGTGCACAAAACACAGAACACTCGACCCGGGCTGTGCCCCAGCGCATGGTCCGTGCCTGAAATAAAAACAAAAAAATTGTATGAACCATCAGTTATGTTCAATCGACGGTTCTCGAACCGGAACCGACAGCACCATGGTTCGGTTCCGATTCCATTTTGATCAGTTTCCTGAATCGTCGATTTAGAACCAAAATTGGCAGTTTGAACCGATTGAGCACCATTAATCATATACAATATATGTAATAAAATAGGGAAAATAGGCTGATGTACCACAATATATATAGTAGAGAACAATTTTACCACCTTGGATAAAAAAGTGACAAAAATACCACATTTGTTGACCGGTCCTAGGTTGAATAGTGTACCCATTAAAATAACAATATTTCACTTGTACCCATTAAACTAAAATTACACTATTAAATGAAAATAATGATGACTTACACTATTAAACGAAAATTTGTTTAATTTTCGTTTAATAAGTCCAAGCTGAAACATTTTTCGTTTAATTGGAGCATTTACACTCTCAAGTATATTTTCGTTTAATAGTGTGTTTTACACTTTGAAGTTGAAAATTAACAAAAATTAATTGCTAGCTAGTAAATGATATGAGATTAACAAAAATTAATTGCTAGTTCGTTAAACCCTAAAATTATAGGGTTTGACGAAAATTAGGATTTAATTGTTTAATTGTTCGTTCAACCCTCAAAATTTAGGGTTTAACGAACAATACCCTATTGTTCGTTAAACCCTTAAAATTTAGAGTTTAACGAACAATAGCTATTCGTTAAACCCTATTTCATAAATTTGTAATTCACGAACTAAATTCAATCCTATTCACGAACTAAATTTGACTAATTTGTTAAACCCTAATTCACGAACAAGCTACAAGTTCAACTAAAATAAAGTACACATGTGAGGACAAAACCAAAATTGGGTATTTGGGGATAATATGTTATATTGGTGGGTATTTGGGGACAATTTGTTATATTAGTGGGTAGAATTGTTATCACTTTATATCAAATTGGGTATTTGGGTGTATTTTCTCTGTTATTAAGTCATTTAATTGTGTGAACTTAGATTCGCTTAATAGTGCAAAATTAGACAAAAATTTTAAACAACATTTGAAGATTCATTTAAACGAAAATTTGTAAAATGTAATTTGCAATTTTTCGTTTAATAGTGAAAAATTAGATTCAACTTCCTTATTAAATGAAAATTTATGCAAAGTGGAACTACTTTTAAAACGAAAATTTGCAAATTAATAGTGCAAAATTAGATTCAACTTATTAAACGAAAATTTATGCAAAGTGGCACTATTTTTAATTTTCAAATTTTCGTTTAATAATGTAAAATTAGATTCAAATTTGCACAATTAGATTCAAATTGATGCACTTATTAAACGAAAATTCAAATTACATATGCACTTATTAAACGAAAATTTAAAAATGTTTCAACTTCAAACATACATGACAATCCTTTCACACATTGGATGCCAAATAAATCAGACATTTTCTTTTAGTATGTTCTATCGAACCACACACGGAGCAATGTTTCTTTTTTCTTCGCCTGGCTTGACCCTCATTTTCTAGATCGAGATCGTCATCGAGTACTTGATAAGGGTATACATATATATATATATTTATTTATTTATAATCTGTAATTGTTAAACTAATCTATAAGGGTATACATATATATATATATATATATATATATATATATATATATTACATTAAACTAATCTATAATTGCTGAGATTAGTACACTACATATCAACCATAGTACTAACAAAATAAATGTTCAACTGAGCACTGCATTCCAAATAAATCCTTATAACACATCAATGTATGGCAATCACGCTACAGTAGTCACATAATTTTCAAGACTTAAAAAGAAAAAAATATGCATTGGATCCATTGCTCTAGTAGTCAAAAAAATCGAGAGGTATGGTGTCACCGGCAGTGGAGTTTCTGTACACAATGTAGGCCATCCTCTTCCTGATGCCCTTGATCCCCTTCAAGGTCGTAAGTGTCTATCGTGGCCACTCCTGTAACATCCCACTCTCAACTGCGAGTAACGACCAAGCCCCACATGAGGTGTTGTCCATCTGCTTATAGCACATGTCCACTTGTAATAGGGCCAATTGGAACTCAGCTGCACCCTTTGGGACGTGTCGCCCCTGAGCAAATGCTTTCTCATAAAAGCCACAGTACTCCAGCAATCGTGGCATAATACGACGGAGTAGGAGGGTCTGTCTGACCCATTGTTGGACGATCTCTACAGTGTACTGATGCCTAAAGTTGTCGGCCAAGCAGATCCTTGAGTGCTCGAGGCCTATAGAATATGCAACCCAATGACCGTCCAGGTTCACTACCGTCCATACCTGCCATTTTGGAAAAACAATTAGAACCATGTACCGATCCGAAAAAAATAAAAAGAATCAACCAAGGTTAGTATTAAATACTTACTACTGCTATGTCCTCCCACCATGGCTTCATAAAATTCCACTTTGGCCTCGACCCTCGCACATAGGGCGCAAGTAGCTCTATCTGTTCCAGCATGAAAATCTCTCTGGCCCCCGGCAGGTATTTGCAATTGTCTTCCTCGCTAGCATGCTTTGTCAACATTATTTCATTACATATTTCCTAAGATTTATAACAATTGCGACTCATTAGCAATATTAGTACAAATGAGATAATACTATAAAAGTGTGATTTAAAAATGAGATAATACTATAAAATATTTATTGGAACTTACGAACAGATGAGTATCCACCAACTGGATCTTCCTCTCGATTTTGCACCTGGAATATATGTTGGCTGCTTCTGGACAGCTCTGTAGTACGCCAAGGTATGCATCAATGCCTAGAATAGATAGGAATGACGTTCAAATTACCACACCCTTCAAATCAACGGTGGTAAAAAGGCCAAAGACTAAGTATTACCTCAAAATCCATTTCCAACTTGGGATCAATGAAATTCCGGAAGAAACTTGGCCCGACTGCCACACCAACACCCACGTTGCGTCTATAACGATAACAAGACAAAAATGTAATCAAGTATGAAGCACTAAACATGAAACAAACAATGGTTAAATCAAAAATTGTAACGACAGAATCTAAAAGAATATAAATGCTTACGATTCCACTTTCTCACCGGCCATCATGTAGTAGGACTTGAAGTCGCCTGACTCGATTCCCATCCTTCTAGAAGGCTCATCCGGCAAAAGGGGACTACGCACAACTGCTGATGCAACTCTGTATCGCACTGCAGGTCCAATAGGATCGATATCTAGGACGGTAGGAGGTGGGACCGGCCTCGACTCATGAGCGGCATTTAAATCAAAAGGTATCTCGGAGGGTGTGCTCGTGTCCGCTGGAAATGGCCTAGAAGGGGCAGCTGGTGTCTAGAACGACTGCTGCTATGGTCCCTGCCCCATCGTTCTAAGTACACCCTAACATGATGTTCGATCATACCAGGCATGATTTCAGCCATGCGGTGCCCCAGATCCTGAGTGACGTGTTGTCGTAGACTGGAGTACTCCTACTCGAATCGAGTCCCCATTCATCCTGTCAATCGAGTGAACAGGTCGTCACTCGTCCCTGAGCTATGTCCGAGACCAATAGGAGCTTCATCGAACGACGGGATGGATAGTCCCCCATCGTCAGCCTCATCTGCAGTCATATCTGCATGCACACTCGAAGGGCATGTTCGAATAGTAGAGGCCCGTCCTCGGCCTCTTCCCACCGTACGTGGTCTAGATGGACCGGCAGTTATAGGATCAGCAGTGGATGTGGAAGGTGCCCTACGAGCAGCCACGTCGTTGCTGGACGACCTGGACCTCCTCGTGGATATCGTTCTCGATATCCTCCCAATATGTCTGAAGTCTCTCCTCATCTGTGGGCACAAACGTCAAATAACACTCGACCTGCAATGAATCGTAAAAATATTAGAAGTAACACATAAACGAATTGTGATAGGTGTTTAAGGATAATTTATGGTAATAAATAAATAAATACAAAATACCTGGCCCTGTAGTAAAGGTGCAATGTCCTCGTTGGATCTCTTCAAACCCCACATCAGACACCATGGCGTATTTAACGGCGTGCTCAATCTCTTCCCGGCATATGAGGAGGTAATAGCGATCGCCTCAAAAGCCCATATCTAAAGAGGACATATTTTTAAACTTTTTAGCAAACAACATTAAAAAAACTAAAGAAAATGAATGTAATTTAGTATGTTCATACCAGCAGGGCTATCGAGAATTCATAAAAATGGTAGTGGTATCTATAGGACCGAATGGGAATAGTGGTCGGTAACCTATCCATGTATAGCAGAAGGGTGATGAAGTTGATCTTCCCCCATGGATAGCTCTCCCACATATCTTCCAGCTCCACCAACGTCCAATAATACTGGTCGACAACTGACTTGCCAGCATCCACCCCGAGCAATATGAGGTGGAAGATCAAGATCTTAGCAATCTTCACCGTATCCTCCACACTATTATCAAACTCACCGGAGGTGAATCGATCACGGAGCTCAAACACGGTGACCCAACTCAACTCGGCGTGCACCCTCTAGTACACTGTCCCTTGTGGTGGGGTGTGATCCTCGCCCGGGTTGAAAGCCGAGTCACCGAACTTCAGGCCAGTCACAAGGGCAAACTCTTTCCTCCCGAACCGACAAATACGCCGGTCCTGCCCTGTAGCAAACCACCTCTTGTCGACAGGTCTCGCCTGCCCATGCACCTCATAAGACATGAGGACATGTAGAAAAGCCTTGCAATACTTTGTTTCCGTCTTCCACATCAAAAAATGTCCGAAACAGGTCTTCCAGAAGTCACGTAGACACTGTCGGCCGAGAGCTCGAAGTCGTGTCTTTATCTCATCGAGTACCATCAGACAAATGTAATCATTGATGTAGGCGACAGTACCCTAACATGCCTCACGAACGTAAGCCAACTATACATTTTACAAACACCGAAATAAGCAAACTATTTAAATAGATCAACATATGAACAAGAATTCAAAAAATAAAGCTTAGCAGCGAAAATCTAAAAAATTGGCTTCAATTTAAATGGTTTGAAGAACAACACCTGTTAAACCCATGTTGCTCCTTAAACCATTATTTTTGTTACTTATGCAGGATATATATCATTATTTAACCAACAATACCAAATGATTAAAAAAAATTAATTTAAAAAGAATGAATAATTATGCACCATATATTTTTTATTATTTAACATATACATATACCTGTTAATTAAAAAAATAAATAATTAATTCAAAAAAATGAATAATTATGCAAGATATTATTAATTATTTAACGAAGAATATATCTTGATTAAAAAAGAATAAATCATTAATTAAAAAAGAATGAAACATTAATTAATTATGCACGAATATTTTTTATTATTTAACAAAGAATAGTTTAACGAACAATAGGTAATTGTTCGTGAAACCTTTAAAATTTAGGCTTACCGAACAATAGTCTATTGTTCGTTAAACCCTATAATTAACGAACAATAGGTAATTGTTCGTGAAACCTTTAATTATAGGGTTTAACGGTCTATTGTTCGTTAAGCCTTGATTTTTAAAGGTTTCACGAACAATTACCTATTGTTCGTTAAACCCTATAATTATAGGGTTTAAAGAACAATCTTGTTCTTAATCCATATAATTCGACCCTAATCTAACTAAATTAAATACATTCAATCCTAATTCACAAACATATATATCATAATTCATATATTCTCGTTCATATATATCCTAATTAATGAACAATAATATATCACAAAAACCCTATAAATAAATCATATATATCCTAATTAATGAACAATAATATATCACAAACCCTATAACAACATATGTAGAAAAGATTCAATCCATAAATTCAACAAACAAACAACAATCATATAATAAACCAACATATATTTGAACATAAATTTTAAATTACAACATCAATAATAATAAATTCTAACCTCTTCGATATGCTCTTCGGCCATTTCACGAACTTTTCCTTCACGACCTTTTCAACCCAATGAACTTCACGAACTTTTTCTTTTTTCACAACAAAGGAAGCTAAAAAAACTTTTGCAAACAAGAGAGGAAAGGAGCCGCGAAAGAGAGGCATGGGAGAAGGAGATGAAATTTTCAAAATTTTCGTTAAAGCCCTAAGATTCTTTGTTGTTTGTCCTATGCATATGTATTAAAGTACAATAGTGATAGGTGGTTGTGGGGGTGGGTGGGGGCCATTAATATTCCTTATAAAAGTATGGTCAAATATAAGAAAAATGATATAATGTATGATAATCATTTTTATATGATATCAAAATCAAAGACTAAAATAAATTTGTAGTTAACGAAAAATTAGGGTAGGAATTAAAAGTAGGGGTTTAATTTTCGTTAAACCCTTAAAAATAAGGGTTTAACGAAAATTAAACCTAGGGACAATATTTTCGTTAAACCCTTATTTTTTAGGGTTTAACGAAAATTATGGTATAATTTATAATTTTCATTAAACCCCTAAAAGTAGGGGTTTAACGAATAAGTGTAATTTTAGAAGGCTCATTAAACCCTTATTTTTTTAGGGTTTAACGAAAATATAAATGGTGATTAACGAAATGGTGATTAACGAAACAATTAATTTATAGAATTTTAGAGAATTATTCATTCATTGTTCGTTCAATAATTATTCATTCTTTTTTAATTAATTATTCATTTTTTTAATCAAAGGTATTGTTCGTTAAATGGTGAATTGTTCGTTAAACCCTAAAAATAAGGGTTTAACGAACAATAAGTATAATTTTCGTGCTTTAGTACCTCATTTTGGATATTTTTATTAAACCCCAAAAAATAAGGGTTTAACGAAAAACATACCATAAGTATAATTTTTCGTTAAAGCCCTAAAAGTAGGGGTTTAACGAATAAGTATAATTTTTAATTAATTTTCGTTAAACCCTTATTTTTTAGGGTTTAACGAAAATATATTCATACGGTATTTTTTAAATCTTATTTCATTAATGGGATTTGATTGTTAGTTAATCCAAATAGTATTTCAATCAAATCAACTCAAGAGCCGTAAAAAATTGTAGTATTTTTGTCACTTTTTTATTCAATATGGTACATTTGTTCATAACTATCTATATATCTATATATATATATATATATATAAATTGTGTTACAGTAGGCTGGGCTCCCAATAAAATAACTAAATTGCAATAAGAAATAAAAAAGTTGCAACAGTCCAAAAAGAGAAGATTGGTGGAAACAAAGAGATGCCTATGGGACAGACAACTGCAACTCTCAGGCACTTTTTTCTCATTTTGTCTCTGTACACAATGATTGATACTTCACAATTATTTGCTATTTCCTTTTCATATTGCTTTTCTTTTCTCCCCTTTTTCTTTTTTTATCTTTTGTCTATAGCAGGGTGTTAATTCATTACAGAATCAAGATAATATTATTAAACAATCTAATCTACTTATGATGATCAAATAAGTATATATTTTTGTTTGGTATTGACTAAAATTTCTTCTTCCATCTACTTTGAATGCTAGCCCTCCCACTGAATTATTTTATTTCATTTTAAATCATCTTAATTTTGTTCTCCTTCATTTATCATAATTAGATATGAGGAAAAAAATATGTCAAATGACAAATTTCTAATAAAGTTCCACCATCCAAACTAATAAAACAAAATTTACATATTTCTTGTAACTAAAAGCCTAATTTTGTTTGCCAATATTTAAGTATGTTATTCTGATGTCAAAAAATTTTTCTAATTATATACCTTTTTAAAATTTTATTTAATTATATTCTCAAATGATATCCATTAATATCCTTAGTTAAAATTTAGGAAATTGATATGACCATTTTTATAAAATTAATTAATTTTTTTTTTTTTTTTTTTGATTCTAAAGGACTTGATTAATATATATGTTCAATTTTTATATTTATTAATCTATCGACAAAAACTCTGGAACAATATAAAATTAGAATCGGTTATAGCAATTTTTGGCACAAAAGAATAACATGTCTCCTTTTCTTTTGCAAGTGGATCTCTAGCCGTCAATTTCTTAACAAAAAATGATTTAGTGTCATGTCATTTGGATAGAGGATACAAATTGCTGAATTGACAATTTTGGCATTTTAGTATAAACATTAGAAGAAGTTTCACGACAATTTGTGTAAGTTGCACATTTCATATTAAAAAAAATGTAAAATCTTGATATATACAATAGAAACTAATAAAGCTACGCAATCGTTGTCATGAATTTTCTGCAAGCTCCATAACCTTCTCTGCTTGCGATCAATTTTGAAAACTATTTGTGGACCATTTGTAGGAGATGATGGACCAATTTGCGATCAATTTTGAAAACTATTTGTGGACTATTTGAAGGTGGAATAAAAAAAAATTATAAAATAAGTAATAAGATAGAAAGAGAGGGTCAGGAGAAAAATGTTGATCCATTTGTAGGAGATGATGGACCAATTATTTTAAGCGATAAAATATAAAGGGTGGAAAATATTCTTAGTGATTCGCGTATATGATTTCCTTTCTTCACCACGCATAAATAGGAAAATTTTAGAATGATTTCACTTTTTTAAAATTATTATTATTATTAAAAAATACATTTGATGTTTAAGCTCAGTTAGTTGGAAATGCAGTTGGAATCAATTATATTCCAACAGAAAAACATTATTGTCATTAGAATTTGACTGTTCCTTGTAGTGAACCAAACTATTTTCTTTTCCTTCAGATTATGCCCCTAGTAAATTTATTATTGTTGGAAATTTTGGATTAAATTCCAGAAATTTTGCCTTGCTTTGGACATTAATTGCACGTGGGTCCCGAACCCGATTGTGGCGAAATAAAGTTGGAATGTGTTCACCTCCGTGAGAGGTTCGTGGCGAGATATTGTGCGCCCAAAACGGATAAAAGGTGAATGAGAAATTGAATCTCTAAATTGCATGTTTGGATCCTTACTTAGGCTTGGAAATTGGAATGTGGGTTGTTGTCCCACATTGGAAAACCAACACAAAATTTTCCACTATATATAGTTTTTCACTATAGTGTGGGATAAGTAATGTTGGCAAAAGGCTCTCTCTCACGCGCGCGGGGGGTGCAAATCAAGTTCCGAATTGAACTTCGGACCATGGAACTCGTGTGCACACGCGACCTGCGTACACGAATGTCGGTCCGATAAGTGGCAGCCTCGCCCGGTTCATTTTGCCACGTTTTTGCATTGACCTTTCATTTTCCAACATGTGACATGACTTTTAACCTTATGTCGGTCCGATAAGACCTTTCATTTTCCAACATGTGACATGACTTTTAACCTTATGTCGGTCCGATAAGTGGCAGCCTCGCCCAGTTCATTTTGCCACGTTTTTGCATTGGCCTTTCATTTTCCAACATGTGACATGACTTTTAACCTTATGTCGGTCCGATAAGTGGCAGCCTCGCCCAGTTCATTTTGCCACGTTTTTGCATTGACCTTTCATTTTCCAACATGTGACATGACTTTTAACCTTCCAACTTCTTACATCAATTGCAAGCAATGAATTTTGCAGTTTTAAAACTGCTTTGAAAGGCCTATAAAAGGGGCCTCCCTCCACATGATCTCCACCAAGCTCAACTCGTTTTCTGCCTTCTTCCTGCTCGCAAACTCCAGCATATTGCTCCCTCTATTCGATACCGATCAGGCACTCTTCCAGTTCGTCAAGACAGCAGGTTTAGTGCTTAACTTGGCTGTGGTTTTTAACCGTTGTATCCTGGGAAACAGACGTCCATAGAGTACTCAAGTACCAAGAGAGTCGGACGAATCTGTTTTAAGGAAACCGTGCGTGCACGGGCCTCGGTCATACGTTGTTCCAGATTCCAGTACCAGGTGTTGCCGAAGGTGTTGCCCAACATTTCACTTGTTCCAGAATCTGCCAGTTTCAGGTGTTGCCGTCAGTGTTGCCAACATTTTCCAGATTTCACCCAACAATTATTTCATGTATATCGTTTTATACATAAAATAATACTCCATAAATAGTTATAGGGATATCTACCAATCTTACCACAATTTTTATAAACTAGATAAAGAAATACCACTAAATATAATACCATAACAAATATAACATCAAATATAACAATATGCATAAAGCTACCATCAAATATAACATTATAACAAAAAATACCACAATTTTCATTTAATGCTCCAATCATGACTTTTAACTAACTTCCAAAACACATTAAATTATCCTTTATACATTAAATGCAAATCCAAGTTATTAGTTTAATCCCACATCATTTATTTAATTAGATCCGGATATAACATAAACTGATCAATATCAAGCCCAACATGCTTCCGTAAAATAAATTCATCCCCTAAAATGCATACCTTTCTTTGACCGTAACAGCACCGGGTGAGATGATTTGCAAAGCCACTAGCTGGAAAATTACTGCCCTAAACCTTTTTACGAACAGCTCCTCACTGTCCAACTTCAACCCTCGGGGAAGATGATCTGCAAGTTATCCAGCTCCTTCAGCAACTGTACAGCACAACCTTGGTTCGTTTCCTAGACCGGGTGTACAAAGTATTCCTTCCAAGGGACGAACTAATTGTACTAAGAACAATGTTGAAAGCAAAAACCTTTATTTTATTAAGAACTTAGAAGAAATATTTAATACATATGTAATCTCCTTTTGGGAAGAGAATACTGGTTTAGTCTCTCATATATGAGGGCTTACACTCGAAACACATAAAACTATGAACACTCAAAACTATTACAAAAATTTTATTTGTAAGAAAACTAAGGGGAATGGTTGATGTCCTCAACTTCCTTCAACTCTTGTTATATATAGGCAATGAATCCGGATTTGAAGTGCGGATTCCAAATCTTGTTTAACACCAGCTGGTCTACTCTATTAGTGCTCCCATGTGAAGTAGTTGGGGAGTCTCTTTCGGCTTTAGTTGGTGCTCTTCCTCTTAATTCCCCGTGACTCAGCCCATGTTAGGTCTGTCGGGGAATCACTAACTTTTGACTCAGCCCACCATGTGAGGTTGGTTAGAGAGTCACTTTCTCGTGGCCTATCCCATTTTATTTTGTCGAGGGAATCTTTAAAAGTTTGGTTATCGTGGTCCCCGGGAATAGCGTCTCTTCTGTGCTGGGCCCTTGTCTTTGTTAGACCCATGTGCCTGTCGGTCGGGTTTGGGTCGGAAACCTTTCCCAAACTCTAGTTCTTTCTGATCTAGGCATGCTAGACAGATCCGATCAATCCATCTTCATACATGCGCCATGTTACAGAATTTCCGGTAAGTTTCTTTGATTGTCGGAATCTTGTTCTCCCAAAGAGTTCTTCTTTTAGTTTCGAAGAGCTCTTCTGCGAATCCTGTTGTTGATCCAGTCATTGAATTTAGTAGGAATGATCCATTTGCTGAATTCTTGAAAAACTTGAAAGGGTATTTGACTTTGTCCATCTCTGTGAGACAAACCCAAATTCCCCATGCACGTCTTATAGAAGCTCCATCTTCTGAGAATGCTCTTACCAGTATTGAAATTTCTTCCGGTGAGGCTGCCTTTATATTTTTCAAGGCATTTTCGTCCGGTCTTCTAAGCTTGATGAAATGAAAGGCTTTATGAGAGCCCTTCTTTGCAGGTTCTGGAGCTGCACTGATGAAGTAGAGCTCCAAAATGTCACCCCTAGACAAATGAGGATTATTTGTCCAGGTTTCGTGAACCACTTCTCCTATCCATCTCGGTAATTTCAAGATTTCTAGGAATCTTGGTGATGTGGTATAAATTGAAGCAAGAGCTCCAAAGTTATACCATTCTTGGACCTCGTTTGGATGACTGCCTGGTTTCATCCAAATTCTGGGATATTTTCTTGAGATATCAACTATGGTTTTTTCCGGGTTGATATATTTTCTCGTAATCAATTTCTCCCATTGCCTTTGGTATACCTGCATAGGAGAAACTTCGTTAGTATGAGCTTGAACCTTTGCTTTGCCTGTCTACGGCCTTAGGTTCAACTCTCCCTCTTTTACCCCAGAGGTGCTGGGTTGACTTGAAGACTCGGGTTGTGACGCCGAAGTTTCAACATTCGTTGCAGGTTTTACATCCTTAAGGAATGTATCACCTGAAACACTCGTAGGCATGGTATTTGAATCCATAACCTTCGGGTTAGAGTCCCGATCTTTAATCTCTCATTTTTGCACCGTGATAGATGTAGCCTGGAGGATAGGCTTATACAACGCTTGGAACAATTGTCCATGAGCGAATTGGCATGCTCGTATTAAACCAGAAACAAATTTCTGATCTTCTCGTTGAAGTCGTCAAATAACTTCGGCATTGAGACATAATGTCCCAAATTCTCGTTCAAGGCTCTCCAAGTTTTCCCTAAGATGCATTACTCGTTTAAGGACCTCGTCAGCAACGTGTCCTTCCATCCCGTGTTAGGAAATCTACAAGAACATTCTCATGAGATTTTACAATGACAATATCATAATCATAATATTAGCATTCAGTTTGCCATCTAAGTATTCTAGCTTTTTCTAGTTTAAATTCAATTTTATTTTTCAGAAAGGCTTTAACACTTGAATTATCAATCTTCAAAGTAAACTTCTTAGCTAGGAGAAATAAAGGCTATTTTTTGAACGCCTTTCTGACTGCGAAGAATTCTTTCTCGTTGATATGCCATCGAATTGCTTCTCGTCTGTAAACAGACCACTACAATATCTGCATGACATTTCTCCTATTGGTGTGGCCTTCAAAAGAACTGCTGCCCACCAAAAGTCACTGGCATCTGTATACAGAACCAGTTCATCCTCATCTTGAGGAATAACAAGTTTTGGAAGTTTGCTACAGACTTCCTTAAGTTGCTTAATCCATTCTCGATGTTCATCTTCCCATTTGAATATAACATCTTTCTTGAGTAATGGGTTGAACACCTTCCTGTGATGTGCCAGATTGTTAATGAACATTCCAGCAAAATTGACAACTCCAAGAAAACTTTGAAGTTGTTTCTTGTCTTTGAGATCATCTGGAAATCCCTGTATCTTTTCCACAATATGGCTTTGTAGGATGATCCCAGATTCGTCGATTTCAATTCCGAGGAATTCAATCTCTCTTGTAGCAATTACTGTCTTCTTTTCAGAAAGCACTAATCCTTCTTTGTGACAAACACCTGAAAATATTTCCAAATGTTTAAGATGTTCCTTCATGTCCTTCGATGCAATGAGAATATCATCGATGTAGACGAACATAAAGTTGAAATAATCCTTGAATAGATTATCCATCTTTCTCTGATATATCTAGGGTGCGTTTGCCAATCCCATAGGCATCACGTTCCAGACATAGTGTTCTTGTGGTGTGGAGAAAGCTGTGAACTTCTTGCTTTCTTCCTCCATCTTAATCTGGTAAAATCCAGACTTGCAATCGAACTTTGAGAATATCTTGGCACCTTTGATGTAGTTAACCAAGTGTTCTCTACTCGGGATGTAGTATCCATCAAACTCCAGAATGTTATTAATCCCTTTGTAATTAATAATAAGTCTGGGTTTACCTCTTTTGATTTCTCCATGATTCCTTACTAAGAATCCAAGGCTGCTGTATGGAGAAACTCCTGGTGAAATCAACTTAAGGTCTAGATGTTCCTTAAGTATTTTCTGCATATCCTCACGATCATTCTGATTCATAAGGATTGGTTTGAGTCTCACGAACTCATGTTCCTTTCCAGGTTTAACCTTTAAGGATGCTTTGAGCTCGTTCCTATCCCACCATGCCAAAGGATCTTCGTTGTAATTTCTTTGGATCTTTTTCTTGAAATCCTCGAGTGATATTTGTTCTTCAATAGTAACATCACTCTGTGGATTCTCCAATATGGCTTTTCGTAATTCTGTAATAGCCTCTGGTGGAACTCGTTCTTCTCCTTGTATTCTAAATGAATACAAAGTATTATCCCATCGCTTGGTATCTTTTTTTTTCGAACCAAATTGTCGAAAGGATAATAAGGCATCACCAAATCTTCTTTTATCCGCCATTTTTGGATGTTGAAGTTTGGCTTCATCACCACGCTTGCTGTGAAAATTAATAGGCATTTTTTTGTAGAATGTCTCCCGCAGTCTCTGGACAATAACCTTATGATCACAGAATGTTGTGAAAATAAGCCTTCTTGTCTCATTTTCCTGTGTAAAACGCTTGAATGTTTGTAAGAAATTGTTTCCTAGTAAAACATCTGCTCCTGTATCATGGAAATAGATTGGTGGCGTCTTTACTTTGTACCATGGGGTACCACCAGCGCCTCCGATCATGATTTCTGCTTGTTTGATTCCTCTATTAAGGATAAGAATCCTTTTTGAGAAATCTCTTCCTGCAATGGCTGGTAGATCTTCTCCAAAATCTTTAGGAAAGACCCCTTGCTTTGCAGTGCAAATCCCTGCTCCTTAGTCAACATAGGCTGCGAAATACTCAGCCATGCACTCACCATATATCATTCCGATAGAAATGTATATGAAGAATGGACTAGTGGTCATCTGATTTTGTATCTTTTATCAGCCACTGTGAACTCCATTCCATCTTGTAATCTTTCCCAAGGTTTATGATCCTCAAGGAAATCGATACCCAGTATTAATTGTTCTGGGATTCTTCCTGCGACTCCCGTGATAGTCAGTTCAATTTCACCCATTTTTAGGCTTCTTTGAAATCTTCCAACTATCGGTTGTTGGAGATAATATAGAACATCACAAGGAAAAATATTATCCTTTTGTGTGATGTCGAATATTACTTCAACTTCTCTCCAGCCTTCTGGACATTTAAGCTCTCCTTGTGTTTTGAATACACCTGGAATTCGTTGAACTGTGATAGGCCTTTTTTCTTCCCAACGACTGCTACTCATGAGTCTATCTTGTTGGAAAGACATTCTCCTTATCTCCATTCTGAGGCTTTGGATCTTGTTGAAGACAGGTTTATCCTGAATTCTCATATCGATCTCCTTAATAGTTGGAGACTCAATGAGTTCTGGTAAAACTACCCTAGCAAAATCCTCAAAGATTCTCGGGACTTCGATAAATTCATTTCTCAAGAATACATCTGAATGATGTGTATTCGAGAGAGCATAGGAAATCTTGTAGGTGATCGAGTACGGTCTATTCCCTTCTTTTATCAAATCTTCTCTTTTGAAATCTTGATGAAGAGTTAAGACTTTGTTGAAATCTCGATCTCCCAGATTGTATGCAATTCTAGGATAGACATTAAATGCCAATTTCCCTGCACACAAATTCCCTGTGACAGCTCCAAGGCATGAATCCTTGAGATTTGAGAAGGAAAAATTTAATGCGGCATAAAATCCAAGAAGGAAAAATAAAGGATTTTTCAATAGGCCCAATGGAGCTTTGATGTTTAGAGGTAGAATTTGCGTACCGGAAGATGATGAGATACGAAGTGAGATAATGAGAGAAGCTCATAACACACCTTACACTGTGCATCCCGGAGAAACGAAGATGTATAGAGACCTCAGAAAAAAAACTTCTGGTGGAGAGGAATGAAAAGATCAATAGCACAATTTGTTAGCAGATGTCTCACCTGCCAAAGAATCAAATCAGATCATCAACGACCAACTGGATTGTTGAATTCGTTGGAAGTGCCGGAATGGAAGTGGGAGCACATAACGATGGATTTCGTTACAGGTCTACCGAAAACTCCTAAACAACATGAAGCTATATGGGTAATCGTTGATAGACTGACCAAGGTGGCTCGTTTCATTCCAATCAAGATGACATACCCGATGGATCAGTTGGCAAAGTTATACATTGATGAAATAGTACGACTTCATGGAGTACCAGTTTCAATTGTGTCTGACCGTGATCCACGTTTTACCTCAAAATTTTGGAGAAGCCTACAGTTGGCAATGGGCACCAAACTGAACTTTAGCAGTGCCTTTCACCCGCAAACAGATGGACAATCGGAGAGAACAAACAGGACTTTGGGAGATCTACTTAGGACGTGTGTATTTGATTTTGGAGGAAATTGGGAAGAGTATTTGTCCTTAGTAGAATTCGCTTACAACAACAGTTATCAATCTACCATTGGAATGGCACCATATGAGGCACTTTATGGAAAGAGACGTCGAACACCAATCCATTGGGACGAGGTTGGTGTGAAGAAAGTACTTGGTCCAGAGATAGTGGAAAGATCTGTGGAAGTAGTCAGTAAGATCAAAGAAAGGATTAAAGCTTCTCAGAACCAGCAGAAATCCTATGCTGACTTGCGAAGGAAAGATCTGCATTTTGAGATAGGGGATAAAGTATTTCTAAAGGTTGCACCTATGAAGGGAATAGTTCGCTTTGGGAAAAGAGGAAAGTTAAGACCAAGGTACATAGGACCTTTTGAAATCTTGGAGCGAATTGGGGATGTTGCATACCGACTTGCCTTAACTCCAGAATTATCCGCAGTTCATAACGTCTTTCATGTGTCAATGCTTCGAAAATACATACCTGACCCTAGTCACCTCATTAACCTTGAAGAACTTGAAATCAATAAGGATCTCACCTACGAAGAGCGTCCTATAAGCATCCTTGGGAGAAAAACCAAGACCTTGAGGAATAAAGAAATACCGCTAGTTTTAGTTTAGTGGGGTAGTCACAAAAAAGAAGAAGCAACGTGGGAACGCGAAGATGAGATTCTAAGATCTTACCCCGAACTTTTTACCTAGTAAGCCCAATTTTCGAGGATGAAAATTTTAAAAAGGAGGGAGGAGTTGTAACACCCCATTTTTCATAAAACTTGCATAGCATATTTTATATAAAAATTTCATTTTTTATAAAATAATTTATAGTGTATGATATTTTCGAGTTTAAGATGAATTTTAATTTTTATCAAAATTATGTGTGAGCTAATGTTTCCTTAAGCCTAAAAGTCTTGCAGGATAGCTATCCGAAGAGACCGAGTTCGATCGTGATGCACTCAACATGCACGAGAAAAAGAATGATAAAAAAATAGATAAGTTACACATAAAAATGATTAAATAATTAATATAAGAAATGTGACTTATGTGTTTAATTATAGTTATGTAGGTCTTTATTATATAGTTTATGTGCAATGAAGTATGTGACTATTATGATGTGTTAAATTAAATATATTTTCAAACATACTTATGTGACTTATATGATGGGCTAATTTGGACATAAATTCATGCATAATTGTCTTGATTAAATTACTTATGCATGTCACATTAGATAGAATTATACTCAATCCCCCATGCCCCCATCAAATCCACCTCAAGTTTCAATGTCACTAATCATCACACCTCTAGTGGATAAATACTACAAGGGATGATCTACATGTATAATACATGTATTAAATTAGAATTAGTATACTATATGCTACATATAAAAGGGGAGACTCCACACTTGAGCTCATTTCACTCCCCTCATTTTGAGCACATCTCTCTCTCTAGATTGTTGCTCCCCCTTCTCTCTACTCTCTTCTTCTCCTCCAAATTATATTTCACATCTTCAAACAAGCTGGAAATTCAAGAATTAACAAAGAAGAAGGAGTTTTCAAAGCAAGGAGAAGAGTTAAGCTCAAGAGATAATCTCCATTCAAAGAACACTCAAGAAACCCTAAGTTTGTGTGCAACCCAAGAGGTATTCTTAGCTAAATCTCAACAACCTTCTCTTTAGAGTCATGGTTACGTTCTTAATATTGAAATGCATGTTGAAGAAAGTATTGCATGTTTGTTTTCCCTCACCTAAACTCATTGCATGTGTGATCTAAGAGATAATATGTAGTGGATCTTCAAAAATATGTCATTTTAAGTGTTGATTGAGCAAATGCATGTTGGATTGAGCTTTGCATGTTTGATTTCTTCACCTAAACACATTGCATGTATGATCCAAGGGTGATTTTCTACTAATGTGAAGAAATTGTTCAAAGTCTTGTGTTGTATGGTTGATCTTTAAAGTATGTCACTTTTGGGAGTTGATTGTTCAATTGCATGTTGATTTAGTCATTGCATGTTTGATTATCTTGTCTAAGCTCATTGCATGTATGATAAATTGAGTCAAGATGGTTTATTTGAGCTTGATAGTGTTATAAAAGTCGAATCTACATTTTTATCATGAAAATAAGTGGGTTTAATCAAGTTGTGAAAATCTTTAGAAAGGGCAGTCCACTTTGCCGATTTTTATAAAATTTTATACTTGGAATTTTTCAAAACTGTTTTGGTACGTTATACCACATGAAGTGTTGAGTCTGTGGTTAAAATTTGGTAATATTTGGAGTATTCTATGAATTATGATGATTTTTCAAAGATAATCTGTTTCGAGTTGGATTTATGCAGTTTTAGACCCTTGAAAATTATTTTTATAAAATCGTACACTTTGAGTTTCTCAAAACTGTTTTAGTATGTTATTTTACATGAAGTTTTGAGCACATGGTTAAAATTTGGTAATTTTTGGAATATTCTATAAATTATGATGATTTTTCAAAGATAATCTGTTTCGAGTTGGATTTATGCAGTTTTAGACCCTTGAAAATTATTTTTATAAAATCGTACACTTTGAGTTTCTCGAAACTGTTTTACTATGTTATTTTACATGAAGTTTTGAGCACATGGTTAAAATTTGGTAATTTTTGGAATATTCTATAAATTATGATGATTTTTCAAAGATAATCTGTTTCGAGTTGGATTTATGCAGTTTTAGACCCTTGAAAATTATTTTTATAAAATCGTACACTTTGAGTTTCTCGAAACTGTTTTAGTATGTTATTTTACATGAAGTTTTGAGCACATGGTTAAAATTTGGTAATTTTTGAAATAGCTTATGAATTATGGCGATTTTTCAAAGATGGTCTAGTTTCAAATAGAAATTCTGCAGTTTCAGACCTTAGTAAAATGATTTTTGTATAATGTTAATTAGTTAGAGTCTTTCAAAAATATTTACTATGTTTAAACCTATGATGATAGAATTTTACATTATTATTTTCATAAGGGTTCAATAGCTATATAATTTATGATGAATTTTTATAAAATATACTAGTTTAAGAACACTTTTCAACCAATGTCGGACATATTAAGTTAATTATTACAGTTTGTGTGACTAGAAATTATCTCCATCGTTTTAGTAAGGTTATTATGAATGTATAATTATCTCATTTCGGTACAATTGAAATACAATTTAAAAACTAAGAATTTATGAACGTGCCGAGTGCAGTACGAGCGACCAGATACTTCAGGAGCTATCCCAACTGTCGAAACAACGTCAAAAGTGGGTAACATTTATTTACGGTTATATTGATTTGAATAACATGTATGTTGAGTATGTATGTATGATACCATGAAATGACACCTTCGGGTGAAGTACCAGGTTGACGAACCTTGGAGCCAGGTCTTCGGACCTTGGAGTTTACGCCAGGTCTTCGGGCCTTGGAGCCAGGTCTTCGGACCTTGGAGTTTATACCAGGTCTTCGGACCTTGGAGATGACGTATTAAGCGTATTGGTTAATCTCTTTAACGTAACAGTTAATAAGTGTTATCCACTAAGATTTCTCAAATCTTATGTTGCTATATTCAAACGTTTTCAGGGCCCCCTTACGACGAAGCGAATGTGTAGCCAGCTGTACGGACCCCTCTCTAGAAGTATATATATTATAGGTTTTAATATATGTTAATATGTATGAAGTTAAATACTTAATGCCCTTTTGACACTTCTGATGTTGGCTTAAGTAAACTTTTAAAAACGTCTTAAGAATGACGAGGTTTTGATTTACAAATGTGGGTAGAACACGAGTTAGTTTCTTGCATGCTAAGCTTTTCGTTTTAAAAAAAAAGAGGTACTCGTGTTTAATAAAGTCTTCCGCTGAGTTTATTTATGAAAATCTTTTAAAAAGAAAAAAAAATTATTATACCTTTTATGAAATCTTTTGAGCATAAAATGTTAAGGTGGCGCCTCAATCCTACAGAGATGGGTTGGGGTGCTACAGCGTGGTATCAGAGCCGAGGTTGGAATTTTTCCTCCTCGGACTGTAAGTCAAAATGTTTCTTTGAAATGAACATGTTAGAGAGTTCAAATAGGGTGTCCGCAGCGAAGCTAAACATCCGAATCGTTTCGAGGTAAGCACATGGGTAAAAGTTTTATGATAGTTTATGGGAAAATTTTCAAAGGATGTTCTACATATATGATACGGTAAAGTAATTGTACGTTGAATATGTACGATGACCATGAGTCAACAATGAGAAAAGAAAAGGATGAATGACGAATGATACAATTAAGTATGATATTGGTTTCTTTTATATTAATGCCTTATAGTTGTTATTGTTCTCTTGCGTTCAAATTATTTAGAAATGCTTATTTATTTTCTTTACATCTTTATCTTTGTATTTTGAATGAGAAAATGATTTTTATTAAAATGCATACCTTATTTTACATATGTACCCTCGAGATTATAAGACTAGAGATTAACTTAGAGTTGGCTTGTCGTTGATAATAACATTACTTAGAATGGATCGTGACGAGGCACGTAGGCAGCGTTTGGAGAGGGAGTATAGAGACTGTTACCAGGTTGAATGGGAGGACATTCGAGAGTTTATAGCTAGGACTTCCGATTGCCGTAGGAGAGCTCGTATATACGGGATGGATGACACTGACATTGAGGCAGCGGAGCACCTTCTTGCTCCGCAAGTCCAGCAATCACAGTCTTTGAAACTTTCATTAGCTCTGGTTTGAGCTCGCCTGAAAGTTCTCCTTCCTGGAGTTTTGTTGGAACTTTCTTGGTTAGAACCTGATGAATAGGTTCTACTCCTGCTTGGTGTTGGTCTTTGCCTTGATTTATAACTTCGGGCCTTTTGTTTTGACCACACTCTTCTAGGTCTCCATGAAGACCTACGACTTCCTCTTTGGTTGCTGCCTCCACGACGGTATAGATGGCTTCTCAGCTTTCTCCTTTTATGCCTCTGTGATTGACCTCCCACAACTGTTGGGATGTCATTATCTTCGCAACATAGGGGAACCATTTTATTGATTCCTCGTAATCGCTTGTAGTTCTTAGAGAGTGCTGTCTGGTGGCACCATTCGGTTAGCTTGGCCTTTAAGAAAGACATTCTTCTAGCCACCGTATCCAAATCGTCTGCACTCTTGTATTCCCTAATGAGCATTTCTCTCCAAGGGCTCGGTATCTTCACAAAGAAAAGTTGCGAAACTTCTTTGTCATCCACCTTGGACTTCCATCTGTATTCGGTGAATAACTTGATATATTCGTCAATATGACAAATATCATGTAGCTCGAGGCAGTAGAGGGCTTGTTTATATCTTTTTCTTTTCTCCTCTTCTATTCCCTCGAAATAGCCTATGCCGATAAAATGGATTTTGAATAATTTTACCATATTATCGACAATTTCTTTCAATGACTCACCAGCAGTAATGTTATTTTTCATTTCTGGTGCCGTCATATCCCACGCAATCTTTACAGATCCTTCTAGACTCATTTCTAAGAGTACAATGAATCCTTCTTTTGTAAGATCGAGGGTTCCTGCTGCAATCCTCATTGCCGATGCCCAATCATCAATAAGGACTTCTCGATTTTTAAAATCTGAAATATCCAGATTCAGCATTAATCCATACGGATGTATCGGATCAAGCTGTGACTTTCCATAAGGCGTATTCATGAGATTTGGCCTTCTGGAACGTTGTCGAGTTCCTGAAACGATAGGATCTCCTCTTGTTGTGAAATCTCCAGTGTGTGGCATTGGTTCATCTACATGATGTGAACCTGAGCTTTCTGCAACGTTGGGATCTACAGGTGGAGGTGGTCTTTGGTCACGTGTAACCAAAGCTGAACCATCTCCTGTGTTCATCTTTAGATCCACGATACCTAATCCTGCGAAGGACTCGGTCAGTTCGTGTAGATCTTCAAGATTGATCTTTTCCATGTCCATCACTTATTAATTTGTGATGGATTTTCCTTTGATGATAGCTACTAGCTTTTCATCTCTGGTCATTAGACGTATGACTTCAGTAGGTTTTCCTTTTTGGTGTAAATAGGGTACTGTCCCGAAATCTATACGTTTCCTTCCTCCGGCTAGACTTGGTCTGTCCTCCAGGGTTTTTACTCGGGTTTGAATATCATGAGGGATTTCAAGGATCTTCTTCTGATATTTCACCATCGTCTCTATCTGGTTCTGGATCTAATGAACTTGTGTTCGTAGATGATTATGGCGGTTGCCATAATTCTGCACCATCTTCTGGATTTCTCTAAGATCTGTAGAGATCTTAGATGTGTCTGGAAGAATCTCGTTCCACTCTGGTTCTCCTTTAGGAACCATGATTCTGATGGGCTTCTTCTTGTAAGCTCATCAGTCTAGCATATAACATTTGGTTAACCTCGAGGTAATCCAAATGATATGCTGCTTGTACATTGCATTGCCTTAAAACTTCCCTGCAGGCTCCTACGTTCTCTCGTTCAACATATTGGTCTTCCCAATATGTCATCTTATGTAGGTGTTCTTGTTTATACATCATCAAAATTTGACGATATCTCCTATATGGTAAGCATCTTGGACATTCGTCTAGATCCATATTTCGTGAGAAATTCTCTTCACCAAAGGTTAATTACATATAAATAACAAATATAACTTAAAAGTTCTTAATAAACCTAGACTCTGATACCATTTCGGGGTCCGGATTTAACCAAATAAATGTAGGGATATTTTTCTCTTTTCAATTTTAATTTTCCAAAGGAATTTGTACGTGGCATTGTTACTCATTACAGACCACTGTTGTTTAGACAGTATTGGCATGAGGAAAGTATTACAGTCTATATACTTATTCCGTAGGAAAAATCAAATTTTAAAGCTTAATCATGGATTTGAATTAATTAAACATTTTTGGAGAAAATAATAAAATATATTTGAATAAAACAAAGAAGTAGTTATTGAGCTTTAAATGCACATGTGTATCCTTAAATGCACATGTGTGTCCTTGAGCAAAAATGTGGTATATTGTGTACTAGTTTTATATTTAGTGGTATATTTTGTATGTGTATTATATTTTATGGTATTTCCTTATCCATTTTATACTTTTTATGGTAGATTGATGACATATCTCAATAGTTATATATATTCATTCAGGGTTGCGACAACACAGTCCCCAGTTGGAAAGGACCTCCATGTGTGTATATATATATATATATATAGTTTTGTATATATTTATCACAATGTGCTTATTAAATAGAGTTATTAAGTGTCAAATTGGTCATCAGGTGAACACAAATATTTCTATGCACCAGGTACTGAATCCTAGATCCGTGCAACTAGGTCGACCCGACCCATTGGTGCATTTCATGCGTCCCACGCGCGCCTCACATGCCCAAACCCTAGCCAAAATCCTAGTTTCGCAGTTATATTGGCCTAACCTTTTAGTTTGGTGAACCTTTTAGTTTGTCGAACCAAACCTTTTAGTTATGTTTGCATAATTTTTTGCAGTGTGAGACAGACCTATAATACCTTTTAAAACTTTTATGTTGTAATAATATAATTTTTATGCATAATAATTTAACCTTTTTGTTATAATAATATTACCTTATGTCATTTTTTAAGTAAATAAATGATATGATATTTATACATATATGTTATATTAATATAACATAAAGGTTAAATTATTATAACTGAAATGTTAAACCATACTATATGAATTTTTATAGTGAAAAAAGTCTAACTAATATCACTTAAAGGTTATGATATATGTAAGTAAATGTTATACTAATATAACATAAAAAGTTATGCTCATTTAACATAAAAGTTACATAACTTTTAATTATGGTTTTTATACTGAAAAAAGTTCAAGTTATTTTACTTAAAGATTATGATATATGTACATGAAAGGTTATTCTAATATAACATAAAAGTTATACTCGATTAACATAAATGTTATGTCATAAATTAAAAAAAAACCTGGGCGTGGATCCGGGCCGGACCTGACCCGACTCGACCCGACACACGCACATCCAGTTGTATGGATCATGATCCATGCACTTGGTACACACAAATCCTACTCTTAGGTGAATAAAGCTCCTCCTAATTGTAGCCTAGTAGGTATTATGTTCAAATACTCCTCTCGTTGCTTTTAAATTTTTCCTTTTTTTTATTAAAATCACTAAATTACCCCTACTTAAAATAATAAACCACTTCCCACCATTCTTCCTTTCAACATTTTTTTTAATTATAAAATTACTAAATTGCCCCTATTTAAAATAATAAATCACTTCCCACCATTTTCTCTTTCATTAGCCGGCAGTAAACAAAAACTAAGGAGAAAAGTTAAAAAATCATTCTCATTTTAAAGTGACATTGAGAGTCGCGATGACCATCTGTGAAGTCAGTAGTATATTAAATTATTAATTCAAGTACTACTTGTTTTATTTTAATTGTTAATTGATTTGTTTTATATTTGCTCAAATTATATATATATATATATACACACATATATATATATATATATATATATATTCGATGTCAATAAAGTTGAATTAGTTTTTTGGAAGTTTTATTTGATCATTTGATGTAATTTGAAACATTAATACAAAAACATTATGTTTTTCTTATTATTTTGTTTCAATATAATATGATTCACATAATTAATTTGGATATTTTTTTGAAAATAATTAGGTTCCAATTTTATGTTCGCACGAGGCCTCCCAAAATGCTAAACCGACCTGTATTCATTTTTATATTTTATAGAATTATTCTACCAAATATATCTAATTATAATATAGTATTTCGTTATATAAATATCTAATAGAAATTAGGGGTGTGCGGTTTGGTTAGTATGGAGATTTGAAGTAATTTAATTTTTTTTAAAAATTACTCAAATAATCTTTTGATGAATTTTTCGATTCTATATTAATAAAGTAATTTCACTCAATTTGATCTAGGGATGTAAACAAGCCAAACCGAGCCAAATATCACTGGGCTCAAGTTCGGCTCATTAGTTTTTTTTTTTTTGGCTCAAGTTCAATACGAATTTAAAAAATAGAGTTTGAGCTCGGCTTGACATAAAACTTTTAATCTCGATATTCGTTCGAGTTCGGCTTGAAAAAAGTTCGATTACAAGATAAACAAACTCAGTTCGAGTTCGTCTCGATAAAAGTTCGTTAAGAGTTTGAAATGAGTTCGAATACAAGCTCGACAATTCAACCTAGAGTTTGGCTCGACAAAAGTTCGTTAAAAGTTCGAAATGAGTTAACAAGCTCGATAATTGAAGCTCAAAAACATACAAGTAAAGATTTTTTTCTAATTATTATTTAATTTAAATTAAATTTTAAAATCTTATAAAATTATAAATCATATTTAATATCTTATAATTATATAAACAAACTTAAAACGAACAGGTTCGCGAACTCTAGACGAATAGGCTCACGAACATAGTAACAAACCTTTCGCGAACTTCCTTAACAAATAGACTCGCAAACTCTAAACGAATATGTTAACGAACATGTTCGCGAACCAGTTCGTGAGCTTCCTTAACGAATTTGTTCGCGAGCCAGGTTAACAAACCTGTTCACGAGATTTCAAGCTGGATATGCCTGAGCTCAAGTTCGGCTTGATAAGTTATCGAGCTCGAAATTCGAGCTCAAGTTCGGCTCGTTAAGCTTATCAAACGATCTCAAACGAATATTTATTGAACCGAGCCACGAATAGTTTACGAATGACTTGGCTCATTTACATCCCTAATTGGATCTTCACTCATCAATTTTCATCTATAAATACACTCTAACATTTGTGTAATGCACACATCTAAAAAATCAAGGATCCATAGAATAGTTAGATTGATAAGAAATATGCATGGTAGAAAAAATGAACGAAATCAGAAAAATGATGTTTAAGATTTTTCTATCATAAAATGTTTATATATATATATATATATATATATATATATATATATATATATATTTTAACTGCTATGTTCGCAATAATTAAAGACTGCAATTGATAGGGGTTCATCTTTGGTTGGAATCAGATTCAGCTTATGTGGTGGGTCTTCTTGTGCATAGATCGACGAAGTGTCATGGTATTTCTGTAATAGATAGATGCAGCTCTCAAATTGTTGGATCTCATCAAGTTTAGAGTTTCTCACATCTTTCGTGAGGGCAATCAGGTGGCTGATAAGCTTTGGGAATATCATGTGGACTTCGCTCCTTCTTTTTTGAGTCGTCTAATGTTCTTGAATCATTCAGAACAGTTTTTCTATATATTTATTTTTTCCTGATATAGATTTTTCATTGGATTTTCATATATCATGATTTTTTTATTATAAAATATAATTTTGATTGATTGGCATCGACCCAATTAATTAAAATCGATTGCTGATTCACTCTCATCTTTCGACAGCCATTTCCTATATTGACAGACCCAAAATAGTCATTTCAGAAGCCTCCTCCACTATATAATCCACCTATCTTCCCCTTCACCTCTATTACTCTCTCCCCTTGCCACCAAATTTACACACATTACACGCACCAACACTACCCCAAAACCCCTTCATTATATTCTTCTTTCTCTATTTCCCTACTCAAATTCAAACCAATTAACATGGGTTTTCCGGTTGGTTATACCGACCTATTTCTTCCCCAATTGCTCCTCCACATATTGACATTTCTGGAATTCATCCGAAGATTCGCACATGCTCTCTTCTCATTGTTCGGGCTTGGGGATTTCCTCGAGCCTGAAACGGCGTCGTACCAGGCCCCAATTGAGATGCAATCGGCATCGGCGGCGCTCATCCGGGAGCTGCTGCCAGTGGTGAAGTTCTCCGATTTGGCGGAGCAGGTGGACCCGCCGGAGAATTGCGCAGTCTGCTTGTACGAATTCAGCGGCGAAGATGAGATCCGACGGCTGAAAAACTGTAGACACATATTCCACCGGTGCTGCCTCGACCGTTGGATGGACCACGATCAGAAGACATGTCCGCTCTGCCGCACCCACTTTATTCCGCAGGAAATGCAGGACGCCTTCAATCATAAGCTATGCCTTCAATCTGGGATTTCTCATTCCTACGCTCACTATTTACCGATTACTACGGGTTTGCAGCAATTTTTGTAGATTCGGCCTTTTTCTTTTCTCTCTCTCTCTCTGTTTTTTTTTTTCCTTTTCTCTTCCTTTTCTTTGTGACATGTAAATATTACAACGAAAACGATGAGTCATGTGAAATGCGAAAGAAAATAGAAGCTATGTTTTTTCCATGGCAATTTCGCAGATTTTTTTTTTTCTAATTTTTATGATGGTGTACTTTAATTATCTAGAAAATCCATAAATTCCACAAATTTAGCAGGGGACATGAAATTGGCCAAATTCACGCTAATTCTGATGAAATTATAATGTATTTTAAATTCTTGATTAGTCATTTTGAGTTGCTTTCTTTAATTATGTTTTATGCTTATCAGAATGCCCATAGAATTTTATCTTCAAAAATTATGAAAAAAAATTATAAAAGAACTTAATATGCGAAGATAATATTCACCTGGAAAAAGAAAAAGAAAAATAAGGAGAGCAGGAAAAAAAAAAAAAAAAAAAGTCTGCATCCTCTATTACGTTTATTGTTATCCGGTGCTACATAATATTTAATATACGACTTGATGTTAATGATGTCATTTAATGTACACTACTAATTGCAATAAAAAAAATTTGAACTAGAAGATGTAATGTGATTTTGAAGGGAAAATCTCAACTCGAAAGAAGGGCGTGGAAAATGAGGAGTTAGTGAGGGTTGTAGGTGAATTAGCGATTAAGCCGGATCATGTTGAAGTTGAAGTTGTAGCTAGCTATGTTTGTTATTATTTTGTTTCTATTTATGGGGATTAACATCTCGTAATGGATATTTTGGGAAGAGAATAGCAACAAAAGCTCTCTTCATTTTTGTTTTGGTGGTTTACACATCAAATCAGATCAATCATGTTTTGTTTCTTTAAGAAGCTTAATTATTAATTTCTTTCTTAGAAATACAATTATTTTTTTATCTTTTAGATGAAAACTAGTGGTGTACCCGCGATATATAATTTATTTGATAATACAATATAATTAATTATAAGCATTTTAAAAATAAAAAATATTTAATAATTGTAGTTATTCTAGATTTAAACTAGTTATAGCTAATTAAATTTATTTTTATACTTTAAAATGAATTTTAAATTTGAAAATAATATTTAAACAAACATCAAATATCTTAACAATTTTCTATTGCATCCAAACAAAAAAAAAATTATTAGATTATTTCTATTTATTTCAACAAAATTGGAAAAAAACCCCATTTGTATTATCATTATTATTATTAAACATATTTGAAGATCTTATTTGTTGATATTTATATTTTTTAAAAGTTAATGTTTAAATATATAAAAATTTATTTAAAATTTATTTCATTGTTAATCTTGTGACTTTGTTATTATAAGTATTTTTGATATATTTATAATAGGTATATTCCAAATATTCTCTTCATATTTAGTCTACTTTTGTATTTATGTAATTTTGTTCTTAAATTTCTAAAATCATTTTATTATTAAATTTATTGTTAAACTCTTTAAGATTTTTAGATATTTCAAAATAGTTTTTGATTTTTTGCATAAATATTTATTGAGTACATATATTAATTTAGAGATAAGTTGATGAATAGATATATTAGTTGTTATTCTTAAAATAATTTATTAAAAATATTTAAAATTAATTTCTATTTTCTGATATTTTTTTCTTAGTAGTATAAAATAATTTTCACAGTTATTATTTCATCTCATTATTCATAAAAGCACAATTAAAAATATAATTATATTTAAACCCATTAAACCCCACTTGTTATTAGGTTTCCAAATCTACTCTTTATAATTTGATATATATATATATATATATATATATATATATATATATATATATATATATATATATATATATGGAATTAACATTTGAGCAAAACCTAAATCACCAACTCTCCCTCTTGTCGGCCGCCATCTCGTAGCCGCCATCACCCCCCGCCGCCTCCTACTTTTCTTCGTCACCACCCATGGCCTTCTCTTCACAATCACCATTTGTGTCTTCTCCTTTCCCTTTCCTTCATTTCTTCTGTCTTATTATCTTCTCTTGAAAAAAAATATATTGTTTCATATATACATATTCAACTTTTTTGTTGGATTATTTTTAGAAATTGCAGGTTTCCTTTGAGATCTTTTTTTCAAGATATTGAAATTTGGGACTTTTTTCTTTAAGTTTGTATTCAATTTTGTGCTATAGTGAAATTAGAGAAATTGTTTAAGATTGTATTGTTTCTCAAATTTTGAGGTATTAGAAATGAGTTTTGCTTATATATATGCACATCAATATCTTGAAGAAGAAGCCACAACAATAGATTGAGTAGGAAGCCAAATTCAAAAATCAAGAACACATATTTAATTTATTAAAATAATTTTATCAAAATAAAATTTTCATTGGATAATAAAAAGGTGATGTATTGGAATCCCAAAAGTCATTTAATTTATTAAAATAATTTCATCAAAATCAAATTTTCATTGGACAGTGAAAAGGTAATTATTGGAATTCCAAAAATCAGCAAAAAATGTTTATTCTTGGAAACTAATAAAATAATCAATAAATAAAAATAAAAATTAATAAAATAATCAATAAATTAAAAAATCATATAACATTTATTACAAGATAGTTTGGGTAGAAAAATGACATTCTTGTAATTATTCTCAACTGTCCTGCTATTAGTATAGTAGAAAAATGACATTCTTGTAATTATTCTCAACTGTCCTGCTATTAGTATAGTACTAGCAGTGTACCCGCACATTACGCGTCTTGCAATATAACTCAATTATTTTAATATAATAAAACTTTAATCGTAAATACATAACATATGAGTGTTGAATACATATATACATACATACATACATATTATTGAATAACACTATTTTATAATAGAAGAATATAAAAATAAATTAAGTCAAATTATTGTTTCCAAATTATACATCAAATCCATCAAAACATGTAACATGGCAAATTTCATGAAATGCTACAAATTATTAAAAAATTCCTTATAAACAACATTTCTAGTTGTACTACATGTTGATTTTCTTTATCAGAAATCAAAATCTTCAACCCACTGGGATTTGTCACGCGGGAAACAACAACATACAATTGACCATGACTAAACACGGGTTTCTTCAGCAATAGACCAACATGTGAAAAGATTGTCCTTGAAATTTATTTATTGTGATTGCATAGGACACAATTACATGGAATTGTCTTCTCTAAAACTTAAAAGGCAATCTTGGATCAGATGGCGTTAGTGACATTCCTGGAATCAAAACCTTATGACCTACATTACTTCCATCAAGTATTTTTGCTTCAAGCACATGTTTTCCAAGTTTTGTTATAACCATTCATGTACCATTACACAATCCAAGTGAATCCAAGTGAATGATCAATGTTTCTCAAAAGCATTACAGGAGTACCAACCTTTAATATCAATTCATGATTTGGAACACCAGAACTTCTAATTCCATTTAAGAATTTTGTTGTGTGCACATTAGCAAAGATACCACCACTTCCTTCAGACCTGCATGTACTGTCTGAACTCAAGTATTTTTTTTTCATCACCTAAACTCAATGAAGTCATATAATCATTTATGCTATCAACCACATCAAGAGTTGTTGCTAATATAGCGCGGTCCTTCAAATAACTCGACACATCAATACGATCCAAGTTTAATGGATAAGTACTGTGTACAATAACTCGAAATGGATCAGTCAAGCACCTCAACAGAATATCATCAGGAATTTCTATATCTGAATAGCCATCATGATGCACTCCAATTGTACCATCCCAATATTTTCAATCCAATCCGAGAATTCCCTCAACTCTTTTAACTCAGTATCTAAACATGATAGATTCTCAAGTCTCATATTTTTTGTTAGACGAAGCGCCCTACAATGCTGCCAGATCTTGGATGAATTTATCATCGAATGAACAATATCTTGTCTAGTGCCCTTTGATATAATAGGTAATATCTAACGAAACACACCCACCACCTAACCTACTAACACGGAAATCAACACTCAACCCTGCACTCTCATTCAAGGCTCTTGCCTAACCCTAATTCTACTGTGAAGTGTCGGTACTTTTCTTATTGTTCAACGTTTCATGATACTGAGCAAGATACTTCACTGATTTCTAATGAAATTAGACGGAAATTCTCTCTAATCTTTGATTTGATTTTCATACAACATTAGAAAAGTAGCTACAATTTCCATTCATACCGTTCTGTTGGTATGAGGTTTCTATTCTTAATGCATGTCTTTATCTTTTTTGGATCTCTAATATAAATGTAGATTTGTGAATCTTCATTCAAAAAAAAGACGATCTAGAATTATATGTAGGGAATTTGGGGGCATGACTAAGACGATGATGATTTTCTTTTTTTTTTTCACTTGAGGATTGTTTGTTGTAGGTTTAGAAGTTAAATATTCAGAGATCTGAGTCCTATTGTGTAGAAGTATTATTTTTGAATTTATTCCCTACAACTCGAAAATTATGGTGTTTTTTGGAGTTCATATTCTTGATGTATGTCTCTATGTTATCTAGATTTGTAATATAAATAGAGTTTCTGTGAATACTTTCTTCCAATCTCGGTTTAGAAACAACTATTTATATTGAATTTTGCTTATCATTAAGATGATGATGATTCCCCTTTCCTTTCACACAGGGACATTTTTTGTCTTTGGAAATAAAAAAAATTGGGATATTTGAGTTCTATCACATAAGATTCATATTGTCCGAATTTTTCGAAACCTCTAAATTATACTTATTAATGAAATAAGAAAGATTATATATGTTCTGCTATGACCTATGTATTTTCGTTTATTTAAAATACTATAAAGGCATCAAACAGTGATGCTACAAAACACTCATCTATACAAGCAACCCTTATTGATCAAGGTATTAAGATTGTTAGATTTTTCAGTTTAAATCTAATTGTTTCTTCTGTTCACATTGTTGGTCCCAAGTGGTGTCCGAGGTTCAGAGGGGGGTGAATGAACCTTGGTCGATTTTGAAAATCTGTTTAAAACTTACTGTTCTGCAAGTTACTTGAACTTGCAGCGCCAGTCAGTTACTGCTTACAACACTAGGATGCAGTGCTGCACGCTGTAACTTAGAGTTTTATACGCAGCGGAAAAATACGGTTTTAAGACACAAGGCTGGTTTTTAAAAAAATGATCCTTTTCAAAACGTTTTATGCTTTATGACAGAGATATATATGAAAGATAAAGCACAGATAAGAAAGTAATAAAACACTTATGGCTTATAATGGTTCGAAGGTGGTGTTACCCTTCTACGTCCACTCTACTGCTATCTCGAGCAGGAACTTTGTTAAGCAAGATTGATTTACAGAACACCCCTAACAATCTATCAACTTACAAAACTAAACACTTACTAGAGTCCGGCGTTCACACAGCAACTGAAAACTCTAAAGGCAAACCCACACAGGGTTTCACACTCCCACACAGGGAAGTTGCCTAACACTTAGACAACTATACAAACATCAAGGATTTCTCATATCAACTGTTCGACACCTAAAATAACCTAAGCATACAGCAACAAGGTTAAAAAGAAAATACATATTCAGTTGTTGAGAAGCAGTCTTGATTTTTGAGAGCTCTTTTGTTGTTGTAGACTGCTCCTAAAAGGTTGAGTGGCTGAACATGTGAAAACTTGAAAAGCTTTGGATGATATGTGAGTTTCCTCTTGACTTTGTCCAGCAATTTCTTCAATCAGCCACTCCTTCTATTTATACTTGTACAGAAGATATCCGTTGAAGGAGATATCTCCAATTTTGAATTAAAGTGTACTTGATCAAAGGCATGGCTTGCATTAAATGCGACTTGACTTTTCTTTCTGGAGCATTTAATGCGGTGGTTGCAGCTCGCAACTTTCTGCAGCACGTCAGGCCACGTGGCGTCCTGGCATTGGCTTCATGTCTGCAACTTTGATCTTCTCTGGAATGGCTCTATTTATTCTTGCTTAGATCTTCGTTCCTCATACTGCATTTACCCTTCCTCGGATTGCAAGATACTTCTTCAGTTGACTGTTTGAGTAGAAAGCTTCACGTTGTATCCTAGGTCTGCTTGCAGCTGTTTGTTCTTTACAGCGCTGTTGTAACTTAGACCTTCTTGCAGTATCTTCGTACAGTACTACTGTATCTTCTTTCCAGCAGTATTCCTGTAACTTTTTTCTTGCAGCGATGTTGCATGTCATTCTTTGTTACTTTGTTGCAATGCTACAACTGCTTTCTTGCAGCAGCTACTTGCCGCCCCTTCGGAGACCAGCCATCATCCGGAGGAATTCAGCATACTCAGCTTCCTCAGTAACCTCTGCTGCTGTAACCTGGATAGGTTCTTTTGAGCTTGCAGCAGCAGCAGCATCAACCTCCTCATGAGGTGTCTCTAGCTACTTAGCGGTTACCTCAGCTTCTTCTCGAACATCCTCTAAGGGTACTGTCTCAACAACCGTCCCTTCAGAGGTCTTCTCACCCTCAGAGAGTGTTGTCAGAACAACAGTCTCGCCTGAGGTCTTCAGTAAGGACCCCGTCTCCTCAGCGGGTCCTGTATCCTCGACAGTCTTTGCTGCAAGAATGGATTCTTGCAGCTCTTGTTGGTTTCTTGCAGCAATTACTTGCTTTCTGAGTTCTTCTTTCAGAACAGCTTTCTCACAACCTGTTGACTACTTTTTCAGTATCTTATCTCCTTTTTACTAAGGATACTTCTTCTAGCTTGATGTTCCCTACATCATGCTGATCTTCAGAAGTGTTCTCTTACTTCTTCTAAGGTTGGTTTTCCTTGTATCTTGGAAAACCATTACACGATCTTTCTTTCAGTATTGATAAGCTTGTGATCATGTAATGTGGAAACTAGGTACCAATACCTTAAGCAAACCGTTCTTATCTTGTTGTGTTATTGTGTTTTGTCTTATCAAGATAACTACTAAATTATCCAACATACATTTTCTTGTCTATTTATGTAATTTATGTAATGTAAACGATATTTTATTCTGTGATGCTTATTTGTTTAGTTTCTGATGTTCACTAAATTTTTTAGATTAAGAAAAAAGAGATGAAGAAGAAATATGTCACATCATCAATAACTGAAGTTGTGGCTCTTAAATGGAACAAATACAAACAAGTAATATATGTCTAATTCTATGATCCTTTTTAACAATTGATGTGTATCGATTGATGTCGTTAAACAATATTCATGATCTGTCTAATTTTATGATCCTTTTTAACAATTGATGTGTATCGATTGATGTCGTTAAACAATATTCATGATCTGCTATATAACCAATTAAGTATCTGAAAATAGTTAGGACTTTCAATTTATATAAATACAATTTAATGATGTATGATTCTCCATAATGTTTAATAGTTTGGCATGTCTATTCATAAATTTCATATGTATCAAACATAGATTATTCATTAGCACTGAAGGTGTATATGAATCTTTGCTTGATAATGCATTGTTTTATTTGAAAGTCAGAGAATTAGTGTAAATTGTGATGTCTCAATTAATTTATTGATTGACACTACAAGTTTATAAAGCATGTGTCAAGTTAAATGATCATTTGATTTCACTGTATTGTGTTATACTCAAGTTAAAAGAGAAGATTGTATCATCTACATTTACTACTTCTATTATTGAAATCAATATTCTAATAAAAAAATCTATTAAGGTAATTCAACATCTCAAACATGTTAAAATATCAATTATAATGTAAAAATTATAAGGACAAATATGACTAATTAATCTTTATTTTTTCGTATATTAGAGACAAAGAATAATTAAACTAATGCTTCACATTCTATAGTTTAATTATTTATTCAGCAAAATCTAGCTAGATTATACAAACCAACTTGTTTGGTTATTGAAGAGATAAGGACGATCATGTATTCATTGACATAAAGATCTATCGATATTGATATGACTTCAACAAATTGGGAAAAAATATAAGTTTTTCAAATTACCTATTGTATATGGTTATCCATTCCTTTACCTTCCAATGTAGCTCATCTAAATAAACAATATAGCTCTTCTGATCTAAACTCACCTTGTTCAGGTTGTGGTTCACTGGGCCGCTTCCTGTTTATCACCGTATATTGTGTAAGCTTCCTCATATTAATATGTGAATAAATGGTACCTATGGTGAATTCCAATACATTAGATACCAATGTTTTTTTATTATCAGAATAATATATAAGACTCTATATCTAACTTCATAAATAATGTGATAATCCTATTATTAGATACATATATAAGAAGTGTCAAGGTAAAAACTTTAGTTTTTTTATAATAGGTGGCCAATATAGAGTATGACTAGCAAAAGAGTTAGTGAAAAGATTATATCTATAATAAGTTTTAATAGATATCCTAAGTTCTTATGAATATAAGTATATTATCATGTGTTTATCTCCCCAAACTACATTAGAAGATTTCAAGTATCTCTCAACGTAAGCTCATGGTATCAACACTTACATGCATGTATAAACACATCTGTAATAGATCAAATCCAACCTGTCATAAATCAGCCATCTAATTTTATAACTCTAACTAAGAAAAAAATTAAATATGTAAAGTTCCATATGATATTGTACATGTATCAATCCAAAATAGCTTTTAATTTAGATTTTTATGTTACATATGAACTCAAGTTATTTTTTGTTTATATTTCTACAGGTGCAAATTCAGATTGGAAAAAACTATTTTGTGAGCAAGATGAATTTTGCAAACATGCATAAGATCTCTCTGTTCAATTATTTTACCCCACAATTTCAAGTAAATACTCTCATTAAGCAATACATAAACCAACCTACATTAAACACCAAGAATAAAAGATAAGCTCTTAATTCTATAATTTCATTTCATTGAACAACAATTTATCTACCTTTCCAATAGAATTTCTAAACCATGTTTGTTCCATGCAGTTATACCTTGACATTTGACAGAAATAGTGATGCTCATAATATTTACTCATACAATAAAAGTCATTTAAGGTGAGTCAATTATCACTTTTTTTTGATAGCTCATAGTTGAATACACTCACCATGATCCAAAGATCAACAAAAAAAAGATGAGTATCTCACTCTCAAATTTGAAAACATATCTAACTACAAGATTCCAAATGAATATTTCTTCAATTACCCTCATTGTCTATGTGCATGTTCATTCATTATAACACATTGTGCATGTGAATTCAATTTTTACACCATTCATTGTTCTTAAATCATGTAAATAATTCATGGTGTCCAAAATAGAGCTTTTATAAATGAATCTTTGATTATCAATGCATTGTTTTACTTGAATTAGTCACACAGATTCACTATAAAATTGTGATGTCTCAACTAATTATTTGAGTGAAACTATATGTCAATCAAGTATATGTCAAGTTTGTTGATCATTTGATTTCACTCTACTGAGTTAGTCTCTAGGTAATAAACAAATCTGTACTATCTACATTTACAACTTCTATTACTGAATTGATGTATATATTTACAGTTGCAAATTCAGAATGGAAAAAACTATTCAGTTAGCAAGATGTATTATGTCAAGCACAAATGATAAGCTCATAATTCTATAATTTCATTTCATATAATTCGTCTAACTTTTTGTTGGCTTTCTAATTAATGTATGATACCTGCAGTCAAACCTTGACATTGATAGAAAAGGTCATGCTCATAATATTTACTCACAATAAAAAAGTGTTGGGATATTTCAATAGTTATAATGATGAGATAAAACCAGTTTGTTTAGGAATGTCAGTACCTAGTTTCCATACTGTCTACATGATCGTAAGAGAAAAGATCATGTAATGGTTTTCCAAAGTATTAAGGAAAACCAACCTTAGAAGAAGTAAGAATACATCTTCGAAAGGTCAGCAAACTGTCGGGAATAGCAAGCTGAAAAGAGTATCTGCATTTGGAGCAGATAAGATGCTGCAACAAGAAGACAACAAGCTGAAGGGAACAACATGCTGAAAGAGCAACGAAGGAAGCATAAAGCTATCAGCAGATTTTCAGAGCATAAAACCACAAGCAGGAAGCTATTAGCAGACTGCAGAAGTCAGCAAGCTAGAAAGGAGCAGTAAGCTGAAGACGTCAAGAAGCAGTATCAAGAAGATCATACAGTGTGAGGAAGATCAAAACTAACTGACATCAAACAACCATTGCATGAACTTCAGACATGGACCCATACCAACTTGACAGGTCTACAGGAATGTCAGAGAGGTCCAGGAGCAAATTATAGGTGCATTAAATGCTCATGTCAGGAGCAGCTCAGATGCATTTAATGCGACCACGAAGAAAGATCTTGAGATCTTTGCTAATATTAAAAAAAGAGAAGAATCTCTCTTCAACGGACACTTCTCAACGGATACATTCTCAAGATCTATAAATAGAAGGTGTGGCTGACTGGAGAAAATATTGGACATGCTACACAGAGTCGAGAGAATATTCAAAGATATCATGTCCAGCCACTCAACCTTCTAGGATCAGTCTACCTCAGCAATGGAGCTTTCATGTTCAAGACTGATCCATGATCGCCACAGTTGAAGAAAACATGTCTATCTTTTATTCATTTATGTTGTGTGCGCTAGGTTGTTTTAAGTGTACTTAGTTGAGAGGATAGTATCCTTGCTAAGTTTATTAGTCTAGAGATAGACTATTTGCCCTTTGTGGGATTGTGAACCCTTTTATGGGTTGTGGCCTTCGACTAGAGTCTGGGATTCTAGTAGGTGTAGCTTGTTAGGAAGAGGTTTGTAAAGCGAGGCTTGTAATTCGAACTGACCTAACGAAGTTTCTCCTTGAGAAGAAGTAGAGTGGATGTAGAAGACTTACACCACCTTCGAACCACTATAAGCAAAATGTGTTTATATGTTTTGATTGTAAGCTGCACTTTACTTACTGCATATCTATACTGTTGCATACATCATAAGCATCCAGAGAAAAGACTTTGCTAAAATCTTGTTTGAAAAGAAAAACCGGTTTGCACCAAAGAGAAACCCTATCGTGTTTTATCTGCTGCATACTAAGAAAGCTAGTCAGAAACCTGAATCAGCATACTGCCAGGTTTCTGATCAAGTCAGGTTGCTACTTCCTTTAGGAAGCAGTAACCTGCATCTCTGATAGTTTTGAAGATCGAAAAATCGATAGAGGTTCATTCACCCCCTTCTGAACCTCTGACCACTTGGGATCATAAAAAGGCACTGTTGAACACACTCAGCATGAACAGAAACTCAAAAAAAAAGATAAGTATCTCATTCTCTAATTTCAAAATATATGTAACTCAATGCAAATGATTTTTTCAATTATCCTCATTGTTTATATGCGTGTTAACTCAGTACAACACACTGTACATATATGTTAATTCAATTTTCACATGCACCATTCATTACACCTAAATCATGTAAATAAACAATCCATGGTCTATAATTAGAGCAGTTGTTCACCTTATAGACAGACTAGTCCATGTTTGAATATAATTACAAGATATACCTATGATTTAGAACAACAAATAATGTGAGCTACTTTGTTCCAACACATGCATACCACTACTTGTTGGACATTAACAAACTGATTCACACACAAATCTATAGATATAAACCAACTAAAGATGAATAGAACTCTATTTTTGATATTAGAAACAGTAGTCAAGTAAATAAATTAGGAAAATAAAAGGATCCTATAACCAAAATTACTTAAATAGTTTGTAATGATCACTTACTTAGGAATATAAAAGGTTTGCATTAAAAAAATGCATAAACCCTGCCACACATATGTAGTTGTCTAGGTTTATAACATTGTTGATTACAATCTGATTCTAAACAATCATAAAGCTACTAAGAAGCCCAACAACAGCTGACACATCCCCTAAGAAATGTCTGTTTATTCAACATTTATCAAAGTATGTAGCACCCCGGACCAAAAACGAAGCATAATTGATTAATTAAATATTAAACCCTTAATTGAATTATTATGTGCGTTAATTTTGAATGTTTAATTTAATTACGTGTGTTTCAGATACGTGTTTAACGTCGGATTTAGATGGAAATAATTTCTAGAGATGGAACATAGAACATTTTTATACCATTAGATGCATAATGGAAAAATGAGAAGATAGAAATGAATTAGAGGTCAATCGGAGACCCGTAGCTCAAATGGTGAAGAAAAGGGCAAAATACAAAGTTTCGGAAAAATGAAGGGGGGAATCTTGATGAACAGTAAAAGGAATATTCTCGTGAATAATAACTTAGATATTTTCGATGAATAATAACTTTTCAAAATCTATAAATAGGGACTCATTCGATTCATTTTTCGTCGTTTCTCCAAACAAGCCGAAAGCGATGAAAACACGTAAGCCTCTCCTCCCTTCTCTTCTCTGTTTTCTATCTCCGGCAGGTGGCCAGTGCCGCTGCTGTTGGTGGTCGGAAAATTTCAAAGTTATCGGTTTTGGCCGATTTTCACACAGAACGTAGGTCTCGTCGAGATGAGTTTAGGATAGGTTTTGGATTTCAATTCCGATGTGTTGTTCGCCGGGAAACGGTAATTAAGTCGCTGAAAAACCCTAACCCTTGTTTATCACCCTTTCTCTCTCAGTTGATTTCTCTCTCTCTCTCTCTTTCTCGCCAGAGCAGGCGTCGGAGAGGCTGCCGGAGGTGTGGGGAAGCTGCTGGAGGGGCAGCGCCGCCGTGGGTGGTGGCGCCGGAGCTGAAATGGGTGGTGGAAAGGTGGTGGTTGCAAGGTGTTTTGTGTGTTTTATTGAAGTTTGGGGTTGTTTTGGGGTACTGTTCATGCTGGAATCCGGCGAAGGGCGGCTAGAGGTGGTGGTCACCGCAGTAGGGTTGATGGCGGACAAGGTGGCGGCTGTTGGAAGTTGGCTGAATGTCAGGCGCGCACGCCGGGAGGGCGCTGGGCGCGCGACGCCGGGTACGCGGTCGTGCGCGTGTCTGGACGCTAGTGCATGGGCGTGCACGGCGATGGGAGCACATGCGCGCAGGGCGGGCGACAGGAGCCCCGCGCGGCGCGGAGCGAGCGACGGGTAGACGCACGCGCGCGCGAGTGAGCCACGGGTGCGCTGCACGCGCGACGCCGGGTCCGTGGTGCAAATCTTGTTTTTATTCCATTGTACGTTATCATCGAGTGGTCGGTAATGTGATGTCATTGATCGGGATTCGGGGGTCCTCGTTAAAGTCAACCCTTGACCAAAATTACTAAAATACCCCTCAACCTTAAAACGCTCCGTTCGAGCTTGTTTCAACTCCAATTGAGCTCATTCTTTTTCCGTTGCGACCCAAATCTTGCCCTCTTTCTTATCAGCCTATTGAACTGAACTGCAACCCTAATTTTCTAAACCTCAATCTTTAGATCCCTTGATCCGTCGCGTCTTTAACGATCGTTCTTTCTCTGGAATCAGTTATAGCTTTAATTATACTTATTAAGGATATAAGAAACACCGTAACTTATGTAGGTTACCAGTTGGATTGGGCTTTGAGATACTTGATCTTTGATACTCGCTACTCACGTGGTAACCACCGAACAAGGTGGGGGTAACTTTTGATCCCTAGTATCTATATGTTTATATATTTAACATACTATGATGATGAATGAACGCATGCTTATGAACTTATATATGTTTGATGTGTGGGGGTAACTTCTAATCCCTAATAACTTTATGCTTCTGTATGTAACGCACAATTATGATAAATTATTGCTATGAATTGTGAACTTATGTGTTTTGAGATAAATGTTGTGATTATATGTTGTGTGTGAGGGTAATTTCTAAAACTCTACGTGTTTACTATTTCCCCTATTGATATATGAACTGTTGTGAATATTATGGGCATACTTTTATCTTGGGGATGGATTTGGTGGTTTATAAATACACCGGGACTTGGTGGTCCGTAATACACCGGGATTTGGTGGTCCGTAAATACACCGGGACTTGGTGGTCCGTAAATACACCGGTAGCTAGGGATGGGTTGGGTCGTCCGTTAAGGAAATGATTTACATGTTGTGCCATATATGTGATGTGTTTAATTGCTGAACTTATAAATGTATACTTTGTGTAACTGCTTAATAATTATGTGAATATGGAAAGTACTCCCACGAGTGTATTCAACGGACTCACCCCTATTCTGTACTCACACTATAGGAGATGAAGAGAAGTATGATGCGTAAAGAGAGGGGTGTCTTATCAGCTTTGTCTTTTTCCGATTTTATCTTTTAAAACTATGTTGATCATTTGTAAAACTAAGCTGTTCATCTTCTTTGTAAAGGATCCTGATGTTTTTCTGTTGCTATGTTAAATGTTTTTATTTCGGTTAGTCGCTGAGGATTTGTATTGGAAAAATCGTCTGTTATCTTTTCCAAAGGTTTCTGTTTTATATCATGCACGTCTTTTTCCCCTTCTTTCTTCACGCCCGCAAAGAAAACTCTGATAAATTTTAAGAAAAAAAACAGAGCGTGACAAAGTAAATTGGTTACACACGTCTAAATAGATATTTTGAAAATAATCACACATTTACCTCTCACCATTTTTTTTAATATTCATTACACATATACTTGTGCATCAAATGACATAATATTAGTATTAGAAACTGTATCTGATAAAACATAAAGATGTATTTCATTCTACAAACATGAATATTAACAACAAAATTAATATTAAAATAGTCTCAAGCAATTGTAATTCGGATAACACTTTCAGCGATGCCCATATTCCTTATCATTGATGATACTAATATATTTAACTTTTTTTATCTACATTTGCAGGTACAACATCATTATACAAAGAGACATGCCAAAATCAGCTAGGTGTGTACTCCAAGCAAACCACGATAGTGGTCGCAATATGTACTAACTAAGCCTTGAGATAAGTATTTCAAACAACCCACATCTCACCTGCAACTCATCTATAAACATAGTTTTCTACAATACGTAATATTAACAGATGTATGTACCTGTAAAATATGTGCTATTATGCAATAAAAAAATTTCTAGAATTGAAAAAAAAAACATGACTTAAATCACATTTACTTATACATGCAAGTTTTAACTTCTCATCTATTCTTGGAAGTTAAATAGATGACATGAAAATATATTTTGTGTGCAATTGGGGTATTCTGAGTGTGATTTATTATTCAAATGATGCTTATATGTAGTCTGATGAGGTGGTATAAATCCAAGTGTCTTATCTCACTGTTTTACCTAATATCACTTATTGTATTCATCTCCTAGTTATCTTAACTAACTTTTTTCTTATTAATTTGAATAAAACTTTTAAGCCTTCATAGAATAGCTTTAATTGTTCACTATACTATAGCATAATTTACTATAAATTACTCATTATTCATCTAAGATTTACTTAACAAAAATCATAGTATCATTTGAAGAACTATCTATCAAAATAAAAAAATTAAAAGTACTATATGAAAAAAAATTATAAATTCAGTATTTGAATACTATTAATGTTTCAAGACTTCACTTGAGTAATGTATTTTTTCCATGCATTTGATGTTAGATAAGATACTATTTATTCTATATGGTTACATGAATTCCTATCTAGTATTTTACAATTCATGTAAGTCTAGAACAAAAAACAACAGTCATGCTATATAAATATAACATTAGTAAAACTCACAACTTCACTAGTGAATAACTTCAATAACACTTAAATCAAAAGAAATGTTTGGAACACAAAATCAACTAAATAAGCCCTTACAAAACATCAACAATAACCAAAATGCTCCAAACAACATATATCAACATATTATCCCAACCATGGAATACAAAAAGGAGAACAAAATTCATCAAAACACAGAATAAAAACCAATAATCCAAAAACATTGTCTAAAACAACAATCCACATAGCAAAATAAAACCAAATACATGAAATAAATTAAATTGCTGGAACCCAGCATTCAAATCTCTTCACTCTTTCTCCTTCTTAATCACATGTTTCTTTTCCTTAGGATCTGTTGTTGAGAACTCATCAATGAATTTTCGCTTTACATGCCTCTCTATAACTATCTCTTCATCATTCTCCTTAATCAGCACACCTTGATTACTTGGAGTGCTGAAACACAATTCTGAACTCTCAACCTACAACAAATTCAAATCATAAAAACAACATTGAATCCAAACAAATTCCATACAAACAAATTACACTATCAACAAAACAAAATACCATATAAGCTAAATACAAACAAACCTTATCAGATTCAACCTCACCACCCCCCAAACCATGCACCATATCAGATCCCTATATATTAAATTGAAATCATAAGCAAAATTACAGATAGTTTAAAAGTATAACAATCTGACATAATCACATAGTTATGTAAATAGTAATTACCTGACTTGCATCCATCTGAGCTAGATAAAATTCTACCCCACTTCGTATCTTGTTCACAATATATGCTCCATAAAAGCTAGATAACTACTTTTTTGCAACCTGCACCATAAAAAACAATTCCCTATCTAGCAAATTATTAATCTCACTTGGCAGCAAATGATCTGCATCCACTGCATCCATAATCTGGTAATATATTGGTACAAATTTTAATTAATCACCTAAATAAAACCCAAAACAACTAATAAAACATGAAAAATCTTAAAAACCATACATATTGTTCACACAACTCTCTAGTAGTCTTCCCTGTCAATTTAACACAATGCTGATCCCAAAGAATGAGAGATGTATTGTCAGTTGAATCTTGAACCAAAACCTGGATTTTGAACCTGAACACAAAACAGTTAAGGCCTTACCTTCTAAGAGTAATTCTCTAGAAATAAATAATGAACTATAGTACATGATAAAAGAATATACCTGGGATCACCCGATGAACCAAACTCATCACAGTTTGTGTAGTAGAACCTTAGATCAGCCTTACTCAATTTCTTGAAACACCTAGGGCAAGACATGTACCACCAATTACTAACTGACTCAATGCAGACAATCCTACCATTTACCTAGAAAGTTCCCACCTAAACAAAAAAGCAACAACATATATGAAAAGCAAACATTACATAACTCAAACATCAAACATAATTACAACATTTATACATGTTGCTATGTTAAACATGTGCAAGAACCAATAATAAAAAACTACCTCTCCCGAATTCCAAATCTGCTCAATTGTACGAACTGTAAAGTCTTCATCCGAAAACATATAATCTCCAACTGTAATAGAACCAAAGGATTTACACCAAACTTCCCCATCCATACTATCACCACCATCAAAACTTGAAGACAAAAAAAAAGCTACAAATTTAGAACACAAAAATACAAACAAACCAGTTAGTCTATCATTCAAGTAAAAGTTTAATGCTAAAACAAACTCAACCTTGAATGCAGATGTAGGGCCCCGGATCAAAATAAGCATAATTTGATAATTAAATATTTGAACCCTAACTTAATAATTATGTGCATATATGTTGACTGTTCAATTTAATACATGCGTTTCAGATAAGTGTTTATTGTACGTTTTAGATCGATATTTTTTCTAGACATGGAACCTAGATGATTTTTTTATACCACACGATGCGTAATTAAAAAACGAGAAGATAGAAACGAATTAGAGGTCGATCGGAAACTCGTAGCTCAAGTAACGAAGAAAACAGTGAAAACGAAGAATACGACGTATACGAGACGTATACGAAGAGTAGAAAATACGAGATATTCTTGATGAACAGTGAAATGGGATATTTTGGATGAATAGTGATCCGGATATTTTCGGTGAATAGTGATTTCCGGAATTCTATAAATAGAGGCTCATTCGCTTCGAAAATTCACCGTTTCCCGAGCGAGCCGAACGAGCCGAGCGCGACGAAAACACGTAAGTTCTCTCTCCTCCCTCCTCTCCCCCTCTCCTCTCTTTTCTGCCTCCGGCGCGCCGCCGCCGGAGCAGCCGTCGGCGCGGCGGCGCCGCCGACGGAGGGTCGCCGGAAAATTCCGACGTTGTCGGAATCGGACGATTTTCACACACGACGTTCGTCTCGATGAGACGAGTCTAGGACAACTTCCGGAATTCAATTCCGACTTACGGTTCGCCGGAAAACGGCGAATAACAGCCTTGAAACCCTAACCTTACCACCTTCTCTCTCTCCTCCTCTTCTCGCCGGAGCAGTCGCCGGAGACATGGCTGGTGGTGTGGTGGAGATGCCGGAGGGCCGGCGCCGCTGTGGGTGGCGGCGCCGGAGTTGTACAGTGCGTGTATATATGTATGTATGCATGTGTGTGTGTTTGTAGGTGTGTTAGTGTGTGTGTGTTGCTTGCTGTTGGGGCGGCGCATGGTGGCGCCGCTGTGTGTGATCGGTGGGCCGGCGATGGGAGGTCGCCAGCGAGGGCTCAGGTGGTGGTGGCCGGCGGCAGGTGGCCGCCGGCGAGGCAGTGGGTGTGTGTGTATATACGTTTGAGTGTGTGTGTTGAGCGTGGGTGAGTTTGGTTGTTGCTAGGGTTTGGGCTGGCCGGGAAAGGTTGCCGGTGACGGGGGGTCACCGGCGGAGGTGTTGGGAATGGTCGCCGGCGACTGGAAGTCGCCGGCCGGAGTATTGGAGTTTGGGTGTGAGTTCGTAAAACAGGGCTTCGAAGGATTTTTCGGCGAGATTTTCAGGCACTATTCATGCCGGAATCCGGCGATGGATGGCCGTAGGTGGTAGCCGGCGGTACAAGGTTTCCGGCGGACTAGGTAGTGGTCGGAGATGAGTGGCGCCGCCGCCTGCGGAGGTGTCGGGAAGTGGGCTGGCGAGCAGGGGCGACGCCGGGTGACCTGGGCATGCAGCGCGCGCCCGTGCGCGCCCGTCGGGTGCCGGGAGCCGCGCGCGCGTCCGTGCGCGTCCGTCGGGTGCCGACGTGCACCCGACGCCGTGTTTTCGATCGGAACCTCGTTTTCTTTCCGTCGTTCACCCGTATCGAGTCATCGTTGACGAGATGTCGTTGACCGAGGGTCGTGGGCCCGGTCAAAGTCAACCCTTGACCAAAATTACCAAAATACCCCTCAACCTTAAAATGCACCTTTCGAGCTCGTTTCAACTCCGATCGAGCTCATTCTTTTTCTGTCGTGACCCAAATTCGATACTCTATCATCTCAGCCTTTGAAACTGATCTGTCCTTCTCGTTTCTTGGGTCTCGATCTTTAGGTCTCTCGATCCGTCACGGCTTTTACGATCATTTCTTTCACCGGGAACTTTTATAGCTTTAATTATATTTATTGAGGAACTAAGGAACATCATAACTTATGTAGGCTACATGTGGGATTGAGCTTTGGGATACAAGATCTTTTGTACTTGCTACTCACGTGGTAACCACCGAACAAGGTGGGGGTAATTGCTATCTCTTTATCTGTCTACGGTTTTCCCTATTTTGAAGCATGATTGAGAAATACTAAATGTTGTGATCTTATGCTATGATTACGTGTTCATGTTATATTGTGACAACGTGACTGAGTGTTATATTTCCGGTATTTTATATCTGTGGACTGTTATAAGAGGGGGATTTCATCCCCATGAGTGTATTCAACGCACTCACCCCCCACCTGTACTCACACTACAGGAGATGAAGAAAGTGAAGACGCGTAGAGAAAGGGGTGTCCTATCAGCTGTGTCCATCTTCTGGTTTTGTCTTTTAAAGATAGGTTGTTTGTTTGTAAAAGGAAACTGTATTTCTCCTTCTTTGTAAAAGATCCTGATGTTTTTCCGCTGCGTAAGGTTTAAAACTCTATATTATCGGTTGTAACCGATGTTGCGAGTGTAACACTCATTGTCCTTTCCTTATTCTTTCTTTTAAATATCATGTACGTCTCTTTTCACTTTCTCTCTTAACGCCCAAAGATGAAAAACTCTGATATTTTGACAAAAAGATTCTGGGGCGTTACAGTAGAAACTTCATCCAAATCACCATAGATAAGTCTTGTAGCATTATAAGTAATAGAGATAAAAACATTGTCTATAGAACAACACAAACAACATATAAAGTATTAACAGATTAAAATACATGAACTAATATGTTTTAGTTAATAGTTGATATTATAATCAAGAAATAAGAACCTCTAAAAAGCTTGCATCGACAAAACTGCAAAATCATTATAGAAGCCTCACCACCCATTCCAACCCTCTCCATCATTTGATCAACAAAATCCTCCCATAATGTGTAACTTAGATGTTTACCACTGCAAAACCAAACAAAGAAAATATCAGCAGAAGTCATCCTAATCAAGCTACAAAAATGTAATATAAAATGTATTTGTCACGCCCCAAAATCTTTCGTTAAAAATATCAGAGTTTTACCCGGGCGTGAAGATAGAAAAGCAAGGGATGCATAATACATACAGAAAGAGTTAAGCAAGGGATAACAGAAGAAAGAGATAAGGGACGATAATAAACCATCTCACAACAACCTTCGGCCTCGGCCGATATCATTCGGTCTCTCACCGATAATATACATCATATACAGCGGAAGCTAAACATCAGGATCTTCCATCCTCACCAGAACCCAAAGATATATACAGATCATAAACTGTTTGAAAACGTGTTCGGAAATGTTTTAACTAGACCATTTATCAGAAAAACCAACAGCTAGCACTATCTCCCTCCATCTAGGGTTCACCAGCTTCTTCATCTCCTGTAGTGTGAGTACAGATTAAGGGGTGAGTGCGTTGAATACACTCAGTGGGGATAACATCCACCTCATAAGACTCCTGACAGAATTTAAATACCGAAAAGCTAACTTACAGTCACGTTGTCACAGCACAGATATATGCAAAGCAGATATTAGAAATGGCAAGGGACGTATAGGTGCGGGATTCCCCCGTCTTACCTTATATAACGGTATCTCACCGTTAGTGCATTTAAAGAGGCTCACGACACCTCCACTGAGTAGTAGAAAATAGCAGGGGACGAACAGAATGCATGATCGGAGGACCTCGGTCCTTTCACAGATATAATATGGCACAGCAAGTATAAACACAGCACTTAGATTCCCAATCATGTTTCACAAATAGGGAAAGCTGTAAACAGATCCAGACCTAGAAATTACCCCCACCTTGTATAGTGGTTACCGCGTGAGTAGCTAGGACAGTACGTCTGACAACTCAACACCTCAAGCTTAGTCCACAGTAGCCTACAAATTTACGGTGTTTCTTAGGTCTTAAATACAGTATAGTTAAAGCTGTAAAGGGTCCCGGTGGAAAAACGTTTGTTAAAGACACGGCGGATCGAAAATACGGCATTACGTGCTCTGGGGCTCGCGCGTACCCGGCGTCGGGCGAAAGCGAACCCGACGGCTCGCGCATCACCCGGCAGCTGCCGAGTTTCCTCAGCCACCCGGTCCCCGTCGCCCGCGCACGCTGGATCCCCGGCACTCGCACCCGCGCGCACCCGCTACCCGGCGCGCACTCAGCACGCACCCGACGCCCGACCCGACGCACATCCCGGCGCGCACCCGACGCCCGACCCGGCGCGCGCACCCGACGCCCGACCCGGTGCGCACCCGACGCCCGACCCGGCGCGCACCCGACGCCCGACCCGACGCACAACCCGGCGCGCACCCGACGCCCGGCACACCACCACCAGCACCACTGCTGGCCGGCGTTGGCGGAAAATAAAAACGTAAAGGAAAAGAAAAGAAAGAGAACTTACGTGTTCGCGTCGCGAGCGTCGCTCGGGTCGTCGGCTTTGAAAACGTATAAGTTTTGAAAATTATGAGCTTCTATTTATAGATTTTGGAATTACCTTTTTACCGTCGAAAAGTTACTATTTACCAAAAATATCTCAATTTACCTTTCATTAAAATATTATTTTTTATTTTTACCTTTTATCAAAATTTTACCCTTTCCTTTGTTAGTTGAACTACGGGTCTCCGATTAACCGCTAGTTTGTTTCTGTTTTCTCGTATTTCCGATACGAATCTCTTGGTAAAATCATATTCTAGGTTCCATGTCACAAAAAATATACCCATCTAAAACTAAAACCGGCGTTAGCCAAGTATCTGAAACGCATGTACTAAATTAAACAGTCAAAACATACGCACATAATTATTAAGTCGGGGTTCAAATACTTAATTATTCAATTATGCTCATTTTGATCCGGGGTGCTACAGTATTAACTCATGATCTTCCAACACCACTTTTATCCTCTGTCTCATAGTCATTGTTGGTATGAATACATAGTCGGTTCACACTGATGACACGACCAATAACATCTGCAAAGAATATATTTCTTATGTTAAAAAGATATTCAGTGAATAGAAAACAATAAGCATGCAACCAACAACTAACATTTTACCTATCAACACTATCTCATCAGTATTTCCAGGATTGCACACTTCAACAAATGGCTTGAATAAAAACATGTTCTTAGGAAAAGCCAAATCAAAGAACTCAGTAACTCTAGTATTATTAATGAAGATTAACATATAGCGGTTAACAGTAGTTTTGAATCTCATCTTATTGTTACTCACAACAAAATTCTTCACAGCACACAAAGAACCCTCTGTCAAGTTCATTTTTAGCCTGGGAAGTAGATCACTCTTGATGCTTGCATGGATTCTGTCCCTGTTACACGTTTCATCACTGGAAATCAACATGCAGTCTTTCAAAATATATAAAATCATCTTCACATGAAATAATTGAAGCTTCTTCATACCTCAATGTCATGGAAAATGCATTTAACACTGCATATCCTATTTTGATTTCCAAATGCAGGAACATTGTACTAGTAGATCAAGCAGAGTTTTACGGCACTACGTCCTAGATGGAGAAATCTCATGCAACAGATTGAAGCATGGTGCCATACTGCAAGTGTAGAATTTGAAATCAGACCTTCAAATACAAACAAAAGATGTTGGAATCGAAATGAAAATGAAAGGTACATCCATTAAGATTGTTGAGATACTTTTAGGAATACTAGCAGTCCACATAAACAAAAATAGGTGATGTGAATGGTGCGACCTTGATGAAATGTGAATGGTGTTGTGTCGGACTTGCTTTCAATGAACCCCAAACTGAGTAGAAAATCACAAAAATGCTTGTACTAAGCTTGAGGTGCCTGTTTTAGACCATAAGTCGCCTTATTCAGATGACAAACAAATGAAGGATGAAGAGGATCACTGTAACCCGGTAGTTGTTCCATATAAACTGGTTTGTTGAGGAGGCCGTGAAGAAATGCGTTGACATCCAACTGGTGAAGTGACCAATTATTCATAACAACAAATGACAAAATTATATGAACATTAGAGGCCTTTACTACCGAACTAAAAGTATGATCATAGTCAAACTCAGGAAGCTAAGTAAAACCCTGAGTAACTAAACGAGCCATATATCGATCAATTGAGCCATCAGCTAGAAACTTGGTACGAAACACCCATTTAGAGCTAACAATGTTCTCACCCAAAGGTCGAGGACCAAATACCAACTGTGATTTGAGCGAAGCGCTCTAAGTTCGTCGTCCATGACAGCAACTCATTTAGAAAACTTTGATGCAGATTTAAAACCCTTGGGTTCATTAGACGAGTAAATTGTTGAAAAAAGAGCATTATAAGCCAAATGAGTTGTAACTGGAGGATGTTTTATTTTAAAAATACCATTCTTAGCTCGAGTGCGCATGATATGAGATCGTTGTATGATATGTTGAGTAAGTCAGGGTGCTACACGAAGTAATGGTGCTAAAACAGGCTATAGTAGTGGGGCCAAACCTGGTGGAGTAAGAACAGAAGGTATGATCAGTTCCTCCATAAGTGGAGCCACAGGATGAACCTGTTCACCCGAACAATACAGAGTGCATAGGTTTGAAGTATTAATATGTTGTAGTTGATCATATTGTTGGACTTGTGGAATTGGCAGACTTGCAAACAAATGAGAATCAATGAATGCAGAATTTTCCAGTCGAATAGTAGGAGATGCATTTGTGTTGCCCGAAAAAGGTAGAAAATCCTCATCAAACTGAGCATGACGACTGATGTATAACCAAGAATTTATCAGATTGATGTAGCAAAAACCCTTATGCTTGGAATTGTAACCCAAGAATACACAAGACACAAAATAAGTTGATAGTTTATTTGCAGCGTAATCTCGAAGACAATGAAAGACTCGACATCCAAAAACATGAAAATTCTCATAAGTTGGTGGAGCAAAAAATAACATTTGATAATGTGATTTATTCTTCAATATCAAAGATGGTAACCTATTTTTGATATAAGCCGTAGTCCAAAAGCCTCAACCCAAAATTGTAAAGGCACAAAAAAGTGGAATAACTTTGATAATCCAGTTTCAGTTATATAAGGTGCTTTCGCTCAGCTCGACCAATTTGAGCAGGAGTATAAGGACACGACATAATATGAATAATTCCACAACTTCTGAATAATTCTTGCAATCAATTATTCGTAAATTCAGTGCCCCCATCAGACTGGAATGATTTAATTGTGCAAGAAAATTGATTGTCCACTATATTTTTAAATTGAACATATGCAGCATAAAAATTCGACTTCAACCTCAATGGATAAAACCACATATATCGTGAAAAATCATCAACAAAAACAACATAATATTGATATCCATCACACGATTTCACAGGAGAAGGACCCCACAAGCCACATTGTATAATATCTAAAACACGCAATGCACGCTTATTATTAGCAACAAATGGTAAATGTGTGCTCTTGGCCAACTAGAAAGAAGAACAACTAGTAGGATTCGGTAAAACAGAAGTAATTGACAAAATTCTTAATTTGTCCAAAGACTTAATAACATCAAAATTTGCATGGCCAAGACGGCAATGCCATAACTCAAAAGAACCTTTAAGCTTGAGAGTTCGTAAGGCTGCTACAAGAGCTTCATGACCACGCTCCAAAATATAAAGTCCATTATCACGCTTGCCTCGAGCTAAACGTATCCCTGTTAACCGATTCTGAATTTCAAAGTTCTTGTCAGTAAACACAACATTAACGGGATAATCGCTGGTGAGTTTACTAATAGATAGCATATTCTTCATATTGTGAGACACAATTAACACATCCAAAAAAGATAAGTCACGAGATAAAATATGAGAACCAATATGTGAGATATGGACAAAGTATTACCATTGCCTATGACAACTTTGTCGTTGCCAGGATAAGAACTGATAGAGTCAAGAGCCATTAGAGAGTATCGACAAAATGTCCTTCATAGCAACAAATTTGGTATCGAGATAGAAGACGACCATGTCCTCGTCCACCAAACTTCTGATTTCCACGACCTCCAAACTGATTTGCACCGCCACCCCCACGGTTTCCAGTTCCACGACCATAAGAATTGTTGGAGTTACGATTCGAATGAGAGTTATTAGAAGCGGATGATCATTGATGTTGGGCCACGAAGGCTGGTATAGTTGATGAGGAATTTATGTCCAGCAAACGAGTAAAAATATCATGAGCCTCGGCATTGGACAATAATTTAGGAAAGGTAGGAAGAGATATCAAGTTGATCTGAGAAGTCGAAAATACATGGAATTTTGAACTAAGACCACGAAGAAACCAATGTGATTTATCCGTTTTATCCAATATACAACCCATCGAAGCAAGTTGATCACAAAGATTCTTAAAGTGCAATCTATATTCCGTAATAGATCGAGAACCTTTCTTGATGAATTGCAGTTCATTTTTAAGACGATGTTCCCATGTCTTGGACGTCTTGTTGAACGCCCTCGCAAGGGTCAACCAAATTGTAGCGAAGAAAGTACATCCCACAACCACGACCATGGCCTCTTCTATGAGAGTGGATACAAGAGAAACATGGACGTTGTGATCCTTATCAAACTAGTCAGTGAATTTTGGATTAGGGGTCGGCACTCCATCGACAATATTCCATGATGGAGATATGGTGGGCCATCACATGGAGAGTGAGAGTGAATTGAAAACTGAGGTTGAAGAATTGTTGGTGTCTGCCATTGAGAGGCTTTGTGCTTGAGACTGGTGAGGGAGAGAATATAGGGTTTTTCAGCATGTATGGTTGATACCATGTAAACAATATCGATTTACCTCAATTGAGGATTTGAGTCAATCATTCCACTATTTATCATACGTACGAGTACAAAGAATATCTAAATACAAGGAAAGTGTATCAGAAGATATACACTAAAATATTTACAATATTTACGTATCTTTGATTGATTTTATCCTAACATGCGGATTGAACTAGAATTGATCAGATGAGACTATATCAAATGAACATTGAGTACGCTAATTATCCAGTATGTAAAGGCTGAAACCATAGAAAATTGAAGAGAGTGCACACTAGGAGAGAGATTTACCTTAGAATACTTTTATATTTAGTTTTTTTATAGTTTTCAAGTATGAAGATTTTTCAAGACATCAATATGCTTGACTAGGATTTTATTCATCTAGTTTGAAGGGAAGTTTAATTTGATTTTAAATTTTAGTCAATTGATAATTTTGGTCAAAATTAGTTTGTGTGTATGGTGATGTGGTAGATAATACATAAATGATACATATTGTTTGTCAAAAAAAAAAAAACAAACCCGTTGTTTTCTAAATATATCACTTAAAATTAATCAAACCTATTTAGCTATGAATTGACCCACTTTAATCTAAACAAATGAAAATAAAATATGAAAACGAAGTAGCAAAAATTTAAAGCAATATTAACTAAAGCTCTGTTCACTCATACAAACAAAATCCAAAATTTGAATAAAAAAATAATATGAATTTTAGGCACTAGATTAAAAAACACAAATGCAAAAAGAAAAAAATGCATATTTTGAATACAAAGAAGTGAAGAAAAACTCTTTTACCACACTCAAATCCTAATTAAATAAAAAAGATAAAAGCAATTTTGGCCTTATTGTGGAGAAATGGATGTGCTCATACTATTTGTTTTGTCGTGGAAAAGTTGCCAACGAATGTTGATGAATGTTGATGGAGAAAGTGAGATGTCGCTAACAATATTTTGAAGCCTGATCTTGCTCCGATCCAATGCTTCCTCTACAGACGAGAACCCAAAACCTTTTTTACTCGAATACCTGCAAAACAAACATCGGGAGGGGTTCCCGGTGACGGGACTCCGACGCTCAAGTCAATAGGTTTGCTAAGCAAATTTCTCAAGTAATATATACGTGTGTGTTTTTAATATAATTGTGTGTAAAAAATAAAAGAATGAATATATCAAGTATATATACTCCCTGGAATACGTGGTAGTTAAGATTTCCCCCAAAAAACATGGAAAGTGGGCAATTGATCCGCGAAAATAGCGGTCAGTTGAATTCACATTTGTTCGCTCTGTTCTCATTACTGATTAATTCGCTGACATATCTTGACTTAAATTAGTTCGTCAACAAGACTGCGTAACAGTTCGTTTTCTTAAAGTTGTTCATACTTGTTGACTTTGACTTTAGTTCAGTTTAAGGGCGGGAACTCCGGTTCGCTTAAGTTCGGCCATATCAAGTACTCCCCCCTTCGTAGTGTGTGCTTACACACACTAGTGAAGTTCGCTAACGTGTTAGCCGAACACTTGATGCTCATTTTCGAGGTGAGATGTCTATTCAATTGCACCAGTCCCATCTGTGCGACACGTGGCAGGATAAATTTCCCGTCTAGTGTCTTTTCATCGCATCCAACAGTTGACAGTTCGCAACCTTTCACTTCTTCCCCCCAAAACCAAGAAAACTCTCATATATATATATCCTCCATTAAACCAAAAAAACTTTCCTGCAACGAATCACTGTAGTTTTTCTTCCCCAATTTCCTCTCATTAGCCAAGGATCTTTCTTCTCCAATTTCTAAGTTTCTTCAGCCCACCCAGATACTAACCTCTTTTTCTCTTATTCTTATATTTCAATGGCGTCTTCAAAACCTTTAATTCACCTTCGAGATGAGAGCAATTCTGAAGAGGGTTTTGACCAGTTTCCTCTGCATGTCGCTCATAAACCTTCTTACTCTTCTCAGCGAAAAACCTCTAATCTTTCTAAAAAATCTAGGAAGAAAACTGTAGATACTGTGTTTTCCTCCACCAGGGCCACCCAAACCCATACCGTACTTCTTAGTTCGCTTATGGTAGGGGTTATTCTGTAGTCATTCCGAGTTCGGAAGATCGACCGCACCGAGATCCCTCTGGTCATCAAACCTGGTTTTTAAAACATGTAACTTTAGGTTAGTTCCTCTTGTTCACCCTTTCTTTTTGGAAATTGGTTCGGGCTTCGGCATATGTCCGAACCAATTGCACCCGAATTCTATAAGTTACATAGTGTCCTTTTACATGATATGTAAATGGATGGGGGTCGAACCCACTTTCGATCGATTTTGATCTTGTTTCGTCCTTAAAAACACTAATCCTTTTCATTTTTATCTAAGCCCTCGTAGTGGTAAGAGGTGAGCTTCCTTTTTGTCTCCCAGGGACGACAAAGTCAGTTCCTGGGAAAAATATTATTTTTTCATTCGTGAGCCAGCGAACCAACCCTTCCGTTCTCTTCATTGGGCTCAATATTTCCCTCACTCAGATCCTCCTCCCCGAACTGATTCCCAAATCGCTCTTTTAAATAAAATATTTGATAAGGGATGGTTCGACACAGTGAGGTTGAGCTCCTGTGAATCTTTGCTATCCTTTTGGGGGTTCTACCCAAACAGCCAAGTTCCCTCCCGATTCAATTTAGGTTACTTACAATCTTCGCTTCTTTCCCGCTTTACTTCGCATCTGTTACATCGAACTATGACTTAAAACCCAAATTATTTCTTTCTTGCAGATAGCACCATGAATCAGTTTTTCAGCTTCATGGACGACGTTTCTGATGAGGATCGAACTCTTTATTCGCCCTCTCAACGGGGAGTGGACACTGATCGGTCTGCGACCTTTAAGGAGGCGGAGGAAACTCGTCTTGCTGAGCTCGCCAACAAGACACCCGGTTCCACCATAAACATAATTCAGGAGGAAGAGGGTATCCTTCCTGAAGGTTCTGAGCCAATTTTATCTTCTCATCCTGCTGTAACTGTTCCCTCACCACGGGGCCATCCCAGTCCGCCCCCGTCACAGTTCCTGTCTCCGAATTGCTCGACTTGACCGAGGAGGTCAGTGAAGCTCCAGTAGTGAAGATTGTCTCTGTGAAGAAAAGAGGGTCCTCCGGTTCGTAGGGCTCCCGAGCAAAAAAATTGCAAACCACCGAAGAAGCCGCGGGTGGTTCAGAAACGCAGAAGGGGAAAGTAGCTGAGAGTGGCGAGGATGAAGAAGATGTTGAAGAGAAAGAGATAAGGAAGAATCTAACTCGCTTAGCTCATGCTAAGAAGTTTTTTAAGAATTATGCTGGGAAAACTCTCCGTCGACAAGTTGAAGTTCAGAAAAGTCATCTTAAGCTAAATGAGTTGATGGATGAGAAGCAAATGCTGGAGAGCGATCTGACTATCCACTCTGAGAAAACTGACTATCCACTAGAACAATGCGAAGTTGATCTGGCTGTGGCTCAATCAGAGTATTCCAAGAAGGACAAGCTACTGCTGGCGAAGGAAAAGTTCGCCATGGAGAAACAAGAAGCTCTTCTTTCAGTAGAGTCGGAGAACCGGCGACTAAGGGAGGAGCTGGAGCAAGAAAGACAACTGAGAGCTCGATTTGGTGAAGAGATGTGGATGTCAGGAATAAAGGAGGGCTTTCACCGATTTGCTCGGAGTCCCTAAATAGAGCTAATAATTGAGGAGTACCGAGAGAGGATCTTTAACCACTTATGGAATTCCATCATCTTTCTCTTCAAGGCTGCTCCTATGGCCAAAGCATATTTTAGGGAAGGTGTTCGACTGTGCTAGGAGGAGGGACGGAAGCTATACCAGAATCCCAATTTCAATTTCGTCTCTCTTCGCTGGGTAAAAAGTTAAGATAATCCTTCCCTACTCCTCCCGGCTGGCAGGGAGATCCGAATGAGACCGTTGATGCCAAGTGGTGGGCAGGTTTCCTGGAGCAAGCCATCTTGGAAGTTCTTCCCCAAAGTACCAGTTCGAATCAGTTCGGGGAAGCAACTTCAAGTTTGGTTGCGGATCTGCCTGAAGAAATGTTTGATCCTGTGACACCGGTTTCCTCTACTGATCCTTCATCTCTCCCAGTTCTTCCTGAAGAACCTCCTACTCAGACTTAGCAAAATTTCCTTGTATCTTTTGTTTGAAAACGTTACCAATTCTCTTTATCTATAACTATCTTTTCTTGCATATTGAATGTTATCAATCTTTATTCCGAATGTTCGCATTTGTAATCCATAGAACTGTAATCTAGATTGTAGTTCGCTTAATCAAGTTTGCTTAATCCAAGGAAAATTTCAATTTGCTTAATTAAGTTTGCTTAATCAAGTCATTTCGAGGGAATACTTCGATTTGCTTAATGAGGGCATTCCGAGAGAATGTTTTAGTTCGCTTAATTGAGACATTCTGAGGGAATGTTTCGGTTCGTTTAATCAGGACATTTCGAGGGAATGTTTCAATTCGCTTAATCAGGATATTCCGAGGGAATGTTTCAGTTCGCTTAATCAGGACATTCTGATGGAATGTGTCTGTTCGCTTAATCGGGGTATTCCGAGGGAATACTTCAATTCGCTTAATCAGGGTATTTCGAGGGAATACTTCAATTTGCTTAATCAGGGTATTCCGAGGAAATACTTTAGTTCGTTTAATCGGCAAGGTAATCAAGTATAAGAGCAACTATATGAAATAAAATAGAAAACAAAGTAGAAAAGACACAGCCATCAAGTTTGTTAGTTCATTTATAACAAATAGAAAAGAGTGGAGAATAACATACAAAAGTGTGGCATTTCTAGTATAGAATTTCTTCATTCAAGCTGAACTGGCCTTAATATAAACCTCATTTCTACTAAATCAAGCTCAGTATTGTTTTTCAAACTCTATTCAAGTCTCCGTCTGTCAGTCCTCCCATGATCATGTGTATGGTGGGCCTTTCTTCCCGTTCAGGCCTGTTCCGTGGTGGGAGTGGTGGAGGTGGAGGTAACTCAGGCCGTTCTTGTCTCATTTCTCTTATTGGTTCTTCTTGGACATTTTGTTGTTCTCTATCATCTTGTCGTGGGCGACGAACATAACGTGTCAACCTGTTCTCCCTAATCAGTCTTTCCAGTTCATCCCTCAAATGCAATCATTCGTCAATACCATGTCCATATTCATTATGAAAACAACATAACTTGCCATTACCAAAAGTTGGTGGCTTCCTGGGATTTGGGTTCCAGGTAGTCGGCCATCTCAATTGTGGCAAATTCCAGATCTCCATCCATACTTGTTCGGGCAGGATCATTAATGGTGTGTATTGGTCATATCTCCGACCTATCTTGGTGTCTCGCAACGGTGGGAGCTCACACTTTGTTCGAAACTCCCCTAACTCCTTCTTCCTTACTACATCTTGTTCCTGCGTCCTGCTCGCTCGATTAGAGCCTTCACTCTTCTTAATCTGAACTGCTTCTTCCAAATTGATGTACTCAGTAGCTCTCTGTAATAGATCATCAAAATTTCTAGGCGTCTTTTTAACCAGGGAGGTATGAAGGTCGCCCTCTTTCAAGCCTTGTATAAAGGCACTGACCACCAGGTCGTCCGAAGCTTCGGGAGCTTCTAGAGTTGCAATCGTAAATATCTTGACATACTCTCTCAACATCTCTTCCACTTTTTGTTTAACCCCAAACAAAGTTTGGGTAGATCGCAGTTGCCTTCTGAAACTGGTGAACTTATGCAAGAACAAATCTGACAGTTGCTCGAAGTCATGAATTGCTCCATCACTTAACTGGCTAAACCATGTCCGAGCAGCTCTAGTGAGAGTGGTAGCGAACACCCTACACTTGATGTCATCCGAATACCGATGCAAGAGGGCAGTATTTCCAAACCAGCACAAATGGTCCCACGGATCAGTAGTGCCATCATAATTGAAATTCATTGGCCGAAAGGAAACCAGTAGTTCGTCCTCTATTATCTCATCCGTAAAAGGGATTTCCCCTTGAACTCTTCGGAACCTGCAGAACATTACGCTGTACCTCCCGTAACTCTCTCTTCAGCTCGTCCATCTTCTCTGACAGCTCGTCTTGATCTCGTTTCTGGCCCCTATGGTGATCAAATTGACTATCTCTCTCATCAGTCTGTGATTTATCGTCTTTTTGTTCATTTTCGACATTAACCCCAACATCATCCCGTTGTGATTCCACCCTCTGCTTACCCAAAGCCTTCTAAACTGATGTCGATATCAAATTGAAAAGTTCTTCCGGTGTTAAAGTGATGGTGTGGGGAGGATCTACTAGGGTAGAACTCCGATTATCATCTCCATCATTGCGCCTCCTTGACGGTTCACCTATCTCTACCCTTCTTCTCGATCCTCTGGTATTTACCATAATTGTTATCTCAATGTCTTAAAACTTAGAATTCTTTCCCACAGACGGCGCCGATTGATCTTGCTCCGATCCAATGCTTCCTCTACAGATGAGATGTAGTGCCCCGGATCAAAATGAGCATAATTGATTAATTAAATATTTAAACCTATAATTTAATATTTATGTACGTCTGTTTTGATTATTTAATTAATTACGTGTGTTTCAGATACGTGTTAAACACAGGTTTTAGATCGATAATTTTCATAGATGTGGAACATAGAATATTTTTACACCATTAGATGTGTAACGGAAAAACGAGAACATAGAAACGAACTAGAGGTCAATTGGAGACCCGTAGCTCAAACGGTGACAAAAAGGGCAAACCCCGAAGTTTCGGAAAACCGGAAGATATTTACAGTGAATAGTAAACGGAGACTTTTCCACCAATGAACAGTAATGAAGAATTTTCTCCCGATGAACAGTAACGGGATATTTTGGTGAATAGTGTTTTTCGGATTTTCTATAAATAGGGGCTCTCCCATTTCATTTTTTATCGTTTTTCCGAACGAGTTGAACGCGACGAAAACAAGTAAGTCTCTCTCTCCTCTCTCTCTTTTCGGTTTTCTACCTCCGGCGCGCCGCCGTCGGTGGTGGCCAGAAAATCTCAACTTTGTCGGTTTTGGCCGATTTTCACACACAACGTAGGTCTCATCGAGACGAGTCTAGGACATCTTTCAGAATTCAATTCCGATTTTTCGTTCGCCGAAAAACGGCAAAAAACCACCTCCAAACCCTAAACCCTATTCTTGCCACCTTCTCTCTCCCTCTCTCTTTCTCACGGTTGCAAGCACCTGGGGGCAGCTGGGGTTGCGGGCTACATACTAGAGGGGCGGCGCCGCTATGGGGGGCGGTGCCGACGCTGAAAAATGGTTGGAAAGGTGGGCTGTTACATGGGGTTTGGTGTGTGTGTGTGTGTTGAACGTGTGTTGTGTATGCATGCTGTGGAGGCGGCGCTGCACATGGGGGAACTGTTGGCTGGCGCTAGTGATGCGCCGGCGAGTGTTGGGAGGTGGTGGCCGGTGACTTCCAGTCGCCGGCCAAGCTTGTGCAGGGTGTGTGTGTGTGTGTGTGTGTATGAGCGTGAGTGTATATGTATGAAAAAGGGTGTTAGGTTGGCCGGGAAAGTTGGCCGGCGACAGGGAGTCGCCGGCGGAGGGGTTGGGAGTGGTCGCCGGCTGGAGTTTTGGAATTTGAGGTTGGGTTCGAAAAACAGGGTATCGAAGGTTTTTGGGACGAGGTTTCAGGTACTATTCACCGTCGGAATTCGGCGAGGGATGGCCGGAGGTGGTAGCCGGCGGTGCGAGGTATCTGGCGACCTAGGTGGCGGCGGCGGAGGGCGGCGCCACCGCATCAGGTGGCGCCACCGCATCAGGTGGCGCCAGGAAGATGGCGCGTCGAGCAGGCCCGACGCCGGGAACCTAGGAAGGACCTGGCCGAGAAAACTCGACCATGCGTGCAGGCTGCCGGGAGATACGCCGAGGCTGCCGAGAGCCGCCGAGCCACCCACCGAGTCTGCCGAGAACCCGCTGCTGAGGACGCCGAGACCCGCTGCCGACCCGCCGGGTACGCGCGTGCCCCGTCGCGCGCAATGTCGTGTTTTCGATCCGAACCTCATTTTTTCCACCGTACGTCAACATCGAGTCATCGCCAACGAGATGTCGTTGAGCGAGGGTCGTGGGCCCGGTCAAAGTCAACCATTTGACCAAAATTACCATTTTACCCCTAAACTTAAAATGCTCCGTTCGAGCTCGTTTCAACTCCGATCGAGCTCATTCTTTTTCTGTCGTGACCCAAATTCAATCCTCTATCATCTCAGCCTTTGAAACTGATCTGTACCTCTCGTTTCTTCGGCACCATTCTTTAGATCTCTCGATCCGTCGCGGCTTTTACGAATCATTTCTTTCACCGGGAACTTTTATAGCTCTAATTATATTTATTAAGGATCTAAGAACACCGTAACGTATGTAGGCTATCAGTTGAATTGAACTTTGAGACACGGGATTTGGAACACGAGATCTGAGACACGAGATCTTTGGTCCTTGCTATTCACGTGGTAACCACCGAACAAGGTGGGGGTAATTTCTAACTCTTAAATTGTCTACAGTTTTCCCTATATTGAAACATGATTGAGAAATACTAAATGTTGTGATCATATGCTATGAATACGTGATCATGTTATACTGTGACAACATGTTTGAGTGTTATATTTGTGGACTGTTATAAGAGGCAGATTTCTTCCACGAGTGTATTCAACGCACTCACCCTCCACCTGTACTCACACTACAGGAAATTACGAGAGACAAGATGCATAGAGAGCGTGGCGCCATATCAAGTTTTCTCCTTTGGTCTCTCTTTCAAAGCTTGTTGAAACGTTGTTTTAATAATTCACGTTTGTAAAAAGATAAACTCTTCTCCTTTTCTTTATGGATCCTGATTATGTTCCGCTGCTATTGTAAAATGTTTTATTTTGGCTAAATGTCGAGGATTCATATTTGTAAAATCACCTCTTATCTCTTCAAAAGGATTTCTGTTTTATTTCATGCACGTCTTTTTCCCCTTTCTTTCTTCACGCCCAATGGAAAACTCTGATATTTTATGAAAAGAAAACGGGGCGTGACATGAGAACCCGAAACCTTTTTGACTCGAATACCTGCAAAACAAACACCAGGAGGGGTTCACGGCGACAGGACTCCGACGCTCAAGTCAATAGGTTTGCTAAGCAAATTTCTCAAGTAATATATACGTGTGTGTTTTTAATATAATTGTGTGTAAAAAATAAAAGAATGAATATAGCAAGTATATATACTCCCTAGAATACGTGGTAGTTAAGATTTCCCCCAAAAAACATAGAAAGTGGGCAACTGATCCTTGAAAATAGCGGTCAGTTGAATTCACATTTGTTCGCTCATTTCCCATTACTGATTAATTCGCTGACATATCTTGAATTAAATTAGTTCGTCAACAAGACCGCGTAACAGTTCGTTTTCTTAAAGTTGTTCACACTTGTTGACTTTGACTTTAGTTCGGTTTAAGGGCGGGAACTCCGGTTCGCTTAAGTTCGACCATATCAAAGCCCATGTTTTTGTTGTGTATGATTTTGTTTTCTTAATTTTTTTTTTTTGTTATTTTTATTTTATTTTAAGTGATGTATCATTTTCATATTATTTATATGACATCCAAATAATTTAATTTTGACCAAAATCATAAATTAGCTAGAATTGAAAATAATTGGTTAATGATGGTTAAAATTGATAATTTTAAATAATTGGCTAAAATCGAAAAAAAATGCAAAGCTTTAGATTTTTTTTTTTTTTGCAATTTAGTCTAAATATTATTAGAATCAATTAGTAAAGGCTATTCATGAACTAATTAATTATGGAATGAGACTTTACAATTAATTCTATAAGATTAGTCAATTCATAATCCACAAAACAAAATTTGACTTCTGAAAATGAGTTTTTTGAGATATTGTTAGTAAAAACGTAGTTTCATGATGTTATATTTATGAGACGGTCTCATTTAAATATTTTTAATGATCTAAGTTCACATGTTATCTCAATATACGTTTAAGTTTATCTCCCAATTTGACATTACTGAGATCTGTTTTATAAATTGATATTACAAAATTATAAGTTATATAAAAGAGAAAAATATAAAAGTTTCGGAATATGAAATGAAAGCCAAATAATTGGTTCTCATTTTCTAGTGTTGATACCATGACCAATTAATACAATGAAACGACTCTAAGTCCAAGGGTATGAGTTGTGAATTCACTCGTCTTACCTTTTCAAAAAGGTGTGAGACGGTCTCACAAGAGTCTTACTCATTTAATTGAACAAAATAATTTGAAAACTCATGTAGTATAGCTATATACATTTATGTGGTACAAATATCATAATCTATAAGTCATATTACTTATACTTTTCTTTTAGCATAAAAATTCATGTAGTATAACTATATACATTTATGTTGTATTACTATAATCTTTATGTACAAATATAATAACCTTTATGTAGTACTTTAACTTTAAAAAAAACATAAAAGCCAAATAAACATAAATTTATTATTATTATAATATAAAGGTTTAAAAGATATTATATGTTTGTAATATAATGTAAATGTTAAACTAATATAACAATAAAGGTTACGCAAACATAATATAAAGATTACACGAATATAACATAAAAGTTAAGCGCACGGTGTGACGACTAGGATTTTTACCGATGCATAATTTGATAATTAACTATCTAAACCCTTAATTATTTGATTTATTTTACGTGCGTTTCGGAAAATTTAATTATAAGCATACTTTAATTAAGTTAACTTTTGGGAGATTTATTTCGTAAAAATACAAAGTCAACAAAATAATTCATAAGTGGGACGAGATGAACGAGAACGAAAAATCGAACAAAACGCAAAAAGAATGGATCAAATCGGAGTTCGTTTGATATCCCAAATTAATTAATATCATAGGAATGGTTAGTATAAAGTTTAAGATTATAATATTTTTAATTATATAATTAAGCAAAGTATATAACTCATTTTCTAACCTAAGTAAATACCATACAGTAATTTTAAGATAAGGTAAGAATTTCATGAAAAGCTCCTCCTTCTCTCATCCTCTCCGGCGGCCGGCCGGCCGGAGCGCCGCCGTCGCCGTCGCCGGCGACCACCGTCGCCGGAATTTCATCGAACCGAAACGTATCGTAACCTACACCATCTTGAAGCTCTCGTCGAGCCCGTTCCAACCCCGGGCTCGGAATCGTCATCCGCCGCCGCGTTCGCCGGCAATTCGCCGGAGAAGACACGGCTTTCTCTCTCTAAAAACCCCGTTTTCTCTCTCTTCATTTCTCGGCCATCCGGCCACCGATCGGGGTGATTCTCGTGCCTAAAGTGAAGTTCTCGCCGAGCCCGTCTCAATTCTGGGCTCGGATCGTTGATCGGACCGGCCAAACTCCGGTGGTGGCCGGTCAAAGTTTCTGCATGTCACTTTCTCTCTCCTCCCCTCACTCTCTCTCCCCCCGATCATCTCTCTCTCTCTCGCTCAGCTCTCTCTCTATCTCTCTCTCCCTCTGGATCGGCGGTGGAGGCGGCGCATGCAGCGCCGCCGTGGAGATAATTGGCCGGCGCAAGGAGCGCCGGCGATGGTTGGTGTTTGGAGTGGAGATGGGGCTGTGTTTGGATGTTTTGGGTGGTGGTGAGGTGGTGTTTGGCGACGGCTTTCCAAGCGCCGCCGTGGTCGGAAGAAGGCCGGCGCTTGGTGCGCCGGCGAGGAGGGTATGTTGGGGTGGGTTTTGAGAATTAGATAATCTCTAGGGGCTTCTTTGCAATTCCTCAAAGTTGTGTTGATTTTCAACTTGGTCCTTAACCTTCTAACATCTACATTTTGGTCCTTGAAGTTTTGGAAATTATATTTCCACCCCCAAAACTTCTCAAGGCTTGGATTTTCACCCCAAGACTTTCCGATATTGCAATTCGACCCCTCCAGATTCTTGAAACCTCGTTTCGACCCCAAACTTTATCTGTAATTACAGTTTTACCCCTCAGACCCTCCAAACCCTAAAATGCTTCGTTTAGCTTCGTTTCTTATCCGTTTTAATCCGTTCTCGTCTCTAAACCTTCCTTTTTGAATCCTCTATATTTCTAGACCTAATCGGGTCAAATTCTGTTCTATTTTCAATTCGTAGTTTCTTTCGAGCATTTAATTATAAACGCTTAAATAATTACATAATCTAATAATTTTATGTTGTGTGTTTGTAGGCCCAAACGCATCGAACTCATCACCAAATTAAAAGGAAAAGAACGTGTTAATCGCACCGCCCAGGCTGAGGTGGGGGTAATTTCTGAATTAATGTTTAACTTTACGTTTATCCTGCATAGTCGCATGTTAGGGTTTTCGATAAATTATATTATGATGACGAACGTTATATGATTTACGACTTGAGTTTATGAGCATGAAAGATATTGATGATATCAGTATGCTATTAAGCGTTATACATGTTCGTATTTATATGCTTTGACTACGTGCTGTGAGTTAAATCTTTTGTTGGAATTAAGATATGTGTTCATGTGCACGGTCTTTGGGAAGACAGGTTGGGATTAAGTCCTAACAGGAAAACGGAGGATTGGTGAAGTCCCCCTGACCAAATAATCACCAGGAGGATAAGGTGGTGGGGTAAGGCGGGATATACCTGCGCCCACATCATTTACGTGCTGTGCATTGTACTTGCTGTGATTAACTGCTTATCTGTCTTAAAGTTTTATATTAATTTATGAACTTGCCTCCACGGGGTGTATTTCTATGCACTCACCCCGCTTACGTGTTCGTTACAGGTGATGATTTTGTTGGGAGAAGTTGAAGGGAGAGATGTGCCCTGTCTGCTAAAGTTTCCCTTTTGTTAATTTCAATATTTTGTTAAACTGTTTCGAAACAACGTACATTTACGTTTCTGTTGGGTTTAAACACGTATTTTAAGATCCGCTGCTGTACATAGTTAACTTTCAAAGTTCGTTATATACATATATATGTATCATCTTCGTTTCTCTTTTCTTTCTTTCTTCTTTCCTGCACGCCTGTCGGGGACACTCTGATAATATAAAAATGTTTTTCATAAAATTTATTAATCTTTTGTAATAAAATAGGGTTAAGTTTCGGGGCGTGACACACGGGATAAGAGTGTAGACGCGGACATGTGGGCATGTAGGAGTGTGTGTGGGCGTGTGAGGCGCGTGTTGGACACATGAATCTCATATCCGGATGAGGTGATCATAGATTGCATGGATCCTGACATGTGCACCTGGTGCACACAAGTTTATGTGTTCGATTTTTTATTTTTTTTATATATTTTGTTCTTATATATATATATATATATATCTTATTATTATTATTATTATTATTATTATTATTATTATTATTATTATTATTATATCTTTGCTCAATCTCAAACAGCTGAGCTATCTTGACCTTAGCCAATATTACTTCAATTCCTTCTTTCATTAGGTCATTCACAAAACCTTGAGCAAAAGCTGGATTTCATGCAAGGATTCCCCATAATATTGCAAATCTTTCCAATTTACAAACTTTAGTTTTGGTAGATTTTAGTTTAGAAGAACTGTTCATTGGTGATAACATGCTAACGAGTTAGGTTAAGACTGAAACTCACTTTGCAAATCTCTCAAAATTGAAAGTTAGTTCAAATTTTAGATCTTGATTCATCTAATCTGGAATCTCTGGTAATGTCTATATCAAGTTTTGGGAGATTCCATTTTTGAATCTCTCTCATAATCATCTTCACGACAACATTTCATACATAAGAGCAAACAACAGAGTAGATGAACCTTAATATATGTAGTTGAGTTCAAAACAATTCAACGGTTTATTGCTACTAATAGGAGATTCTGAGTGGGATTTGGATATATATCCAACAATTCATTTTTCAGATGTATGTCTCACTTTCACTATAACATTTATTTGGGGGCAAATGCTGCAAATCAATTAAATGGAGAGTTATTGAATTTATGTTTGGAACCATTCCCAATTCCACAGGGGTTCTTAACAATCTATGGTTTTTGAATCTTTACAACAATAAATTCTTTGGCCCGATACCTTCTTCTATGCGTAATTGCACAAAGTTAGTAAAAATTGACCTCTGACAATAATCTTCATGGAAATATACCAACACGGATGTGGTCAATTTTCTTCAAACCTATGTCACCTTTAACTCTGTTAAAATATTTGATTCTCCAACAACAAATTGTCATCACCAAGGAGACGTCGTTGACCCGGGTCCGTGGGCCCGGTCAAAGTCAACCTTTTGACCAAAATTACCATTTTACCCCTAAACTTAAAATGCTCCGTTCGAGCTCGTTTCAACTCCGATCGAGCTCAGTTTTTTTCCATCGTGACCCAAATTCAATCCTCTATCATCTCAGCCTTTGAAACTGATTTGTCCCTCTCGTTTCTTTGGTCCCAATCTTTAGATCTCTCGATCCGTCGCGTTGTTAACGATCGTACTTTCATCGGGAACGTTTACAGCTTTAATTATACTGTATTAAGGATCTAAGAAACATTATAATTTATGTAGGCTACTTGTTGGATTGAGCGTTGATTTATCTGACTTTTGATATCCGCTACTGAGCTTTGAGTTACAGACTTTCGGTTCTAGCTACTCACGTGTAACCACCGAACAAGGTGGGGGTAATTTTTATCCCTTTATTTGTTTATTGTTTTCCCTATTATAAGCATGATTGAGGAACACTACCTGCTGTGAATACATTTGTTGTGCCATATTATTACTGTGAAAGGACTTCGGTTCACATTGCATGTTCGGAGGGTCCTATGGACCGTAAAAGAATTGTCTCCCTCCCCTTCTAATACTATGAAAAGGTCTGGCGGTCCTTGAAATGCGCTAGCGGTATATGAGACCGTTTACAGGGTAAGACGGGAAAATCCTGCACCTATGCATCCCTTGCTATTTCTAATATCTGCTCTGTATTTTATGTGCTGTGACAACGTGGTTTAAGATTATTTTACCAGTTTTTATATATCTGTTGAGAGTCACAAGAGACAGAGTTATTCCCACGAGTGTATTCAACGCACTCACCCCTTAATCTGTACTCACACTATATGAGCTGATGAGCATGGTGAACCCTAGTCAGAGAGAGGATGGGTTGTTCTTGACTTTGTTGTAATGAGATGATGTCTCCAAACATTTACAAAACTATGTTATAAGTTAATTCACGTTTTGTATTATTCTGAGAATTCTGTGAACGTGAGATCCTGATGAATTATTTCCACTGCGTATGATGTATATTATCAGTAGTGAGACTGATTACTATCGGCCGAGGCCGTTTGATGGTATGTGATTGTTTCACATCGCCCCTTACCTCTTTCTTCTGGCGTCTCCTGCTATTTTTTTCTGTATGTGTTATGCGTCCCTTGCTTTTCTATCTTCACGCCCGGGTAAAACTCTGATAAAATATGAAAAGATTTTGGGGCATGACACTTCTTACTTTCAAGTTATATTTATTGTTTGAGTAAAAATGTTTATTTTTCTCCAAATGACCCATTTTTTCTATTTTGCCATGGGTCCCTAAAATGTTAGGACTACCAGAGAGTATCAATAGCTACAAAAGGAAGTGAACTCCAGTACCGTATGCCCTCGTTCTTTCATTGGTCACTGGTAACCTTTCGAAGAACAATCTGTCTAGAGATATCCCATAGGACATGAGAAGCTTGGTCGAATTGCACTCATTGAACTTTTCTCAAAATTACTTGACAGGTTTTATCCCGAATAACATTGGAGATATCAAGAAACTCGAATCTCTTGATTTATCAACAAACTTTTTATTAAATCAAATTTGTAATAGCTGGGGCACATGTCTTTTTTTAAGTTCTGAACCTGTCTTAGAACCATCTTTGTAGCTCTCCATTAAGAAGTAATTGTAGCCATGGTGGTAGTGAGGAAAACAAAGATAAGGATGAGGTCAGTGGCGGATCCACATGGGAACATGAGGTACAATTGTATCCCCAAATATCTATAAAAATTTTATATATAATAAATTATGCATAAATATAATATTCTTTGGATGTTGTCGAATTGGTTTGATAGCCTTGCAAGCCACCTCGATTGAGGGTTCGACTACTTATTGCCACATTTATTGTTTTGTAATATTTCTCCCTATATTGTTACATTAAATTTGTTAATATTTTTCTAATATTTCTCTCTATTGCTACAATCAATTTAGTTTTTTTTAATATTTCTTCCTATTGCGGCATTTAATTAGTTAATATTTCTTCCTATTACTACATTTAATTAATTTTTGTAATATTTCTTCCTATTACTACATTTAATTAATTTTTGTAATATTTCGTTTTAGTTGTGTTGATAAAATTTTAGAAGCCAATTTAAATCTTTTGGCCCATAACCAGCATCATGAGTTTCAAACTATTATCCTTTATCTAACTGGTTAATTAGTCTTATTATTTATTACATTTCTCATATCTTTAAAATTATGAATTCATTCAAAAGAAATCGTTTAAAGTGATTAAATAGTAGTTCTTGTATAATAAAATGTTCAAAAAGTAGCAAAAAAAAGCATGCATGTTTTTTTTATATGTAAGTTTTGAGTTGTAAAGATTTAAATATTAAATAATATTCTATTTATATATACTTACAATTATTTGTCATACCCCAAATTTTAAATCCTAAATCCACCGCTAGATGAGGTTGAGGATGAAGATGATGAATCTCATGAGATAGAGTGATTTTTCGTGTTCTTATCTTTGGGATATGCAGTGGGATTATCAATTGTGTGTTCATTGGTGTTGAAGAAATCATTGAAAGATGTCTATTTTGGCTTTTTGGAAGAGATATGAAATAAATTTTATATGTATATTCATATCAAATGGGCAAGCACAAAAAACCATAGGCTCCAAGTCCGTGAAGACTTAACTCTAGTTGTACTTCTAAAGTCTTAGATATTGTTGTTTGGTAATTTTATTTTAAATATGTTTTATTTTTTAATGTTTGGAGAAAATATTTTGAAAAATTAAAATGGTGTGGAGCTACTGAAATAAAGGTTCTCTTATAAGTTGTTTGTTGTTTGATGTATGTGAAAATATAATGACGGTGAAGTATGTTTGACATTATTTTTTGTGGAGATCTTTTCTATTGCAAATGTCCTATTTTATAAAATTGTATTTATTTAGTCTTGCTATGGTGTTTATTTATATTAATATAATATAATACATACGTAATCATACAAATTTTGCATGTAATTATTAGGAGGGACAACAAGTATCTTTTATAGGGATAAATGACGCATCATCCATAGTTCAAGGGTGTAAACAGCTGTTGTGCAATGGATTATCACGAACGTCTTGTTAGCCCACGAGAAATAACACATCAACAATACAATAGTTTGCAATGAATAGAAGATGATAATATAGAGTAGATAATAGTGGCAACCAAAGGAAAAAACCCTTTCATTCAAAACCGAATCCAATATATATATACATGTATCTTGAATTTGAAGGATCATTACAAATGCAAAGTCAAAGGACCATGAACCTTAAAGACTTTAGAGTAATGTCCACATTAAAAGTAATAAATTTCTAACACTCCCCCTTGGACATTACGACTTGATGTACATACCTCGTTAAAAACTCGCTAGAAAAACCCAGTGGGAAAATACTAGACAAGAAAATAGTACATGACATGCAGTCTTTATTGTGTTACACTGACGACCTCATTAAACACCTTTGACTAAGAAAAACCTGTGGGAAAAAACTTAGTCAAGGAAAAAAGAGTATAACCATTGGTCTTTAGGACCCAATATTTAGGGTTGTTTTAAAGTTGTCGCTCCCCTGAAGACAATAGTCTTCCAAGCTTACGTATTCCAATACCATGAACATATCTATACTATATATAAAATGAAAGAAGTTGGCAAATTTTACAGATTTGCTATTTTCCCTCCCAAACTATTAACCAATAGAGAAAAAGAGAAAAAAAAACTAAATAACTTTTAAGTATCTTATAGAATAAGCTTCACATAAATCTTACACAATAAACTATCACAATAAACTATCTTATAATTTATATATAGGAGTAGATATGAAACAAAAGAAGCTATCTTAAATGATATGATTATATTTTAATGATATAATTAAAATTTGAAAATAATGAAATTTAAACATTGTCAAAAATTAAAATTTTGAAAATTAGTTTATAATTTTAATATATAAATGTGGAAAATAGTTTTACAATCTAAATTTCATTTTATGAAGGGTTGTAAAATGTTTAAAAGTTTGAAACTATTATAAAAATATTAAAATAATAATAAAATGTGAAATTAATAATAATAATTTCAGATTTTATTAATACTAACAATCTTAAATCAACAAATAAAATTTAAAAATTAATTCAAATATATATGTAATATTAATTGTGTAAGATATAAAAATCAATAAATTGAATAAAATTTTTTAAATAAAAATAATAAAAATATTTGATAAAATTTATTCAAAATTATTTCAAATAAATAGATATAATTAATCTAAAAATTGTTTTATAAAACTATAATATGTTCCAAAAAAATCTGAAAAATGGTTTCAAAAATATAATATTGTTTTAAAATTTAAAATCAATTTGAAACCTAAATGTATAAATATAAACTATATTTTTTTGGAATAAATATAATGCTTTTTGAACAAATCCATCTAAAAATAATGTAGAAAATTATTTATAAATTGTAAAAATAATTATAAGATACAAAGGAACAAAAATATGAACAAAACATATTAGTAAGTATAATTAATCACTTCTTAATTATTTAGAAATTAAAACTCACAAACACAAAACTATTATATTATGTTCAATTTTATTTTCATATTTAATTGTTGAATATTGATATTATCAATAAAAAATATTGATTTTTACAAATTTCAAAATAATAAGATGTCATAGATAACCTTTTAATATAACAACTTCATTATATTATTGCAAATCATATATATTGTTATAATACATAATAACCGCACATCACACGGATGTACTACTAGTTTTTCAAAAGTAGATGTAGGTAGGGATTTCGTGAACAAATCTGCAAGATTGTCACTAGAGCGTACTTTTTATATAATAATTTCACCACACACGTGGATAGAAGAATTTAGAGGCTATGTGTTTCGTTAAATTTCCTTTAACGTATCCATTACTCATTTGTGCAATACAAACTGCATTGTCCTCATAAACAACAGTAGGGGATACATCAGTTTTAGTAATGCCACATAATTCACAAATGTGTTTTATCAAAGATTTTAGCCACACATTCTCGTGAGGCCTCATATAAAGCAATAATCTTTGAGTGGTTTGAGGAAATGGTAACCATAGATTGTTTGAAAGACTTCTAAGAGATTGCAGTACCACCACAAAGAAAAGCATAACCAGTCTGGGATTTAGTATTATGAGGATCAGACATATAAACAACATCCGAGTAACCTACCAATGACTTATTTTGATTCGTGTATATAGTAAACCAAGATCCTGTGAACCTTGAAGATACCGAAAAATATGTTTAATGTCATTCCAATGTCTCATTATAAGAGAAACACTAAATCTTGCTAGTAAATTTACCGCAAATGCAATATCGGGTCTCGTAATTTGTAAAGTAAAGTAATGCACCAATTGCACTCCAGTAGGGAATTTTCGGTCCTAATATATTCTCAGTATCTTCTTTAGGTATAAATGGATCTTTATCCACTTCTAGGGATCGAACAACCATTGGTGTACTAAGTGGATGAGACTTATCCATGTAAAATCTCTCCAAAACCTTCTTCAAGTACGTTAGTGTATGAAAATTTCTTTAGGGAGGTGCTTGATTTGCAGGTCGAGACAAAATTTGGTTTTACCTAAAGTTTTCATTTCAAATTCAGTTTTTAAGTTCAAACTAGCTTCTTCAATTACCTTATGTGTTCCAATAATATTTATATCATCAACATATACAGAGATGATACAAAATCCATCTAACGACTTCTTTATAAACACACAAGGAAATGCATCATTGTTTATTTATCCCTTCTTCAGGAGGAATTCACTTAATTGATTATACCACATTCTTCCTGAATGTTTTAGGCTATATAAAGACCTTTGTAATTTGATACTATACATATTACGATTCTCATTTTTCCTCATTTGGGGAATTTAAAATCCATTGGGGATTTTCATATAAATATTTACATCTAATGATCCATATAAATATGTAGTAATGACATCCATTAACTGTATTTCCAAATTCATATTCACTGCCAGAGATATTAAGTAGCGGAACGTTATACCATCCATGACAGGAGAATATGTTTGATCGAAATCGATACCGGGTCTCTACGAGAACCCTTGAACTACTAATCTCGCCATGTACCTCACTACCTCATTATTCTCATTTCTTTTTCGTACAAATACCCATTTATATCCTACAGGGATAATATTTTCAGGGGAACATACAATAGATTCGAAGACTTTTCTTTTATTCAGCGAGTCTAGCTCAGCCTCAATTGCTTATTTCCATCTTCCAGTCTGAGCACTTCCGGCACTCAACAATTGACTTGGATTCTAGATCTAGATTATTATTTGAGATAGTAAGAGCAATCGTGGAGGCAAATATGCCGTTGACGACGATGATATTTCTATTGTAAGTTTCTTCTCTATGTATAAAATTCATAGCAACTTTGATATTTACATTAACCAGATCCTCTTTATTTCTCAAAATATTATGATCTGGTCGTTCTACAACCCTAGCATTTTGATTATTTTATGCACATGCAATGTTACCAGGATTTTCATCTTCAGGAAAAATCTCTTCGGGAGATATTTAAAGTGATTGAATATTTTTGTTAGATTTAGTTTTTCATGGATTTATATCTTTTGTATTTGTTAGTTCTTTACGCTTCGGGTGTAGAGTAGTAACATATGATATATATTTGATTTATTAGGAACTTCCACTCTTTGTGGTGCATTCACAACAGGTATATGTGATTTTGTCACTCTTTTATGATTAGTAAATGCATCTGGCAGATTACTTGCTAAATACTGCAAATTAATTATTTTCTGAACTTCCAGTTCAGTTTGATTGGTGCATGGATCTAAATATTGAAGATTTTCCACATTCCATGAAATTTCTCGGCATTCTTTTAAATTTTTACTATTATCTCCTCCTAATACCGGGAAATGATCTTCATCAAATGTGCAATCAGTAAATCTAGCTGTAAATTGATCCCTTGACATGGGCTCTAGGTATTTCAAAATGGATGGAGATTTAAAATCAATATAAATACCTAATTTTCTTTGAGGGCCCATGGAGGTACGTTGTGGTGGTGATATTGGAACATACACTGCACATCCAAAAATTCGTAGATGGGAAATGTTTGATTCTTTCCCATGCACTAGTTGTAGAGGGGAGTAGTCATGATATGTACTTGGACATATTTGAATTATGGTTGTCGCATGAATAATTGCATGGCCCCAACATGAAATGGGTAGGTTGGAATTTTGTAGTAAAGATCTAGCAATTAATTTGATACGTTTAATCAATGATTCAGCCAGATCATTCTGTGTGGACATAAGGAACCGAATGCTCCACTTTAATTCCTAATGACATACAATAGACATTAAATGGTTTCGATGTGAATTCACTAGCATTATCAATTCTGATGGATTTAATTGGATAATCGGGAAATTGAGCCCTAAGTTCAATAATTTTAGAAATGAACTTTACAAAGACATTATTTCTAATGGATAATAGACACACATGGGTCCACCTAGTGGAGGCATTAATCAAGACCATGAAATATCGAAATGGTCCTGATGCTGGATGAATTGGTCCACATATATCTCCATGAATCCGTTCAAGAAAAATAGGAGATTCAAATCCAATTTTAATACGAGAAGGTCGTACTATAAGTTTTCCTTTTGCACAAGCTTCACAAACAAATTCATTTACAGAAGGTAATCTATTGTTTGATATGTTATGTCCAATAGAATGAGATAAAATTCGACGAATCATATTTTGTCCTGGATGACTCAAACATTCATGCCATAATTTAAATAAATTTGGATCATGATTTCAAACTCATTAAAATATGGAGATTAGAAGAACATATGTATGTATAATACAACCCAATTGAGAAAGAATGAAGCTATTCGACAACTTGTTTCTGACACCCTATGAAATGAGTCATTAAGAGAAACTCTACATTATTTTTAGTGTCGGTTTCAATGTGAAAACCATTCGATCGGATAAAAAATATTTTGAATAAAATATAAAATAAACTTAGGCAAGCAATTTGGTTAATAAAAGCATCATATAGGATCACTCATTATCTCCAAACTCTTCAAGTTCAACCTTCAAAAGGTCATCATTATCAATATCCAAGTTCATGTTCGCATCAAGTATAGCATAATGAGATTCTCCTTGAGGGACTTTTCCCTTTTTGTCTTTCTATATTTTTTGGTATGCCTCCACCAAATGTTTAGGTGTGCGGTACGTGCGAGACCAATGGTCATCACATCTACACCTAAAATAAATTTGTTTTTGTTCTCCATGAGAACCAAATTTTGGTGGAGTCTTAGAATTGTCTAAACTCTTTCCACGGCCTTGAACTTGATCAATACTAATATTACCTCGACCTTGACCACCTCTATAAGGTCTATTAGGAAAACCATAGCCTCGACCTCGACTTCAGCCCCGGCCCCGGCCTTAGCCACGTCCTTGACCTCTACCTCTTCCACGTCCACCATCATTTCTATTAGTTATGACATGTGCTTCAAGCACAGCTTATGAGCCAACTGGTCTTGCATTATGATTTTTCATTAGTAGTTGGTTATGTTTTTCTGCAACTAGCAATGCAGAGATCAACTCAAAATGTGTAGTGTAATTTTTTACCTATACCGTTGCTGGAGTACAAGATTGCTCGGATGAAAGATTGATAACGTTTTTTTATCAATTCAGCCTCTGTAACATTTTGATTGCATAGCTTTAGATATGAAACAATACGATGCAGAGTAGAATTATAGTCAGTCACAGATTTGAAGTATTGAAAACGAAGATTTAACTAATCATATTGTGCTTGAGGTAGAATTATGTCTGTTTGTTGGTGGAAACGATCCTTTAGGGATTTCCACAAAACAGCAGGATCATTTTCAATAAGATATTCATTTTTCAGGTCACTACAAGAAAAATGCACATAGACAAGGGTTGTTAACCCTTGTCGGTCGTAACTATATTTCAACCCTTGTCGTAGATGGTGTTGTCGTAGAACGGTTATTAACCGTTGTCGTAGAGACCCATACGACAACGGCGGAGACAACGGTAGAGACCCATACGACAACGGCGGAGACAATGGTACGACAACGGCGGAGACAATGGTTCTATACCGTTGTCTCTTCTATCTATGACAACGGTAGGACAACAATTAATAACCGTTGTCGTAGAATCACTACAAGAAATTCGCCATGCCACGTTGGCAAAGTGCTGATGTCATCATGCCACATCATCATGCCACAACATCATAGTACAGTAATTGAAGTGCTGATGCCAACATGCCACATCATCAAAGTGCTAATGTGTGGCAAAGTGCTGATGTCATCATGCCACGTCATCATAGTACAGTAATTGAAGTGCTGATGTCAACATGCCATGTCATCATGCCACATCATCAAAGTGCTGACACATCATCATGTCAAATATTGCGCGTTGTCTAGGATTCGAACTCGAGTGACAAGGTGGTACTCCAACCACTAGACCACTAGTTGTTTATGTAGTAATATTCTACATGCATTTCTTTTATTTCAATTTTTGATATTTTTCAATTTTCTATTATCACATACTTTTTGTTAATTTTTGTTATTTGTATTTTTAATATATTTTAAAAGGTTAAAAAAATATATATAATTAGAAGATTAATGACTAATTAATATGTTTAGTAATGTTTAATCTAATTTCATTTTAAGACAATTATAAAATATACTAGTGCATATTTTTAATATATTTTTATAAAAATACTATTTTTTAAAATTATGAGTTTGTTCATATAAGATAATATTAATGCAAATAATAAGATATATATATATATATATATAATTGGAAGATTAATGACTAATTAACATAAGATAATATAAGATAGTATCATAAAATAATTAAACTTTTCAAATTTAATTTAATCAAAAAATAATTAATATTATCACATATTTTTTGTTAATTTTTATTATTTGTATTTTTAATATATTTTAAAAGTTTAACAATATATATATATATAATTGTATGATTAATGACTAATTAACATAAGATAATATAAGATAACATCATAAAATAAATAAACTTTTCAAATTTAATTTAATTAAAAAATAATTAATATCATCACATATGTTTTGTTAATTTTTATTATTTGTATTTTTAATATATTTTAAATGGTCCACAATATATATATATATATATATAATTGGAAGATTAATGACTAATTAACATAAAATAATTAAACTTTTCAAATTTAATTTAATTAAAAAACAATTAATATTATTACATATTTTTTGTTAATTTTATAAAGTACCATTAATCGGTAGCAGAGATGACGAGAGAGAAGTTCTTGGGGGGAGTCGAAGATGTCGTTGCCGGATTGGAGACTCAGACGCGGCGGTGGTGGAGCGGCGTCAGAGGAGGCGGCTGTGGGTGGAAGCTGGGCGTGGGTGAGATTGGGCAGTGTTTGTGGATTCTTTTTTAAGAGAGAGATCAAGTAATTAATATATTATATTAATATCTTATAATAATATGTGTCCTTGTCAAATTTTAAGTTTTGTATATATATACATTAATATTAGAAAATATATATACATTAATATTAGAAACTCTTTTTTTATATATACTAATTAATTTGTATTCAATCTTATTTCTATTCTATTTATAATTAGTTTTAAGTAATCTAGCTTTTATTTGTGTTTCATTATTTCTTAATTAATTAATCAGCATTTTAGTTTAATTTTCAAAATAATTTTTGGTTTATAATCTGTTGTACATATTTTCTAAAATTTCTTTATAATGAAATAAAATTTAATTCAACAATATATTGCATTTCTTCTTTCATTTAAAAAAAAATTGTAATATTTGACTTTTTTAAAAAAATTAATTAAATTAGTGTACGACAATGCTTCTACGAGGCTACGACAACGTTAGAAAACAACCCTTGTCTATGAGAGAATTTTTCGGGCAAAGACAACGGTTCCGTCTACGACAATGGCAGTTTAGACTACGACAAGGGTTTTTTACACATCTATGACAACGACAAGTTCAAACCCTCGTCTATGAGAGATTTTTTCAGGCAAAGACAATGGTTCCGTCTACGACAACGACAGTTTAGACTAAGAAAGGGTTTGAGAGAATTTCTTGTAGTGGGTCCAGATTGAGGTGGTGTTGGAGAAAAATCAGTGCCTTTGCCTTCAGGGCAGGAGTGGATTGAGAACCTCAAACAATTGTTTCACTTAAATCAAAGGAAGCTAGGTGAATCTCAACGTCAAAGGCCCTAGTCAAATAATTGGTACCATCAAGGGAAAGCTCGGAGAATTCTCTCTCTGTAATATCAGACATTTTCAAATTCTACAAAATTAAATTTAAGATATTATGTTATGGTAATTATCTATCTTATAATGATAAATATTCACTTTATAGGATAAATACACGTACATATCCAAAATCCCATAAAAATGAGCCAATTAACAAATATAATCTATGTATTAATTAAACAAACTCGGAATGTAATTAAATTATAATTGTCAGGCCTTGCAAAATCACGAGTAGAATGAATCAAAAATGTATTTTACCTAAATAATTATTAATGAAACATGTGCGATCAAAAAAGACATAGAATACTTATCTTGAACACAAACAACTCCAATCAAGAAACTTTAAAAAGATTATTTTAAAAACAAACATTAGGTAAGATTAACATAAGATTAAATATAAACTAATATTATAATATTAAATGCATGGGTCTGCAGATTACATTCTGGGTAAATGTTTAGAATTTGGTCAACTAAACAAATCAAAATAAAAAACAGAAAATTATAAGACAAACATCTAAAATGCAAGCCATAATTAAAAAAAAACACTTGACAATCAATTGTAGCATATTAACTTGGATCCAAACATTCTTGGGTAAAAACATTCAAATTCATGAGATGGATGTTCATGATAAACAAAGCCTATTACTGAATGAGTTTCGCATTATCTATACTACCTTCATTTTGTTTATATATTATTCTCCCAAAATAAGGCCAAAAACTCATACATATTCCAATGTATATATAAATATGTATATATAAGGACACTCATGGATAAAAAAACTTTTCTTGGAACTATAGGCCCACACTATTAAACAAATGATGATGTTGGCCGAGGAGTGAAAATAAATGAGGACATGGGTCCAGAAATACCCGTCACAAGTTGGCCACAAAATACATTAGTACAAATATTTTATCATAAATTTCAACCACCATCAATAATTGAAACATGATTAATTTAATAAAAAATAATAAGAAATGGTATGATTTGTTGTTCATGAATATCCAGACTTTATTACTATATAAGCTTCAACTTATTAGATTCATGATGGTCTGTTGAACAATGTTATGCTAGAAAATCAAGTAAATAAATCGATTGAACAGTACTGTTCTACCTCCCAAAATCAAGTAAATAAATCGATTGAATAGTACCTACCGTTCACCAGGGAGGTAGAACACTCGTGCTGATAACGTGTTGTAAAATGGATTATCACGAACGTCTTGTTAGCCCACGAGAAATAACACATCGACAGTACAATAGTTTGCAATGAATAGAAAATGATAATATAGAATAGATAATAGTGGCAACCAAAGGAAAAATACATGTACCTTAAATTTGAAGGATCATTACAAATAAAAAGTCAAAGGATCATGAACCTTAAAAACTTTAGAGTAATGTCCAAATTAAAAGTAATAAATTTATAACAACTGCAATTTCATTTTAACTGACAATTGGAATTTTATTGGTGTTGAGCTGAACCCATTGTTACAGAGAGACTTTCAATAGGCTTTAGGCCTGTGTTTATAAAATGGGCTCACTTATAATTAGTATGAGCTCATGCCCAATAAGTATAAGGCCCAGTTCACTTATATTCGATCCAGGTTAAAATTGCCAATTCAATTTGCATTTCGAATTAATCCAGTTACTAGTTTGTTTGACCCGACCCTATTAGATCAAGCGATCAACTCTCTCTCTCCCTCCCCTGGTGACATCAAATTATTAGCTTAGGGCTTTTCTTCGGTGCTTGATCATCTTCCATTCTTCTTCTGCAATTTTAGGTATGTTTCATATATGTGTATTGAAATCCTTTTAGTCCCAAAAGATATTTATTTTTCCATTATTCATGTTTTAAGAGAGAAAAAGCTTTGACTTCTACTTTTGGATATTGATGTTGAACTTGGTGTTCTGTTTTCTTAATGCATTGCTGAAATTGAAGAAGTTTTTGATTACTGTGGAGCGCAAGATGGATTTGGTAACGAAGTACCAGGTGATTTTCCTTAAAATATCGATCAATCTACTGTTTTAATTTCAGCTTTACTTCTTAAAGATTGATAAATGGACTTCGATGCAACTTTCGTTCAATATTTTGTCATCCTTTTTTATTGCTTTTTATCTTCAAGTTTTGTGTGCTAATAATGCCTTGACAGTTTAAGCTTTCCTTCTCATATTTATATATTTATTTTTTGCGTTTGTGCATTTTGATTGTTGATGCAGGGTGTTGTGGGGCGTGTTTTTGGAAATGAAAATTCAAGCTCAAATGATGACAGGTGATTGCTTTATGCTTCTTCTGTTCAATTGATGATGCATACATGCATAATATATGTGATGCACGCCACTCAGAATAAGCTGCATTTAACTGTATTCTTGTTTGATCTAGTACGAATAGAAAAACGATGACTAATTAACTAATTAATTTTGGATAAGACAATAGCTAAAGATTCCAATGATGATTACTGTTGGTTTGGGGTTCTTTTCTGTTTTATTTATTTGGTAGAGTTTATATTTAGTGTTCTTCGATTGCAACCCCACTGGTACTATAACCTTAAGATTGGAAAATTTTTATATCCTGCCTAATTATTAGGCGACTATATTTAAACAGAATTCAGATATTTGGTTTTCTATCATCAGTTAGATTCTGAAAGGGGGTTCCTGGATTTTAGAATGCCATTTCTTATATTTTCTTGTTTGGTAAGTTTTCTTGCAACCTGCATTGGTACAAGAACTTTTACTGAGGAAAAGAAAACATAATGGTAAGTAAGACAATTTTGATTGTTTGGTTGGTATAAGGATGGGGAAAAACTTGAAGAGAAGTTTTGTGTAATTGGGAAACAAAAGCCTAATGTAAAGGATTTTTTGCTCATTGCCTACATCCTCCCTATTTTCTTCAGTGGACAACAAGACAAGCTTGGGATGTTAATTTCTTTCTGATTTCCTATTGACATATGCTTTCTTTTTCATCATAGAAACCCTTTAAGAAAGTAGAGCATCAATGTTTTTTCTTTTCCTGTTTTCTGTTTCTGTGAATCATTCATAATTTCAAATAAAAAAAATAAATCATGAAAAGGGTGGTTAGTTGTATTTGGCTTGCTTTTTTAGTTTTGTCAATTGCCTAATTGGTATGTACACCATCAGTGCTTCCAGTAGTACTATATTTTGGAGGCCTCTTTACAATGTAACTGAGGGAGGACAGAAAAGAAGCTGAAGACATGTCACAACAGAATTAGAAAAGTTTTTTAAATATATTCTACCTCATTATGCTCCTTTGATTGAGCAGTTCGATAAATTTCCCTTTCTACTATGCCCTTGCAATAATCAAACTTTTTCATGGCTCTTATTGATAGGTATGTTGAGCGGTTGCTTGATCGCATTAGCAATGGTGTGTTGGCTGAGGACAGGAGGAGTGCCATGGTTGAACTTCAATCAGTTGTTGCAGAAAGTCATGCTGCACAGTTAGCTTTCGGAGCAACAGGTTACTTCTTTTTTCTTAATGGAACTGCTAGTCTTTACTTTTTTTTTTTTTTTTTTTTCATGTGTGTTGTCATTTATGCTGTGATCTGAATTTTAATGCAGGATTTTCTGTAATGTTTAGTGTCTTAAAGGAGGAGCGCAATGATGTAGAAATGGTTTGAGTCCTTTTTCTGCCTTATTCTAAGATTTTACTTATGTCTGTTATTTAGTTCCCCATAATATTTAGTGTTGTGGTCTCCAAGTTACACCGGTTGGTGGCAACTTCGCCATCATACTTCTATCATGTTGAGTACAATTCAATCAGGCGTGCATACATGCACTCATATATCTCTCCAAGGAAGTTTCATTGAATTAAGATCATCATCACTTTCTTGTCTTCAGTTTCTGTGTTTTAATCAAAAGCTAAAATGGCTTTCCGACATTACCTGTGGCTATACTTGTTCTTTGCCTCACAAAGTTGCAACATTCAGCTTCTCATAAAGCACTGGTTTCGTGTTAACAGTTTTACTTGCTGGTCTTCTCTGGTACAAATGTTTTTAGTATCTTACGTCGCTATGGACCTGGATTAAATTTTCTTTGTGAACTCCACAGTCAATTGAGATTGTGTTTAGCAATTAGCTTATATTTGATTTGTTTTCTGTAGTATTTATCAAATGTGCAGTTTCTACTTGTGTTTGGGTTTACTATTAATTTATTGATCTTGATTTGCTTGATGCTTTTCATTCTCATTCGTGCATGAAGATCCGAGGAGCCATAGAAACTCTTGTAAGTGCTGTTAGTCATATCCAGCATGCAAAATCATCAAAGAATGAGGTTCAGCCAGCATTGATGAACAGTGACTTACTTTCTAGGGAAGTAGAAAACATTTCTCTTCTTCTGAGTCTTCTGGTAAGTGTGGTTTCTGATATTCTGGAAGTGACTGAGCTTGGATTATGCTGTCCATGATTGCTAATTTGATACTTTGCAGTCAGAGGAGGATTTCTATGTACGGTATTACACGTTACAGGTGTTGACAGCTCTTCTAACAAATTCTCGGAATAGGTATTTCAATTCATTTTGTTTTAGAATAGTATTCACTCTCTTAAACAAATCTAATGCCATTCCATTGGATAATTATACAGGCTGCAGGAAGCTATTCTGACAATTCCTCGTGGTATTACAAGTCTAGTGGATATGCTCATGGATCGTGAGGTATCTTGATGGTATACTAGATTAATTCTTCTTGTTTCAACTATTCTGATTGATGTTTAATTTAAACATGTCTGTATTTTTTTAAGGTTATACGCAATGAGGCATTATTACTTCTCACATACTTGACTCGTGAAGCTGAGGTGAGTTTTCTTCTCTATTGGCCCATGTAAATCCTTTATATGTTTAGCTGCTGGAAGTCCTCATTAATTCTTTGTTTGTTTTTGTGGGTATTCAACTTGATATTTATCATTCAGGAAATTCAAAAAATTCTGGTCTTTGAAGGTGCATTTGAGAAGATTTTTAGCATCATCAAAGAGGAAGGTGGTTCAGAAGGAGGAGTAGTTGTACAGGTGTTTATATTCAACACCTAGATTTAGTCTCATGCTATGTATGGTACTGCTTATCAGAAAAATTATAATCTACCTATATGTGTTCACTGTTTTTGAGAGTCTGGTCGTCTACATCTTTCAAGTGTTACTGGTTATGATAGTCCTGGATTTTGGGTGTGTGCCTGTGGGATGAATATAGTTGTTAACAGGACACCTTTTGACCATCCTGCTCATTGGTTTTGCAAACAGGACTGTGTGGAGCTGTTGAACAATCTTCTCCGGAATAATGCCTCAAATCAGGTTTCTGCTCTTCATATCATTTCAGTTTTCCTCAGGCTTTTTTAATGGAATATTATAATTTAAGAAATACATTAAATATTTGCGGTGTTTTTCATAACATTTATGTGAATAGGCAAAGTCGCCGCTGGTATAGGTGACTACGCTTTTTTTTTCAAATTTTTCTTTTTAGGACTAGATTCACCTGTGGTATGGGCGACACAAACACACACACACACACACACACACAAAAGGACTAAGTCACCTATGGCCTAAGGGATAGGCGAGGTGGGCAACTTGATTTTGCACATATCTATCAGTAAAGTATTCAGGCATGTACACATGTAGGTACATTAATTTCTAATACTTAATTTATATAATATGTTTTCTTTTTTTTTTTTTTTAAATAGATTTTGAAAGATTTTTTTAGAATTTTATATATAAATATATATTAACTATATAGTTAATTAACTATTTAAATTCATATACACTACATTATTAATATATATATATATATATATATATATATATATATCAATATATTTCACTGTATTTATCAATATTTATTCTATTATAAGTATACAAATTTAGTTTTTGCTATATAGTTTCCTTTTATGTTTTTATTAGATCAGCTATAGTTTTTTAATTATTGTAAATACTTTAATTTATTTTTATATGTTAATATATAAAAAAGATTCTATTAATTTAAACACTCACACATCATATATAATTTTTGACAAATATTAAATAAATATACTAGTAGTTAAAAAAAATTGCATGACTTTTATTGTAAAATAAAAAATATAAAAATTTATAAATCGCCACATTGGGTGACAATTTCACTAAATCGTGACCCAAGGTGAGGTTTTATAAATTTTTACTACCTTTAATTTATATTTTTAATACATATTTAATGTATGCTTATTATTATGTTTCAATGTATTCATTTATACAGTTCGGAATTATATATTTAAGCTTACAAAGTTTAAATATCTCATGTATATACATATATTTATTTGTAAAATGTTAAAAAAAGTTTTCAAAATCTTATAAAAAAGGAAAACAAATTATGTAAATTAAATATTAGAAATTAATGTACCTACATACATATGCATGCATACATTATATATAGATATGTGCAAAATCAAGCTGCCTATAGGTTGCCTATCCCATAGGCGACTTAGTCCAATATATATTTGGTGTGTCATCTATACCACAACTTCACTTATTCTCATAAATAATCCAAAAGGCACCACAAATTATTTAAGTTTTTTTTTTTTTTTTAAATTACATTAAAATTTTCATTAAAGAAGCCTTTTCCTCAATGGCTACATTATAGATGGATTTTCTTACAACATCTAAAATGTGGTATAGGGACTGCTTAGAGAAACAATTGGCTTTGATCCACTGATATCAATTTTGAAGCTCAGAGGAAGCACCTATAAATTCACACAGCAGAAGGTTAATTCTTTTCTTACTGCAAGCTTGACATTATTCTGCTAGAAGATGCTGTCATGCAAGTGTTAGTTCTAACTTATTATTTTAATCAACTGATTGCCAGTAGACAGTCAATCTACTCAGTGTGTTGGACACTATATCTTTGCTACTACATGCTGATCCACAAACTAATCCTGGAAAAGACACCAATGGGTTGGCAAATAGAACAGTTCTGGCACAGGTTAAATGTTTAAGTTCTCTCAACTCTAAGAATAAAAATGGAAAAATTCTACAATCTTATTTTGCATTAGGCTTACAAATATTTTTTTGTTATTGTAGAAAAAGGTGTTGGATCATCTTTTAATGCTGGGAGTTGAGAGTCAGTGGGCTCCTGTTGCAGTTCGTTGTATGGTGAGATGACTGTTTCTTAACATTTTCTGGTCCAATGCATTGTCATTCTCTCCGGAATTGTTCTATCAAAGACGGATTTTGCTTTACTAGTGCAGAAGTGGAAGCTTCTTTTGAAGTAATGTTTTTTAAACCTTACTTTGATCGTAAGGGTAATTTAATTAGAAAAATTATGGAAAATTGGCTACATGTTATTTGGAGTTGTATTGCACCATAAAACAAGTTGGACAATTTGAATTTAGATAAGCTTTCAGGGGTTATCAGATGGTTTTGTGGGAAGGTGGTGAACTTGTAAGATGACATACACTATGTTAAGATTGATCAAACTTGAAAGAGCTAGAAGTGCTTATTAAATGTAAACGAGGAATTCTTTCTACTTTTTGAACAAGATTTTAAGTGGTTGGCATCTTACTTTTTGTTACTTATGATTTCTTCTGAAGTATTCTGTAATACTTTGCAACATCTCGTAACTCTATATAGCAATGTCTTTACTAGAGGAATGATTTAGCCTTTTAGTCCTACATGCTTGTTGTGGTTGACCGGCTTCTCAATCATGTGCTAAGATTATAAAGTTCTGGATACTTTCTAAAAGTGTGAAGTTCATTGGAAGTTCTATGACAATTTCAGGCACTCCGATGTATAGGTGATTTAATTGTTAATCATCCAAAGAATCGTGATGCTCTTGCAAGTAAAGTACTTGGAGAGAAGCCACATGTTGAGCCTGCCTTAAATTCTATCCTTGGGATTATTTTGAGGACTTCTAGCATGCAAGAGTTTATTGCAGCTGACTATGTTTTTAAGAACTTTTGTGAGGTATGTATACTATTCTTGAAGTTGGTTATTCTGTTTATGAGCAAGTGTGCATTATATGCTATGATGAGCAAGTGAGCCAATTTTCATCAATAATAATGCTTTCTCAATTGAATGTGTATGCTTCTGATTGTGCCTTCATATAATTCCTTATCAACATCCATAATATACCAATTCAGAACAGTTTGTTTTTATTTTTTGATTCATCTTTGTTTTAATTTTTCAATCCATATTTATGTCATTCTAAGTTTATTTCACTTACAATTCTTTATGTGCTTTAATGATCTGGCAATTTGGAACAGAAAAATCCTGATGGCCAGACAATGCTTGTTTCAACCTTAATTCCTCAACCACACTCAATGATGCATTCTCCGCTTGAGGAGGATGTTCATATGTCATTTGGCAGGTTATATATACATGTATTTTTTTCAAATCTCTACTGGACCCTGCCTTTCAAATCTCTAATTAGACGTTTAAAAGTTCTGATTCTTGCAGCATGTTATTGCATGGCTTGGCATTGAGCGAAAGTGATGGTGATCTTGAGGTAATGCTTTCATGTGAATTTAATTTTTGGCTTATTCTTGTTGGGAGAAGTTTCCTTATATATCAATCTGGGTTGAATTTGGCATCTTTCGAGTTAAAATCCCCACTTTATTCATGAATTTTGCGATTAGGGAATATCTGGCCTTTTTTAGATCTTTTCTGCATTAGAATACCTGGACTCTCATTTCTTGTATCTACTCTTTAAAAATAACAGAAATCTGTTATTCTTAGGCTCCTTGGCATTATTGTGCTTTAGTAGGAACAGAATAGTGTGCTTTAGTAGGAACATAATATAAGTATGGATGTTGAATCATAATTTGGAAATTGGATGTTTGACTTTTACTTGTAGTCTTAAAGATTATTCTCGGTTATCGTAAGTGCCCACCTTATTCACCATCTGAAATACCAAGGATACAAATGTAAAAGGGGTTTGTGAATTTTATGCTAACCTCATTGACTACGTCTACCACAGATGATATTTATAAGCTTCATTTTGTTAAATTTGTGCAGACTTGCTGCAGGGCTGCTAGTGTCCTATCACATGTTTTGAAGGATAATATTCAATGCAAGGAAAGGGTACGGAATTCCATTTCATGTACGCATGATATTATCTACATCTGTTTTTTGAGCTTCAATATTCATTGAAAGTGCTGAGTTAAGGTTGATTCTGAAGAGTTAATGGGCATTCTATCTAAGAGCTGAAGTCTAATACAAGATCTTTCTTCTTAGTATGATAATGAAAGTTGATGCAGGTTCGTCAAGTTGAACTTGAAGCACCTATGCCATCATTGGGAGGTCCGGAGCCTTTGATGCATCGTATTGTGAAGTACCTACCACTTGCGTCTTCCATGAAAAGTAAAGATGGAAAAGCTAGCAGATCTGGTTCTATGTATCTTCACCCAGTTATCTTAAAACTGCTAATTATTTGGCTCTTTGATTGTCCAAGTGCTGTTCAGTGCTTTCTCGATTCACGTCCTCATCTAACATATCTGCTTGAGTTAGTTTCAGATCAAAGTGTGACTATATGTGTGAGGGGATTGGCTGCTGTACTCTTAGGAGAGTGTGTAGTATACAATAAAACCAGCAACACTGGAAATAATGCTTTTGGCATTGTCGATGTCATAAGCCAGAAAATTGGGCTTACATCATACTTTTCAAAGTTTGATGAAATGCAGAAAAGCTTGCTTTTCATATCTGCAAAGCCAGGTCTAACCCCTAAACCATTGAGTAGATCAAATGCTGCTAGCATGTCTGAAATTGAAGACATTGAAGAAGATGAGACGAATGATGAGAAGTGTGATAAGCATCCAATGCTTGCAATGGTGCTTGATTCACAGTTTGTTGACTTTGTGAAGAGATTAGAGGCTAATATTAGAGAACAAATTGTAGAAATATATAGTCATCCAAAGAGCCAAGTGGCTGTGGTCCCTGCAGAACTGGAACAGAACACCGGGGAAAGTGATGGGGAGTATATCCAACGGCTGAAAAGATTTGTGGAGAAGCAATGCCTTGAGATTCAGGTATTTTTTTGATGAATTTGTAATGTGATATCGTAAACAACATTTTGTCTGTAATTACAGAATATGTAGTATTTAATTTCATCATTTTATAAACTTGGCTTCTTTTGTGTGTGTCAAATGCTCATGGACTGAGGTTTTCTAAAATTAGATATTTTTTTTACCTTTTGCAAGGACCTTTTAAGTCGAAACGCTACACTGGCTGAGGACCTGGCAAAGACAGGTGGGAAGGGCTCATCCCAGCTCAATCACAAAGGTAGCAGTGTCTCGGAAAGAGTTGAAGTCGAAACCCTGCGTAGAGATCTTCATGAGTCGTCCCAACTATTGGAAACCCTCAAAGCAGAGAAGGCCAAAATAGAAGCTGAAGCATCAATGCATCGAGACATGGCCAGTAAAATGGAGTCTGATCTGCAAAGCTTGTCGGATGCATATAATAGTCTCGAGCAGGTTAATTATCAACTAGAACGTGAAGTTAAAGCATTGAAGAGCGGTGGATCAGTGGATATTGAGGCGATAAAAGCAGAAGCAAGAGAAGATGCCCAGCAGGAGAGTGAAGCCGAATTGAATGATTTGCTCGTTTGTCTTGGCCAAGAGCAGAGTAAGGTGGAGAAGCTGAGTGCAAAACTAATAGAGTTGGGAGAGGATGTCGATAATTTGCTCCAAGGCATTGGAGAAGACACCGGAATTCAAGAAGACGATGATGATGACGACGAACAAGATTGATTCTTCTTTGTATGTTGACTTCTTTAACCTACTCTTTTCACCTGTGCTTGTTAATCTTTGTTGTGCTAATATTACTTGCTAACTAACTGTACAGTGTTGCAATAATTTATGATGTCTAAATTTAGAAGGAACTTGGATTCTATTGCCAGCTTTGAGACGTTTTTTTATTTTTTTAGCAAAATGCAACGTGTCATGCCAGTTGCCAAAGTTGTCTTTGGCATTTTTTCATTGTGTAATGCGAACACTGTTGGATTAATAGGGGTGAAGTATTGAACCTGAATCGGACATGAATAGTTACTGCATAAATAGGTCAGGACAAATCAGTCTGAATATATTACATGATGCAATAATAATATTCAAAACAACAAAAATTAAAAATAAATAAATTACATTTAAACATAACAAAATTTAAAAATAATAACTTATAAAACACATGATACATTATTTCTCTTCTATTTTTTCTTATTTTGAAACTAATGCATAATGGTTTCACTGTAAACATTTCTAAATAGATCATTTTCAATAATCAATATGAAACTCAAGACGGGGGGTGGGGAGACTTTGCACAGACAAGCTCTTGAGCTCCCTACCAATCACATATACAATAAATCAACAACAATGAGGAAAAAAATAAAGAGCAAGAAAATAAAATTAAGACTTCTTACTTTGAAACTAAATGGAGAAGAAATTCAGAGAGAAAGAGAGAATCTAAAAACAAACGTCAGGTTTTTGGTCGATTGTGATTTGTTAGATCTATCTACACACGTAAGAAAACTTTGAGAACCGGAGTTCGCAATTTTCTTTTATTTTTTTAATTAAAACTATGAAATTATAAAAATATGCCGATCTTTTTGCAAATTTTCAGGGTTACATGAGATCTTCTATTACAATTGGTGTTACATTTTATATTTCAAAATATTCATCACATGTCACATGTATTCAATGACATCATTATTTAACACATGACGTGTTATACCCAAAGAAGTTAATGATCTCACAAGCTTGTTATACAATAAAGTACCAAAAAACTCTATCCCCTTAAGCTGCAACATAAGTTGCCGACCTGCTAAACAGACCGCACAAGTAAGACCGAGCTTTGAGGAAGATCCCAGTCTGGCCACAACCCGACCTCGAGCCCAACATTGGCACAACACAAGCAAGAAAGGAAACAACCGACTTTGGAGGTTAACCGACCTCAAGCCCCTGACACTAGACAGGAAAGTGTCAGAAGGTCAGCCACCAACCCCCATCCAAGATCATGTCTAAGCATATAGCCAATCACATCATCATTAAATGCAAGCATGGTGATCCTCTCAAATTAAGGGATTATGACACTAAAACTATCCTAACCTCCACCACTATAAATAGAAGGTCATTTATTGTAGGAAGGGGACAATTGAAAAAATCATAAATACTAAGAAAAGAGATAAAAGGAGGAGGGAGTTGAGCTCTTTTTGGGGACATTTGTTTGACCGACCAAATCTGACACAAGCAATAGAAGCAAAGGTCCTTGGGATTTAAATGCACCTACACATCTTGAGTTTATATCAAAATCACATTGATCAATCTTTATAAACTCTATTATTATTTAAGGATCCACCTTAAATACTTTGATTGTGTGACTATAAAAACTTTTATGGTTTTTACATGTGAATAATTTGGCGCTAGAAGGAGGAGGCATTTTGTCGTTAATAAGCCAGAAGAACACCTAAAAGACAACAAGAGATGGGAGAGGCCAACAGCTCGTAGGTATTTCGAGCCATAAAGGATCAACCACTAGCTAAAGGGGAAATCCCACCTCCAAACCTTGACCAGGTGGGTACAAGCAGACGACCAGATCCTGATCGGCAAGGCGCCAACCAAAAGATACCCCGCCAACCTAAGAACAAATCAGGCATATCATAGATTGCCTTGAAACCAAATATGCCGAACACCCGACCATTCGACCTCCACAAAGAAGGATGCCAGATGAAGGCGCCCATATGAGGATTAGCGGCCAACCAGAAAAAAGGGCCGCTAACCAATCACTTCAAGAGGAGAGACACCGGGGATAGTCGATCACCGGCTTCTCTTCAACAAAGGTTATGGACTCACGTACCCAAGCGACCAGGAAAACAACGTCACTCCAAAAGCTTCTTCGAAAGGTTGGGTGTTGGTTCAGCAAAGACAACACGAGAAGCTAGACGAGCTCTGGATTTCGAAGTAGAATATGTCACGAGAAGAAACGAACAGTTCCTCGCGGATAGAGTGAGAGAGTCGTCCATTAGCCAATAATGACAGAATGATGAGGAACATGATCTAAGGAGGCGGTTGGCCAAGATCGAAGTCAGAAACCCGACCCACTGTGGAAAAAACTTGGGCCCAACCATCCCCGTTCAAAACATGCATTTTTGGGAGCCAACTCTAGCTAAGTTCAAAATACCCCAAATCGGTACATACAACGGGGAGACCGACCCAAATAGTAACCTAGACAAGTATCTGTCATGGATGGTATAGACACATAAATTTAATGTCCAATTACACTGTGTCATGTGTAAGATAATATGTGAAATATTGATTTATATTTATTTTGGGGATTAATTATATATAATTCCTAAATTAAATAATCAAATTAATTGATATTTCATACATATTTCGTTAGCCAATCAAAAGTCGCCACATGTCAAAATGTTGTAGATAATTATCAAATTAAATTTGATAATTATCACAAGTGTAACACCCCGTTTTCAAGAAAACTTGCATTGCATATTTTATAAAATTTCTTTTAGTGTTAAATTATGAATGATTTAAGTATGAGATCTTATATTACTTAAATTTATGTTTTACGAATTATGTTATGATCAACAATTTTAAAATTTTTATGATCTAATATCTCTTTCGAAATTTTATGGGTTTTTGCAGGATTGCTCACGGAGGAAACCGAGCTTGATCTCAACTCACTCGACAAACATGGATGAAAGTAAAAAGATAAGATACTAGATAAGTTTAAAATAATATTAGGTTTAGATGCTAGACATACTCGTTGTGTTATGAATGTTCTTGTGTAAGTATGTTGTTGCTATAAGTATTCTATGCTGCAGCTGTAGGTATTTTTCTGCTGCTGCTATGTGTATTTTTCCTGTTGTTCGAGAATTTTCGTAGCCTTGTAGAAGTTGAATTAGGCTAAACCCTTTTACCACAGTCTAGTATATGAAGTGTAGAATATGAATATTAAGTTTAAAAAGATTTGGAGTTAATCTCAATTTACTATGAATTTTCAAATAAGACCCTGTTTCGCAGCATAGTCATTCTGTTTTTAGGTCTAAATCAGATAATTTTCTTGAACTGTATCCTTTGATTTTATGTATGATCTTTTAATATGTTTTAGAACCAGTTCTTAGGTATGTTCATAAATTTAGTATGCATTTTTTTGAGTTTTGTACGATTTATGCCGAATTTTACAACATAACCTGTTTTCTGTATAGACCATGTCCTGTTCTCAGTCTAGTTCTAAAATTCGTAACTATTTATTTGAATCATATTTATAAGCCATAATTTACTATGTTATATTAATGACTCTTAATAATATGATAAAATTTACCATGTAATTTTTGGAACCTTATGCGATTTATGGTGATTTTTGCAAGAAAGTCTGTTTTTAGCATATATTATGTTCTGTTTTCAGCCTATTTAGAAAATTCATAACTAATTATGTGAACTTATTTTCAGTTGATATTTTTATATGTTATACTTGAATGTATTGTCTGACTTCTGTAAAAATATGAAAGTATTTCATTAATCCTATAAGATATGGTGAATTTTTCATTGAAGGCTGTTTTTCAGCTGAAATTGAAGTGAAAAACTAGTTAAATGGGAGATTTTTAATTCTTTGTACAAGCAGTTAAACTTTATGAATTTTCAGTATGTTATACTAAAAGAAGGTAGGTGATTATATGAATAATATTGGGATTTTAGGAATTATATATAAATTATTACATTTTTATGTGTCATTTTATGACCAAAATTGCTAATTTAAGTGACTAGAAAGCATATCATAAACATGTTTTGATTTATATGTTTAAATGATTTATCTATAATATGATCATATTTATTTTCCATATATGAATTAATAGACTGAAGAATTATATATATGTTGAGCGTAGTTCGAGACGGTCGGTGGATCCAGAGATATCCTCGTAAAGTCAAATCTATCGGTTACAAGTGGGTAACTTCTACTCTCTAATATATGATGATAATTGAATTGATAAGTTATGAATGAAAATCTACGATTGAAGTCCGTAGCTATAACCAGTATGTAACTTCCATATTGGGCAACGACCATAAGGGTGAAAGTGTTTAGTCTATGAAAGCGACCATAAGAGCGAGAGTGTCTGGTCTATGCAAGGTTTAGTGGGCGAGCGACTCCCATATTCCTCTATGAAAGCGAGGTTTAGTGGGTGAGCGATTCCCACATTCCTCTATGAAAGCAAGGTTCAGTGGGCGAGCGATTCCCACATTCCTTTATGATTATGGTCTAGGGTGAGCGTACCCAAAGGGCATGTAGTACTTGCTTAATAATTTAATTGCTTCAATGTATTAGACAGGAAAGTTATCCCACTGGGATCCCTCTCTGAAGGTGTCTAATGATGTTTTTTATATTCTTCAGGCTCGGTAGACGATGACGTGGACGTGTAGCAGGCTGGACTGACTTCTCACTGTCACTTTAAAGTAGATATGATAGAACCATATTTCCTTATGAAAGCAATATGCTATTTAAACATGTATTGTATGAAAAACGATGGGCCTAGACTTATCTCCTGTTGCATATATATGTATGTTTTGTTATGTTAATTCATTTAAGTTTTTGGTTTGAACATTTTTTCCTAGAAATGTGGGTGAAGCACGACTAAACTTGATTAATAGTTGATATATAACTATATATATGTTATTTTTTAAAATAATAATAACAATAATAATATTTAGTTATCGTATTTTCATATAAGCCTTCCATTGTATATTAAAAAGTAATTATGATTTCTTTAGTTCCTAAATAAGTAAATGGTGACGACTTATTTCCAATTAAAAGGGGAATGTGGCGCCACAACAAGGATATCAGATATGATCAAGTCAGGATGTACCAATCAAACAGAGTTTTAGAGCTATTGCAATTCTACTTCCGGATATGATCAAATAATGGTGGACCAATCAAATCATTCCACTCCTACTTTGAAGTCTATCGGATTCCCTATTCTACATCTATAAATAGGGTCTCAAATTCAACATTAAAAAATACAATTACATAGGAAATTGAAGAGTTCAAGAGCTAGAGGAATTCTCTCCAACGATCTTCAAAGGCAATTCAAGTTCTTCAACGATTTTCAAGGTGATATTCAAGTTCTCCAATGAGATTTAAAGCGATCTTCAAAGTATTGAAGAGGAAAGCTATAAGAATGACGTTCAATTCGAGATCAAGATATTAAACCCTTCGATTGGCGTTTCTCAAATCAAAGATCGTCAAATTCAAAAGCAGTCTTCACAACTGTTCATTCAAGAAATTCAAATTTGAAGAAACTTTGACTAAAGTCAACCCCAAATATTGAAGAGAATAATCAAGGGATTCATGAGATTGTAACCTAAGATTTAATTTCAATTTGATAAATTCCATTTGTACAAATATTTTGTGTTTATTTATTTAAATACAAAATTTGTTGTTACAAATTTTTGGCATACCCGGTGGGACAATCTCTTCATTTCATCTCCTCTCTTCACCAAGTTGCTCAAGATATGTACACGCAAAACTTCATCAAACTCAAAGACACTGCCCAGACCGGTGGCGTCATCACACGAAACATGTTGAAACAACTACAAACTTCCAAAGAAATGGTCCCTATAAACCAAACAACTATTTCTGAAACTGAAGAATAAAGATGAGGAATACACAAGTGATTCTATGTTATCTACACCCTGCTCGATGTAAAGCCAGTCACACGGAGCCCCTGTAATGACTACAAGTGCTACAACTTTGGAAGAATAAATGACCAGCCTTATGAAAGTTATGGAATGCCTTAGCAAGCATATCCAAGAGCAAGATGCTAAGATAGCTTTGTTGATGAATAAAGAATGTGATATCAACATGGGTCGAACGATAGATGACCAAGTTGAAAAACATAATGAAGCCGAGACATCTACGGGACAACAATTGAACGATAAAGGAAAATCACCAGTCATCGAGGTACAAGTTTCATCTGATGGATTCATTCCAATGAGTCAACTAAGGAATTTTGTCATGGGAACTATCCAAGATAGGCTAGATGAAGGCTTTAAGTCATCGATGACTTATGTTAAACCATATACTACAAGGATCGATAATTTAAGAATGTCATTTGCTATCAATCTCCCAAATTTCCACAGTTTAATGGAAAAGGCAATCCAAAACAACATGTGGCTCACTTCGTGGAAACTTGTAATGATTTTGGGACTTATGGAGACCACATGGTAAATCAATTTGTCGTTTTTTAAAAGGAAGTGCATTTAATTGATATGTCGACTTGGAGACGGATTTGATCGACAGTTGGGAGCAGTTGCAACAAGAATTTCTTAATCGCTTTTATAGCACCCAACGCACGGTAAGTATATTGGAACTTACAAACTCACATCAATGAAAAGACAAACCTGTTATTGACTATATCAATTATTGGAGGAACTTAAGCTTAAACTGCAAGGATGGGTTATCAGAAAGTTTAGCGATTAAAAAAAAGTACCTACCCCTATCCATATTCGAGGAATGAATTGGAGACTGCGATATATCCTTCAAGTTATCCAGCCAAAATCCTTTGAAGAATTGGCTACCAAGACTCATGACATGGAACTAAGTATGACTGCAGATGGGACAGAAGAACCTCCGGTTTATGGATTTTTTAAATTCAAAGAAAAACAAGAAAATAAGAGAGTGGGTAAGCCTTCTGTCAAACCTTCCACTAAGGAATCAATGGCAGTTAATGCAAGACCTATTAAGTTCCGAATAAAAATGACTGACAAGGTTGAGCCAAGGAAGAACACCACCCAAGAGTGTTGGCAAAGAAAGCTTACTTTGAAAGAAATGCAAGTAAAATAATATCATTTTCTCGACTCTGACGTTCAAGGGATCTTTGATGACTTGCTCAAAGATAATTATTAAACTGCCAGAAATGAAGCGACCAGAAGAGGCTGGGTGAACTGATGATCCAAAATATTGTGTATACCATCGATTGGTGGGACATGCAATCCAGGATTTTTTTGTCTTTAAAGACAAAGTGATGTAGTTGGCTTGAGAAGGAAAAATCACATTAGAAAAAGACAACACTACAACAAGTCCTATCTCCATTGCTTATGATGATGACGTGCATGACAAAGCACTTTACAATATAAATCAGTGGATTAGATGCTGAGTTTCACAAAAATGAAGAAGATGACTATGCCACCGATGATGATTGCATTTCTGCAATTACCTTTATTGATGATGACTTGTAGCATGGAACTGATTTGCATAATAGGTCATTATTTATGACAGCATATACTCACGAGCAAAAGGTAAATAAGATACTCATTGATGGAGGTTTTGCAGTCAATATCATGCCCCTGTGAACAATGAAAGAATTAGGGATTTCTGTAGAAGAGCTCACAAGCAACCGACTAATGATCTAATGATTCAATCAAGAAGGGTAAATGGCTCTTGAAACAATCAAACTCAATTTGTTGATGAGTGATATGGCTTTAACAACATTGTTCCACATCATAGACTCTAGGACCTCATACAATATGCTCATTGGCCGACCTTGGTTGTATGAACATGAGGTAGTGCCTTCTACTTGGCATCAATAAGATGGTGTTGTAAAAATGGTTTTTGCTTATAACAAACTATTTTCTAAAGGAGAGTCACATTTTGCTGATGCCAAATACTATTTCGAGGTTGCAAAGACGGTCAAAGTCAAAGGTCATTTAAAAACGAGTCCGAAAATGATAAAACTAAAATGGGTGAGTATGAGTCCTCAACCAAAATTGACAAAAACTCCTCAAAAGGTGAGTCATCTATGATTAAAGTTGAGTCTTTCGAAGGACTAATATTGTCTTTGACTAAGCTCGATACAAAGAACGAAGTTAAAATTGAGCATAGGATGTTCTCATGGCCTGAAATAACTGTGTTATGATTCAAAAGCCTTTAAACTACTTGGCCAAGCCGGTTATAACCCATGAGAAGACCCCACAATGAGAGAACTTCACGCTAAAGTCTTAAGCCAGGAAGAACACAAACCCAGTGCTACCCATCAAATGTCAAAAAGAAGGGGGTACGCAGAACATAAGACTAAATCTGGTATGGGATACGCACCACCAAGTCTCATCCGTATAGTTATCAAAAGAGCCAACATCAACTGTATTATTGAAGGAGAAATGTCATCGATGGAAGATACATTTGCCAAAGATGGAAGAAAAATCTAGCGAGTATTTGTATCTGACAGACTTGGTACAATCAAGAAAATGGGTTACCAAAAGAAAAATTTTGCTTTAAAAAAGAACAACAAAACACAATTGACTCAAAAATTGCGAAGCCTGATTCCATCTTGCATGAAAAGATATACCACTTTGACTATGTCATGTGGAAGGGTATTAAAGACACGAATGAAAACCATCATTTTTACCCAAACTGAGATGCTGAGGATGATAGAGAAAATATACATTCTTCCAACTACATTATTGGGGGCAATCATTCTTGCTCAAGTTTATCAAAAGGAGATATCATGTTAACACACCATGCCACTCTCAGTGAAGATGCTGAGATCGCTCCACCTGAGCTCGAAGAAGGTGTAAAGGCCATAATCGATGAGTTGAAAGAGATTAACTTGGGTGATGCTGACGAAACACGACCAATCTATATTAGTGCATTTCTGACCGATGAAGAAGAAATGTCCGACATTGAAATATTGCATGAATTCAAGGATGTGTTTGCATGGTCATACAAAGAGATGTCTGGATTAAATCCAAAGGTAGTTGTTCATCATCTAGCCAAAAAGAAAGGAGCTTGTCTTGGAACAAGCTCAACGTCGATTTCAGCCTGAGTTAATTCCATTGATTGAAGCTAAGATGAACAAGCTAAGTACCCAATATGGATATCTAGCATTGTCCCTATGAGAAAGAAAGACGGGTAAATCCGAGTCTGTGTTGACTTTAAAGACTTGAACACAGCATGTCTCAAGGACGATTTTCCACTGCCAATCACTGAACTCATGATTGATGCCATCAAATGACATGAAACATTGTCATTCATGGACGGATCATCTGGCTACAATCAAATATGTATGTCTCAAAAGAATGAAAAATTGATGACTTTTCAAACACCAAAAAGGAATATAATGTTACAAGGTATTGCCTTTTTTAGTAGAAAAACATAGATGCCACATATCAACGAGCAATTCAAAATATTTTTGATAATAACTTTATAAGAACGTTGAGTGCTACGTCGATGACTTGGTTGTGAAGTCTAAAAAGTGCCAAGATCACTTAAACGACTTGAGAAAGGTCTTTGAGCGTCTTAGAAGATACCAACTGAGAATGAATCCTCTGAAGTGTGTATTTGGAGTAATATCAGGAAAATTTGTTTAATTCATAGTCCGTCATTAAGGAATAGAAATCGAACAAGCAAAGATCGATGCAATTCTTAAGATGCTTGAACTGCGAAACATCCATGAACTCAGAAGTTTGCAAGAAAGATTGGCGTATTTTTTAAGGTTCATTTCCAACCTAGCAGGGCGATGTCAACCCTTCAGTGGACTCATGAAGAAAGGTGTCCCGTGTTCACTAATTTTCTTTTAGCTACTCTCGCAAGTGTACGGTGTAGGATGTAGAAGTGGTGAGAAAGGTCGATCCCACAGAGACTGGTTATCTAGGCATTAACTAACTACTCAAATTCAATTTTCAGTTTTATCTAGGAAAATCAAATCACACCGATTGCAGATTAATTCAATAGAAAAGTAACTACGTAGATAAATTCACTTAAGAATAACAGATATCTAAGACAGGTTCTGGGACATGCTTTCATCTAATTCTCATCCAAACATCACTTTAACCAATTCAAGTTCATTAATCAATCATCCTATATGAGCAATCACGTATGTCGAATTAACAGCTCTCCCGAGTCAGTTAACCGGTTGATTATTATGCCACCAGAGGTATCCTTACTCAATCTGATTAAAACATAACAACTCTCAAAAGTACCTAAGATTGATTTCTCATCACATAAATTCCTTAATCTCCCGATCTAAGTCTTTTTATATATTATGTGTTTATTCTTCCATAATTAAATCTCATCTCCCGAATTTTGATCTAATTACTAAAACATGCTCAATTACCGACCGAATAGCCAAATAAACAATCAACTCATAAACACACAAATAGGATAAACGATCATGAACTTTGAATTGAAATTAAAGATCCATCTAGATTCAAATCAAATTACTAACAAGCCCTAGAAACCCTAGAAAGTTAGCTAGACATGACGATAAACAAACTCATAGACAAGATTGAAAATATCATATCGCTAATAACTAACAAGAGAGGAAAGATTAAAATCTCCAGTAGACGACGATCTCGCGATCCCTCGATCTCTTGAATTATTCTTTAAATCATCTCGATGCTTCTCAGACTATCGTGTTATTTTATATGAATCTCTCCTTAATTTCTCTCATCCTCATTTTCTTCTCTTCATGTTAAGTATTTATATTGCTTTGGGAATCTTTTAGGTGAAGTAAGAGGTGAAAATACTCCAAGAAAACCAAAACTCTACGTATTCCCGTTCACCTAGGCACGGTCGACCATGCCCTGCCAAGAGGTTACTGTTTTTGCACAGAAACGATCGTGCTGTAGGGCACGGTCATGCCCCACCATCGAGCACTCACTGTATACTGGCGCATGGTAGTGCTGCATGGCACGACCAAACCATGGGCCACCAACTCTTCCACGCAATCTCGTATTTCAACTTCTATTCTTCCTCGTTTTTCTATGATTCCTTGATCATCAATTACACTTGAAACTTACACTTTTTCTCATCAAAATCATGAAACTAAGCACAAACCCGTCAAATGCAACTTATACAATATAATATCAGAAATCACCATAAAAACGTATCTAAACATATTCAAATGAATACATAAATATACGTAAAAATATGTGAAATTTAAATGAGATGAATGTTACAGTAAAGCTTTTACAAGAATAAAAGAGTATTTGATGAAATCCCCAGTATTGGTTACACTATCTCGTTCGTACACATCTTCTCTTTGTTTCCCAGACCTCTAGTGAGTTACAGACGTAGTTCAAAAAGGTCAAAAGTCTCAAAGCTTCTTCATCTTTCACAGGATAGGGACGCAACATTAGAAGAAGTGCGCAAAGAAGACGACATTGAAGAGAGGTTCGTGAATAAGGTCTTTATCATAGGTCACAAAGAAATCTAAGGGTCTTTTAACATTATTTCTGTTGATGTGTTTGTAGGATTGATAGAGAATCAAACTCTTATACTAGGGCCTAGAATTATACTAACGGAATTCTGTCTGCTAGAAGACCTCTGATTCTCTACATTGCTGCTCAAGAACATTCTGTAGGAGCTCTGCTAGCTCAAGCAAATAATAATGGCAAAAAGAATGTGTTATACTATCTAAGTAGAACAATGACGCTGAATGAGTTGAACTATTCACCGATTAAGAAGATATGTTTAACCCTCATCTTTGTCATCCACAAACTAAAACACTACTTTCAAGCTCAGATTGTCTACCTCGTCTCAAAAGCAAATCCATTGAAATATGTCATGTCGAGACTTGTGCTCTTCGATAGACTTCCAAGATGGTACCTCCAACTATAACAATTTGAGAAAATTTATGTCCTTCAAAAGGCGGTAAAAAAGACAAGTGTTAGCTGATTTCTTAGTCGACCATCTCATCCCAGCAGAGTGGGAATTGTCCGATAACCTTCCAGATGAAGATGTTCTCGCCATTGAAATCTCTCCACCTTGGAATACGTATTTTGTTGGAGAATCTCATAGAGAGGGGTTGGTGCTGGAGTGGCATTCGTAACACCTGATAGGAGGTGCTTTCGTACTCTTTCACTTTAATGGAAAATTGTTCTAACAATGTTGCAGAGTATCAAACCCTTATTCTCGGAATGGAAATGGTGATGGAAAATAAACGATTGCATCTCAAAGTTTATGGGGTTTCCAAGTTAGTATCAACCAACTCCTTGGAGATTATGATGTAAAGAAACCTGAATTACTCCCATATGACATTATGCACGAAGGATCATCGTGCGACTTGGAGGAGTAGAGTTGGGACATATTTCAATGAAGGATAATAAACAAGCCGACACATTGGCTAAGCTTGCTTCAGCAATAGCCATGCTTGAAGAGGAATTACATATACCAATATGTAAAAGTTGGGTCATACCGCCAATCTTTGAAGATGAAGCTGATATAGAATAAGAAAACCACATTTTTGAAGTATTTGAAGACGAGAAAAATGACTGGCATCAATCTTTCATTGATTATTTGAGTCATGGGAGGTTGCCAGATGATCCACGACAAAGAGTTGATATTTGACGACATGTTGGCCGTTTCATCTATTTCAAAAGTTCACTCTATAGGTGTTCTTTTGATTGAGTCTTCTTATGATGCCTAAATGATGAAGAAGCAACATGAGCTATGGAGAAGGCTCATTATGGCGTTTGTGGTGCTCATTAGTCGGGCCCAAAATTACATTTTTGTATAAAAATGATGGGCTACTACTGGCCATTATGGTGAAAGACTGCGTGGATTATGCACAAGGATGTCAAGCTTGTCAATTTCATGCAAATCTTATCCATCAACCGCCAGAACCATTACACCCTACAATTGCCTCCTAGCCATTTGATGCATGGGAGCTAAACGTGGTTGGACTAATGACGAAGTCTTCCGGTGGCCACCTATATATTTCGGCTGCAACAGATTATTTCTCCAAGTGAGTTGAAGTCGTACCTCTTAGAGAGGTAAAAAAGGAAAATGTGGCTGATTTTATCCACCTCAACATTGTTTATCACTATGGAGTACCTTGATATATCATCACTGATAATGGGACACCTTTCAGCAACAGTTTGATAGATAAACTATGTCAAAAATTTGATTTCAAGAAAATGAAGTGTTCGATATACTATGTTGCTGCTAATGGTCTTGCTGATACATTCAACAAAACCCTTTGCAACTTGCTGAAGAAGGTGGTTGCGAAGTCAAAACGTGACTTCATGAGAGAATTGGGGAAGCTTTGTAGGCATATAGGACTACCCACCGAACACCTACCCAAGAAACTCCTTATTCATTAGTGTATAGTGTGGAAGCCGTCTTATCCCTTGAGCAACAAATCCCTTCATTAAGGATAGTTATGCAAGAAGGATTCACCGAAGAACAAAATGCATGACTACATCTTAAGAAGTTAGAAGCTCTAGACAAGAAAAGACTGGAAGCACAATGAAGGCTCAAATGTTATCAAGCTCGTCTGTAAAAAATGTTCAACAAGAAAGTACGAAGGTCATTTCTTCCAAGTAAGAGACTTGGTACTTGTCGTAAGAAGACCGATCACTACACACCAAACTGGAAATAAGTTTACATCAAAGTGGGACGACCCATATGTTGTGAAAGAAGTCTACACCAATGACGCTTAAAATTTGATCTCTGAAGATAAAGTACAAATTGGTCCAATTAATGGAAGATTCTTGAAGCGCTATTACCTCTAAAAAAATTTGAAAATAAAAAGAAATTCAAAATTAGAAAAAAAAATTCCTCGACGCACGAGCTTAAACTGCATGTTATTCTTGGCCCATATGAGTATGAAATGTGTACGGCAACCATAAAATGCAATCCATGTGGTTAAATTGCTTACTTTCCCACCAAAGATAAATAGATGTGGTTAAACTGTTGATTTATCTCACTATAGGTATTTTAAGTGGTTAAATTTTTAAATACCCCACTTTGTCTAAAGTCCTTAAAGAATAGATACTCCTTTCCCGCATGAATATAAACTGTGCATGGCACCCCCCAAAAAAATACACAAAAGTGTGAATTTGAACTACGTTATGACTTGATCCTCTTTATGGAGGTACGTTAGTAGCTTAGATATTTTCTAAGTTCAATTATAAGATGTTTTTTTTACCCCTTCAAAGTTTGATTGTTCGAGTACAAAAAATATAACATACAAAAGAGATTCAATAACTTGTATCTTCAAAGAAAATAAAAGAAGTTTCATTGTGCAAATTCAAGATGTTCTTCATACAAAAGAAAATAATGAAGAAAGTTCTAAACAAAGTGTTAAACGATCTAAATGAATGGTTTTAAGTCCAATAAAGCTCTTTTGGCGGTCTCAGCAGCAAGTCTTGAAACTTTGTCCATATCATCATTCGGCACGAGTGCAATCTCAATGACAGTGATTTCTACTTTAGCCTTACGAACTTCAGCTTGACTAGCCTCAAAAAGTTCTTTTTGTTACCCTAAAGATGCAATCAAAATTTTCCTTTTTTCGATAAACTCTTCCACTTCTTTGTGACACCCTTCAGATCAGCTTCAGTGGATTCAACTTGTGCGGCCTCCTTGTCCCAAGAGATGCTCATTGGAAGGTTCTTTCAAAGATGACGATCAGATTCCTTCATGAATGACAACCACCTCAAAAAATGTCTCAAGTTATTTTTCGATGTATGAAAAATCAAAAAGTCCATGTTTATTGAAAACCTTCATGGAGTCGAAGACAATTTCTACCTCATTTTTGATAAAAGATGCTGAATCAATAGGAGTTTGATCTATCTTGTCACAAAGGTTATTCCACATGTTTTGAAGACATGATCTATAATGAGTATGAACAAAGTCTTTACCCACAAATGTGGATATCGTAGTTTTATGATGAAGAATTTGCTTCGGATTGATTATTTTCTTTAATGTCTTGCGAATCAATGGAACCTCAACTTGAGGACTCACAATCAACTCCCGACTCTCATTGCATACTTCATCATCATCGATCTCAAAGACTTCACTTTCACCATGGAAAAGAGCCTCAATTTTTTTTTTAAAAAGGGTCAAGGAAAAAAAAGGATCTCAAATAAAGAAAAAAAAAGAACTCAAACCTCAGTAGAAGTTTGTTTTTGTTGACGATCTTCTACAACTTCTTTGATAAGATTTGGAGGATTAAGAGTCTTCTTAGGCCTTTTCCAATGACCGTCATTGCTTTCATTTTCTTTAGAATGAGCAGGGTCGTTTCTTCTTTTGCCTATCTCAACAATATCAGAAGATGGTAACTCACGAGGTTTGGAAGTAGAAATGATATAAATATGCCTTTTAGTACCTTTTTCTTCTATGTCTCCTCTATTGACTTGTTTGATGCCTTTTGAGAAAACTTCTCATAACTTCGGAGGAATGAGATGCTCTAGATTTTCTTCAAGATAATGTCCGTGGATGTTAAACCACCACTCCATATACTCATCGGATAAAAACCTCTTAGCTGCAGACGGAACACAAGAAAACCAAGCTCTTGCATTAGATTGAGATAAAGTGTATATGCCCTAAAAACGAATTCCTTCATCTAAAGAAGTCTTGCGAAAGTCCCTTTTAAAGACTCCCAACGACATTTGGAAAAATCCAAATTGGCGACTAAAATGATAAGAACTATAAGGCACAATGATAAAATGGTCCTCCTACCGTAAAGAAAAGTAGCATAAATGAATGACAGCAAAATATAAGAATGTCAAACCACTTTCATCTCCATAATCAACAAATAAAAAGCCCCTTGACGTAGAAGACTTTATGAATCACATCCAACAAGACAAGTTCGCTTTGTGAATTCTCTTTCGAGCCTCTTGAGAATCATAATATCTCACGCACCCTTCATCAGAGTACGCCACCATCCACAGGATCTGTGTACCACAAAATAGCTGGTAATATGTCCTGAAGTAGTGAGCAAGCTGGCTATAAAAAAATGGATCGGGAAGGTCGAACATGCAAATGATGGCATTAAAGAATTTATGATCTTGTTTAAGCCTTGGTAAATGCTAGTTAAAACAGGGACAACGAGATCCACTTTTCGCCCACTCGTCATAATGCTCACCATCTTAAAGATAGTGGGACAGATGAGGTTAACATCATCACGAGGAAGACGAATATGCTTAGCCAACACATTAAGTATGTTGCTAAGTAGTTCTCTTTCATCACGTCTTCTTCAACACCAAGCTTTGAGAAACAAGCACTTTCGGCAGAATTCAAGACTTTATGTCCTGCAATTGAACCAGTGGGGTTGTGAAGCTTTTGAGTTGGTCTCGACGTCGACTTTCTCTCTTTACGTGGAGGGGGTTGCGAATACTTTGGAGTCTTCTTCACGTAAAATTGAATCTACGCTTTAACGGACACTCCAGAAGATGGACGGTTACTAGTCCTCTTGCGAAGAAGATGAAAAACATGCAACATATGACTAGAAGTACGATATAGTGAACTGTTATCGGCATCATCAATATCGGTGAGTTCCATTGCACTTGGTATCACTCATCATAGAGAGACTCAACCATTGGAAAACCCGTCAAACTGTGTAAGTCCCATAAAGAGATGGAGAGCTCTCCAAAAGACGTCAGCAAAGAATTTGTTAAAGGACATCACACCTCACAAAATGCTTTCACCACTTCAATGTTACAGTCGTACGTGAATAGTGAAGTATACACGGAGTCATGAATTGCTGCCGTCTCGAGGATGTTCCCACATTTACTAAAGATGTCTTCAGTCCACCTCTAAAAACCTTCAACGTAGTGAAACTCACCTGGGAACTCGATGTTGTCTTCCCACTTAGTTTCAAATTTGATGATGGAGCGTCCAAGTGTAGGCAAGTAATCCATCTTGTTTGACTCGTCTGGGAGTTCATGATGAGCTGACTTCAAAGTCCAAGCCATATTTGAGGAGACTTCTGTGGATCACTCTCGCTGATAAAGAGAGTTTGTTAACTTTGGCTTTGTTCTCGCATACTTGCCGTCAAGAGGTTCATGTACTATCAAATGTGTTCCCTTCTCTACGGGTTGACTTTCATCATCAAGGATGACCACAAATTGTTATCGAGAGATGGTGATATCTTTTAAGTGAACTATCGTGTCAACTAAAAAAAAGAAACAAACTAAAATAAATCAGCTGAATGCGTAAAAAATGAAGATAGAAACGCTAACGATGCAAAAAAATATATCTCTTTTAACGCGAAGGAAACCTAGTAGATGTACTTCTTTGAATAACACTGATAATTTATTCAACAAAGAAAGGGATGATAATCTGTAGATTGAAAATTGTGAGTAATAGTGAAAAAAACAATTAAGTAACTAAGAATGTTAGGACGTGCCTCAATTTTGGAATTCAGGATAGCCTCAAATTCAATCTAGTCGTGTAGGAATTTTGCAAATTAATGATTCAATCTGTCAAATAAAATAAAATACAGAACCAGGAATGAGATAAAGAGTTATAAGGGAGCAAAACCAAAAGAACAGAGAAAAAGCAAAAGAAAAAAAATGGTAGAAAAGAAAAAAGAGCGTTGATGCTGCCTTCGCTGAATTTCTTGATCTCGAAAGTGCACCACTAAATTCCCTACTTCTTGAAAATAAAAGACAACTCCTGCTCTTTAAAAAAAATAAACCCACTATGTACGGGCATAAGCATGCCACAAGAAAAAAGAGGAGATAAATGAGAAAATACCCAATGTTCTTCGGAATGTGAAGTGAAGAATTCAACAAATAAAGCCATCTATTTATACTAGTTATATTGAGTAGAAGCCACAAAATAGACTTCGAGAAGGAAAGGAATTGGAATCGAAGTAGAGTTCAAAAAGAAAAAGGATTTTGTTATAAAAAAACCTTACAAATGAGTCTCTTAGGTATTAATTTCAAATCCAGATTTTATGTTGAGATTTGGGTGGATAATCAACAAAGGAGTTTGAGCGCCCTAAGAATTGCTAATTGGTTATTTTTTAAAAAAAATTGAAAAGAGGTTCACCTGGAGAAGAAGATTGGTAAGTGAAGAAGATGATGAATGCTACGGGAGTTCCACTTTACTCTCCCAAGTTGAAAAGTGATTTGGGCTTTGGGCCACTATTTGCTTAGATATGTTCCACGTGCACTTTATAGGGTCCAAGTCTAGAATGTCACCGAATGAGAGACTGTTGGCAGAAAGACAGGGGAAGGAGGACTCCCTGAAAGCCTACCTCGACAGATTTAAACAAGGTCGTAATAAAAATCGAACCAGCATCAGAGGACGCACGGTTTATGGCCATCATGGTCGGTCTCTGCCTAAAAACTAGGTTCTGGTGGTCCGTTCACGAGGTCGGCCCGACTAGTTACATTGAACTCCTGCAAAGAGAAGACATATATATAGGGCTAGAAGAAGCCGTTCACGAGGCAGAACCAAGTAGGATGAGAGATGAAAGAAAATAAAAGACTAGTTCGGATAATAAAAGGCCTGTTGGGAGATTCAAACCAACTGGAGAGTTTAAGGCATTTTAGAACCAAGAAGCAAATAACATCCAACAACTCCTAACCATCAGTCTAGGACAGGTCTTCACGGCCATCAAAGACGATAATATCCTATCGGAACCCAGGCCCATGAAGGCAGAAACGGGTAAACTTTACTCCAACAAATATTACCGCCACCACCAATCTACCGGACATAATACAGACAATGTTGGTCGCTCCTGGTTGAATTAATGAAACTAATTGATAAAGGCCACTTAGCTTAGTACATCAAGAAAAATGATCGGCCTCAAAGAAATCGACAAGAAATCCTATCAGGACCACCACCTAGAGGACCTAATTGAGAAATCTGTAATCATGTGAACAATAACACTGAAGACTCCAAGCGCTCCAAGAGAGCGAGAAAAGAAGCGACGAGGTCGACCAAGAACGGTTACCAGATATGCCCTCCCCCTCAGACAGAGAACCCTTCTCTTCTTCACCGAACAGGATGCGGCTAGAATGGTACAACCCCACAATGATCCTCTCATTGTAAGCTTAAGCATCACCAACGTGCTCATACACCGAGTCCTTATAGATACCAAGACCAGATACACCAACCAAGGAGACATGTTCGGCGTATCAAGGGGCTAATGTTATACCCGAAGAAGTTAATGATCTCACAAGCTTGTCATACACTAAAGTACCCAAAAGCTCCATCCCCTTAAGCTGCAACATAAATTTTTGACCTGCTAAACAGACCGTACGAGTCAGACTGAGCTCCGAGAAAGATCCCAATTCGGCCACAACCCGACCTCGAGCCCAACATTGGCACAATAAAAGCAAGAAAGGAAACAACCGACCTCATGTCCCTGACACCAGATAACAAAGTGTCAGAAGGTCAGCCACCAACCCCCATCCAAGACCATGTCTAAGCATGAAACCAATCATATCATCATTAAATGCAATCATGGTAATCCCCCAAATCAAGAGATTATGATACTAAAACTGTTTTAACCTCTAGCACTATAAATAGAAGGTCATTTATTGTAGGAAGGGGCCAACTGAAAAAATCATAAATACTAAGAAAAGAGATAAAAAAAATGAGGGAGTTGAGCTCTTTTTTGGGACATCTGTTTGACCGATCAGGTCTGACACGAGCAATAGAAGCAAAGGTCCATGGGGATCTAAATGCACCTACACATCTTGAGTTTATATCAAAATCACCTTAATCAACCTTCATAAACTTTATTTATTTAAGAATCCACCTTAAATACTTTGATTTTGTGACTATAAAAGGTTTTACTATTTTTACATGTCAACATGACGTACATTAAATGTTATAAAACATGAGATATAATATAAAAAAATATAATAGAGATTCCAATCTGGTAGATCCATCACCGATTATAGTGAAATAAATGTGAAACATAATTTTGTATGAGAGGATCCAAATCCAAATTGAATCTAAATGAGATTGATAGTTGTTGATGTCAAGTTTCAATTTAATATTTATTTAAATTCAATAGAATGTGGGTAAACAACGATATCAAATGATTATTAACTTAAAAGAAGGGTAGAATTATTTACACCCCAGACCCTCTAAATATACATTGCACACAATTTTAAACAAAAATATCTTTTTATTTTATATTTGTATGAAAATTCATTGCGCGCTCTCTAAATACATATCACACAATTCAAATCTTGCCCTGAATTAGGCCAGCGCTGCCATGGTCAAGTCGCAAAAACTTATGTGAGACCGTCTCACGGATCTTCTTCCGTGAGACGGATCTATTTGATCCTTACCTGGCCCAACCCATGACCCTGCAACCCATAACCTAGCCCAATTAAAGTTTGTAGCCCAAATCCACTATTTTGCAGTACACCAAATAATTCTGCTGCACCGTTGCACAAGAATTCTTGTTGCACCTCATACCAAACATAATATGTTGCACCATTGCATAAGATATATAATTATACTTATAATTTTTTATTTTGCATTTATTGTTCTTTTAACTCTTTGTTTTTGGTGAAGCCTTCGCAATGTGTATCATTGTTTCATTAAATTTTTGTTTAGTTTTCTCCTTGTGTCTTTATTGCCCCCATCATGCATGCATTCTAGTAAGCATTCAGAATATTGAAAGTAAACTCTCTATAATTATTACTTAATATATATTTAGATAAATATTTATTCATTTATATAAGCACCATGCATTTTGCAACTACAATTTCAAATTACGTTTGAAAAATAGATATTATACATAACTTGATCGACTTGTCTACATATCCATAGCTATCAATTATTAGTATTAGTATTTTATTTTCTAACAAAAATATAAAGAGATATTTTTATTAAATCGTCTCATTGGATGTAAAAAAACAATATGATGTTCGTAATGTATAAAAGATAAAACAATACAATGAAATAAATATATTTGATTTTTTTAATTAATGTATAAAAGTACTACTTGTATACGTTAAAGTATTTTTTTTATCTTTTAAAGTATTATACAAAATATTGAGATGATATTTATATGCAAGTTCATAAAAATATTAGTAATATATATATATATATATAAGTATATGTTTTACATTTTATTATTAATAGTTATATTGTTATATAAATAAGCGGTTTAAGTATGTGTTTTACGACTATAAGTATGCATTTTACAACTATAAATATGTGTTTTATTCTTAAAAATTATATTGTTATATAAGTAAACATTTATATAAGTATATGTTAATAGGAGCTCTCCTTTTATTTGCTGAATTATTATCTTCTACATTCTCCAAAGAAGAATCATCATTCATTTTAAATCCAGCACAAAAACAAACATAATATTTCTCCTGCACAACATTTTCATTATCATTTGACATCCTAGTAGTTGATTTACGTACACTAAATCCAACCTTATGAGCATGATTGTAATATAATTCATACATTTCATCAATAGTTTTTCTAGTCTGCCCCAGATCACTTCCAGTAACATCAAAACTATCAGAAGTATTTTCTGAAAAAGAAAAAAAATGAAAAAATAAATAACAGATACAATTGTCATAAAATGTCATACTTTATGGCAAAGAATAGATACTTAGCAACATAAATCTAATACTTGAACAGAATTGCAGAATAACAGATTTCATGATATAAATATGTGTACAACTGTTACATGGATGAGTATGTAATTTGTTGACATAAGTATGAGATTTCATGCCATAAGTATGTGAATTTTTATTTTATACTTAAGTATAAGTATGTGTACAACTGTTACATGGTTGAGTATGTAATTTGTTGACATAAGTATGAGATTTCATGCCATAAGTATGTGAATTTTTATCTTATACTTAAGTATAAATATGTGTACAACTGTTACATGGTTGAGTATGTAATTTGTTGACATAAGTATGAGATTTCATGCTATAAGTATGTGAATATTTATCTTATACTTAAGTATAAGTATGTGCACAACTGTTACATGCTTGAGTATGTAATTTGTTGACATAAGTATGAGATTTCATGTCATAAGTATGTGAATTTTTATCTTATACTTAAGTATAAGAATCTGTTGACATAAGTATGAAATTTCATGTTATAAGTATGAGAGTTCGGGCTATAAGTATGTGATTCAAGTAGTTCTCTGTATTCAAGTATAATTTTTAGAGCGATTTACCTCCAACATATTGAACTACATCAGTTTCCTCCATTGTAGAATATGATTTTGACCACCAATTGTACATGCAATCTTCAGCTCTCCATGTTTTGAACAATAAAATCAAATTAAGATTGGGGAAAAGTCTAATTTACTGAAGCCATCATGTTCAAGTAATTGAAGGTGAAATCTCACCTGAATGACTGTGCTCTTCTCGCTGGTCGATGGTGCGACGGTGTGCGACGAGCCAACGAATCTGCTGTGTGCGGCGATCCAACAGTCTGCTGCATGCAACGAACAGGTATGAGATATGGAATGCTGTGTATTCTTTCAGTCGGGTGGGCTTTAGTTGGGTAGTAGTGGGCTTTAGTTTTTGTTAGGTTGGACTTTAGTTTTTGTTTTAGTTGGGTTGGGCTGGGTTAAATAGGATTCGTCTCACAAAAGGCGATCCGTGAGACGGTCTCGCAAGAGACCTACTTTGGTCAAGTCATGTATTCTTTTTGTTTTTTTCTTTTCACATCCTCCATTTCTCCATCAGATCATATAACTGTCAAATATCATTGATTTAAAAAAAAATTCCATTTCTTTGTGTAGAATAAGTATCTCCCTTGTCTTCGGTATACGAAAACAATGTTATTCGTTAATTACAATCTCTTACACTAATTCTATCACAATTTTTGTCTTTCAATAGTCTTAAAGTCATTGAATATGCTTTAGTTTCATACATGTGTGGCTGAATAGCATGTTAATAAAAGAGAATGTTTTTGGGGAGCAAGATTAGGGTTGGGATATTTTAGACATTTAAATAAGAAATATCTTTATGTAAAAATTTATAAGATGTATATAAAAGGTTTAGGGTGTAAATAGCTTTACCCTTCAAAATAATAATAATAATAATAATTATAATAAATAAATAAAAATAATAGAATTAGTTAGTTTGGTAGATGATATGCTCTAAAGATTGCATAGACATCTTTCATCATCTTGAGTTTGGTAGCTATGCAAGGGACCCATCTTTTACCAAAGTCCTTGTGTTTTTTACTATTACCCTTTCAAAATGGCATCCTCCCAAATTGGTGAGACGTCTTTACCCAATTGCAATAGTGCTCTATATAAGTGAGGTGTAATGCCTAAATTAAAGGACGAATGTGTAATTTTAACATCTATGAGATGAAGTAATATGGGCTACTAAACACCAAATGTTTTAATCTCATCAAATCATGCAGTCTACCAAACATCATATTAATATGTTTTATAAATTTATTCACATCACACATCTTTCAAACTATTAATCTAGACATTGCACATATCTTCCACCAAACTAATCCTGAGCAGTACGACAATATTTATGTACTTGCACCATGTCCCTCCAAACAACCCTTAGAAATATATATATATATATATATATATATTTTTTTTTTTTATTATTATTTTTTTTTTTAAATTGACACCCAAATTACGACCCGTCATCTTATTTCAAATAAAGAATCTCTAATTTAATTTATTTTGTTTCTAGGTTTAATCTCTAGTTTAATTAATCATATTTTAAAAATATTATCGGCAATTTAAATAACAAATAGCTTATATAGTGTTGTTTTAGGAATATAAATTTCATTTTTTATTAATGAGCTTAGGTGAGTGGAAGGGAAGGGGACAATAAACACTAGAAAGCTTGTATGATTCAGGTTCGAACCTTAATTGGCACAATCTGCATCTTTAAAAAAAGAAATATAAATTTTGTTAGCGAAACCCTACTTATCTATATATAACTCAAACCAATTTTCACAGGTTAAACTCTTTTATTTTATAAATTATGAGTTGTAGGTTGATTCATCTCAACATGTAGATCAAAACCAAATTCAATTGAAAAAAACAAAAAAAAACTTGGTCATCGTGAATAAATCAAAAACTTTTCCGAAACTTTATAGCAACATTCAGTTAAAAGAAAAGCGCAACAACAATAAATCATATATATTGGGATTAATTAGAAAAAAAACTCAAAATTTAACTTGATTAAAAAAAAACAAATAAAACTTATAAACTACAACTACTATCTACTTACAAATTACATATACCTTTCTGAAGTAACACTGATCTTCTAAAATTGTCTCACGGATCAAATTTTGCGAGACAATAAACCCACAACCCATACCCCACAATTCAAATGTATTCGTGAATAATGAGGTTCCATCTCAAGGTTTATATTCATAAGACCGTCTCATATATATTTTTTATGACCCTTCTAAGGGTAGTTCGTGTTTATAATAAACAAAATTTGTAAAAAAAAAAAAAAAAAGTAAATATTGAACAAAACTATATATATTTAACAAATATTATTTATTAAGGCAAAAGTTCCTAGATATAGTTTTCGTAAGGCCAAATAGCCAAAAAATCCAAACCTTTTCGAATTTTTGCTATTTTAGTCAATTCTTTAAAAGTTGTCAATTTAGCCATATTATAGCTAATTAGTTGTAATTTTAGCCAATTTTCAATTTTAGTCAAAATTAATTTGTATATGTCCTACATGGCGGATACATGGATAAAGAAATCATTTACACCTCATCAAAAATGAAAAAAAAAATATAAAGAAAAATAAAAAACAATTGATGAGGTGTTTACGTTTTGGTCATGAAAACTCCCAACTTTCTCAGATTCACCACCGTATTGGCAACGACGTCAGGACCGATGTCGTATTTGTTATGGTTTATATTTATTGCACTTGCTTGATTAAGTGGAATTTATTACAAGAGAAAATATATAGAAAAATAAAATAAAAAACAATTGATGAGGTGTTTATTTTAATTATTTTTCTTTTATTTATATTTTTTTTCATTATTGATGAGGTGTAAATGATTTCTATATCCATGTGTCCACCATGTAGGACATATACAATTTAATTTTGACTAAAAATTGGCAAAAATTGCAACTAATTAGCTATAATATGACTAAATTTACAACTTTTACAGAATTAGCTAAAATAGCAAAAACTCGAAAAGGTGTGGATTTTTTGGGTCACGTGACCTTTTCCATCCATGTATACATTTTCTTTCTACAAAAACTAGAGATTTCAATGATAATTGAAGAGACAAGTATTAGGACTTGGGAGCAAAGGCACAGAGATATAACCTAATCAAATTGTTAGATGACCAAAAAGACAACCTGAGGACGGCTCTACTTCAATTCTGTTGACTTTATTATATTAATATTTTCATCTTTTTATCATTAATAATTTTGATACCTACCTATTAGTGTACGCCAAATCATTTTAGATTACATGTTTTAATTTTATTTTTTTTCCTTCCAACTCTCATTCTTTTCGTCCATTTCTTTTCTACCTCATTCAATTTCAATAATTATCTCGTAGCTACTAAATCATGCATCCTTGACAATTGAGATATAAAACCCTATTTATTACTTCTAACCCTAAAGAGAGACAAGTACGAAAAAAGACGGTTGAATTAAGAATGTCTTTTTGATATGAAATTGTGTTGTACCATGGAAAAGTAACATAAACACAAGTATTTGAATAACAAACAGATATCACAAGATTTTTATTATCACTTCAATTTTTTATTAAATTTGGGATGTGATAAGGAAATTGACAATTATTAAACTATAAAAGCAGTGATAGTCATCACCAAAATAGCTGCATTCCTTCAAACAATAGTTCTTCACAGTGCTTCTCTTGAGGACGTAGGCACCACTTGTGTCTGTTCATTTATCTGTATTCCCAATAAGATATGGATGTCTGTTCATTTGTCCGTTTGACGTTTATAATTTTGATCATACAAAAAAGTTGACACTATTTGGCTTGTTGCTGATTGATATGAATGAGAAACTTATCTATTATTGATTGATTTGCTGATTTATGTTTCGTGAAGAAGTTTATCTATGTTGTTGCTGATTGATTTTCTGATTTATGCTTGTAAGATTTTAATTCCATTGGAAGAAAGAATTGAAAAAATAAAGTATGAAGTCTATAGATGATATTGTGTGCCACATAACCAATGAACATATAAATTTTTGCCAACCGATGGTAGAAGATCAAAATTGTTACACAAAAACTCCGTGAAACTAGTGCATGGATCCCAGATCATGCAATCCGAATCAACCCTACCTAACTCACGCTTTCATGCACCAGCACATACCCAAGTGTTTGCGCTCACACACTCTCCCACGTGTTCATGTTCTGAAAAATATGTATACATTTTAGTTACAACATTTATATATTTTAGTTATAACATTTATACATTTACATTATATTATATAGACATGTAATACCTTATTTAAACTTTTATATTATATTAAGTGTACATTTATGCTATAATAATATAACATTTATGTTAATATAAATGCATAAATAATATCACATAAATAATATCACAAAAAGGTGTATTGATACAAATTGTGCTGTAATTGTTTATTTATTTTTCTAAATTGTAGTATTACATAAATATTATGATATTTGTAAATAAAAATCATAGTAATATAACTTAAATGTCTAACGCATGAATTAAAAAAAAAAAAAGGGCACGGATGAGGGTGGATCTAGTTGCATAACGCAACTAGTGTACATGAGACTTACTCAAATTGTTATCGAGCAAAGGTTGGCTGCCTCCTTGACATGTGGGGCCCATTTGTACTCATTTAAGATCTCATCTCCAACACTGTGATAATTTTAATGCAAATTTTACACTATTTTAATGTAAAAACCACAGATCATTACCAGCAATCCGCGATATATTTTTGCACTAGAAAATCATATTCCATAATATTTGTTAATATTAATATTTAATGTTTTTTAATTTTATATAAGTTTTATCCTTATTGTAATTTATATCATTTCTAACAATCTATATCAACTTTTTTGTTTTTTAATTATATGTAAGTTTTATCATTATTGTACTTGAAATCATTTCCAACAATCTGGAATATATTTTCCACTAAAAAAATCATATTCCATAATATTGGTTAATATTAATTATGTTTTTTGTTTTTTTGTTTTTTTTTTTTAGTTTTATGAAATGTTTATCATTATCATAATATAATGTTTAAATATTGCATTTAATTTCATTAATCTTTATGATTTGTGTAGTATTTTAAATTTTATAGTACATCTGAATAATAATAATTTGTATTATTATTTAAATAACATATCATATTATTTAACATTTTAATTATATGTTATTATTATTAAATATCATATTATTAAACATTTTCTTTACATATATTTAAATAACTTTAATATTAATTTCATAATAGATTAATTGTGAAATGAACAAATTTATTATATTTAATAACACTCAAAACTATAAGGTAAAAAAAAAAAAAAAAAAGAAGAAGAACAGAGAAAATGAATAAATAAATAAAATAAAATAAAAACTTCTGCTCCATCGAGCTCAAATGGAGAAAAAATCATGTGGGTCCACGTAGGTAGGGATCAGTCCTTTGTTATTGTTATTATTTAAGACAGTAAGATATGTTAATTATTAATTTAGGCTTTTAAAAATAAGAAACATCTATTCAGAGTATGAATATGAAATTTATCACTTAAAAACCTACTAAAGTAAGATAATGTTTAATGTCTCCAATTTTCAGACTTAATTGGATATACTTATATTATTTAAAATTATTTTTTTAAATAATTATCTCACAAGATGTATAAAACCTTCATTTTGTGATTTTTTTCATAGATAGTTTTAATCCGAATTGATAATTTTTATATTTACACCTCGAATTAATAATTAACCATCTATCTGGTCCCTAATAATTGATAAACGTTTTAATCCAGTCGATCCAGGGTAGGACACAACATAAAATAAAAATTGGATCCAAACAAGGATATTTTTTATAATTTGATTATAGTAGACAAAATATAATTAGATATTTTTATATCTATAATATTCTAAACATTACTTATATAATATATTAATGTGGTAGCTCATAAATCCACAACGTACCTATTCACATGCATGTTTATTCAAGCTTAATTTAGTTTGTTATTTTAACCAACTCATTAAATGATCGTTTATCAACACTATTTTGAAATCAATGTGATTTGATATTTCACTGAATCATACTTAATTATTCATATGGTCATACCAAATACATAGATTCTACATGTCATAATCTCAAAGTGCCACATCACTATTAATCATTATAAGTTGTAACTTAAATACCTGAGTTTCATATGTAAAACTTAGTAAAAGTTAGGGACAACACTGTCACATTGATTATAATCTTAAGCTTTTTACGGTTCTCAACACCACCAAAATCAAATCTCCACATAAACTTGAATAAATTTTGGAGGCATAATTTTCAGAACATTAACAAGGGAAGGAGCAAAACCATGTGCTGCACTTCACTATTGGGCTTCAATTTTCTGACCGAAGTGACAGTTTTGCCCCTAGGTTCCAGACATGAAACTCAATGTGCTCGAGTTCTACTGATTAATAATGAAATTACAGCATGAGATATGGCAACATGTAAAATCTATGCATTTGTTATAGAAATATATATATATGATTCTGTAAAATACCAAATCACATATACTAGAAGATGGATTAATGTTTATTACCCTCGAAAAAAAGGTCAAGAACCTGGTATTCACATCTCACAATCGTGTTTTTTTTTTTTTTAATCATCATTATTTTGATAATTAAGGGCTATTCTTCTTTGACAACCATTATAAACTGATATGAAATATCAAACTCTCTGGGCTTCATATTTATCATTAATTTTCTCCTATAAATGTTATAGAAATACAAATCAGAGAAAGTAACTTACATGGATTAGGCATTAGGTGTTGGTGTGTGGTCAAGTTGAGAACACCATTCCAGCAAATAGGGATCAGGTGTCAATGGACAAATCGAGGATTGAAGTTAAGTAATATATAATATGCATGCCACCATTTTTATACTTCACTGATCTCACCTTCCTTGCATACACCCACTTCTATAACCATTCTTTCCTTCTTCGAGCTTAAGACCCGGCAACAATTTCTCCTTGGAGACTGCCCATTAACAACTCCAATGTCAATTTGAACGATAAATCAACCAAAATCGAACAAAAAATCACCAATGAGAGAGAATTTGACTTACTCGATCCCAAAGATGCGGATCGGGCTTCTTATAAACCTCCACTCGATCAACAAGTGCCGGGTCAGGCATTTCCCATTTGCATTCAGGATGAGCAACACGATGCTGTGTATAAAAACTCAGTGTCTGATTTGTGTAGGGATCCATTCTCGCCCTCGATAAGTAGAAAACAAAGGGCTTTTGACAAGGGTTCCTCATAACAGGCCTTGTGTTGAAAGCATAGGCCATGTAATCACCTCTTTTATACCAATTCAAGAACGTTCTTGATGGCATTTCTATCTCTCGAGGCGAGAGTACTCTGCGAAATATTTGAACAGTGAATCCCCAAGAAACGGAAATAGTCCAATTGTGGGGCTTGTCGTAGCAAATGGATTGCTGCATGAGGGCAGCAGAATCGAGGTCCATCGGGATTTGGAGGCGTTGAAGAGCTTGTATGCGAGTAACGTTGGGGAATATTGGTTCCACCACATCTAAGTGGTGCAACGAAACCAAGGGGGTGACGGGGTGTGCCGCTAAGAGCCCGAATAAGTCCCCATAAACATCATACTGAATTGTCATCCACAAATAATACAATGTTAGTTGGACATTTCAAGATTAAGATCAGGAAATGAACCAAAACAAATCACACAAATCAACCAACAATTTTGTCAATGGTGGTAAGTGGACTGATGCAACAACCACCACACAGATTGACCAACACTTTATCCCATTAACGAATAAATTATATATATATATATATATCGAAAGCAAGCGCTGAGTAGTTGTTGTATAGGGACTTCCATTATACTACCTTAATTGTGCAAAACTATTCCATTAAATCAAAGTATTAGTCCTTTACTATAAGAAAATGTGAAAAGGCATTTGACTTTATTACAAAATACCATAATAGCCAAAACATATCATCTAGTTCATGTTTTCAGAACTCTAACTTAAAAGGCAAAACTTGCCACGTGAATGAATACCCAACAAACAATCAGTTTTCCACAAAACCAAGCAAATAAAACAATACTGATTTCCAGCACTATCGAACAAATTAAGACTTAAAAAACTAGAACGAAAAACCCAAATCAAGAAAGCATCAAGAAACGACTCACCTGGTGAAAACCGAGGTGTTTAGTGAGTGGAACCCCGAGTTCGGCCATACAGGCGTGCATCCTATCATCGGAGCCGTACAATCCGGGATACCTCTGGATACACCTATCCTGCATCTTCTCAAGAGCCTTAGCCAATGGATAGCTTATGGCAAAACCTCCACCGCCATACGCCATTCCATACGAGAAATGTATGTTCTGCAAATGGCTCTCACTCGAACTCCCTATGTAATAATACTCATTATGATCATACTTACTCAGAACCCTCACCAAATTATCCCTCACAAAGACAGTATCATCGTCTCCCATCACCAGCCACCTAATCTTCTCCATTCCTCCCAACCTCAGAGTCTCCGAAACTATCCGAGAAATCCTAATGGCAGAGCGATGCCCCTTCCTGTTCTTATAAGAAAAACGCCAAGTATCCCCTGAAATTCTCAGCTGTGGGAGCCTCCCTGTTTCGTTTTCAAAGACCTTTACGGGGCTATCGAGCCACACGGTTCCTCGCATCCTTAATTGGGGTTTCCACCATAGTTTTATGTACTCTTTTCTCTTGCTCCATAGCTTGGAAGAAGCTGCAATGCCGAAAACAATATGCTCCAATCCTGTTTTCTCTTCTTGTGGAAAATTGGGAGAGAGAATGGTTTGGTTTGTGGGATGAAGGAGAGAGATATGCTGATTAGAGAAAATATCGACATCGCAGTGGTTGTGAGAAGTGGAAAGCAGCTTCATTGTGTAGACGAAATAAGTGGCGGAAACTAACAGAATTAACCATACCATAAGCTTCGGAAATGCTTTACTCTGTGAGGTCGCCATAGCTGCTGCTCCAGATTGGCATCTCAGCGAGTCCCAGATTAATTTTTCCGAATTATTTTGAGCCACTTTCATTGCTCTTCACTAATTTGCCGAAAATAAGGAACACCAGAAGCAAGAATGAAGGATACGCCAACATTAAACAAGAAAGATTGAATCTTTACACACTATAATTTATGGGCCGCGATGGGTTTTTGTGGATTTTGGTTAGAGTAGAGATCGCAAGGGTTTTGGATTTATCGAAGAAATATTAAAGGGAAATAAAGCAGATGAAAAAGCAAGAGGAATTAGGAAAGATTCACAGGTGGCAGGTTTCCAGACTATCAATATTCACAAATTCCCAACACTTTACACGACCACCTCCCCCACATGGATGTATATTTTGTCGGCAAATACGATGACGTATTGGTTACTGCATCTACATACAAAATATTCAATCAAGAGCTGTGGATCCACAGAATGGTGGACATCTACGGTCAGATAAACATCCTTAAATTGCTGAATTGGCTAAAATAGTTTAGGATGAGATGACAGAAGATAAAAAAGGTGAACTGTTCATTTGACTTTGGTCCAAATCTCACCTTCCCAATGTTTGATTTTAGTCCCAGGTTATATAATTACATTAAAATTGATAGAATCTTTTTTAATTGAATATAGTAATGTGTTATTATTAAAGTGTGCTTCCTCATATAACAAAAAATATGAGCAAAGTCTTATTATATCCTAAGATATCTTCATATTCGACCCGATCCTCATAATGAAATGAAGATCAAGTTTCGGTTTTGGATTTTTTATTTTGGGGCTTTTTTCATTTTAGTTTGATATTGATTTTTTGGTTAGCCTAACCGAAACGAAAACCGAAAAAAAAAAATTATTTTTTTTAATATTTCTTCAATTGAAATATTGTATCAATTCATTTTTCAAATTCCAATTTTCCAATTTCTTGGCTATTAACGTACTCCCATTTATTTAGAGTTTTGGATAGACTTATAGTTTAAAATTTTGATTTTAGTTTGGTTAATAATTAGAAATAAAATTAAATTTTAGATGTCAAATCGTTTTAGGGTATGTTTGTTTCGCACTTCACAGGTCAGGATTTGAGATTTTAAAATCCAAAATCCTTGTTTGTTTAAGGACTTATGTCAATGATTATGAAATCTACCAGAAGTCTACTCTATTTAAAAAAAAAACTATAATTAACCCTATACTGTATCTTATTAATACACAAATACCAATATATAATAAATACATTATTACTCCTTATTTATCATTATTTTAATATATATACCAAGAGTAGAAAAATGATGGGCCCCTACAAGTTTTTTTCTCTTTTTTTTTTGGTTCCCCATCCCTTCTCTCTCATAACACCTGTATTTTCACCTACTCTATCTTCTCTCCCCTTTCCACCCTCAGATTTTCTGTCTCTCTTCCACAACCCTCTCTCTCATATGTCGCGTCTTTTCCCCAGCTCTCTCTTCTCTCCCCTTCTCTTCTCTTTCTCCCTTTTCCACCATCTTTATTGCAAACTGTAAATTTTTTTCACCCTACAAACTGCAATTTTTGTCCACCCTCTTTATTGCATGCGTTGAATTTTTTTGGTCTTAAGTCACATGACCTGCTATCGGTGCAGAGATTCCTCTTGATTACTTGCAAAATGTGTTATGTGCATTGTTTAAACATGATTTTTTTTCTTTGTTTAAGTAGATCTGTGAGATCTGGCTACTCTGCCCCTAGACTGCTTCGCATTTGAATGTATGTACTTTTATTTTATTTTATTTCTGTATATGAGATTAGTGTTTCTTTGGGGAACTAGTTTTGTTTATATATAGTCTTTGAGTTGTAAAATGGAACCTATCACAATCCACACACTGCACACTAATACTATCGGGACACCGAAATTGCGGAGAACGAAGAAGAAGAAGTGGAAGAGGAACGATCCACAAGTGCAAGAGAGAGGGTGGTTGGTTGAGATCTCATCAGAGCAACGTTCAATGATTAGCAACTGTGTATCCTGTCCAAAACGTTGAAAGAAGGTTGGTTTTTGCTGATGTGAATTTTTGAGATTTTTTTGTTGATATGCTTGTTATTTGACTTGTATTTGCAGTTGCGATTTGTTTTCTCTGAGTTTATTTGTTTTCTGACTTGCAGATATTTTCTGATTTTAGTTGATTTGTTTTGAGCTGATATGTTTTATGATTTACGGATTTTTTTTGATATATTCACCATATAATAGTTGATTTGTGTTGATATTTTTTTTTAATGTATAGACAATATATACACATACAAGTACATAATTTTTTTAAGCTTACCATGTATGTAAGAGGTAAACTGTTGAATGTGAAACGTTTGGTATGAAAATATAGCTGTAATTTGTTGCGTTAAATTTACCAAATTGTCTTTTTTTTTCTTTTGCAAATTAGTTATAATTTTTGAAAAAACTTTTTTTTTTACCTTAAATGTGATTTTCTTTTTTAGAAATGGAGCACGAACACTAGTGTATGTCATCATTTTATAATAAGATAAATTTTCTTTGTGTTTAATGAATGTAAAGATTATGTGTATGTGTCCTTGATTATTATAAAATTTGTTGGTTGTTGTACATGAAACCACTACTTAACTATTATATATGAAACTACTACTTGTTATTTTATATGACAAACACCTATTCATGTTTCTGTGATATGTTATTGGTATGTTGTGTTGGAAAGAATTGGTTGAAATGATGACATTTTATTAAAATGATTGTTTATATTATTGGGGTCAATCAAATTTATTGTTTGATATGAAATAGAACAATCCTACATTATTTCAAAAACAATAGTTAGCTTTACCTCTATAAAGAATCAAATCGAAACGGAGGCACCAATGTTGTATAGAGGTGATTTCTTAATCTAGTATTTAGTGGTAATTTGGCCACTTGTATAATGTAATGGTTAATGAATAAATTGAACACTTGTGTTTTTTTTTAAATCTTACATGTTATTTAATTGCTTCCAATTTCTATGCAGTAGCAGTAGTAGTCTCCTTTTTTAATAATAATAATAATAATAATAATAATAATAATAATAATAATAATAATACCATTATTAAAATAAAACATGTAAATTGTTATTAATTTATGCCAAATCTTCAATTTTTGATCTAACTTTACGTGTTGGATTTTGAATAGTCACACAAGAAATTTTTGTTACAATCATGGTTATCATTTTATATTTTGTTTTCGATCCACACTTTGAACCTTTTTTAAGGAAAAAAAAGATAAAGATAGTCAATCATGAATAGATGAAGGACACATATGTCTAATCATTTTAAAAAATATATGACATATTTTTCTAAGAATTTTCATAGAAATCTATCACCACAATCCCATCATTTTTTGTATAAAATAAAAATGAGAAGTGAAATGGTCATCTCACAAGTTTGATTACCCAATTGAGAAATTATCCTTCTCCCAACAAAAAAAAAGATGGTAATAGACAAACCAATGTTCTCTATTAAGGATCCAGATTGAGTAATATACAAACCAATGTTCTCTACTAATAGACAAACCAATGTTCAGTAGGATTGGTGGCTACTTACACTGACACTAATTATAGAAAATATCTTTTAATTAGAGAATATTTATAGAATTAAGTTTGTTGTAATATAAATTGATTAATTCAATAAAAAAATATCTTGCACTAATAACACATGTGAAACCTTGATGCATCGTGGAAATGGTGGTATCGGGCAGGTGGAAAAGGTCACATGGACACGTGATAATGAAGCTTAATTTATAGTAATGGGACAAATTTGGGATGGGTTGAACGTCATCGTTGTGGGTCGCTACTCCTACAACATTGATCAAGCTCAGACAAAATGAAAGAACATTAAGTGTGCATGGCGTTTGCTCTTCAACCTACGATTCAAACGTGGTTCCGGACTTGGTTGGGATCCTAAAAATGAGGCAATCATTGGGCCTAACGATGCTATGGATGCGATCTACACGGTAATTCGATCTTACTTATCCTTTAACATATATCAAATTTTATCATATATTTTGAATATAATCATTAATATAAATTTTATAAATAAATTTAATTAATGCTAATAAATTTACTCATTAGTATACGTGTACATCGTAGGAGCATCGAGATAATCATGCGATCATCCGATGTGGTCTTCCCCACTTCGACCTATGCATAGAGATGCTCGAGAAGAAGATGTCCACCGGTGACTTTGCTCGTTTTTCTAGACAGCCTCCTTCCCAATTTGAGAGTTCTTCTAGGGATGATGACATTCATCCACCCCCACCACCTGGCTATGGAGATAATGATGGATCACCTCGTGCTGGTCCATCATTCAATTTTACTCCAGACTTTAACTCTGTAGACAATGGAGGATCCTCCAGATCATCGGAGCAAAAAAGATCAAGCGGAGTCTCTGAGCAAGATGATATCCTTGTTCGAGTCATGGCTAACATCGAGGGTTACTTTGGTGATAAGAGGACAAAGACATTGGGAGTTGAGCAAATGTGTGATGAGTACCACACATGCATTTGTCTGATGAGAAAAATAGAGGATATACCGCTGGACTCTCGTGTCATCGCCGATGAGCGCCTCCGTAAGGCCACTACAAAGATTATGTTCTTGTTCTTTAGTGAGAACGAGCGTCGTCGATGGTTGATTCACCTACTGGGTTGATGAGGATGTGAAATGGTTGAAGACTACTTAATATTATATTATCTTCATTATTATGGGTAGTATTAAGACAATTGTTATTTGTGTATTCTGACATTTTTAGTTTTTATGCATGTTTATGTGATCTTTATGCTCAAATATAATGAGCAAGACTTAAAAATGATTTGGGTATTTTATGTTATATTGTATGCCCTATTTTGGTATTTTATTTGTGGTTGCAAGTTTATTCCTATATTTATATTTTTTTATCTTCTATTAATTAATTGTAATGATCATATGACACTTAATGAGTAAATTGTTGTTTGATCATGCAAAGACTATGTCACAATTGTCGCAATCACCTTCGTGCGATGAACAAGAATTGGATGATTCTAATTCTGGGAAAAGTAATTCATTCGACACAGAGAGTTATTCATCAGCTGATGAAAGTATCGCAATCATGTTTACTGGAATTGTAATTCCAATGGTCACAACTCCAAATCATGTGCCAAGAAATACATCGAGACTTCAAGGAAATGATTGGGTAGGTGAAATCCTTATAGGGACAAAGGGTCGATTCTACGATATAGTACGAATGAGCAGACCAAATTTTTATGCCCTTGTGGAGTTCTTGATGAGTAGGGGATTACTCGTTCAGGATCCGTTTGTACGGGTATCAGTAGTTGAAGAGGTTGTGATGTTTCTGCGCACTATTTCCTCACATGTGCAAAATCGAGAGTGTATGGAATGCTTTCAACATTCACTTGAGACTATACACCACCACTTCCACCGTGTACTTGATGTTATAGTTGAGTTAGCCCCAATATATATAGTGTCCCCAAACTATAATGAGACCCCATCACAAGTGTCGAACAATGCCAATTTCTTTTCATATCTCCAGGTATAATTTATTTCAAATTATTCCACATATATGTCTTATTATTGTAGCGCCCCGGAACAAAACGTGCATAATTGATTAATTAAATATTTGAACCCTGACTTAATAATTATGTGCGTATATTTTGACTGTTTAACTTAGTACGTGCGTTTCAGATACATGGTTAACACCGGTTTTAGATGGGTATATTTTTCGTGACATGGAACCTAGAATACGATTTTACCAAGAGATTCGTATCGGAAATACGAGAAAACAGAAACAAACTAGAGGTCAATCGGAGACCCGTAGTTCAACTGACGAAGGAAAGGGTAAAATTTTGATAAAAGGTAAAAATAAAAATAATATTTTAATGAAAGGTAAATTGAGATATTTTTGGTAAATATTAACTTTTCAACGGTAAAAAGGTAATTTCCAAAATATATAAATAGGGGCTCATTATTTCAAAACTTATACGTTTTTCAAAGCCGACGACCCGAGCGATGCGAACACACTATCCATTGGATTGGGAATCAAGATACCAAGTCTTTGATACTAGCGACTCACGTGGTAACCACCGAACAAGGTGGGGGTAAACTCTGAACCCAACTCTTTATATTACAATTGACGTATGCATGTAAACTAGATATTATTCGAATGCTATTGATCGATATGAATTGGTCGAGGCTTATGTGTCTTGGGTTATGTGCTGTGATTATATGATGTGTTCGGTATGGGGGTAAACTCTAAACCCTAATAACTTTATGTTTCTGTATAAGCGCACACTGATGATTTGTGAACTTATGTGTTTTGAGATAAACATTGTGATTATATTGTGTGGGGGGAATAATTACTAAACCTCTGTGGGTTCACTGTTTTCCCTACTGGATATGTGAACCGTTGAGAATATTGTGTGCATATTTATATCTTGGGGAGGGATTTGGTGGTCTGTAATACATCGGGATTTGATGGTCCGTAATACATCGGGATTTGGTGGTCCGTAATACACCGGGATTTGGTGGTCCGTAAATACACCGGGACGTGTTGTGCCGTATTTGTGATGTGTCTAATTACGGAACTATTATATATGTTTGATTTGTGTATCTGCTTAATAATATCAAAACATGGAACCATGAATGTATTCAACGCACTCACCCCCCACCTGTACTCACACTACAGGAGATGCAGAAAGTCAAGATGCGTGGAGAGGATGGTGCCATATCCAGACTTCCCTTTTGCTTTTCAAAACTTCATGTTCAAACGATGTTTTATTTAACTTCACGTTTTGTAAAAGTATATTGTCCTTTTCTGTAAACAGATCCTGATGTATTTTCCGCTGCTATTGTAAAATGTTTTTATTTCGGCTAGACGCCGAAGATTTGTATTTGTAAAATCGTCTCTCATCTCTTCCAAAGGTTTTCTTTTTTTTATTTCATGCGTGTCTTTTTCCCATTTCTTTCTTCACACCCAATGGAAAACTCTGATATAATACGAAAAGATTTTGGGGCGTGACAATTATGAAATTAGTCAATGCATATTTCAATAATTTTATGGAGCAATTGGAGCTATGGATGGGACATTAATCCCGACATGGGTTCCACAGTCTCGACATAATGTCTTTCAATCTCACAAGGCAACCATCTCTCAAAATGTCCTTGTAATTGTTGATTTCAATATGATGTTCACGTACGTATATGCCGGTTGGGAGGACAGCTCTAGTGACGCAAATGTTCTGTTCAATGCTGTTCAAAATGACCCCAACTTTCATTGGCCTCCAGAAGGTATTATATATAATTACCCTACATATTTAATTGCTATCTAATTTAAGAAAAAAATGGAAAAAAGTAAAAAACGTCTTTTGTATTTAGGAAAGTACTATCTCATCGATGCTAGGTATACCAATTATGGGCCTTTCCTCGCACCATACAGGGGCACTCATTACCATATCAATGAGTTTCAACAGAGCAGAGCAGTTGTCAGTACACCAATGGAGCTTTTCAATCATCGACATTCATGTTTGAGGAATGCAATCGAGCGGTGTTTTGGATTGTTGAAGAGTCGATTTCCCATTCTAAGATAGGGATGCCTTCTTAGAAAATGCGGACACAAGTGAAAATTGTGATTGCATGTTGCGAGATCCATAATTTCATACGTCATAGCAGGTTACCAGATGCTCTATTTGAGGGCACTTCGGAGCAGTTGATGGATGACGTCGAGATTATACCTCATTGCTACCACCCCACAGATGCGCACATTGAGCAGCAATCTGAGTTTTGTGACTCTGTGGCGGATGCAATGTGGCATAACAAAACCCCTGAGATGACATCTTTATATCTTAGATACTTATTATATTTTATATTAAGCTATTTGTTGTCTTACTACTGTGTTCAAACAATGTTTTAAATTGTGTTTTATTTTCCCTGTAGAACATGATTGTGTTTATCTACTTCCTATGTGTTTAAACAACTTCATGATCTATTTTATGATTAGACTAATGGAGTTTATTCTGATCAACAACCACTACTTAAAAAATTAAATATTCTTCTATCAATAATTGATCTCATTCTTTTCCATACAAACAAATGTTTCAGGAGCATCCGAATTGTTCATGTGGGGCAGTACCTATGATTTTATTGTAGTGTAAGAATAATGTGAAAAGGGTCGCTACTTTTACGCATGTCTATGTAGTGTTAGGCATGTTGGATCATTTATATGGTTGTATACGTGGACTACTTATAGATGTTCATCTTCTATTATATCTAGGAGTCAGGCTAGCCTAATGCAAAACAACACTTTGAACTGTAGTTGCACTGAGCTACATAGTCAGGCATCCACTGTTGAGGGTGGCGAGGTTGCAAGTTCATCGGGCAGTGGTTCTTATTACGCATTAGATAACAAGAGTGAGGCAAATTTTATATTTTGGCTTATAATTAATACCAGTCTACGTGCTCGTACTCGCACTATTAGTAAAAATGGTGTTTTCTTGAGTATTTGCAATTTCTTTAAAATGTTGTTTTCTTGGATATGCTTTATCGTCGTTTGAAGTTTTTATGATGTCCAAAACTATGATAATAATGTGTTTGATGACAGTTTATATATTTAACTTTGTATATGAACCGTAGTATGATTATGGTGACAATTTTTATATTTAACTTTATATATATACATAATATATATAAGTTAAATTATATATATACATACATATACAATTATAATTATATATATATATATATTGTAGCACCCCGGGTCAAAATGAGCATAATTGAATAATTAAATATTTGAACCCCGACTTAATAATTATGTGCGTATGTTTTGACTGTTTAATTCAGTACATGCGTTACAGATACTTGGCTAACGCCGGTTTTAGTTTTAGATGGGTATTTTTTTCGTGACATGGAACCTAGAATACGATTTTACCAAGAGATTCGTATCAGAAATAAGAGAAAATAGAAACAAACTAGGGGTCAATCGGAGACCCGTAGCTCAACTGACGAAGGAAAGGGTAAAATTACAATAAAAGGTAAAAATAAAAATAATATTTTAATGAAAGGTAAATGAAGATATTTTTGGTAAATGGTAACTTTTCAACGGTAAAAAGGTAATTTCCAAAATCTATAAATAGGGGCTCATAATTTTCAAAACTTATACGTTTTCAAAGCCGACGACCCGAGCGACGCTCGCGACGCGAACATGTAAGTTCTCTTTCTTTTCTTTTTCTTTACGTCTTTATTTTCCGCCGCCGCCGGAGCGCCGCTGGAAACCGCCGTCGCCGGAGCCGCCGCCGTCGCCGGAAAAGTCGCCGGAGCCGCCGCCGCCGGTGGTGGTGGCTGGTGCTGCTGGGCGCGCCGGGTGCGCATGCCGGACGCCGGGTGTGCACGCCGGGAGGCGCCGGGCAACGGGCGCGCGGGCGCCGGGGATCCAGCGCGCACGGGCGACGGGAGCAGCAAGCGCGCGACGGGGAATCAGTGCACGCGCGGGTGCGGGCGACGGGGATCCTGTGCGCGCGTCGGGTGCCGTCGTGCACGCCGAGCGCGCACCGTCGAGTTTTTGTACCCGCCCGACCGAGTCTTTTTGTACGTCGGGTCGACCGGGAGTCGGGGCCCAGTCAAAGTCAACCTTTTGACCAAAATTACCAAAATACCCTTCGATATTAAAACTCTCCGTTCGAGCTCGTTTCAACTCCGATCGAGCTCATTCTTTTTCCGTAGCGACCCTAATCCTTTCCTCTATCATATCAGTTGCTGAACTGATCTTTTCTCCCTTGTCTCATCGACCTCAATCTCTTGATCTATCGATCTGTCTCGTCTCTATCGAACGATTCTTCTCTACGGCTATCTTTATACATTTTTAAATATAAGTTTTAAGCGTATTAATGATGTAAGAAATATTGTAAAATTGTGTAGGCTATCCATTGGGTTGGTATCAGTTGGAGTGGGAATCAAGATACCAAGTCTTTGATACTAGCGACTCACGTGGTAACCACCGAACAAGGTGGGGGTAACTTCTGAACCCTAATAACTCTATTTGTTTAATGTTTTCCATATTTGATATATGAACTGTTGAACTCTACGTTCTGTGATTATTTGCTATGATTACTATGTACGTGCATACATTATGAATATGATATATGTGGACGGAAGTCCAAAGTCATGTTAAGATGGACTGGTGGCCCATAAAAGCACCATATGTTAAGATGGACTGGTGGCCCATAAAAGCACCATATGTTAAGATGGACTGGTGGCCCATAAAAGCACCATACGTTAGGGATGGACTGGTGGCCCGTAAAAAGCACTAGCAGAACGGAGGTCCATGATCTCGTTCTGGGATGGACTGGTGGCCCGTAAAAAGCACCAACGGAATGGAGGTCTATGATCTCGTTCTGGGATGGACTGGTGGCCCGTAAAAAGCACCAACGGAATGGAGGTCTATGATCTCGTTCTGGATGGACTGGTGGCCCGTAAAAAGCACCAATGGACTGGTGGCCCATAAAAGCACCATATGTTAAGATGGACTGGTGGCCCATAAAAGCACCATACGTTAGGGATGGACTGGTGGCCCGTAAAAAGCACTAGCAGAACGGAGGTCCATGATCTCGTTCTGGGATGGACTGGTGGCCCGTAAAAAGCACCAACGGAATGGAGGTCTATGATCTCGTTCTGGGATGGACTGGTGGCCCGTAAAAAGCACCAACGGAATGGAGGTCTATGATCTCGTTCTGGATGGACTGGTGGCCCGTAAAAAGCACCAATGGACTGGTGGCCCATAAAAGCACCATATGTTAGATGAGTACTCTTAGAGTTATGTGTCCGTATTATATGTGCAATGCATTATATGTGCTGTGTCTCATTGCTGAACTATTATATATGTTGGATCTGTGTATCTGCTTAATAATGTTAAAAACTTGGTGATTAATTCCACGAGTGTATTCAACGCACTCACCCCCCACCTGTACTCACACTACAGGAGAAGAAGAGAATCTTGACGCGTAGAGAGAGGGGTGCCCTATCAGCCGAGACCATCTTCCGGTTTTACCTTTTTAAGGATATGTTGTTCGTTTGTAAAAGAAAACTATATTTCTTCTTCTTTGTAAAGGATCCTGATGTTTTTCCGCTGTTATGTAAAATGGTTTTATTTCGGCTAAACGCCGAGGATTTGTATACATAAAATCGTATGTTCTTTTTCCCAAAGATTTCTATTTTATTTCATGCACGTCTTTTTCCCCTTCTTTCTTCACGCCCGCAAGTAAAACTCTGATAAAATACGAAAAGATTTTGGGGCGTGACATATATTCACTGACAGAATTAATTAATTGACTAGTGATTAGGTAGTCAATTTATACATATATGATTATGTTTATATATGATCATTTTATTTTGAATATAATAATATACGAATATAATTACATAGAATAAATAGTATAATTTGAATTTTTAAAACGTATTAGAAAATTTATAGTATAGTATATGTATATGTGTGTGTTTTTACATAGTATAAATTATATTCATAGATAAACATGGATTTTTTAAATAGTAGTGTATGATATATATATATATTGTACATATTATATATGTATAAATAATTTTTTTGTTTATAAATATTAGGAAAAAAAACCAAAGTAAGAAATATATAAAGTTTCATAATTTTATTTTAATATATCAATAATAAACTATCATATCAACTTTTCCAAGTGATTTCAACATAACAAATTAATCATTACCATTACATCAACTAACAATATAATATTACATATACATAATTTTTCCAGCATTGATTTGACATCAACAATAATAATCATACCCTATAAAATCTCATAACAAACATAGATTTAACTATTCACCTTTATTTACAAAATTCAGGATTTCAAAGTCGGATTTCCTCAATCCTAGATAATCTCCTTCCAAACATACCCTTTATGATCTCAAGCTATGAATTGGTCCCTAATTGTATAAGAGGTATAGTGGGGTCAATAAATTTCTTAGAAATTTTCAAACTTTCTTCACAAGTGTAAAATTCTTTCTGCTAGGGATCTGCACGACCAATTTACCATTCGAATTGAATCAAAATCGAATTTTCAGTTTAAATCGAAGGACGAATTAAAAATTCAATTCAGTTTTCAATTTTTTGTTTTGGGGATTTTTCATTTTGGCCAGGTTTTGGATTTTTGATTAGGCAAACCAAATCGAAAACTGATTCATTTTTTAATAGAAAAATAAATTTTGTATATATATAATTTAAAAAAAAATTATTTCTTCAATTGAAATATTGTATCAATTCATTTCCCAAATACCAAATTTTCAATTCACATCGGCTATTTAGTCACTCCCATTTATTTACAGTTGTGGATAGACTTGAACTTAAAAAAAATTAGTTTGTTTAGTAACTAGGAATAAAATTGAAATTTAGATGTGAAATCATTTTATGATCTCAAATTATGTATAATTTTTTATGTGATATGTCATCCTTAGCTAAATATTAACTTTAATAAAAAAATAAAATCTTTATATATAAAAATTTGTTTTAGTACATCACCTTATTAGAAAAATCATAGCAAATCGAATTTAAGTTCAAATATTCTAAAATTTTAAAAATGTTCTTGATGTCACTGATTGTGGTAAAAGGTTTTAGGACAAATTTGTTTCTATAACTTTATGAAAATCTCATAATAGACCTGTAGTTATCAAACTTTCTAGCACATGCACTACTTTCCATATTCAAGCAAATTATAAATAGAAAATGTATGCCTCGAAAGACTCAACACATGAAGTCTAGAGGGGGAAGGTTAAAAGACTTCTTACGTTTTAAAACACAAGAGGATTTTAAGAGATGATTCGTTTTCAAAGTTATCTCATAAAAGCATATGTAAGCTGAGATAGTCTCAACAAATAGACAACAAAAGGTCTTAACAAAGATAAATAGAGAGAGTGCTCAAACTAATTGTAAATCAACAACTCACAATTTGACTTGTTAAGTTGTTGACAAAATATCAACCTAAGCACTTATGGAAGTTAAGGACCTGACTCATTTTAAACAAAGGAGTAAGGAAGATACCACATATAAAACATGTAGCAATATCAGATGTACATGTGTGTTCTTGTACAGTCGATTACTAAAGAATAAAGAAAGATAAGTAATTCTTGTTGTCACGCCCCGTTCACTTTTCGTAATTTATCAGAGTTTTGTGTTGGGCGTGAAGAAGATATAGTAAGAGACAACAGAAGAAGTACATAAAAGACGACAGAAGAAAGAGATGGGGGACGAAGTGAATCATTCACATATCACCATTCGGTTTCCATACCGATAAATTCAACATAACAAAACAGTGGAATAAACCATCAGGATCTCATTATTCAAAACATGTACAAGTTTATAGGTTACAAAAACGTGAATTAATTTAAGACATCGTTTGGAAAAGTTTGAGTGACATCAGTTTAAATATAAAAGTCCAAAGATAGCACCACCTCTCTTCATCTAGGGTTCATCATGCTCATCAGTTCCTATAGTGTGAGTACAAAATAAGGGGGTGAGTGCGTTGAATACACTCGTGGGGATGAAATCCACCTCTTATAACAATCAATAGATATAAAATACCGGAATAGTAACATTCAGTCACGTTATCACAGCACATAAAATGCATAGCATGTATTTCGTAACCCAAGCTCAGGTGCGGGTATCCCCCATCTTAACCCTACAAAAACTCAGGTACGGGAATCACCCGACCCTACAGAATCTCAGGTATGGGTATCACCCGACCCTACTAAAACTCAGGTGCGGCATCACCCGACCCTACAATATCTCAGGTACGGACATCTTCCGACCCTACGAAATCTCAGGTACAGACATCTTCCGACCCTATGGAATTTCAGGTACGGGTATCACCCGACCCTACTAAAGAATGAATATGGACCCACGTCATTTCACAGTATAACATGAACACGTAATCATAGCATATAATCACAACATTTAGTATTCCGCCAATCATGCATTAAATAGGGAAAACTGTAAACAGATAAAGAGATAGAAATTACCCCCACACACAACATATAATCACAATATTTAGTATTTCTCAATCATGCTTGGAATAGGGAACACTGTAAACAGATAAAGATTTAGAATGTACCCCCACCTTGTTCGGTGGTTACCATGTGAGTAGTGAGCATCAAATATCACAATGTTCCACGATATACCACAACATATGATCCGATGGATAGCCTACACAAGTTATGATGTTTCTTAGATCCTTAATAAACATAAATAAAGTTATAAAATATCCCAGCGGAAAAACGATTGTTAAATACACGATGGATCGAGATATCTAAAGATTGGAATTGAAGAAACGAGGATGGATAATCAGTCCATATGGCTGAGATATAGAGAATGGAATTTGGGTCACAACGGAAAAAGAATGAGCTCGATCGGAGTTGAAACGAGCTCGAACGGAGCGTTTTAAGGTTGAGGGGTATTTTAGTAATTTTGGTCAAGGGTTGACTTTGACCGGGACTCCCAACTCCCGTCGACTTGATGAAAATATCGGAAACAGATCGATGTGCGAAAACACTCGCCGGTGCGTACCCGGCGCGCGCATCGCGCGCCCAGTGCGCAGCACTCCTCGGCAGCTGCCGAGTTTTCTCGGCAGCATGCGCCCAGCTCTCGCACACCCGCGTCCCCACGCGTGCCCGCCTGCGTCCCCATGCACGGCGTCCTCGGCAGCTACTGAGTTTTCTCGGTAGCCTCGGCATCCACGCGCATCCTGCGCGCCCAGCTCACCTACGCGGACTCGCCACCTAAACGGCCTTCCAGCCGCCGCCGGCCGGCCGGCGAACCACCGGTCGCCGACCACACCCCCGGATTCCCCCCACTTCCGGCTACCAACTCCGGTCACCGGTGACCACGGCGGTGCCGCCTAGCTCTGGAAGAACAACTGTAAAAACAGCCCATCGCCCATGAAAAAAAAACATACACACACACATGCACACCTTAACCTTTCCAGCTCCGGCCGGCGACCTCCAGTCACCGACGACCCTTTCCAAACCCCCGGCCGGCGACCACCCGTCACCAGCAACCTTTTCCGACCACCCCTCGTCGGAATCCGGCGGTGACCAATAGCAACAGCCTCCAAACACACACTCACACACACAAAAACACACACTCCAACACCTTTAAAAACTACTCCGGCCGGCGACTTTCTGGCACCGGTAACCACTCAAAACCGACCCAACCTCTTCTTCAACACCCCGACTTGCCCCAGCAAAAGAAAAGAACCAAAACCACCAAGAAACGAGAGAGAAATGGGAGAGAGAAAAGGGTTGAAAAATAAGGGTTTAGGGGTTTTGGAGGTGGTTTTTTGCCGTTTCCTAGCGAACGAGACATCGGATTGGAATTCCGGAAGCTGTCCTAGACTCGTCTCATCGAGGGCTATGATCTGTGTGAAAATCGGCCAAAATCAATAACTTTGAAATTTTCTGGCGAACCCCGGCGGCGGCGGTCTATTGGAGGTCCGTTGGTGGAAAACAGTAAAGAAAGAAAGAGAAGGGTGAAGATGAACTTACGTGTTTTCGTCGCTTTCGGCTCGTTCGGAGAAAAGTTAAGTTTTGAATTGAATGTGCCCCTATTTATAGATTTTGAAAACTTACTTTTTACCATTGGAAATTTACTATTTACCAAAAATATCTTAATTTACATTCCATTAAAATATTCTTTTTATTTTTACCGTTCATCAAAATTTTACCCTTTTTCTTCGCCATTTGAGCTACTGGTCTCCAATTGACCTCTAGTTCGTTTCTATCTTCTCGTATTTTCGTTATGCATCTTATGGTAAAATAATATTCTATATTCCATGTTTAGAAAATATATCTATCTAAAACAGGCGCTAAACACGTATCTGAAACGCACATAATTAATTAAACAATCAAGAATTAATGCACATATAATATTCAATTAAAGGTTTAATATTTAAGTAATCAATTATGCTTCATTTTGGTCCGGGGCGCTACACTTGTTCTTCAGTTCGTAAGGTATCAATGATCTTCAAAATGTGGGATGTCTTCTTTTTATAGTGATTGATGCTTGATTCCAGCCGTTGGAGGAAGTTGTGACTTTGAATATGACTTGCTCCTTAATTTTAGGCTTTTGGTTGTCCTTTGTTGTCCAAGGTTGCAGCAAAGTTGGCTATTTTTCTGGAAAGGTGTCTGACATGTTAAGGTTAATTTGTACTAGATTTTCAATTTTGAAGATCTGTGACTTGACCTTATTCTCTTGTTTCTAACATAAACATTATTGACTCGACAACCTTAATTAAACTTCAACTCTAACTCCTCAACTTTTGCAGATGAGACAACATTTGTATTTTTGTTAATCTTCTGTTCTAGAGCTTCAATTCACGTAACATATTTTCAATTTGTACCATATTGACTCTAATAGTTGTGTTTGTGGTTGTTGCAGACTCATCATAAATATGTTTTTGATGATATGCATTAAACGCTTCATGTGTCTTCATTTGGATCGACAATCAAGTTTCTCTTCAGAGAATCTCAACATAAGTATCTTCTAGAAATTTTTAGTTTGTCTTGTTGAGATTACTTCATATTTTACTATGTTTGAACCCTAGTTTTCAACTAACTTCATTAATTGTAGAGTTCTTCAATATTTAGCACTTCGATCTTCAGGTCTTTAGTAGAGTTCCTCCTAAATGAGTGCCTTCAATATGAACTTGAACTCTACTAATAAGATATTTGTGTAGACATAAGACTTGACTAATATAGACTCAACTATTTTAAGAACACTACTAACTTAAGACAACCATTCTAAGTTGAGTTTTGTCATAATTAAAATTACAAATACATCCAGACAGAAAATAATGCCAAAAAACATTTTTGGACTTTCTAAACTACGCTATTAGTCATAAAATATTAGAATTTAAGGAGGAACTAAGAGAGTTTAGCAAAATACTTTCAAAGCTCAAGATAGAAATTAGGTGTGATTAGATTTATTTTCTGTACTTGCAAGCTCTACTATGGCTGAACTTTTCTATTCATTTTTATTATACATGATGCATGACAAGCTAGCATGATATGCAGTAGAAGGTGTCATGTAAATGGCCTTAGTCATCAAGCAAAAATATCTATATAAATATACTTAAACACGAGTTTTATTTCCCATTTTTCTTTATCTCTGATCTTTTATATATAATTATATAATTATGTACGTTTATGATCACTAAAGAAAATAAAAAAAAATACTACTATAATTCATATAAAAGTATATATTTACTAAATAAATTTCATTATAAGAGAACGTAAAATATTCATATAATATATTTGTATGTTGAAGATTACATCTATTACGTGTATGAGCTTTTGAAAAAATATTTTAATACCCATTATGATTCATGAATATATGTTCAAGTAAAATATTTTTATCACATAGAAAATCATATTTATAATTTCCATTCACGTACATCGACTGAGTTAGGGTCGATCTCAGTTTACTCTGTAAGCTATCCTACAAAAACCTTTAAAGTTTTGAAAGAAATATTAGTTCTTTTTTTTTAAACCAAGAAATATAAGTTTATAATATCTTTAAAATCATCTATCATAGTTTAATTTGTAAATCATAATTTTAAGTTATATAAATGCTCACACTTGCACTAGGTTAATGCAGGTGAAATCCAACGGTATTATTATGATATTTATTTAGATAACAATAAAAATTATAATTATTTAAATGCATGCAATTTAAAATAATACAAAAATCAATATAATATTTAAATATTGCATATAATTATCTAACTTATATTCATTTAGTTTGAATTTTTTTCTAAAACCATCATTAATATAAAATATTGTTATTAAATAATTATATTAAATAAGATTTAAACACACATATATATAATTATAAAATAATAAAAATCAAAGTTTGATAAATTAACAATGATTATGTATGTTACTAAATATATGACAAATAAAGAAAACATAAAAAATAATTATTATAAAAAGTATTATGAAATATTCTATTTTAATATAACAAATAGTACAGATTATTGAAGATGAATACTAATTTTTAGGGTAGGACTATCCACACCCCCAACACTTTCCACCCATACCCCATTATTTTTCAAATATCAATAATACCCCTAAACTAAACTCCAAATCATCCTTTATTAAATCTGTCTTTTTCCTTAATTCCAAAGATTATCAATTACACACATTTTTATTCATTTTTCCACTCCAAATAGTGATTATATCCGGTAAAATGAAAACTGATCAAAATCAAGCCCAACATACTGCCGTAAAATTAATTTATCCCTTAATATTCATATATTTCTTTGACCGCAACAGCACCGGGTGAGATGGTTTGCAAAGCCACCAGCTGGAAAATCATTGCCCCAGACCGTTTTACGAATAGCTCCTCATTGTTCAACTTCAACCCTCAGGGAAGATGATCTGCAAGTTATCCAACTCCTTCAGCAACTGTACAACATAACCTTGGTTCGTTTCCTACACCAGGTTTATAAAGTACTCCTTCTAAGGGATGAATCAACAATACTAAGAACACATTGAAAGCAGAAACCTTTCTTTTATTAAGAACTTGAAAGGAATATTTAATACATATGTAATCTCCTTTTGGGAGGAGAATACTTGTTTAGCCTCTCATATGAGATGAGGTCTGCACTCGTAAACACATAAACTAAAAACACTCATAATATTACAAGGATTTTATTTGTAAGAAAACTAAGGAGGATGTTCAATCTCCTCAGCTTCCTTCAACTCTCGTTATATAGAGGCATGAATTCGGACTTGAAATGGGGATTCCAAATCTTGTTAAATAATTCACTGGCTTTCTTTGTCGTGGCCTGCCAATTATTTAGTGCACCAATTAGTTAGTGCGCTCTTTTTTTCTTCCCCATGACTCAGCCCATGTGAAGGTTGTTGGAGTTGTCGGGGAATCAATCACCTTCTCACATGACTCAGCCCATGTTCTTTTGTCGGGGCATCTTTCTTTTAAGAATTCGGTCTGCGTGGTCCCCGTGGATAACATTTCTTCTATGCTAGATCTCTATCTTTTTCAGACCCTTGTTCCTATCGGTCGGGTTTGGGTCGAAATTCTTTCCCAAACTCGGGCTCTTTCTGATTCAAGCATGCTTGACAGATCTGATCGATCCATCGGCCGATATGCGTTATATTACAGAATTTCCAGTAGGTTTCTTTACTTACCAGAATCTTGTTTTCCCAGAGGTTTCTTCTTTTCGTCTCGAAGAGTTCCTCTGTAAATCCTGTTGTTGATCTAGTCATGAAATTCAGTAGGAATGATCCACTTGCTGAATTCTGGAAAAACTTGAATGGATATTTGACTTTGTCCATTTCTGTTAGACAAACCCAAAGACCCCATGCTCTCCTTGTAGAAGCTTCATCTTCTGATATTGCTATCAGTAAAGGAATTTCTTCCGGTGAAGCTGTCTTTATATTTTTTAAGGCATTTCCATTCGGTCTCCTTAGCTTGATGAAATGAAAAGCTTTATTGAAGCCTTTCTTCGCTGGTTCTGGGGCTGCACTGATAAAATAGAGCTCCAGAATATCGCCTCTGGACAAATGTGGATTATTTGCCCAAGTCTCGTGATCGGTTTCCCCAATCCATTTCGGTAATTTTGAAATTTCTGGGAATTCGGGTGATACAGTATGGATTGAAGCTAATGCTCCAAAAGTATATCATTTTTGTACTTCGTTTGGATGGCTTCCTGGTTTCAACCAAACTCTTGGGTTCTTTTTTGAAATATCAACCACTGTTTTGTCTGGATTGATACCTTTTCTCGTAATCAACTTCTCCCATTGACGCTGGTAAACCTGCATAGGAGAAACTTTAAACTTGTCAGTTTGAACCTTAGTCTTGCCTATCTATGGCCTAAGGTTCAACTCTCCCTCTTTTACCCCAAAGGTGCTGGGTTGACTTGAAGACTCGTGTTGTGACACCAGAGTTTCAACCTTTATTACAGTATGTACATCCTCGAGGAATGCATCACCTGTAACACTCGTGATTATGGTATTTGAATCCATAACCTCCGGGTTAGAGTCCCGTTGTCGAATCGCTCCTTTTTGTACCATGGGAGATGCAACCTGGAAGAGAGGCTTATGCAACGCTTGGAACAATTGTCCCTGAGTGTGATTACATGCTCGTATTAGACCAGAAATAGATTCTTGATCAACTCGTTGAAGTCGTCCAACGACTTCGACATTGAGACATAACATCCCAAATTCTCGTTCAAGACTCTCCAGGTTTTCCTTAAGATGTCTAACTCATTTAAGGACCTCGTCAGCAATGCGTCCTTCCATCTCGTGTTAAGAAATCTACAAGAATATTCTTATGAGATTTCACAATGACAATATCATAATCATAATATTAACATTCTACCTACCATCTAAGTAATCTAGCCTTTTCTGGTTTAGATTCAATTTTATTTTTCAGAAAAACCTTGACACTCAAATTATCAATTTTCAAAGTAAACTTCTTAGCCAGAAGAAATAAAGGCCATTTTTTGAACGTCTTTCTGACTACGAAGAATTCCTTCCCGTTGATATGCCATCGATTTGCTTCTCTATCTGTAAATAGACCGTTGCAATATCTGCATGGCACTTCTCCATTTGGTGTTGCTTTCATAAGAACTGCTGCCCACCAATGATCACTGGCATCTATATACAGAACCAGTTCATCCTCGTCTTGTGGTATAGCAAGTTTCGGAAGCTTGCTATAGACTTCTTTAAGCTGCTTTATCCCTTCTCGATGTTCATCTTCCCATTTGAATATTACATCTTTTTTAGTAATGGGCTGAACACTTTCCTATGATGAACCAGATTATTAATGAACATTTCAGCAAAATTGAAAACTCCAAGAAAACTTTGAAGTTGTTTCTTGTCTTTGAGATCATTTGGAAATCCCTGTATCTTTTCCACAATATGGCTTTGTAGAATGATCCCAGATTCATCGATTTCAATTCCTTAGAATTCAATCTGTCTCGTAGCAATTACCGTCTTCTTTTCCGAAAGCACTAATCCTTCTTTATGATAAACATCTGAAAATATTTCCAAATGTTTGAGATGCTCCTTCATATTCTATGATGCGATAAAAATATCATCGATGTATACGAACATGAAGTTGAAATAATCTTTAAAAAGATTATCCATCTTTCTTTGATATATCTGGGGTGCGTTTGCCAATCCCATAGATATAACATTCCAGACATAGTGTCCTTGTGGTGTGGAGAAAGTTATGAACTTCTTACTTTCTTCCTTCATCTTTATTTGGTAGAATCCAGACTTGCAATCAAACTTCGAGAATATCTTGACAACTTTGATACAGTTAACCAAGTGTTCTCTACTCGGGATATAATATCCATCAAACTACAAAATGTTATTAATCCCTTTGTAATTAATAACAAGTCTAGGTTTACCTCTTTTGATTTCTCCATGATTCCTTACTTAATCTTGGGCAGTATGGAAAAACTCCTGGTAAGATTAACTTAAGGTCCAGATGTTCCTTAAGTATCTTCTGCATATCCTTACGATCATTCTGATTCATAAGGATTGGTTTGAGCCTTACGAACTCATCTTCCTTTCTAGGTTTAACCTTTAAGGATGCTTTAAGCTCGTTCCTGTCCCACCATGCTAAAAGATCTTCATTGTAATTCCTTTGGATCATGTTCTTGAAATCCTCGAGTGATATTTGCTCCTCGTTGGAAACATCACTCTGTATAGTTTCCTTTAGGCCTATCAATAATTCTGCGATTGCCTTTAGAGGAACTTGTTCTTCTCCTTGTATTCTAAATGAATACAGATTATTATCTTTAGATCTTTCTGCTTCGATCCATATTGTCGAAAGGATAATAATGCATCACCAAATCTTCTTTTATCCACCATTTTTGGATGTCGAAGTTTGGCTTCATCACCACGCTTGCTGTGAAAATTAATAGGCATTCTTCTATAGAATGCTTCCCGCAGTCTCTGGACAATAATCTTATGATCACATAATATTGTGAAAATAAGCCTTCTTGCCTCATTCTCTTGTGTAAATCGCTTAAATGTTTGTAGGAAATTGTTTCCTAACAAAACATCTGCTCATGTATCATGAAAATAGATTGGTGACATCTTTACTTTGTACCATGGGGTACCGCCTGCGCCTCCGATCATAATTTCCGCTTGTTTGATTCCTCAATTAAGGATAAGAATCCTTTTGGAGAAATCTTGTCCTGCAATGGCCGGTAGATCTTCACCATAATTTTTGGGAAAAACCTTCTGCTTTGTAGTACAAATCCCTGCTCCTGAATTAATATAGGCTGCGAAATATTCAACCTTGTATTCAGCATATAACATTCCAATAGAAATGTATATGGAGAATAGACTAGTGGTCGTCTGATTCTGTATCTTTTATCAACCACTGTAAACTCCATTCCATCTTGTAATCTTTCCCAAGGCTTATGATCCTGGAGAAAATTGATACCCAATATTAATTGTTCTGGGATTCTTCCTACAACTCCTGTGATAGTCAATTCAATTTCACCCATCTTTAGCTTCCTTGAAATCTTCTGACTATCGGTTGTTGGAGATAATATAAAACATCACAAGGAAATATATTATCCTTTTGGGTGATGTCGAATATTACTTCAACTTCTTTCCATCCTTCTGGACATTTCAGCTCTCCTTGTGTTTTGAACACATCTGGGATTCACTGAACTGTACTAGGTCTTCTTTCTTCCCAATGACTGCTGCTTAGCATTCTGTCTTGTTGGAAAGACATTCTCCTTGTCTCTATTCTGAGGCTTTGACTCTTGTTGAAGACAGGTTGATCTTGTATTTTCATATCGATCTCTTTTATAGTTGGAGACTCGATAAGTTCTGGTAGAACTACCCTGGCGAAATCCTCAAAGATTCTTAGGACTTCAATAAATTCCTTTCTCAAGAATACATCTGAATGATGTGTATTCAAGAGAGCATAAGAAATATTATAGGTTATCGAGTAAGGTTTATTCCATTCTTTCATCAAATCATCTCTTTTGAAATCTTGATGAAGGATTAAGACTCTGTTGAAGTCTCGATCTCCCAAATTGTATGCAATTTTAGGATAAACATTAAATGCCAATTTTCCTGCATACAAATTTCATGTGACCGCCCTAAGGTATGAATCCTTGAGATTCAAGATTCGCTTATCAAATATAGCAAGATTGAGTGGCGAATCAATTCCTTCTTTGAAGGTTGCTTTAATTATAACTCTTATGGCTCCGATGTGAATCCATGAGAGTATATTTGGAACTTCTCTTTTGACTTTGCTTCTGATCTCCTGAACTTCTCGGTAAGGGATCAATTGCATCTCGATCAAGTTACTAGTGAATTCCATTGGGATGACAAATTCTCTAGTAGTAACTTTGTGGATAATTTGGTGTTTTCTATTACGAAGTCCAAATTTATCCAATGCCTTTTCCATAGCTCCAATGGTAAAACCATCGTAGATCTGAAGCTTTGGATCTTCCTTCATAATTCCCATAAGGGTTTTATGAGAAACCGTCGTGTGAGAAAGATATCTTGACATATCTTCTCTTGTTGTTTGAAGAATTTCTTCTTCACTCTGATTTTGAAGATGACTCGCTTCCATCATCAGAATAGATCTCTTCTTCATAGATGTTTTCATCTAAGGGTAAATCCTCAAATTGATACACCTGTATAAGATCTTGATAGTAGACAGCGTTTTCGAATTCTGGTATTGCTTCGAACTGTCTAATACCTCTCTTTTGGTTGTCCGGGCAATCCATTGAGATATGCCCTCTTGCTCCACATGTCCAGCAATTACAGTCTTTAAAAATTTCATTGGCTCGGGTATGAGCTCGTATGAAAGTTCATCTTTCCATAGTTTTGCTAGTACCTACCTCCTTGGTTTGAACCTGATGAAGAGGCTTTACTTCTGCTCGGTGCTGGTCTTTGCCCTGATTTGTAACTTCGGGCATTTTGTTTTGACCACATCCTTTTAGGTCTCCATGAAGACCTATGACTCCTTCTATTGTTGTTGCTTCCATGGCTATAAGGATGACTTTTTTGTTTCCTCCTTTTATGCCTCTGTGGTTGACCTCCCATAACTGTTGGGATGTCATTATCTTCGCAATATAGAGAAACCATCTTATTGATTCCTTGAAATCTCTTGTAGTTCTTGTAGAGTGCTGACTGGTGGCACCATTCAGGTAACTTGGCCTTTAAGAAAGACATTCTTCTGGCCACAGTATCCAAATCGTCTGCACTCTTGTACTCCCTGATGACCATTTCTCTCCAGGGACTTGGTATCTTTGCAAAGAAAAGCTGTGAAGCTTCTTTATCATCCATCTTGGACTTCCATCGGTACTCGGTGAATAACTTGATGTATTCGTCAATATGACAAATATCATGTAACTCGAGGCAGTAGAGGGCTTGTTTGTATCATTTTATTTTCTCATCTTCCAATCCCTCAAAATAGCCTATATCGATAAAATGAATTTTGAATAATTTTGCCATATTATTGACAATTCCTTTAAATGACTCACCAGCAGTGACATTGTTTCTCATTTCTAGTGACGTCATGTCCCATGAGGTCTTTACAGATCCCTCAAGACTCATCTCAAGGAGTAAGATGAATCATTCCTTTATAAGGTCAATGGTACCTGCTACAATCCTCATCGCCGATGCCCAATCATCGATAAGGACTTCTCGATTTTTGAAATCTAGGATATCTAGATTTAGCATCATTCCATACAGATGTATTGGATCAAGCTGTGACTTTCCATAAGGTGTATTCATGAGATTTGGCCTTCTGGAACGTTGTCGAGTTCCTGAAACAATAGGATCTCCTCTTGTAGTAAAATCTCCAGCGTGCGGCATTGGTTCAGCCATTTGATATGAACCTGAGCTTTCTACAACGTTGGGATCCACTGGTAGTTGTGGATGTGGTCTTTGGTGTTGGTCACGAGTAACTAAAGCAGAACCATCTCCTGTATTCATCTTTAGATCTACAATTCGTAATCCTGCAAAGGACTCGGCAAGTTCATGTAGATTTTCAAGATTAATCTTCTCCATATCCATCACCTTTTATTTTATGATGGATTCTCCTTTGATGATAGTAAGAAGCTTTTCATCTCGGGTCATTTGTCGTATAACTTCGGTTGGTTTCCCCTTTTGGTTTAAATAGGGAACTGTTCTGAAATCTATACATCTTCTTCCTCCGGAAGGATTTGGTTTGTCCTCCAGATTCTTTACTCTTTTTTGAATATCATGAAGGATTTCAAGAGTCTTCTTCTGATATTTCACCATCATCTCCATCTGGTTTTGGATCTGATGAACTTATGTTGGTAGATGATTATGGCGATTGCCATAATTCTGCACCGTCTTCTGGATCTCTTTAAGATCCTGAGAGAGCTTAGATGTATCTAGAAGTATCTCGATCTCCAGGTTCTCCTTCTGTCATCAATGATTTTGATGAATTATTTCCTGGAGGTTTATTAGTTCGGTATATAACATCTGGTTTACCGTAAGGAAACCCATGCAATATGCCGCTTGTCTGTCGCATTGCCTCAAGGTTACTTTATCGGCTCCTGCATTTTCTCGTTCAACACATTGATTTTGCCAATATGTTACCTTATCTTGGTGTTCTCGTTCATACATCGTCAAAATTTGACGATGTCTCCTGTAGGGTAAGCATCTTGGACATTCGTTCAGATCCATATTTCTCTTGGAGAATTTCTCCTCACCAAAGATTAATTACATAAACATAATAAATATAATTTAAAAGTTCTTAATAAACCTAGGCTCTGATACCATTTTTGAGTGATCAGTTAAATATCAATTTTCCGAAGGAATTTTGTACATGACATTGTTACTCATTCCAGACTACTGTTTTTTAGACAGTATTGGCACGAGAAAAGTATTCCAACCTATATACTTATTCCTGAAGAAATTCAATCTTTAAAAAATTCGGATCCAATCAATATTTGGAATGGAAAAATGTAAAAGACACATGGATTGGAATTAGCAAAAAGGTGCTTGGAAATAGCTTAAATGATTTGAAAAGTAGATCTAAGGGTATAATTGAAAAAACTTAAGAAATCAAAAAATATTAGGGTGTGCTTAGAATTCTTTGGGGGTGTGGATAGTCCTACCCTAATTTTTATGGCAGTAAAATATTGTGCATGATTGATATGCTATAAAGTGTTTGTATTAAAAAAATATTATAAAAAATGAAAAGGAGGTGGGGAAAATAGAGCATTTCCTCACACAGTCATTCCCAAATATCAGTGCTGATTTTGTTTGAGGGTCACCAAGAAATAGAATGCAGTCTTTGCAATTGAAACCTCTCGCATTTCTCTCTCCTCCAAGTATTCAACTTCCCAATTCACACATTGGAGAACCCAGAAACAACCGTTTCTTCCCACAATGTTCTTTGCCATCTGAAAACACTTTCTCAAATGCACTTATCTCGCTACGAAAATGCACTGAAAACGAGGACCCAAAAACGGGTTCTTGTTTTCACGCCAGAATTCTTAAGTTAGGACTCGAAAGCGATGTGTTTATCGGCAACTCTATTTTAAATATGTATTCAAAATGTGATCAAATGAAGGATGCACAGAATGTGTTTGATCATATGCCTCACAGAACTATCGTGTCGTGGACTTGTATGATGTCGGTTTATTACCTTAACGGGTTTGATGAAACAATGTCACTGTTTTTGCAGATGGTAGAGCATCTGCAACCCAACGAGTATACTCTGTCAGTGCTTTTACAGGCCTGTGCATTGAAAGGTGATGGGGATTTAGTTCAAGCTGTTCATTGTTACGCGATTAAGAGTGAGCTTATGATGGATAACTTCTTGCAGAACACTCTAATAGATGCGTATGCCAAATCAGGGATGTTAGAAGCTGCAGAAAAGCTTCTAAAGAGGCAATATAGGAGAGATGTTGTATCTTGGACCAGTGTTATTTCTGGTTGTGTAAGCCATGGCAATGCTGAGAGAGCGTTAGAGTTGTTTTGCTGTATGCAAGAAAATGGAGTCTTGCCCAATGATGTAACATTGCTTACTGTCTTACAGGCCTGCTCTGATATTAGCAACTGCAATGTTATGCAGTGGATTCATGGATTGGTTTTGAAAGGGAATTGGTGTATGAGTGGTTTAGTATTGAATTCATTGATGGAGATGTATTCTACCAATGGGTTCTTTCCTGAAGCTTTGTCAATCTTTTGTCATTTCTGCTTTAACAATGAGCGTTTGTATCCTAGTCCAGAAACTATGGCGAACCTTCTACAGGGTTGTGGAAATTGTGGATTGTTAAAGCTAGGGGCTGAGATTCATGGATACTTAATCAAACATCGGTTTCTCCCTTGTACTGTTGCTGAAAATTCCCTTATTAATATGTATGCGAAAAATGGAGATGAAGATTCTGCATTGCTTCTGTTTAGGACAATGAGGAAGAGAGACATAATCTCTTGGAATACCATGATTGGATGCTTTGTAAAGAACGATCAGCCTGGTTGCGCACTGAAACTTCTTGGAGAAATGCATAGAAAAGATAATGTTTCTCCAGATTTTATCACAATACTTACATCTCTGGAAGCTTGTTCTGACCTAGCAGCACTTGTACAAGGTCAAGTCATTCATAGCTACCTAACAAAAGCAGGATTGCTTGGTGATATTTTCGTCCAAAATGCTCTAATAGATATGTATGCAAAGTCAGGAAGGGTGGAATTTGCAGAGAAAATCTTTAAGGAAATGGATGAAAGAGATATGGGATCTTGGAATTCAATAATTTTAGCTTATGGGATAAACGGAAAAGGGGGCTCTGCTTTAAGGGTTTTCAAGGATCTTGAAAGGTCAGGGAGCATGAAACCAAACGCAATCACATTCGTGAACGTTCTATCAGCATGTGCTCATAGTGGACTGATAGAAGAAGGCATTGAAATTTATAAGTCGATGGAGAAAGATTATGGCATAAGGGCAGGCATGGAACATTATGGGTGCATGGTAGATGTGTTGGGAAGAGGAGGGAGAGTGGAAGAAGCTGAGAAATTCATTAGGAAGGTGGGGAAGAAAGCAGGGGCAGATGTTTGGGGGACATTGTTGAGTGGATGTGTGCTCGTTGGAAACGTGGATATGGCCGAGAAAGCAGCAAAAGAGTTAGCGGCTATGAATAATAACAGCAGCAGCATATGGAGAGTAGCATTGTCGAATGCGTATGCTGCAGTGGGGGAATGGCATAAAGTGGGAGAGATGAGAGCAGAATTGAAGCAGTTGAAAAAGGAAGGAGGGTGCAGCTGTGTAAACATCCAAGGATCTGACTTCTCTTTCATGGCAGCTGAAACAAGGCATCCACAGACTCCTCTCATTTATGAAATCCTGCATGGATTGCATAGCCACATGAAATATTGAATTCATATTTTAAAAGACTTGCTGTATTGTTTCAGTCCATGCTCTGTTATACCAATACAAAATAAATATTCCATTCTCATTGTCACGGATGATAAAATTGCTACTAATAAACAAGTTGAAATTTCTAGTGCAATATATGGTATGGTGAATTAACCAAAAACTTGATCAAGAACCGGAGCAACAGATCAACTGAAGATCATAGTTATAAATAATAACTGGACAGGAGATGTCCACGAATCAATATTTCAAAACTAATCGCATGAGAGACAATTGCAGCATATCTACTAATAATTAAGGAGAACATGTTGGGATGATTTATTCATTACGTCTAATTGTCAATTCAATTGAGGTTGTAGAAATATTAGTTGATACTGCTGGTGATGGGAATATAGATTGAAACGAATTCACTGATTAAAGACTTATGCTTGGATAGAGATATTGAAATTCAGTATTTGAATTCCACCTCAATTACTCAGAAATTAGTTCAAAATGAAATTGATGAATTTCAAATCTACATCTATCAAAACACCACCGATGAATTTGAGACTATAAATTTTAAATCTCTTCTCAAATCCACATACCTAAATTAACCCTGAAAAAATCTTATTTGATTTTTTATTGTTTTCCATTTGACAATTTTATTTTTACTAGTAGAATACAAGTTTGTTGCACGTGAGATATTATAGTTAATTAATAGTTATTTGTTGAAGTGGTATTTTTCAAGACATGAATTTTATTAATTACAATAATTTTCTTTAAATTCAATCAATAATTAGTTGAAATTATAACTATGTATAACAATCATTACAAATTTTCAGTCGAACTATCTTGCATTTTGGACTGAGTGTCGTTTTTTCATTAAATCAATTTCCAAAAAAATTAAATATATGTGCAACTTAAGTAAAAATACTAAAATCATTATTTAAGTAAAATAAGGTAATGCATGTAAGTAAATTGAGTAATACATACATTATATGGTTAATATCTCTACGTGATACACAAGTAATACTCTTACATTATATTTCAGTAAAATGAGTTAATACATTTATGTAAATAAATTAATATGTATATGATTCGGTGGAACCATCGAAAAAGAAGCGCCGAACAAATTAGCTTTTCCAATTTGTGAAAGAGTTTTTCCTTCTATTACCCAAAACTTAAACTAATTTTCTATTTACTCCAAGCTAGTTTCGACATATCAGATAAATGATGTGTAATCATTCATGAAAGCTATGCATAACAAGACATGAGATGTAACATCTAGCTAACGTTTGGAAAACAGCTCACTTTGAAGGATGTGTTGCATGTCTCAAACATCTGTAAGAACCTAGTTTTTGGTTTGTTGCTTGCTAACCATGGGTTCAAGCTAGTGTTTGAGGCTAAGAAGTTCATTCTCACCAAACATGGAGTGTTCTTAGGTAGCAGTTATTGGGCCAACAGCCTGTTCAAAATAAATGTAATGGTCAAACACCACATTGTACCCAAGATTAATAATGAGAATGCTTTTGATTCGTCTTACATTGTTGAATATTGTGATTTGTGGCATAATAGATTGAGACATGTTAATCTAAATGCTATAAAAAGACTAGTAAATTTGGACTTACTAAAAGTCAATGAAATAAACACATAAAAGAAATGTGAAATGTGTGTTGAAGCCAAAATGACTAAGCTACCTTTTCATTCTATTGAAAGGAGCACAAAAGCTCTAGAGATAATTCACACTAATGTGTGTGACTTGAAATTTGTGCAAACTAGAGGTGGGAAAAAGTATTTGATTACTTTCATTGATGATTGCACAAAATATTGCTATGTATACCTCTTGAAAAGTAAAGATGAAGCTACAAAAGCTTTCAAGAACTATAAGAATGAGGTAGAAAATCAACTAAATAGAAAAATCAAAGTTATATAAAGTGATAGAGGTGGAGAGTACGTGACACCGTTTGAGAAGTTGTGTTCACAAAAAGACATAATTCACCAAACGATGGCTCACTCCTCGCCTCAATCAAATGGTGTGGTTGAATGTAAGCATCATAATGTAAAAGAGATGATGAATGTCATGCTTATAACAGAACCTGTAGGGGGAAGCCATTTTAACAACGAACTACATACTTAATAAGATTCATTTAAAAGGAAAAAATGAAACCCCTTACGAATTGTGGAAATGACGTATACCCGTCGTATAAATACCTCAAAGTGTGGAAGTGTTTGACTACAGTGGAGTTACCACTCCCTAAGCAAGTTAAAATTGGTCCAAAGACGATTGATTGCAACTTTGTAGGATATGATCTCAATAGTAATGCATATAATTTCCTAATCTATAGGTCGGAGGTACCCGACATGTCGGGGGGAACAACTATAAAATCAAGAAATGCTATATTCTTTGAAAACATATATCCTTGTAAAGAAATGATAGAAACGAGTTCTATGAATAAAAGAACTTTAGATTAAGTTACAAGTAGTTCTAGTCCTATAGAAGAGAAAACTAAACGTAGTAAAAGAGCTACAATTGCTAAAAGTTTCGGTCCTAATTTCATCACTTATATGTTGGATGATGAACCGAGGTCAATCAAAGAAGCTCTATCGAGTCTTGACAGTCCATTTTGGAAAGAAGCGATCAATAGTGAGATCGATTCAATCATACAAATCAACACAATGGAGTTAGTTGATCTTCCTCTTAGTTGTAAGCCTTTAAGATGTAAGTGGATCCTAAAAAGAAAATATAAAACTGATGGAAGTATAGATAAGTATAAAGTTCGTTTAGTAGCTAAGACTATATTTGGAAGAGATTTGGCATGGAAGGATTTTAGACTTCAAAATCCTAATGTATGTTTGTTTCTGCATTTAAATATGGATAAAAAATCCGGACATAATCATTACTACCTATAGTACAATCATCAATCATTATCAAATACATTTTTTCATACAAAACTATCACATCAACCCACCTTTTCACAATAAAATATTATATCAACTCACCTTTTCCAGCATTGATTTGAAATTTACAGTATAATTCTACCCTATAAAATCCTCAAACAAACATATATTTGTACTATTCACATTTACTACAAAATCCAAGATTTCAATGGTGGGTTTTTGCTAAACCCATATATAACCCTTCCAAAGGGTTTCAAGCAAAAAAGAATGAGATGACTTCTTCGACATGTACTCGTCTGTGACGAGAATTACCTCGATACATGTACTTTTAACACCTAGACAAGAAAAGAAGATGTGTAAACTAATTTAGTCTTTGTATGGACTAAACAAATGCATAAGCAATGTCACATTCAAAATCAACGAGTATGAAAAATATGTCTATATAAAAGGTACACCTAAGACATACGTCATTGTGCGTCTTTACGTGGATGATATGTTGTCATGGGTAGCAACCATAAAGTAATAGTTGATACGAAGCACATGTTGAAACGACATTTCAACCTGAAAGATCTGAGTGTGGTTGACGTAATTCTTGGAATCAAGATAATTAGGATGTCTGAGGAAATTGCCTTAACACAATCTTATTGTGTTGAGAAAGTGCTTAGGAAGTTCAATGCCATTACGATCCACCTACCAAAAAACCTTTAGAACTCAACGTATATTTGAGTAAAAACTGAGTTGAGCATGTAGCTCATTGAATATGCAAGGATTGTAGGAAGCTTGATGTACACAACTAATAAGTTGAGTATATTCACGAGCAATCTAAGTAGCAAACATTGAAAAGCTCTCGTGAGAGTTTCGAGATACTTGAAGTGTATTCTTAACTTTGGGTTACATTACATGAGATATTCTGTTGTACTTGAAGGATTTAGTGATGCAAATTGAATTTCTAACACAAATGATTCCTTCTCCAAGAGTGGACACATCTTCATTATAGGTGGTGGAGCTATGCCATGAAAATATACTAAAAAAACGTGTACAACTCGATCCATCATGAAATCTGAGTTTATAGCCTTAGATAAGACTAGTGAAGAGGTCGAGCGGCTTCAAAACTTCTTAAAAGACATTCCATATTGAAGTAAGCCAATACCAACGGTAATGGTTTGCGATTGTCAAGTTACTATTGGTAGAATAATGAATAATATATACAATGGTAAGTCGAGACATATACGTCGAACGCACAATACCATAAGGTAATTGATCTCGACCGACGTAATGTCGATTGACTACGTAAAGTCAAAATAAAATTTAGTTGATCCTTTGACAAAAGGATTAAATCGAGATCAAATGAACAAGTTGTTGGGGGAATGTGATTAAAATCCACAACTTGAAAACATTCTAAGTGACAACTTAACTATGAAGATTGTAGATCCCAAGAACATGGTTTAATGAGAAAGCTAAGTTATGAATGTTGGTCGAAATACTTGGAAAATGTAAACCCTTCCCTAGAAAGTAAGCCAATTGTTAAGCCTGTGAATGTGGTAAGGTTAAGCTTATGACTTTTAAGGATTCCTAAAAAATCCTCTAGGAGATGAAGTATGGCAGGATACTCATAAGGATATCACCTATATAAGTGAGAAGTGGTGGCCGTTTCTATTGATTACTTATGAATCCAAAAATGTGTCCATGATCGAAAAAGATAAAAACATGAGAACAACGGTGTTTGGACTTTGTTGTGTGAGCATTGTTGACTAGGTGTACACCAAGGTGTAGTAGTTCAAGGCATGGTGTCTACTAATAAGCCACCAGTGCACTAACCAATGTTCATTATGGAATGTTCAAGACCAAAAACCACATTTTCTTATGCAACATTTGTTCATGCATTAATTTCCATTCGTGTGGGGGATTATTGTAAATTGGTTTAATATAACTGGTAGGTGGCACCACTTTGACTAATATTTTAAAGATTATAATTAATCTTTTCAAGGATTGGATGCTAAAAGATTAATCTATATTTGAAGTAGATAATCAAGGCATGTTGAATCGCTCAAAACCAATTTTTGGTGAGTGAAAAGTTAATCGTTAAAGATGACCTCTTGAAATGATTATGCAAAGGTCTCGAGTGTGAGAAGAAAGCTTATTTATCCCACATAGGAAACTTGACCTTTTAAATTCAAGTATAAATGAAGTCATGTGTAAAGACTTAATAATTAATACACTCTTGGAGTGGTTGACTTGTGAACAACACACACGTGTGTGTATGCTCGGCTCGCACAACTCGACCCGACCTCGGCCGTGAGCCTTGATCCTTGACAATTGGACTTTAGGTTGGACTTGGACTGGGCATGGATTTTGTAGTGGGCTGGGGCCAAACCCGTTTTATCTTTTTAGAGCAGGCTTGGGTAGTGCGTGTAGTGGTGCTTGTAGTGGTGTGTGGGTTTTTCTTGTGCCTCCAAATTCTATCTTTTTCATTTTGGGGAAATAAGGAAATGTATGTAATATATCATCCTAGGGTAAAAAAAAAAGAGATGAAATAAGGATGGGCCTAAACCATGGGTGGCCTCTCAATTAATAAATGAAGGATCCAATATGAAATGGACCTAAAATAAACATACTTATTCTCAAGGATCCTAACACATTTCTAAGTCCTTCAAGTCATATTATTAGATAAAAAAATACTTCTAATTAAATCCTAGTTAAGACATAAACTAAGGTGTTATAGAAGTAGATAAAAGAAAACATATCAATCGAACAATCAAATATCAATAGAAACATTTAATTATGCAGAAATATTTCTCAACAAACAGAAATTATATTAATCCCTTAAGTAATTCCGAAAGATGCAAGTAAAGATTCTTGATCGATCATGAAATCGAGTTCACACTTGATTTTTCGAATGAGTTTTTATGAAGTCGAGTTCGATTCAAACTTAAATCTTTGAATTGAATTATGATTTGAAATAAGCTTGGAAATATGAGTGTTTTGTCATAAATTTCATATATTTTGGTTAAAATTAAAATTTTTGTGTTTTGGTAAGCCTGAGGCTAGAAATGGTGTTTGTTGTCGAGTACGTCGATGATTGGTGGTGGCTTTCCACATCACCAATTGAAGTCCAAATGTCCATTAATGCACCGAACTGTTATTATTTCAAAGTTTGTGATTTATGTTGTTAATGTTCAAATGTCATGTTTTAAAATATATTGACCTAAAATTGGTGATTTATATGTAATTCACCCTTTTAAATCTATCTACTTTAAATCATTTATGATTCGATTTATTTAATGATTTTTAGTGATTTTTTTAAATCAATTGGTTGTTAAAACTACCACAGTGAAGTCGACGATCATCAAATATTTGTCTTCATTATCAAGTTGGTCATCCAATATGGTGTCCTATTTAACAGTTTCAATTGCTACATCAACAAAACAATATATATGGAAAAGTGAAAGATGAAATGAAAATTTCCATGTATGAAATCGTGAAAAGTTATAAACAAGTGATTAAATTGTAAATGATATAATATGTAGCGCCCCGGATAAAAAACGAGCATAATTGAATAATTAAATATTTAACACATGATTTAATAAGTATGTGCGTTTATTTTGACTGTTTAATTTAGTACGTGCGTTTCAGATACGTGTTTAATGCACGTTTTAGATGGATAATTTTCTTGGACATGGTATATAGAATATTTTTATACCATTAGATGCGTATCGAGAAGACGAGAAGATAGAAACGAATTAGAGGTCAATCGGAGACTCGTAGCTCAAGTAATGAAGAAAATAGTGAAAACGAAGAATACGACGTATACGAGACGTATAAGAAGAGTAGGAAATACGAGATATTCTTGATGAACAGTAACTCAAGTCATATCGATGAATAGTAAAAAGAATATTCTAAAGAATATTCCGATGAATAGTGTTTTTCGGATTTTCTATAAATAGGGGCTCTCCCTATTCATTTTTTCACCATTTTTTCGAACGAGCCGAAAAACGACGAACACACGTAAGTATCTCTCTCCTCTCTCCCTCTCTCTCTCCTCTGTTTTCTACCTCCGGCGCGCCGCCGCCGGAGCCGCTGCCGGTGGTGGCCGGAAAATCTGAAACTTCTTGGTTTCAGCCAATTTTCACACATGACGTAGCCCTCGTCGAGACGAGCCTAGCACAACTTTTGGAATTCAATTCCGATTTCTCGTTCGTCGGAAAACGGCGAAAAACAGCCTCCAAACCCTAAACCCTAACCCTCACCACCCTTTCTCTCTCCTCTGTTTCTATCTCTCTCCTCTTCCTCTCGCCGGAGCAGCCGCCGGAGAAGCTGTTGGTGGTGTGGTGGTGATGTCGGGGTGGTGGCGCTGCCGTGGGTGGCGGCACCGGGCCGGAACAATGCGTATATATATGTATCATGCATGTGTGTGTGTGTTGGATGTGTATTAGTGTGTGTGCATGTGTGTTCGCTGATTGGGGGCGGCGCAGGTGGCGCCGCCGTGTGGGAACAGTGAGCCGGCACTGGTGATGCGCCGACGACGTCTGGTGGTGGTGGCCGGTGGCTGGTGGCCACCGGCCAGGTTGTGTTTTGGTATGTGTGTGTGTGTAAGCATGCGCGTGTGTGTGTGTATGGCTGAATGTGTGTATGCGTGGCTGCTGGGTGGTTGCCGGCGACGGGAAGTCGCCGGCCAGGTTCTCAGGTGGTCGGAGGAGAGTCGCCGGCGACTGGAAGTCGCCAGGCCGGAGTTGGAGAAGCTGGGTTTGGTTTTCGATACGTGGTAACGAAGGATTTTGCGGCAAAGATACGGGTACTATTCACGGCCGGATTCCGGCGAGGGATGGCCGGAGGTGCAGGCTTGCCGGTGGACCAGATGGTGGCCAGATCTGAGCGGCGCCGCCGCAGCAGGTGGCGCCGGGAAGTAGGCTGGCGAGCAGGGGCGACGACGGGTAACCTGGACACGAGCCGCCGAGAAAACTCGGCAGCTGCCGAGACGTGGTGACATGCTGTCGAGAAAACTCGACAACGACGAACCCGACGCCGAGTGCTGTCGAGAAAACTCGACAACCGACAAGGATGCGCGCCCAGCTGCCGAGAAAACTCGGCAGCCGTCGAGTTTTTCCACCCGACGCCGTGTACGTGCGTGCCCCGTCCCACGCAACGTCGTTTTTCGATCCGATTCTCGAACCGAACCCTGTTATTCCACCGTACGTCAACATCGAGTCGTCGCCGACGAGATGTCGTTGACCGAGGGTCGTGGGCCCGGTCAAAGTCAACCCTTTGACCAAAATTACCTTTTTACCCCTAAACCTAAAATGCTTCGTTTGAGCTCATTTGAACTCCGATTGAGCTTATTCTTTTTCCGTTGTGACCCAAATTTCATTCGCTATCATCTAAGCCATATAGATGGTATATCCACTCTCATTTCTTCAACTCCGATCTTTAGAGCTCTCGATCCGTCGCGTGTTTAACGACCGTTTCTCCGTCGGAGTCTTTTACAGCTTTATTTATACTTTATTAAAGATCTAAGAACACCGTAATATATGTAGGCTATCAGTTGGATTTGAGACATGAGTTTTGAGACTCGAGCTTTGAAATATCCGATCTTTGGTACTTGCGACTCACGTGGCAACCACCGAATAAGGTGGGGGTAACCTCTTAACCTTTATCTGTTTACCGTTTTTCCTATTCCTAGCATGATTGAGAAATACTAAATGTTGTGATTATATGTTGTGTGTGGGGGTAACTTCTAAACTCAACATGTTTATTGTTTTCCATAATTGATATCTGAACTGTTGAGCTCTACGTGCTGTGAATACATGTGATTATTATGTACATGCATACTTTATGATTACTGTTTCATGCAAAGTTTATGATACGATGAACGAGAATGGATGTCATAAGTCATGATAGGGATGGACTGGTGGCCCGTAAAAAGCACCATACGTCATGTTAGGGATGGACTGGTGGCCCGTAGATGGACTGGTGGCCCGTAAAAAGCACCATACGTTAGAAATGCAACGAGTATAGTTGAGTGCTCTTAGAGCCATGTGTTTCACATTGTGTGCTATGCATTTTATATGATGTGACTACTTGCTGAATTATTATATCTGTTTAATATGTGATCGGCTTAAAAATATTAAAACATGGAAAGTATCCCCACGAGTGTATTCAACGCACTCACCCCCTACTTGTACTCACACTACAGGAAATGAAGAAAGTGAAGACGCGTAGAGAGAGGGGTGCCCTATCAGCTGTATCCATCTTCTGGTTTTGGCTTTTAAAGTTATGTTGCTCATTTGTAAAAGAAAACTGTATTTCTCCTTCTTTGTAAAAGATCCTGATGTTTTTCCGCTGCATATAGTTTCAAACATTCTTTTATCGGTGGTATCCGATGTTTTAAGTGTACCGCTTCTTATCCTCTCCTGTTTCTTTCTATTTTATATCATGTACGCCTCTTTCCCCTTTCTCTCTTAACGCCCAAAAACGAAAAACTCTGATATTTTGACCGAAAGATTTTGGGGCGTTACATAATACTTCTTGTATTTTTTTTAATTAATACTTGTTATTAGGGTGAATTATATTAACCATCGATGGGGTTTACAAAATAGACCTAAATGTTGGAATAATTACAATACCCAACTCAAGCCGAAGAAACTTATTCCAGATCACTTAACTATGAATAAAAAAATCTCCTGTAATATTCGATTCGACCGATCAATAAAGACAATTCAATTCCAACTCACTCACTTTTTATCAATATCATATTGTATTAAAATTTTAAGTTCCAGAAGAATTGTTTTTTTTTGAAAATTTAATTGTTGAAGGTGGTTAATTATAATGTTTAGATTGCGTTTGGTTTGAAGATGGGTTTAAAATCCTTTAATCCACCTGAGCCATTGTTTTGTTTATGGCTCATGTTAAAATTCAGCTCGATTTTCAGTTTGGGTTTAAAATGTCATCATTTATGGGTTTAATAAACCAACACATTGAAATAATTGAACTTCCAAATTTGTCCTTATTTTTTACTTTAAAATTACAAAATGCCATCAAAATTTTCTTCAATTTACCACATTGTCACTATATATATGATTCATCTCCATCACAAATTGTTGCCCTAGCCACTACTAAACTTCGAAGATCTATATTATAAATACCCTAGCCACCCCTATATGTCCACATTACAATTTATAAATTGTTGACCTAGCCGCTCCTGAACTTCGAAGAGAAGATCCACGTTCAGGTAAGACTCTTAAACATTTTTCTTCTTATTTATTTTTATATTCATTTTATTTTATATTAATTACATATTTCCAGTTGTTTTCTGAGCTTAGTGGGGTTTGTCCGACTTGTTATCGTTGTTAGATTTTTCCGATTAATATCGGAGATGTCATGTTAATTACTTTTAGGGTTTTCTTCTATTGTTAATAGGGTAGGATAATATCTAGATTTTTGTTATTTTTTAATTAGGTACATAATAATTAATGATTTTTTTATTGAAAAAGAAATGAATGAAAATATGTTTTCTGTCGAGTTTCCTATCTTTTGATTTTAATGCCTTTTCAAATTGATATTTGAAAGATCTAGAATTTCCAATTTTTTTTTGCTAATTAGGGCATGCTTTCATGGATGATGAATTATTAGAATAAGTTGATAACAATTTCTACCAAAATCTAAACTATTTTTCCTTAAACTTTGAATGATTTTTTAAATGGAAAATCGGGTATTTCCCAATTTCTTTCACTAATAGCCCGTTGTTAAATTTGCTTTGAGTGTTTGAACGTATAGATCCAAAATAATTACAAAACATAAATTATATGTCAAATAAATTATTTTGTAAGCTTAGTGATATTTTGCAAATACAAATTTTTTTTCTCAATTTCATTCGAAATCTTGAATTGTTTGTTGGTACATATTTGAAGTCCCTTCATTGACTAACTTTAATTGTTTCGACACATCCACGTTTAAAGGTTTTAGGGCATCTTCAGCACTGTTGGTCCCAAGTGATCAGAGGTTCAGAGAGGGTGAATGAACCTCTATCAAATTTTGAACTTTAAAACTTTTCTGTAAACAGGTTACTGATTCTACAGAGAATGCAGCAAAATCTCTATTTAGTAAGCTGGTAGAATGCTGATTCAGCTTACTGTCTCGGTATCACAATATGCAGCGGAAAGTGTATCGATAGAGTTTCTGTTTGTAAAACATTTTCTTTTCACAAGTATGATTTTATCAAAATATTTTTAGCAATATGATCAGGATAGATATGCAGTATGCAACAAGTAATAAAAAAAGATAAACACACAAGGGTTTATAGTGGTTTGAAGATGGTGTAACCCTTCTACGTCTACTCTACTCCTTCTCAAGGAGAAACTTTGTTAGGTCAGTTTGCTTTACAAGACTCACCTTTACAAACTTCTTCCTATCAAGTTTCACCTACTAAAATCAACAGATTCCTAGGCTCTATCCCACACAGGGTACAAAACTCACACAGAGTTACAAAGCCTACACATGACTTAACACTTATCGAGGATCTAGTCCTTCCAACTAAGGACACCAAACTTAAAACAACCTAGCACACAACAAATGGTTAAAAGTATATGTTGGTTTCTTCAACTGGTGCAACTTGAAGACAGCCTTGAACTAGAAAGCTTGAATGCTTGGCTCGACTGCTTCTTGAGGTTGAGTGACTGAACAGTTTAGAAAGCTTGAGAATAGCTTGAGAGTTTGAGAGCTTTGTAAATAAGGTCAGTTGTTCAGTTGTTTTCATAGTCACTTCAATCCTCTATTTATACTGTAAGGAAAATGCCTGTTGAAGAGAGACATTGTTCTTTAAAGAAATTCAAATTGATCTTCCAAATCTTCACAATAAATGTGCCTTGAAGAACTGGGTTGTAGGGCATGTCCTACTCTGATCCGCATTAATGGCGCCACTCCTCGGCTACAGTGCTTTTGCAGGTCCGCGGGTCCAAGTGGTATCACCTCATTGGCTCGGCGCTAACTTCTATCTATCGGTAACTTGACCAGGCATATACCTCGTACTGCAATGAATGAGTTAGATAAACTTACAACTTGCTGCTAAAGTTGTAGTAGCTGCTTACTGTTCTGCGCCAGCTTTCTGATCTGTGTCTGCTTCCTGTTTCAGAACAACTTCCTATTCTTGAAACCTGCTTCCTGATCTGTGTCTGCTTCCTGATTCGAAACTACTTCCTGTTCCTGAATCCTACAGTCAGCTTCCAATTCTCCTTACTGTCTGTTTTATGCTGCTTACTGTTCCAGGTTCCTGATCCTGTCTTCATCTTCTACTTACTGATTTTTCTTGCTGAAAATCAGTTTCTAAGGTTTCTTCACATCCAGAATCCTACTAAAAACAGTATACTCTATCTTTCTGATTTTTACATCTTTACAAAACATAACTTAGAAAGATAAACTTATCAAGCTATAAACCACTTATAAAACGTGGAAAATGGGTATTCTAACTTCCTATCCAAAGTTACATTGTCTCATCAAAACTTATATAGAAATATCCCAACAAGCACTACAGTGAAAGAAATTTGAATTTAAAAATTTTCTACTCCAACACTACAGTAGAAGACTGCACAAGGTCTTCTCAACCACTCCATTTGTGCCAGAAATAACACAAGCTTTTGATGTAGCGATACATGTTGGGATATTTCTGATAGGTTTTGATGAGACAAATATATTTATATAGAAGTTAGAGTACCCCATTTTTTCCCACATTTTAAGTGGAATTTAGTTTAGTTAAGTCTTTTTCTGAAGATGTATTTTGAAGATATGTAAAAATCAGAAAGATGGAAGTTTCTGATTTCAGCGGGATTCTGCAAGTATAGAAGTATCAGATGCTAATTTGCAGTAAGCCGAATCAGTAAGCAAAATGAGTAAGCAGGATCAGCAAGTTGGATCAGTAAGCAACATATAACAAACAATATGAAGAACTGAAAGCTTTCTGCAGGATTCAGAAATAGGAAGTTGTTGATGAATCAGTAAGCAAGACGCATATCAGAAAGTTGGGGTAGAACAGGAAGTATCTACTGCAACCTGAGCAGGTAGCAATAAATGTATCTATCTTATTTATTACAGTATGAGGAAAAAGTGAATGCAGTACGGGATTTCTGCATTATCAAAGTAACCGGTAGATGGAAGTTAGCACCTGACCAATGAGGTGATGTCATCTGGACCGCGGACCTGCAAAAGCACTATTACCGAGAAGTGGCGCCATTAATGCGGAGTAGAGTATGACATGCCCTACTTCCCAGTTTTTTCAGGCGCATTTAATGCAAAGATCATGAAGATCAATATTTGAATTTCGACAAGAGTTATGTCTCTCTTCAACAGACATAATTCCTACAAGTATAAATAGAAGGCTGGGGTGACCAAGCAGACTACTGAACTTACTGATATTTTTCTAAGTGATCACATTCTCAAGCAAAACACAAGTTTGCTAATAGTTCAGTCACTCAACCTTCAGAAGCAGTCCAACCCAGGATTTCGAGCTTACAAGTTCTTAAGGCTGACTTCGAAAGCACAAGTTGAAGATCATATACTTTTAACCTATTTGTTGTGTACTAGGTTGTTTTAGTCTGTGTCCTTAGTGGGAAGGATTTAGATCCTCATTAAGTATTTGGTCTTTGTTTAAAGGCTTCTTACTCTGTGTGAGTGTTTGTACCCTATGTGGGATTAGCCTAGTAATCTTACTGATTCTAGTAGGTGTTGGCTCGTTAGGAAGAGGTTTGTAAAGTTGAGACTTGTAAATCAAACTGACCTAGTGGAGTTCCTCCTATGTGAAAGAGAAGATCGAGTGGACGTAGAAGGATTACACCACCTTCGAACCACTATAAACCTTTGTGTGTTTATCGTTTTATATTTACTTGCTGCATATCCTATATATATCCTGCTCATACTGCTAAAAATATTCTGATAAAATCATACTTGGCAAAAGAAAAATGTTTTCCAAAAGAAACTCTATCTTAAGTTTCCACTACATACTGAGAAAAACGAAAGAGCAAGATGAACCAGCATACTGCCAGCTTACTGAATCGAGAGAGTTGTTGTATTCTCTCTAGAATTCAACAAACTATTTAAAGAAAAAATTTTAAAATACATAATTTGGTAGAGGTTCATTCACCCCCTCTGAACCTCTGACCACTTGGGACCAACAATAATTTTTTTTTTCAAATCCTTTTTTTTTAATTTTTCATTCTTTTTTTCTTTTTTTTTCTTCATATTTTTGTGTATTAATGTTATAATTTTGTTTATATCACAATTAAAAATAATTATGAATATTAATATTTATATATATATATATATATAAAACAAAATTTATGCAGATTGTTAGGAGATGAGTGACAAACATCAAAATAGTGCAAAATTTGCAGTAGAATAGTGCACAATGTTAGAGATCCTTAAAAAACATTGAGAAATATTGAATTTGAGTGTTTTTCCACTTGCACAGATTCAACTTGACCCGTGCTCGAGCTCGTCTTCCCAATATATATACCCCTTTTTCTCGACATAGATGATCGTTCTCCTACTCTTATTTTATTTTCTTTTTATTCTCGTGAGTTGCACAAATCCCTATCCTCAAAATTGCATTTTTTCCCTTTCTCTTACATCGAGATTTTTTTCTCATATTCTTCTTCTTCGTGTTTTTTCTCATAACATGTAGATAATTTCAAACATCAAATAACGACTCTGTAATGTTAAAGATAATTTTATTACAAAGCAAGATTGCAAGCCGACCCACCAATATTTTTTAATTAATACATTTTCTTTTATATTTTTAAAAGAAAATGGTGATATGTGTCATATCTTCTATATTACTAAAACATGTACATATTTTGTTACATGTATATATGAAAACATTCTTTTGAAAATAGTTCTTTATTAAATTTTTGTATGCCTATAAATAAATGACTTATATCAATATTTTACACATTACACGATTCTTGGTATTTTATTCATATTTTCTCTATATTTTCAAGGAAAAAAATAGTTAAAATGAAAGAGAGTCAAACCAACCCATAAAATAGCCCAATCCACCTGTGGGCCTGCCCAATTTATGACACAATTTAAAAATCATTGATCTTAATAGTGTTTAAGGCAGAATATTTCGTTTTTAATGCCAGGTGCCTATCCACTCTAGAAGGTTTGGTCATCTCAATACTTAACCCGGACAATAGGATTCTCCATCTCCAACAGACATGTTGAATAATAGAACTAATAGTCAATACGCTAAGACAGTTGTAAACACTTATAAGGTTTGCCACAAATTTTTTCAACATCTCATACAACGACTTGTATGGATTTGTGTTTACTTTGAGTTACTTTCTTTGTTTCATATTTAAAATGAGCAGAAGGGGTAGCACTTATTTGTACCCATTATGCATAGTAGAAAATGAAAAATACCCACTTGATAAGACACTAAATTTTCTACCCAATTTGAAGATAAAATTACCCAACTACCCTTATATCCAACTATCCTTGGTGAATTGAATTAGGGAAAAGTTAGTCAAAATTACCTTCAAAATAACCCTAGAAATTGAGTTGGGTAAAATTAGTATTTGCACTTCATGATTTGTGGTTGCTCTTCATGATTTCTGTTTGAGGAGAAATCAAACATATCGGGGACCGGTGATGTTGAGGAAGGAGGCGGCGGCATGATCATGACTATTGTGGAAGGAGACAATGGCTCTTCGTGACCGTTGTTGAAGAGAAGACGGTAGCGGCGTACGAATACAGATATATTGATGAGGGAGGCAGCGAGCGGCGCGACCGGCACCATTGAGAAGGCATCGACGCAACAGGTTGTTGTTGAGAATGGCAGAAGAAGAAAAAGTAAGTTTTGTCTTCACTCAATCCCTAGATTTCTCTTCACTTAAGCCCTAAATATGAAGCCCTGCAAAAATTGTCATTGAAAAGTTTAGGATTTTATGATATATGCAAATAAAACATCATTTTGAGCATTGAAATGTTGAATTTGTTGCAATAATTTGTAGAATTTAGTGATTAGATTGAATTCATGAATCTGGGTATAGATCACGAGGGTAGCGATAGATAACGAGGATAGCCATAGATCACGAGAGTGGATGTTTAGTAACGATGGAAACGTTAGATAACGACGGTAGATTCTTAGATCATGAGGGTAGCAATAGATCATGATGGTAGATGCATAATAATGATGAAAATTGTAGCGCCCCGGACGAAATCAAAGCATAGTTGATTACTTAAATTTTAAACCCTTAATTGATTTATTATGTGCGTTAATCTTGACTGTTTAATTTAATTACGTGCGTTTCAAATACATATTTAATGCATGATTTAGATGGACATATTATTCTAGACATGGAACATAGAACATTTTAATACCATTAGATGGGTAATGGAAAAATGAGAAGATAGAAACGAACTAGAGGTCAATCAGAAACCAGTAGCTCAAGTTGCAACAAAAAAATGCAAAATACGAAGTTTCGGAACAACGAAGGGTGGAATCTTGATGAACAGTAAAAAGAATATTCCATAAACAGTAACCTAACCTACATGAATAGTAACCTCCTAAAATCTATAAATAGGGGCTCATTCGATTCATTTTTCACCGTTTCTCCAAATAAGCCGAAAAACGATGAAAACACATAAGTCTCTCTCTTCTCCCTCTCTCTCTTCCCTCTGTTTTCTGCCTCCGGCGCGCCGCCGTCGGAGATCACCAGAAATATTCAAACTCGTCGGTTTCAGCCGATTTTGGCACACAACGTAGGCCTCATCGAGACGAGTCTAGGATAACTTGCGGAATTCAATTACAACTTTCCGTTCACTGGAAAATAGTGAAAAACGGGCTCCAAACCCTAAACCCTAGTTCTAGCCACCTTCTTTCTCTCCCGTTTTCTCTCTCTTTCTCTCTCTCTTTTCTTCTCGTGGGTGCAGGCGTCGGAGGGGCTGCCGGGGTTGTGGGCTAGCCGTTGGAGGGGTGGCGCCACCGTGGATGGCAGCACCGGTGCCGGAAACAGGCTGTGAAGTGTGTGTGCATGAGTGTAGTGTGTGTGTGTTATGTGAGTGTGTTTGCATGCTGTTTGTGGGCGGCGTTGGTGGCGCCGCCATGAGCTGCTAGTGACCGGCGCTGGTGATGCGCCGGCGAGGGTATAGTGGTGGTGGCCGCCAGCCACGTCTGAAAACAGAGCATGGTGTGTGTGTGTATTTATGCATGTGCATGTGTGAGTATGTGTTGATGTGTGTGTGTTTAGGGCTGTGTTGGTGGTGGCTGGCGACTGGAAATCATCAGCCAGCGTTTCTGGTGGTGGGGGCATCGCCGGCGACTGGAAGTCGCCAGCCGGAGCAGGGAAAAAGGGAGGGGGAAGAAGAGAGAAAAAAGGGGGTTTTTTGGGGAGGTTCTGCTACTGTTCATCGCCGGATTCCGGCGAGGAGTGGTGGGAAGGTGGCGGTTGGAGGTGAGGTCACCGGTGGACCAGATAGCGACGCCGCTGCAGCAGGCAGCAGCTGCAAATTCCCAGGCGAGCTGGGTACGGGTGGAGCGCCAGTTGCCGAGGGCGGGCGCACGGGCGTGCGCGGCGAGGCGCGCTGGTGCGCGCGGTGATGCGTGTTGTGAGCGGCTATGTGCGCACGACATGCGCGTTATGCGCGCAGTACGCGTCGGGAGCCGCCGTGTGCGCGCCGACGAGCGTTTTCACACGTCGTTCCGTTTTGGATGTTTTCATTGGGTCGTCGGGAGTCGTGGGTCCCGGTCAAAGTCAACCCTTGACCAAAATTACCAAAATACCCCTCAATCTTAAAATGCTCCGTTCGAACTTGTTTCAACTCCGATCGAGCTCATTCTTTTTCCATTGCGACCCAAATTTCATCCTCTTTCATCTCAGACTTATAAACTGATCTTTGCCTCTTGTTTCTTCAACCTCAATCCTTAGGTCTTCCGTTCCGACTCGTCTCTAATGATCGTATCTTATCCGATATCGTCTAAACCTTTAATTATACATATTTAGGATCTAAGAAACGTTATAACATGTGAAGGTTATCAGTTGGAAGGAGCTTGTGATACTTGATAATTGATACTCGCTACTCACATGGTAACCACCGAACAAGGCTATGAGTTGGAAGGAGCTTGTGATACTTGATAATTGATACTCGTTACTCACGTGGTAACCACCGAACAAGGTGTGGGTAACTTCTAAACTCTATCTGTTTACCGTTTTCCCTATTTTGCTATATGAACTGTTGAACTCTACGTTCGGTGATTACATGTTGTGATTACTATGTACATGTATACGTTATGATTATGATAAGTGAGGACGGAAGTCCATGAAATACGATAAGGATGGATTGGTGGCCTATAAAAGAAGCACCAACGGTCTCGATACCGTATACGGGGTAAGATGGGAAATACCCTCCCGTACTTAAGAAAATGTGGTAAGATGGAAAATACCCTCCCATATCTAAGGAAACAGGATAAGATGGGAAACACCCTCCCGTACTTAAGATATGGGGTAAGACGGGGAATTCCCTCCCGTACCGAAGGAATTTTTATAGGTACAATGCATTCTTGTGTGCTATGATGATAAACGAATGAGAGGGAGATATTTTGAGTTTATTAATTGATTTATGGAATAATGTTCATATGTTATATGGTTATCTGAATCATATCTATCTACTTCTCGTTTATCTTGTTGTTGCTTTTGTACTTTGTCGGTTATCGATTAAATAAACTAAAAACACGAAATTACTCCCACGAGTGTATTCAACGCACTCACCTCTTATTCTGTACTCACACTACAGGAGATGAAGAGAAGCATGATGCGTAGAGAGAGGGGTGCCTTATTAGTTGTCTTTTTCCGGTTTTTGTCTTTTAAAAACTATGTTGACTCGTTTGTAAAAATTAAACAACTCTTCTTCTTTTCTTATGGATCCTGATGTATTTCCACTGCTATGTTAAATATTTTATTTCGGCTAGACGCCGAGGATTTGTATTTGTAAAATCGTATGTTATCTTTTCCAAAGGTTCCTGTTTTATATCACGTACGTCTTTTTCCCTTTCTTTCTTCACGCCCACAAAAAAAACTCTGATAATTTTTATGAAAGAAAATGTGGCGTGATAAAAAATTTAGATAACGAGTATAGATGATTACATCACGAGGGTAGCCCTAGCTCACAAGGGTAAACGATTAATAATGATGGAAATGATAGATGACGAGGGTAGACGATTAATAATGATGTAAATGATAGATAAAGAGGGTAGAAGCTTAGATCACGAGGCTAATAATAGATTACAGTGCTAATACCTTTGCAAAATAGATCACAAAACTTCTTCAGATCACGGTGTTAGAATGGATATATCACGATGATAATTATAGGTCACGATGCTCATTAAAAAAATCTTTTAAAATTTAAAATTAATATATTTAGTATAAAATATTAAAATGACTTTAAAAATTAAAAAAATTATTAAAATATATCATAATATTAAATTTTAACATAATAATAATAATACATATTATTTTTATTCATGTTTTATAAGATAAAATAAATTAATACAATCTGAAAATTATTTTATAAATAGTAATATTATTTTTAAAATAACTTATACAATTAATTTTTCAGATTAATATATTTGTAAAATACTAGAAATTAGTATTATTTGCTTGAAATCATTTGTTGTTAGTGATGATTTAAAAGCATGTCCAAGACTAAGCACTTAAGTATTACACAAAACTAATGAATATGAATGGTCTTGCATGAGATAATTTTATTTTATTTTTATATTTTTTATTGTAGCTTATTTCATAATTTATAGTTTTTGTATATTTTTGTTCATTATGGAGTAATCATTTCATTTATATTAAGCTATTTGCATGATATTAAGCTGTGTGCATGATAATGAGTTTTCAGTGCCTTATCATATTAAATCTCTATACCATGCATCATCCATAATGTCTCTCGACTTAGTTATACCTCTCAAATTTTTATATTATGACACTCTTATCTTTATATTATGATAATCATACCTTTACATTTTTTTAGACACACATTAATACATATCATACCTTTTAGTTATGTTGTTGTAACTTTATATACTATATAAATGTATTACTATATTGATATAAATATATAAGTAATATCACATAAATATATCACATAAATATATGTACAAATTGTAATAAAATCCTTTTTTTAATTAAAATATTACACAAAGGTAAGAATATTTATACATAAACGTCACACTAATATAACATAAAAGTAACACTGAATCACAAAAAAGGAAAAAAAAACTCGCTGATTCGGGTTGACCTGATTGTATGTGCACCTGGTGCATACCAAACTAACTCATATAACTAATATAGGGTTCGTATATATACATGTGATTAAAAAAAATTGTATTAAATCTACTAAAATTAGAAAATTTTAAAAATTCTTTATATAACAAAAAATATAGTTATGGGTTTGTGAAATACACACCACCTAAAGCATAAAATATAGGGACACCAACCCAATTTACCACAAAAAATATAAAGTATAACAAAAAATACCACCAAAAATAAGAATTGACATTTTTTTACCATAAAATATAAAAGTGGGATACTTTCTACCATAAAATTTAAAACCATGTCCAAAAATACCACATTTTTTGATTGACTTTGATGAGCACATTAATTACCCCATAACTACTCTACTCACATCATGGTCAAAGGAATCTACTTGGTCAAAAAAGAATTTCTCTCACCTCCACCCCCACCCCCACCCCCACCCCCACCCCCAAACCCTTCAATTCAAACACAACAGCCGACTTTCTTCCCCAAATTTCACAAACCAAAAAATGAAAAATTCACCACAAAATTGATGTTTAATTGATCGATTTTGTGCTGCAAATTGACGTTTAACACGAAGATGTCACACCAAGAAGGAGAGGTTAGTGATTTAATCCCTCGAATTTTTAGAAATTTCTTGCAATGAAGAGCTCGAATCGGTTGAAATTAGTTGAAATTTGGTTGAATTTGATGAAAATTGTCTTAATACTTCGAAATTGTTGATTCTTAGTTGAACAAATTAAGGGTTAAACGTCGATTTTAAATCCCGTTGATCCCTAAATTATGTAGGGATTAGGTTTAATTTTTTTTAATATATGCTTGAATTAATGTTTGGAATGGTTATTATGGGTTTAATTTTTCAAATGATAGGGTTAACTTGCCTGAATATGAGCTTGAATTAATGTTTGGAAAGGTTAAATGGCATTATCCACGCTTAGCAGTCTAAATTTCGAATTTTTTAGTGTTAAACGTGATTATAGGGAATAATCACGTTTAACACAATAATTATTGTAGCAAACGTGAATATCGAAATTCACGTTTAGGCGCGGCATGCACGCGACGGGCGACGTGGCGCGGCGCGCATTCCTCGGTAGGCGGGCGAGGGGTGCGCACGTGCGCGAGCGACTGACGGGTGACAGGCGCAGATTTGCGCGCGCGCGCCCGATGATTGGGCGCGGCGCACGAGCGACTGACGGGCAACGGGCGCAGATTTGCACGCGCGCGCCCGACGATTGGGCGATGCGCACGAGCGACTGACGGGCGACACAATAAACGTGAATATCATAAATCACGTTTAGGCGCGACGTGCATTCCTCGGCAAGCGGGCGACGGGCACGGAGCGCGCGCTCGCGCGCGACTGACGGGCGACAGGCGCTGTTTTGCTCGCGCGGCCAAAATTCACGTTTACTCCTCGGCTGCGTGCGCCCAGTCACCCGTTACGCACGCGCGCCGCGCCCAGTCAACCGTCGTTCCACGCCCGTTGATGTTGATAATAGTATATTAATTGATTTTTTTAATTTATTATAAATATTATTATTAATATTTATATTATTATTTAATAATAATTTTTTAGGTCTATTATTGTAAGATTTTTGAAATAATTTTTTTAGTACTGTAAAAAAAAGGTAGGGCATTCCTAACACAATATTTAAAAAATTTGAAATAAATTAATGATTTTTTAAAGAAATTTAAAATTCTTATTAAAATTATTTTAATTAAATGAAGTGGCATTTTATTTAATGATATGCCACTTAGCCCGAAATTCCTCGATTCTAGTTGATTTGTTGTAAATCCGTCCATTTTTTAAAGGACATGTGTTTCAATTTCAATGCTAAAAAACATAATATTCCTAAATGGTGAATGACCAAACTTATTGTTCTAAATGTACAATTTTCCCTAATTAAATTTGAAACTAAAAGACAAGTATTGTCGTGTTTATTTATATTTTTTTAATACTATGGATAATCCTGAAATTCTTTATTTTATTTTCTTTTTTAGTGGTCAATTTTAGTTTTAGAGTAAACAATTTTGTTATATTTTATTATTTTCTATTTTTGTTTTAGTTCTCAAACTTGAGATTGTATTTTTTCGAGAACTAATTGTTATCAAACATCACATAATCTTATTTATACGTATAAACCTCCTTTAATATGTCCAGCGCGTGCGCCTGCCCCGTCCCCCGTGATATAATTTTAGTTATCCCACTTTAATAATTTATTGATTTTGTTAATTACCAAAATTTTTTATTTATTGGTTTAATTAATTTGGTTATAGATTACATTTAATTTTAAAAAACAGATTTCGATCATTTTTAGATCCAAAACCAAACATTAATGCTTTTTTTTGTAAATTAATTCTATAATGTGTACTTTCAATATGTGTGTTAATGTAATAATTACACATGATCAAATTTTTTCTGTTTTTCAGGTCGCTTGGGTACGTGAGGATTTTCAAAGAAAGCTGGCATACATTATCTCATATACTAGAGTTAGAGTACTAGGCTATATTAGGGCAATATTAATGAGGACCGATACTGAATGCGTGACTGATTTTGAGAGGAGTTGTTTCGGCCATTTCTTGCGTTGGGAGACCGATCGTGACAGTTGCAAGAGCTTCCTACACGATCTTATGTTACGTGAGGTGCGTGGGCCCCTTACCCCTACGGGTGAGGTACAGTTTCATGTTGGGCGAGACCGTCGTCTATGTCGGTTCTCACGGAAGGAGTTCGCCCTTGTGACGGGTTTAAGGTTCGGCGACTCTGATTTTAGGCCGACTGCTCGGGGGACACCACAACATTTGGATGGTGTATTTTATCAAGTATGTGACGGCGAGGATAGGATTACGGTGTCCGCTCTTCTAAGGAGATTTAGAGCGGAGGAGTTCGTTGCCCAACGGGATGACACGATTAAGATTGCGAAGATCATTCTCCTCTACAGCATTTTACTTGGAGTCGACCCAGCCACCACTTCAGTTGACCCTTGGGTTTGGGACTTGGTGGAGGACGAGGAGCGATGGGAGGCATTTCCATGGGGTAAGATTTCCTATCTTCACCTCCTGAACAAAATTAACCAACTACCCTCTGAGTTGCCAAAGCCAAATGCAAATAGACCCCCGGCGTACCACTTCTACGGATTTTCGTTAGCCTTAATGGTCAGTATTAATTGTCATTTTGATTGTTTTATATTCTGACGGACTAAATCAATTCATTTATAACATGAAATGTGTCTTTAACTTTATAGATATGGGCTTTCGAGGCGATTCCATACACCGGTGTATATGTCGGACGACGTCTTTCGAAGTCTCACAAGGTGTTGCCAAGGCTATTGAGGTGGTCGACAAAGATTCCACTGGACGACGTCTCCAGGGAGCTAGATCAGGAGGTATGTTGATTTCAGATTTTCGTACACCCGTAGTCTCGTATTCTTTATATGTACTGTTAATAAGACATATGTTTGATTAATTTGTATCCCTTAACTGTATGTATTGTAGGGTCTGGAGTGTTATGAGAGCCTCCGCGTCGAGCGTCGGGAGACAAGAATGCCGTACTTGCAGAACATCGATCAGGATCTCGCAGACGGTGTTCAGCTGCCTGGGACGAGGCGGGGTCGTCCGAGGGCTTCAACGACCGCGGTGTCAGAAGCCATTAATGCTCCCCCGAGCACCGAGGACTACGAGGTCGAGACGGTCGATATTATCTTTAGGGGAGAGTTCTCGATGAGGTGGCTGGCGACACATGTCGACCGTAGATCGTCTTACTAATGTTGAGGACTTACAGCAAATAGCTGAGGAGAATGAGGAACGAGTACATCAGTATGTTGAGGTCCCTGTTTCGGATATGCATGAGATTCCGAGACAGAGTGATTATGGACTTTCTCCCTCCCCAATTGAGGGTCATCCCGCATATGAGGAGCAGTTTCACGATTTCGGTGGTCCTCAGTTACCGAGAGATCCCCCCCCACACGAGACAGGGAGATGAGCAGGGAGTTGGTGCGATTTTTGACAAGTTGGAGAACATGTTCAGCACTGGATTTGAGTAGATGAACACAAACCTGATGGGCCTAAGGAATTATGTTGGTGATCAGTTCTCTGAGATGCAATCATACGTCGATGACAGACTACAGGGGATGGAGTTAGAGATTCCAAACATGATCCAGTCTGGAATCGCGGAGTACTACAGCCGTGTGCCCTCCTATCATGAGCAGTTCTACCCACCAGGTGAGCATTATTATCCGCCCGATCCTACACCTGGATTTCATGAGACCTCCTATCCTCCCCCGGAGTAATGTTTCGAGCAGGATTTGTCTACACATGAAGGTGGACCCCATGAGTTGACTCCCGTTGCACCCCCTGCCACTTGTGACCCTCAGGTACGCTTATTGTGACACCCTATACCCCTATGACGTATACATATATATAATAAAATATTCATCTTGTAGATTGACCATTCTAACATTTCCTTTATCCATATAAGTATAAAAATATTATTTATATGACTGATATCATATAAGATTAAAACACACAATCAATATCTCAACATAAGTCATTGTCATATTAAATACAAATTATGATGCATGTGTTCCAAAATGTAAAATGAGGAAGAGGAGAAGGTTGCACGAGGCATCAGCCGGCCGACATGGTATAGCGTGGCGTCTATATATACAAACCACCTCAAAAGAGCTATTGAACCTAAAACAATATATATGCGATTTTTATGAGTCGCAACTCAGTGAATATAAACCGTTAATTTAATTACACAATAAGCCAATAACAATCATTAACATTGATCATAAACATATGCAAATGCCACTATGTCCGGTTTATTATTCTGTGAACTGTTCCAGCTTGGATTTGTCCCGGGATTTCTAATATGTCATTGTGTATATAGACCCGTAGGTCTCCAATATGAATTTGACCTGTAGGTCTCCAATATGATTTAGACCCGTAGGTCTCCACTGTGTATAGACCCGTAGGTCTCTATTATGAATTTGACCCCAAGGTCTCTACTGTGTATACAGATCAATAGCAAGACAGTCACAGGCCTTTTTAATTTCATGCAATTGTAATGCAACACAACAATCATCTCAACATATGATCACGTATACATTTGCCAATATACCATTTGATCCAATGACAATTCATATAAATACACATTTCTTATGTAACACATATAACAAACGTCACATATAAATCACATCACATTGCGTATAAATCACATATAGGGTTTATACTCACCTGGCTAAGATAAGTAATTCGTTCGTTGCTCAGGTTCCTACTCTCGTTCTACAGTCTGTGCTCCTATATGATTCAATACAATTTAGCCTAATTGTCCCCTTAACATATATATTTCTATTATGCAATGAAATGCAATGCATATATGCTTTATTAACCATGTTCATTATTTTCCCTATAACTTGAGTTATAAAATTCCGAATCGAGCAGGGTCAAATTCTGTAGAAACTTAACATATAGCTCTACCACTTTCATGTTTATCATTTTTCAAAATTCAGTCTCCAACCTGCTTAAAATTAAGCCACAATCACATCATACATATATAATACTAAATTCTAGCAACCTTTATTCTTTTGACATTATCTCACTCAACATTTAACCGAGTCATCCACGGTTTGCTTCTAAGTTTAGCTAAGAGATAGGGCTATAACTTTCATGTTTTAAGTTTCCTAATTCGGCCTATAAAGCTACCAAAACATCCGATGAATTACGATAACTGAAGATATATAGTTCACTAATTTCTTTGTACCTTTTGGGAAAAATCTTGAGAATTCACTCCGACCAAATCGAAGAGCATGTCACCATGAGCTCCCCCTCAAAATTTGAAGAAAAACGGTGAAGAAACGAAATCAAAATCACAAACCCTTCTCTTTTTCTTTTTCCCTCTGTTCTTCTTTCCTCTCTGTTTTCGTCTGTCTTTCTTTCTCTCTATCTGCTTTCATTTCTGCTGTACTTCTTTCTTTTTACTTTTATTTATTTATTTATTTATGTACTTACTCCACCGAATCCACCGCCTCACCAAACTGCTGAACTTTTATTATTATCATTATAATATTATTATTTTTACTTTTATTTTTCTTTTCTTTTATTATATATATATATTATAATATTAATTAAATCTCATTTCCCATTTCATATATAACACACACTTGTGCACACCTATATATACATTTAAATTCTAACATTATTATAATCTTAACCAATTATATATGAGCATATAAATAATACGAAATGCATATGATGCATGAAATGAATGTCAAATGACGTGTATGTTTTGGTCGAGGATGTTACAATTCTCCCCCTCTATAAGAATTTTGTCCTCAAAATTTGTTATTCCTCTATGCAATGTACCAGTAAGAAGATCAGTTACCAGTGAATAAATGCGGATATAACTTTTTCATCTTTTCTTCTGTCTCCTAGGTTACTTCCTCTATACCATGGTTTCTCCAAATAACTTTAACCATTGGAATTTCTCTGTTCCGCAATTGTTTGGTTTTGACATCTGCTATCGAGACTGGTTCTTCTATATAATTTAAGTTTTCTGCAATCTGTACCTCTGAATCCCGCAATACATGTGAAGGATCAGATCGATATCGTCGCAACATGCTAACATGAAAAACATTATGGATCTGAGCCAATTCTGGAGGTAAAGCTAACTCATATGCCAATGGTCCGATTTTTCCAATGATATCATATGGCCCGATATATCGAGGGCTTAATTTTCCTTTGTTACCGAATCTTATAACCCCTTTCCAAGGAGAAACCCGTAAAAATACTTTATCACCAACCTGGTGTTCCATCTCTTTTCTATGTTGATCAAAGTAACTCTTTTGTCGGTCTTGTGCAGCCTTCAATTTACTTTTAATAACATCAACCTTGTCAATTGTGTTCTGAACGATTTCTGACCCTTCTAAAATTTCTACACCCTCTTTATCCCAATATAGTGAACTTCTACACTTTCTTCCATATAACGCCTCATATGGTGCCATCCCAATGCTACTGTGAAACTGGTTATTATACGCAAATTCCATTAGTGGAATATATCTATCCCACCAACCTTGAAACTCAATAACACAAGCGCGTAGCATCTCTTCTAACGTCTGTATAGTCCTTTCTGATTGGCTGTCTGTTTGAGGGTGAAAAGTTGTACTGAAGTGTAATTTCGTCCCCATAGCTGTTTGAAAACTCTCCCAAAATCGAGAAGTAAATCTCGGATCTCTATTTGAAACAATGGACACTGGTATACCATGGAGCCGTACAATCTCTCTGACGTACTTCTCTACCAATTGATCTAATGAACAACCCCAACGTAAAGGTAAGAAATGTGCTGATTTAGTCAATCTATCCACGATGACCCAAATAGCATTATTCCCTTGTTGCGTTCTCGGTAGTCCCAAAATAAAATCCATCGTAATTCGTTCCCATTTCCAAATCGGAATAGATAGGGGTTTTAGCGTACCTGCGGGTGCTTGATGTTCTGCTTTAACTTGCTGACAAGTAAGACATCTGGAAATAAATTCAACAACATCTTTCTTCATTTTCGGCCACCAGTAATGTTGCCTCAATGTGTGGTACATCTTTGTTGTACCTGGATGCATAGCATATGGTGCATTGTGTGTCTCGTCTAAAATCTCTCGTCGTAAATCATCAACGTCTAGTACACATAACCTGGTGCCAAACATTAATGTACCATCTTGTAACTCAAATGGTGTGTCTTTGCCGTGTCGCACCTGTTCAATAATCTCTGTCAATTTTTCATCTCTGTTTTGTGCATCCTGTATTCGTTGTCTCAATATCGGATGAATTTCCAAGGTAGCAATCAATACTCCATCTGCATCTAACTGTAGTCTTGTGTTTAAATCTCGTAGAGCAATTAAATTTGAAGATGAAGTCAGATGCATATTTGCCACTATACCATCGGGTTTTCGACTTAACGCATCAGCTACAACGTTAGCCTTTCCCGGATGATACTCTATCGTGCAATCATAATCTTTCAATAGTTCCATCCAACGTCTCTGTCGCATGTTCAGTTCTCTCTGACTCATCAAATACTTTAAACTTTTATGATTGGTAAATATTTGGAATGTCTCTCCATAAAGATAATGCCGTCAAATCTTCAAAGCAAATACCACTGCTGCCAACTCTAAATCATGAACAAGATAGAAAATTTCATGTGGTCGTAATTGTCGTGACACATAACCAATTACTTTCTCATTCTGCATTAGAACACAACCAAGTCCTTGATGTGAAGCATCACTGTAAACGACAAATCCCCCAGTGCCTGTAGGAATTGTAAGTATCGGTGCTGTAGTCAAACGGTACTTTAACTCATCAAAGCTCTGTTGGCATCTGTCATTCGAACAAAATAAAATATTTTTTATAGCAATTCCGTGAGTGGTGCTGCTATAATGGAAAATCCTTCAACAAACCGTCTGTAGTATCCAGCCATACCAAGAAAGCTTCGAACCTCTGAAACTGTCGTCGACACTTCCCAATTTACCATTGCCTCAATCTTTCTAGAATCAACCTCGTTGCCTCGTCCAGATACAATGTGTCCCAAACATACCACATGATCCAACCAAAACTCACATTTACTCAACTTCGCATATAGTTGTTTTTCTCACAAAATTTGTAACACTATCCGTAAATGATCCGCGTGCTCCTCTGTACTCCATAAATATACCAGTATATCATCAATGAAGACAATGACAAACATATCAAGGAAAGGTTGGAACACTTTATTCAGTAAAGCCATGAATGTTGCTGGTGCATTGGTCAAACCGAATGGCATCACCAAAAATTCATAATGCCCATATCGAGTTCTGAATGCTGTCTTCGGAATATCATCTTTGGCTATCTTTAACTGATGGTACCCAGATCGAAGATCTATCTTGGAAAATACTTGCGCACCCTGTAACTGATCAAATAAATCATTTATCCATGGTAATGGGTATTTGTTCTTCACTGTCACTTGATTCAACTTTCGGTAATCTATGCACAGTCGTAATGTACCATCTTTCTTTTTCACGAAAAGTACTGGCGCACCCCAAGGTGATACACTAGCCCGTATATACCCTTTGTCTAACAGTTCCTGCAATTGTTTCTTTAATTCCTGTAACTCCAATGGGGCCATCCGATATGGAGGAATAGAGATTGGTGCGGTACCCGACATCAACTCTACGGTGAACTCTGTCTCTCTATTTGGTGGTAATCCTGGTAAATCCTCTGGGAAAACATCAGGAAAATCTTTAACAATTAGAATATCTCTAATCTCATCATATGCAGCTGCACAATCTATAACATGTGCCAGATATGCCTCACATCCATCTCTAATCATACGGAAAGCTGTTGTTGCTGAAATCAAACATGTTGGTACAATCCGTCGATCACCATAGAAAACCACTTTAGTCTGTCCAGGAGAATTTATCACTACTTCTTTAGTATAACAATCCACTTTAGCACGATGCCTCGATAACCAGTCCATATCCAATATAACATCAAACTCACGCAGAAATAACAGGATCAGATCATCTTGTAACTCTACTGTATCAACCCGCATTATACAATTTCGATATACCATATGCACCATTACAACCTCACCCAATGGAGTATGTACTCCTAAGTTGTAATATAGTGGTTCGGGTTCTTTATGCAAATGAGATGCTATGGTAGATGATATGAATGAATGAGTGGATCCTGGATCTATCAAGACATGTATTTCAAAATCATTCAAATAGAGTTTACCAGTAATAACCTCAGGTGCTGTAGCTGCCTCCCTCTGTGACATAGCAAAAATTCGTGCCTGACCCTGTGATCGTGTTCCCTGTGTCTCTGATCTTCCTCTACTAGCAGTAGAACTCAAAGTCTGACCTCTACCCCGACCTTTGTCAACACTCATCACTGGTGCTGCTGGCCGAATATTTTGCACTATCGATTCTGATGCCGCTCTACCAGTGTTTGATCTACCAGATCTAGCTGGACATTCCCTATAAAAATGTCCTTGTTGTCCCTATAAAAATCGACACTCTCCTACATGATATTGACCACAGTGCTGACACATAGGTTGTGTCTGTATTGTCGGGTTAGGTCTTTGGCCACCTCCACGACTAAAAGGTTGTACACGTCCACCTCTCTGACTGAATGGACCACCTCTACTAAATGTCTGGTCTGTTTTGTGGCATAAAAGTTCACACTATTATATATTATGGTAATTTGGATATATGATTATATTTTTCATGGTAAATTGAATACTTTCATCTAAAATATAACATGATATGTTTAATATATTATTTAATTGTTGAAATATATGTCGCACATGTAATTAATAAGGATACTTTTATTATTTAAAAAGGATTATTTATTTTTATTTTTCAATTATAAAGTGTTATCCAAAGTTTTCAAACTTATTAGTTAATGAAATTGAATAGTTTTTGGAAATATGTGTTTTAAATAAACTATAAAATTTTAAAAAACTTGACCTTTTTCATCATTTCATTGAAAACAAATTTTGAGGGTTAAACTAAACTTTAATAATAAAATCAAACTAAAAAGAATGGTGGGATGATTGAATAATATAATAGACACAACAATTTTATTACAGTTTTTTCCCTTTTAATTAATTAATATTTTTTCTTTAAATGTTTTAAGAAACAAACTATTGATAAATGATTTCTATATTGGAAATCTAGCATGTATTATTTTAACAAATTTAGTGAAATTTTAAATATATATGTTATTTACTAATGTTTATTATCATCATTAAATTTGATATCATTATATGGCCATATTAAAATTGTTATTTTGTAATGTTCATTATCAACATTAAATTTATTATCATTATATATAAATTAAATTTTCAAAAATAATAAATTCCTTTTTCCAAATCAAGTTTTTATTTACTTTTTTTAACATTAGCATGATAAACATTACCTAGGTTGTGTATTTAAAATAAAATATTAAAGTAGGACTTTTCAAGATTTTAAACCAAGTTTTTTCCTTTATTATTATTATTATTATTATTATTATTTTCAACAATCAGTTTTAACATTGATTATCAATATGATCAAAACTTCTTGCACCAAAAATTTTGTGCACCTAATGTATGGATCTAAAATTCATGCACTCGGGTTGACCCAGCCCACCATGCGCAGCCACGGGCCTTCACACGTCGTTAGGTCCTCACATAAACTCGTTCAAACATGCTCTCAAGTGTCATATATATATATATTATGTTAATCATACATTTTAGTAGTGGTAGTCATACATTTTAGTTATGTTAGTCATACTTTTAATAATGTTAGTTGTACCTCAACATTTTTTTAGAAAGACATTTTAACCTTTCATACCTTTTAGTTATGTTAGCCATACCTTTTAGTTATATTAGTTGTACCTTTATATATTACATAAATGTATGACTATATTGATATAAATGTATAAGTAATATCACATAAAAATGAGTATATATGTTATATTAATATAACATTTATGCACATATTTCATAATCTTTAAGTGATAATACTTAGATTTTTTTTCAGTATAAATAACACAAAAGATTATGCGAATAGAACTAAAAGATCATGTTCGCTAAATTAAAAGGTTAGGTCAACATAACTGCGGAACTAAAGTTAGGGCTAGGGTTTGGGTGCGTGGGCACGCGTGAAATGCACCTCTAGGTTGGGTTAACACAGTTGCACGGATCTAGAATTCGTGCACTTGGTGACATAAATAACTAAGTTTATATTATTGTACAAATCATAATATAATACTTGTGGATCACTTGTAAAATAATATAAATTAATTAATATGTATAATCATGTAATGGTATTGAGATATGTGTTTATTAATGGGGCATGAGAGGTTGAGTGTTGTTTAATCAATTGTGACATAAATGAGTTTGTGACCATAATAGCATGTTTGTTTTGATGTAATTAGTATTTCTCCCTTACGTTGGACGAATTGTAATAATACAACTCGTGCAACGCACGAATAATAATATAATAAAATTTATGTTAAATTAATAACTATATACTTGACAAAGTGATGTTATTTTTGGAAAAATTATATTTGCCTAAATTTAATCTTTTTAAACATCTTATAAGAAAGTTCACAAAAACTCCTGTGCATCAGGTGCACGGATCTAAGATCCATGCAATCCGGGTCGATCCGACCCAGATCCATGAGTTTTTTATTACTTTTATTTTTTTTTCTTCCAAATTTTTGTCCTGACCTTTATGTTATAAATGTATGACCTTTACGTTATAAATGTGTGACCTTTATGTACAACTATCTCTACCTTTATGCACTGTAATTTAGGAAAAAAATTGAAGATTTTTGTACTATGTACCTTTATGTGATATTAATGTGACCTTTCTGTTATATTATGTCACCTTTATGTACAATATTCTGACATTTATGCATCTTTATATATTGACAAAGTCTTGGGTGAGATCGTCTCATGGATCCCATTCCGTGAGACGGATATGGTCGGTTCAAACATAAAAATTACGTAATATTTTTGTGTGTGTTATGTAATACTTTTATGTATATTAGGTAATACTTTTATGTATATCAAGTAATATTTTTGTATTATGGGATAATGACCCGAATTGGGTCGGGTCGGGTCAACACAAAAACGCACGGATCCTAGCTAGGCACCTAAGTGCTCTTCTTCCTCGTGCGTGAATTGTGTTATATATAATACTTTTGTGTGTATTAGGTAGTACTTTTATGTATATCATGTAATACTTTTTGAAAATATCACATAACATAATATCATGTAATACCTTTATGTATATGAGGTAATACTTTTATGTGTATCATGTAATACTTTTGTATATATCATGTAATACTTCGATCCGACCCTACCTGTCTCACGGAATGGGATCTGTGAGACGGTCTCACACAAGACCTACTCTTATATATTATATAAAAGTCAGAATATTTGTACATAAATGTGACATAATATAACATAAAGGTCGCATTGATATCACATAAAGGTGTACGGTTCAAATTATATTGAAAATTTTCATTTTTTTTCTAAGTTACAATACATAAAGGTCATGATAGTTGTACATAAATGTCACACATTTACAACATAAAGGTCACAACCTTAAGCAAAAAAAAAAGCAAAATTCAAAAACACGCGGATCCGGGTCAAAAACTGGGTCGACCCGGATTGCATGTACACAAGTGCACACAAGACAAACTCAAGAACGTTTTATTTTTACGTATAGATCCACCATCATATTTATGACTTGTTTGGCCATATATTCATACACTCCTTTAAATTTAATATTCCATGATAAAATTATCATTATCAATATCCCAAAAGTTTCATCCACTCATCATACAAAAGAGATATTATGACCAACTTATAGTTGAATAAGAAACACATCAAAAATAAATTATTAAATCAAAAAAACATTTAACGCATTCTACATTTAACGGTAAACCAAATTATTTAATTAACCAATTATGCTTCGTTTTTTACGGACCATAAGTCCCTCCGAATATGCAATGCGGACCTCAGTCCTTTCACAGTATACCATGAACACATAATCATAGTATATAATCACTGCATTTAGTGTTCCTCAATCATGCATCAAAATAGGGAAAACTGTAAACAGATAAAGATGTAGATATTACCCCTACCTTATTCGGTGGTTACCGCATGAGTAGCTGAGTAACAATATCAAATATCACAAAGCATCTTCCAAATGATAGCCTACACAAGTTACAACATTTCTTAGATCCTAAATATGTATAATTAAAGGTATAGATGATCTTGGAGAAGATATGATCGATAAAGACGAGACGGAATGGAAGATCTAAAGATTGAGGTTGAAGAAATGAGAGTGGAAGTTCAGTTCATCAACTGATAAGAAAGAGGGAAAGATTTTGGTCACAATGGAAAAAGAAAGAGCTCGATCGGAGTTGAAACGAGCTCAAACGGAGCGTTTTAAGATTTAAGGGTAAAATGGTAATTTTGGTAAAAAGGATGCCTTTGGCCGGGACCCCCGACTCCCGGTCGATCAAATCTAGTCGCCGACGCCTCGATGATGACGTACGACCTAAAAAACGAGATTTGTATCGTTAACACGGCACCGCGCGTGCACCTGTCGCCCGGTGCCGCGCGCACGCACCCGTCGCCCGGTGCCGCGCGCGCTACCCCTCTCTCGGCGTGTGCACAGTGCGCCCAGCGCACCCGGCTCTTCTCGGCAGGACTCGACAGCAGTGCGCGCCAGCACACCCGGCGCTTCTCGGCAGGACTCGGTAATCTCGACAGTAGTGCACGCCAGCACCCGGTGCCTCTCGGCAACCTCGGCAACTCGCGCGCGCTACCCGGCGCCCGCTGACCTGAAACTTGCAGCAGTTCCTAACTGTGGCAGCGCCGCCCCCACCTGTTCCGCTGGCGACCCCAGCTCCGGCAGCCACCGTCTCCGGCCACCCTCCGGCATGAACAGTACCCTTCCACAAATTCCCCCAAATCCCAACACACAGACATACACAAAGTCTTGGCTGGCCACCACCCGTCGCCGGCCACCACCACATTACCTCGCCGGCGCATCACCAGCGCTGGCCAACAGTAACCACGGCGGCATTGCACAGCGCCGCCCCCAACAGCATGGATACGCACACACACGATCAACACACACACCACACCTACACATACAAACACACACTGTACAGCACCGTGGGTGGCGGCGCCGCCCTTCCTACATCACACCCACACACCCGGCAATACTCAGGCGTCAACTTCGGCGAGAGAGAGAACAGAGGAGAGAGAAAAGGTTGAGAAAACTTGGGGTTAGGGTTTTCCGACAGTGTTTTGCCGTTTTCCGACGAACGAGACATCGGAATTGAAATGCGAGACCTATCCTAGACTCGTCTCAACGAGACCTACGTTCTGTGCGAAAATCAGCCAAAACCGAGAAAATTGATTTTCCGGCACCGGTGCCGGAGACAAAAAACAGAAAAAAGAAAGAGAGGGAGGATAAAGAGACTTATAAGTTTTCACGATTTAGCCTCGTTCGGAAAAATGATGATTTTTGAATCGAAAATGGCCGTATATATAGACTTCCGAAAAACACTATTCATCATAAAAATCTTGGGTTACTATTCACGGAAATATCTTATTTTTATTGTTCATCGAAAATATCTTTCATTTTTCCGAATCTTCGTATTTCACCCTTTTCTTCGCCATTTAAGCTACAAGTCTCCGATTGACCTCTAATTCATTTCTATCTTCTTGGTTTTCCATTACGCATCTTATGGTAAAATTATAATCTATGTTTCACAACTAAATTATACTTCCATCTAAAACATGCATTTATCACTTATCTGAAACGTACGTAATTAAATTAAGCAGTCAAGAGTTAACGCACATATTAAATTAAATAATTCAATTAAGGGTTTAATTATTTAATTAAACAATTATGCTTCGTTTTTGTCCTGGGCGCTACATAATAAGTATATGAAATGTGGTTAATGTGTTCGATTTAGTTAAGTGGATTTTTATTATGAGTGAGTCTCTTGTGAGACTGTCTCACAGATTTTTATTACATTACGTGAGACGGGTCAACCCACAACCCAATCAACCACAATCTAAACCCTACAATTCACATGTTTTTTGTGGGTGATGGGGCTCCGTCTCACAATAACTATCCGTGAGACCGTCTTACATGAGTTTTTGTATTTTATTATATAGTTTACGTATAATAAATTATGTGACTTATATAATATATTAAGTTGAACGTACATTCACACATAATTATTGGATCACAATATCATCAAAACTCTAATTTAAAATGTACAAATTTCAAGTCAAGTCATTTTACATGTCAATCTAATTTAAGTGTCATTATCCTACACCTTATATGATTAATATTACATGAATCAAATGTTATGTGCAACAAATCTATCTATACTTATATAATAATAAGAAAGTTTGGGTTAAATTTGTAATTTCCCATTTCTCTTTAAAAAACCGATCAATTTGAGAAGCCGATATCTATGAATTAACCACTGCATTCTTTTCATTCTTTCCATAGAAAACTATCAACATCTTTGCACCGATCACCCAACATTGTCTACAGTAATAAATCTGAAACCGCATATCCAATTTATCTCCAAAAATTATTTGTTAATGAAAGTGGTGAAGAGGACAAAGTATCAGTTTTACATCATTACCCAATTGAAAGAGAGAGAATGACTTTAACTTTATTGATCTATGAGTTTTGTAGTTTGTTGAAAATCCGATGGAGTGCTACTGTGTTTGAAATACGATGGTTGTGTGCACTCTGCAAATGGTAGCCATCTCCACTCTTTTATTTGTGATTGGCGCATGTTGTTTTGTTGCCAGGACGAGAAACTCTGATTTTCTTTAATCTAAATCCTTCAAACCTTTCAGCAAGTGCGCCCATGATTATCAAAAGGTTTCCAACTTTTTTTAGTTTCCATGAGTTAATTCATGCCCAAATGTTTTAATACCATTGATAATTGCAATAGTGAGAGTCTCAATTTAGAAGAATGAACCGCGAAAGTGTACATGTTGTTACAATAGTCAATTTGTGTGAGTGTTAAAAGTTCAAAGAAGGTTTATCATTGACCTTAATCCAAGTTGATCATATTAGCCAGACGACTCAAATTTAATGATGGCATCGAAAGCTTCTCTTCTGGGGGCGCAAATAAGGCCATTGCGACACCCATCAAAGGAGTCGTCCCCCATCCGGGAGCTACTTTACCATATTCTGAATTCAATGGTTTTAAATCATTGATTTGTAAATTTTTAAATCACTGAAACTCCCTTAGGGCTAAATTTTGATCATTTGAAATCTTCAAAATTCATCACATTTGTAATACTTTAAGATTACATTCTACTTTGGTTTTCTGTCATCTTTTGATTGTGTCTGTTTTTTACTACTCAAGTTTAAGAAGACTCAAGTATCAGTTTTGTTAGATTTTCAGGTATGTGTTTCTCTTTATTTGTTTTTCTTTGTGTTGCATACTATGTGTTTCTTTAAATACCTATATGAAAATTGATTTATTAACAAGTGTTGTTATGTCGGGTGTGTTTCAGGTAGAAGAATCCAAGTATGTGTTTGAGGCAAAAACTATTCAAAGAATGATATTTTCAATTGCAGACACTGCCTCATGAGTACCCAGAATCAGGTGAAATCGAATTGGATGAAGGCTCTTATAGCTGCAGCTTCATAGCAGACAATGTGGAGGTACAAATAATCATGGACATACGCAAGGAAAAACGTCTATTATGAGAATTTGCTGATAATCATCATAATATCCCAATTCTGACTTGATATATTATTGCCGTATGTAAATGTATAAGTTATTACAATTAGCCTGCACTTTTATGACCTATATGTACGCATACTCATCATTTGATGTATAAATATCAAGCTTAAAAGGCTTCTTATTAATTTGACAGAAATTTTAGGAAAGAGTAAATGGACATAAATATTAAAAATACACAAAAATAAAGGTCTGAGAATGTGTTTAAGAATTGTCTAAATGGAAAATGAATCATATAGTGAAGGTCGTTGTGGCACATATGAGGCTCATCGAATGATACTGATAGTGAAGGTTGCAGGCTGCCAACACAATAGAAAGCACAATTAGGATTCAGGCAGTTTACATGACATCTAAAACTAATGAGGAATTTGTTGGAGTTATTTCAGATTTCGGAGCTCAAAAGGTATTTTATTTTGGAAACTTGAGAGACAATGAAACACTTTGAGGATGCATTAATGGGAGGTTTTATATTTTGATTCATAGTTGTCAGGATTGCGACAATGGTTAATTTATTTTTTGTATTTTCACTATTGTAATTGGGTAGTCCACTATTTAACAATTTTATTGTGTTCCTTTTTTAGTCGCGAAACATATATTATAATTTTACCATAAGACGCGTAATGGAAAAACAAGAAGATAGAAAGGAATTAGAGGTCAATCAGAGACTCGTAGCTCAAATGGTGAAGAAAAGGGTGAAATACGAAAGATATTTTCGATGAACAGTAAAAATAAGATATTTTGGTGAATAGTAACCCAAGATTTTTATGATGAATAGTGTTTTTCGGAAGTCTATATATAGGGGCGTTTCCGATTCAAAAATCACCGTTTTTCCGAACGAGGCTAAATCGTGAAAAACACGTAAGTCTCTCTCTCCTCCCTCCTCTCTCTCTCTTCTGCTTTCTGTCTCAGGCGCCGTCGCGCTGCCGGTACCAAAAATTGATTTTCTCAGTTTTGGCCGATTTTCACACAGAACGTAGGTCTTGTCGAGACGAGTCTAGGATAGGTCTCATATTTCAATTCTAATGTCTTGTTCGCCAGAAAACGGCATAACACTACCGTAAAACCCTAACCCTAGATTTTCTCCACCTTTTCTCTCTCCTCTGTTTTCTCTCTCTTTCTGTAGCACCCCGGATCAATATGAGCATAATTGAATAATTAAATATTTGAACCCCGACTTAATAACTATGTGCGTATGTTTTGACTGTTTAATTTAGTACGTGCGTTTCAAATACTTGGCTAACGCCGGTTTTAGTTTAGATGGGTATATTTTTTTCGTGACATGGAACCTAGAATATGATTTTACCAAGAGATTCATATCGGAAATACGAGAAAACAGAAACAAACTAGAGGTTAATCGGAGACCCGTAGTTCAACTAACGAATGAAAGGGTAAAATTTTGATAAAAGGTAAAAATAAAAATAATATTTTAATGAAAGGTAAATTGAGATATTTTTGGTAAATAATAACTTTTCAACGGTAAAAAGGTAAATTCCAAAATCTATAAATAAGGGCTCATAATTTTCAAAACTTATACGTTTTCAAAGCCGACGACCCGAGCGACGCTCGCGACGCGAACACGTAAGTTCTCTTTCTTTTCTTTTCCTTTACGTTTTTAATTTCCACCGTCGCCGGAGCGCTGCCGGGTGTCGGGTGCGCGCCGGGTTGTGCGTCGGGTCGGGCGTCGGGTGTGCGCCGGGTGCCGGGTGTGCGTCGGGTGCGTGCCGGGTGCCGGGTGTGCGCCGGGTGCCGGGTGCGCACGGGTGCGAGCGCCGGGGGTCCAGCGTGCGCGGGCAACGGGGACCGGGTGGCTGAGGAAACTCGGCAGCTGCCGGGTGATGCGCGAGCTGTCGGGTTCGTTTTCGCCCGACGCCGGATGCTCACGAGCCCCAGAGCACGTAATGCCGTATTTTCGATCCGTCGTATCATTAACAAACGTTTTTCGCCTGAACCCTTTACAGCTTTAATTATACTGTGTTTAAAATCTAAGAAAACACCGTAAATGTGTAGGCTACTTGTTGGACTAGTCTTGGAAGTTTTGGGTTGTTGGACGTACTGTTATATCTACTCACGCGGTAACCACTATACGAGATGGGGGTAATTTCTAACTCTGTATCTGTTTACAGCTTTCCCTATTTATGAAGTATGATTGCGAATCTAAGTGCTGTGTTTATACTTGCTGTGCCATATTATATCTGTGAAAGGACCGAGGTCCTCCGATCATGCATTCTGTTCGTCCCCTGCTATTTTCTACTACTCTGTGGAGGTGTCGTGAGCCTCTTTAAATGCACTAACGGTGAGATACCGTTATATAGGGTAAGACGGGGGAATTCCGCACCTATTCATCCCTTGCCATTTCTAATATCTGCTTTGCATATATCTGTGCTGTGACAATATGAATGTAAGTTAGCTTTTCGGTATTTAATTCCTGTCTGGAGTCTTATGAGGTGGATGTTATCTCCACTGAGTGTATTCAACGCACTCACCCCTTAATCTATACTCACACTACAGGAGATGAGGAAGCTGGTGAACCCTAGACGGAGGGAGATAGTGCTAGCTGTTGTTTTTTCTCTAATAAATGGTTTAGTTAAAACATTTCCAAACACGTTTTCAAACAGTTTATGATCTGTATATATTTTTGGGTACTTGTGAGGATGGGAGATCCTGATGTTTAGCTTCCGCTGTATATGATGTATATTATCAGTGTGAGACCGAATGTTATCGGCCGAGGCCGAAGGTTATTGTGAGATGGTTTATTATCGTCCCTTATCTCTTTCTTCTGTTGTCCCTTGCTTAACTCTTTCTGTATGTGTTATGCGTCCCTTGGTTTTCTATCTTCACGCCCGGGTAAAACTCTGATATTTTTAACGAAAGATTTTGGGGCGTGACAGGTGGTATCAAAGCGGTTCTAATGATGAGAACTTGCTCGAACTGGTTTTAAAAAAATGGGAAAATGTGATTTTGAAAGTGTGTTTGCAAAATGTGATCGGATTTTCCGAAAAGTGTAAGATAGGCACTAGTCTCCCTTTATAGGTGACCCTCCTTGGTATATGACTTGTGGAATTAGCATGATTGCTTGTTCTGTGTTATTTTTTCCTGCACTGTTTGATTTCGGGGGAAACGTGTCAGGCATGGATATATGATATTAGAAACTCGTGTAAAATAATTGACAGATGAATAGGATTTACCGAGCGGGTAGAGGAAGGGGGAGAGCGCCTGTGATAGAGATGAGGCAGGAGCGACTGCGACGTTTGTTCTTTCAGAGTAGGGTTACCGATGATAGATCAGTAGGTGAGCATGTAGCCGGGCTCCTTCACTATTGAAGGGAGAACGGGGGAGAGAGGGGCCCGATTCCCGGAGTAGGAGCGTGTTTACACTTGATTCATACTCTGCCTTCGGAGTGGCAGCAGAGGGCGCGTATCATCTGTCGTGATGACTTAGTATTCTCGTCGGTTGACTTGGTGCCCATTGCCAACTTTGGCAATGTGGCTAGAGCAGTGTTGGATTTTTGGGGCCGACATGGCCAACCGACTACTCCGGAGCCGTCGCCCTATGACCCTGGCAGTAGTAGCTCTGATTCGGAGCAGGAGCCGGAGGAGGATCCCGAGGAGATCGACGTAGAGGGGGATGACCCTCAGGATGGACCAGCACCACCGTTACCTCCTACTGATGTAGATTAGATGTTTTAGAAGACATGTATATGTATATACTATGATACTCGAGATACAGTATTCTATGTGTAGACGATAGGGTAGTTCTTGCTCCATAGGTAGTGTACATACACCCTTTTGTGATGGTGTAGTACTATCCTTATTTTGTATTATGTATATATGTACATACATCATTTTGCTCATCCTACGGTGTTATGATATGTTTCATGTCGAGAAAAGTGTTATCTGATCTATTTATAATATTATTATATAGTCATAATGGCTTATACGTATTTACTTATCATACTAGAAGTATGTTGAGAGGCAGACCAAGGAAGGAACAGCCGCAACCACCGGCTAACCCACTTGAGCGGGAAGAGAACGCCAACGATAACGATCTGTTAACTGTGCTACGAGGATTGTCACAACATTTTGGGACCAATCGGGCCGTCCCTCAGACAGCTAGGGTTGACCCAAATCTGATATATGAACAGTTCAGACGGTTCAATCCACCGATGTTCGACGGACAAGGAGAACCGATTGTGGCAGAGGAGTGGCTACGGTCACTGGACAGGCTGTTCGGACATCTCACCTGCTCTACGGAACAGATGGTTAGCTGTGCTATCTTTCAGCTAATAGATGAGACAAGTCATTGGTGGGACTCGTACGCACGGACTCTTCTGCCAGTTCAGAAGGAACAAATGACTTGGGAGGAATTCAAAGAGATTGTCACTCATCACTTTATTCCTCAGTCATATGGGGACCAGAAGGAGACAGAGTTCCTTCGTCTCAAGCAAGAGAGTATGATTGTAGGGGACTACGAACGACAGTTCAATCATTTGAGCCGTTATGCCCCTCATCTGGTTGATACTGATCAGAAGAAGGCTCGAAGGTTCGAGAAGGGTCTTCGCTCAGAGATCAGCTCGATACTCGCCGGGCAAGGAACGCTGACATATGCCAGTGTCCTCGAAAGGGCCCAGGAGATCGCTTCGCGGATGAGATTGGATGCAGTGCCCCTCAGGAAAACGTTCCCTGTTCCTGCCAAGAGAAAGTGGACTGGCCCAAGCCAGAGCGTTGTCCCTAATAAGTTTCCCAGAGCAAGCAACGCTCCGTTTCTCCTCGATCCCCGACCCGGAAATCCGTGCCCGAGATGCAGAAAGGTGCATACGGGACCGTGTCAGTCTGAGACGCGGAGTTGTTACAACTGCGGGGCGCCAGGGCACATTGCGGCGAATTGCTGGAAGGCAAAGAATACGCCGGCTACAGGACCGAACTCAAGGCCAGTAGCAGGTAGGGCGAGAGCTTACGCTTTGACTCGCCCGGAGGCCACCGAGGGATCGGAGACGATGGCAGGTATGTTAACAGTATCTGATATACCTGCTTTCATCTTATTTGATACTGGAGCGACACACTCTTTCATATCTGTCGACTTCTGTAAATTGCTGAAGCATGTTGACGGTAGGATAGTCGCTCAAACTTTAGCAGTTAGTATCCCCTTAGGGAAGATGGTAAAGACAAAACACTTGTACCGTCGTCTTAAGATTGCCTTCGAGGATAAGATGCTTCAAGCAGATCTCCACGCTCTGGAGATGAAAGATTTCGATGTGATTTTGGGAATGGACTGGCTAGAGTCCAACCACGCGGTAATCAAGTGTTGTGAAAAGGAGATAATCTTCCAAGCACCGGGAGAGCCGGAGTTTACCTTCCACGAGACACGAGTTAAAGTCGACTCAAGGATTGTCTCGGCCTTGAAAGCAACCCAGATGCTGAGTAAAGGAGAATGCGAAGCATGGTTGGTTAATATGGTAAACTCCGAGAAGAAACCAATTGCTATCGAGGAGGTATCGGTGATAAAAGAATTCACAGATGTGTTTCCAGAGGACTTACCAGGTCCTCTACCAGATCGACAAGTAACCTTCGAGATAGATCTCATCCCTGGATCTGCGCCAGTGTCAAAGGCTCCTTATCGGATGGCACCGAAAGAATTGCAGGAATTGAATGTTCAGCTTCAAGAGCTGTTGGATAAGGGCTTTATCAGACCGAGTGTGTCACCTTGGGGAGCACCGGTACTATTCGTAAAGAAGAAGGATGGTAGCTTTCGGATGTGTATTGACTACCGAGAGCTTAACAAGAAAACAATAAAGAACAAGTATCCACTACCTCGGATTGAAGATCTCTTTGATCAATTAAGAGGTGCTAATGTGTTCTCAAAGATTGACTTAAGATCGGGATATTACCAGATGAAAGTCAAAGACGCTGATATATCCAAGACAGCATTCAAAACGAGATATGGCCACTACGAGTTTGTAGTAATGCCATTCGGGTTGAGTAATGCTCCGGCTGTCTTCATGGATTTAATGAATCGCATTTTCCATCCTTATCTTGACCTTTTTGTCATAGTGTTCATTGATGATATTCTCATCTATTCGTGCGACAGAGCGCACCATGAACAACATCTTAGAATCGCACTGGAAGTACTAAGGAAGGAAAAGCTTTATGCCAAATTTAAGAAGTGTAAATTCTGGATGGACAAAGTTGGTTTTCTGGGCCACATCGTTTCTGCGCAAGGGGTCGAGGTAGATCCTGAAAAAGTGGCAACTGTCAGCAATTGGGAGACTCCAACGAATGTGAAGGAAGTTCGGAGTTTCATCGGCCTAGCTGGATATTACCGAAGATTCATAGAAGGGTTCTCGAGGATCGCCACTCCGATGACATGCTTGACAAGAAAAGATGTGAAGTTTCAGTGGAATGAGCGGTGCGAGCATAGTTTCCAGGAACTAAAGAAAAGACTGACAGAAGCACCAGTCTTAGTAGTTCCAGATATGTCCAAGGAGTTCGTAATCTACAGCGACGCATCCAAAGAAGGTTTGGGGTGTGTACTGATGCAGGTAGGAAAAGTGGTGGCATATGCATCACGCCAGCTGAAGGTCCACGAACAGAATTATCCGACTCATGATCTGGAACTAGCAGCAGTGGTACACGCCCTAAAGATCTGGAGACATTATCTCTATGGCGTGAAGTGTGCAATCTACACCGACCACAAAAGCCTGAAGTACTTCTTCGAACAGAAGGAGCTCAACATGAGACAAAAGAGATGGCTAGAGTTGATGAAAGATTACGATATCACAATCCACTATCATCCCGGAAAGGCGAATGTGGTGGCTGACGCCCTTAGCAGGAAAGGGAAATGAGTAGTAACATCGATGATCACCAATCAACACCAACTAGTCGAGGAGATGTCGAAACTTAATTTGGAGATACTCTCGCCACCGATCAGTATTGAATCCAGAATGGCAGCGTTATTTGTAACACCCACGCTGCGGGACCGAATTGTGGAGGCTCAGAAGAAGGATAAGTTTCTAAAGAAGATGAAAGCTCTGATGGATAAGGGAAGAGCTGAAGACTTTTCTTTGGCTACGGATGGAGCTCTAATCTTCAGAGGAAGGCTGTGCGTGCCTAAGAACGAGGAATTAAAAGAGGAAATACTCAAAGAAGCGCATTGCACACCTATGGCTGCACACCCAGGAGGTACAAAGATGTACCGAGACTTGAGGGCGAATTTCTGGTGGAGGAACATGAAGCGAGGCATAGGATTGTTCGTCAAGAAGTGTCTCATCTGCCAACAAGTGAAAGCAGAACATCAACGACCGGCTGGGATGCTAACTCCATTAGAGATACCGGAATGTAAATGGGAACATATAACCATGGACTTTGTGGTTGGTCTGCCGACAACCCGACGGGGAAACCACGCCGTGTGGGTGATCGTAGACAGATTGATGAAATCCACCCATTTCTTGCCGATCAAGATGACTTTTGGACTAGACAGATTGGCACGGATATACCTGGAAGAGATAGTCCGACTACACGGTGTACCGGTTTCTATCACATCTGACAGGGATCCACTGTTCACTTCCCGATTCTGGCAGAGTCTACAGAAGGAGTTAGGGACCAAGCTGTCTTTCAGTACAACTTTTCACCCACAAACCGACGGACAATCAGAAAGAACCATACAGATCTTAGAGGATATGTTGCGGGCCTGTGTTCTAGATTTTCCCGGAAACTGGGAAGATCATCTGTGCTTAGTAGAATTCGCCTACAACAATAGCTATCAATCAACCATTGGTATGGCACCTTATGAGGCCCTCTACGGAAGCAAATGTCGATCACCAATATGCTGGGACGAAGTTCGTGAAAAGAAAATTCTAGGACCCGAATTGGTGGAGCAAACGGTAGAAGTAATAAAGAAGATTCAGAACCAGATACGAGTGGCCCAAGATCGACAAAAATCGTATGCAGATAAGAGACGAAGAGAGCTGAGGTTTGAAGTTGGGGACAAAGTTTTCCTCAAAGTGTCTCCCACTAAAAGAGTTCACGTTTTGGAAAGAAGGGAAAACTGAAACCAAGGTACGTGGGACCGTTCGAAATCTTGGATCAAGTTGGTGAGGTCGCGTACCGACTAGCTCTATCACCGGACTTTGCTGGGGTGCACAATGTCTTCCATGTGTCTATGCTACGGAAATATATTTTTGATCCAAATCATATAATCGATTGAGAAGGCATCGTACTGGAGAAGTATCTGACATATGAGGAAGTCTCGATAGCCATCTTGGACAGAAAGAAACGACAACTTAGGAACCGAGAGATGGCTATAGTGAAGGTCCAGTGGAGCCGTCACGGAAGGGAAGAGGCAACCTGGGAGTTGGAGGACGAGATTTTGAGAAAGTACCCCGACATACCGATCCTAGGTATACGTTTGTTATCTTTCTAAGTATGTGCTCAATTTCGAGGACGAAATTATTTTAAGGGGTAAGGGATGTAGCACCCCGGATCAAAATGAGCATAATTGAATAATTAAATATTTGAACCCCGACTTAATAACTATGTGCGTATGTTTTGACTGTTTAATTTAGTACGTGCGTTTCAGATACTTGGCTAACGCCGGTTTCAGTTTAGATGGGTATATTTTTTTCGTGACATGGAACCTAGAATATGATTTTACCAAGAGATTCGTATCGGAAATATGAGAAAACATAAACAAACTAGAGGTTAATCGGAGACCCGTAGTTCAACTAACGAATGAAAGGGTAAAATTTTGATAAAAGGTAAAAATAAAAATAATATTTTAATGAAAGGTAAATTGAGATATTTTTGGTAAATAGTAACTTTTCAACGGTAAAAAGGTAAATTGCAAAATCTATAAATAGGGGCTCATAATTTTCAAAACTTATACGTTTTCAAAGTCGACGACCCGAGCGACGCTCGCAACGCGAACACGTAAGTTCTCTTTCTTTTCTTTTCCTTTACGTTTTTAATTTCCACCGTCGCCGGAGCGCCGCCGCCGTCGCCACCGCCGCCGCCAGCCAGCAGTGGTGCTGGTGGTGGTGTGCCGGGCGTCGGGTGCGCGCCGGGTTGTGCGTTGTCCCGGGTGCCGGGTCGTGCGTCGGGTCGGGCGTCGGGTACGCGACGGGTTGTGCGTCGTGTCGGGTTCCGGGTTGTGCGTCGGGTCGGGCGTCGGGTGCGTGCCGGGTGCGCGCCGGGTGCCGGGTGTGCGTCAGGTGCGTGCCGGGTGCGCGCGGGTGCGAGCGCCGGGGGTCCACCGTGCGCGGGTGACGGGGACCGGGTGGCTGAGGAAACTCGGCAGCTGCCGGGTGATGCGTGAGCTGTCGGGTTCGTTTTTCGCCCGACGCCGGATGCTCACGAGCCCCAGAGCACGTAATGCCGTATTTTCGATCCGTCGTATCATTAACAAACGTTTTTCGCCTGAACCCTTTACAGCTTTAATTATACTGTGTTTAAAATCTAAGAAAACACCGTAAATGTGTAGGCTACTTGTTGGACTAGTCTTGGAAGTTTTAGGTTGTTGGACGTACTGTTATATCTACTCACGCGGTAACCACTATACGAGGTGGGGGTAATTTCTAACTCTGTATCTGTTTACAGCTTTCCCTATTTATGAAGTATGATTGCGAATCTAAGTGCTGTGTTTATACTTGCTGTGCCATATTATATCTGTGAAAGGATCGAGGTCCTCCGATCATGCATTCTGTTCGTCCCTTGCTATTTTCTACTACTCTGTGGAGGTGTCGTGAGCCTCTTTAAATGCACTAACGGTGAGATACCGTTATATAGGGTAAGACGGGGGAATTCCGCACCTATTCATCCCTTGCCATTTCTAATATCTGCTTTGCATATATCTGTGCTGTGACAATATGAATGTAAGTTAGCTTTTCGGTATTTAATTTCTGTCTGGAGTCTTATGAGGTGGATGTTATCTCCACTGAGTGTATTCAACGCACTCACCCCTTAATCTATACTCACACTACAGGAGATGAGGAAGCTGGTGAACCCTAGACGGAGGGAGATAGTGCTAGCTGTTGTTTTTTCTCTAATAAATGGTTTAGTTAAAACATTTCCAAACACGTTTTCAAACAGTTTATGATCTGTATATATTTTTGGGTACTTGTGAGGATGGGAGATCCTGATGTTTAGCTTCCGCTGTATATGATGTATATTATCAGTGTGAGACCGAATGTTATCGGCCGAGGCCGAAGGTTGTTGTGAGATGGTTTATTATCGTCCCTTATCTCTTTCTTCTGCTGTCCCTTGCTTAACTCTTTCTGTATGTGTTATGCGTCCCTTGCTTTTCTATCTTCACGCCCGGGTAAAACTCTGATATTTTTAATGAAAGATTTTGGGGCGTGACACTTTCTTTCTTTCTCTCATGCCGGAGCTGACGCCTGAGTATCATCGGGTGTGTGGGTGTGATGTAGGAGGGGCGGCGCCGCCGTGGGTGGCGGTGCCGGTGATATAAAGTGTGTGTTTGTATGTGTAGGTGTGGTGTGTGTGTGTTAATCGTGTGTGTGTGTATACATGTTGGGGGCGGCACTGTGTAGCGCTGCCGTGGTTACTGTTGGCCGGAGCTGGTGATGCGCCGGCGAGGTCAGGTGGCTGTGGCCGGCGATGTGTATATGTGTGTGTGTTTATATGCTTATGCGTGTGGGTGTGTTGGGGTTTGGGGGAATTTCTGGAAGGGTACTGTTCATGCCGGAGGGTAGTCGGAGACGGTGGCGGCTGGAGCTGGGGTCGCCGGCGGACTAGGTGGGGGCGGTGCCGCCGCAATTGGGAGCTGCTGCGAGTTTCAAGCGCGCGGGCGCACAGGTCAGCGGGCGCGCGAGCTGCCGAGGCTGCCAAGAGGCGCCGGGTGCTGGTTCGTGCTGCTGCCAAGACTGCCGAGTCCTGTCGAGAAGCGTCGGGCGCTAGCGCACACGGCGCCGGGTACGCTGAGGCGCACTGTGCGCGCGCTGGGTGACGGGTAGCGAGTGCGCGTTGCCGTGTTAACGATACGAATTTCATTGTTTCATTCGTACGTCATCATCGAGTTGTCGGAGATGAGATGTCGTCGACCGAGAGTCGGGGGTCCCGGTCAAAGGCAACCTTCTTACCAAAATTACCATTTTACCCCTAAATCTTAAAACGCTCTGTTTGAGCTCGTTTCAACTCCGATCGAGCTCATTCTTTTTCCGTTGCGACCGAAATATTTCCCTCTTTCTTATCAGTTGCTGAACTGAACTTCCACTCTCGTTTCTTCAACCTCAATCTTTAGATCTTCCGCTCTGTCTCATCTTTATCGATCGTATCTTCTCCGAGATCGTCTATAATTTTAATTATACATATTTAGGAGTTAAGAATTATTGTAACTTGTGTAGGCTATCAGTTGGAAGGTGCTTTGTGATACTTGATATTGTTACTCGGCTACTCACGCGGTAACCACCGAACAAGGTAAGGGTAATTTCTACATCTTTATCTGTTTACAATTTTCCCTATTTTGATGCATGATTGAGGAATACTAAATGCAGTGATTATATGCTATGATTATCTGTTCATGTTATACTGTGAAAGGACTGAGGTCGACATTGCATATTCGGAGGGACTTATGGTCCGTAAAAAACAGTCTTTTACCCCCTCTACTACCTGTAAATGCACCGTTTTATGGGGTAAGACGGGAAATTCCCACACCTAAAGGATGAGTTACGAGATATGTGCTACGCATTTTACGTGTCGTGACTACGTGCCGAATGTTACGTATTTCCGATTTATATATCTGTTGAATGTTATATGATGTGAAGTTTATCCCCACAAGTGTATTCCATGCACTCACCCTCTAATCTGTAATTCACGTTACAAGAGATGACGAGTATGATGAACCTTAGAGAGAGAGATGATGGTGCCCTATTTGGACTTTTTATTTTAGGTCTTTTATCACCTAACAATTAAACAATGTTTTTATAATTCTCGTTTTGCAAGTATAGCATCGTTTTTACTGTGGATGAGAGATCTTGAAGGTTTATTTCCGCTGCTAATGTTTTAATTAATCGGTTGTATCCGATGACTGATATGTAATGATTCTGATCATGTAACACCCCATTTCAAGAAAACACCCTGCATTGCATATTTTATAAAATTTCTTTTATCGTTCAAGTATAAATGATTTAAGTGTGAATTCTTATATTATTTAAAGTTATGATTTATGAATCATATTATGATCGATGATTTAAAATTTTTATGATCTCATATTTCTTTCGAGATTTTAAGGACTTTTGCAGGATAACTTATGGAGGAAACCGAACTCGATCTCCACTCACTCGACGCATATGAACGGAAGTAAAAAGATAAGATGTTAGTTAAATTTAACTTCTTTTTTTTTTTAATAAAAAACTTACTTGCTAAGTTATGACTAAACAACATATAGCCTAGACATCTAGACTAGCCAACTCATCATCCTACTTCACTTCATGATATGCATCATACCATTACTTGTATATATATACTCCCTCTCTCTCTCTCTCGTCCATACTCTATGAAGGGGACCAAAATAAGCCATAAGTTGTTGAACATAGCAAGCAAAGAAGAGGAGAGAAACAAAAGGAAGAAAAGATCAAAAATACGTCAAAGTTCTTCCTCAAACCCTAAAGGTATTTTTGGCTAAACTCTCATAATAATTTCAATAAATCTCATGCTTCATGACTAATATCTTAGGTTAGAAAGTCCAAAGATGTTCTTTGGCAATTGATTGGGAATTTTATGTTACTTGAATGGAGAAATAAGTTGTTTCTAGAATATACTTATGGATGTGCTCTGTTTTGCTTCTGTTTTGGAACTGTTCGAAAGACATAGAAAATGAATTAGACTAAATCCTTTTAAAAGGTTGTAATAAACTAGGTAAAGAACATTTCTGTTATGTTTCATAATATTTGGACTTGAATTCAATTTACTATGAATTTGTAAACATGACCCTGTTCTGTGACAAATTCGTCCTGTTTTTGGGTCGGTATTAGAAAATTTTATTGAATAGTATACTTTGAATTTATATATGATCTTCTACTATGTTTTGGAACGAGTTCTTAGGTACGTTCAAAATTTTAGTATACAATTTTTTGAGTTATGTACGATTTATGCCAAATTTTACAACATATCCTGTTTTCTGTGTAGGTCATGTCTTGTTTTCAGTCTTGTTCTAAAATTCATAACTATTTATTGAAAACATATTTATAATCCATGATTTCCTATGTTGTAGTATACATTCTTATAGAGATGTAGAAATTTACCATGTAATTTTTAGAACCTTGTACGATTTATGATGAATTTCACAAGAAAGTCTGTTTTCAGCATGTACTATGTCCTGTTTTCTGCCAACTTAGAAAATTCATAACTAATTATGTGAATCTTATTTTCAGTTGATATTTTTATACGTCATACTTCTATAAGGTATCTATAGTTTGTAGAAATTTGGAAGGATTTCATGAATTCTATAGGGTTTAATTAATTTTTCAAAATCGGACTGTTTTGGAGCTAGAATTGAAGTGAAAAACTAGTTAAATGTGGGATTTTTAATTCTTTGTATAAGCTGTTAAAATTTATGAATTTTTAGTATGTTATACTAAAAGAATATATGTGATTATATGAATAATTTTGTGATTTTAGGATTTACCTGTGAGTTATTAAAATTGGTGCAAAATTATGAGTCAGTTTATCCTTCAAATTACTAGTTTAAATGCTTAACAATTAAGTTATAAGTATGATGATGTATTTAATGTTCTAAACTCACTTAGATGAATTATGTATGATAGGATCATCTTTAAAGCTTCATATATAAATGAAGTATGTATTGAATAAAGTATGATTATTATAAACACTTGAATGATGTGTATAGAATCACTTTAATATTTGCATTTAGGATGAAGTGTTTACATTAAATTACTAATGATTACGCTTTAGGTTAAAGTAACCTAATATAAAATACAAAAGATTATGTTATACGACATAAGAGGCTAATCAGTTAAGTGTGTCGAGCTCAGTCGAGACGATCGGTGAATCCAGAAGCAATCCATGCGCTGTCAACGTACAAGTGGGTAACTTCTACTCTCTGTTATATGATGATAATTGAATTGATAAGTTATGTATGAAAATCTATGACTGAAGTCCGTAGCTATAACCAGTATGTAACTTCCATACTCGGCGACGACCTTAAGGGCAAAAAAAAATGTCTGGTCTATGAAAGCAAGGTTTAGTGGGCGAGCGACTCCCACATTCCTTTATGATGATGATGATGATGCAAGGTTTAGTGGGTAAGAAATTCCCACATTCCTTTATGATGACATGTAGTACTTGCTTAACGATTTAATTGATTCAATGTATTAGACAGTAAAGTTATCCCGCTGGGATCCCTCTCCGGAGGTGTCTCATGATGCTACTTTTTTATAATTAATTTCAGGTTCGGCAGATAATGACGTGGACGTGTAGCAGACTGGGCTGACTTCTCACTGTCACTTTAAAATAGATATGCTAGAACTATGTTTCCTTTTGAAAGCAATATGTTGTTCAAACATGTATTGTATGAAAAATGATGGGCCTAAACTTATCTCCTGCTATATATATATATATATAATATATATATATATATATATGTTTTGTTATGTTAATTCATTTAAGTTTTGGTTTTAACATTTTTCCTAGAAATGTGGGTGAAGCACAACTAAACTTGATTAATAGTTAATATATAAGTGTATATATATATGTTATATTTAAAAAAAATATTTAGTTCTCGTGTCTTCAATTTAAGTCTTCCTCTGTATTTTAGAAAGTAATTATAATTTCTTTAATTCCTAAATAAGTAAAAGGTGACGACCTATTTCCAATTAAAAGGGGAACGAGGCGATACAGATCGTCTCCTACCTCATTTCTTCTCATAACTGTCTCCTACCTCCTTCTTCTATTTAAACAAACGTCTTTTACCCTTTCTTCTTGCACGCCCGCAAGTAAAACTGTGATAATCTTTAAGAAAGAAAACGAGGCGTGACATATTAAGTTTAATTTTCATGTAAATTATCTATTTTCAATCGTTTTATATACTTACTAAATTTACTTTTCATATGTAACTTATCTATTTTCAATCGTTCCTTTACTCGTGCATGTCAAATGCATCATGATCAAACTTGATCTCCTTGAATAGCTATCCTACAAGACTTTTTAAATTTAAAGAAACATTAGCTCATCTTTTCTTGATAAATCGTAAAACTTGCGTAAAGGTTATTGACAATAATTATTTAACATACATTTTGAATTTATATATAAAAATATGAAATGCAAGTTTTTCTAAAAACGAGGTGTTACATCTTAGATTTTTTAAATGATAGTAAAAATATAAATTACTAAATAAATTAAATTTGAAAAATAATAAATCTTTCTCTCTATCTCTGTCCAACCGTTCCCGCCCATTTTGAGTAGTTAATACTTAATCTTTTCATGAAGTTATCGATTTGGTTTTAGTGCATTTTCCCCCTTCTCTCTTTATCTATTTCTCTGCGCAGATACAGAAGAATTAAAATCATAAATTCTTGATCTAAACCTTGATCTGTTCTGGAAAATATCTCGTCGGAGATGCTTTTGGAGTTGTTTTTTGTTGTTGCCCTTGATAAAAAGTCGCTTTCTAATTTCATCCAGTAGTTGGTGAAAGGGTGCTGAGAGAAATTTAGCACTGATCATTGATTTCTATGCCACATGGAACAACCCTTGTATTTTGATGGCACGGATTATAGTTCTTTGAGGTAAATTGTTTCTGTTTTTTCCTTTTGATTTTCACTCTTTGAAATAAATATATCTTTTATTTTTGATTTTGTTTTTTTGCTTGCACGGTCTAAAGAGATGATTCTGACATTGTTGTGAAAAATGCATATGTAATGACAGTGGATATTGGTTTTTGTGTTATACAAATTAAGGATAATATTTTCCGAATTCTAGGTTTTCATGAACTGTGTGAATTAGATTTATGTTAGTTGTATTTATTTGTTATGTTGAATCAGCTAAACAATATGATTTAGTGATTTCTCATAGATTCGGGTAAGTAGTTTTTTAAGACTACTCAAATCACTACTGAGAAAACAGTTCTCCATGAACTCCCTAATTCTTCTGATAGCCATTGTGTTATTATAGCTCCCTGAAGACGCCTCAACGCTCCAAATCCTCTCCAAATCAAAGCTCAAAAATCGTGAAAAGGTCTTAGAATTAGATGGGCTCAACTGCACGTCCAAGATCATACTCAATTTGGCTGTTCCCAGTGAATCAATATGTGTGATTGCTATTTTTTTATTGATTGATTTACAAGTGATTTAATATTTTCAATTTTGCTTTTAATTGGTGTGTTGCAGAGTGGGAGGGAGGCGTCAATGGTGGCGGAGATAGTAGAAGCGGAAGAGAATTCTACCAACCACATGCGAACTCTGTGTAGTGCCCCGATGATAACTATTAACAAATCCTCTGCTTATGCCTTGTACGAGTTGACGTATATACGAGTATGTTGAAATTACCCTTCTCATCTTGTTAGTTGTAGTTCAGACAGAATGTGTAAGGTTGGGACTAAAGGCACCACCCTCAATTCTAAGAGCACCACACACAATAAAACATCACTTAAAATTATTTCGAAGAGCACCACACTCATTTCCCATATTACCCTTATTATTAAAAAAATAGAAAATAACCTTCTCTTCATTTCTTCTCTCGGTTTCTCTCTGTCCTTAAGCAAGAAATCAGTTCAGTTCTTGATAAATTTCTTGAGTGTTCGGTTCTTCACGAATTTAAAGTTAACTTCAAGTTAGGGTGATTCGTTTGAAGGTCGGCTACAATGGCACCACACTTTAAAGAGATATTTGGATAGATTAATTTTTCGGGTAAGTTAATTTACCATTTTTTTCGATTTTGCAATTGATTGAGCCGATTTTTGTAGAAATTTCTTTATTTATCTTTAGGATTTGTTATAGGTTAGTGACTTAATAGTTTAATTTGATGAATTTGTATGAAAAAATGCATTTATTTGGTCGAATTTGTATGAAAAAATGCATTTATTTGGTCGAATTTGTTGAAAAATCGAAACTGTTTCCATGAAAATCTGGGAACGGGATAGCACTGGTTGACCAACGCCTAGCGCGCGCGCGGCCGAGTCGACCAACAACCCAACACACGCGTGCGGCCGAGTTGACCGACCCCCAGCATGCGTGTGCGGCCGAGACGACCGACGCCCAGCACACGCGCGGTCAAGTCGACCGAACAGTTCCATTTTTTTTTTACATTTTTCCAATTCGTTGATTTTTATGGTCGGTTGTGTTAATTATTTATTTTTTGTAATCCAGGTAGAACATATCTCAGGAAAAATAAACCAACGGCTTCAGAAAGGGCACGTAGGGAATTGAAACATGACCAAGGTTCGGGCATGCAAAAACCTACCCTACATGTGACGTTCGGTTTAAAGCAAAAGCAATTTGATATTCTTCCAGACATTACTGAGTATCTAGGTGTACCAGAAAGGGAGGATATTCCAGACATGGGCGAATATCCAGAAATTCCAGAAAGGGAGGATATTCAATAAATGCCTGAAATCCGTGACATGGAAGATATCCTTGAGGCCCATCATCCCAACTATGTTGAAGAGGTCGCCCATAATGTTGAAGAGCAAGGCATTGTTCGGGAGCCCATAGTTGACAGTAAGGTACTCACTGGACCTTTTCCTGGAGGACCGATCAACCACCATTTTATACCTAGTTTTAAGATGTATGTGGCATCGAAGATTTAGTTTGGTGAGGAGCGAGATATACTGAGATGCTTATGTCATACAACGAAGATGGAATCTTGGAAGTCCGAGGGCAACATAAGTCAGTGGTTTACGCTGCTCCACCGTTCAAAAATTGTTGATCTACGATCCATATCCTATAAGAACCCCAACAAGAACCTTATATGTACTTTTATTGAGCGGTGGCATCCGGAGACCAACAGCTTCCATATGCCATTCGGTGAGATGACAATAACATTGGATGATGTTTTCTGTATTATTGGACTTCATGTTACAGGAAAGGTTGTTGTTCACTAGGATATGAGATGTATTCTTGTTATAAATGAGTAAATAACATCGTAAGAACATAAAAAATCAAGTTCGTATTACTTGAATGTTGAGGAATACACTATTCAGCCAAGATACTAAAAATATAAGACAAAGTTCGGCCCACTTGACTGAACAACATTGGAACGGTTCGGTCAAGTCGACCGAAAGACTGTGAATGCATGCGGTTGTCTTGGCCGAACTACGCACACGAGGCTCGGTCTCCTCGGCCACGCACGAAGGGATATGTTCGGTTGGCTTGACCGAACACATGCAGTAGCGTTCGGTCTGTGTTGGCCGAACGCGTCAATTCTGCACGATTTTGCGAATTTCAAAAAACAAAACATAAAACCCATCTACATTTAAATGAAATCTTACATTGTTTGTACCGAATGAATCTTCATCAACCATTGTACATTTTTTCACTAAATGAGGGGCCAAATGGTGAAAACAATATAAGTAAGTGTTGTAGTATTTTTTAAGAAAGGCTTGAGCAAGAAGAAGGGTTTAGAGGGATTTTTTTGATATAATATATGCATGGAGGGTATTTTAGTCTTTTAACATTTTATTAAAATATATTAAAAATTAGTGTGGTGCTCTTAGTATTGAGGGTGGGGCCTTTAGTCCCACCCAATGTGTAATTTCCTGTAAATCCGTTTTTCTGATTTCTTGTTAATTTCATTAAATATGACATAATTTTGTGCGGTAACATGTAGTATACACTATGAAAATCGGTAAATGTTCTAGGTAATGGATTGTTATTACAACTAACAAGATTGTTAATACACTAATGGGGTAAATTATTTGTTCAATTTGTTTATATCCAACTCCATTGAGATACCATTCTTATTCGGAATGGATTGTTAATCTATGTTAATATGATTATATTTATGAATGTAAAGATGAGTGTTGGTTTACTAACATGTTAAAAAATATGAAGTCTTTGACGAAAACAACAATCACATTGCTTCTGTTTTTTTTCCTAGATGTTTATGCCTGGAAATCTGGTGGAAATAAAATGTTGTGTTACACTAGATGACTCCTAGAGAAACTTCATTTTTATATAGATTCTTTCATGCTGATATTTTACGTTGGTTTTCTGTTCCTAGGATGCTGCTTATAGGCCCCAAGGATTTTATGTTCAAACACGAAAATGTGAGCATGATGCTGGAGTAAATGTTGTTAAAATATGGAGAGGTAAGTGCAGTTTTTGATTTGCCTTTTTGAATGTTTATCTCTAATGTAGTACTCCCTCTGTCCCACCTCAACTTTCCTACTTGCCATTTTGGTTTGTCCCAACTCAATTTGTCAGCCCATAAATAACAAATTTTTTTTACCTTAATATCCCTTTATCTCATTATTATTTCAAAAATGTCATCCAAAATGTTGATTTGACAAATTAATTTATGTTTAATTAATAACCTAATCCTAATTAAACTAAACTAAAGTTAGATAATCTAACTAACCCTAACTAAACTAAAGTTATCTAACCAAATGCAACACAAACCCTAATTAATTGTTGTGTATGCAGTGATGGAATCGGGCCCTCCCATTGTTCTTCAAACCCTAATTTCCATCATAGTTCTTCAAGTTCCATTGTTCTTCAAACCCTGATTTCCACCATTGCAACACAAACCCTCCAATCCACCTTTGTTCTTCAAGCCCCCCCCACCATTGTCGCCCCTTACACGAAATCGGCCCCCTAAAATCGCCATATGATGGAGTTTCTATCTTCGAGCGAGGAAGAGGGCTTCGTTTATGATTCAGAGGAATCTTATGTAGCCGAAACTCAGATGGAAGAGGATGGGGATGCTCTCCCAAGATTGAGGTACCCCTTCAGATCTGATGTCTCTCAAACTCCAGAAATGAGGCGTTTTTTCTATGAGTGTTTGGCGTATGGGTTCCCTCAGTTCTCAAGTTATATGCATTTTTCTGCCCCTCTGTAATTGTTGCATGATTTGTGAAATGATTTGTGGGAAATGACTCTGATGATGGTAGCAATCTGTTGTGAAATGATTTTTGAAATTGTGGGAAATTGTTGCATGATTTGTCTGATGATTTGTGGGAAATGACTCTGATGATGGTAGTGTCACATCCTAAATTTATAAGATACTCGGAACGCAAAACCCTGAAAAAGTGACTAAAATTCTTTTTTTTCTCCAAGCTAACAAATAACAAAATAACAAAAACGATATATCACAAGCAACGCCTCATCTATACCAGAGTATAAGCCAATACCTTACACCAAACTGTCACCAGAGTTCCCATAAACCATATAACAATATGGCGCAACGATTATATACATATCCCAAAAATTTAACAAAACCAACACGGCCAAAAGCAAACTAAGCCCAAGATTTAGCCCCGCAGGTCGTTATACATGTACACCATCCCAAAACATCATTGGAGCGCCAAAACATGCTAGCAAGACCCAAAAGCTCATCAAACGTTGCCATGCTTACCTACAATACATAAACTAGGTGAGCTAAAGCTCATTAAGCAGAAATCATGCATGCACTATCATACAAATAGCTATAAGGACTTTAAGAATATTGTGAGTGCATGACTTTGATATCTTTTACTATGTTGGGCCCTTGACCCATCTACAATACATCGGAAAGGAGCTAGCTCAATAATCTTTGTACTTACTTTACTTTGCTTTACAGTCATGTTTATGGCCCAATATCATCGAACTATTACCATAGCTCGCATGCCATAGACACACTTTTATTTTTAAGCCATATCCATGTCTCACATGCCACCGGCGGAATATATCCAGCCTTTCCATGTCTCATATGCCACTAGCCTCGATATACTAGTAGTGGTCAACTTTGCTTTAACTTTGTTTCTTTGTATGATCATGATGTGCACACAGACTCAACATGTCTTCTATGCATACACCTATCTATGCTCATGAATGATATGTACAAAATTCATTGCCAACACATCATCTTTAATCACACATAAAAAGTAATCACCAATATCAAGAAATGCAAATTCACTATTATCATATAATACAAGTAAACACATAAAATACTATGTTTATGCATTGTAGTTGCAAATGAATTTCTACTTACCTTTTACTCGAGGCGTCAACCTCTAAGTCGGTTAGCTTGTAGGTTGAAGAATGGACTGCTCTGTAATATATATATATATATATATATATATATATATATATATATTACACCATTAACGATATTCTAATAATTTTTAGCTTCACGCATTTAAATAATATAGCTCTAATTAACCAACTAATTAAACTATAATTAAGGTTTTTAAAAAAAATATCTACATATTAACTGTTACATAACTTAACACATATAAATCTTAAAGTTCAATTCCACAATAATCTCTAACCTCGACCGCAACCTCAGGAAGGAATATTAGATTAACAATTAAGTTTATTAAGATACAATAATCTATCAGTAAATTCCCCAAAATCTATTTAATTGATTACTAAAATCAAAATTATATAAATTTCAAAACAACCTATGATAACTCCAATTAAAATTCTAATTAACACAAACCCTTCTACTTTATCAATTACATAACTAATAAATTGCATACCTTTCTTTTTGTTCCCCTATTCTTCCGTCTCTTTTTTTTTTCCAAATGTTAAAAGTACATGTATGTAATATGTGTGAGCAACCGCCTCATGAAAACTTATTTCATAAGTTTTTTATTTTTTTTTATTTAATGATATAAGCACACGTGTAAGCCAAAAGAAAACATGATATATATATATATTAATATTTTAATATTAATCATTATAAATAAATACTGCACTTAAATTTACATGAATATAATATGCTATTAATTAGCTTGTTAATTAACATATATGCACGGCACTTTCATATTTGTATACATATATATATATATATATATTAATATTTTAATCACACTTGTTTTATAACATATACACACTACAATTATTTACACATGTGTAATATATACATATATATATATCAATATTAATTCTTTCTTTAAATAATTTACACTATCATTAATCTAATAATTTACATCATCGGCACAATCATGTAAGAACATGTAATAATCCAGTTAATTAAACATAAAATATAACCATGCAAGTTCATAAGTAATACATAAATAGCATGAAATGTGTATGATGCATGAAATGTTTTAATTTAATAGATGGTGAGAACCTCGGGTATCACAGGTAGCAATCTATTGTGAAATTGTGGGAAATTGTTGCATAATTTGTGAAATGATTTATGGGAAATTCAATCTATTGCATGATTTGTGCGAGACTGAAAAAAACCACCAACCTAATATCAAAACCATCTTCCGTGGCAGCCCTCTTGAAATCTGCATCTAAGTTGCTTATATGAGGTCTAGCATTGTCTTGTTGAATGATGAGTTGTTTACTTGCATTTGCTGGCCACTTTGCCTTAATTGCTGGGATTATCTATTGTTATGCCACGTGATGAAAAAAACAGCAACCAAATCACCATAAAATGCGTTAGTAATGTCACCTAAATAGTCCAATAGTTAATCAAAACATAAGGGCAGTTTTAGGAGACTTACTAAACACATTCAATGATGAAATTTTTTTGATGATGAGTTACCTTTTCCAAAATGCAGCTCTTAATGACTTCTTTGTTTATGGAGTCCATTGGTTTTGTAACCATTGCACCCCTTGGTCTGTTTGTTGAATTTCTGATGACGGGGACTTGTTGTGTGAGTGCGAAAATTCCAATCTTCCCATTGAACAAATCCCATTGGTATTGGGTCCCAAGTGGTGGTCAGAGGTTTAGATGGGGGTGAATAATGAACCTCTATTGATTTTCATAAAATCTTTTCAAAACTCTTTTTAACGAACAGGTTCCTGATTCCAAAGAAAAATAACAACCCGACTCGAGTCAGTAACCTGACACAATGCTGATCAGGTTCCTGTCTTGAATCACGGTACGCAGCGGATTAAACTAACATAGATATGCAATAAACAAAACATAGCATGCAGTCAAAGTAACACTTATGGCTTATAGTGGTTCGAAAGTGGTGTAATCTTTCTACGTTCACTCTACTCCTTCACTGAGGAGGAACTTCGTTAGGTCAATTTGATTTACAAGTCTTGACTCTACAAATCTCTTCCTAACAATCTATACCTATAGAATCCTAGATTCTTAGGTTATAGCCCACACAGGGTACAAATCCCACACAAGGCAAATAGCCTACACAAGACTATTACTTAGCAAGGATATAATCCTATCAACTAAGTTACACCAAACATAACCTAGCACACACAACCTAAATGGTTAAAAGAAATAAAAAGGTTTCTTCAACTATGTTGTTGAAGTCAGTCTTGAACGTGTTAGCTCGAATGCTTGATTGGTAGACTGGCTTCGAAGGTTGAGTAACTGAACAAGAAGGCTTGATAGCTTGAGTGTAATAGCTTTTAGAAAGAATGTGATCTCAATTGTTCAGTAGTCTTCAAAGTCAGTTCAACCTTTTATTTATATATGTGGAAAAATGCCCGTTGAAGAGAAGGCATAGTTCTGTTGCAATTCAAATAGATATTCAGATCTTCGTAATTAATGCATCACCAGAGATTAGAGTTTGGGGGCATGGTCTACTCTGATTCGCATTAATGGCAACATGCTCTTTGCTGCAGTATTTTGCAGAGCCGCTTTCTAGGTGGCAGTATCTTATTGGCTTATCACGTATTTCTCTCTACTGGTAATTTCGATAGGAACCAACCTCGTATTTTAACCAGTGTGAACCTCGTACTGCATTGAATTGGTTAGAGAGAGACTTGCTTCTTACCTTTAATGAAGTTAGTTGCCTCATCCTGTTTTGCGCCAATATTCTGTTTCAGAACAGTTTCCTGTTCCTGAAACCTACAGTCAGCTTCCTGATCTATCTCTTTTCTATTCTGCTTTAACTTACTTGCTGATCTAGCTTCTTGATTCTAACTTCAACTCTGGCTTACTGACTTTTTACTGAGAAGGTCAGTCTTTGAGTCTTCTAGTTCAGAATCCTATTTTAATCAGAATTTCCTATTTTTCTGCTATGTCTTATATCTTAGAAATATCTCTTGAAAAGCCAAGATAGACAAGCTACAATCCACTTAAAAAATGTGGAATATGGGTAGTCTAAAAGATCATCTATTATTACATTTGTCTCATCAAAACCTATTCAGAAATATCCCAACAATTTCCCCTTTTTTGATGATGACAAAACCCATATAACGCAGAAAATAGATGTACTTTTACACAAGTAGTAATTACAAGTAGAGAACAGAAAAAGTTTTTACAACTCATGAACAAGTACTCTTTTAAAAAAAATGAAAGATCAAGAAGGAATACAGTATATTCACTAAGAAGTGCTTACTCAGAGTGTCTGACAGTAAGCTATTCTTCATTGGATTTTTTGTCAGCGAACAGCTTCCTTTTGACTTCATTGTGTCCTGAAGCTTTTTGCTTTCCATATTGAGTCCCCTTCCACCAGTTTATGATAGAATCCTGATAAGATTTCTTCATTTGCTCGGCAATTTCAGGAATATGTATCCATCTCAACCAGAAGTCCTGGCAGTAAGGAACTTCTTCTCCTTTCTTGACTTTCTGGATTAGAAGCTTCTGTCGACCTAATTTTCTTTCTCTTGTCAATTCTTCATATTTCTTCAGAGCATTTTCACAAGAGGAAAATTTTCTAAAGACTCCGTCTTTCAGAAGTTTCCGAAAGTGTCTCCAATATGCTGATCGCTTATACCTTGTGAGTTCTTCAAATGTTGGATTTCTGTTTCTGGGCAGATGAACCTCTTCGAAAATACTTAAGTCCCAGAAATGCTGAATGTTCTCAGGTCTTTGATCCAACAGAGCTAGTACTTCAGCTGGAGCATCTTCTTTATTGAAATTAGGGGCTTCTTGATCTGGGAATGACTGTAAGACTACATCAACCTTCTCAGCAATCTTGGTTCTATGTCCAACAATTCCCAATCTTGAAATCCATTCTGCCTCATTTTTTCTTCTTCTTTCTTCATCCGTAGCTTTCAACTGCCTCCATCTTTCCTCACTTAGAAGAGGACCTGTAGGAAAAGACATGTACAGTTTGGCATTGAGATTAGCTTGCTTCGCAGTTTGCTGTCTGCCTCTTCATCTACCTCGACCAGGTTGCTGCCTATAGGTTCTTGAAGGTGCAGCAGTAACCTATTTTCCTTGCTGTAATGCAGTGTTGCTTACTGTTTGAGATGCAGTACCTCCAGCACCTGCATTATCATCATCATCCTTTTTCATCCTCTTCGGCTCACCATTTTGACCATGTTCAGAGACATCTGATCTTTTACGCTTAATCTTGGTCAAGGGCAGTTTATCATCATCATCTATCTCTTTTGTGGTAGCTTCCACAATCTCATCATCTGGTTCATTAGTAAGGGCTAGCTGCTTTTCTCTACGGCTTGGTCTGTCTTTCCCCTTTTTGTTATCATAAAAAATAGTCTTGTCGGGGTCAGTCACTATAGTAGCCTCACTAGGATAGACACGTTCCATGATGGCTCTCATTTCTCCCACCAGCAGCTCTAGATTTAGAATCCTATCATTGGTGCATCTTGTTGTGGTTCTCACTTCTTCATTTATTAGATTATGTGTTGTCTGGGTGCTCTTAACCTCATCAACTGATATAGTTAGTTCATTCAGCACTTTGCTTTGGGCTTCAGAGGCAACTTTTGTTCGTTCTCTAATCTTTTTCTAGAAGTGAGATGAGAGTTTAGTTCATCATTCATCCTGGTCTGAATTTTTCCAGGAAGTGCATCAAGTTCCTTCCTCAATTCACTCAATGTTACTGAGTGTGCCCTTTCTCTCAGAGTTGAGCTTGTGGCCAAATTCATCTGATGTGTTTCCATGGCCCTCATTAGTCCATGAACAACATTCAATACACCTTTAAGAGAAATTTCTTGCTCATTAGTAAGGGTCTCAACCCTACTAGTTGGTCGTGATGCCTCTTGAGTATATAAGACCAGATTCTGATCAGCTTCCCTCTTTGCTTCTTCCTCTGCTTCTACTTTTTCTAGTGCCTCCTTTTCAGCTTCGTACCTCATTCTTTCTTCTTTAGTCATTTTTATCTTTCCATTTTCTTTGAAAGGGGAGGAGATATCAGAGTCGTCATCACTAGAACTTGATGAGTCATCCGCAACATCTGGTGTAGGAACACTAATGGCCTCAGATGTCTCTTCACTTTGAGTGGGCATTTCATTGTTTCCAGTTGTGGCATCGACATTCTCGATAGGAGTTGTCTGAGCATCATTTGCTTCTGAGTTATTCACTGGATTAGTAGTCTCCAGTGTGTTTTGAAAAATAGGAGATTTCTCTACTTGACTGTTATCAGCTTAAGCTGCCTTAGTGACGCCAACGGTTGCGTCCATCGTAATCTCAACTTCATGTAAAATAGGAGCCTTAATTACCTCAGCAACCTCCTCAACTGTTTCATCAGCAACCTGATAGGTTTCATATGACTGCTCAATACCAGCTATTGCCTCAACAGTTGGAACCTCAGCAATTTCATCTCCAGTTGCATCAGTGTCCTGACTTATCTCTGTCAATTTTGAAGCAGCATCATGCAAAAGTGCAAGAGTGGGATCAAGTTTCTGGACAACAACTTGGTCAATTTCAATTTCATCTGCATTATGTACAGCAACAAAGGCTAGTACAGGGAGTCATGCATCTACGTCCTCCTCCACAGATGCTTCATCGGCATGATCCTCATCAATTTTCTTTAGAACACCATGAATGATAGGTGATGCTTCCCCCTCAGCGGGTTGATTATAGTGAATAGGGGAATCAGAGTAGTCAAGTAACTGAACATCATCCTTCATGGTATCTAGATGAGTTATTGGGGAGAGAGCTGCAATATCTGTGAAGGTAGGTGATTCATGAATCTCAGCGGCTCTTGAACTTTGTTCTCCTGGTTGCAATATTCTGGAAGGTCTCCTCGATTCTTCTTTGCTGGCCTCCATCCCTAGTTGCAACATTTTTTCATTAGCTTCCTCAGCAGTGAGGTTAGCTAGTTGAGCTTCTGCCAATTCCAGCTCAATAGGGGTCCTAACAGTCTTGGTAGTGGGTTTATCAGCGCATTGTTCTCCCCAGGCTTCATTGACTGCTCTCCCTTGTCTTCTTCAATCTCAGTCTTGGCCAGCCAATATTCATTTAAGATTTCTTGTCTTTCTTGAATGAGTGATGTCATTTGGTCAGCATGTTGGTCAAGGTAGGCTTGGTTGAGGAAAGGTAGAAGGCCATTGGACATTTCATCTTCCCCTGTTATGAAGTTCTCTATCCACTGAATAATGATTTCTTCTACCTCAAGCCAATCTATCCACTTGATTAACTCAGAGCCAAGTACTAATCTCATCAATCTCCAGGTCTCATAAGCACGGGAGAATCTTCTCCATATAGAGTTTGCAGTTTCCATCAGGGCTCTTTCAGCATCTTCAACACTGATGAATTCAATGGAGTGTGAGACTCTGTTAAGGGTGTTAATCTCCCTTAGTTCTACTTTTTCACCCAACCATTTCCTTTGTTTGCCCGACTTGTCGGCTACTTTCACTAGTTTTCTCCTCTTTTTCTTAGGTTTCTGAGGTTCTTCAATAATGGCAATGTGACTAGAAACCTGTTGTGTGTCAACATTCTCCTTATCAGATTCCTCAGGAACCTGGGTCACAGGGGCTGAAGTTTGCTCGTCTTCGATATCTTTAGGATGCTCTTGGGAATCTAGAACAGCAACCTGACCTATTGCCTGTTTAGTGTCTCTTTTCATGCCTTCATTGATATTGCGATCCATCTCAGTGATCTGCTCTGTCGGTTGATCACATGTGCCAGACTCATCCTCGTCGTTAGTAGGACTAGTTGTTAGAGATGTAGTGGAGACATCTCTTCTTTTCATCCCGATTGTCTTCTTCTTCAAGGAAGTTTTCTTCACATCCTTCTTCCATGCTGGCTTATCATTATCATTACCAGAATCGTCGGAACTATCAACAACTTGTGGTTTGATTGCTTGCTTCTTCTTGGGTTGTTTCTCCTCTTTTTTTCCTTTGGAGTATCCCTTTTTCACTTCGAGATACCATCCAGAGGCGAAGGGCACCTTTCTCTCCAGAGGGATCTTCTTATAACTCATAATGGAGGAAATGACAATTCCAAACCCTCTCATTTCCTTGGATTTGATTGTTTCCTCCCAAATCCTCTAAAAAAGGATTTGTGCCCAACAAGGACAAAAATATCGGTATCGGTGGAGATATCGGTACCTTGATTTTACGGATATATCGATGGATATATCGATATTGGTGGATCTATCGGTTTTTTACGTAAAAAAGTTTAAAAATTTATAAAAAAAATAGAAAAAAATATCTAGTACTTTATATAATATTATAAGTAACATTAATACATATATTGAACTTAAATTTCAAATAAAAAGATATGTTGACAATAAATTTAGAGATAAACTATTATATAATGTTGTCTCATATGATTAACATGACAAATTATCATACAAAATTAATACATGACCTAGTAATAGCTTGAACTCCTATGAGGTTCAAATGTATAAGATGACATGCCATCTTGAGTCAAACAATATTGATGCCAACTTAAGACACTAGACCAATTTTCAGCGTAATCATGGAGATAACTTTCATATGTTTCTTTATTTCTTCCAACTGTAGTTCCATGAATCGGATAATGTTGATGGACTCAATATGGTTGACTATGTTGATGCATGCTTGAACCTTCATGTGATGATTGAGGTAGTGGGTTATAAAATGGATTCTGACTAGACCAATCAAACTGTGAAGTGCTATGTCTGCCATGAGAATATGACGGTTGATATTCATTTTACGGATCATTGCTCATATTCATTGAGTCAAGACTCATAGAAAGTGATTCAATATCAGTGTTTGAGCTTTCACCTTGGTTCCAATTCCAAGCATGTCTTCTTCCGTAATTCTTTCCAATAGTACCAATCCCTGCACCCCCTGCCCTACTTCCATGGTCAGAATCTTGTGTTGCATGTGTGTAATCATCCTTACCGGTAAATGGACTTAACTGCAATTAATCTTCAACATCATTTTCACAATAATTTCCATCACCACCACCACCGCTTCCACCAACATTGCTTCCACTATTTGTCAAAATATCCATAGATTTACTTGAACCACCAGTACTAGCACCAACATCCTCTTTCATTATCTGAGACACATTCATGCCATATTCACGAGCAGCCGATGCAACTTTTGGATCTGGATTTCCTTCAACGTCGTCCATGTGGATAGGCCGAATCCATTGGAACAATGGATCTTCTTCCTCATCACCAATGTCGGGCGCTACATCAACTACAACAAGATAGTCTAACCCAGCAACGTTGTCATTTTCAGCTTCCATATCTCGTAACCTTAATTTCATGTTGTAGTAGTAAAAGACGAGTTTCTCAAGTCTTTGATATGCAAGTTGATTTCGCTGCTTAGTATGTATCAAGGCAAATGTACTCCAATTTCTTTCACAGGTAGAAGACGACGTTGTTTGTGAGAGTATTCTTATGGCTAGATTTCGAAATGTAGGCGATGATTGGCCATACATAACCCACCACTCAGTTGCCAAGCATTAATAAATGTCAAACATATATACTTTCCAAATGATTAGAAATAATGAATATAATCGGTAAGAAGAGGTACCTGGGGTCATTGTATTTCGTGATGCAACTGCAGCACGATCACTGAATCCTCTTTTCGCATCACGAAAATAGGTGATTTGCAAATTCACACAATTATGCAAGTACACTCCATAAATTTGAATGTAAGTAGTATTATAGTAGTTATATAAAACATATTATATTGTTTACTATTTAAACCTCATTTCCAAATTGGGCTATGCTTTCTGAATTGGGGTCAAGTGTGGAGAACACTTCGTGCACCGCTTGAATCAGGGTCATATCTTCACCAACTCCTCGGGTATATTGAAATCTTGGATTCAAGTAGAAAGCTACAAAATACAAAATGCAGTTATTATATCATATAATGTATACAATTGCATAATATAGGATGAAGCACATGATATTTACCTGCAGCATGTAGTGGATGTGAAAGCGTGTTCTCCCATCCAGTATTTATTACGCTAAGTACCCACTGTGCCGACCTTACATTTTTGACTTTTTGTTTCACGATACGAAATAAATCATATAAGATCGGCATGGTAGGAACAACCTCAGTATCCACGACTCGAAGTATTTGATATAATGGCTCATAAATGTCCACCACATGTTTTACTTGATCCCAGAACCGATGGTCAAGAACATGTTTTTCCACTGATTTACCTACCTCTAAACGGCTCAAACGATTCTCAGCCCATTCGTCACTCGTAAATAATTATTTCAACATAGATTTTTTCTTGAACAAACTGTCTAGTGCGATATAGTTTATTGCAAAACGAGTTGCTCCTAGCCGTACTATGTCTCCCTGACAAATCTCTCACATTTTTGCCAACAACCACCCATGATTATAAATGTAGTTCGTCAATTGTCTGGCCTTCGTAATTACTGTCTTGACATTTTGATTTTTGCCAATATCTTCAAATATCAGATCAATGCAGTGTGCAGCACAGGGTGTCCAATATAAGTTGTATCTCTGCATGAGTTTTTTTCCCGCCTTCACAAAAGCGGAACCATTATCTGTAACAACTTGAACCACATTATTCACCCAACCTCTTTCACCACTTCTTTAAGTAGATCATAGATGTATTTATGATCCTTGATCTTATCTGATGCATCAACCGATTTAAAGAAGACAGTGCTCCCCTTGCAATAGACCATGAAATTTATGATTGACAATTTAGTTGGTCCTGTCCATCCATCGGTCATGATTGTACACCCGTATGTCTGCCATTTTTCCATTTATTCGGCCACATGCACCTTCATTTCAGTGTACTCCATATCTAGATACTTATTTTTTATCTGATATGGAGTTGGTGGTTTTATCCCCACACCACTTTCATGTGCAGTTTGGATCATATTTTGAAAATGATGCGATGAAGCTTTCTCTGGTGGTACATTATCGTAAATGAAAAATTTACTCACCATCCGACCCATTTTTTCTCTAATGTTTCCACCAGAAAACATACTCTTTATCTTTTTCTGTTTTGTACCTTCTGATCTATATAAAGATGATGCTGGTGCTGGTGCAAAATTCAATCCACGAGAACTAGTACTGTCTCCTTTGTTACGCCCAAAGTTAGGCATTTGATCTCTTTCCCACTCACTTACCTTAGATTGTCTGACAACGACACGATATTGTTGACGTTCATTTTGATCAATAATGTCATCAGGATATGCAATATCGTCATCAGCCTCATCTTCATCCTCATCATATAACCCCCTTCGTAATTCTGCTCTAACAGCATCCATTTTGGTAGCTTTCTTCCCTTTTGATGTCTCCTTAGCTTTAAACAATTCGTGAATCTCTTTTTTAACCTCTGGGGGTACATTTTTACAAGGACGTGCATTTTTATTTGGGTCTGTGTGGCTCAAGTGATATTTGAAACGTGTAATGCCACCACTCATAATCGTATGATTACAAAAGCTACAAAGAGTGGCACCTTTGTGTCCAAGGATGGCTGTGCAATATTTCCATGCAGGGTCTCTTCCAGCAGCACCACTTTCACTTGCCATTCCTTATTCAGATATAAGAAAATATAACATATAAGAAAATCGCGAAATACAGCTCATTTACCAATATAGCTCATTTACTTGATTTGAATAAATTCTAATAAGGTTTATATATTATGTGGCCATCTTACTTTCCAAAGACATGCATGTGTGTGTGAATGGGTAGTCTAGAAATTCCATTGAACTTTTGTACTATACTATACTATACTATATTTTTAATGCTACTATTATTAAATTTCATAAACAAACTAATAATTAATAAAAGCTACAATATTTATAATAAGTAATTGTGGGTATAGTGGTAGTGTGGTACACATATTGGGTCAAATAATCAATTTTATATCTCTCTACCTTATCTAGTTTTAGACTTCAACTATGTTTAATCTATACTCTCCATCGAATTATATTTAATTAAGGAAGATTTCTTCTTAATTAAGGGTATCGAACATATCTATTTATTTGATATCTTGATCATTACAATATCTTCTTAATTAATGTAAAAAATATATCAAATAAAATTCTATTTATTTAATAAATTCCCAAAATTAAATATCTCCACTTCTTTAAATGTATAATTTTCACATGACTCATTCATGTTTCTTCATTTACAATCACTAAATTATAGTAGTTTTCCAGTCCTAAACTAGTAATCAAATTATCATCGCAATTTATATACTATATATAGATTAACAGTAATATAGCATCATAAAGAATCCAGTAAATCCTATAAAAATAAGATCATATTTGGTATATAAATACCATTATCTGTATTATTATTATATAATTTTTTATGTGAAGTTTATCAATTATATTTTGAGATTATCATTAGAAAAATCTATTTAAATAATAAAAAATTGTAATATATCAAACAAAATCTTAATTTCATAAATCTTTCGGTGATAATTTCATTTTCAACGTCTTCAATCAATAACTTTTATATTTAATTACGTCAATTTTAAGTTTTAAATATGGAAAAATTCTAATCATGCTTTAAGTATGGAAGTGCATAAGACAAATTTGATTTGGAGCAGGAGGCGAAATTCCTTTCAAGTTATTATGCATAATTTCATGATATATGTGAACAATTTTTTAATTAAAACTATAGCTCAAACCAAAAGTTACATACCTTAAAACTATAAACTATAGCATAATTTATATGTATTTTAAGACAACATTACTTCAACAAAAATTAAATATGTAGGTAAGTATTTAAATTAACTAACCTTTAAATGATGAACCTTCTTGATGTTGATGAACAATGATTGGAAAATCGAAGGAGAATTGAAAAATCGAAATAAGTAACAAAACTTTGATTCAAAAGTACAAGCAAAAGAAGTGATCTAGAGTTGAATAAAACTATACGAAGCAAACTAATATGAGATGGGATCTATTTATCCTTGGTTATGACCATTTAATTATAATTTACAAATTCAAAAAAAAAATAGAAGATAAAATATGTCAAGTATAATAGGGGACAAAAATATATGTATGTGCAATAATATCATCACACTTGGCATATCATATCCTATAACAACCTGTAAATCAATTTAAAATAAAATAAAAAAAATTTGCAGATCACCGACACGATATTAGCCGATTTTTTGGTGATTTATCGGTGATAAATCACCGATAAATCGCGATAAACTGACAAAGCTATATACAACTCTTCCGATATCGATTTTCTGGCGACATTTTCCGAAATATCAGCGATAAATCGACGATATTTTGATGGATATTTTTACAGTTGAAATCTGTGTCGATAGCTTGAATTTGGCGATATTTCGGCAATTTATCGCCGAAATATCGTGATATTTCCGTCACTGGTGCCCAATTGACTGCTTATTCCTTGATGATAGCGATCATCATCCGTAGCCTTAAACTTATGCATTTATCAAAACTTCCACACCTCCCTTCTACAGTGTGAACAAGAATGTCATGGAGGAATTCATACTCGGTTTAAAGTTCTTTTTAGGAAAATTGCTTGAAGCAACATCCTTCTTCACAGATTCAAGACAGAATTGGTTCCAGCTTTCTTCAAGAAATTCTGACCCATACTCTATTAACTCAGCATATACTAACCCTTGGTCAGATATGCCAAAGGTTCTTGCAATGTCTCCAATAGTCAGTGTGAGAGTTTTTTCATTGTCTTCCTCCATCTTGAAGAGAATGGATTCTTCATCTTCAGAGAGTTCCGCAAAGGCGTAGAATTTTTTTACTGAAGTGGCAGAAAATCCTCCATAGGTTTTAGTGAATAACCTATCCAGTTTGCTTTTGCAGATGTGCCTCCAAATCTTAGAAATGAGATCCTTATCATCGTAGGGTGATTTGTCGCCAAAAAAGTACTTTTGTGTCAATGAGTCTTCCTTCCACGACTTTGGTTGTTCTTGCTTGAGCCATTGTAGATCTATTGAGTTGCTTGGGGTTTTGCTTGAGATAGAGTGAAATTTGTTTGTAGGGAGTTAGAAAAATCTTTTCAGACTGTCGAGAGATTACAATGATCACATAGGCTTGAAGGAAAGAGAATATGATCGGTTTTCGAATTTGAATCCAAGTCTAAAATATCAACGATCTCGATACATCTTCTGAAAAATCGTGGCTAATGAAATGGTTGAGATTAACCATAAAGGGGCATCCTCGACTTTTGATGTACACGTGTCAGATTTAAAAGAGCATCTTTTTAGCCTTTACCAAAAATGTGGTTTTTCGCATTAAATGTGGCTGCAAAACTGTCTCTTGTAATCATTCCAAATCAGGTTACTATTCCTGATACGAGGTTATAAGGCTCAATGAATGCTGCATTTTGAAAGTTTCCAGCATCCTGTTTCGTCAAACTGTATCAGAATCCTGTTGTCGTAACCTATTCCTGATTACTATTTTAACAACCTGTTAAAAATCTGAACAACCTTATACGAGCTTGATGATCCCAAGTTCACTTCTCAGCATTGAGAACCTTGATTCACACAGGGGCTTTATGAATATATCAGCAAGTTGCATGTCGGTGTGTACTTTTTCAAGTACAATATATTTATTTTCCACATGATCTCTTATAAAGTGATGTCTGACATCAATGTGCTTCGTTCTTGAGTGGAAGACAGGATTATGAGTAATGTCAATAGCACTCGTATTGTCACACAGAATGGGAGTCTCTCTCTCCATTATCCCATAGTCTTTTAGCTGTTGTTGTATCCACAAAATCTGAGCACAGCAGCTTCCTATAGCTATATATTCAGCTTCCACGGTTGATGTTGCAATGGACGTCTGTTTCCTGCAAAACCAAGAAACCAACCTGTGTCCCAAGAATTAACAAGTACCACTAGTACTTTTTCTGTCAAGCTTGCATCCTGCAAAATCAGAATCTGAATAGCCTTTAAGGTTTAATCCACCTTCTTTTGGATACCAAAGTCCAACATCTTGAGTGCCTTTTAAATACTTGATGATCCTTTTTACTGCTGAAAGGTGTGACTCATTCGGTCCTGTTTGAAATCTTACGCATACTCCAACTGCAAATACTATATCTGGTCTGCTTGCTGTTAGATATAGCAAGGATCCAATAAGTCTTCTATACTTAGTGATCTTCATATCCTTCCCAAATTCATCCTTATCAAAGTTAATAGATGTGGCCATCGGTATGCTTACTGCTGATCATTTTTCCATTCCAAACCTTTTGATTAACTCCTTGGTTGACTTGACTTGACTTATGAAAGTCCCATGTTCTAGTTGTTTGACTTGTAGACCAAGGAAGAAGCTTAGTTCTCCCATCATGCTCATCTTAAACTTATTTTGCATGAGGGATGAAAACTTGTCACACAAATTCTTGTTAGTGGATCCAAAGATTATGTCATCCACATATGTTCTTCAAAACCTGGTGGTTGTTCCACATATACTTATTCTGAAAGAAGTCCATTCAGAAATGCACTCTTTACATCCATCTGATAAGCTTTGAAATCATTGTGAGCAGCGTAGGCCAACAATATCCTTATCGTTTCGAGTCTAGCAACTGGGGCAAAAGTCTCATCAAAATCTATGTCTTCTTCCTGACAATATCCTTTTACTACTAACCTTGCCTTATTTCTGACCACTACACCAGATTCATCTAACTTGTTTTTGAACACCCACTTAGTTCCAATAACTCCTTGGTGATCAGGCCTTGGAACCAATCTCCATACATGATTCCTTTCAAATCCATTTAGTTCTTCCTGCATGGCCTGAATCTAGTTACTGTTTTTAAGAGCTTCCTCCACACTCTTAGGTTCTTCTTATGATAACAAGAATATGAACAGTGATCCTTGAGTTCTTGCTTTTCTTGTTCTTACTCCTTCACTGATATTGACGATTACAAGATCTCTTGGATGATCTTTTAACCAAGTTCTATCGAGCTTAAAGGAGTGAGTAGGTTGTTGGATAGTAACTTGTTGATCACCAACTTCCTGTATGTGGTTACTGTTGGTCTACTTAGTTCTTTTTGCTTGTTGTTCAGCATCCTGTATTACTACTTCTGACCAGTATTCTGTGAACAGCTTGTAGTACCCATTTCTGATGGGACTAAGACTGGGACTCTATCAATGTATCTTACTATTTGATCCTTAATCTTGATTGTGGATACATCATCTCTTAATTTTTCCAGCTCAGCAGTATCACAGTGCGGTTCATCAAATACCACATGTATTGATTCTTCCACAATCAGACTTTTCTTGTTGAAGATCCTGAAGGCCTTACTTACTGAAGAGTATCTTAAAAATATTCCTTCATCCGATTTTTCATCAAAGGTCTTCAAGTGTTCATTTCCATTGTTTAATATGTAACACCTGTATCCAAAGATATATAAGTGTGAAATACTAGGTGTTACTCCATACCATACTTCAAAAGGAGTCTTATCATGGTCTTTGTTGATCAGGCATCTGTTTTGAGTGTAGCATGTTGTGCTGGTTGCTTCTGCCCAAAATCTCTTAGGGACCCCAACATCAGCGATCATAGTCCTTGTAGCTTCCTTCAAGGTTCTGTTTCTTTTTTCTGCAACTCCATTATGTTGAGGAGTTCTTGCTGCAGAATATTCATGATTGATCCCATTCTCTAAACAATACTTTTCTATGTATTTGTTGATGAACTCAGTTCCTCTGTCTGATCTTATCTTAACAATGTTCAGATTCTTCTCATTTTGTATTCTCTTCATAAATTTTGGAAGCCTGTATTGAGTTTCTGATTTCCTGGACATAAAGATGGTCCAAGTAAATCTGGAGTAATCATCCACAATAACTAGGGAATACTTCTTCCCACTTACACTAACAGGTTCCATTAGTCCAAACAAATCCAAATGTAGAAGATCCAATATCCTGTGTGATAATCTCTAGACCTTATCCTTGAATGAGCTTTTTACTTGTTTTCCTTTTTGACAGGCTCCATATACATTTTCCTTTTTATAAGCAACATCTGGTAGACCTCTTACTAGATTCTTTCTTGCCAGCTTATTGATCGTTTTGAAATTCAAATGGTTCATCCTTTTGTGCCATAGCCAGCTCATCTCAGGCGAACTTTTTACAATGAAATAGGTTGGCCACCGTGTTGAATTCCAGTCAGCAAGATAGATGTTGCCTCTCCTGATGCCAGTAAGTTTAACCTCATTTGTCTTGTTGTCTCTGATCAGACACTTGTTGAGGTTGAACTCCACTGAATACCTTTTGTCACAGAATTGACTTATACTTAGGAGATTATATTTCAGTCCTTTGACATATGATACGTCACTGATGCTTTCATTGCCTCTTATCAAGTTTCCCGTGCCTTTGGTGCTTCCTTTGGAGTCGTCTCCGAAGACTACCTTACGACCTTTACATGGTTGGAAATCTCTTAATCCAGCCTTATTGCTAGTCATATGTCTTGAGCAACCACTATCTATATACCATACATCACTGCTGCTCTCTGGCAACTGTTCCTGCAAGCGAATCAGGTAGATTTAGGTACCCATACAAGTACGGGTCCTGGGGGATTAGTCTTCTTTGGAATCCACACTTGCTTGATGGTAATAGGTTTACCATAAGCATTGGTGGTTCTCTTTCTGTTAGTACCCTTAGCAGGATACTGTTTATGATAGGTGCGTACTGGATATTTCCAGGTTTTGTGCATCCTATTCGAGGAGTGTGCTCCCTTATACCTATCTTGAGTATAGACTCTCTGAAATATAGGCATGTAGGCCTTGGTATAGAAGGGGTAGAGTTTTTATTGTTTTTTGGAAGTTTGCTGCTTTCTTCTTCTGTTAAAGCACACTGATTTTACTGTTTCTTTACTGTTTGAGCAGTCTTACTGTTATCTTTCTGCAGCAGAGGTTTCTTACCCTTATCTAGAGTACTAGTTTTGTTCATACTTCCATTGATTGGAAAGAGTTCCTGATTATAGGAGACTCTTGATTGAATAAATTTTTCATCATTGGATGTGTTGAAAGTTTTCTGAGAAGTGCTAGCACAGTATCCTAAACCATTTCCTATAAAGGTATTTTGGGCCTCTTGGATACATTGGTATGCTCTACTTGCTGACTTGCTAAACACATTGATTGTGTTTTGCAATCCAGCTTTCTCAGCTTCTAGCTTAGTGACCAGCAGTTTGAACTTAGAAACCTCAACTCTAAGATTATTGCATTATGTGTCGTAGTACTCCAGGTCATCAACATGTTCCTTCAGCACAGTTTGCTCACTTCTGAGCTGATGGTTTTCCTCTTTTAGTTCTTCATGAGCAGAATTTATCTGCTCAAAGTCACTCATGATCTGTCTAAATGACTAGATCATGTTCAGCTTTTTAGAATTTGAAATATCAAAGGATTGTGAAGTTACCTCGTCTTCTTCATTGTCTTCACAATCAACCATTAAGCAGAGTAGTGCTTCTTCATCAGAGGTAGAGCTGTCAGACTCACTCTCAGATGAGTAGTCATCCTTGGTTTCTTCTTTGGAGCTGCTTGTTGCTTTTAAGGCTTCTGCTTCACTAGGGAGGGCTTTAATTTTCTGATTGTCATCTGTCCTCCTCTTTCTCCTCTGTAGTCTTTCATTTTCTGGGTACTTGTGTACTTGGGGATGTGGATCATTTCTGGCAAAGTGGCCAGGTTTCCTACAGTTGTAGCATAAATCAGACATCTAAGTTTGCTTGCTGTTGTGGCCTTATCTGGGAGCTCCTTTCTAAATTGTGAACTTTCTTTCTGAAGTCGTTCCTTTTGTTGTTAGTTTTCAGAAACTTCTGGAACTTCTTCAATAAAAGTGCCATTTCTTCCTCAGTATCTTCAGCAGGCGCTTCTTTCAGCTTGCTCTTCAGCTTGCTACTATTTGAGGTGGCAGGATCCTATTGCTTTGCAATGAGTGATGTCACTTTGGAGTTTGATCCTTCAGCCTCTTTCTTTCTCCTTTCGATATCAAACTCGAAAGATTTGAGGTCTGAGAACAGATCAAAAGTACTCATCACATTAAGATCCAGAAAGACTCTCATTGTGGTTTCCTTGTTGTGTCATTCCAACGGTAAAACTCTTAAACCCTTCAGATTTTTCTCATTTTTCTTGTAGCATTTTTCCTAATGATTCTAGCTCACTGATGATAGCTATGAATCTTAGGTCGAGTTCTTCAAGAGTTTCTCCAGGCTTCATGGTGAATTGTTCGTATATCGGTATAGCCTTAGAAATCCTGTTATTTTTGGCTAGTTCGTTGCCTTCACAGATCACAGCTAGCTTTTCCCAAATTTCTTTTATTGTCTTGCAACTTCTCACTTTGCTGAAAGTGTCTTTATCCATTATAAGAAATAGGGCATTTTTTGCCACATTGTCAAGGTTGGCTTTTTTCCTTTCTTCAGGAGTGTATTCATATCTTTCCTTGATAATGTATTCCTGAGGTGGATGGACTCTTCTGTGGGTAAGTCTAGACTCTCGTGGTCCGACTCTTGGTGGTGCTTCAGTACCATCGTCAATGATCGCTGCACCTTCCACCTCTCCACTTGCTGCTGCTGCAACTTCTTCGGTTCGCCTTTGTTCCCGAAGTTGTGCTACATAATTAGGATTAACTTTGTATATCACCGGTGGTCCTTCAGTTATGACATGCTACATCTCATCGTGCATAGCCGAAAAATGAGCTTCCATGCGTATCCTCCAGTCATCATACTCATCTATGGAAAACATAGGTAGCTTGTAGTGTGAGAAATCCATGCATATGCTAAATTTATGATTTTAGTCTCAAGAAAAAGAAAAACGGTTTATCCAAATACAAAACGAGTGGATCTGGTTAGGTAGCCAGAAAAGTTGGTTGTTAACCTAACTTGCTCTGATACCACTTGTTGGGTCCCAAGTGGTGGTCAGAGGTTCAGAAGGGGGTGAATGAACCTCTATCGATTTTCACAAAATCTTTTCAAAACTCTTTTTAACGAACAGGTTCCTGATTCCAAAGAGAAACAGCAACCCGACTCAAGTCAGTAACCTGACACAATGCTGATCAGGTTCCTGTCTCGAATCACAGTACGTGGCGTATTAAACTAAGATAAAGTTTCCTGTTTTACAAACACGTTTTTCTTTTCGCAATATGATTTTAGCAAAGTATTTTTGACGAATATGCTTATGAAAGATGCAATAAGATAGATATGCAATAAACAAAACACAGCATGTAGTCAAAGCAAATAAACACTTATGGCTTATAGTGGTTCGAAGGTGGTGTAATCCTTCTACGTCCACTCTACTCCTTCACTGAGGAGGAACTTCGTTAGGTCAGTTTGATTTACAAGTCTCGACTCTACAAACCTCTTCCTAACAAGCTATACCTACAGAATCCCAGATTCTTAGGTTACAACCCACACAGGGTACAAATCCCACACAGGGCAAATAGCCTACACAAGACTATTACTTAGCAAGGATATAATCCTATCAACTAAGTTACACAAAACACAACCTAGCGCACACAACACAAATGGTTAAAAGAAATAAAAAAGGTTTCTTCAACTGTGTTGTTGAAGTTAGTCTTGAATGTGTTAGCTCCAATGCTTGATTGGTATACTGGCTTCGAAGGTTGACTGACTGAACAAGAAGGCTTAATAGCTTGAGTGTGATACCTTTTATTTATATATGTGGAAAAATGCCCGTTGAAGAGAATACATAGTTCTGTTGCAATTCAAATAGATCTTCAGATCTTCGTAATTAATGCATTGCAGGAGATCAGAGTTTAGGGGCATGGTCTACTCTGATTCGCATTAATGGTGATATGCTCTTTGCTGCAGTATTTTGCAGAGCCGCTTTCCAGGTGGCAGTATCTCATTGGCTCATCACGTACTTCTCTGTACTGGTAATTTCGACAAGAACCAACCTCATATTTTAACCAGTGTGAACCTCGTACTGCATTGAATTGGTTAGAGAGAGACTTGTTTCTTGCCTTTAATGAAGTTAGTTGCCTCATCCTGTTTTGCGCCAAGATTCTGTTTCAGAACAGTTTCCTATTCCTGAAACCTACAGTCAGCTTCCTGACCTGTCTCTTTTCTGTTCTGCTTTAACTTACTGTTCCTGATCAGCTTCCTGTTTGTTACTTGCTGATCTAGCTTCTTGATTCTAACTGCAACTCTGGCTTACTGACTTTTTACTAAGAAGGTCAGTCTTCGAGTCTTCTAGTTCAGAATCCTGTTTTAATCAGAATTTCCTATTTTTCTGCTATGTCTTATATCTTAGAAATATCTCTTGAAAAGCCAAGATAGACAAGCTACAATCCACTTAAAAAACGTGGAATATGGGTAGTCTAAAAGATCATTTATTATTACATTTGTCTCATCAAAACCTCTTCAGAAATATCCCAACAATTGGTCTGTGTATTGTGGCCTTGCCATAATAGCCATGAACATTACCTTTGGGATGAATCTCTTACTTTTACATACCCGGTAAGGATCATCCTCTGAGTTTAGTTTATGAGTCCTTTCACTTGCTCGTTGCATATAAAGCCACTTCTCATCAATATGGACAATGTTATGCATGCTTTGAAAACTTATTTGATTATTGTTGTTGTGTTTGTGTAAGAAACATAGGTTGTATTTCAGTCTCATCAGCCTATTTGTCTCTGTCAAAGCTGGTTTAATTGCATTAGTGTGTGCTTTAAGTCTGCCCAATTTTACCCACCTGCCCACTTGTGATTTACTGACTGCAAGCTCTTTTGCTAACCTTCTGATTGTGCCTCTCTTGGAGAAGTGGGTGGTTTTAACAACCTCTTCATCCAACTTTAAAAGTTGAGATGAATTTGGCGATTGTCTTACCTCCGGAAAAGAAATAGGTAGCCCCTCTGAAATTTGTTTCCTTGCAGCTTGCCATATGAGTCGGATAGTACGATCAGACACTCCAAATGATGTTGCGACTTCTGCAGTGATGCCATTATTTAAAACGCCATTTTTGTTGTTTACGAGAAGCCGTTAAGCTATAAGAAGTCGTTGAGATGGAAACAGATTTTTTCCTTTCTTGTTGCAAATCATTTTACAATCTGCTGTTTGAAATTTTTTTGTATGAGGTTGTTGGAAATGCATTCAATGCATTTGTATTTCAATTGGTTAGATTAATGTATTTTTAGGAGGGAATTTTTGTAAATTGAAAATAAATTTCCCACGTCAACTGCATTGGTGGGAAACTATTGGTTGACTTCACACAAACCCAAATTAATTGTTGTGTATGCAATTTTAATTGCTTGTTGTGTTTAAATTAATGATTTTGCTTAACACACTAATGACATCCCCTAAATAAAGGTGCAAAAACTTAAAATAACTAAAGTACAAGGAGTCAACAACATTTTCTTAACTTCCGTGCCCGGTCAACGTAGGCAAGTTGAGCCGGAACGGAGGGAGTATCTATTTTGGGTGCGCTTGAGTTTTTAATTAGTTTAAAATCTTTTTGAGCATTAGTTTAAAATCTTTCTTGAAACTTCAATTTCTTCGAAATCAGAAAGATAGTAGGAGAGGGAGTGAGAAAAGCATTTTATAAAATAAAAAGTTGAAAATCATAGAAACAAGAGTATAATGGAGGGCATCTTTGATGCTTATTGTGAGTTTGGCGACCTCTCTCTCCTTTCTGTTGAAGTATTTTTCTATTGTATATTTATTTAGAATTGTAGTTTGGTGTAAATAGTCAGCTTATATAACACCATTGGATGTTCAAAGTAAATAGAAAAGGAACATGTAAAACTACCCCTAAGTTTGCTCGGTAACAGGGTTATTGATTAATTTCCGGCTTCACTTGAGTTATACTGCTAACTAACATACTCCTTCATCAGTAAAGTTTGTTTTGTCATTTTGGTTCCACTAAATACCAATCTAATCTGATTGTATGTGGGTCATAAAAGCAAATGGAGATTTTCTTCTGTAGTGGATATTAGAAAATGAGTACTGATTGTTAGACTCAAATCAGAAGAAACTTGAAACTAATAATAAAAGATGGAATATATATAATGCCAAGACAAGTTACCTCGTCTATGACTATGTTGAATTATGAATGACTTTAGTCTCAAATTCCAGATTTCAAAGGGTTCTGAGAAACACTGCCGACATTGCAATCCTGTTGTGTTGTTTATGAGTCATCTTCCGTCTTCTGTTATACATCTATTTTGTTCAAACTTTGATAATTTACTCCCATTTTCTTTTTGTTACAAGAAAACATTAAAAGATTACTAGAGCATATTCTGACCTAAATATCCGCAGTTTGGTAGAACATAAATTATTTTATGGAACCATGGTAAAATATTTGCTAAATAATCCAAATTTTATCAGAATTTGCATATAAATCATATACTAAAACAAGTATATGTCTAGAGTCAAGAAAGTAGTAATATAAGTTTATGCTAGTTATGAATGTGTTTTTATGTCCATCTTATCACCTCATCAAATCCAGAATATAACCCTATCATTTTCTGGTGGTCTGTTTTTTGTTTAATTTGGTTATGTAGGTTGCGAGATGAGAATGGTCATATTATTGAGCATACACAGGTATCATTTGAATTGTTTAAATTTTCTCCTGATAGTAATAGTAATAATCAATTCATGCTCTCATCACCAGTGTTTTGTCGTGGAGAACATATACAGATATTTGTTTCAGTATATTTCACACAAGTTTAACATTCAAGGCAGTTTCTGATGATATTTATATGTTTCTTGAAAATAAGAATAAGAAAAGTAGTCATTTCATCACCAGTATGATGATATTATTGGATTCATAATGAATCATCACACTAAGTTCGAAGATATAAGCATATCAACCCACTTTCCATGTCCTTCATTTTTAGAGTTTCAAGCAAAATTTAATTGTCAGAATCTGAAGGCTGCCTTCTTTCTATGTTACACACTCTTGAATGAGTTCTATTTAACCATTTATTTGTTTCTACATTGATGCATAAATCCAGGGTCAGCTGCAATATCTATAAAAATCTTACTATCAAGAAAAGTCTATTTATCAGTTTTAATGTTTTAAGTACCAACTTTTTCTAATGCATAGAAGCATTTAACCATGGATCCTTAAGAACGTATTTATTAAAAATAACCTGATGTGCGAAAATTTATAGTTCCAGCTTAATCAGTTATAATCTTTGCACCGGAAATTGTTCATTTGTTACATGAGCATATGCATATTTTACCAAACCTCCATAAACTTTCAATTTTCTTCCCAGAAGACCAAGCTAAGTATTTTTCTATGTGGATCAAGGCTAAGGGCTGCAAAAGATTGATTGTTTTTCAAAATTATTTGTGGCTGAAAATAATGTGAACTGCTAGAAGTTTTGACTGCCGACAGTGGCTTCATTTGAGACAGTAATGGAAGAATTTTGAATATGTGAAAGACATAATATGTTAAATGTTCATGATATTGTTTTCTGTTCTCTGCATAGCCAACTTGCTGTCCTTGTGGAGACCAGCACAGAGTCCCATCATCTTATGGAAATTTTTGTAAGTTTAGTGCCAACATTAAGTCATCATTTTCGTATGTATTTAAATGGTTTGCCAAACTACAATGTGATTGTTTTAAAATTTGGTTATACAGTCGACAAGTTGGTAAAAGGGAAGGCAAATACAGCTCACTATATTCGTTTTACAGATGATTGGTAAGGATTTGGACCACTTTCCTTTATTTATTCTTCTTTATTGACTAGCTAAAACAACGAAGATTTGATTACACTTTCTTTATAAATTATTTTATAGTTACTAGTTAATAATGTCTTAGCTTTTGAAGAGAGTTCACTTCTTATGCATATTCTAAAGTTGGAACCTCATGGTTTTGATTTATAATATTGTCTTTTCGTTAATCTATTCTCTTGTTTCAGATCTCCACTAACTTATAAATTATGTTGACATTAGGTTCCACGTGTTCGGTATTGGAAAATGCTCTGTCGGATTTAGTATTCGAATTGAGGTTAAGACAAATTCCAAGATATCAGTAAGCCACTTAATAAATACAATTGTGGTCACAATCACCTCTCACAAGTTCTAAGTCTTGCATAATTTGTTTGTATACTTGGTATTCTTCCTCCTTTTTTTTGGGTGCTATTTTATGTAATATGTATATGGTTATTTGTTCTATAAATGATTCAAAATTTCACTTATATGAAATATGATATCCTTTTTTAGGATCTTATATATATTGTTCACCATGACGAGTGTGTCATATACTTTTATTGCTTGTTTGCTTACAAGAATGGAATATGGTCTACAATTTTGATTGTGAATCGATATATCATGTAGGCTAATGTATCATGCCCTTTCAAATTTCAATATATTATTTGGTTATTTGGTAAAAAGTCCCTACTTATGTTGGCCTTTTTTTTGGCATATTTGGTAATGAATTGAGACATCTTATAACTTTATGACTTATGCTATTTATACAAATATTAATGCACAGGTAAATCTTATATACTTAATCATATATAATACCGATGTTATTAATTTTCAGTATAAGTTATTATTAGTAATATAAATGTTAATAACTTATCTATCGACTATCAATCATCAATTAACATTTTCCTATGGAATAATAATCCTATTGAAAAAAGAAATAAATATCTTTTGGTTTATCAATCTGGTAAAAATAGTTAACATGATTATACATTAGCTAGTGCTTTATTCATTTTGCTCTTTCAACACTTCAACAGCTGCATTTTGAATCTGGGTATTTTTTACAGGAAGTTATTGTGGGACCTGAGAATAGGATTGGAATATCTGATGATAATTTTTTTAGGGTGAACTTGGTTGGAGATTGTTCTGCTGTCAAATCCTTTTTCTCTCTCTATTCTAAATATATGTGTGTCTCTGTCTTTTTTGGTGAAAAAATGGTATTTATACCTAGGTTAAAAATGGTTTAACTGTTCCTAAAATATAGCACCACTAAGTCACTAACAAAGAACAATTACTAAGTCTTGAGGACGTGGGTTCGAAATAAAATAAAGTATCTCGCCATTTTTATTGACGAGATGACATATTCAAACTGGAGTATGCTTTCCCATCTATATAAATGTATCTCGGTGTCATTATCTCGAAATGTAGAATAAAGATTTAAGAACCCAGGAATCTACCTTAAGTCTAGCGAGATATTCTAATATCTACATCTTCGAAATATACTGCTCGGGTCAACTTCCATGAAATATTAACTCGAAATACTAGCTTATCCTGTATTAGTATAATAAGCACTTTTTTGATCTCCCCAATTGAGATGATCATTTCGGCTTACTGTGTATCTCAACCATATCAACCACTTCCCCCCAAAATGATGTGTGGGTGTGCACAAATCGAGAAATTAATTAAAGTATAAAGGACCTCTCAATCTTCACAAAAAACGAGGTGAGTTTGGCACATTCAGGAGGAGACACGCGTCAATATTTTCCCCGCCTCGGTATCCATTTTTACTTATTTTTTAAAATCCAAAAAGACATCTTTTAATCTGAACCTTTGCCTCAAGATTTGATTGGAGAGCCTTCTCGATCGTCAGTAGAAATCATACCATTAACTGGGGCGGAAGGGGATACCACCTTAATCGATTTACCGGAGGAGATATTCAATCGTGAAGGTCCCCGAGATGTGGGATTATGAAAAAGTTGTATTAAAAACAATTCTCTTTTATTCATATATGTTTGAAGTATGAAATATACTAGATACAATGATCCATTTTGCAGGATATATGTGTTTAATTAATTTGTGATCGAAATCAATTTTCTGAATTATATTGATTATCATGAAAACAAGCTATTATCACATCCACTTTATTAAGCTTATGATGTTTACTATCAACTTATTTAGTTCGAATCATGATGATCTCGATCTCTGATATCGATCTCCCAATGTTAATAGTTTAACTTTCGATTACTCACTCTTTTTAAGATCGAATCATGATGATCTCAATCTCCCAATTTCAATAGTTGATTACCTTTCGATTAATCAACTCCCTAGATCGGATCAGAATGATCTCGATCTCCCAATTTCAATAGTTGAGTACCTTTTGGTCAATCAACTCCCTAGATCGGATCAGAATGATATCGATCTCCCAATTTCAATAGTTGATTACCTTTTGGTTAATCAACTCCCTAGATCGGATCATAATGACCTCGATCTCCCAATTTCAATAGTTGAGTACCTTTCGTTCAATCAACTTCCTAGATCGGATTAGAATGATCTCGATCTCTCAATTTCAATAGTTGAGTACCTTTCGGTCAATCAACTTCCTAGATCGGATCAGAATGATCTTGATCTCCCAATTTCAATAGTTTAGTACCTTTCGATCAATCAACTCCCTAGATCGGATCAGAATGGTTTCGATCTCCCAATTTCAATAGTTGAGTACCTTTCGGTCAATCAACTCCCTAGATCGGATCAGAATGATCTCAATCTCCCAATTTCAATAGTTGAGTACTTTTCGGTCAATCAACTCCCTTTGTAAGTCTTCTACCCTTTCTGATAACTCATCATGCAATCGTCTTTTAATTACAGGAGATAATGGACAACTTTCCCTCTCTTCCACATGCCTCTTCTCACCTCGTACGTGTTCTCATTGTTCATCTGTATCATCTTGATGTGATGCCAAGGGGTGTTTGTCCAAAGCTTTTTGAACAGCCGCAGCAACTATCTTGGACAATTCTTCCCTAGTTAGAGTAATGGTATCCTGATGAGGATGATTTGGAACAACATTTGGTTCTCCCGATTGATCTTCATTTAATACAGCTCTCGACCCTTCACCAACTTCTCTCCTCCTTCGAGAATTCCACGTATTTACCATGATAACAATCTCACGCCTTAGACCTGAGAATTTCCCACAGACGACGCCAATTTGTTCTGCTGTCAAATCCTTTTTCTCTCTCTTTTCTGAATATATGTGTGTCTATGTCTTTTTTGGTGAAAAAATGGTATTTATACCTAGGTTAAAAATGATTTAACTGTTCCTATAATATAGCACCACTAAGTCACTAACAAAGAACAGTTACTAAGGCTTGAGGACGTGGGTTCGAAATAAAATATAGTATCTCGCCATTTTTATTGACGAGATAACATATTCGAACTGGAGTATGCTTTCCCGTCTACATAAATGTATCTCGGCGTCATTATCTCGAAATGTAGAATAAAGATTTAAGAATCCAGGAATCTACCTTAAGTCTAGCGAGATATTCTAATATCTACATCTTCGAAATATATTGCTCGGGTCAACTTCCACGAAATATTAACTCGAAATACTAGCTTATCCTGTATTAGTATAATAAGCACTTTTTTGATCTCCCCAATTGAGATGATCATTTCAGCTTACTGTGTATCTCGACCATATCAGAGATTATGTTGGATACAATGATATTCCATCATTTGATGACTTCTACCTTGTTATTCCTAGACATGTGGTTTTTCGTTGCACTATTTACATCATTTGAACGACAATTCACATGCTGGTTCTAGCTAGGAGCTGCTGAGAACTAGATTAAAATTTTAATTGCTTATGATGTATCATGAAGATACATGGACCTATTTAAATGTTCAAGCCGTTATAGGAATTAAGTCAATAAAGGATAATTTTTTAATGTGTATAATGTTTCATATATGATGTCTAAGCAAATTCTCCATTTATTGAAGGGTGGTCCAGGTTAACCTCAAAATCTTGGAAAAAATTTTACAATGTGGATGCTTCTTGAACAAGTGAGGTTTACACACTAGATGGTATTGAGTGCAACAAAATCGGTGTTGGTTATGAGGCTTTTAACATGCAGCCTGACTTTTGTGTCGCACCATTCTGGAGTTGTTTGCATAATCAACTATGGAACTTTTGGGATGTTAGTATATCAACTGAATCTTTTGATTCCTTTCTTTAGTATTTTTTTGTTTTACACAATATTGTTTAATTTCATGGAGGGTATGAAGGGATTTACGATTTCCTCTTTAGGTTTATCAACTTAGTATCAACAATGATCTTAGTGCTAATATTTCAACCTTTTGCAATTTTGTTCTTCATTGATATGATACCGTAGTTTCTGAATTTGGAAGCTGGAAAAATCTTGATCTACGCCGGTATATTTCTTTTGGAAGCGTTTTGTTACTTAAATGATACTTTTCTTTATTTTCAGGCAGACTAGAACCGAATTAGGCGGAACCAGCTTCCTCTTTATTGTGTTCAATGAAGTTTTGAAAGGATAAATCAACACCCAATTATGTTTTAGGGATATGAAAATATGTTTTGGATCTTCAAGAATGCCCATTATTGAAGGTTTAATCACTTTATAACATCTGCAGAATGCTGGAAGTCATGCTTTTTCAATAGGGATCACAGAAGTTCTTAACACAAACCTGTTGGTGGAACTGAGAGCTGATGATATAGAATATGTCTATCAAAGGTTAGTCTTAACTTTGAGAATGAAACTTATGTTTTGTGTTCTGCATACCACTTTATCTTATGACTGTGGTGGGAAAAAAATAAAAAGAAGTGAAAAACATAGGAGATTTTGAGTTCTATATGTGGAAGCAATGTCTTGTCTCTTCATCTTTTCAAAGACTGATTTGTTTTCACCTTTTGCAGGAGCCCTGGGAAAATACTAGGTATTACTGTGCCGACTTTTGAAGCTCTGACACAATTCGGGATAGCAACAGTTACATCAAAAAATATTGGTGAAGTTGAAGCATCCTACAGCCTTACTGTAAGATTAATATTGTTTGAAAACTACAAATATTGCTAGTAATTCAAAATGATAATATAAACTGAATACTGATATGACAAAATTCTTCTAGGGTAACTTTATCTTAATGTCATGTTAAACTTGAGATTTTGAAATCTGTTTCTGACTTTAATACTGTTGTGAAGGAAGCTAGATTTCACAGAAGCATGTTTCGAAACTATACATAACAGTTGCAATTATCTTGCAGTTTGATTGCTCTTCTGGTGTCAGCCAAATGGAGGTAACTAATACGTGCTTAAATTGTATTCCACATCAAATATAGAGATAGGCAATTGGTATTGCATCATATTCTTTGTGATAGCACGGGAACAATTTTACATCATGAAGCCAAATGAAGTAATAACCAGATCATTCAAATTGTATCCAACAACAAATCAGGCTGCAAGATATGCATGTGCAGGTATAACTGTGAATTGATATCATCAAGTAACTATAAGTCTGGGGACACGTTAAGGTTTTATTTCCTGCTCTATTTCTACATATTGCACTTACTAAATGGAGTTTTTTTGTTACATTATAACTGTTTGCAGCCATCCTGAAGGACTCTGATTTTAGTGAAGTTGATCGAGCAGAGTGCCAATTTACAACTACAGCTATTGTTCTTGAGAACGGATCACAGGTTTTGCCACACTCCAATCACAAATCTCCTTACGAATCACATGGAATTATATGAATTTGAAAACAAAAATGAAGAATTAATCTGCCCTCTTGGAAGAGTTCTGCTGAAAACTAAGTTCACATAAAAGTGGTCTCTGACATATACATATACAATACTAGGAACTATTTTATGTGAATAAATTTTTAAAACTCCTTCTAAGAAATATATGATCTTAACAGTATTATTGGGAAGTTCTTTGCTTTAGGGGGTCCATTTTTACAACAATTTACCAACTTCGATGAGTGAACTTGGCATTTACATATGATTAGATGATTTTATAGATCCACAATTTTCAATTTTTTTTTCAGATTCCATTTCAGCCCCTAAAGACCAGTATAAACGGTTTCTTTGAATCCATTGAGGAGCTGTGGAACAAATTTTGGACTTTTTTGGCAGATTTCATCACTGGAAAAAGTTGCAGGTACTACACAATTGCTTTCTCTTGGAAGAGATCTATTATCATTCAAATTCTCAAACACATTATTTTCTTGTGATGTTTATGGCCAAGCAGAAAGAAGTGCTCTGGGTTTTTTGACTTCAGCTGCCACATACAATACATTTGCATTAGTTGGATGTTGATGTTCGGTCTGTTTCTAGCCATCTTTCCAACAGGTACTATACTCGAGATTCTCTTAAACATGTTGGTTTTAGAGGGTTCATTATGCTAGTGATATATGCAGCTGCTGTGCTATTTTGGCTTTTACATCAAAAAGGGCTCTTCGATCCTATATATGATTGGTGGGAGGATCATCTCTGGAGTTACGATCACTACAAGAAATTTGGGCTACGACAACTCCTAAAAGACAACCCTTTTTATGAATTTGTGTTGTCTTTTTGAATTAACAACCCTTTTTTTCGAAAAGCGTTGTCTTTGTTCAAAGAATTCGACCAAAGACAACGCTTTTTTCATAGGATTGTTAAATGGCGTTTTTTTTTTTAAAAAGACAACGCAAATAATGGAAAAGACAACGTTTTTTTCATAGGGTTGTTAAATGGCGTTTTTTTAAGAAAAAACAACACTTTTGTGCAACGCTTTTTTCAAAGGGTTGTTAAATGGTGTTTTTTTTAAAAGACAACACTTTTTATGCAACACTTTTTTTATGTGTTGTGTTAATTATAAATTAATTGGTTTTTAATTAAATTAAATTTAAAAAAATTAATTAATTTATATTGTTATCTTATATTATTTGCATTAATATTATCTTATATGAACAAACTCATAATTAAATAAAATAGTATTTTTATAAAATACTATTTTGAATTAATTAAGAAACTACAACTAAAATATTACTCTCACCCTTTTAATGTAATAATACAAAATTTATATATTATTTTTAAACATAATTCGAAAATTATGTTTTATAATTCATATGTAATAATATTAATTTTTTTTTTAATTTAATTAAATTTGAAAAGTTTAATTATTTTATGATGTTATATATCTTATATTATCTTATGTAAATTAGTCATTAATCTTCCAATTATATATATATATATATATATATATTGTTGACCTTTTAAAATATATTAAAAATACAAATAATAAAAATTAACAAAAAATATGTAATAATATTAATTGTTTTTTAATTAAATTAAATTTGAAATGTTTAATTATTTTATGATGTTATATATCTTATATTATCTTATGTAAATTAGTCATTAATCTTCCAATTATATATATATATATATATATATTGTTAACCTTTTAAAATATATTAAAAATACAAATAATAAAAATTAACAAAAAATATGTAATAATATTAATTGTTTTTTAATTAAATTAAATTTGAAATGTTTAATTATTTTATGATGTTATATATCTTATATTATCTTATGTTAATTAGTCATTAATCTTCCAATTATATATATATATATATATATATTGTTAACCTTTTAAAATATATTAAAAATACAAATAATAAAAATTAACAAAAAATATGTAATAATATTAATTGTTTTTAATTAAATTAAACTTGAAAAGTTTAATTATTAATTTTATGATTTTATCTTGTATTATTTGCATTAATATTATTTATATGAACAAACTCATAATTTAAAAAAATAGTATTTTCATAAAATATATTAAAAATATGCACTAGTATATTTTATAATTGTCTTAAAATGAAATTTGATTAAACATTACTAAACATATTAATTAGTCATTAAGCTTTCAATTATATATATATATATATATATATATATATATATATATATATATATTTAACCTTTTAAAATATATTAAAAATACAAATAATAAAAATTAACAAAAAATATGTGATAATAGAAAATTGAAATAAAAGAAATGTATGTAGAATATTATAACATAAAGCACTAGTGGTTGGAGTACGACCATGACTCTTGGGTTCGAATCCCAAACAACGCACATTATTTGTCATGATGATGTGTCATCACTTGGATGATGTGGCATGATGACGTCAGCACTTTGGTGACGTGGCGTGATGGTGTGTCGTCACTTTGACGACGTGGCATGATGATGTGTCATCATTTGGATGACGTGCGTGTCAGCATTATGATGACGTCAGCGTTTTATTTAATATTTAATTAAAAAATATTTAAAAAAGACAACCCTTTCGTGCAACGGTTAAAAAGCGTTGTCGTATCTAAATAAGACAACGCTTTTAGTGCATTGTAAAAAAAAGTGTTGTCGTACCTACATAAGACAACACTTTTAGTGCATTGTAAAATGGCAAAAAAAAATTTGCAACCCTATCTACGACAACGCTAAAAAATTAGCTACGACAACGGGTTTTCTTGTAGTGGATGAAAAAAATCTACACATAAGGAAGCATGATAGAGATGTTGATCATCCACTCATCCACATGAAGAGAAATAACAGGCACGATAGAAGGCATTGCCACAATTACATGCATGATACCCAAAGAGGCACGGTGAGCACAAGCATAAAAGCAAAATTGGAGAAAGTGATTATCATTGTAATCTGCATCATGTTCACAAGGGAAAACACAAGCATGGAAGGCTCATGAACAAAGGCATATCGGAACAAGTTCGTTTGACAGTAGGGGAGGATGATAGGGATAGACATCATGGAAGACGAGAGAAAACTCCTTACAGGTATAGGGGACACTACTACTGGAAACCAAGATGAGATCACTTGAAGGGTGAAGAATCACTAGTGGAAATTGAACTTTATTGAGTATCTTCTTTTTTAAGTTGATTATTATACACTCCATGGAATGCCCTGAGTGTAGTATGTATACATATAAAGGGATTGTGTGCATTAATCTTATATAATGTAGTTGAGAAGTCATGAAAGAAAAATATTATTAACTCTTGTTGGAAATTATTAATGCTACTATACATATTACTATTATTTCATTAGAGGGAATTGTTGCCTGGAAATTTGAACCTAGTGTCGAGACACGCAAAATTAATATTACCTTCTTACCTTCAAACTAACTTATAGAAGTGGCAAGTAAGGATCGATCCTACAGAGAACTGAGGAATTAATTAAATTATCATGACATGATCAGTGGCGGAGAATAGCTATGTTTTGGGCGCAGGGGTCCTTGGCCTCAACTCTCCAGGGAATTGATAGCTCCGCTACTCGTTCACACAAGTACTCTTCGTACCCGAAACCATCTTACTCCAAGCCTCCAAGCACATCACGCCCACCTCAATAGTGAAGTTCCGGGTCAGGTAACTTCAACACGGCCTCCCCAGCCGCAGCAATCTTCAATTGGGTCCTTCATGCCACACTTCCCGCGTAATACACACCATCTCACAGCAGATATAGAGCAAAAAGAAAGTGTTACCGCTGCAGGCACCCCTTCCGGCCATTGCACAAAGAAGCATAAATTAATAGGCAAACACTCCTGTGCACCAGGTGCACAGATCTAAGATCCGTGCATTCCGGGTCGATCCGACCCGGATCCGCGAGTTTTTTTTTTTTCCAAATTTTTGTCCTGACCTTTATGTTATAAATGTATGACCTTTACGTTATAAATGTGTGACATTTATGTACAACTGTCTCTACCTTTATGCACTGTAACTTAGGAAAAAAATGAAGATTTTTAACACAATTTGCACTATGTACCTTTATGTGATATTAATGTGACCTTTTATGTTATATTATGTCACCTTTATGTACAGATATTCTGATCTTTATGCATCTTTATATATTATATAAAGGTCAGAATATCTGTACATAAAGGTGACATAATATAACATAAAGGTCGCATTGATATCACATAAATGTGTAAAGTTCAAATTATATTGAAAATCTTCATTTTTTTTCTAAGTTACAGTCTCTAAAGGTCATGATAGTTGTACATAAAGGTCATACATTTATAACATAAAGGTCACACATTTACAACATAAAGGTCACAACCTGAAGCAAAAAAAAAAAAAAGGAAAATTCAAAAACACGCGGATCCGGGTCAAAAACCGGGTCGGCCCGAATTGCATGTACACCAAGTACACACAAGACCAACTCAAATTAATAATATTTCCTTTCAAAATTTATCTAGAATAAAATGAGTCTATTTCAATATGGTTACACTTGGTTCTTTGCTATACCATGTGACATAACTTGTTAGTTACAAAAAAATAAAACATATGTAAACTACAGAAACTATATGAAATTTTTTCACTTTATTTTTCGGTACTAATTATAATTAGATAATTTTCGAAACCGTATTAAAAAATTTTGATTTATTTTGGTTAGAAGAAAATCAATTATTCTATGGATATTTTGTATTCAAATTTGTTTAGGTCGGATTTCGGTACATGCGATTTCGATAAGCTTGATTTTTCTATGCATGACTTCTATCTTGTAAAAAGATGTGGGCACATATATGCTTCTTGTTTAATACTCATTATCTTGAAGGTTATATGTATACACTGATGAATGAGAAGCTCGATATACATTAAGTTAAAGGAAAAAAAAAACAGTTTATAGTCCTCTAACTAAATATTTTGCCAATTGTTTGTGATTCTGAATCTTTCATATAGGTGCATTATTTTATTTTAGTGCTAAATATAATTTTAAAAGTTAAGATTTTTAGTTGATTATTAAGTGATAACAGGTTAAAAGTCCCTTATATGTGAATAAATGTTTTAATAATTATGGAAATTCATTGATAAGTAAAAGTTGTATGAATGCACTGGTGCTATTGTTAAACAAAACAAACATACGTCATCGTATAGATGTGTCAACACATAAATATTAATGTCACGTAAACAATACGGCCAGGTTACTTAGATCTGTTATAGTCCGCAACCCACCTATATATATAAAATTACAGAAAGTATTGATAGATAAATGACGAAAATTTCAAGAACAAAGTTAGTATGATTAAATATACAAGGAATTGATCATATTAAACTGCAAGTACATTGAGGAGTATAACCATAGCCAATTGAACTCTCCATATTGAAATTTCTGAGGAAACTCAGATTATTAAGCCAAATGGTATGAACATGAGATCTTAGGTATTTTTTGAATAAGCAAGAGGTAAGATTAATTGATTAATGGGCAACTGTATCATTTAAGATAGTAATAATATATATGAAAGCAAGTCCCAAAAAGCAAAGCCCAACAAAGGAATCTATCTTATATATTCAAACCACAGTTGAATGATCATCACTTGATAATGAGGAGCAAGGTGAATGATGTCTCAGCAGCTGCCTTTGAGGAAAAGAAGATCCATTCCAGAGAGAGGCCTAATCAAAAGGAAGATAGCTGCTAAAGCTTTTCAATCTCTACTCTCATTATTTGACAGTTCCATGTTTCTGAATCGTGTATATGCATTTTGTTATCCAATTTCGACTTGGTCATTAACATAAACCATGTAACAACTAAATCTAAAAACATGTATCTTCATGTTACATCGAGTATTCACCAGTGTTCTAAAAATCGAGCTAAATGGTAGCATCGATTTTAATCTATTCAACCACCATTCACCAAGAAGCCGTAGGCAGAGTTAGATGGACCTAGACAACCCTAGACACCACATTTATTATTTTCTTTTTAAACATTTTAGATACCAAGTAGGCGCCAAATAATTTGTATTTTAGTTTTCTACTTCTTAGCACTGTAATGTTTTTATTTTATTATAAGGTTCTTATCAAATTATTCTTATTTAAATAAGGGACACAAATCAAGGAAATGACAAATACAAATAAAAATTATTTTATAATCATTGAAAATGTACACACATTTGACTTAGGTGACCGAAGAAATAAATTAGTATACAGCTATATATGGACATTAACAAAGGGAATAAATAACAATGGCCATCTCAAAAGGGCATTGCAGAGAAATCTAAGAATAATTCCTTGGTTAAAATTCAAGGCACACACATCCCAAGAAAGCAAGATACCTTTTCCTCTTCTCAAGGTTGCATTTCTAAACTTTACATTCAACATATGTTACATTGCATCAAGACAATGTCCAACTAAATCTTATCTCAACTCTTCCTACAATGGCATCTGCAATGGGATTTAGCACTTCCATATTATCCAAACAAACAGTTTATGCAACTACGACGAGCAAATTTGACCACCTTCAACGAGCAGAAATTAAGATCATTCCTAGACAGACATATATGAAGAACACCATGAGGAGAAAACCACTTAAGTTATTTTCAGTACCACCTAGTAGTTCTATCTTCGACACAAATTCACTCTCTCCTGCTGAAACAATTATGCAGTTCTACTCTGCAATTAATGAAAAGAACTTGAAACAAATGGACAAGTTGATAGCTGAAGACTGTATTTATGATGACTACTCTTTTCCTACACCATTCAAAGGGAAAAAGGTATTGTCTGTTTTAATGTAAGAAATATCATTCATCACTCCATTTTCCATATAAGCAGCCAGTTTCTCTCTTGTGTTTCTATAGGAGGTGTTGCATTTCCTGAAACAACTAACTATGTCTATGGGTGACAATCAAAATATGCAATTTAATGTAGAGCATATATGTGAAGGGAATGACTACACAGCTTCAGTCAATTGGCATTTGGGTAAGAGTCTTCTATTCTCTCTTCCATCATGGTTTAAGTATCCAATAGCAAAAACGTGTTTACACCCACAGAATAGCATATCATTAGAAAGTGTACTGTTTTACTTACAAGAACTATAATGTACGAATGCAGAATGGAAAATGATACAGGTCCCTTTCACCAGAGGATGCAGCAATTATTTGCTATCAGTGAATGACGACAAAGTTGTAATCAAGTATGGAAAAATGATATCTAAACTATTCTTTGCCATGAGTTTATTATCTCAATAACATGCTTCCACCAACACCTGCAGGAGAGCTCAAGTTCTTATTGAGTCACCTATCAAACTAGGAATTGTAGCACTGGTAATAACACTTTTCTTTCTTGAATTAAACACTGTTTTGCTAAACAAGATTCCTGAGCACATTAGATTATGAGCATTCAAGCAGGGAGAAGGCAGGATAAATGGTTAGTAGCAGGGCAAAAGGATTTTGCATATTTGTCAGTAGACAGGGCTTAATTTCACCTACTGTCTTGCTTAGAATAGGCTGGGGGTGGAGCGGTATGTGGGGGTGGGGGGGGGAGGAGGTTGGTGGAGATGATAACTCATGTATCATTTTCCATTCTGTATTCGAACAACTAGTCCTATTGCACCATCGTGGATTGGCATAATCAGAGCATGAAACCACTACAGATCTGAATCGAAACCAATGCCACAGATTATTTATCTCATTTCTACTCAAACAATAAAGGAAAATTTAGATGTGCTATTTGTCATTTTAGTAAATTAGACACGTATTGCTTTGTAGAACTTCAGTCACTACTGCATATGAATTGATTCATGATTTATTAGAACAAAAAGTTTAATGCATCATTCATTCACTATATTCTTACATATTTTTCCATTCCCCCAAAAAACAGACCATATTCAAGATAGTCAGTTCGCTATTTGATGCATTCCCAGCGGCTACAGAGTGTATGACACAACACTCTTCATATTCTAATTCTCTCTCTGAATCTTGTTTACACCATACTGACACAATATCATCATCTGCTTATGCAGGGTTCTTAAAGAGTCCACAAGTTATGTTTCAACTACTAATAAAGGCATACAACATAGTTATACAGCCCATAATAAGCCCATTCATTGCATGGTACATTAGACTATTGAAATTTGCAGCATGCATTCTCAGCTTCACCCTCAACATACTTTACTATGTTGCAAAGATACTTCACATGTAAGAAAAAGCTTCACTTTCAGATATAAAACCAAACTTCATTCTATTATGCAATGCTAAGAGTTATTTATCGAAGTAAAATATGTACAAGAGTTTTCATAATCCAGTATCATATCCCACTACCAGTAACTAAAAGGAAAGGCTGCATGTGACCTGTCAATCATCATTGTTATACGAAGATCCCAGCAACGACAGAGCAAGCAACGGTCCAAGAACTGGAGGAAGTGGTGATGGCCTGCTGAAACCAGCAATTGCTTCAGCCTTTGCTTTCTTATTGCGCGGCTCACCAGACTCTTCATTTGTTAGTTTCCATGGAGTCATTGTGCCAACTAACACAATCACATAATCATAAATGATGTCATTGTATTTTGAAACAATCAGTGCAAAAAAAAATAATATATAGAAAATTGATAAAAATAATTACCCCATTTTCCTCCTTTGGCAGAACAGATGGGCCTGAATTTGGTCACTAATGGGCGAGAAGCAGTCATTTTGGTGATAATCCGATTACTTGTTCAACAAACGCAAATCTGCACATCTTGCAATGCAAAATCATTCAGAAAGAGAATGGGGTCATGATCACAAAGAAAATTGAACTAATGGATGGATTTGAAATTCAGGGATTAATTTGAAATAAGGCCCAAATTTGCACCAAAATGAGGGTGATGAGTTTCAAATTCATTCTTCAAATTCTTTGATCCAAACAATGCAAAGGCATTTGATATATTATAAATTCCAATCCATCATCAACTTTTCAATCCAAACGTCCATTACGAACCGCAAATCATCCCTAATTTACAATGAACCGAAAGCAGAATATACATAGATTCAATAGCAGAAAAGGCCCGTTTTATTTTTCAAACCTACAAACAAGATCAACCCACTCAACCAAGGAAACAATATATTCAGCAAATTACTACATTTAATCCGAGTATGAAACATATAATGGCATGAAAAAAAAACCATCAACGTATGAACCTAATCAGCGTAAGAAATCAGAGGAAGACGAAAGGGGTCGAGGGCACATGAATTCATCACTCAAATTCATTTCTTCGCATTCAAAAACATATAATCAATTGATCGTAAAGCAACGCAAACTTACGCGGAAAAGAAGAAAATTCCGATCAAGAAGTTGGGAGAAAGGGTTTTAATATTTATAAAACTCGCATGGCATGGAGAGAGAAGAAGGAGAGAGAAAGTTGGCAGCCGAAGTTTGAGGAAGGAAGATTCTTGAAATTTCAAGAAGAGTAACTAAGGCGGGAAAAACGAGCCCTCGGGCCCGTAATTTGATGGGCTTGATTAATTAACTTTTAAATAATGTATAACTAATGCTAATTATTGTTTGGGCTCCGAACTCGAGAAATTAAAAGTTTGAATAATTGAAAAACAGATATGTTGTTAAAACAGATACTCCCTCCATCCCACAAAAATAGACCTGTATACTATTTTTGTCCGTCCTACAAAAATAGGTCTGTTACTATATTAATGTGGTTTTTAACTTATAATTCCATATATGCCCTTATTTATTTTTTAGGAAAAAAAAAAGTTGCATTGAATGTGTGGTCTTCATTTAATCATTTCTAACAAATTCCCATAATCATTTTGTATTTCTAAATTTTCATTAAGGATTAAATTGAATTACCACTACACTAATCAATAAATGCTCATTTTAATTCATGTTCATTGTTAAAATATGAAAAAAAAAAAAAAAAACTAATACTCCATGAATTCTCAAGAGCTTGGCTTATGCTTATAATTTAGGCGGATTCTTTGAATTATTTAGCTCAAAATATGCGAAAATTTAAATTGGATTAGAATTTGAGTTTCAAATTTTGTTGAAAAAATTTAGTTGTCTCTCTTCTAAATTTGAGTTGCAATTTTTGTTTAAATTTTTTAGTTTCCTCTTTTCTAAATTTTTTTAATTGTTTCTCTTTCTTGAAAGTAGAAAAATGTATCTTGAGACAAACAATATCATTAATGCAATAATATAAGTGTGAAAATATTTTTTTTTTCAATTAATGAAACTTCAAAATTGGAGTAGAATTAATTTTTTGAACAATTAATATATGATAAGGGTATAACTGGAACTTCAAAAAAATTCTTAATATGTGTGAAAATAGAACTAGGCCTATTTTTGTGGGACGGAGGGAGTATCTTATATAATGTGTGTGAGAAGGAAGACCATCAAACCCATAAATATCTCTCATTTAATGTCTTTTTTCTTATTTACTTTTTTTAATATAATTTAGAAAAAGAAAATTTAGAAATGCAATTGATAAAAATGGTGATCTGTTAAATGATTTTAAATATAAGAAAAATTGGTAGATTTGATTATAATTTATTTTTAAATCGTGGATAAATTTTGAAAAATATAATAATAAAAATCTGAAAATGTTTAAAAAATCTTAAAGTTATATTTTAATAATCTAAATATAAAGAATAAAAATATGATTTTTTTAATAATAATAATAATAATAACAACAACAACAATAAGTTACAATATTAAATCTAAAAATTTAAAATCAATAAATAAAATATTACGAAAATATTTTTCTATATATAAAATATTATATATCACACATTTTAGAAATTTTTTATTTAAATAAAATAAAATATTATAATTAATTTCTACAAATTGTATAATTTTTATAAGTTGAAAAACTTTGTAATTTCGTTTCAAAAATCTAAACAGTATTTTAGAATATATAAATAATTTAAAATGTGAATATCAACAAAAATTATATATTAAAATATTTTGAAATAAATTTTTAGGTTTATTGTAGACTTTATATTTAAAGATTTAAACAAAAAGAAACTAAAAATGGTGGGAGGGTTCATAAATAAATGGTAGATATAGCAACATATATTTTATTCAAATTAAAGTAAACATACTTATTTATGTTCCTATAAATATGCAACATATATTTCAATAGCTAAATAATACATATTAATCAAATTATATTATATTTCGCAAATAGGAGTCATACTTTTTGCATAAATATAATACTTATATAACAATTACTAATATTTTTATGAACAAAATTAAAAGTATTTTAATTTATAAAATCTCTATTCAACTACCACGTGACAAGGAATTCCATTTATCTATCTTCTATTTCGGATGCAACACTTTCGTATTCAACTACATGATCTTCCTCACTCGCAGTTATACACTACAATAAAATAGGTGTCTAGCTACATTAATTTAGTGACCCTTGTAAAATGTTTTATTCAAAAGAAAATTTTAATAACGTTTTAAAAAAAGGTACTTAAGGTATGAATTTTACTAACATTAAAAAAACAAATGTTAGCATTTTACAAATTTAAAGACGTTATTATAAAAGCGTCATAATTTTAAAATATTGTTACGCTTTCATTTTTTGAGTCTTTAAAAATACCTTGTATGTTAATGTTTGAGTTTATTTTTGATCTTATATCCATGTCATTCGAGCAATGAATATTTTTTGCAAAAACATACAAACATATAGGGTATTTTCGAAAATATAAAAAAAAATAAGAATTTATTATTTTTTGAAACGTTGGAACGGGTTGATGACCAGGTTTGCATCGCTTCTCGACAATGGTGGCATCACCAAGTCCCCCATTGTGGTGTCCACATCATGTTCAGATGAATTCTCCATCGGTGGCTAGTCCCTACGCGGTCAACCTCGTGGCATATCCTTCTAAAAGCGACATACTCATAAAATCAATAAAATTATGAGAAATTTTAAAACAATGATTCGCACAGAGAAAGACGCATATCATAAGGGAGAAAAAGATGTAACGTCAACATAAGCATCACTATAAAAAGAAAGGCTTCAAATGGGGTTCATACATCCCAAGATAACTAAGAGGTTCTCGGCCTTAAGGGCCTTACACACAACATGCAAATACTAAAACTACACGACTATAGCTGCGGCTCCGGCTGCTGGCGGCGGTGGTCCTCCGCGTCTTGAGAAATGAGGGTTCTATCCCTCGTCATTTGGGAACTCCTCCGAATCCTCCTCAGGATCCTCTTTGGATCCTCCTCCTCATTCAAGGGATCGAAGGGTCCAGGCTCCGGTGAGGTGGGATGTCCCTCTCATACCCATGTGTTGGGTCCCAAGTGGTGGTCAAAGGTTCAGAGGAGGGGGGTGAATGAACCGCTATCGATTTTCAAAAATCTTTTCAAAACTCTTTTTAAGAATAGGTTCCTGATTCCAAAGAGAAATAGCAACCCGACTCGAGTCAGTAACCTGGCACAATACTGATCAGGTTCCTATCTCGAATCACAGTACGCAGTGGATTAAACTAAGATAGAGTTTCCTGTTTTGCAAACACGTTTTGTTTTCGCAATATGATTTTAGCAAAGTATCTTTGACCAGTATGCTTATGACAGATGCAACAATATAAATATGCAATAAACACAACATGCAGTCAAAGCAAATAAACACTTATAGCTTATAGTGGTTCGAAGGTGGTGTAATCCTTCTACGTCCACTCTACTCCTTTACTGAGGAGGAACTTCGTTAGGTCAGTTTGATTTACAAGTCTCCACTCTACAAACCTCTTCCGAACAGGCTATACCTATAGAATCCCATATTCTTAGGTTACAACCCACAGAGGGTACAAATCCCACACAGGGCAAATAGCCTACACAAGACTATACACTTAGCAAGGATATAATCCTATCAACTAAGTTACACCAAACACAATCTAGCGCACACATCACAAGTGGTTAAAAGTATATAGATTTCTTCAACTGTGTTGTTGAAGCCAGTCTTGAATGTGTTAGCTCGAATGCTTGACTGGTAGACTGGCTTCGAAGGTTGAGTGACTGAACAAGAAGGCTTGATAGCTTAAGTGTAATAGCTTTTAGAAAGAATATGATCTCAGTTGTTCAGTAGTCTTCAAGGTCAGTTCAACCTTCTATTTATATATGTCGAAAGATGCCTGCTGAAGAGAAGACATAGTTCAGTTGCAATTCAAATAGATCATCAAATCTTCGTAATTAATGCATCACTGGAGATCAGAGTTTAGGGGCATGGTCTACTCTGATTTGCATTAATGGCGACATGCTATTTGTTGTAGTATTTTGCAGAGCCGTTTTCCAAGTGGCGACACCTCATTGGATCTTCACTTGCTTCTCTCTACTGGTAACTTCGACATGTTTTAAACCTCATATGGTTATCAATATAGACCTCGTACTGCATTGAATTGGCTGGAGAGTCGCTTCTTGCATTTATGAAAATAGTAGAGTCTTCTTGTTTTGTGCCAAGATTCTGATTCGGAACAGCTTCCTATTTCTGAATCCTGCAGTCAGCTTCGTGTCCTGCATCTCCTTTCTGTTCTGCTTTAGCTTACTATTCCTAGAAATTCTTTTGGTTGTCATTTACTGATTCAGCTTTCTGATTCTGATCTCAACTCTGGATAACTGAATTTTTACTAAGAAGATCAATCTTCGAGTCTTCAAGTCCATAATCCTGTTTTTCCTGAATTTCCTATCTTTCTGTCGTGTATTACATCTTGAAAATATCTCAAAAGAAGATAAGATAGATAAGCTAGATTCCACTTATAAAACGTGGAATATGGGTAGTCTAAAAGATCATCTATTATTACATTTGTCTCATCAAAACCTATTCAGAAATATCCTAACAATTTCCCCCTTTATGATGATGACAAAAGCCATATAAAGCAGAAAATAGATGTACTTTTACACAAGTGGTAATTACAAGTATAGAACAGAAAAAGTGTTTACAACTCATGAATGAGTACTCTTTTTAAGAAAAATGAAAGATTAAGAAGGAATACAGTATGTTCAATAAGAAGTGCTTACTCAGAGTGTCTGATGGTAAGCTATTCTTCATTGGATTTCATATCAGCGAACAGCTTCCTTTTGACTTCATCGTGTCTTGAAGCTTTTTGCTTTCCATACTGAGTCCCCTTCCACCAGTTTATGATAGAATCCTGATAAGATTTCTCCATTTACTCGGCAATTTTAGGAATATGTATCCATCTCAACCAAAAGTCCTGGCAGTAAGGAACTTCTTCTCCTTTCTTGACTTTCTCGATCAGAAGCTTCTGTCGTTCTAATTTTCCTTCTCTTAACAATTCTTCATATTTCTTCAGAGCAGTTTCATAAGAGGGAAAATTTCTAAAGAATTCATCTTTCAGAAGTTTCCGAAAGTATCTCCAATATGTTGATCGCTTATACCTTGTGAGTTCTTCAAATGTTGGATTTCTATTTCTGGGCAAAAAAACTTCTTCGAAAATACTTAAGTCCCAGAAATACTAAATGTTCTCAGGTCTTTGATCCAACAAAGCTAGTACTTCTCTTGGAGCATCTTTTTTATTGAAATCAAGAGCTTCTTGATCTGGGAATGATTGTAAGGCTGCATCAACCTTCTCAGCAATCTTGATTCTGTGTCCAACAATTCCCAATCTTGAGATCCATTATGCCTCATTCTTCCTTCTTCTTTCTTCATTCGCAGCTTTCAACTGCCTCCATCTTTCCTCACTCAGAAGAGGACCTGTAGGAATAGACATGTACGGTTTGGCATTGAGATTAGCTTGTTTCGCAGTTTGCTGTCTGTCTTTTTCTCTACCTCGACCAGGTTGCTGCCTATATGTTCTTGAAGGTGCAGCAGTAACCTGTTTTCTTTGCTGTAATGTAGTGCTGCTTACTGTTTGAGATGCAGTACCTCCAGCACCTGCATTATCATCGTCATCCTTTTTTTCGCCTTTTCGACTCACCATCTTGACCATGTTCAGAGACATCTGATCTCTTACGCTTAATCTTGGTCAAGAGTAGTTCATCATCATCATCATCTATCTCTTTTGTGGTAGTTTCCACAATCTCATCATCTGGTTCATTAGTAAGGGCTAGTTGTTTTCCTTGAGTAGTAGCTCTTTGCTTCTCTTCCCCCTTTTTGTTATCATAAAAAACAACATTGGGGCTAGCAACCGCAGCAGCCTCACTAGGATAGACTCTTTCCATGATGGCTCTCATTTCTCCTACCAGTAGTTCTAGATTTAGAATCCTATCATTGGTGCTTCTAGCTGTGGCTCTCACTTCTTCATTTATTAGATTTTATGTTGTTTGGGTGCTCTTAACCTCGTCGACTGATGTAGTTAGTTCATTCAGCACTTTGCTTTGGGCTTCAGAGACAGCTTTTTGTTCGTTTTCAAATCTTCTTCTGGAAGTGAGATGAGAGTTTAGTTCATCATTCATCCTGGTCTGAATTTTTCCAGGAAGTTCATCAAGTTCCTTCCTTAATTCACTCAAGGTTTCTAAGTGTGCTTTTTCTCGCATACTGAAGTTGGTGGCCATATTCATCTGATGTGTCTCCATAGCCTTCATCAATCCATGAACATCATTCAGTACTCCTTGGAAAGACACTTCTTGCTCATCAGTAAGGGTCTCAACCCTATCTGTTGATCTTGATTCCTCTTGAGTATATAAGACCAGATTCTGATCAGCTTTCCTCTTTGCTTCTTCCTCAGCTTCTGTTCTTTCTCTTGCTTCCTTTTCAGCTTCATACCCCATTCTTTCCTCCTTAGTCATTTTTATCTTTCCAACTTCTTTGAAAAGGGAGGAGTTATCTGAGTCGTCATCATTAGAACTTGATGAATCATCTGCATCATCTGGTATAGGAACACCAACGGCCTCAGAAGTTGTCTGATCATCATTTACTTCTGGGCTGTTTACAGGATTAGCAGTTTCCACTGTGTCTTGAGGAATGAAAGATTCCTCCACCTGATTGTTAGTAGCTTGATTTTCTTCGGAAGCCTCGGTGACGCCAATTGTTGCGTCTATAGTAATCTCAACTTCCTGTGAAATAGGAGCTTCAATTACCTCAGCAATCTCCTCAACTGCTTCATTAGCAACCTGACAGGTTTCACTTGGCTGATCAATGTCAATTGTTGCTTTAGCAGTTGGAATCTCAGCAACTACTCCTCCAGTTGCTACTGTATCTTGACTTATTTCTGCTAACTTTGAAGCAGCGTCGTGCAGTAATGCAAGAGTTGAATCAGGCTCCTGGCCATCAACCTATTTTTTTTGTCTCATTTGCTTTCTGTACTGCAGCTGAAGCTAGAACAGGGAGTCATACCTCTACATCCTCCTCCACAGATGCTTCATCGGCATGCTCCTCATTAATTTTCTTCAGAACACCATGAATGATTGGTGATGCTTCCCCCTTAGCAAGTTGATCATTAAGAATAGGGGAGTCGGAGTAGTCAAGTAATTGAACATCATCCTCCATGGTATCTAAATGAGTTATTGGGGAGAGAGCTGCAATACCTGTGAAGGTAGGTGATTCATGAATCTCAGCGGCTCTTGAACTTTGTTCCCCTGCCTGCAATAGTCTGGGAGGTCTTCTTGATTCTTCTCTACTAGCCTTCATCCCTAGTTGCAGCATTCTCTCATTAGCTTCCTCAGCAGTGAGGTTAGCGAGTTGAGCTTCTTCTGCCAATTCCAGCTCAGTAGGGGTCCTAACAGTCTTGGTAGTGGGGTTTATCAGCGCATTGTTCTCCCCAGGCTTCATTGACTGCTCTCTCTTGTCTTCTTCAATATCAGCCTTGGCCAGCCAGTATGTATTCAAGGTGGCTTGCATGTCTTGAATGAGTGAAATAATCTTTGTGGCCCTTTGATCAAGGTAATCTTTGTGGAGAAAAGGTAGAAGTCCGTTGGATAAATCATTTTCCTCTACTATGAAGTTCTCTATCCACCGAATAATGAATTCTTTTACCTCAAGCCAAGCTATCCACTCGATTAACTTAGTGCTAGGTCCTAACCTCATCCATCTTCAGGTTTCATAAGCACGAGAGAATCTTCTCCATATAGAGTTTGCAGTTTCCATCAGGGCTCTTTCAGCATCTTTAGCATTGATGGATTCAATGGAATGTAAGACTCTGTGAAGGGTGTTAATCTCCTCTAGTTCTACTTTTTCACCCAGCTATTTCCTTTGTTTAGTGGACTTGTCGGCTGCTTTCACTAGTCTTCTCTTCTTTTTCTTAGGTTTCTGAGGTTCTTCAATAGTGGCAGTAGGACTAGAAACCTGTTGTGTGTCAGCATCCTCCTTATTAGATTCCTCAGGGACCTGGGTCACAGGGGCTGAAGCTTGCTCGTCTTGGATATCTTTAGGATGCTCTTGTGACTCTGGAGCAGCAACCTGACCCGTTGCCTGCTCAGTGTCTCCTTTCAAATTTTCATTGATATCGCGATCCATCTCAGTGATCTGCTCTGTCGGTTGATCATATATGCCAGATTCATCCTTATCGTTAGTAGGACTAGTTGTTAGGGATGTAGTGGAGACATCTCTTCTTTTCATCCCGATTGTCTTTATCTTCAAAGAAGTCTTCTTCACAACCTTCCTCCTTGCTGGCTTATCATTATCATCACCAAAATCATTGAAACTATTAGTAACTTGTGGTTTGATTGCTGGCTTCTTCTTGGGTTGTTTCTCCTCCTTCTTTCCTTTGGAGTACCCTTTTTCACTCCGAGATACCATCCAGGGGTGAATGATACATTTCTTTCCAAAAAGATCTTCTTATAACTAAGAATTGAGGAAATGATAATTCCAAACCCTCTATTTTCTTTGGGTTTGATTGTTTCCTCCCAAATCCTCTGAAAAATGATTTGTGCCCAGTTAACTATTGCCTCTTTGACGATAGCAACCATCAGTCGTAGTCTGAGACTAGTGCATTTGTCAAAGCTTCCACACCTCCCTTCTACGGTGTGAACACGTATGTCATGAAGAAATTCATACTCTAGTTTGAAGTGCTTTTTAGGAAAATCGCTGGTGACAACTTCCTTCTTTACAGATTCCACGGAAAACTGGTTCCAACATTCTTCAAGGTACTCAGACCCATACTCCATCAATTCTGCATATGTCATTCCTTGATCAGATATGCCAAATGTCTTGGCAATGTCTGCTATGGTCATAGTCTGAGTCTCTTCATCATCTTCCTTCATCTTGAAGAGAATGGATCCTTCATCTTCAGAGAGTTCCGCAAAGACGTAGAATTTTTCTACCGATGTGGCAGAAAAACCTCCATAGGTTTTAGTGAATAACCCATCCAGTTTACTTTCGCAGATGTGCCTCCAAATCTCAGAATGAGATCCTTATCATCATAGGGTGATTTGTTGCCAAGAAGTACTGTTGTATCAACGAGTCTTCCTTCCACGACTTTGGTTATTCTTGCTTGAGCCATTGTAGACCTATTGAGTTGCTTGGGGTTTGATTGAGAAAGAGAGTGAGGTTTCTTTACAGGGAGTTACAGAAATCTTTTCAGACTGTTCGAGAGATTACAATGAATGCATAAGGTGAAGAAAAGAGAATATGATCGGTTTTCAAATTTGAATACAAGTCTGAAATATCAACGGTCTCGATAAACCAAAAAAAATCATGGCTAAAGAAATGGTTGAGATTAACCGTAAAGGGGCATCTCCGACTTTTGATGTACACGTGTCAGATTTAAAAGACCTCATTTTCCGTCTTTACCAAAAAGGTGGTTTTTCACATTAAATGCGGCTGCAAAATTGTCTTTTATAATCATTGCCAATCAGGTTACTATTCCTGATACGAGGTTGTAAGGTTCAATGAATGCTGCTTTTTGAAAAGTTTCCAGCATTCTGTTTCGTCAGACTGTATCAGAAACCTGGTGTCGTAACCTGTTACTGATTACTGTTTTAGCAACCTATTAAAAAAATCTGAACAGCCTTATACAAGCTTGATGATCCCAAGTTCACTTCACAACATCGAGAACCTTGATTCACACAAGGGCTTTGTGAATATATCAGCAAGCTACATGTCAGTGTGTACCTTTTCAAGTGCAATATCTTTCTTTTCCACATGATATCTTATAAAGTGATGTCTAACATCAATGTGCTTCGTTCTTGAATGGAAGACAGGATTATGAGTAATGGCAATAGCAATTGTATTGTCACACAGAATGAGAGTCTCTCTCTCCGTTATCCCATAATCTTTTAGTTGTTGTTGTATCCACAAAATCTGAGCACAACAGCTTCCTGCAGCTACATATTCAGCTTCCACGGTTGATGTTGCAATGAACGCCTATTTTCTGCAATACCACGAGACTAGCCTGTGTCCCTAGAATTGACAAGTATCGTTGGTACTTTTTCTGTTAATTTTGCATCCTGCAAAATCAAAATTTGAATAGCCTTTAAGGTTGAATCCACATTCTTTTGGATACCAGAGTCCAACATCTTGAGTGCCTTTTAAATACTTGATAATCCTTTTTACTACTAAAAGGTGTGACTCCTTTGGTGCTGTTTAAAATCGTGCACATACTCCAACTGCAAATACTATATATGGTTTGCTTGTTGTTAGATATAGCAAGGATCCAATAAGTCTTCTATATTTAGTGGTCTCCACATCCTTCCCATTTTCATCCTTATCCAAGCTAATAGATGTGGCCATCGGTATGCTTACTGCTGATCCTTTTTCCATTCCCAACCTTTTGATTAACTCTTTGGTGTACTTGACTTGACTTATGAAAGTCCCATGTTCTAGTTGTTGACTTGTAGACCAAGGAAGAAGCTTAGTTCTCCCATCATGCTCATCTCAAACTTACTTTGCATGAGGGATGAAAACTTGTCACACAAATTCTTGTTAGTGGATCCAAAGATTATGTCATCTACATAGATCTGAACAAACAATATACTGTCTCCTTCCAGTATTCTGAAGAGAGTCTTGTCTATTGTCCCTTTCTGAAATCCATTCTGTAGAAGATATAGAGACAGTGTATCATACCATGCCTCTAGGAACTTGTTTTAGTCCATACAGAGCTTTCTCTAATCTAAATACTTTTTCTTCTACCTGTCCTTCAAAACCTGGTGGCTGTTCCACATATATTTCTTCTGAAAGAAGTCCATTTATAAATGCGCTCTTTACATCCATCTGATAAACTTTGAAATCATTGTAAGCAGCGTAGGTCAGAAATATCCTTATTGCTTCAAGTCTAGCAACTGGGGCAAAAGTCTCATCAAAATCTATGCATTCTTCCTGACAATATCCTTTTGCTACTAATCTTGCCTTATTTCTGATCACTACACCAGATTCATCTAACTTGTTTTTTAACACCCACTTTGTTCCAATAACTCCTTGATGATCAGGCCTTGGAACCAATCTCCATATATGGTTCCTTTCAAATCCATTTAGCTCTTCCTGCATGGCCTGAATCCAGTTACTATCTTTAAGAGCTTTATCTACACTCTTAGGCTCTTCCTGTGATATGAAGCATGTGAACAGTGATTCTTGAGTTCTTGCTCTTCTTGTTCTTACTCCCTCATTGATATTACCGATTACAAGATCTCTTGGATGATCTTTTAACCAAGTTCTATCGGGCTCAAAGAAGTAAGTATGTTGTTGGACAGTAACCTGTTGATCACCAACTTCTTGTATGTGGTTATTATTGGTCTGCTGAGTTCTCTCTACTTGTTGTTCAGCATCTTGTGTTGCTACTTCCTTATGACTAGTATTTTGTGAACAACTTGTAGTACCCATTTCTACTGGGACTGGGACTCCATCTATGTATCTTACTGTTTGATCCTTGATCTTGATTTTGGATACATCATCTCTTAATTTTTTCAGCTCAGTAGTATCACAGTGTGGTTCATCAAATACCACATGCATTGATTCTTCCACAATCAGACTTTTCTTGTTGAATATCCTAAAGGCCTTGCTTACTGAAGAGTATCCTAAGAATACTCCTTCATCCGATTTTCCATCAAAGGTCTTCAAGTGCTCCTTTCCATTATTTAATATGTAACACCTACATCCAAAGATATGTAAGTGTAAAATACTAGGTGTTACTCCATACCATACCTCAAAAGGAGTCTTGTCATGGTCTTTGTTAATCAGGCATCTGTTCTGAGTGTAGCATGCTATGCTGGTTGCTTATGCCCAAAATCTCTTAGGGACCCCAGCATCAGCAATCATAGTCCTTGCAGCTTCCTTCAGGGTTCTGTTTCTTCTTTCTGCAACTCCATTCTGTTGAGGAGTTCTTGTTGCAGAATATTCATGATTGATCTCATTTTCTAAGCAATACTTTTCTATAAATTTGTTGGTGAACTTAGTTCCTCTGTCTGATCTTATCTAACAATGTTCAGATTCTTCTCATTCTGTATTCTATTCATAAATTCTGGAAGCCTATATTGAGTTTCTGACTTCTTGGACAGAAAGATAGTCCAAGTGAATCTAGAATAATCATTCACAATAACTAGGGAATACTTCTTCCCACTTACACTAACAGGTTCCACTGGTCCAAACAGATCCAAATGCAGGAGATCTAATATCTTGTGTGATGATCTTTGGACCTTATCCTTGAATGAGCTTTTTACTTGTTTTCCTTTTTGACAGGCTCCACATACACTTTCTTTTTTATACGCAACATCTGGTAGACCTCTTACTAGATTCTTTCTTCCCAGCTTATTGATTGTTTTGAAATTCAAATGGCTCATCCTTTTGTGTCATAGCCAGCTCAGCTTTGGAGAACTTTTTGTGATGAAACATGTTGGCTGCCGTGTTGAAGTCCAGTCAGTAAGATAGATGTTACCTCTCCCGGTGCCAGTAAGTTTAACCTCATTTGTCTTGTTGTCTCTGATCAGACATTTGTTGAGGTTGAACTCCATTGAATATCCTTTGTCACAAAATTGACTGATACTCAGGAGATTATATTTCAGTCCTTTGACATATGATACGTCACTAATGCTTACGTCACCTCAGATCAAATTTCCTGTACCTTTGGTGCTTCCTTTGGAGTCATCTCCGAAGATTACCTTAGGACCTTTACGTGGTTGGAAATCTCTTAATCCAGCCTTGTTGCCAGTCATATGTCTGGAGCAGCCACTATCTATATACCATACATCACTGCTGCTCTCTAGCAACTGTTCCTATAAGCAAATCAGGCAGATTTAGGTACCCATACAAGTACGGGTCTTGGGGGATTAGTCTTCTTTGGGATCCACACTTGCTTGATGATAATTGGTTTACCATAAGCTTTGGTGGTTCTCTTTCTGTTAGTACCCTTAGCAGGATACTGTTTATGATAGGTACATACTGGATATCTCCAGGTTTCGTGCATCCTGTTCGAGGAGTGTGCTCTCTTATACATATCCTGAGTATAGACTCTCTGACATATAGGCATGTAGGCCTTGGTATAAAAAGGGATAGAGTTTTTGCTATTTTCTGGAAGTTTGCTGTTTTCTTCTGTTGTTAACAGTACGCTGTTTTTGCTGTTTCTTTACTGTTTGATCAGTCTTACTGTTATCTTCCTTCAGCAGGGGTTTCTTACCCTTATCCAGAGTACTAGTTTTGTTCATACTTCCATTGTTTGGAAGGAGTTCATGAGTTCCTGATTATATGAGACTCTTGATTGAACAAATTTTCCATCATTGGATGTGTTGGAAGATTTCTGAAAAGTGCTAGCACAGTATCCTAAACCATTTCCTGTAAAGGTATTTTGGGTCTCTTGGATACATTGTTGTGCTCTACTTGCTGACTTGCTAAACACATTGATTGTGTTTTGCAATTCAGCTTTCTCAGCTTCTAGCTTAGTGACCAGCATTTTGAACTTAGAGACCTCAGTTCTAAGATTATTGCATTTTATGCCGTAGTATTCCAGGTCAGCAACCTGTTCATTCAACACAGTTTGCTCACTTCTGAGCTGATGGTTTTCCTCTTTTAGTTCTTCATGAGCTGAATTTATTTGCTCAAAGTCACTCATGATCTGTCTAAATGACTGGATCATGTTTAGCTTTTCAGAATTTGAAATATCAAAGGATTGTGAAGTTACCTCGTCTTCTTCATTATCTTCACAATCGTTGACCATTAAGCAAAGTAGTGCTTCTTCATCGGAGGTAGAGCTGTCAGAATCACTCTTAGATGAGTAGTCATCCTTGTTTTCTTCCTTGGAGCTGCTTGCTGCTTTTAAGGCTTCTGCTTCACTAAGGAGGGCTCTGATTTTCTGCTCATCATCTCTACTCCTCTCTCTCCTCTGTAGTCTTTCATTTTCTGGGTACTTATGTACTTGAGGATGTGGACAGTTTCTGGCAAAGTGGCCAGGTTTCCTACAGTTGTAGCATAAGTCAGACGAATCTGAGTTTGCTTTCTGTTGTGGCCTTATCTGGGAGCTCCTTTTTGAGTTGTGAGCTTTTTTTCTGAAGTCGTTTCCTTTGTTATTAGTTTTCAGAAATCTTTTGAACTTCTTCAATAAGAGTGTCATTTATTCCTCAGTATCTTCAGCATATGCTTCTTTCTGCTTGCTCTTCAGTTTGCTACTACTTGAGGTGGCAGGATCTTGTTGCCTAGCAGTGAGTGCTGTCACTTTGGAGTTTGATCCTTCAGCCTCTTTCTTTCTCCTTTAAATATCAAACTTGAAAGCTTTGAGGTCTGAGAATAGATCAAAAGTACTCATCGCATTGAGATCCAGAGAGACTCTCATTGCGGTTTTCTTGTTGTGTCATTCCAACGGTAAAGCTCTTAAAACCTTCAGATTTTTCTCATTTTGCTTGTAGCTTTTTCCTAATGATTCTAGCTGTAGCATAATAGAATAATTAAATATTAAACCCTTAAATTGAAATATTTTATGTGCATTAATTTCTGATTGTTTAATTAATTATGTGCGCTTCAGATACGTATTTAAACGCCGGTTTTAGATGGGTATATTTTTCTAGACATGGAACCTAGGATATTATTTCACCATGAGCTTTGTAACAGAAAAAAGAAAAGATAGGAATAAACTAGGGGTTAATTGGAGACCCGTAGCTCAAATGGTGAAGAAAAAAGCCAAACACGAAGGTTAGGTAAAATGAGAGGGTAAAATCCTGATGAACGGTAAAATGGAAAAATAATATTTTAATGAATGGTAATTAAAATTTACTTGGTAAATAGTAACTTTGAAAAACTATAAATAGAGGCTCAGTCAATTAAAAATTTTCATTTCGGCCGACGAAAACGAAAACGACGCGAACAAGTAAGTTTTTCTCTCTTCTCTCTTTCTTTAAGTTTAGTCGTCAGAGCGCCGCCGTCACCATCGCCGGAGCCGCCGCCACCATCGGAGCTATGATGGTGGTGGTGTGCCGGGTGTCGGGTGTGCGATAGTGGGTGAGCGTCGGTGCCGGTGTGTGTCGAGGACGGAACGTGCACGTCGGGTGGGCGCCGGGGGCCGGGTGTGCGGGAGGGCGGGGCGCCGAGGGCCGGATGCGTGCGCGGGCGCCGGGAGACGTGGCTATCGAGAAAACTCGGCAGCTGCCGGGTGATGCGCGAGCCGTCAGGTTTTTTCACCCGACACCGGGTGCTCGCGTGCCCCGGCGCACGCAACGCCGTATTTTCGATCCGAACCCCGTCTTTTTCACCGTACATCAACATCGAGCCATTTTTTACGAGATGTCGTTGACCGAGGGTCGTGGGCCCGGTCAAAGTCAACCCTTTGACCAAAAATTACCAAAATACCCCTAAACTTAAATTGCTCCGTTTGAGCTTGTTTTAACTTCGATCGAGCTCATTCTTTTTCCGTCATGACCCAAATATCATTTCCTATCTTCTCAATCACTTGGACATATCTGCCCCTCTCGTTTCTTGAACTCCAATCTTTAGATCTCTCGATCCGCCGCATAGTTAACGATCGTACTTTCGTCGGAAACGTTTATAGCTTTAATTATACATATTAAGGATCTAAGATGTATCGTAACATTGTGTAGGCTACTTGTTGGATTGAGCTTTGAATTATCCGAACTTTGGTATTCGCTACTCGAGCTCTGAGCTATCGGATCTTTGGTCCTTGCTACTCACGTGGTAACCACCGAACAAGGTGGGGGTAATTTTTAACTCTTAATGTGTTTACAATTTTCCTTATTGTGAAGCATGAATGGGGAATACTAAATGTTGTGAATATACGTGTTGTGCCATACTATATACTGTGAAAGAACTTCGGTTCACATTGCATGTTCGGAGAGTCCAATGGACTGTAAAAAACCCTCTCCCTCATTTCTACTACTCTGTTGAGGTTTGGTGGTCCTCTTGAAATGCACCAGCGGTATTGAGACCGTTTTATAGGGTAAGACGGGCTATTCCTGCACCATCCTTCTTACCATTTCTAATAGCTGTTATGCATTTTACATGCTGTGATTGAATGTTACTTTTCCTGTACGATATAACTGTTGAATGTTATAAGATGCGGACTTTATCTCCACGAGTGTATTCAACGCACTCACCCCCTTATTCTGTACTCACACTACAGGAGCTGATGAGCATGATGAACCCTAGATGGAGAGAGGTGGTGCTATCTTTGGACTTGTATATTTAGGTTGATGTCAAATAAAATTTTCCAAACAATGTTTTATTTAAATCACGTTTTATAATAATATTTGATATAAGTTTCGGATGTGAGATCCTGTTGGTTTATTCCGCTGCTTTGTTATGTTGAATTTATCGGTATTGAGACCGATTGTTATCGGTATTGAGACTGAATGTTGATATGTGAATGATTCACATCGTCCCTCACCTCTTTCTTCTGTCGTCTTTTATCTACTTCTTCTGTTGTCTCTTATTATTTCTTCTTCACGCCCAATGGAAAACTTTGATAATTTATGAAAAGAAAATGGGGCGTGACACTAGCTCACTGATGATAGCTGTAAATCTTAGCTCAAGTTCTTCAAGAGTTTCTCCTGGCTTCATGGTGAATTGCTCGTATAGCTGTGTAGCCTTTGAAATCCTGTTATCTTTAGCTAGTTCGTTGCCTTCGGAGATTACCACTAGCTTTTCCCCAATTTCTTTTGATGTCTTGCAGCTTTTTACTTTGCTGAAAGTATCTTTATCCATTGTAAGAAATAGGGCATTTTTTGCCACATTGTCAAGGTTGGCTTTTTTCATTTCTTCAGAAGTGTATTCATATCTTTCCTTGATAATGTATTCCTGAGGTTGAGGGACTCTTCTGTGGGCAGGTCCAGACTCTCGTGGTTCGACTCTTGGTGGTGCTTCACTACCGTCGTCAATGATCGTTGCACCTTCCACTTCTCCACTTGCTGTTGCTGCAGCTTATTCGGTTCGTCTTTGTTACCGAAGTTGTGCTACATAATTAGGATTAAATTTGTAGGTCACCGGTGGTCCTTCAATTATGACATAATCGTGCATGGCCGAAAGATGAGCTTCCATTTGTATCCTCCAATCATCATACTCATCTATGGAAAACATATATAGCTTGTGGTGTGAGAAATCCATGCTTATGCTAAATTTATGATTTTGGTCTCAAGAAAAAAAAATGGTTTATGTAAATGCAAAACGAGTGGATCTGGGTAGGTAGCCAGAAAAGTTGGCTGTTAACCTAACTTTCTCTAATACCACTTGTTGGGTCCCAAGTGATGGTCAGAGGTTTAGAGGGGGGTGAATGAACCTCTATCGATTTTCACAAAATCTTTTCAAAAATCTTTTTAAGAATAGGTTTCTGATTCCAAAGAGAAACAGCAACCCGACTCGAGTCAGTAACCTGGCACAATGCTGATCAGGTTCCTGTCTCGAATCACAGTACGTAGCGGATTAAACTAAGATAGAGTTTCCTATTTTACAAACACGTTTTCTTTTCACAATATGATTTTAGCAAAGTATCTTTGACCAGTATGCTTATGATAGATGCAACAATATAGATATGCAATAAACACAACATGCAGTCAACATAAATAAACACTTATGGCTTATAGTGGTTCGAAGGTGGTGTAATCCTTCTACGTCCACTCTACTCCTTCACTGAGGAGGAACTTCGTTAGGTCAATTTGATTTACAAGTCTCCACTCTACAAACCTCTTCCGAACAGGCTATACCTACAGAATCCCAGATTCTTAGGTTACAACCCACACAGGGTATAAATCCCACACAAGGCCAATATCCTACACAAGACTATACACTTAGCAATGATATAATCCTATCAACTAAGTTACACCAAACACAACCTAGCGCACACAGCACAAGTGGTTAAAAGTATATAGATTTCTTCAACTGTGTTGTTGAAGTCAGTCTTGAACGTGTTAGCTCGAATGCTTGACTGGTAGACTGGCTTTGAAGGTTGAGTGACTGAACAAGAAGGCTTGATAGCTTAAGTGTGATAGTTTTTAGAAAGAATATGATCTTAGTTGTTCAGTAGTCTTCAAGGTCAGTTTTACCTTCTATTTATATATGTGGAAAGATGTCTGTTGAAGAGAAGGCATAGTTCCGTTGCAATTCAAATCGATCTTCAAATCTTCATAAATAATGCATCACCGGAGATCATAGTTTAGGGACATGGTCTACTCTGATTTGCATTAATGGTGACATGCTCTTTGTTGTAGTATTTTGTAGAGCCATTTTTCAGGTGGCGACACCTCATTGGCTCTTCACTTGCTTCTCTCTACTGGTAACTTCGACAGGTTTTAAACCTTGTATGGTTATCAATATAGACCTCATACTGGATTGAATTGGCTGTAGAGTCGCTTCTTGAATTTATGAAAATAGTATAGTCTTCCTGTTTTGTGCCAAGATTCTGATTCGGAACAGCTTCCTATTCCTGAATCCTACAATCAGCTTTCTGTCCTGCATCTCCTTTCTGTTCTGTTTTAGCTTACTGTTCCTGGAAATTCTCTTGGTTGTCATTTGCTGATTCAACTTTCTGATTATCCCCCTAGAGCCCTAGAGCCCCCGACTCTCTTCCAATGATGGAGCAGACATATCAGGAACTCTCCAACTGAGTCCTCCGTCATCATGCGACACTCAAAAAAATGCTTCCTACCAGCGGTCGTGATTCATGGGTTCCCTCTCATGGACTTCCGTGCGGTCAAAAGGATCCTCACCATCTGTACTAACAAACTGGTGACTACCCAAGTATAAATCCCCCCTGTAATACATAACAATGAAAAGATAAACAAGAAGCAGATAAATATGATACAGATAAACATTCTTTTTAATTAAACTTCATAATCTATGAAAGAAGCGTGTAGGGAGAAATGCTTATCCATTTATTTTAAAAGTTTTCTCGTTAAAATATGTTTGAAAAGAAAAACGAGCATGTGCATGGCCCTATAAAGGGTAGGATCTTACTCTGATACCAAAACTGTCACGCCCCATTTTAAAAGCTTATAAATATCTGAGTTTAACATATTGACGTGCAACAGGAGAGAAAAGAACAAACATTTTGAAAGCATAGAGATAAATGAGTGATAATATGAATTGAAATAACATCCCTAATAGAATCTTTTATGGCGTTTTTAAAGTTGCTCTATTTTTGTAAATGAAAACATTGGAATAAAGCAAAAAAAGACGTTTAAAATCTAAGTAGCGGAAATTTATACAGGATCCATAAATAAAGTGTTTAGCTTTACAAAAATAGAGAAACAGACATTGTTTGGAAAATCTAATTATAGAGAGATTTAAAGCATTTTCCTAATACGACATCTATCTCTTTACGCCTTCTCATTTTCATTATTCCCTGTAGTGTGAATAAACATGGGGTAAGTGTTTGGAATACACTCATAGGGATATTTTCTATAATTAATGTTTATTAAGCAATAGAGATAAAGAAGCATTCATAATCACAACAGTTAAGCACATGACATAAACTCATGACACGTGGCTATAGATAGGTGCGGATTTTCCCCATCATATCCTATAAATGGTTTTTATCCCGTTAGCATATTTACGGACCATTGCTCCCTCTGTAGCATGATTTTGGACCTTAGTCCCTCCGTAGTATAGTTATGGATCTTAGTCTCTTTGTAGCATAGTTATGGACCTTAGTCAATTCGTAAAATATTTATGTTATTCATGCACATACATAAAATTCACAACATGGAAACACAACATGTAGGGTTAAGCATTTCATAACATTAAAGAATCATTTCATTAATTATAGGTTCGCGTAGCATAGAAATTAAGAAACATTTCGTTGCTCATGGGTTCACGTGGCATTCGTTCATTCAATTGGCATTCATAGTACTATCCATAGCTTAAGCATTCATTTAAAAACGGAAATTAAAGGGTTAAGATTAGAAACTACCCCCACCTTGTTTGGTAGTAACCTATGTGAAGCTCGATACTCTAGAATCTATACTCATTCTTTCATCTCGAACCCTACACATATAGAAGGAGGTTTAAAATTTTTCAGTTTCCACTTAGAAATCTCTCTCGAGAGAAGAAATGATAGAGGAAAGAAAGTGAAACGGGAGCTTTTGAAATCATAAAAGCATTGAAATGATCATGGAAGCTTAAAACTTGATCATCGGATTTGAATGGATCGATTTGGGCTTAAATCGAGGTAAAACGAGCTTAAATGGAGTTTTTAGAAGCATAAGGGCATTTTTGTAAATTTTGGAATGTTGACTTTGACCAAAGGGGTCATTTTGCAAATCAGAAAATGTTTTGGGTCTTTTTAATATATTAGAAAACCTTTGGGGTTAAAACATAATTTTCAGAAACTTTGAGAGCTTAAATGAGATTTTAGAAAGTTCAGGGGCTAAAACGTTAATATATTTAAAAATCTTAGGTTTGCACCCAAACCCCTCATCTCTTTCAAATTTACAACTCTAACCCAGTATCGCCCTATATCCCATCTCTACCGATAAATCCCACGGCCGGCGACCCCCACCCACAACGCACACACACGCCTGCACCGTTTCTCACGCCGATAACTCACACGCACACACACACAGCCTGTGCGTATAACATGCCCAACACATACACGTAGCTACACACGACAGTGAACACAACCACTCGAAGTGAGCCTGTGTAACCTTCACACAGGCTCACACAACACGTGACGGTAGAAAACACGACGCGGGGGAGGTGCAGCCGAGATATGAGAGAAAAGAGAGAACATGAGAGAAGAAGAAAGGAAGAGGGAGAACAGAGACGATCCGCATCTTTCACCGCCCGTTTCCAGTGAAGGCGGCGGTGGATTACTGATCCGAACCCGAATCTGGAACGGGCCTAATGAGAGCTTCAAAATGAGGTAAGATTCGAGTCGAAAGGAGGAGAAAAATGGGCAATGACGATGGTGGAGCGGCGGCGGTGGCACGGCGATTCGGTCGAAGGGCAGATGAGAGAGAGAGAGGAGAGACAAAAAGAGCTCACTTTCCAAAATGGTGTGCAAAAATCTTACCCTAGTGTGTTCTAAATCAATACTTATGTGTTCTCCTTTGAGCTCATGGGCCTCGAGATGGGGTTATCCATTTTAGATAACTTGGGCTTCGATATATAACATCGTTTAATTATTATAACTTATATCTCAATTATAAAAAAAAATATATTATTTCGTTCTGAAACGTACACAATAAAAACAAGTAATTAGGGGTTGAATTATTTAATTTTTTCAATTGTGCATAGGTTTGTCCTAGGTGTTACATCTTGTATATCTGAACTATCATGCAAGACATTGGAGGTGCTATCTCGAATTACTATCCACCCCTTCCAAAAGAAAGAGTGAAAAAAAGTTAGAGGCAACTTCTTCAGCTCAAGCATTGTTCTCAGATACCAAGATTCATACTGTTGAGGCATCTCCTACCTTGAACTGTAAGTTCATTTTAGGTGTGGCTCTTGTCTTAGTTATCAATAGCATTGTTCTTGGAAAAAGATATTAAGGTATATGAGTGTTAGATTTTATGCTTATACAGTGAGGGTTCTTGTTTTTCAATTTAATTATTAATTATTATTATTATTATTTTTTCTTTTCGGTTCATTTTTAAAATTAATTAGTTTTAATTGAAAGAAAGTGCATGGAAAGCTTTGTTGGTATTGAATTTTAGTTTGGGTTTTGGTTTTATAATTAGGGAATTGGTTTTCATTTGAATCCTGACATGTATCTATAGTTGGGAAAAACAACATGAAATGTGTGCACGTGAAAGTCATATTTGAGGGATGAATAATGTTTTTTAGAAAATTACAAGTACTAAAATATAATGATAAAAGGTTAAAGTGAAATAACAATTGTGTTTTATTTTTTTAGAATAAAGCTTATAATTACTCACTCGAATTATAAGTTTAGTCCTCTATTGGGAAAAATTACCATCTTTCTAATACACAAAAAACATAAGTGATGTTTGGATTTATGTTATATAAGATTGGGGAAATTCAACTTTGAAATCCTGGATTTTTAAAATAAATGTGAATAATTAAAATCTGTGTTTGTTTAGAGATTTTGTAGGGTAAGATTAATACTGTAGATGTGAAATCAATGCTGGAAAAAGTGTTATTATATAATATTATATTGTTAGTTGATGTAATAGTAATGATTAAATGATTGTAATAGTAGAAATTGTAGCACCTAGGACAAAAAGGACGCATAATTGATTAATTAAATAATTAAACCCTTAATCGATTTATTTTATTTTATGTGTTAACCCTTGATTGTTTAAATTTAATTATATGCGTTCTAGAAAAATGATAAATACATGTTTAATTAAATGGAAGTATAATTTAATCGAGAAACATAGATGATAATTTTATCATAGGATGCGTAATTGAAAAACGAGAAGATAGAAATGAATTTGAGGTCAATCGGAGACTCGTATCTCAAATGATGAAGAAAACAATGAAAACGAAGAATATGTCGTATACAAAGGATCGAAATTTACAAGATATTTAGATGAATAGTAAATCAAGATATTTTTTGGTGAATGGTAACCCAAGATTTTTCGATGAATAGTAATTTTTTCGAAAGCCTATATATATTGCGATATCAAATCGTAAATAGTTATTTTTTTAATGAGGCAAAAGTCGAGAAAAAAGTAAGTATCTCTCTCTCCTCTCTCTTCGCTCTCCTCTTTTCTGGTCACCGTCGGCGCCACTGGTGCCGGAAAATCATTTTTCTCAATTTCAGTCGATTTTCATACAGTATGTAGCCCTCACCGAGACGATTCTAGAACAGGTCTTGGATTTCCATTCCGACGTCTCGATCACCGGAAAACGGCCGGTTAATCGTCGGAAAACCCTAATCCTTGTTTTTCCACCCTTTCTCTCCTCTGTTCTCTCTCTCTCTCTCTCACTCTCTTCTCCTTCGCCGGAACGGGGGCTGACCTTCCCGGGGTGTTAGGCTGTTGGTTAAGGGTGGTGGCAACGCCGTGGGCGGCGGCGCCAGAGCTGGAAATGGGCTGGAAAAGTGGTGGTTGCATGGTGTTGTGTGTATGCATGTGTGTGTATAGTGTTCTATGTGTGTATGTGGTGTTGTTGGGGGCTGTGTTGGGTGGTGTATGTAGCACCCCGGATCAAAATGAGTATAATTGAATAATTAAATATTTGAACCCCGACTTAATAATTATGTGCGTATGTTTTGACTGTTTAATTTAGTACATGTATTTCAGATACTTGGCTAATGCCGGTTTTAGTTTTAGAGGGGTATATTTTTCATGACATGGAACCTAGAATATGATTTTACCAAGAGATTCGTATCGGAAATACGAGAAAACAGAAACAAACTAGAGGTTAATCGGAGACCCGTAGTTCAATTAACGAAGGAAAGGGTAAAATTTTGATAAAAGGTAAAAATAAAAATAATATTTTAATGAAAGGTAAATTGAGATATTTTTGGTAAATAGTAATTTTTCAACGGTAAAAAGGTAAATTCCAAAATCTATAAATAGGGGCTCATAATTTTCAAAACTTATACGTTTTCAAAGCCGACGACCCGAGCGACGCTCGCGACGCGAACACGTAAGTTCTCTTTTTTTTTTTTCCTTTACGTTTTTAATTTCCGCCGTCGCCGGAGCGCCGTTGCCGAAGCCGCCGCCGCCGGCCAGCAGTGGTGCTGGTGGTGGTGTGCCGGGCGTCGGGTGCGCGTCGGGTCGGGCGTCGGGTGCGCGCCGGGCGCGTGTCGGGTTGTGCGCCGGGTTGTACGTCGGGTCGGGCGTCGGGTGCGCACCGGGTTGTGCGTCGTGCCGGGTGCCGGGTTGTGCGTCGGGTGCGTGCCGGGTATGCGCCGGGTGCCGGGTGTGCGTCGGGTGCGTGCCGGGTGCCGGGTGCGCGCGGGTGCGAGCGCCGGGGGTCCAGCGTGCGCGGTCGACGGGGACCGGGCGGCTGAGGAAACTCGGCAGCTGCCAGGTGATGCGCGAGCCGTCGGGATCGCTTTCACCCGACGCCGGGTGCTCGCGAGCCCCGGAGCACGTAATGCCGTATTTTCGATCCGTCGTATCATTAACAAACGTTTTTCCGCCGGAACCCTTTACAGCTTTAATTATATTGTATTTAAAATTTAAGAAAAACACCGTAAATGTGTAGGCTACTTGTTGGACTAGTCTTGGAAGTTTTAGGTTGTTGGATGTACTGTTATATCTACTCACGCGGTAACCACTATACGAGGTGGGGGTAATTTCTAACTCTGTATCTGTTTACAGCTTTCCCTATTTATGAAGTATGATTGGGAATCTAAGTGCTGTGTTTATACTTGTTGTGCCATATTATATCTGTGAAAGGACCGAGGTCCTCCGATCATGCATTTTGTTCGTCTCCTGCTATTTTCTACTACTCTGTGGAGGTGTCGTGAGCCTCTTTAAATGCACTAACGGTGAGATACCGTTATATAGGGTAAGACGGGGGAATCCCGCACCTATTCGTCCCTTGCCATTTCTAATATCTGCTTTGCATATATCTGTGTTGTGACAACGTGAATGTAAGTTAGCTTTTCGGTATTTAATTTCTGTTTGGAGTCTTATGAGGTGGATGTTATCTCCACTGAGTGTATTCAACGCACTCACCCCTTAATCTTTACTCACACTACAGGAGATGAGGAAGCTGGTGAACCCTAGATGGAGGGAGATAGTGCTAGCTGTTGGTTTTTTTTCTGATAAATGGTTTAGTTAAAACATTTCCAAACATGTTTTCAAACAGTTTATGATCTGTATATATTTTTGGGTACTTGTGAGGATGGGAGATCCTGAAGTTTAGCTTCCGCTGTATATGATGTATATTATCGGTGTGAGACCGAATGTTATCGGCCGAGGCCGAAGGTTGTTGTGAGATGGTTTATTATCGTCTCTTATCTCTTTCTTCTGTTGTCTCTTGCTTAACTCTTTCTGTATGTGTTATGCGTCCCTTGCTTTTCTATCTTCACGCCTGGGTAAAACTCTGATATTTTTAACGAAAGATTTTGGGGCGTGACAGTGTAGGTTGTTGCTGGCGATGGGAGGTCGCCGGCCAGGGTCTGGTGGTGTCGTCGGTGACTGGAAGTCACCGGCCGGAGCTACGTAGAGAAGGGAGTGTGTGTGTGTTTGGTTGGGTTGTTTGGGAGTACAGTTCACGGCCGCTGGAGTTGGTGGTGGCCGGAGCAGGTGGTGGCCAGCGCTGGTGGCGTCGGCGGGTCGGGTGGGGGCGGCGCCGCCGCTGTTGGAGGCTGCTGGAAGTTGGCTGGAAAGCTGCTGCGCTGGGGCGCGGGAGTTCGCGCGTCTGGACGATGGCGCACGGGTGACGGGAGCCGCGCGCGCGGGGAGCGGATGACGGGTAGGCACGCTCGAGCGAGTCACGGGTGCACTACGCGTGCGGCCCGCGCGGCGCTGTGTTTGTGGTATGAGTTATATTTTTTCCATCGTATGTTTTCGTCGAGTTGCCGACGACGAGATGTCGTCGGCCGGGAGTCGGGGGTCCCGGTAAAAGTCAACCCTTTTACCAAAATTACCAAAACGCCCCTATATCTTAAAACGCTCCGTTTGAGCTCGTTTCTTATCCGTTTTAGCTCATTCTTGTTCCTATGGAACCCTTATCGAACCCTCTTTGACCTCATGGTCTTGAAAGCTTCTTTCAACCCTATTTCTCTATCATTTCCTCTTGAGAGAGTTTATGTATTCTATTACACTTATTTAATGTAATACGAATCTAAGGAAACTCTTTACATGTGTAGACTCTCAACCGGAACAAATATCTCGATAATTTAAGATCTTGACAACTCACATGGTAATCACCGAACAAGGTGGGGGTAACTTCTAATCTCTATGTATTTATTGTTTTCCCTATTTGATATATGAATTGTTGAATCTTATATGCCGTGATTATATACTATGAATACTGTGTTCATATTTTTATGTTGTGAAAGGGTTGGGTGGTCAGTAAATACACCGATAGCTAGAGATGGATTGGGTGGTCCATAAATACACCGATAACTAGGGATGGACTGGGTGGTCCGTAAATACACTGATAGTCAAGAAATGATTGGGTGGTCCGTAAATACACCGATAGCTAGGGATGGACTGGGTGGTCCGTAAATACACCGATAGTCAGGGAATGATTGGGTGGTCCGTAAATACACCGATAGCTAGGGATGGACCGGGTGGTCTGTAAATACACCAATAGCTAGAGATGGGTTGGGTCGTCTAAGGAAACGTTTTACGTGTTGTGCCATATATGTGATGTGTTTAATTGCCAAACTTATATATGGTTGATTTGTGTAATTGCTTAATAATTGTTCGAACATGGAAATTATCCCCACAAGTGTATTCCACGCACTCACCCCTATTTGTACTCACACTACAGGAAATTACGAGAGTCAAGATGCGTAGAGAGGATGGTGCCATATCAAGTCTTCTCTTTTTACTTTTCAAAACTTGATGTCCAAACGTTATTTTAATATTTCACGTTTGTAAAGTTATAACGTATCTTTATTTTGATGGATTCTGATGATTTTTCCACTGTTTGCTTTTCAAATGTTTTCTCCCAGCTAGATGCCGATGATTTGTATATGTAAAAATCGTATGTTATCTATTTCCAAAGGTTTCTATTTTATATCATGTACGTCTCTTTTCCTTTCTTTCTTCACGCCCAAAAGGAAACTCTGATATTATAAAGTACGAAAAATGGGGCGTGACAGAAATTTAGGTGTGTATTGAAATTTGTGTATTAATAGGTTATAGTATAGGGTTAATGATTGAGTTTGTATTTAAATAAAGTAGGATTTTGGTAGATTATATAATCTTATTCTAACCTCAAAACAAATGGGGGCTTTGAATGTATCCAAATCCCAAATTCTGACTAGAAAATACTAATCCAAACATAGTTGATTTGAAGGATTTCTTATTTCTGAATTTAAAAAATTGGATGTATATTGATTTTCGTACAAATTGATATTATTCAAATTGTAATCTAATTAACATCTAAAATAATTAGGATTTTAATTAAATTAGATATGGAGAGTGTTCTTTAATTAGGATTTTAATCAAATTATATGAAGAATTGTGATTTGTATGAACTTTAAGAAAGGAATTGTGATTTGTATGGATTTTAAGAAGATCACTATATTATATTTAAAGAAACAAATAAGATTTTGAAAGCACAAGAATAGAATTTCTAATAATAACATACTTTAATAAAAATATTAAATTTATAGTATATATTTTTTAAATATGCTTATAATATATCATTGAGAAGCTCTTTAAATATATATTTATATAAGACTAATTTTAGTTTAAGATTCAAAATGTTCAAAATTATAAATGAAAAATAATGAAAACATGTATTTTTTTGAAGAAGAGTTTAAAATGTAAAAGACTCTTGCTTTTTATAATCAAATAGAAAAATAAAATAAATATTAAATTACGTTACTATACCTAATAAAGAGTTTTCTTTAATTAGAATTCTAATTTAATTTGATTTGATTTAATTATATATGAGGATTAAAATAGATATATATATATATATATATATTATGAAAAATGGATGAAACATTCATACTTATATAGTGTTGTTATGTTATATGTTATATATATATGCACACATACATACATATTGAGAGAAAAGGATGCAAAACTCCCCCGAAAAGAGTTTTTATGAGAAACAAGGACTAGACAATTGGAAGACAACCAAGTTACAAATTGTGAAACGACGAATAAAGTTGTACACTTTATTGTAGCCCAATAAATAAAACCTAAATAGGCTGCTTCTCCTAGGCTATAGCGTTGCCAAAATTGGAACACACTATGTAAGTAAGATAGCACTAGACAGCCTCAACCATAGCACATTAGGTATATTACGCTTAATTACATAAGTACATAATCTTTGAGCAGATCTCTTTGAGCAATAGTTGATTGTATATCCAACTCTTTCAGCTCTTTGAGGAAGTGTCTCTGCAGAATCCGCTTTAATTCTGGGCATAACATTAATACAAAATAGAAAATACACACGTACGTACATATAATTTACGGCTTATTTATCTCCAAAGAGGTAGCCTAGAGATGAGTCTCCACCTGGTGCAGATTTAACCTTAGTCGATGGACGGCCCTGTTATATAAGTAAATAGTTCAATATTTTTGATAAAAGTAGTACCATAGAAATAAAAGTTAATGAGGATGTAGTTACGGTATTGGGAGCATGGACGGTGTGATAGTTGTTGGATGAAGTCTGGGGTGGTTGGTTTTGATCAGCCAAATAATCAATACCGTAAGGTGGCATATAAGCTGCTGCAGGCATAGGCGGAAATGGTGGTGGCGCCTCCTTTTTCTGCTTACTATCACTACCAAAGAGATACCCCAACGAACTCTGCCCACCTCCTGCGCTTTCACCTCTTTTCATTTTTTTTTTTTGTCTCTAACACAAAGAGAGAGCAAATTTATGTATCTTGGAAGAAATGGGGAGAGGCTATTGAGGTGTATATATAGGGTTAATTGCATTGAACCCCCTTGTGGTTTCGAAAATTGGCTCGAAATCCCCTCCTGGTTAAGAAAATGCACGAGATCCCTTTATGGTTAACTAAATAAAAAATACGCCCCCCTTTCTTTGAAAATGAGTTGACGTTGTTACTTTTTTCCTGTTATATATGTCCTTCGGATATATAAGAGTTTTTTTCCTTTACTCTTTACAAAAAGAATATTTCAAAGAATGAAAAAATATATTAGTTTACAATTTTTAATTGAAAATCATTGAAAAAAAATAGGAAATCCCCACAAGAAGATCTCTTGGCAAATACACAAATGAAGCGAATTCTTTTAGATCTTCAGGAAATTTTCTTTGTTGATTTATACAAACGGAAGTTTGGGTTGAATGAGTCTAGCTTGCATGTTAGTAATATTTCATTGTCGGTTTCACGCAGTCGTCGCCGTCATTTGCACCGGCACCATCATTTTTCCAAATTCTCATTCTAAATTTTCAGATTCGGCCATCGTGTTTCCAAATTTTCGTTCCAGATTTTTCAGATTTGAAAGTTTAGTTCATGTATTAATTATGGGTAATGATTGTCCTTAATTTTACATATTAGAGTATGATTTATTTGCAACATAAAATATCCACAAAATAAATAATATGAATATATACTAAAATAAGGGCAATAAAGTCATTTAACAAAAAAAATAGTTAAAAAATCATTCCACAACGCAATAAGGCGCGTGTTATTCACATCAGTCATCATTAACAGAGTTGGGGGATTCATGCATTATTTAATTAACCACAAGGAGATCTTGAGCATTTTTTCAATAACAAAGGGGTTTCGTGTCGATTTTCTAAACCACGAAGGGATTTCGTTCAATTTTCCCTATATACTAGTAAAAAACAAGTGCGTTGCACGTCGAGAGATCAATTTTTTTATTTTTTAGTTGATTTTGTAGTTGTTTTTTCCTTCATTTATTGATCTTTAATATTTTATTGTATTGTATTTAAATTATTTAATATGTGATTATTTTAAGCTTTAAAAAAATTATTAGTGGAATTTTAACAACAATAATATATTAAGAAAAATATCCATAAATTATGGAAATTATAAATAGTTAGGTATAAGTGTAATCCAAATATACCAAAAATATGGGTTTGTGAGTCGTTAAAAAATGGAAGCATTAGTGTAAAAAATTGTAGTTCCTCTGGTCCTAAGAAATTAAAATCTAGAAATAAAAAAAACCAAAATAATAATAAGTTTCGAAATTCTAAAACAAAATATTATATTTTCTAATTGGTCTCCTAACTATATCTTTTCTTGCTTGATCTTCTTCTCTATCTTAGTCTTCTTTTTTCGTGGTTAGCGTAATAATTCTTTGATTGTATTGTCCTCCTCATCGTTGGAGATGTTGATGTATTCCTTGTTTTTTCTTTGTAATTCTTCTTTTTTTCTTCGGTTCATCATCTGGTGTGTTGGCCACTGTTGCTATTGTGGTTGTATTGTTTATTTTCTCGTCTCTTATCTCCATGGGTTCCATCTTTTCTGTGGCTTCAGCTACTGCGCTCAATCTTCCACCATCCACTTTCATATTACAGTTTAGCGTGATTAGAACACTACAAGAAATTCGCTATTTAACAACGGTTTTTATCCGTTGTCTTTCTCAGATTTTGAGCGTTGTCGTATCCAGCGTTGCAAAAAAAATTTCACTAATAGATAATGCACTAAAAGCGTTGTCTTTTTTAAATATGTTGCGTTTCAGATACAACAACGTTGCACTAAAATACCGTTGCACGAAAGCGTTGTCTTTTTTTTAATAATTTTTTTAATTAAATGTTAAATAGGACGCTGACGTCATCATAATGCTGATGTCATCATGCAGACACGTCATCATGCCACGTCATCAACGAAAGCATTGTCTTTTTTTAAATAATTTTTTTAATTAAATGTTAAATATGACGTTGACGTCATCATAATGCTAACACGTCATCATGCTACGTTATCAAATTTTTTTAATTAAATGTTAAATAGGACGCTGACGTCATCATAATGCTGATGTCATCATGCAGACACGTCATCATGCCACGTCATCAACGATAGCATTGTCTTTTTTTAAATAATTTTTTTAATTAAATGTTAAATATGACGTTGACGTCATCATAATGCTAACACGTCATCATGCTACGTTATCAAAGTGCCGTCGTCATGACAAATATTGCGCGTTGTCTGGGATTCGAACCCGAGTGACAAGGTGGTACTCTAACCACTAGACCACTAGTGCTTTATGTAATAATATTCTACATGCATTTGCTTTATTTCAATTTTTAATATTTTTCAATTTTCTAGTGTCACATATTTTTTATTAATTTTTATTATTTGTATTTTTAATATATTTTACAAGGTTAAAAAAAAAAAATATATATATATATATAATTGGAAGATTAATGACTAATTAATATGTTTAGTAATGTTTAATCTAATTTCATTTTAAGACAATTATAAAATATACTAGTGCATATATTTAATATATTTTATAAAAATACTATTTTTTTTAAATTATGAGTTTGTTCATATAAGATAATATTAATGCAAATAATATAAGATAACATCATAGAAAAATTAAAATTTTCAAATTTAATTTAATTAAAAAACAATTAATATTAACACAACACATAAAAAAAGCGTTGCTCAGTGGGTTGTCATTTTTTTTAAAAAAATCCACTAAAAGACAACCCATAAAGAGCATTGCATAAAAGGGTTGTCTTTTTTTTAAAAAATCCGCTGAAAGACAACCCTTTGAAAATAGTGTTGCACAAAAGCGTTGTCTTTTTTAAAAAAAATTCGCTATTTAACGACCCTATGAAAAAAGTGTTGTCTTTCCCATTATTTGTGTTGTCTTTCAGCGAATTTTTTGAACAAAGACAAGGCTTTTCGGAAAAAGGGTTGTAAATTTCAAAAAGACTACACAAATTCATAAAAAGGGTTGTCTTCGGGGGTTGTTGTTTCCTATTTTTCTTGTAGTGGAAAATGAATCTCACTTGTTCCTTGTAAGATTAACCGTCTGTGGTATTCAAATGGGTTTTGGTCCTGCATATATATATATATATATATATTTTTTTTTACATTTGTTGTTTTTAATTTTTGAAATCATTTTAAGTAAAAAAATGTTGATATCTTCTCAATGGACTTTCAATGGACTTTAAGTAGTCTTCTATTGAGCATTCGACATATATTGATGTCGTTTTACCAAACATTGTCATTGTTGCTTCAAGATGACCTTGTATCACTCTTAGTTTAACTACGTATTTGCAATCAATGAATTTATATATGTTAAGTAGCATGTCATTGCTCATTTTATTTTGTGATTTATTATTTTAACTTTTACATTGGTGTTGTTTGGACTGGGTGATTTTTGTATTTTTTGCAAATTTTATTTCCGTCATCTTTAGGTGCCGATGTTGTGCATTTTTTTCATGCATTGTACCATATTTTGTTTCGTTCTCCACCTTGTCCACAATTCCAATGAAATAATAATATGCATTCTGCATTGAGAATGAATCGTTTTATTACATGATGCAAAGTCAAATATAAAAAGTACTGAATGGTCTAAATATTTATTTATAATTTATAATGTACATGTATAGATGAAAAATAATGTATAATAAACTTCAGCAATCTGTAATTTCATGCTTCAGTGAGTAAAAAAGAAAAAAAAAGCTTCAGTAAGTACAATTCCAATTGAAATTCAGGATCAAAACACAATAGATGTTAGAAAAATCATATAACACACAATTCTATTTTAAAGCTATAATATTATTTTTTATATTTTAACCTCGTCAAATGGTTCAAAGACTTTTGTATATATATATATATATAATTTTTTTTGAGAATTTTAAACTGCGTGTGCCCAGTTTTTACTTCCAAATTCTACATTAAAGAAAAGGAATATATATATATATATATATATATATATATATATGAGCAATCTGTAATTGCATGCTTCAGTAAGTATACCCAACTAAAAGTTCGGAACAAATATAGACATTTGAAAATAAAGTGACATACCTTTGATAAAGAATCTTTTTTCATGATCAAATCTTCAAGAGTTACCTCTCTTTCTATTTTTATTTTTTGTGTCGTTCTTAATTTGCATACTTCGGGTAGATCATGAATGTTGCGTGAGTTATTGTTGGGATATTTTTGACTAGGTTTTGATGAGACAAATGTAATAATAGATGATCTTTTAGACTACCCATATTCCACGTTGTATAAGTGGGATTTATCTTGTCTATCTTATCTTTCCTTGAGATATTTCTAAGATGTAACACATAGCAGAAAGATAGGAAATATCGATGATAGTAGGATTCTTGACTTGAAGACTCGAATACTGACCTTCTTAGTAAAAAGTTAGTAAGTCAAAATTGGAGTTAGAATCAAGAAGTTAGATCAGCAAACGATGAATAGGAAGCTGATCAGGAACAGAAAGCTAAAGCAGAACAAAAAAGAGACGCAAGTCAGGAAGCTAACTGCAGGTTTCAGGAACAGGAAGCTGCTCTGAAACAGAATCTTGGCGCAAAACAGAAAGAAGCTACTATCCTCATAAAAGCAAGAAGTAAGTCTCTCTAGCCAATTCAATGCAGTACGAGGATTACACTGGTTAAGATACGAGGATTGGTTCCTGTCGAAGTTACCAGTAGAAAGAAGTGTGTGATGAGCCAATGAGGTGTTGCCACCTGGAAAGCGGCTCTGCAAAGTACTACAGCGAAAAGTATGGCGCCATTAATGCAAATTATAGTAGACCACTCCCCTAAACTCTGATCTCCAGCGACACATTAATTACGAAGATTTGAAGATCTATTTGAATTGCAACGAAACTATGCCTTCTCTTCAACAGGCATTATTCCACATCTATAAATAGAAGGTTGAACTGACCTTGAAGACTACTGAACAACTGAGCTCTCAATATCTCAAAAGATATCACGCTCAAAGCTACAAAACCTTCTCGTTCAGTCACTCAATCTTCGAAGCTAGTCTACTAATCAAGAATTCGTGCTAACAAAGCTGAAGACTGACTTCAACAACACAGTTGAAGAACCATATACTTTTAACCATTTGTGTTGTGTGCGCTAGGTTGTGTTTGGTGTAACTTAGTTAATAGGATTTTATCCTTGCTAAGTATATAGTCTTGTGTAGGCCATTTCTCTGTGTGGGAGTTTGTACCCTGTGTGGGTTGAGACCTAGGAATCTGGGATTCTGTAGGTATAGCTTGTTAGGAAGAGGTTTGTAAAGTCAAGACTTGTAAATCAAAATGTCCTAACGAAGTTCCTCCTCAGTAAAGGAGTAGAATGGACGTAGAAGGATTACCCCACCTTCGAACCACTATAAGCCATAAGTGTTTATATGCTTTGACTGTATGCTGCACTTTAATTACTGCATATCTATATCGTTGTATACATCATAAGCATCCTGAGAAAAGACTTTGCTAAAATCATATTGTGAAAAGAAAACGTGTTTGCAAAACAGAAACTCTATCGTTGTTTATTCCGCTGCATACTGTGATTCTGAGATAGGAACCTGATCAGCGTTGTGCCAGGTTACTGACTCGAGTCAGGTTGCTGTTTCTCTTTAGAATCAGGAACCTATTCATAAGAAACAGTTTTGAAAAGTTTAAAAATCGATAGAGGTTCATTCACCCCCTTTTGAACCTCTGACCACTTGGGACCAACAAGTGGATCAGAGCAAGTTGGGTTAACCGCCAACTTTTCTGGCTACTTACCCAGATCCACCCGTTTCTGTTGGTTAAAACCGTTTGTGTTTTCTAGACCAAAACACATAGTTTTTGCATAAGCATGGATTTCACACATCACATGCTACTTATGTTTTCCATAGATGAGTATGATGACTGGAGGATACGCATGAAAGGTCATTTGTCGGCCATGCACGATGAAATGTGGCACATCATAACTGAAGGACCACCAGTGATCTACAAAGTAAACCCTAATTATGTAGCACAACTTCGCGAACAAAGGTGAACTGAAGAAGCTGTAACAACAGCAAGTGGAGAAGTGGAAGACGCAACACTCATTGACAATTGTGTTGAAATATCTCCAAGAGTCGGCCCACGAGAAGCTGCACCAAGCCACAGAAGAGCTCCTCTACCACAAGAATACATTGTCAAAGAAAGATATGAATATACTCCTGGAGAAAGGAAAAGAGCCAACCTTGACAATGTGGCAAAAAATGCTCTATTTCTTACAATGGATAAAGGCACCTTCAGCAAAGTTAGGAGTTGCAAAACGGCAAAAAAAATATGGGAAAAACTAGAGTTAATCTGTGAAGGCAATGAGCTTGTGAAAAGATAACAGGATTTCGAAAGCTACACAACTGTACGAGCAGTTTACCATGAAACCTAGAGAAACCCTAGAAGAGCTCGACTTGAGATTCACAGCTATTATCAATAAGCTAGAATCACTTGGAAAAACCTACAAGGAAAACGAGAAAAACCTAAAGGTGTTGAGAGCTATACCATTGGAATGGCATAGCAAGGAAACCGCAATGAGAGTCTCTTTGGACCTCAATGCGATGAGCACCTTTGATCTGTTCTCAGACCTCAAAGCTTTCAAGTTCGACATTGAAAGAAGGAAAAAGGAAGCTGAAGGAGCAAACTCCAAAGTAGCAGCACTTACTGCTAGGTCACAGGATCCTGTCACCTGAAGCAACAGTAAGCTGAAGAGCAAGCAGAAAGAAGTACTTACTGAAGATGTTGAGGAAGATATGACACTTTTACTAAAGAAGTTTAAGAGGTTCCTGAAGACCAACCGTAAAGGAAATGACTACAGAAAGAAGACTCAGACATAAAAAATAAGTCCCAAGGATAGACCACAACATCAACCAAACACAGGTACTTCTGACTTGTGTTATAATTGCAGGAAACCTGGTCACTTCGCGAGAACCTACCCCCATCCTTAAGTACACAAATATACAAAGAGGATGAAAGGGTGCAGAGAAGGGAAAGAAGGAGAGATGATAAACAAAGACTCAGATCTCTTCTTAGTAAAGCTGAAGCTCTAAAGACAGCAAGTAGCTCCAAAGAAGAAGCCAAGGAAGATTGTTCATCTGAGAGCAATTCTGACAGCTCTACCTCCGATGAGGAAGCCCTTTTATGTCTAATGACCAAGGATTGTGAAGATTATGAAGATGACGAGGTAACATCACAATCCTTTGAGATTTCAAGTTCTGAAAAGCTTAACATGATCCAGTCTTTTAGACAGATCATGAGTGACTTTGAGCAGATAAATTCAGCTCATGAAGAACTGAAAGAGGAAAACCATCAGCTCAAAAGTGAGCAAATTGTGCTGAATGAACAGGTTGCTGACCTGGAGTACTACAACACAGAGTGCAACAATCTTAGAGCTGAGGTCTCTAAGTTCAAACTACTAGTCACTAAGCTAGAGATTGAGAAAGCTGGATTGCAAAACACAATTGATGTGTATAGCAAGTCGGCGAGTAAAGCACAGAAATGTATCCAAGAGACCCAAAATGCCTATACAGGAAATGGTCTAGGATACTATGCTAGCACATCTCAGGGGAACTCAGCCTATATACTACTTACTATATTGAAACAGGATACTAATCTTCACATTCAGGATAATTCATATTTAAAACAGGATGCTAGAACAGCAATCAGAAACAGGTTACTACAATAGGTTCTTGATACTAACTAACGAAACAGGATACTGGAGGTTGTCCAATAACATTGATTGAAATTCAGCATTCATTGAGCCTTACAACCTCGTATCAGGAATAGTAACCTGATTGATAATGATTACAAGAGACAGTTTTACAGTTGCATTTAATGCGAAAAACCACTTTTTAGTGAAGGCGAAAAAGACGCTATTTTAAATCTGACACGTCTTCAACAAATTACGGATTTGTCCTCTCATTGGTTAATCTCAACCATTACTCAAAATACGATTATTATGAGTGATTAATAGAGATCATTGATATTTTTGGAACTTGTATTCAAATTTTAAAACCGATCATATTCTTTTTCCCTCATCCCAAGTGATCATTGTAGTCTCTCGGCGCTCTGTAAAATTATTCTAACCCTTTGTAAACAAGTTCTTTTCTCTCAAGCAACTCACAGATCTACAATGACACAAGCAAGAACAACCAAGGTGGTAGAAGGAAGACTCGTAGACGCAAGGGTGCTACTTGGTAACAAATCACCCTATGATGACAAGGATCTCATTTCGGAAATTTGGAATCATTTCTGCAAAAGCAAACTTGATGGATTATTCATAAAAACCTACGAAGATATTCAGCCATATCGGTAGAAAAATTCTATGTCTTCATGGAACTTTCTGAAGATGAGGAGTAAATTGCCTTTAAGATGGAAGAAGATGATGAAAAAAATCTCACGTTGACAATCGCAGACATTACCAAGACCTTCAGCATATCTGATCAAGGAATAATATATGATGAACTGATGGAGTATGGATCAGAATATCTTGAAGAAAGCTGGAACCAGTTCTCTTTGGACTCAGTAAAGATGGAAGTCGCCACAAGCAATTTTCCCAAAAAGCATTTCAAACCAGAGTATGAATTTCTCCATGACATACTTGTTCACACCGTAGAAGGAAGGCGTGGTAGTTTTGATAAATGCACTAGTCTCAGACTACGAATGATGATTGCTATCATCAAGGAGACAATAGTTAATTGGGCACAAATCATTTTTCAAAGGATTTGGGAGGAGGCAATCAAACCTAAGGAAATGAGAGGGTTTGGATTTGTCATCTCCTCCATCCTGAGTTTTAAAAGGATTCCTCTGGAGAGAAGGGTACCTTATGCCCCTGGATGGTACCTTGGAGTGAATAAAGGTTACTCCAAAGCAAAGAAAGAGAAGAAGCAACCCAAGAAGAAGTCAACAGCCAAACCACAGGTTGCTGACACCTCCGACGATTCTTGTGATGATAATGATAAGCCAACAAGGAAGAAGATTGTGAAGAAATCTTCATTGAAGAAAAAGACAATCGGGATGAAAAGACTTGATGTCCCCACTACATCACTGACAATTAGTCCTACCAACGATGAAGACGATTCTGGCACATGTGATCAACCATCTGAACCGGTCACTAAGATGGATCTCGACATAAATGTAATTATGGAAGGAGATACTGAGCAGACAGCGAGTCAGGTTGCTGCTCCAGATCCCCAAGAGCATTCTGAAGGCGAACAGATTTCTGCCCCAGTAATCCAGATTCCTGAAGAATCTAATAAAGAGAATGCTGACACACAGGTTGACAAATATTCTACAGAACAGGTTTCTCGTCAGGGTGCTACTATTGAAGGTACTTAGAAACCTATGAAGAAGAGAGGAAGGCTAGTGAAAATAGCTGATAAACCGATCAAATGGAGGAAGTGGTTGGGCGAGAAAGCTGAACTAAGGGAGATTAACACCCTTAACAGGGTTGCACACTTTGTTGAATCCATCAGTGCCGAAGATACTGAAAGAGCCCTGATGGAAACTGCAAAGTCTATTTGGAGAAGATTTTATCATGCCTATGAAACTTGGAGATGGATGAGATTGGGCCCAGACTCTAAATTGATTGAGTGGACAGATTAGCTTGAGGTGGAAGAAATCATTATTCAATGGATAGAGAACTTCATATCAGAAGAAGATGACATATCCCAGGGACTTTTACCTTTTCTCAACGAAGCCTATCTTAATCAAACTGTTGAAAGAATGATTTCACTCATTCAAGAAAGGCAAGCTACCTTGAATGAATGTTGGCTGACCAAGGCTAGAATTGAGGAAGACAAGAGAGAGCAGTCAATGTTGGCTAGGGAAGACAACACGTTGATAAACCCCACTGCCAATATTGATAGGACCCCTACTGAACTGGAATTGGCAGAAACTCAATTAACTGGCCTCACTCCTGAGGAAGTCAATGAAAGAATGTTGCAACTAGGAATGGAAGCCAGCAGAACAAAATCAAAGAAGCCACCCACGATACTACAACAAGGAGAAGGAAGTTTAAAAGCTGCTGAAACTCACGAGTCACCCACCTATACAGGTATCACAGATCTTTCTCCTATAACTCATATGAATGCAATGGATGATGATATTCAATTACTTGACTACTCTGATTCCCCTATTTCTCATAATCAACTTGTTGAGGGGAAGCGTCACCAATCATCCATGGTGTGCTAAAGAAAATCGATGAGGAGTATGCCGAGGAAACACCTTTGGAGGAAGATGTAGAGGCGAAACTCCCTGTACTAGCTTCAGTTGCAGTACAGAAAGCGGATGAGATAGAAATAGAACAGGTTGTTGTTCAGAAACCTGATATTACACTTTCACTACTACATGACGCCGCTTCAAAGTTAGCAGAAATGAATCAGGATACTGTTACAATTGGAGGAGCAGTTGCTGACATTCCAATTGCTAAAGCAACTGTTGACATTGATCAGACATATAAAGATTGTCAGGTTGCTGATAAAGCAATTGAGGAGGTTGCTGAGGTAATCGAAACTCTTATCCCTCAGGAAACTGAGATTACTTTGGACGCAACAGGTGTTGTTGCTGAGGCTCCCAACACAGTAACCCGCATATTAGGACAGGTTATTGAGGAAGGCGCAGATGTTGCTCAAACAGTTGAAACGGAGAATGTAGAAGCAATGACAGAGAAAAATGACTTGCTTGCTCAAAGCAAGGAGACATTTATTGACGTTGATGCTCCAGCACCTGATGATGCTAATGACTCATCAAGCTTTAGTGATGAAGACCTAGCAGATTCCTCTTCTTACAGAGAACCTGGATAGATCAAAATGACTATAGAGGAAAGGATGAAATATGAAGTTGCCAAAGAAACTAGGGAGAAAAGGCAAGCTGAGGAAGAAGCGAAAGAGAAGGCTGATCAGACTCTGGTCTTATACACTTAAGAGGAATCGAGACGAGCTGATAGGGTTGAGACCCTTACTGATGAACAAGAAATATCTCTTCAAAGAGTACTGAATGCTGTTCATGGACTGATGAGGCCTATGGAAACATATCAGATGAACTTAGCCACAAGCTCTAGTATGCGAGAAAGAGCTCACTCAGAAACCTTGAGTGAATTACGGAATTGGATGCACTTCCTGGAAAGATTTAGAACAGAATGAATGAAGAACTTAACTCTCAACTCACTTCAAGAAGAAGATTTGAACGCGATCAGATAGCTACCTCTGATGCTCAGGGTAAAGTGCTGAAAGAACTGACTACATCAGTTGACGAAGTTAAGAGCAATCAGACAACACAGAATCTGATAAATGAAGAGATGAATGTCATAGCTCGCAGTACCAATGATAGGATTCTTAATTTGGAGCTGTTAGTGGGAGAAATGAGAGCCATCATGGAAAGAGTCTATCCTAGTGAGGCTGCTGTAGTTGCTAACCCTGATGACATTGTGTTTGATGCTGACAAAAAAGGGGAAGGAAAACAATTAGCTACTCTAAAAAGAAAGCAACTAGTCCTTACTAATGAACCAGATGATGAGATAGTGGAGGCTACCACAAAAGAGATAGATGATGATGAGGATGATGATGAACTGCCCTTGACCAAGATTAAGGTAAGAGATCAGATGTCTCTGAACATGGTCAAGATGGTGACTCGAAGAGGAGGAACAAGGATGATGATGATAATGTAGATGCTGGAGGTACTGCCCCTCAAACAATAAGAAGCACTACATTACAACAAGGAAAACAGGTTACTGTTGCACCTTCAAGGTCAAGAACCTACAGGCAGCAACCTGGTCGAGGCAGAGGAAGAGGCAGACAGCAGGCTACTGTGCAGCAAGCTAATCCAAATGTCAAACCTTATATGTCTTTCCCTACAGGTCCTCTTCTGAGTGAGGAAAGATGGAGGCAATTGAAGGCTGCTGATGATGAAAGAAGAAGGAAGAAAGAGACAAATTGGATTTCAAGATTGGGAATTGTTGGACACAGAACCAAGATTGCTGAGAAGGTTGATGCAGCCTTACAGTCATTCCCAGATCAAGAAGCTCTTGACTTTAATAAAGAAGATGCTCCAGGTGAAGTATTAGCTCTGCTGGACATTAATCATTTCTGGGACTTAGGTATTTTGAAGAAGTTCACTTGCCTAGAAATAGAAATCCAACTTTTGAGGAACTCACAAAGTTTAAATGATCAACATACTGGAGGTACTTTCGAAAACTTCTTAAAAATGGATATTTTAGGAATTTTTCTTCTTGTTAAAATGCTTTGAAGAAGTATGAAGAATTGGCGAGAGAAGGAAAATTGGAACGACATAAGTTTTTGATTGAGAAAGTCAAGAAATGAGAAGACACTACAAGAAAAATGCACATAGACAAGTGTTTTTAACCGTTGTCGTAGCTATATTTCAACCCTTGTCATAGATGGTGTTGTCGTAGGGGTCCTGAAAATTTTGCTCATAGACAACGGTTATCGTTGTCTTTTCTATCTACGACAACGGCAGGACAACGGTTAATAACCGTTGTCGTAGAATCACTACAAGAAATTTGCCACGTCAGCAGATGTCATCATGCCATATCACCAAAGTGCTGACGTCACCATGTCATGCCATCAAAGTGTTGACACATAATCATGTCAAATATTGCGCGTTGCTTGGGATTCGAACCCGAGTGACAAGGTGGTGCTCCAACCACTAGTGTTTTATGTAGTATTATTCTACATGCATTTCTTTTATTTCAATTTTTGATATTTTTCAATTTTTTATTATCACATACTTTTTTTTAATTTTTATTATTTGTATTTTTAATATATTTTAAAAGGTTAATATATATATAATTGGAAGATTAATGACTAATTAATATGTTTAGTAATGTTTAATCTTATTTCATTTTAAGACAATTATAAAATATACTAGTGCATATTTTAATATATATTATAAAAATACTATTTTTTAAAATTATGAGTTTGTTCATATAAGATAATATTAATGCAAATAATAGGATATAAATATATATATAATTGGATGATTAATGACTAATTAACATAAAATAATATAAGATAATATCATAAAATTAATAATTAAACTTTTCAAATTTAATTTAATTAAAAAAACAATTAAAATTATCACATATTCTTTGTTAATTTTTATTATTTGTATTTTTACTATATTTTAAATGTTTAACAATATATATATATAATAGGAAAATTAATTAAATTAGTCTACGACAACGCTTCTACGATCCTACAACAACGTTAGAAAACAACCATTGTCTTAGGGTCCTAGGATAACACATCTACAACAACAGCAAGTTCAAACTGTTGTCTTAGGCTCAATTTTAATCTAGGACAACACCTCTACGACAACCTCATGTCAAAACCCTTGTCTTAGGGTCTTACGACAACACGTTTACGACAACGGCAAGTTCAAACCCTCATCTATGAGAGAATTTTTTGATCTAAGACAACGGTTCTATCTACGACAACAACAATTTAGGCTATGACAATGGTTTTTTCAAAAAATCCTTGTCTTAGGGTGTAGTCTATGTGTATTTTTCTTGTAGTGAGAGGTTCCTTACTGCCAGGATTTTTGGTTAAGATGGATACAGGCTCCTGAGATTGCCGTGCAGATGGAGAAATCTTATCAGGATTCTATCATAAACTGGTGGAAGGGAACTGAATATGGAAAACAAACATCTTTTTATTTGTTGTTTGCTGATAAGAAGACTAATGAAGAATAGCTTACCATCAGACACCTTGAGTAAGCACTTCTTACAGAGAATGTAATGTATTCCTTCTTGCACTTTCATCTTTTTATTTGTATGTAAGCTTACTTGTTTCATGAGTGGTAATAGCTTACATTGTACGATAATTGTACCTATTACATGTGTAAAAGTACATTTACTTTCTTGCTTTATATGGGTTTTGTCATCATCAAAAAGGGGGAAATTGTTGGGATATTTCTGACTAGGTTTTGATGAGACAAATGTAATAATAGATGATCTTTTAGACTACCCATATTCCACGTTGTATAAGTGGGATTTAGCTTGTCTATCTTATCTTTCCTTGAGATATTTCTAAGATGTAACACAGCAGAAACATAGGAAATACTGATGAAGGTTTTAAGAAGAGCAAGCTGCTCTGAAACAGAATCTTGGCGTAAAACAGAAAGAGACTACTCTCTTCATAAAAGCAAAAAGTAAGTCTTTCTAGCCAATTCAATGCAGTACGAGGATTACACTAGTTAAGATACGAGGATTGGTTCCTGTCGAAGTTACCAGTAGAAAGAAGTGTGTGATGAGCCAATGAGGTGTTGCCACCTGGAAAGCGGCTCTACAAATTACTACAGTGAAAAGTATGGCGTCATTAATGCAAATTAGAGTAGACCACTCCCCTAAACTCTGATCTCCGACGACACATTAATTACGAAGATTTGAAGATCTATTTGAATTGCAACGGAACTATGTCTTCTCTTCAACGGGCATTATTCCACATATATAAATAGAAGGTTGAACTGACCTTAAAGACTACTGAACAACTGAGCTCTTAATATCTTAAAAGACATCACGCTCAAAGCTACAAAACCTTCTCATTCAGTCACTCAACCTTCGAAGCCAGTCTACTAATCAATGGTTCGTGCAAACAAAGCTCAAGACTGACTTCAACAACACAGTTGAAGAAACATATACTTTTAACCATTTGTGCTGTGTGCACTAGGTTGTGTTTGGTGTAACTTAGGTGATAGGATTTTATCCTTGCTAAGTATATAGTCTTGTGTAGGCTATTTCCCTGTGTGGGAGTTTGTACCCTGTGTGGGTTGTGTACTCTATGTGGGCTGAGACCTAGAAATCTGGGATTCTGTAGGTATAGCTTGTTAGGAAGAGGTTTGTAAAGTCGAGACTTGTAAATCAAACTGACCTAACGAAGTTCCTCCTCAGTAAAGGAACAGAGTGGACGTAGAAGGATTATACCACCTTCGAACCACTATAAGCCATAATTGTTTATATGCTTTGATTGTATGCTGCACTTTAATTACTGCATATCTATATTGTTGAATACATGATACATCATAAGCATCCTGAGAAAAGACTTTGCTAAAATCATATTGTGAAAAGAAAATGTGTTTGCAAAACAGAAACTCTATCGTTGTTTATTCCGCTGCATATTGTGATTCTGAGACAGGAACCTGTTCAACATTGTGCCAGGTTACTGACTCAAGTCAGGTTGCTGTTTCTCTTTAGAATCAGGAACCTGTTCATAAGAAAAAGTTTGAAAAGTTAAAAAATCGATAAAGGTTCATTCACCCCCTTTGAACCTCTGACCACTTGGGACCAACAGTTATATAAGTTATTTCTTTTTTATTATTCTTTTATTGAGTTTTTATAGTTGAACTCATAGTTATATATTTTTGTCATACATTGGTGGAGTTTCTCAAGTTCTTCGGATATCAGACCTATTCGTATAGTTGAAGTTGTTTGCAACTGGATCTCACATAATCAAAGTTCAATTGAAAATTGAATTTTATTTTCAAGACACTTGCGTATACTCATTATCTTCTAAATTACATGTTGCTTGTCTCTTTTTATAATTCTGCAAAACATGTTATACATAGTTTTTCTTCTTAGCAACATTAAGATTTGCATATTTTCTTTTTTTATCCTACAAGTTCCCTTTTACGCCATTTATATTTGGTGACAGTTGTTAAAAACACACTTTAAAAAATAATTAATTATAAAATGAAACGTAACCAACTAAAAGTAACCAAAACATGTTTGATCTACAATTAAAATCGAAGGAAGTTAAACAATAATAAATGAAGATAAAATAAAAAATTAAACAAATTCAATATAAACAAAGAATGAAAATAGCGCTAAGGTAGTCACCAATTCCAAGATCGGTATCAATGTAGGATTGATATCAATTTCACTCATCTCTATAATTAACATCTCCACTTTTCTTTGACTATATGTTAAAAAAAGTTAATAAAAAAATTTGGAAATAATTTGCAATTAATATACATGTGTAAACATACATTCATGTAATGAGATTGATAATAATTAAAAAAATCTACTGAACTATTAGTGTGTTTTGCATCTTCATGTAACAATGAAAAAATTTCAACATCAGTAAATTTCTATTATGTGTGCAGCAGTATTACATACATATTTACATCTATATCTAAAAAATTAAAGAAGTACGCACGGTGCACATACTTAAAGTGCGTGTCCTATCAAATCTCTATACATACATATATATATGTATATATATATATAATTCTTCAGCTTTAGTGTATTAGATATTATATAACTTATTTTAACTAATGTGATTTTTTGTTCATGTAGGGTTGTGAGCTTGTTTTAGGGATCAATTTTTTTTGTAACAGGTCACTTACTATTTATAATCCACAAAATATAGATTAGTTAATAAAGATGAGTTTGGGTTATGGCATGCAATGGGGTCAACATATTATTTGAAGCTTAAAATTTGGGAATTGAATCCACAAAATAGAGATTGTTTAATCCACGAAATCAGGATTGACTAATAAAGATTAGTTTGGGTTATGGGTGGTGGGGTGAGGCTCCGTCTCATGTAATTATATTTGTATCTAACATAAATTTTCATGTTCTGCAAATGCTTATCCGTGAAATAAGCATTAAACAATATTGTATGTATGGCTTATAGAAATCTCAATTTCCATATCGTAACTCAGATCTTGTCCATCTTTGAAAATCAATTTTACGTATTTCAATTTTGTTTCTTTATAGCTACAATATTTTCTTTTTCCATTTTGATCCAATTTTACTCGAAATGTCATTTTCTTATTATGTGGATGCCAACATGTAAAATTTGACGTCAGCAATTTTAACACTATGTGTACAAAAATGTGAAATTTTATGAAAAATACAAATGAAAATTAATATGAAAGATGTGATAATTATAGGACCGATATTTAAATACATAAAATTGATGGTGAATTAATGGATAAAACCTAAGTTAAGTGACAGAGAAATCCCAATTTTCCCTATTTCTTATAAACAAAATGGTGGATTATATTAGGCATCTAGGTATAACATTTATAAAATAACATTATATATATGACTCATATATAAAGTATTAATATCAATTAGTGCCTGAAATATAATAATATGATTCAATGACTGAGAACTTGCGTTATTTGATGCATTTCAAGGCTTGATTTCATATCATTTTGTGTTAAAAAGCATGCATTCATGATATTTTAGATAGATTTTATTATCTTTTTAATATTTCATGTATTTACTTGATTTGAGAGGAATTTGATAGATTTTAGAACAAAGTGAGCTCAATCAATTGAAAAGCCAAGTTGGAGTCAAGATACGAAGTCGAAAACGCACAGTTTTGGGAGAAAAATTATATCTCAAACTCTAGAAGTCCAAATTCAATGACTCTTACTTTTTTTTCAAAAGCTAAGAAGATTTTATAGAACTTTTATGTTCAACACTTTTCCTAATTTTGCCGCCCAGAGAACAGAAAATTACAAAAAGACGGAAGTTATGCAAAATCATCCAGTTTTTCATCTTGACAAGGTTCAAGTATTCTGGGAATGGATATCAGGCTGAAATTAATGGAATTGGATAGCCAACTTCAAGGCCTACAACTTTTATGAAGAAACCAGGGTCAAATTCGGAGCATAAATGGGTCAAAATAAGGCCGAAAGCACAACTCAAATGAGGTCGGGTCCCAGTGCACGAGTTAAAGCAGCAACAAAGTCAGTATGTTTTGACCCGGTCCGGGATCTCTTGTCCAAAATGACGCCAAACTTTCTGATCCGGTTCGAGTTGTTTGGACCAGGTCGGGTCGCGTATCTTTTGCCCGTTTTCGACTAAAACGCTTCTCCAAATCAAATTCTAACCCTCCTAGGTTTAAATTGAGGTTTTGGGACTCGAAATAAAGAACTTTTCCCCCGATAGGATCTTTGGAACCCATATCAACTTACAGACACCCATATCCACAAAATACATCTTGAGAGCAACCGAGGAAGCAAGAAATTGAAGATTTAAGATCAAAGAGGAAACAACCAATTGCGAATTGATTAATTTTTCTTTGATTTTATTTTTAGTTTTTATCATGTCGTCTTGTAATTTATTTTTCTTTACGAACATGATTATTAGCTAGGGATCTCTGGTCTTAAGGCATGAGAGTAGTTCTATAGCTATTTTGTTGAATTTTTAGTTTTAATCTTTCCTCTAAATCCATGATATCTTATTTATGCTTCTTTGTGCTTATTTCATGTATTAATCCTGATCAAATTTATGCATGCTTTAATTATTGGATTGAGATCGAGAGAAGATATCTAATTACAGATTCCAGAGTACAAGACTCAATTTATTGCTAGATCGAAAGATTGGTAATAATTAGGGTGAGAATACGATCTTAAGAGCTTTTGGGAGTTGGTTATTAACTGCAAGGTAGAGATACGAACATTAAGAATCAATCTACGGGTTAAGTTGTTGGAGAGAGAGGTTAATCTATAATCGTGATTGCTCACATAAGATAATTTGGATTTGAGTTTGATTTTGCTGGATTAGTTAACTCTATTGAAGTAGAATGAAACCGTAGCCTTAGGATCCTTGTTTGAATCTTGATTTTCTTGATACTTGGTTGTTTGATTTTTGATTTCATTTATTTGTTTTAGATTTAGGTTAATTAAAATCAATTCTCATAATTCGGTTACCTAGATAGAGTTAGGTAAATTAATTGGGTAATTAACATTGTTCTAATTCACTAGTTTCTGTGGGATCGACCTTGCTCACCCTATCTATAGTTGACACCGTGCACTTGCGGTTAAGTATGTAGCACCCCGGATCAAAATGAGCATAATTGAATAATTAAATATTTGAACCCCGACTTAATAATTATGTGCGTATGTTTTGACTGTTTAATTCAGTACATGCGTTACAGATACTTGGCTAACGTCGGTTTTAGTTTTAGATGGGTATATTTTTCGTGACATGGAACCTAGAATATGATTTTACCAAGAGATTCGTATCGGAAATACGAGAAAACAGAAACAAACTAGCGGTTAATCGGAGACCCGTAGTTCAACTAGCGAAGGAAAGGGTAAAATTTTGATAAAAGGTAAAAATAAAAATAATATTATAATGAAAGGTAAATTGAGATATTTTTGGTAAATAGTAACTTTTCAACGGTAAAAAGGTAAATTCCAAAATCTATAAATAGGGGCTCATAACTTTCAAAACTTATACGTTTTCAAAGCCGACGACCCGAGCGACGCTCGCGACGCGAACACGTAAGTTCTCTTTCTTTTCTTTTCTTTTACGTTTTTATTTTCCGCCGCCGCCGGAGTGCCGCCGGAGCGCCGCCGCCGCCGCCGCCGTCACCGCCGCCGCCGTTGCCGTCGCCGCCGCCGGCCAGCAGTGGTGCTGGTGGTGGTGTGTCGGGTGACGGGTGCGCGCCGGGTTGTGCGTCGGGTCGGGCGTCGGGTGCGCGCCGGGATGTGCGTCGGGTCGGGCGTCGGGTGCGCGCCGGGATGTGCGTCGGGTGCGCGTCGGGTGCGTGCCGAGTGCCGGGTGTGCGCCGGGTGCCGGGTGTGCACCGGGTGCCGGGTGCCAGGTGTGCGCCGGGTGCCGGGTGTGCGCCGGGTGCCGAGTGCGCGCGGGTGCAAGCGCCGGGGGTCCAGCGTGCGCGGGCGACGGGGACCGGGTGGCTGAAGAAACTCGGCAGCTGCCGAGTGATGCGCGAGCTGTCGGGTTGGCTTTCGCCCGACGCCGGGTACCCGCGAGCCCCGGAGCACGTAACACCGTACTTTCGATCCGTCGTGTCTTTAACGAGCGTTCTTCCGCCGGAACCTTTTACAGCTTTAATTATATTGTATTTAAGACCTAAGAAACACCGTAAATTTGTAGGCTATTGTGGACTAAGCTTGAGGTGTTGAGTTGTCAGACGTTCTGTCCTAGCTACTCACGCGGTAACCACTATACGAGGTGGGGGTAATTTCTAACTCTGTATCTGTTTATAGCTTTCCCTATTTGTAAAGTATGATTGGGAATCTAAGTGCTGTGTTTATACTTGCTGTGCCATATTATATCTGTGAAAGGACCGAGGTCCTCCGATCATGCATTCTGTTCGTCCCCTGCTATTTTTCTACTACTCAGTGGAGGTGTCGTGAGCCTCTTTAAATGCACTAACGGTGAGATACCGTTATATAGGGTAAGACGGGGGAATCCCGCACCTATACGTCCCTTGCCATTTCTAATATCTGCTTTGCATATATCTGTGCTGTGACAACGTGACTGTAAGTTAGCTTTTCGGTATTTATATTTCTGTCTGGAGTCTTATGAGGTGGATGTTATCTCCAGAACGAGATATGGCCACTACGAGTTTGTAGTAATGCCATTCGGGTTGAGTAATGCTCCGGCTGTCTTCATGGATTTAATGAATCGCATCTTCCATCCTTATCTTGACCTTTTTGTCATAGTGTTCATTGATGATATTCTCATCTATTCGTGCGACAGAGCGCACCATGAACAACATCTTAGAATCGCACTGGAAGTACTAAGGAAGGAAAAACTTTATGCTAAATTTAAGAAGTGCGAATTCTGGATGGACAAAATTGGCTTTCTGGGCCACATCGTTTCTGCGGAAGGGGTTGAGGTGGATCCTGAAAAAGTGGCAACTGTTAGCAATTGGGATACTCCAACGAATGTAAAGGAAGTTCGGAGTTTCATCGGCCTAGCTGGATATTATCGAAGGTTTATAGAAGGGTTCTCGAGGATCGCCACTCCGATGACACGCTTGACCAGAAAAGATGTGAGGTTTCAGTGGAATGAGCGGTGCGAGCGAAGTTTCCAGGAACTAAAGAAAAGACTGACAGAAGCACCAGTCTTAGTAGTTCCAGATATGTCCAAGGAATTCGTAATCTACAGCGACGCGTCCAAAGAAGGTTTGGGGTGTGTATTGATGCAGGAAGGAAAAGTGGTGGCATATGCATCACGCCAGCTGAAGGTCCACGAACAGAATTATCCGACTCATGATCTAGAACTAGCAGCAGTGGTACACGCCCTAAAGATCTGGAGACATTATCTCTATGGCGTGAAGTGTGCAATCTACACCGACCACAAAAGGCTGAAGTACTTCTTCGAACAGAAGGAGCTCAACATGAGACAAAGGAAATGGCTAGAGTTGGTAAAAGATTACAATATCACAATCCACTATCATCTCGGAAAGGTGAACGTGGTGGCTGACGCCCTTAGCAGGAAAGGGAAAGGAGTAGTAACATCGATGATCACCAATCAACTCCAACTAGTCGAGGAGATGTCGAAACTTAATTTGGAGATACTCTCGCCACCGATCAGTATTGAATCCAGAATGGCAGCGTTATTTGTAACACCCACGCTGCGGGACCGAATTGTGGAGGCTCAGAAGAAGGATAAGTTTCTAAAGAAGATGAAAGCTCTGATGGATAAGGGAGGAGCTGAAGACTTTTCTTTAATTACGGATGGAGCTCTAATCTTCAGAGGAAGACTGTGCGTGCCTAAGAACGAGGAATTAAAAGAGGAAATACTCGAAGAAGCACATTGCACACCTATAGCTGCACACCCAGGAAGTACAAAGATGTACCGAGACTTGAGGGCGAATTTCTGGTGGAGGAACATGAAGCGAGGCATAGGATTGTTCGTCAAGAAGTGTCTCATCTGCCAACAAGTGAAAGCAGAACATCAACGACCGGCTGGGATGCTAACTCCATTAGAGATACCGGAGTGGAAATGGGAACATATAACCATGGACTTTGTGGTTGGTCTACCGACAACCAGACGGGGAAACCACGCCGTGTGGGTGATCGTGGACAGATTGACGAAATCCACCCATTTCTTGCCGATCAAGATGACTTTTGGACTAGACAGATTGGCACGGATATACCTGGAAGAGATAGTCCGACTACACGGCGTACCGGTTTCTATCACATCTGACAGGGATCCACGGTTCACTTCCCGATTCTGGTAGAGTCTGCAGAAGGAGTTAGGAACCAAGCTGTCTTTCAGTACAGCTTTTCACCCACAAACCGACGGACAATCAGAAAGAACCATACAGATCTTAGAGGATATGTTGCGGGCCTGTGTTCTAGATTTTCCCGGAAACTGGGAAGATCATCTGTGTTTAGTAGAGTTCGCCTACAACAATAGCTATCAATCAACCATTGGTATGACACCTTATGAGGCCCTCTACGGAAGGAAGTGTCGATCACCAATATGCTAGGACGAAGTTGGTGAAAAGAAAATTCTGGGACCCGAATTGGTGGAACAAACAGTAGAAGTAATAAAGAAGATTCGGGACCGAATACGAGTGGCCCAAGATCGACAAAAATCGTATGCAGATAAGAGACGAAGAGAGCTGAGGTTTGAAGTTGGGGACAAAGTTTTCCTCAAAGTGTCTCCCACTAAAGGAGTTCACCGGTTTGGAAAGAAGGGAAAATTGAAACCAAGGTACGTGGGACCGTTCGAAATCTTGGATCAAGTTGGGGAGGTCGCGTACCGACTAGCTCTACCACCGGACTTTGCTGGGGTGCACAATGTCTTTCATGTGTCTATGCTACGGAAATATATTTTTGATCCAAATCATATAATCGATCGAGAAAGCACCGAACTGGAAAAGGATTTGACATATGAGAAAGTCCCGATAGCCATCTTGGACAGAAAGAAACGACAACTTAGAAACCGAGAGATGGCTATAGTGAAGGTCCAGAGGAGCCGTCACGGAAGGGAAGAGGTAACCTGGGAGTTGGAGGACGAGATTTTGAGGAAGTACCCAGACATACCGATCCTAGGTATACGTTTGTTTATCTTTCTAAGTACGTGCTCAATTTCGAGGACGAAATTATTTTAAGGGGTAAGGGATGTAGCACCCCGAATCAAAATGAGTATAATTGAATAATTAAATATTTGAACCCCGACTTAATAATTATGTGCGTATGTTTTGACTGTTTAATTTAGTACATGCGTTACAGATACTTGGCTAACGTCGGTTTTAGTTTTAGATGGGTATATTTTTCGTGACATGGAACCTAGAATATGATTTTACCAAGAGATTCGTATCGGAAATACGAGAAAACAGAAACAAACTAGCGGTTAATCGGAGACCCGTAGTTCAACTAGCGAAGGAAAGGGTAAAATTTTGATAAAAGGTAAAAATAAAAATAATATTATAATGAAAGGTAAATTGAGATATTTTTGGTAAATAGTAACTTTTCAACGGTAAAAAGGTAAATTCCAAAATCTATAAATAGGGGCTCATAACTTTCAAAACTTATACGTTTTCAAAGCCGACGACCCGAGAGACGCTCGCGACGCGAACACGTAAGTTCTCTTTCTTTTCTTTTCTTTTACGTTTTTATTTTCCGCCGCCGCCGGAGTGCCGCCGGAGCGCCGCCGCCGTCGCCGTCGCCGCCGCCGTCGCCGCCGCCGCCGCCGCCGCCGTCGCCGCCGCCGTCGCCGCCGCCGTCGCCGCCGCCGCCGTCGCCGCCGCCGTCGCCGCCGCCGTCGCCGCCGCCGCCGCCGCCGTCGCCGTCGCCGCCGCCGGCCAGCAGTGGTGCTGGTGGTGGTGTGTCGGGTGACGGGTGCGCGCCGGGTTGTGCGTCGGGTCGGGCGTCGGGTGCGCGCCGGGTTGTGCGTCGGGTCGGGAGTCGGGTGCGCGCCGGGTTGTGCGTCGGGTCGGGCGTCGGGTGCGCGCCGGGATGTGCGTCGGGTGCGCGTCGGGTGCGTGCCGAGTGCCGGGTGTGCGCTGGGTGCCGGGTGTGCGCCGGGTGCCGGGTGTGCGCCGGGTGCCGAGTGCGCGCGGGTGCGAGCGCCGGGGGTCCTGCGTGCGCGGGCGACGGGGACCGGGTGGCTGAGGAAACTCGGCAGCTGCCGGGTGATGCGCGAGCTGTCGGGTTGGCTTTCGCCCGACGCCGGGTACCCGCGAGCCCCGTAGCACGTAACGCCGTACTTTCGATCCGTCGTGTCTTTAACGAGCGTTCTTCCGCCGGAACCTTTTACAGCTTTAATTATATTGTATTTAAGACCTAAGAAACACCGTAAATTTGTAGGCTATTGTGGACTAAGCTTGAGGTGTTGAGTTGTCAGACGTTCTGTCCTAGCTACTCACGCGGTAACCACTATACGAGGTGGGGGTAATTTCTAACTCTGTATCTGTTTATAGCTTTCCCTATTTGTAAAGTATGATTGGGAATCTAAGTGCTGTGTTTATACTTGCTGTGCCATATTATATCTGTGAAAGGACCGAGGTCCTCCGATCATGCATTCTGTTCGTCCCCTGCTATTTTTCTACTACTCAGTGGAGGTGTCGTGAGCCTCTTTAAATGCACTAACGGTGAGATACCGTTATATAGGGAAAGACGGGGGAATCCCGCACCTATACGTCCCTTGCCATTTCTAATATCTGCTTTGCATATATCTGTGCTGTGACAACGTGACTGTAAGTTAGCTTTTCGGTATTTATATTTCTGTCTGGAGTCTTATGAGGTGGATGTTATCTCCACTGAGTGTATTCAACGCACTCACCCCTTAATCTGTACTCACACTACAGGAGATGAGGAAGCTGGTGAACCCTAGACGGAGGGGGATAGTGCTAGCTGTTGGTATTTCTGTTAAAATGTCATAGTTTAAAACTTTTCCAAACACGTTTTCAAACAGTTTATGATCTGTATATATCTTTGGGTTCTTGTGAGGATGGGAGATCCTGATGTTTAGCTTCCGCTGTATATAATGTATATTATCGGTGAGAGACCGAATGTTATCGGCCGAGGCCGAAGGTTGTTGTGAGATGATTTATTATCGTCCCTTATCTCTTTCTTCTGTTGTCCCTTACTTAACTCTTTCTGTATGTGTTATGCGTCCCTTGCTTTTCTATCTTCATGCCCGAGTAAAACTCTGATATTTTTAACGAAAGATTTTGGGGCGTGACAAAGTAAGCTAGAAATAGGTTTTGAACAATGACCAATACAAAAAAAAGATTATTAATGATGAGATCGTTTGTGATAAAAATAATAAAATTTGTCTTCATAAGTTTATTTTTTTTGTGAAAACCTATAGTCACAAAAATTAATAATACTAATTGATAAGTTGTCATAAAAAACTTAAACAATTAAAAAATAATAAAAAATCTTATTTACGATAAAATGATGATATAATTTAGGGTTAATTACGTTTTTCAACCTGTACTATGCATGTTTTTTAATTTTGCATCCTAAACTATTTTTTTTCTCAGGTCACATCCTATACTGTATACTGTATGTTTTGTTCACTTTTGCAACCTCCGATCAATATTTTTCGGTGAGAAAGCACCCATGTGATTTTCACATGCTAATTGAGGGATATTTTCATCATTTGCACTTCTAAGATATCAGTAAATTCGATTCATTAACTATTTTCAATAGTAAAGAGATTTTATTTTTTATTGGAACCTCACCGTTAATCTTCATTTGCTCAAAGTATTTGTAAAAAAAATGTAGGAAAAATTAAGGTAAATTTTGCTTTTGGAAGGGGAGTTAATTAATGACCTAAAAATAACGAAAATAACCCTAAATTAGCACATAAAAACCACATGGGCATTTTCTCGCCGGAAAATATTGATCGAAGGTTGCAAAAGTAAACAAAATGTGTTGTATGGGTTGTGATCGGTGAAAAAAATAATTTATGATGTAAAATTAAATAACGTAGTACAGGTTGGAAAATGAAATCAACCCTATAATTTATTAGCAACAACAACCACTATAAAAATCATTTGATTTACCGAAGAAATTTTTTCGGTAAACATGGATATTCAGTCGGAAAAACATTTACCGACATAAAATTCCATCGCAAAATGTTCTGTTGGTAATAATTTTACAGACAAAATCCACTAAAAAAATACCATAAACTTGTCTACAGATGTATGTTATTTGCCGATCGAAATATTATTCTGTTGGCAAATGAATTAAAAAAATGAAAGATGAACTATGTTGTCGACAGAAGAATGTCTGTAGGTAAAATTGAAAAATAGAGAAAATTACCAATGGACATTTTTTCATTGGTAATGTTTTTTATATATATTTTTTGAAATTTTATTAAATTTATGTATTATTAATAACAATAAAAATTGTCATCAAAATTTATAAAATTACAATTCAAGAAATGAAATTAAATCAAATTAAAATTCAAAAAATATACAAATTTAGTTACAAATAAAGTAAATTTGTTCAATACAATAACGTTAAAAATGTATATCACTCTTCATCTTCATATATCCTCGGTCGAGCTATGTAATCGACAGAACTGGTCGATACTCCTGCTCCGCACTGGCCACGAAGCTGGTCAAACATCAAAGTCATCGTCAGTTTTATAGCGTTGACTTCAGCCTCCAGCTGGTCCTGTTAAGGTGAAGGACAGCGAGGTGTTGTCGTACATGCGGAACTCATGCTCGAGCATCCTCTGACCCCCCTGCTGTCTGTAGGTGACTGCCAAGGTGGCACAACTCATCAGCGACTATCTTTTGCCGACCAATTTAAACTCGAACATCCGTCCCTTGTGCACACCAAATGTCTTGATGTACAACTGGTCTAAGTCCATGAGGCGGGAGTCCGATGACCTATCCTTGAGTTGGGTCCTCTTCTGCTCGAGCTCCTCCTAAATGGTATTGATAAATTAAGAAATTAAACGATATCAATTTCAAGAAATTTGAAGTTAAACTAGAAGTAAAAAAGAATACTTACGATAAGTTTGTTGGACTTACCATTGGTGTACCACTCATCTTCGCTTAGACTATGGAATTTGATGAAGAGGTCGAGATGGTTGGTAGGGACACCCTCTTGTAGAGACTGCAGAAAAAAAACAATTAAACATAACAAATGAATTAAATAATGAATTAAAATTTGAAAGGGAATACTTACGATCTCATCCGATACTAAACAACAAATCAAGACCACCCTTTATATCGGGAGTATCCTGTATCCGATCCAAGTGGCTCGTTCAGATGATTCTTTAAAGTCTATTCCGACTTCACCTTGACCTTGTAGTCAACCCAAAAGTTCAGGAATCCCTTTCAGGTGGCTTCCGACACATACTCCAGTTGCTTCCCCTTCGTAATCCACATTCGCTCATGATTATTGATAAAATCGTGGTAGTGGGTAGCGGTCTTCTCCAGGTATATGAGTCAAATTTTTTCGTCCAACAATAAATACCAACTGTAACTTTTATGCAAATTAAAACGACGCATTAATTATTACTAAATAATAACTTATAACACATTTCAACTAATATGTAAAGAGTTTAAAACAAGAAATTACCTCAAACTCCTCTCATTACATTACCTTGGTCTTGGGCAGGATCAGATTTAGGAGAGCGCTGAGGTGCAGTCGCCCTCCTCAAAATTGTTCTTTTTATATGTAAGCTTTTCGAATATTTTTCTTTTTATCATAAACTCTTGGTCCTAAGTGGTCAGAGATTCAGAGGGGGTGAATGAATTTCTACCAAATTTTGCATTTTTAAAACTTGTCTGTAAATAGGTTTCTGATTCTACAGAGAATGCAGTAACTCTCTCGATTCAGTAAGCTGGCAGAATGCTGATTCAGCTTACTGTCTTGGTTATCACAGTATGCAGCAGAAATCAAAGATAGAGTTTCTTTTGAAAAAAAGTTTCATTTTCACAAGTATGATTTTATCAAAGTCCTTTTAGCAATATGAGCAAGATATATGTAATATATTTAGCAAGCACATAAAACAATAACCACACAAATGTTTATAGTGGTTCAAAGATGGTGTAATCCTTCTACGTCCACTCTTCTCCTTCATACAAGAAGAACTCCACTAGGTCAGTTTGCTTTATAAGTCTCGACTTTACAAACCTCTTCCTAATGAGTTAACCTACTAGAATCAAACAGATTCCTAGGCCACTTCCCACATAGGGTACAAAACTCACACAGAGTAAATAGCTTACACAAGACTAACACTTAGCAAGGATCTATATCCTTCCAACTATGACACCAACTTAAAACAACCTAACACACAACAAATGGTTAAAAATATATGGTCTTCAACTTGTGCTTTCAAAGTCAGCTTTAAAACTTTGATAGCTCAAAACTTTGGGCTTGACTACTTCTGAAGGTTGAGTTACTGAACTGCTAGTAAGCTTTAGAATAGCTTGCGAAAGGATAACTTAGGAAATAGGCAATAAGTTCAGTTGTTCAGTAATCGTCTTGGTCACTCTAACCTTCTATTTATACTGTAAGGAAATGCCCATTGAAGAGAGGCATTATTCTTGTTGATCTTCAAAATCTTCTTAATAAATGCATTTGGAAAAATTGGGAAGTAGGGCATGTCCTACTCTGATCCGCATTAATGGTGTCACTCATCGGCTATAGTGCTTTTACAGGTCCGCGGTCCAAATGGCATCACCTCATTGGCTGGGTGCTAACTTCCATCTACCAGATACTTTGACAATGCAGATATCTCATACTGCACTCAGTATATTCCTCGTGCTCTAATAAATAAGATAGAATAACTTACAGCTTGCTGCTCAGGTTGCAGTAGTTGCTTACTGTTCTGTGCTAGCTTTCTGATCTGCTTGTGCTTCCTGATTCAGAACAACTTTTTGACCTAGAACAACTTTCTATTCCTGAATCCTGCTATCTGATTGCTCAACAACTTCTTATTTCTGAATCCTGGAGTCAGCTTTCAGTTCTCCTTACTGCTATCTGTATGCTGTTTACTGATCCAACTTACTGATTTTGTTTTCTCCTTCTGCTTACCGACTTTCATTGCTGAAGTCAGCCTTCGATACTTCTTCATATCCAGAATCTTGCTAACATCAGTATTCTCCATCTTTCTGATTTTTTTAGAATTTTAAAAAATACAACTCAGAGAATAAACTTATCAAGCTAAAATCCACTCAAACAATGTGGAAAAATGGGGTACTCTAACTATCTATACAAAGCTATTTGTCTCATCAAAATTCTAATAGAAATATCCCAACAATTTCCTCCTTTTTTATGATGACAAAACCCATATAAAGCAACATAAATAGATGTACATTTGAACAAGTATTTTTGTACACGTAAAGTACAATGTAAGCTAACATAAAAAAATTACATAGCTTACAACTTCATAAATAAAGTAAAGAGATAAAAGAATAAATGAAATTCTTTACAAGAAGTGCTTACTCAAACATCTCTCTGATAAACCACAATGAGCTTCATTTCCTTAGGTTTCTCTATCTCCAAACAGTCTTCTCTTCACAAAGTCATGCCCAAAATCAGCTTGAGACTGTTTGACGACTTCTTCATATTTAGTTCCCTTCTACCAGTTCAAGATAGATTCCTAATATGATTTTTCTAGCTTCTCATAAATTTCAAGAACCTAAATCCATCTCTACCAAAATCTTGACAACAAGGAACATGTTCTTCTTTCTTTATCTTATCCAGCATAATCAACTGGATATCCAACTTTCTTTATCTCACAATTTCTTCATGTTTCATTAATGCTTTCTCATAAGAAGGAAAATTCCTGAAATAATCATGTCTGCATAGATTTGTAAAATACCTCAAATATTCGGATCTCTTGAACATGGTGATCTCCTCGAAGGTTGGCTTTCTCTTCTTCGGCAAGTATATCTGATCAAAGATTTTTAAGTCCCATGCCATGTTTACCCTCTCAGGTTTCTGATCCAACAATACAAAAACATTTACCGAAACCAAATCTCTATCGAAGTAGGGAGCTTCTTGAGGTGGGAAAACATGCAGATTTGACTCTGTCTTCTCGGCAATCTAAGATCTTTCAGCTCCAACCTTTCCCAGCCTCGACATCCAATCAACCTATTTCCACATTTTCTTCTCATCAGCTTACTTCAACTCCCTCCATCTGGCTTTATTTAAAATTGGGCCTATCGCAGTGGTCATGTAAAGTTTAGCACTTGGATTCTGACCTGATTGTTGCAGACCTCTTTGTCCTTGTTGCCTTCATCTGCCTCGGCCTCGATGAGTTTGCTGCTTTGTAGTCCTTTAGCAAGTTGCAGCAGGAACTATGTCAGTACTGTTTGTTGTTTGAAAACCAGTAACCCCAGTACCTGCACCACCTGCACTTCATTCTTCATCATCCTTCATTTTCTTAAATTGGCTCTGACCATGTCCTGAATCAGAGCACTTTCTTTTTCTGGATATGGTTAATGGAAGGTCATCATCTTCATCAGTATCCTCTTCATCAATCTCTCTGGCCATCAACTCCATTACTACAACATCCACAACTGATCGGCTTGTTGCTTGCTTTCCCTCTTCTTGGCATCATCAAACTTCTCAGTAAGTGGGGTAACAACGTCAGTGGGTGCTTGTTGAAGAAATTTCCTAACAAGGATGGCTCTCATCTCTCCCATAAACAACTCTAGATTGTAAATTTTGTCATTCACACTACGAACATCATGAGCCTGTATGGTGATGCTTTCTTGCATATTGTCAAGGACCATATTTTGTGCAGTCTAATTGCTCTTCACTTCATCAAGCATCATGTTCTGCTCAGCTTGATTGCTCTTTATCTCATCAACTTAAAGTTTAAGATCTTTGAGGGTTACGTCTCAAGCATCAGAAGTAGCTTTCTATGTATGCTCAAATCTCATCCTTTCACAGTGTTGAGCATTTAACTCTTCATTCATCCTTCTCTATATTCTGGAAGGGAGTTCAGACAACTCCTTCCTCAGTTCTTCCATTGATGATGAGTATGCTCTTTCTCGCATCTGGATGCCTGTAGCCATGTTCATCTCATGAATTTGCATGGCTCTTATTAGCCCTTGAACAACATCCATGATTCCTTGTAGAGACTGTTCTTGTGAGTCAGTAAGAGTCTCAATCCTAACCATTAGTGGTCCTGCTTTCTCTTGAGTATAGAGGACCATGGCCTGACTCACATTTTCTTGTTGCTCCGCATCATCAGCTTCCTGTAGACTCTTAGTCATTTCTTTATCGGTCAACTTGAGTTTGAAAGGTTCTTTGTAATGAGGATTGTCTCCTTCAGGATCCTCATCATCATCACTTAATCAGTCATCTCCATCGTCAGGATTTGGTGCAGGAGCAGCAACAACAACCTCTTTGCCTCTCACAGCCACTTCTTCATCCTCTGTCATCCCTTCTTTCTCCTCCGCCGGTACTATCTCAACAGTAACCACACCTAAGGTCTTCAAAGGAGAAGTTGTCCCAATAGCTTCCTCATCTTCAGCAATTATAGCCTCAGCTACCTCAACATCCTTACTGACCTCAGCAACACTGGTGACAGCAGCATTCAACAAATCAAGATTCTGAGCATTCTTAAAGGTTTGCTCAATCAACTGCTCAAACACCACCAGAAAGGTAGCAACTTCATTCTCTTTAAGATTAGCATCAGCTATTTTGTCAGCATCAGCAACCTGTGCTTTCTGCTCTTCAATATTTTGTACCGCTATAGTAGCTAGTACAGGAAGTCCCGTCTCAACAACCTCCTACTCGGATGCTTCATCGGCATGCTCCTAATTGATGTCTTCTAGGACTCCATAGATGATTGGTGATAGTTCCCCCTTAGATGATACAACATGATAAATAGGGGAATCAGTGTAATCAACCAATTGTTGTTCATCAGATTCCATCACATCCAAGCTAATTATGGGAGAAAGAGTTGTGATACATGTATATGTAGGTGAGTCATGAGTTTCCACAACAGCGCTGCTTCCTTCTTCCTTTTGCAATATTGTTAGGGCTGTTTGGTTTCTGCTCGGCTTGCCTCTATCCCCAACTGCAACATTATTTGATTAGCTTCCTCAAGGGATCAGGTAGCTAATTGAGCTTCAGCAAGCTCTAACTCCATAGGGGTCCTAACAGTCTGAGTGCCAGGGTTCATCAATGTGTTGTCTTCCCCTACCTTCATCGACTACTCATCCTATGACTCCTCTGTAGCTGACTTACTCTTCGTCTTCCAGTGAGCATAAAGCTTGTCCTATCTCTCGAAGATTTTTGCAATCATCTCATCAACATGTTGGTCCAAGAAATCTACTTGAAAAAGAGGTAGAAGCCCATCAATGAGAGTATCAGGATTCTCCATGAAATTGGCTACCCAAGTGAGGACAATATCCTCCACTTCCAGCCAATCTTCCCATTGTACGAAGTCCCTTGCTGAGCAAAGCCTCATCCATCTTCATGTATCATAGGCAAGTGCAAACCTCCTCTATATAGATTCAGCAGTTTCTATGAGGATGTTCTCAGCAGCCTCTAAATCAATATATTCAATAGAGCTCTAGACCTTGTTCAGAGCACCCTTTGGTCCCATCGACCTTCATCTTGTCTGGCCCTTGGGTTTCTCCATTCTTTTCTTACCTTGTCTTTCATCATCTCCTCCCTCTTCTGCTTTCTCTCCAGTAGCACGACAAGCTGCTTCAATTCAGTTTTTATAGCAGCATCCTGTCCAGCATTCTCTTCTGTAGGTTGATCAGCATCTTGCACATCTTGGACAACAACCTGTTCAGCTTGCCGACCTTTATCAACTTCCTGGTCAAGAGCAGGATATTCCAAAAGTAGAGCATCCTCAGCTGGATCTTTAGGGGCAACATCTCCTGCTGAGTAGTCTTCTTCATCTTTAGCATTGGGAGAAGCTTCTTGAGTAGTCTTCTTCACCTTCAGTTTCTTCTTCAGGGGAGCTTTCTTGATCACCAGCTTCCTCGCTGGCTTATCATCGTCACTACCAGAATCTAAGTCATCAGCCTTCGGTGTTGGTGTATCCTCAAAATCGGTCTCAACAACCTTGCGCTTGACAATAAGCTTCTTTTTCTTAGGTCGCTTAACCTTTTACTCATCCTTCTTCCCCTTGGTATTACCCTTCTTCACTCCAAAAAACTAGCCAAGAGCAATCGGCACTATTTTCTTCAGTGAAATGCCCAATTCGAAGAAAATTGAAGTGAGTACTATCCCATAACTCCTTCTGGGGTGGGCATGGTGGTTTCTTCCCAAATCCTCTGAAAGAGGAATTGTGCCCAGTTAACTGCATCCTCTCGAACAATGGCAGTCATCATCCGCATCCTCAAGTCAATACTTTTATCAAAGCTGCTAAATCTACCTTCAATGGTGTAGGCATAGATATCATATAGAAACTCATACTCTAACTTGAGTTTCTTTTTCCCAAAGTTCCTTATTATCTTCTCCTTGACGGAATCTAGCTTGAACAGGTTCCAGCTCTCCTCCAAATATTCTAGCCCATATATCTCTAGGTCAGTAAACTCCATACATTTGCTGGGAATGCCAAAGGTCCTGGTGATGTCTTTAGCCATCAGGGAGTGCTAGTCATCACTGTTGTCATACATCTTGAAGAGGATGGATTCCGAATCCTCGGACAGCTTCGTATAGGCATAGAACATCTCAACAGATTAGGCAGAAAACCCGTAGTTTGTTGTGAAGAGCCCAGAGATGTGGCTCCTGCAAACATGGTTCCAGACTTCCTAGATGAAATCCTTGTCGTCAAAGGGTGAATCATCTTCAAGCATGATATCGATGTTGACCAGCCTTCTCTCTAAAATCTTCGTTTATCTAGGAACCGCCATTGATATCTGTGAAAAAGCTTGAGAAAAAATAGAGAGAGAATGCAAAGGGGTTTGGGAAATCTCGAAAATAGTAATAATATAAGCGTAGAGAGGGAAGATAGGGTGTTTTATCAGTTTATAGTTCAAATATGCATTCTAAAAGGATCAACGGTTCAGATTAAATGACGTAAGAGACGTGTGTGATATGACGGTTGAGATAAAATAATGGAGGACAAATTCGTAATAACGCAGATAGTTGTGTTAGAAGTTGAACCGTACCTTTTTTAACTTCTCTGAAAAGACGGTTTTGCATTAAATACGGTTGCCAAAATGTTGCTCGTAAATAAGGTTATTGTTTCTGATATGAGGTTGCAGGACTTCATAAATGTTGTCTCTAATAAATGATGTTTTCTACCTATAGCAACCTGTTGCAGTAACCTATATCAGCTTGTTGTATCCTAAAACTGAATACTATTAGCGAATGCTGTTTAAGAATACTGAAAAATTCGATGCTGAAATTAAAATACTACATAAGTTCCCTCTTACTTAAGGAACTTACATATATTCTTACTCAACAAAGCTTGATGATCCCAAGCTCATTTATTAACATCGAGAATTTTGATTCACATAAAGGTTTTGTGAATATGTCAGCTAGTTGTACTTCAGTATGCACTTTGTCAAGTATAATGTCCTTCTTCTCAGTATGCACTTTATGAAGTGATGTCTCACATCAATGTGTTTTGTCCTTGAATGAAAGACAAGATTGTGTGTTATAGCAATGACACTAGTATTATCACACAGAATAGGAGTTTCTTTCTTTGTAATCCCATAATCCTTTAACCGTTGTTGTATCCACAAAATTTGAGCACAACAACTTCATGCAGCTACATACTCTGCTTTAGCGGTTGATGTTGTTATGGATGTTTGCTTCTTGTAGAACCAAGAAACCAGTTTATCTCCTTGGAATTGACAAGTACCACTTGTACTCTTCCTGTCAATTTTGCATCTTGCCAAGTCAGAATCTGAGTATCCTTTGAGGCTGAATCATCCTTCATTTGGATACCATAAGCCAACATCTTGAGTGCCCTTCAGATGCTTGATAATCCTTTTTACTGCTGCAAGATGTGACTCATTTGGTACTGTTTGGAATCTTGCACATACTCCTACTGCAAATACTATATCTGGCCTGCTTGCTGTAAAATACAGTAAGGATCCAATAAGCCTTCTGTACTTAGTTATCTCCATATCCTTTCCACTTTCATCCTTGTCCAAACTGATAGATGTGGCCATTGGTATGCTTATTGAAGATCCATTCTCCATTCCAAACTTTCTCATTAGTTCCTTGGTGTACTTGGCTTCATTTATGAAAATCTCATTCTCTAGTTGTTTCACTTGTAAACTAAGAAAGAAACTTAGTTCACCCATCATGCTCATCTAAAACTTATTCTGCATGAGGGTAGAAAAATTTTCACATAAATCTTTGTTTGCGGATCCAAAGATGATGTCATCCACATATATCTTAACAAACAGTATACTTTCTCCATCCTGTATCCTGAATAGAGTCTTATCCACTGTCTCTTTTTGAAAACCATTCTCCAAGAGATACAAGGACAGTGTGCCATACCATCTCTAGGGGCTTGCTTTAATCCATATAATGTTTTCTCTAATATGAAACCTTGTCTTCTGCCTGTTTTTTGAAACCTGGTGGTTGTTCCACATATATTTCTTCAGATAGTAGTCTATTCAGGAATGCACTCTTCACATCCATCTGATAAACATTGAAGTTCTTATAGGCAGCATAGGCCAGAAATATTCTTATAACTTCAAGTCTAGCAACGGGGTAAAAGTCTCATCAAAATCTATGCCTTCTTCCTGGCAGTAACCTTTAGCCACTAGCCTTGCTTTGTTTCTGACCACAGTACCAGTTTCATCTAACTTGTTTTTTAACACCCAATTTGTTCCAATCACTCCTTGGTGTTCAGGTCTTGGAACCAGTCTCCCTACATGATTCATTTCAAATCCATTGAGCTCTTCCTGCATGGCCTGAATCCAGTTACTGTCTTCAAGAGCTTCTTCCACACTATTGGGTTCAACTTGTGATATGAATCATGCGAACAATGATTCTTACGGTCTTAACCTTCTTGTTCTAATACCTTTATTGATATCTCCAATCACAAGCTCTCTTGGATGATTTCTGAGCCATGTCCTATCAGGCTCAAAACTGTAAGCTGGTTGCTGAGCAGTAACCTGTTGATCAGCAGCATCCTGATTGCAGTTATTGTTGGACTGCAGTATTCTCTCTACTTGCTGTTCAGCATCCTGCGTTACTGTATTCCCAGATACAGTAACCTGTTTACTGCTTTCATAAACTCTTTAGTAGGTACTGGAATTCCATCAATGTATCTTACTGTATGTATCTTCATCCAAGATACATCCTCATTTAGCTTGTCCAACTTAGTAGTATCACAATGTGGTTCATCAAACATCACATGTATTGATTCTTCTACAACCAAGCTTCTTTTGTTGAAGATCCTGAATGCCTTGCTTACTGAAGAGTATCCCAGAAATACTCCTTCATCAGATTTTTCATCAAATGTCTTCAGGTGCTCCTTTCTATTGTTCAGAATATAGCATCTACATCCAAAGATATACAGATATAAGATGTTTAGTGTCAATCCATGCCAAACTTCATAAGGAGTCTTATCATGATCTTTGTTAATTAGGCATCTATTCTGAGTGTAGCATGATGTGTTGGTTGCTTCAACCCAAAATCTCTTTGGTATGCCAGCATCTGTAATCATAGTCCTTGCTGCTTCCTTCAGAGTTTTGGTTCTTCTTTCTGCAACTCCATTCTGCTGGGAAGTCCTTGCTACAGAATACTCATGATAAATCCCATTCTCTGAACAATACTTCTCTATAAACCTGTTTGTGAATTTTGTTCCCCTATCAGATCTTATCTTCACAATACTTAAGCTCTTCTCATTCTGCACCCTCTTCATGAATTCTAGCAGCCTGTTTTGAGTTTCTGATTTATTGGCCAGAAAGATGGTCCAAGTAAATCTAGAGTAGTCATTCACAATCACAAGGGAATACTTCTTCCCACTAACACTAACAGACTCAATTGGACCGAATAGATCCATATATAGATCCAAAATCCTATGTGAAGATCCCTGCACTTTGTCTTTGAATGAAATTCTCACTTGTTTGCCTTTCCGACAGGCTCCACAAACATTCTCCTTCTTATAAGCAATATCTGGCAGACCTCTTACCAGGTTCTTTCTTGCTAGCTTGTTGATTGTTTTGAAGTTTAGGTGACTCATCCTGTTGTGCCACAAACAGCTTAATTCAGGAGTACTTTTAGCAACAAAGCATGTTGGCTGCACTGTTGAGCTCCAATTAGCAAGATAGATGTTGCATCTCCTAGTTCCAGTAAGCTTGAACTCATTTGTCTTATTGTCTCTTATCAGACACCTGTTAAGGTTGAACTCCACTGAACATCATTTGTCACAGAATTAACTGATACTCAGGAGGTTATACTTCAATCCTTTGACATATGATACATCACTGATAGTTGCATTACCTCTGATCAAGCTTCCTGTGCCCTTGGTGCTTCTTTTGGAGTCATCTCCGAAGACAACCTTAGGTCTTTTACATGGTTGGAAGTCCCTTAATCCAGCTTTGTTGCCAGTCATATGTTTAGAGCAGCCGCTATCGATATACCATACATCTCCGCTGCTTCCTTGCAACTGTGCCTACAAGTAAATCAGGTAGATTTAGGTACCCATACAAGTATGGGTCCTGGGGGGTTAATCCTCTTTGGGACCCACACCTACTTGATAATAATTCGTTTACCATTAGCCTTGGTGGTTCTCTTATTGTAAGTACCCTTTGCAGGATGCTGTTTGTGATGTGTGTGGGCTGGAGATTTCCAGGTGTTACTCTTCCTGTTTGAGGAAGGTACTCTCTTATACTTTTCTAGAGTATGAACTCTTTGGAATCTAGACATGTATGTCTTAGTATATGAGGGTTAGAGTTTTGCTGTAACCTAGAAGACTGCTGCATTCTCCTCCTACTTGCAGTATACTGATTGTGCTGCTTTCTGAGTTTCTGTACAGACTTACTGTCTTCTTCCTGCAGCATAGATTTCTTTCCCTTATCCACTGTACTAGTTTTGTTTAAACTTCCATTGATTGGAAGGAGTTCCTAAGCATAGGATACTCGAGCGTGAACAAACTTTCCAGCATTGGATGTGCTAGTTGCTTTCTGAGAGCTTACTGCATAGTATCCGAGACCATTTCCTCTGTTGGCATTTTGGGTCTCCAGGATACATTCCTGTGCTTTCCTAGCTGATTTGTTATACACATCAATTGTGTTTTACAATCTAGTTTTCTCAGCTTCTAGCTTAGTGACTAGCAGCTTGAACTTAGAGACCTCAACTTGGAGGTTATTACATTCTGTACTGTAGTACTCTAGGTCAGAAACCTGTTCCTTCAGTACAGTATACTCACTCTTGAGCTATTGGTTTTCCTCTTTTAGTTCTTCATGAGCTGAATTTATCTACTCAAAGTCACTCATGATCTGTTTAAAAGACTAGATCATGTTCAGCTTTTTAGAACTTGAAACATCAAGAGATTGTGAAGTTACCTCATTATCTTTTTCATCTTCACAATCATTGGCCATGAGGCACAGTAGTGCTTCCTCATCGGAGGTAGAGCTATCAGAATCGCTCTCAGATGAGCAATCGTCCTTCGCTTCTTCCTTGGAGCTGCTTGATGCCTTTAGAGCTTTAGCTTCACTTAGAAGAGCCTTGAGCTTTTGCTTGTCATCCCTCCTCCTTTCTTTCCTTTACACCCTCTCTTCCTTAGTATATGTATGCACTTGAGGGTAGAGACAGTTTCGGATGAAGTGTCCAGGTTTCTTATATTAGTCTGTAGGGTAGGTCTTACTTGGGACTTCTTTCTGACGTCTGAGGTTTTTTCCTAAAGTCATTTCCTCTTTTGTTCGTCTCTAGAAACTTTTTAAACTTCTTCAGGAGGAAGGCCATTTCTTCCTCAGCATCCTCAGTAAACACTTCTTTCTGCTTCTCTTTCTGCTTCTCTTTCAGCTTACTGCTGCTTGTAGTTGCTGCATCCTTAGTCCTTGTAGTAAGTATTATAACCTTGGCATTGGATCCTTCAGCTGTCTTTCTCCTTCGATCAATATCGAATTCGAAGGCCTTAAGATGCGAGAATAGATCAAAAGTGCTAATCGCATTGAGGTCCAGTGAGACTCTTATTGCGGTTTCCTTGCTCTCTCATTCAAGGGGTAAAACTCTTAACACTTTCATGTTTTTCTCCTTTTGGGTATAGAACTTCCCAAGTGATTCAAGCTCATTGACGATGGTTGTGAACCTCAAGTCGAGTTCTTCCAGTGTCTCTCCAGGTTTCATATTGAAGCTCTTATACAGCTGTGTAGCCTTTGACACTCTATTGTCTTTGGCCTGCCCATCGCCTTCACATATTAGCACTAGCTTGTCCCAAATTTCTTTGGCTGTCTTGCAGCTCTTCACCTTGCTGAATGTACCCTTATCCATTGTGAGAAATAATGCATTTTTGGCCACATTATCCAGGTTGGCCCTCTTTCTTTCATCAGTTGTATACTCATGTCTAGGTTTGATAATATATTCAATTGCTCCCTTCTGTATTTCGGTGCTGCTGCTCGTGGAGCAGGTCTTGGAACCCCTTCAGCGTCGTCATTGATGGTTGTTGTGCCCTCAATTTCTCCAGCTACTGCTACCTCGGCTGTTGTAGCTTCCTCAGCACTCGCATGTTCATGGAGCAGTTTGACAATAATTAGAGGTCCTTCAGTGATCACGTACCACATCTCGTCGTGCATGGCCAACAAGTGGTCCTTCATGCGCATCCGCCAGTTATCGTACTCATCTATGGAAAACATTGGGAGTTTATGGTGTGAGAAATTCATGCTTATGCTAAAACTATAGTTTTGGTCTTGAAAAAGAAAATCGGTTTATCCAACAAAAACAGGTGGATCTGGGGAGGTTACCAGTCAAGTTGGCTTTTAACCTAACTCGCTTTGATACCAGTAGTTGGTCCCAAGTGGTCATAGGTTCAGGGGGTTGAATGAACCTGTATCAAATTTTGTGTTTTTAAAACTTGTCTGTAAATAGGTTGCTGATTCTACAAAGAATGCAACAACTCTCTCGATTCAGTAAGCTGGCAGAATGCGGATTCAGCTTACTATCTCGGTTATCACAGTATGCAGTGGAAATCAAAGATAGAGTTTCTTTTGAAAAATAGTTTTCTTTTCACAAGTATGATTTTATCAAAGTCCTTTTAGCAGTATGAGCAAGATATATTTATGATATACACAACAAACAAATAAAACGATAAACACATAAAGCTTTATAGTGGTTCGAAGGTGGTGTAATCCTTCTACGTCCACTCTTCTCCTTCACACAGGAGGGACTCCACTAGGTCAATTTACTTTATAAGTCTTGTTGGGATATTTCTAGAGTTATCTCAATAAGACAGAAGATGATGCATAATAAGAAAACATAAGCTTGCTGAAGTAAGTTTACACGTATTACATGATCAGGATGCTAAGATGAGATCATGTAATGGTTTTCCAAATGCTAAGGAAAACCAACCTTAGAAGAATTAAGAAGACATTATCTAAGGGTCAGCAAGCTGTAGGAAACAGCAAAGCTGATAAAAGACAGATAGGATGCTGCAAGGAGCGGACAACAAGCTGAAAGAGCAACAAAGAAAATAAAGTCTCCAAACAGAAAGCTGTCAACAAAGGAAACAGGAAGCTGGTCAGCAGTCTACAAGGACAGAGAAGCTACAAACAGAAAGCTGACAGCGGATCAAAGAGACCAGCAAGCTAGAAGAGAAGCAGCAAGCTGAGGACAGCAGGAAGCAGCATCAGGAAGAACATGCAGCAAGGAGAAGAAGATAATCAACTGACATCAAGCAGCAGCTGCATGGACTTCAGTTTTGGACCCATACCGACTTGACAGGTCAGCACAAATGTCAGAAGAGGTCCAGAAGCAAATTGTAGGTGCATTAAATGCATTTATCAGAAACTACTCATAAGCATTTAATGCGACCACAAAAAAGATCTTGGGAGATCTAATCTTACGTTCAAAATGAGGAAGTATCTTCCTTCAACGGATACTTTCCTCCAACGAATATATTCTCAAAATCTATAAATAGAAGGTGTGGCTGATTGAAGAAAAGCGCTGAACAGAGTCGAGAGGACAATCAGATATATTCCGAAGCTTCTCAAGCTTATCCATGTTCAACCACTCAACCTTCTAGGGACAACATACATCAGTTCGAGGACTACAAAGATCAAGACTGCTCCGCACCAGTTGAAAAATCGTTTATTTTCCTTTAACCACTGTGTTGTGTGCGCTAGGTTGTTTTAATGGTGTAACTTAGTTGAGAGGATTAGATTCTTGCTAAGTGTGTAATCTATAGAGATAGATTACTTGCCCTTTGTGGGTTATGGCCTTCGATTGGAGTCAAGGACTCTAGTAGGCGTAGCTTGTTAGGAAGAGATTTATAAAACGAGGCTTGTAATTCGAACTGACCTAACAAAGTTCCTCCTTGAGTACGAGTAGAGTGGATGTAGAAGGCTTACACCACCTTCGAACCACTATAAATAAAATGTGTTTATATGCTTTGATTGTATGCTGCATTTTACTTACTGCTTATCTATACTGTTGCATACAAACATAAGTATCCTGAGAAAAGATTTCCTAAGATCATGATTAAAAAGGAAACGGTTTTCCAAAAAGAACTCTATCAAGTTTATTCCGCTACGTAACATTCTGATATCGGGTCAAGAACCTGATCAAACTTTGAGCCAGGTTACTGATTTGAGACAGGTTATTGCCCTTGGTCAGGAACCTGTTATAACAGAAAAGATTTTCGAAAGAGTTTGCAAAATCGACAGAGGTTCATTCACCCCCCCTCTAAACCTCTGAACACTTGAACACACGGGACCAACAACTCTCGAATTTACAAACCTCTTCCTAACGAGTTAACCTACTAGAATCAAACAGATTCCTAGGCCACTTCCCACACAGGGTACAAAACTCACATAGAGTAAATAGCCTACACATGACTAACAGTTAGCGAGGATCTATATCCTTCCAACTAAGGACACCAACCTAAAACAACCTAACACACAACAAATGGTTAAAAGTATATGGTCTTCAACTTGTGCTTTCAAAGCTAGCCTTAAAACTTTGATAGCTCGAAACTTTGGGCTTGACTGTTTCTGAAGGTTTAGTGACTGAACTGCTAGTAAGCTTAAGAATAGCTTGAGAAATGATAGCTTGGGAAATAGGCAATACGTTCAGTTTTTCAGTAGTCTTCTTGGTCACTCTAACCTTTTATTTATACTGTAAGGAAATGCCCGTTGAAGAGAGACATTGTCTTTGTTGATCTTCAAAATCTTCACAATAAATGCATCTGGAAAATCTGTGAATTAGGGCATATCCTACTCTGATCCGCATTAATGGTCCCACTCCTCAGCTACAGTGCTTTTGTAGGTCTGTCGTCCATATGGCATCACCTCATTGGTTGGGTGATAACTTCCATCTATCGGATGCTTTGACAATGCAGATAGCTCGTACTGCGCGCATTCTGTATATTCCTCGTACTCTAATAAATAAGATAGAATAACTTACAACTTGTTGCTCAGGTTACAGTAGTTGCTTACTGTTCTGCGCCAGCTTTCTGATCTGTATGTGCTTCCTGATTCAAAACAGCTTTCTGTTCCTGAATCCTACTATCTGATTGTTCAACAGCTTCCTATTTTTGAATCCTGGAGTCAGCTTCCAGTTCTCCTTACGGCTATCTGTATGCTACTTACTGATCTAGCTTGTTGATTCTGTTTTCTCCTTTTGCTTACTGACTTTCCTTGCTGAAAGTCAGCCTTCGATACTTTTTCATATCAAGAATCCTACTAACATCACTATTCTCCATCTTTCTGATTTTTTTACAACTTTACAAAATACAACTCAGAGAATAAACTTATCAAGCTAAAATCCACTTAAACAATGTGGAAAAATAGGGTACTCTAACTTCCTATACGAAGCTATTTGTCTCATCAAAATTCTAACAGAAATATGCCAACATAAACTTATAAGAGTTCGCCTCCCTGACATTGTAAGAATTTGTCTGGTATGTAAATTTTAGTCTTTGGTTTGCTTTGTGTTGTGATTTGAAAAAAATTAAACCCCTTGAAATAAAATCTTAGATTCGTCCCTGATTTTAGTCGAGACAAGCTTCTAGCTAAAACCTTGCAGATTGAAGTAGCTCTCAAATATTTTTTTATGAATTAATAATTTAAAATGTTTTTAATTTTGTTTATCTTTTCAATTAAACCATTTGAATTTATGGCTATTAGGTATAACAATTTGACCAGAATACCAATGAGATCAAAGACATGGCCTGGTAAACAAAACAATATATTTCGGTAGATCAATTCTCAATTAAATAAAATAAAATTATTCACCCTTGAGAAGGGTTGGTGTGTCCTTGACTGCCCGATACCTCCATCTCAGATCCTAATACACTCAAGTACTACAATTAATACATTTATATATAATAAGTAATACAGTAAGTAATATATTTCTCTAAAATATATATTTTAATTATACAAGTATTATCTTATAAGTAAACAACTAATAATTTATAAATATACAATTAATATTTTTTACTAAAATGTATATTATACAAGTAATTCCCTATGAGTAAACAACTAATACCTTATACGATGAATATTTTCAATGAAACAAGTAAAATTACATGTAACACCTCACGAATATGCAAATAATACATTATGAGTATATAACAAATACCTTTGTTGGTACGGATCTCAGAATTTGTACCCAAAATACATAAGTTTTGTTTTCACCCTTTGTAATGTTTTTTAGGGTTCTTTCTGAATTTGATTTTTTCTACTAATTTCTAAACGAAATTGAAAGTATAACCCAAGTTAATGATAATAATACGTTTCGCCTAATTTAGTAAGAAATTAAAAATCATACTTGAAATAACCAATAAATAAAGGATTGGCCTACAAGCTCCCTACGGACCAAATTATGATGGCTGCATGTATGTTAAAATTAAATATTATTAGTTAGCTGGATCACTTTTATTGATGGATGATAATCGAGCAATGATTGCCTTTTTGATTTCTTTAAAGTAATAATCCACCATAGATTCTAGCTTTAATCCCACTTTTTAATGTATTTTTCTCTTACAATAATGTGATTAGGCATAATCCACCATACAGTTTGTGATTTATGACAGTTTAATCATCGGCCAAACAGTTCCCACTTTGGATATCTTGCATTTTTCTTCTGTTTCCTACTGTCGACGTAGAGAATCATTCCAAACAACAACCAAGAGCAAGTTCTTCATTCTCATTTTCGAAGAGAGTTAACTAAGCATTAATTTATCTATTTATGACTCCCCCAAATCTAAATTTAAAAAGAGAACGAGATTAGGCATTACATACATATATAATACCCGTGTAAGATTTTTGTAAGAGATTTTATAAATCTAATTGTGTGGGATGAGTTAATCTACAATCTTATGAGTTAAAAAAAATGAAGTTGATTTGTGAATAGCACGGTACAGTATAATGAATTACATCTGTGAGACTGTAAATTTTGTATACAATGCCCTTATTCCAAGTTTCCATTAATTAACGCAACATAACTCTATAGAGTGCACTATATTTTATATATATATAATATTAAATTTTGTATACAATGCCCCTAATCCAAGCTTCCGTTAATTAACGCATCATAACTCCATAGATTGCACTATATTCCATATATGTCATCCACATCACGTATATGTATATATATAAATGAGTAAGTCTTACGTAAGAAGATCTCACGTGAGACTTTATGTAAAATAATTAAAGTTCATATGAATTTATAAGGTGAGTCAGCCTATTAAATATGAACAATTTCGATCTCACATAAAACTATCAAAAGCTCAATCTCACATAAGGTCTTACGTGAGACAGTCTCATGTGAGTTTTTGCGTATATAAATTCAATTTTAATCATTGTTAGTGTTATATGTTGGCATTTTTGATCATTTATAATTTCAGGTTTCTGCACAGGTTGAAATATTGCATGAGAGGTTGTAGAAGATATCGGAATATCAATGTAAGGAATGTTTGAAAAATTCTGTTTAATTTATTTTTATTTATTGTATGCATATTTTCCTTATTCAAAAAATCATCTAAACACGTGAGAATAATGATTTTGAACAAAAATAATGGTTTATTGTGATGGTGACTCTCCTATGCACCTAGTGCACCATGCAATCGGGTCGACTCGAATCCGACCCAGATCCGCACCTTTTTTTTTTGCACTTACCTTTATAATATCTTAATTATACATTTATCTTATATTAGTCATACGTTTATGTACAAATATCATAACTTTTATAAAATATTTTTACTTCAACGCTTACCTTTATAGTATATTAGTCATACATTTATGTTATATTAATCATGTTTTTATGTACAAATATCATCACATTTTTTTAATACTTAAACATCAGAAAAATAAATCAGTTTTAGTATAATTTGTACATGTATAAATACCTTTATGTGATGATTACTCATACATTTATGTGATATTACTTATACATTTATATCAAGATAGTCATTTCTTTATATAATTAATATATAAAGGTGTACAACTAATATAACTAAAAGGTATGACTAACATAACCAAAAAGTATGATTAATATAAGGGTTAAATGCAAAAAACAACCTGAACTATTGGTTTTATTCATTTTACAACCTAAACTATTTTTTTTATCAGATTGCAACCTTAACTACTAAAATTTATCAAATTGCAACTTTTGAACCATTTTTCGGCAAAAATGTGAACACGTAAACGCAAGCTGAAAACATAAGGCTATTCTTGTAATTTTGTAATTGAAGTGACCCTTATTTGAAGTCAACATGCACTTCACGTGTTCATGTTTTTGCCGAAAATGGTTCAAAAGTTGCAATTTGATAAATTTTAATAGTTTATGTTGTAATTTGATAAAAATAAGGTTTATGTTGCAAAATGAAAAAGGTTAATAGTTTAGGTTATTTTTTACATTTAACCCTTAATATAATTAAAAGATATAAAAAATATTAATGTTTCTCCAAAAAAATGTTAAGGTACAACTAACATTAGTAAAAGTATGACTAATATAACTAAAATGTACGACTAACACTACATAAATATATGACTAACATAACATAAAGCTGTGACACTTAGGAGCGAAAGATTGTGTAAGTTTGTGCACAGACATCTAGACGTGTGGCATAGTGGGCCGGATTGACCCGAGTGCATGAATCTAGGATCCATGCATCAGGTGCATAAAATTTTTTGTGATATCCAAAATATACTTTGATGTAAAAGAGTTTGATTAAGAAAATATTTCTTATTTTTCTAGGATTTTTCTTCCTTTCATAATCAATTTGCTTCTTAGTTTTCTCTTATATTTTTTGATATATTTTTATTCCTTCATTTATCTTTCAATAATTATATAATTTATGTGGTCTAGATTTATTTTTTTATATTTTTTAATTATTAAACCACATAATTGATATATTTCTTTCTTTAATCATTGCAGATATTTTATTAGAAGAGAACACTGTCTAAACCGCCTTAATCTGTGATTTGTTTTTAATTTAGCGAAAAAAAAATTCTTTAAACAAATTTTAAAAAAAAGCAGATACAACTTTAATTACACTACAAAAATAAGGTGATATACCAACAGAAGTAACCAATGGACACCTTTCATAGGTAAATTGATTAGATTTTGAAAAAATATTCGACGGTTTGCTGACTACAAACCGTCGGTAATATCTATTTGCCGATGGGTTTTTCAATGGAATTGTCGGTAATTTGCTGACGAAAAAGTGAGCGAAATGATGTCGTTTTCTCCTACGATGGAAAATGCGTAAGATAGAATGATGTCATTTTGGTCAGATATTGTTGATGGAAATTTTATCGGTAATACATTAATAACAAGGGAAAAATGGCCTCTGTGTTATATTTGTAATAACAAATTGAGAAAATGCCACAAAATATAGATGGATTTGTAAAAATGCCACAAATTATAAGAAACTTGTGAAAATGCCACAATTTTTGACCAACTCCAACTTAAATAGTGGATCAAATGATTAATGGACAAACATTGCCAACTACCTATCAAATCACACTAATGGGAGCAATTTCGTACACCTTTAAATTTCGTGCACCTTTAAATTTCACAATAATTTCGTGCACCTTTAAATTAACATGAGCGAATGGTTAATTAATTTTAATTTCGTGCACCTTTAAATTTCACAATAATTTCGTGCACCTTTAAATTAACATGAGCGAATGGTTAATTAATTTTAATTTCGTGCACCTTTAAATTATTAATTTCGTGCACCTTTAAATTCCACAATAATTTCGTGCACTATTTGTTAATTATTAATTATTAATTATTTTTTCATGCACACATCATTAATTAACTAATTGTTCGTGCACCAATCACTAATTAACTAATTGTTCGTGCACCAATTAACTAAATGTTCGTGCACTAACCTTTAAACTAATGTTTAATTATTAATTATTATTTATTAAATGTTCGTGCACTAACCTTTAAACTAATGTTTAATTATTAATTATTAATTATTAATTGTTCGTGCACTAACCTTTAAACTAATGTTTAATTATTAATTATTATTTATTAAATGTTCGTGCACTAACCTTTAAACTAATGTTTAATTATTAATTATTAATTATTAATTGTTTGTGCTCTAACCTTTAAACTAATGTTTAATTATTAATTATTAATTGTTAATTGTTCGTGCATTAACCTTTAAACTAATTTTTAATTATTAATTACTATTTATTAATTTTTAATTATTATAAAAATTTAAACCTTACACGAAATTAAGTTTAATGTTTTACGATTATTAAAAATTAAACCTAACGTAAAATTAATTGAATTGAAATATTAAACTGGAATGTAAATGTGCACGAAGAATAGGCTAATATTGCCCGAACATTATGAAAAGTCATGGCTAATGTTGCCCGAACATTATTGTGAATTGAATTTTGTGGGCCCGTAATTAAAAAATTCTCTCCCTTAGAAAACCATTCTCTCCCTTTCAATTAAAAAATTCCCCTTTCAGTAAAAAAAAAAAGTTCTTCCCCTTTCCATTAAAAATCAACGTGCAACCCTAATTAAAAATCGGATTAACAGCCCCTTTCCGGCGAACGAAGTTTCTGGATCAACCATTCTACAAATTGAGTATGGCAGCGAACAATGTTAGTTTCCCATCTCCCTTCTTTTTTAATTTACTGCCATGGTTTTTTTTTTTTTTACAGTAATGAATTCTACAATTTATTAGCATGTTTTGGTTTGTGGCTTGAACTAGGATTTAGGTTTTCTGTTATTGTTGATGGAATGTGGTTATAATTATTACATTTGTATGTTTTACGCTTCAATTTGAACTGTGTTTGTTGTTGGTGAGATTTCTGGAAAAATAGGGCTGCACGAAGATTTTTCAGAGCATTACACGAACATTTAACTATATCGTAGGGGTGCACGAACATTATAATAAAACGTTGCACGAACATTTCAGTTTTTGTTTGTTGAACGAAGTTTATAATTTTAACGTTACCCGAACATTATGGAATTTGAAGTTACACGAAGATTACTACTGAAATGTTCGAGTAACATTAAAAAAATCGTAACTAGAGAAATGTTCGTGAAACCATATTATTAAATTAGAAATTATATAATTACACGAGAATAAAATTAGATAAATGTTCGTATATCATGTCATATAAAAATATAAAAATTTGTTTAAACTATAAAAATTTACTTAAACTAGAAAAAATTATCATTTATTTAATGGTATCGAACTTATATGAAATTTTCAAATTAAATTACACAAAATAAAAAAAATTATTTTAAAATATCAAACTTATTTAAAATACATTTAAACTATAAAGAATTATTTAAAATATCGAACTTAAATGAAATTTTCAAATTAAATTACACAAAATTAAATTTTTTTTTAAAATATCGAACTTATTTAAAATACATTTAAACTATAAATAATTATTTAAAATATCGAACTTAAATGAAATTTTCAAATTAAATTACACAAAATTAAATTTTTTTTAAAATATCGAACTTATTTAAAATACATTTAAACTATAAAGAATTATTTAAAATATTGAACTTAAATGAAATTTTCAAATTAAATTTCACAAAATTAAATTTTTTTTTTAAAATATCGAACTTATTTAAAATACATTTAAACTATAAAGAATTATTTAAAATATCGAACTTAAATGAAATTTTCAAATTAAATTACACAAAATTTACTTTATAGCATAAATGCGAATTATACTAAGATAATGTTGTATTAATTTATTACAATTCATGTTAGTTTTAAGATGTTTTGAAAATAATGTAGTAATTTTAACTCAATACAATCGTCAGTAATTATTAATGGAATGCTATCTTTAGTGCATGTATGATGAACATAATACCAGAAATGCCCTCGATTGTAATCAAGAAAAATAAATAAATGAAGTTTTAGAATTTGCATTTTTTTTTTGAGTTAACGATTGAAGTTGTATAATTAAGATGACAAGGACGTACACTTGCATAATTAAGCTTTTCCAATTTCCATGGATCAGTATATAAAATCTAATACAAGACATCTCTTTAAATTAAAAATTGGGACCACTTTATATCTATTAATTAAAGAGCATTTAATTAACAATTTTTTTAAGCAAGGTTTTAATATATAATTGTAATCAAACTGATATATTCCTAAATATACCAGAGTGAATGTATTATAGATTGATTATTATAATAATAATAATAATAATAATAATAATTATTATTATTATTATTATTATTTATGAGTAAAATATGCCAAGTCAATGAACTTCTAAAATTTTGGATTGTAAATACGATACCAAATTTATCAAGAGAATTATAACTACAAAATGATTGAAGCTGTCAAAATGAAGGACAATCTTACAAAATTTGATATAATTTTTTTAAGTTGAATCCAATTATAATATATGTTGACACTATTTATAATTTCAGCAGATTACTTATTGGCTGTGGGACATTAAGTTGAGACCTACATATTTAACATTAATAATATTCTTTTCTGATATTAATAAAATAATTACATTACATATTAATAATTAACCATCTATTGATGCTACTTTTATACTCATGATTATTGTATTGTCAATATAATAGTTTGTTTTATATGCAGTTAGATTGTTGATATGCCTTGCAAATTAATTAATTAGATAATTTTTATTATTTTAGTACCATTGGGTCCGTGAGGGTTGCCAGGGTACGGTGGCATATATCAATGGGTATACACGTTTGAGCATATTAGCAGAAATTAAGGACGAGTTGGTACAGATTGGGAGGGATTGCGAGCTGGACCTTCTAAGGTCGTGTTTCGGCCATTTTCTAAGGTGGCAGACTGAGCTCGAAAGTTGCAAGGCCTTTCTGCACGTGTTGATGTCACGTGAAGTACGTAGTAGAGACTGCCCTGCAGATGAGCGATGGTTCCTTATTGGACGAGACCACCATCTTTGCCGGTTCTCTCGGAGAGAGTTTGCCTTGATCACTGGATTGCGATTTGGTGATTCTGAATTTAATCCTCGTGGGCCGCATTATCCACCTGCTGATGGAGTATATCAAAGAGTCCACACCGGCTATGCTCATGTCACTGTTGCTGATCTTCGGCAGAGATTTATCGATGGGGAGTTTCGTGCATCACGGGCTGATTCTTTGAAGATTCCCAAGATCCTCATTGTCTATTGTGTCATCTTAGAAGTCGATATCGGTAAATCGACTATTGATTTATGAGTTTGGGTTCTAGTCAAGCAGGAGGCTCTTTGGGAGAGCTTTCTGTGGGGCAAGATATCTTACCTGACCCTACTCCGATACATTGACAAGCTACCAACAACAATCCAACCACAGAGGGGGAATAGGGTATTCAGATACCACTTCTACGGGTTCTCGATGGCTTTACTGGTGAGTTGTTTATTTTTTCAAATAGTCTTTTACTTGGGGATGTTTACTTGTTTATGTTTTTTACTTGAATCTTACATGCTAACGTCTAAATAATTATATTTAGATGTGGAGTTTCGAGGCGATGCCTGTGACACGCGTTCATTGCTGCGTCCGGGTACAGACTGACTTTTACATCCCTCGCTGTTTGAAGTGGTCCACTAGGATAAGCGAAGAGGATGTCACCCACATACTGTCCGATCAGGTATTTCGTTTTATTAATGATGGTAAGTTGTTGACGTAATGAAAACAGGTAGGGGCATGTTCTGAGACTCTTGAGCCTACTCCTGAGGAGACACTACAGCCGTATTGGCAGAGCATTGATGATGAGCTCGATGTTGGAGTCCAGCTCGTCCTTCAGCGTCGTGGTAGGCCACCAACTGCTGTTGCTGCAGCTCCAGTCCAGGGGACAGCACGTCGGGATCAGACAGTACGGAGGGCTGGGTCAAGCCGTACTGCGTCCGTGCATTTCGAAGTTGGAGATGCAGATCGGGGCTTGCCGAGATCCCCAGAGAGGGTTTATGATCATTATAGGGGATCGGGGGCTGGTTCAGCACAGCATGAGGATGCCCCCCTATTAGGGCTATACCGGTCAGCCGAGGATACCACCGGCACGTCCCTTCATCAGACGAAGGGACACATGATGTAGCCGATGATCACTTGTACACTCGGTTGAGTCGTTTGATCAACAGACGTCACACGGAGATGCAGACTTATTTAGGGGAGCAGTTTCATCAGCTAGAGACTCAGATCCCCGGCTTGGTGCATGACGCGGTGTATCAGGAGACACAGCGTTTGGAGTTGGAGATCCCGTCGATGATCAGAGATGAGCTTACTCATTTCTTCAGGGAGAGACAATCATTCCATCAGTATTACCACCCACAGTCGCAGCCCGATCAGTGGGCCAGTTGGGATCTGACTCGGTATGACAATGAATATTTTACGACACCTGATCAACCACAGCCGTCAGCAGCTGGGGTTGGCTGTTCTTATGGTTCTCCAGACCTCCACGCCGATTTAGTTCAGCGGGACACAGCGTTGTCGGTGGGAGGGGCACATGACATCCAGGATACGAGTGGAGGCCTCCGTGTAGTGAGAGAGAGAGCTCCGTCTCATCTTGTTAGGAGTCCGTACATGCAGCCCGGTGCTAGAAGGGATACATTGACCATGGATGAGTTTGTTTCATGGATCAGTCACTGTGGAGACAAGTCTGAATGGTATGTTTGATACAATTCTCTAAATTTTGGTTGAATAATATTTTAATTTCTCATTTTTTTAAATAATGAATTCAATTACATTCTTGCAGGCGAAATGTCGGTGTTGGATTCCCAGTTGGACCTGACTTTTTCAGAGTACTACTGAATTCGGCAGAGGATACTCATTACGAGGTTTGAACTGTATTTTGATAATTTTAGTTGCTAATCTATTATTGAGTCTATCAAAATATATGTCGAGACCGGTTTATCACTGTGAAATGTTTTTGATTTTATTAAGCCCTCGACGCGTACTTGAGGATTTTTCAGATGCAGCCCACGGCGGCTGGGGTTCAAGTCAGGCCACATCTGCAGGGGCACTATCGTATGTTGGACTGCCATTTTTTCGTGAGTTTTCTTGCTTCCTCATATCAAGAATGTTATTTTTTTCATATATTTTCTTAGTGCTTCAACGTGAGAATTAATCATATAGGAGACCTGCAAAGAGATCTGGTTGAAGAAGCACATACATGATCCTGTAGACATGAAATATGTCTACCCTATGAGGGAGACATTCCCAAACAAGGATTTAGATCGTCTAGTTGAGTATGTCGAAGGTTCTCGCCCCAAATGGGGACATGCAAGGCCGTGGTGGAGGGACATCAATGATGTAAGAAAATATTATCTCAGAGCGGAATATTTTTGTAATTCGAGAGTTTTCTTCATTTACTTTGTTTCTCTTTGCAGCTGTATTTGGTTATGAATCTGGATGGCCACTGGGTCGCAGGCTGTATCGACCTTGTGGCAATGAAGTTAGTGCTTTACGATTCGAAGCGGCACACTTGGATACCGTTTCTGAAGGGTTTAAGATACAAACAAATGCTCCCTTTACGTCGTGTGGTACCTGCCTTGCTGGAGTATCTGGACTACAAAACAAGGCGTGGTGGTGATACTTGGGTAGCTGAGGAGGTCCAGTTGACTAGTGCCAACCCGAAAGTTTGTTACAAACAACAGGATATCACATGATGTGGTATATATGCGCTAAAGGCGATCGAGAGTTGTTTGACTGGCACTTGGCCGAGACCAGGCATGATAGAGCCGCTGGATGCTATTAGACAGGAGGTCGGGTTGACTATTTTTAGATCCTCATCGGATGCATCTATCATTCTACCTTCTGATTTGTGAGATTGTATGACTTGATTATTTTGAGAAGTTGTCATTAAGAGTTTGGATATTATATATTTGATATGGTATTTTTGTTTTATTTAAATAAATTCATATTGTTGGGAAATTTTCAATTTACTCATTTTCAATTTACTAAATTGATTTTTGACTTATTTTATAATATTTGTATTAAGTGAAAAATTATCAAATAAATATAAAGTTATTCACGGAATACATTCGGGACTAGATTTTCAATTTGTTTCGTGGAGCTTTCAGTTTAATAATCAGTTTAAAATCTATTCATTTCATTTTCGTGCAATCTATTATTTAACAAAATTTCAATTACTACCCTTATTTCGCGTAGAATTGAATTTAAATGTTTGAATAGCGTCAATATATAAATTTTCGGATGAGTACTAAATTTTCAATTAAAATCTTAAAATTTTCGTGCAAGTGTCTTAATTTAATAATTTAATAATTTTAATAATTTAATAATATTGAATAATTTTATTTGCAGTTAATAATTTAAGCATGTTCTACTAATATGGAAAGTGTCATTTTTGAAATATCATATTCGGATTAACGTAAAGATGAGTTGTACACATCAAACATACATTGGTAATCTATGGATCATTTCCCAAATTCGCTTGAAGATATATCGGACATTTTCTTCTGGTGTGTTCTGCGGACCCGCATACTGAGCAATGTTTCTTCTTCCGCCGCAACGGTTGATCCTCATTTCGGACGGTGTTTTGATTGAGGATGTCGTCCTCAAACGTGTCATATTCGAACGGCGACATTTCGGTGCATCCTTTCCTTGTGTGACTAGTTTGTCCACAGCGACGACATGTAGGTGGTTTGCGTGAGGTTCCACCTTGCTCACCGGTCGAAGGAATACGCGCTTATTTCGGTCGACCGGCTTGCTTTGGTTTGTCTGGGGGAATACAGAGAGTCTTCTTTACCTCGTCCGATACATCCCAATCTTGGGGATCGGGAACAGGTTTTATGTCACCTTCCCACATACCCCTCAACCATTCTGTCGTATAATACGGCGTAACATAAGACGTGATTGTTTCTTTTGCAAAGCTGCAAGCATAAATATAGGTTAACACTCACGTTATGCATTATACACGCAACATATTATACACCAAATTATAATATGTTTATAGTTTAATTATCAAGTTTACCTTATAGTTGCGCATGCATGTGAACATGGAAGCATCTCTTGTTGAAAAATACCACAAGAATACTCATAACGGGCCAGATCTACGAGAAAAATTTTGCTACCATCCATAACTTTGTACGTAAACCGTGCCAGTGGCTCAACTTGCATTCTTCGTGCAAGCTTGGTGTACGCGACTACTCTTTCATGCACCGCAACTGTCAGTATGTTTGTTCTTTCTAGTGCAGCTGCTCTCCTTTCGCTAAACCATCTTTCTGTAACCCGTCGGGCACATTCCAGAAATGAACAAACAGGTAGTTTCCTCGCCCATAGGAGCCTAGCATTCCATGTCTCGGCAGCGTTTGATGTCATGAAATTGAACCTTCGAACAGGACATTTCACGCGAGACCACCGGGTTGTTCCTGCCTTTGCCAATGTTTGAAGAGCACCTGCTATACCCGTCTCTTCGATTTTGGACATGTACCTGAGGGGGTTACATTTGGAAAAAGAAGGTTGACAATTGAATCATACTAACAGCTAGCAAATATTATCACGGGTTAGCATTTCAAATTGAAGGAAAAAAGATATGTGGAATTAAATTACCGTTCGAAGACATGAGATTGATAAGAATACGCTGCCCTGTGGAACAGTTCAACTAAGCGAGATCCATGTTTTGCCAAATTTTATCGCAGATGAAAACAACAAAGGCCATGAGTGGCTTCGGGGTACTCCTCTTTAATAGCATTACCGATACTGACATGTTGATCGGATATAAAAAGCAATTGGCTTGGGGATCCAAATGCGATGCGAATTTGTTTCAAAAACCAGGTCCATGACTCATCGTTTTCCACATCTCCTATCCCAATTGCTAGAGGGAAGATTTGATCATTTCCATCCTGCGTCACTGCGACAAAGCCGATTCCTTTATATTGTCCTTTCAAATGACAACCGTCCAGCACTATAACCGGTCGCGAATATTGCCGAAATCCTTGAATTGGTGCCCCCAACGCAAAAAAGACATATTTGAATTTTCCGGATTCATGTGTCTCAAGCGCGGTGATTGTACCGGGATTCGCAACTTCCAACTCACATAAATAATGAGGCATCATTGCGAATGACTGTTTGGGATCTCCGTAGGCGATCCTCATGGCATGATATTTCGCACGCAATGCAACATCGTATCTGAGCTTCAAACCGTGGCGTACGTGCATTTCTTCCATGATGGTTCTCGGCTTGAGTCTGGAGTTCTCTTTTCGTACTACTTCGGCGAAGTACTCACCGATCAACTGAGATGGGAGTCGGCGTTGGCCAGAACGGATCTCTTCGGACGAGCAATCATGTGGGAGAACAATTCTGGTTATTGTCCATATACCATATTTATCCGCGGCGTGTAGCATGAATCCACAACTACAATGTTTGCATTTAATAAACCACCTATGCTTGTCCGATTTGTCAACACAGAATTCCACTCGGTTTTCCAAATGGTACAAACCAACTGCCTTCTTCAGTTCATCTTTACTATCAAACTGGGATCCTCTATATAGATCGTGTGCAGCCACATAATCGTCATGACCACAGGCGACCTTGGGCTCGTCAAATGCTGGAATATCAGGAATAAACCAATTTCGGCTTTCAATATATGTCTCAAATTCCTCTAAAGCTCTTTGTTGGTCTACATATAAGGCAGTTTCATCCTCGTCATCCAATTCAGCATCATTTTCTGCATTGACAAATGCTGAAGGCGTTCCTCGATCCTCATTATCTGAAAGTAAACACAAAGTGCACATTAGTTAAAAAAACCAGTTTGCAAGTACTATAAGGATGGTTGGGATTTCAAGTATTCTTACGACTTCGATTATCACGTCTATCAGGTACAACGAAGGCAACATCTTTTGGATATGGTATTTCATTACGTTGTACGTCTTCATATCCCATACTAGCAGTCGGGGGCCTATTCAAGTCAAACATATCAAGACCCGAAGTCACTGATATGATGTCTACTCGACCAGTCGACGGTGGAAAAGGTACCCACTGTGCACTTGAGGATGTCCCAATATATTCTTGTTCTCCAAATGGGACATTTGGAATATCCAACGAATTTGAAAAATAATCATTTGAATTTACAAAATAATCATGGGTATTTGCTTGATAATCATTCGAGTCAAGTCCAAAAGGAAAGTCGAATCCCGGGGCATTTCTTTCTTGCGATGAAATCGATACTCCAAGATCAATCCGTTTATGTGAAACAAAAACGATGACAAACTCGTTGCCCATGTACAATAATCGCTGTACATCAGAATCATTTTTTATTTTCATTTTTATGACAATGCCATCAGTCTCGATTAATGCATGGATCACATATCGTGAAAAATTCAGATTAGCACCCACAACTGCATGAATTGAGTGGAGTAAATCTTCAAATCTCGTTGTTTGAAGGTGAAACAGTTGTTTACGACCATTTTTATACTCTAACCCTTCCCAATAACCTCCAAACCAAACCAAAACGGACATAGAAGTCATCTTTTCGTGTCACTGTTACAAAACATAATATTTATGAATATTTATACAAAAACAAACTACTTTTGAGGCATACAAATATAAAATAATAAAGTCATTGTCATTTAATAATCTACAAAATTCAACTTCCTATAATAACGTAATAAAACTATAGTGTAAAATCAATGTAATGTAAAATTCAATTTTTCATGTACTAACTTACATATACTATGAGTAATGTTAAATAACAATACATTTCGTTTATTAATTAACAAATCCGTGTACTACTTAATAAAATGAGTAAAAATTAAACCAAAAGATAACGTGAAGAAATGTAAAATTCGATTTCAAATAAGGAATTCGTTTACCCTAGTGAATTCGTTTAATTAGTTTACACAACTAAAACCATGACATTAACGACTGTACCCAATAATCATTTCGTTTAGCCTAACTTCTAAGTATTCGGTTACAATGCATTAACAATACATATAATATACCCTTTCAACAAAAATTAACAAATACACATGGCATGGCATATAGTGTATTAAGTATTCGGTTAACAATGCATTAACAATACATATAACATACCCTTTCAACAAAAATTAACAAATACACATGGCATGGCATATAGTGTATTAAGTATTCGGTTAACAATGCATTAACAATACATATAATATACCCTTTCAACAAAAATTAACAAATACACATGGCATGGCATATAGTGTATTAAGTATTCGGTTAACAATACATTAACAATATATATAATATACCCTTTCAACAAAAATTAACAAATACACATGGCATGGCATATAATATACACTGTAAACGAAAATTTGCATTTGTCAATACACTTACAAATGAGTACATACCTTCTTCGTGAAAATACAACACCTTATTCGTGGACCTTCTTCTTGGAAATAATACCCCTCTTTTGTGTTGGAAATAATACCCCTCTTTTGTGTTGGAAATAATATCAACTAAAAATTTGAAAAGGGAATGCACGTTAATTTGATAATGATGTAGTCTTTAAATAGAGGGGTAAATAATTGTTCACTCAATTACAATATAAAACGTGACAAATTTATTTTCGTTTAGGTTCTCTTCACTGAATCGGCCATGCACTGAATCACTGCCACTTTTCAGACTTAAAATCTAGGGTTATAAATGTAGAAATGGGTTCGGAGCCCAAACTACCCCTAATTGTATAATAAAATCTATTAATACCCCTCGATATAAAATAGTCTATAATAGCCGAAAATCCTTTAATACCCCTCAATGTAATCTTCGTGTACCTTTAAGAAAATATATTAATATTCGTGTAACTTTATCTATAATGTTCGTGTAATTTTATATTTTCATTTCTCATTTTATGTTCAATTTTAAATGTTCGTGAACTTTCAAATTTTTAGGTAATCTTCGTGTAACCTTAAGAAAAATGATTAATTTTCGTGTAAAGTTAAATTTTCATTTCTCATTTAATGTTCAATTTTTAATGTTCTTGAAATTTCAATTTTTTTTAATTTATTGAAAGGTGCACGAACAATACTAATATTAATTTAAAGGTGCACGAAAAATTAATAATTAATAATTAATAATTAACAATAGCATATAAAATTAATAATTTAAAGGTGCACGAACAATACTTTTAAAAATTAATAATAAGGTGCACGAACAATACTAATATTAATTTAAAGGTGCACTAAAAATTAATAATTAACAATAGCACATAAAATTAATAATTTAAAGGTGCACGAACAATACTAATGTTAATTAATTGAAATGTGCACGAACAATACTAATATGAATTTAAAGGTGCACGAAAAATTAATAATTAATAATTAAACATTAGTTTAAAGGTTAGTGCACGAACAATTAATAATTAATAATTAAACATTAGTTTAAAGGTTAGTGCACGAACATTTAATAAATAATAATTAATAATTAAACATTAGTTTAAAGGTTAGTGCACGAACATTTAATAAATAATAATTAATAATTAAAAATTAGTTTAAAGGTTAGTGCACGAACAATTAGTGCACGAACAATTAGTTAATTAGTGATTGGTGCACGAACAATTAGTTAATTAATGATGTGTGCACGAACAAATAATTAATAATTAATAATTAACAAATAGTGCACGAAATTATTGTGGAATTTAAAGGTGCACGAAATTAAAATTAATTAACCATTCGCTCATGTTAATTTAAAGGTGCACGAAATTATTGTGAAATTTAAAGGTGTACGAAATTAAAATTAATTAACCATTCGCTCATGTTAATTTAAAGGTGCATGAAATTATTGTGGAATTTAAAGGTGCACGAAATTAAAATTAATTAACCATTCGCTCATGTTAATTTAAAGGTGCACGAAATTATTGTGAAATTTAAAGGTGCACGAAATTAATAATTTAAAGGTGCACGAAATTATTGTGAAATTTAAAGGTGCACGAAATTAATAATTTAAAGGTGCATGAAATTTAAAGGTGCACGAAATTGCTCCCATTAGTGTGATTTGATAGGTAGTTGGCAATATTTGTCCATTATTCATTTGATTCACTATTTAAATTGGACTTGGTCAAAAATTGTGGCATTTTCACAAGTTTCTTATAATTTGTGGCATTTTTACAAATCCATCTATATTTTGTGGCATTTTCTCAATTTGTTATTACAAATATGGCACAGAGGCCATTTTTCCCTTAATAACAAAACCTCATTGTTTGGGTCTAGTTTAGAGTAAAATGAAAATACTTAATCTGTTGGAAATTCCATCGCTAAACCTTAAATTTTTTAAGGAACCTTTATTTTGATTTTTTTAAATAATCTAAATTAAAGAATGTTATATTATAATAGTAATTTTAACATAGAATTTTCATAATGTTGTTATAATATAATATTATATATACATACAAATATATAATATTTTTAGTTGAAGTTCATCGAGCTAGCTTTATCATAATCGTAATTAATACATAACTTATCGATCATATACAAAGAGGAAGTTCAGATGGTTCCACAATTAGTAGATAAAATTGTTATCGACTTATTACATGTGGCTCAAACAATTTTACATAACTTCTTTCATTTTCGAATATATTACTGATATTTATTAAGTTCATTGTGTTAATTGAATTTAACCTATTTATAAAATTAAAATTTTCATATAATATTGTTAATCAAAATAAAAATGTGTTATTGAAACAAAGTTCGAATATCAAATATCCCAAAAAAAGTGGGAAATAAAATGAGATGTTTACCAATGAAAATATAGACAAAATTTCGATCGGTAAACTTGTAGAACGACATCGTATCATTTTTGGCCAAAGAAAATTTCGTTTGTAAGTTTTTTCATTTTTATGAAATTTTTTTATTATTTAATTTAACATAATTGACATAATTTATAACGGTAGTTTTTTCATTTTTTTAAAAGTATTCGAAATTTAGCACCGCCCACAAGTCAGTTTATTATTTCCTTAGTTTTTTTAATTTTTTTTAGTTTATTAATTTTTTTCCCTAGTAAATTAGGGGTCTAGCAAACTTGAACTTTAATTTTTTGGGTGGATAATTTAGGATATTAACTTTATGGATGATGTGGATGATTTTGTTGACCCACTTCGTCAAATTGACTACCTCATGGAGCACTACCAAGCTCAAAAATCTATTAATTTCTCAAGTGCGTGTAGTACAATTAGATACAACAAATCGGTGGTTATTTATACCCAAAACTAGGTCATAGCCCTAAAAGACCATGAATCGGTCAAATACTACTACTTAAACGCACATGTCAATATATCCTCTTGATATATCCTACCCAACTGATACAACTTGTTGATATATTCTCAATATAAACAATTATTAATATTAGACTACATCTTGTCTTCTTTATATTCTCTTCTATCCTTATTTTATATTTCTATCAGTTTCATAAGATGTTATCAACATGGTCTTTATCTTGAGCCAAAGTTGAAGATTGTTGGACAAGTGAGTTGGATAAGCACAAGTATTATATATTTTGGATATTTTTTAGGTAACATCTCTCATTTGATATTTGTTTAGTTTTCATTATAGCCAACCTCGCAAAACTAGAATTTGCATCACTTGACATTAGGGGAAAAATTATTTTTCATTGGTATTAGATGTTAAAATTCATCTTGAAGTAATGGGTCTTAAAGATACCATTGTTGAGAAAAAAATGCTTCAAATCAAGATCGGGCCAAGATAGAAAAATAGCATTGTAATAGGGATTTAGAGTACCCCATTTTTCACTCTTTTTAAGTGAAACTTAAAATAGTTGTAAGTCTAAAAGTCGGCTTGAAGAATGGAGAATCTTGAAGATCAGTAGCAAGGAAGTTTCTGTTAGGAATCAGATGTAGCAGGAGAGTCGCTACTTGATACAGCAATGAAATAATGGTTGGACACTATATGCAGCTTAATGCAGTAAAACTACAAGCAGAACAAATACAACAAGTCTATAGAAACTGCATTACTGCAAAGGTTACAGAAACTGCAAGTACTGCACCACATTAACCGAAGCTACTACTGAAAAACTGATTAATCACTCAAGCTCTCAATAGTCTAAGTTTTCAGTTACTCAACCACTAAGAGAAGCAGTCAAGCCTTCTAAGAATTTGAGCTCAAGAATCATTAAGGTTGCTTCAAGAACCAGTTGACAAAAAACTCATATACTTTTAACCTTTGTGTTGTGTGCTTAAATTGTTTTAGTGGTGTCCTCAGTTGAAAGGATTTATATCTTTGTTGTGTGTTTTAGCCTTAGGAGTTCAAGTCTGTAACTCTGTGTGAGTTTAGGATCCTATATGGGTTAACCTGTTTGATTCAAGCAACCTGTGTGGAAGCTGAATCTTAGTAGATGAAAACTTATTAGGTTGATAGATTGTAAGATCGAGTCTTGTAAAAAATAATCTTGCTTAACAAAGTTCCTCATCAGAGAAGGAGTAGAGTGAACATAGAAGAATTACACCACATTCGAACCACTAGAAGCCTTGTGTGTTTGTCTTTCATTTTTATCAATATTGTGATTATTTTGTACTGCATTCTACATCACATTATACATCATCTACATTTTGCTAAATATCATATTCTAGAAAAGGTTTTCAAAAGGAACTCTATCAAAGCTTAAAGTTTTTACTGCAAAAGAACTCCGGTATAATAAGGTGTGCTGCATTTTAGCCCAGTGAACTATACTACATTTTGTGATGTACTCTACGATAGAATACAGCACTGCAAGTTTGAAAGATTTTTGAAATTAGATAGGGGTTCATTCACCCCCCCTTTGAACCTCTGTGCCACTTGGGACCAACAAATGATATCAGAGCGAGTTGGGTTAAAAGCCAACTTGTCTAGTCATCTACCCAAATCCACCCATTTCTTTTGTGAAAATCATCTTCTTTCTTGTCTTTCAAAATCTCATATGCTTAGCATATCATGGATCTCTCACATCACAAGCTACCCATATTTTCGATAGAAGAATATGATGACTGGAAGATCGGAATAGAAGCACATCTCTCTGCATGGAGGTATATCTCTCTGCAATGCATGATAAGATATGATATGTCATCACTAAAGGTCCATCAGTCATCACAAAATCTAACCCAACCCTTGGAAGAGAACAAAGAGAAAGAGAAAGGGCTGAGTAGCAAGCGGCTGCCAAACGTGCAGATGCACAAGCAGAAGCAGCTTAGACAGTAGTAGTTGCAGCAGACGTTGTAGCAACAATTGGAGAAACATTGGGTACTGGAGAAATAGAGAAAGCGGGAGCAAGAGCGTTTGCTACACGAGCACCACCTGCAGTAGCAGCAAGAGCTGAAGTACCTGATTACAGGAGAGCACCACCACCTGATGACTACTTGATAAAGCCAAGACATGAGTATACTGCTGAAGACAGAAATAAAGCCAATCTTGACATGTTGCCAAGAATGTGTTATTTCTCACGCTGGATAAATGAACATTTAATAAAGTAAAGACATGCAAAACTGCCAAGGAGATTTAAGACAAGCTAGAGCAAATTTGTAAAGGAACTGTACTGGTAAAAGATAACAAGATATTTACTACAACTCATTTGTTCGAACTATTCAAGTTGAAGACTGAAGAATCCTTTGAAGAACTGGACTTGAGATTTACATCCATTGTAAATAAGTTAGAATCCTTGGGAAAACACTACAGCTAGAAGAAAAAAAATGTTAAAGTGCTTAGATCACAAACTGTTCAATGGGACAACAAGACCACAACCATAAGAGTATCCATTGATCTGAAGACAATGAGTATCTTTAACTTATTCTTAGACCTCAAGATATTTGAGTTCGACATCAACAGAAGAAAAATAGAGGCTGAATAATCAAACACTAAGGTCACTACTCGTGAAGAAATGACACTACTCGTGAAGAAATTCAAGAAGTTTCTAAAAATCAACAAAATAGGAAAAGATTTCAAGAAAACCCCCTACCCCTCAGGTAACACTACAAGAAATCACACATTTTGTGACGATAAAAAAATCGTCACAGTTTGTTACTTAAAGGCGACAAATGTTATTTTCGTCATTAAAATACTAGAAATTGTGATAAAATTTTATTTTGTCACCATTAATAATTTTATTCGTCACTAATTTGTAAATTTCATGACGACATAAATTATTTCGTCACAATAATAATAGGCGATGATGTTAATAATAATTGGTGATAAAATTTGATGTCATAAAAATATATATTTTCATGACGATGCTATTTTTCGTCATTAATTATTCTAAATAATTATTTACAAAATTATTTCATCACAATAATAATTGGTTACGATTTTAATTATAATTGGTGATGATATTCGATGTCGTAAAAAATAAATTTTTGTGACGGTGCTATTTTTTGTCATTAATTATTTGAATTAATTAGTGACAAAATTCTTTTGTCACGATAATAATTGATGACGATTTTAATAATAATTGGTGACAATATTTGACGTCATAAAAAATATATTTTTATGACGATGCTATTTTTTGTCATTAATTATTTGAACTTATTACTAACAAAATTGTATCGTGAGTGCATTAACATTTTGGGTTTTGAACATTCATATGTTGGTCATTGAAATCGAGTTAATATATCAAAAGTGGAAATCAATGACTTATATTAATAACTAATGGTACTTTATAAAAAATAACAAAAATTATATGATAATAGAAAATTGAAAAATATTAAAAATTGAAATAAAAGAAATGCGTGCAGGATATTATTACATGAAACACCAGTGGTCTAGTGGTTAGAGTACCAACTTGGGCACTCGGGTTCAATTCCCAGGCAACGCACAATATTGGCGTTGGTGATGTGTGCACTGACATTAGCGCTGTGATGACGTGTCATGATGACATGTCACGACAACGCTCAAAATCTGGGATGACATGTCATGATGACATGTCACGACAACACGTCACGACAATGCTCAAAATCTGGGAAAGACAAATTTTAGTGACGAAACACCATAATTAGTGATGAAATTGACAATGCTCAAAATCTGGGAAAGACAAATTTTAGTGACGAAACACCATAATTAGTGATGAAATTTGATGTCAAATATGACGTTTTATTTGTCACTATAGATGAGATGATATAGTGACGATGATCTTTAGCGTCATCACTATAGATGAGATGATATAGTGACGATGATCTTTAGCGTCATCAAAAGATGACTTTAGATGACGAATTCAAATAGCATCGAGAAAGATAAATTTTAGTGACAATAAATTAAATTCGTCATGTAAACGTTACACTTTTAGTGACGAAACACCATAATTAGTGACAAAATTTGATGTCAAATGCGACGTTTTATTTATCACTATAGATAAGATGATATAGTGACGATGACCTTTAGCGTCATCAAAAGTTGAATTTAGATGACGAATTCAAATAGCATCACAATTTACCTAATATGACGCACTTACAACGACGTTCTTTGCGACGAAAATATTTCATCACCAAACACCTTTTGTGACGAAAAATGGTGTTTTTATGATGAATTTTGTCGTCGCGAATTCTCAAATTTCTTGTAGTGTAAATCAAGGATCACCGTCAAATATAGTCTCCTCTGACCTATGTTACAACTACAGGAAACTAGGCCACTATGCAAGAAACTGCCCCAATCTTCAAGTGCATAAGTACCTTGAAGAGGGAAGAAAGTAAAGAAGAGATAAAAATAAAGATGAGAAACCAAAGCTAATATCTTCTTGGTGAAACTAAAGCATTGAAAGAAGCAGGCACATCCAAAGAAGAAACAAAAGAACAAAGCTTATCTACCAGTGATAGTGATAGCTCTACCTCTGATGAAGAAGCATTACTGTGATTTTGATAGAGAAAAACTATACTATGCCCAATGACCAAAGATTGTGAAGATGAAGATGATGAGGTATCCTCTCAATCCTTTGATGATTTTGATAGAGAAAAGCTGAACATGATCAAGTCTTTTAAACAATTTATGAGTGACTTTGAACAGATAAGCTCAGGTCATGAGGAGCTTAAGGAGGAAAATCTGCTGCTCAAGAGTGAGCAAACTGCATTAGAAGAAAAACTCTCTGACATTAAGTATTATAGTGTAGAATGCAATAATCTCAGAGCAGAAGTCTACAAGCTCAAATAGCTAGTCACTAAGCTAGAAACTAAGAAGGCAAACCTGTAAAATACAATTGGTGTATACATCAAATCAACAAGAATGGTAAAAGAATGTATCATTGACAGACCCAAAACACCTATAAAGGAAATGGTCTAGGATACAGTGCTGAAACTTCTTAGGTTACGTCAAGCACTTCCAAAGTTGAAAAGTTTGTTCAAGCAAAAGTTCCCTTCTTTAAAGAGTTCTACTAACTAAAAGAAGTCTTGAACAAACCAAGCACAACTGGTAACGGAAAGAAACCCTTGCTGGAAACCACATGAAGAAAGGTTGTGCAGACTCACAGGATGCAGCAGAGTCAATCTACTACAACCAAAGTCAAAGTACAACAACCTTACAAGTTACAATAAAAGAATTTCTATTCCTTTTATACCAAGACTTACATGTTTAAACCTAAATGAGCATATGCTCTAGGAAAGTATAAGAGAAGACCATACTTTAGAAGTGGAGGTAAAATAAGAAAAGCTTCTACACACACTGTTCACAAGCAGTATTCTGCAAAGATTGCTTACAGGAAAAGAATCACTAAAGCTTATAGTAAATCAATTGTCATTAAGCAGATGTGGATTCCAAAGGAAGCTAGCCCAAATGACCCGTACTTTTATGGGTACCTAAATCTGCCTAAACTGCATACAAGAATAGTTCCCAAAAAGTAGATGAGACGTATGGTACATTGACAGCGGCTACTCAAGACACATGACTGGAAACATAGAAGCCTTGAAAGACTTCCAATCATGTAAAAACCTTAAGGTAGTGTTTGGAGATGACTATAATGGGAGCACCAAGGGTACATGAAGCTTAGTCAAAGACAATGCATGCATCAATGATGATTCCTATGTAAAAGGACTGAACTACAATCTTCTGAACACCAGTCAATTATGTGACAAAAGATGCTATGTGGAATTTAATATAAACAAGTGTCTGATCAGAGATAACAAATCTAATAAAGTGAAGCTTACTAGAACTAGAAGAGGAAATATCTACCTCGCAGATTGGAGGTCAACAGTGCAGCCAACCTGCTTTTCTACAAAGAGTACACCTGAATTAAGTTGGCATTGGCACAAAACGATGACTCATCTGAACTTCAAGACTATCAACAACCTAGCAAGAAAAGGCCTAGTAAGAGGCTTACCAGATATAGCCTTCAAAAAGAAAAATGTTTGTGGAGTATGTCAGAAAGGAAAACAAGTCAGAAGCTCATTCAAAGACAAAGTACAAAGGTCATCTCACAGTATTCTGGATCTACTGCATATGGATTTATTTGGACTAGTTAAGCCTTCAGGTGCAAGTGGAAAAAAGTATTCCCCAGTATTGGTGGATGACTACTCTAGATTTACTTGGACAATGTTTCTAGCCAAGAAATCAGAAACCCAGAATAGGCTACCAGAATTCATGAAGAAAATACAAAATGAGAAAAACTTGAGTATTATGAAGATAAGATTTGACAGGGGAACAAAATTCACAAACAAATTGATCATTGAGAAATACTGTTCAGAGAATGAGACTAATCATGAATATTCTACAACAAGATCCCCCAGCAGAATAGAGTTGCAGAAAGAAGAAACATAAGCCCCAAGGAAGTAGAAAGAACAATTATTGCAGAAGCTACTATTCCTAATAGATTTTGAGCTGAAGCTACCAACACAACATGCTATACCCAAAATTGATCCTTAATTAATAAAGATCATGACAAGACTCCTTACGAGATTTTGTATAGTTATATACCAAATATTTCATATCTGTACATCTTTAGATGCAGATGTTACATTCTAAACAATGAAAAAGAACCCCTGAAAACCTTTGACAAGAAATCAGATGAAGGAGTATTTCTGGGATACTCATCAATAAGCAAGGCCTTTAGAATTTTCAATAAGAGAACTCTTGTAGTTGAAGAGTCAATACATACGGTTTTTATGAACCAAATTGTGATACAGCTGAGCTTGACAAGCTAAAATAAGATATGTATCAGATAAAGATCAAGGATCATCGAGTTAAATACATTGATTGAGTTCATATTCCAGCTGAAGTAATTGCTGAAAACAGTACTGAAGTTGCTACTCCAAGAAATATAGTAACACATGATATAGTACAACTACCTGATAGGATACAACAATCAAATAGAATTCAGCAAATAGAACCAAAGTAACATCCAACAAAACATCAATCCTCACATGTCTTTGAACCAGATAGAACATTGCTAAGAAACCTTCCAAGAGAACTCATCATTGGAGATCCTAATATTGGAATTAGAACAAGAAGATCGAGACTGCATGAAGCTATGTTTGCCTAATTCATATCTCAAGTGGAACCCAAAGCTATTGGAGAAGCTCTAGAAGACATCAATTGGATTTAAGCTATGTAAGAAGAGTTGAATATGGTTTCAAAAGAAATCAAGTGTGGAAGTTGGTTCCCAGACCTGGTCAACAAAGTGTAATTGGAACAAAATGGGTATTCAAGAATAAGCTAGATGAATGTGGAGTTGTTGTCAGAAACAAAGTAAGATTAGTTGCTAAGGGATATTGTTAGGAAGAAGGAATTGATGAGACCTTAGAACTTGTAGCAAGGCTTGATATTCAGAGTGCATTTCAATATATATCAGATGGATATTCAGAGCGCATTCTTAAATGGTCACTTAACAACCCCCTAGATTTGAAGATCAACCTGAAGAGAAAGTATTCACATTATAAAAAGCTATATATACATTAAAGCAAGCACCAAGAGCTTCGTATGATACACTGTCTTTGTATTTATTGGAGAATGGATTTTAGAAAAGAACAGTAGATAAGACCATTTCCAGAATATAGGATGGAGACAACATTCTACCCGTACAAATCTATGTAGATGACAACATTCTACCCGTACAAATCTACCCATACAAATCTCTGTGAAAAATTCTCAACTTTCATGCAGAAAATTTTTGAGATAAGCATGATGGGAGAACTATGTTTCTTTCTTAGGTTGCAAGTCAAGTAACTATATAATGGTATTTTCATCAATTAAGTAAAATATACCAAATAGTTTATCAAGAAATTTGGAATGGAGAATGGATCAACAGTAAGCATCCCCATGGCTACCTAAATTAGTCTTGATAAGGATGAGAATGGAAAGGATGTGAAAATTACAAAATATAGGAGATTGATTGGTTCATTGTTGTATCTTACTGCAAGTAGACCTGATATTATGTTTGTAGTAGGGACTTAAGACAACCCCTAATGAGTCACACCTTACAGCTGTAAAAAGGATCAAGTATCTGAAAGGAACTCAAGATGTTAGGTTATGGTATCCTAAAGAAGAAGGATTCTGTTTGAAAGGATACTCAGATTCAAATTTTGCAGGATGTAAGATTGACAGAAAAAGTACTAGTGGTACTTGTCATTTTTTCGGAGAAAGGAGAGTGTCATGGTTCTATAAGAAACAAACATCAATCGCAACTTCAACGGCAAAAGCAGAATATGTTGCTGCAGGAAGCTGTTGTGATCAAATTCTATGGATATAGAACCAACTTAAAGATTATAAGATTACAAAAAAGGAAACTCCTATTCTATATGACAATACAAGTGTAATTACTATAACACACAATCCAATATTTCACTCTAGAACAAAGCACATTGATGTAAGAGATCATATAATTCGAGATCATGTGGAAAAAAAGATATATTGCTGGAGAAAGTTTACACAAAATTGCAGCTAGTTGATATATTCATAAAACTGTTGTGTAAATCAAGATTTTCAGTGCTAAAAAATAAACTTGGGATCATCAAGCTATGAATATATATATTTATAATGGTCATATCAAAAAGGAAAGTATGTAAGGAGTAAGGGGGAATATTGAGATCAGTATTCACCATTTTTTCAAAATAGTAAAAAAGAATGCAATATCTATATCAGTATACAGCAAGACGGCAAACACAAAAGTAAAGGAAATGTAGAAAAGTTCAAATACTGTAGTAAAAAGGAACACAACTTCAGGTTGTAGAACCTTGACTCAGTATTTATTACTCTGCAACCTCGTATCAAAACAAAAAGCTTAATTGCTAATCATTTGAATAAAAAAATGATTTGTCACATTTAATACAACATCCATTTTTTAAAATCGCATCAGTCGTGCTTCTCTTTAAAACACCTGAAGTTTCAGTTTTTACAAAAATGGCCCCTCCATCTTTTTTCTATAACCGTCAGATCTCACACCCTTGGAGTGACCATTTGAGTCTCAACCGTTGATCAATGAATAGTTTATTTTTGAAAATAAACTATTCATCATCCATCCCAAAAACACTTCATTCGAAATATTCTCAAGCAGAAAATCTCTCTCTCTCGAGAACCCTAGACATTCTCTGCAATCTTTTAGATCTCGAAGCTTCAAAATGGCAGTAAGGATAACAATAGTTTTGGAATGACGTTTTGTGAACCTGACCATCATCTATCTTCTCAGAATCGAGCATTTTCGATCAGGAAGAAATCCAGAAGGTATGGTCATATGTGGAAGACACGAATCTATTAGGTCTTCTGACAACCCGATATACATGTCTCTCTGAGACCTTTATACAAAATTTTTATGCATTTGCTCATTTATCTGAAGACACCAAAAGTATCATCTTCAAGATGTCGGTAGATGGAGAAGACTACACTTTGACCTCTCAGATCATCTCTTAGACCTTCGGTATCTCTAGCACAAGCCTCAAGCCCTTTCTGTTGGAGAAATATAGAGATGAATATGCCGAAGAAATGTGGCAGTTATTCTAGCTCGATGAAATAACTTGCTCCATACAGAAGAGCGCACCAAAGAAGTTTTTCAATCCAGAATATGAGTTTCTATCGGACATATGGGCATACTTAGTAGAAGGAAAAAGAGGAAGTTATGATAAGTACACTGAGTTGCGCTTTAGATTGATGACGGTGATCAAGAAGAAAGAAAAAAGTGAATTGGAGCTGGTTCATCTTGCATTATATCTGGGAAGAAGCAAACAAGAGTACGAAGAGATTGAGCTTTGGAATCACAATCTCTTCAATCTTATAAAAAATGGACTTGATCTGGAGAATGTAATTCCTACCTCCATTGGAAAGTTCCTTGGAGAGAAAAAGAAAAGAAAGGCCGCGGGCAAGCAGGAAGTGAAGAAAACAGCTAAAGATGCCACAGAAAAACATAAGAAGAAGCCTGATACACCACAAACCAAAACACAGAAAACCCTAACCCATCATAACTTCTGAGAGTTCAAGCTCAGAAGAGGAAGAAATCCTGCTTGTTCGCAAGCCAAGAAAAATTATAGTAGTGATTGCTGAATCTATCCCCTCACTACAAGAACATCTGATGGAGAAACCAGAGAAAACTGTTTCAAGTAATTTGCAGCTAGTCGTTTGCACAAAAGCTACAGAAATCACAAATACATGTGATGAAGAGTATCTGGTTGAAGAACCAATGGATGCATCTTCACCGGTGTATCTAGCTGAAGAGGAACAAGTGCCCATAGTCATTGTAGAGAGTGGTGAGCAGAAAACGGATAATACTCACGAAGCCAGCACAACAACTGAACCAAAAATTCCTATGGAAGGGCATCAGGGATTGTCTGTTACCCTTGCCAGCTTATATGTGGACTTCACACAACTGTCAGATGAGCACATTCCTCATGATTTCCTCACTCGTTCTGCTGAAGACATCTTTTCAGAGATGGAGCAAACATACCATATCTGGAGGATAATAATATTGTCTATAACAGAAGACTTGCTAAAATAGGAAGAGTTCATTGACACTGAGTAAAAAGTCAGAATGTGGGCCAAATCATCCAACATTGAACAGATGTTAAATCCTGAATTCCCTGATTCTATCAGAACAACAAGAGTTACTGAAATTTGAGAATATCAAACTCTGTGGAAATAAATTGATGTAAAGAATGAAGCATTTGAGTAACAATCAGATAAAACTGAAGGAAAGGTAGCAGCAGAATTGAACAGCAGATGAGACACATGGACACGGAAGAGGTAAATAAAGCCATGCTGAGAATGGGACTGCAAGCAAGCAAGATGGAAGACTTGCAGATGCAAAGTCATCTATTGCTAGGTGAAGGCACATCTGGAGCCAAGCATGCTAACTCTACTGCTTTTGAAGAAATGGTTACTAACTTATCACCAATCTGCAACCTAGAATCTATGGAGAAAGAGGATCAACTGCTGGATTATGGTGATTCCCCAATCCCGAACAAAGATGCATCCAAATGGGAATCTTTAGAGAAGATTCAAAAAGTCCTTTCTAGCCTTCAGAAAGAGATTGCCGATGATACAACCATAGAGGAAGTTGCGGAGGCGGAACTCCATGTACTGGCTTAAAATAACATTATGTTGAGTCTTCTGACATTGCAGCAGAATCCGACGCAGCAATCCATGCAGAACTTGAATAGGATATTATCTCTACATACACAGCTACTAGATATCTTGAATTGTTGGAGAATGCAGTCCTAACTTCAAGAAGAGAAGAAACTGAAGTTTCAAGGATTCCTATTGAGACAACATGCTCTCCGAAGACTTCGGGCAATGAATCTATTGAGACAGGACTTGCGGGGGAATTAAAAGGGAAATGAAAGGAGGATGACACCACTTAGCAGACAGAGCCAACTCAGGATGTCTCTGTATCTAAACAAGCTGCACAGGTTTCAACACCTGCACAAGATACAATATAACTATATAACTATGCGGCGCTAAGATCAAAGAAAGACTTACTGACTGCACCTGATTATGATGCTGATAATGATGAATCATCTGGTGGACATGACAATGATAATGATGTAAGAAGGATTGTCATTCCTGAAAGAAAGAAGATTGCAGAGCTCTCTACTCTCTCTCATGAACAATCTTTACAAAGCATCGCAGCAGTAGTACAAGCCTTGGGCCGAGCATCAAAATCATGTATCCAACTCCGCCACCAATGATAAGACTCAGGCTGATGAGCTGATCCAAATACAGAATGTGATTGCTGACATTCCTAAGAAGCTTGCTGAGTATATGCAGGAGGAATAAAACATGCAACATACCCAATGCTATATCACCGTAGGAAAAGCTAAAACAGTTGCTCAAGCTCAGGCTACAGCTCAACAAGCCACAAACGATACATTGACAACACACTTCTCAGTGCTTAACAATTTATAAGAAAATATTGTCAATCAAGATCGCCGAGCACAAAGCACAGATGAATGCCTAGCCAATCTTGAACTATTGGTTGGAGAGCTACGAGATGCCTTCTTTAGAGCATTTCCTCAACATATAGCTAGTGACAAAGCTGCAAACTTTTTGTAATGTCCAATTCTCTAATCACTTGCATCTTATATTGAAATGCATTCATGAGCATTTAAGCTATATTTCTAAGCATCTTATTATGAAATGCGCTGAATTCTCAAGTATATGTCTTTTTATGATCTAATTAGTCATGATTACCTTATCTATGCATACAATTAGTATGACATTTCAACTCCATAACCTAATATACTCTGTTTAGTTCTTTTTCTTTTATAGTGGAAAGGCTTGGCTTGGGAAGAGAAGATGGATGTACTGAAAACGGTTATGAATACGCTAAATGCATAATATCTCTAAAACGACATTCCTAGATTAACTTGATTACACTTCTAATTTATGAATTTCATTGCATTTATTTATAATTCTAAAGTAAGCAAAATCCTGCAATTTGATTGGTTAGTTGACTAGGGTGCACCAAAAGTAATTTTTATGTTTTGTACTTGATTATTATGATCTTTCATCCGACACCAACCATCTCATAATGCCAAAAACATCCATTTAGCATCTACATAACTCCAGCCAATAAGAACTAAGCAAGTGCTTCTCATTTCAAAGGTCAAAAGTTGTAGGAAATGTCATTTTATGCTTTTATTTGTTCACATTAGACTAAAAAACGAACATCCCTCTTCTTCTATTTCTTTCTTCAACCTTAGAACCCCATAATACCCTACAAAACTGATATATATCATGGAGGTTGCATGTGAGATGAATTGAAGCAAGTTGGTGCCTCTTTTGGTTAAAAGGTTGCATCCTTAAGCTTAATTGATAGGTCTGATTCTATCCCTATGTTTTATGCTTAAGATTATGTTTATATGATATGTCACATGATTTGAAATTATATGTGTTGTTATGAAGATGAATTGAAGATAACTAAGTTAGTTGAAGTAGTTTAATTGAACTTGTGAATCTGATAAGTTGGGGTTGTATATTGATTCAATTGATTCTTAGTATTGTTATAATGAGTGGAAGTATGCTTGAAGAGTTAGAGGATAGGTAACTCAAGTGGTTATTTAGGTTAAGTTATGCAAGAACATAATCAGTTCGGTTCATTTGAGTTCTTATTATTGAAAAGTTAGGGGCTGCCCTATTAGTATTCTTACCCTATTTAATTAAGAAATGATATTAAGATGTATGAATTATAAGTCTTGATGTGTTTAATTGAATGATAGTGTCTCTCAATTGAATGAGTATTTAAAGGTATGTATATGTATGCTTAATCCTTTTAGGTTTATAAGCACATCATATCTTCCCCAAGGGCTAAACACTTCCACTATTGTACTTGCTTTGGATTCGAGGTAAGTTGAAGCTTTTATTTGCTGAATTGCAAGAACTAATTGATATCCATGTAATTTGAATGATATGTGAATGATTGTTCTATGTCTACGATTGAATGATATGTGAGATTCATGTGATACATGATGCATATAAAAGGTGTTTTAAAAGAGGAAGTATGGTACTTGATTGATTGAGAGTAGGCAACATGACTATATGGTGTACAGATGATAGTTGAGCTATCGAAGAGTAGAAACTATGTGTACGGTCTGCTGATGTTAGTTGAGTACTAATGATAGTGTTTAACTAACAGAGAGTAGATATCATGATATGATGATTGGCCAATCTTAATGAAATGCTTATACAACCTACTGATATTGATTGAGTACCAGTCTTCCGGGTATCTTATAAAGGATGTTTTCATAATATATGAATATGGAAAAGCATATTGCATGATATGATGTTATATATGATTGTGTGCACAAGTTTCAACTTACTGAGCTTATTGCTCATTATTAAGTTTTTGTAATACAGGTAATGATGTGCAGAGTTAGTGGGTCTCTTAAATGGCCAGTAGTTTGTTCATATGCCATACTCGAGATAAACTTTTGAAGCTTATGTTTAGTCACTCATCTTTTGGATAATTAAACCGTTAAGGGTCTTTTGATGTAAATAGATATTTTGGATCCTATGTATAAATGATTGCTTATTTCAATCGATAAATTTCCTTTCAAGTTCTATAAAATTCTTTTGCGAAAATTAAATATTTGGTAATGGCTTGCTACGTTTTCAAGTTAAGTCAAGAATCTAACATTTTCATAAATGTTTTTCTTAAATGTATTTCAAATCAGTAAAACTTGGGAGTGTTACACTTTTTCTCTACACAGACCCTTGTTGATGATGCCAAAAAGGTATGAGCAACAAGTAAGAGATGGAGCATGTAGCATATCTTTTGAAAGTATGAACATGTCTTTAGCTAAAAGTCTAAAAGTCTTCAGCTGATTTAGAGTACCCCATTTTTCACTCTGTTTAAGTGAAATTTAGAATAGTTTTGAGTCTAAAAGTCGGCTGGAAGAATAGAGAATCTCGTAGATTAATAGCAAGAAGGTTTCTGTTAGGAGTCAGATGCAATAGGAGAGTCGCTACTCGATGTAGTAATGAAATAATGGTTGAACATTGTACACAACTTAATGCAGTAAAACTGCAAGTAGAACAAATACAATAAGTCAATAAAAACTGTATTACTACAAAGGTTGCAGAAACTGCAAGTACTATACCACATTCAAAGTCAAGGAAATTGTTGGTCCCAAGTGGTTAGAAGTTTAGAGGGGGGTGAATGAACCTCTATCAAATTTTGTGTTTTAAAACTTTCTGTAATAAGGTTACTGAATTCTACATAGAATATAACACACAATTCAATAAGCTGGCAGTATGCTTGATCAGCTTACAGTTTCTAAAATTACATTATGCAGCGGAAACTTAAGATAGAGTTTCTTTTGAGAAAAACAGTTTCCTTTTCCAACTATGATTTTATCAGAAACGTTTTGAGCAATATGAGCAAGTTAAATAAGATATGCAGTAAGTAAGATAAAGTGATAAACACAAAAAAGTTTATAGTGGTTCGAAGGTGGTGTAATCCTTCTACGTCTACTCTTCTCCATCACACAAGAGGACCTCCACTAGGTCAGATTTGTTTACAAGTCTTGACTTCACAGTCCTCTTCCTAACGAGTCAACACCTACTAGAATCAGTGAGATTCCTAGGCTAATTCCACACAGGGTGCAGATACTCACACAAAGTAAAATAGCCTTAACAACTTAAAGTAACACTTAGTGAGGATCTAAATCCTTCCCACTAAGGATACCAACTAAAACAACCTTTAGATCTTCAAACTCAAAATCTTTAACTTGACTGCTTCTGAAGGTTGAGTAACTGAACTTTTAGCAAACTTGAGTTTTGCTTGAGAATTCTGATTGCTCGAAAAATATTTAGTATGTTCAGTAGTCTTCCTGAGTCACCTTTATCATCTATTTATACTTGTAGGAAATATGTCCGTTGAAGAGAGACATACTCCTTGTCGAAATTCAAATTTTGATCTTGTATGATCTTCACATTAAATTCTCCTAGAGAAACTGGGGAATAGGGCATGTTCTACTCTGCAATGCATTAATGGCGCTGCTCCTCGGCGACAGTGCTTTTGTAGATCCGCGGTCCAGATGGCATCACCTCATTTGTCATGTGCTAACTTCCATCTACCGGATACTTTGACGATGTTTATTCCTCGTACTGCATTCACTCATTCTTGATACTGCAATAAATAAGAGTGATAAACTTACTGCTACCTGCTCAGGTTGCAGTAGTTGCTTTCTATTATGTGTCAACTTCCTGTTCTACAATAGTTTTTTTGTTTTTGAATCCTGCTTGCTGAATTTAAGCTGCTTTCTGGTTCTGAATACAGTTTGCTGATTCTAAATCCTCTTTACTGATTCTGAATCCTGTAGAAAGCCTCCAGTTCTCCTTACTGTAAGTTATACACTGCTTACTAATCCAGCTTGTTGATTCTGCTTACTCCTTCTGCTTACTGATCTTTCTTACAGAAAATCAACATCCGATACTTCTTCAGGTGTAGAATCCTGCTACCATCAGCAACTTCTATCTTTCTGATTTTTTACAACTTCAAAAATACATCTCATAAAATAAATTTAACCAAACTAAATTCCATTTAAATAATGTGGAAAAATGGGGTACTCCAACTTTCTATACAAAGCTACTTTATCTCATTAAAACCTAACAAAAATATCCAACAATTTCCTTTTTTTTTTATGATGACAAAACCCTTTACAAAGAAGTATATACATATGTACACAACAACATAAAAAATGTACAAATAAAGTACAATAGAGCTAACATCAAACATTACATAGTTCACTGAGTTCACAAACAATATGAAGGAATAAAAGAATAAAGAATTCTTTACAAGTAAATGCTTACTAAAAGGGTCTTCTGAGAAACTACAATAAGCGGCTACTTCCTCGGGTTTCTGTTCTTCCAAACAACCTTCTCATCACATAACCACTTCCAAAATTGGTTCCAGGTTGCTTTATTCCCAAATCATATTTTATTCCTTTATACCAATTCACAATTGATTCAAGATAGGATTCTTCTAGCTTTTTCTTGATATCAGGAACTTGAATCCAATAAAGCCAGTAATCCTCATAGAAAGGAATCTGTTCTTCTTTCTTTATCCTTTCCAGCAGGTTTAACTAAATATCCAACTTTTCTTCTCTCGCCAGATTCTCATACTTTATCAAGGCCTCAAAACATGTTGGATAAGTAACAAAGCAATTCTACTGGCGTAGATGTCTGAAATACCTCAAGTATTCAGTTCTCTTGAAAAGAGTAATTTCCTCGAATGTTGGATTCCTGTTATTTGGCAAGGATTGATACTTAAATATCTCCAAGTCCCATGCCATATTTACTTTTTCAGGTTTCTGGTCCAACAGGATAGAAACATCGACATTTACTAAGTTTCTATCGAAGCAGGGAACATCTTGTGGCGGAAAAGAGTTCAGAACTGAATCGACTTTATTTCCAAGCTCTGGTTTCTTCTCTCCAATCACTCCTAATCTAGACAACCAGTTCATCGTCTTATCCTTTTTCCTCTTTTCTTCAGCTTCTTTCAGCTCTCTCTATCTATTTTCATCTAGCCTCCTGTCTGCAGCAATACCCATAAAAGGTATAACATAAGAATTTTGACCTATTTACTGCAGTTTCTGTTTGCTTTGTTGTGTTTGCTGTTTGGATGCTCTGTCCATGTCCTGAATTAGAATGCTTGTGCTACTTACTGATGATCAGAGGTTGATAATCATTATCATTAGCATCATTTTCCAATTCCCTTGCTATTTCCTCCACTACAGCATCAAACTCCTTATTTGTTTGCTTCTTACTTTCCCCCTTTTTGGCATCATCAACCGGGACAACACTTAGAGAAGCTGAGTTAGTGGGCACATGTTGAGGAAAGGCCCGATGCAAGATGGCTCGCATCTCGTTAACAAATAGCTCCAGGTTTGAGATCATGTCATTTGTGCTTTGAACAATATGAGCCTGTGTTGTGACATTTTCTTATAGGGAGTTGAGCACCAGATTCTGCGCAGTAAGATTGCCCTTCATCTTATCAAGTGATCTGGTCTGAGCTGCAAGACTACTTTTTATCTCATCAATTGATCTATCCCTTACCTCAGATGCAGCTTGCTATGCGTGCTCAACCCTTTTTCACTCACGGTATTGCGCATTCCACTCATATTTCAATTTGCTCTAAATGCGGGAAAGAAGTTCAGATAACTCCCTTCGAAGATCTTCCAATGAAGTTGAGTGTTCTTGGTCGCTTCGGTGAACATTGTTCGTCATGTTCATTTCATGTATCTGCATAGCATGAATAAGACCTTGAAAAACATTCATGATCCCTTGAAGAGATTGTTCTTGAGAGTCAGTAAGAGTCTCAACTCTAGCTAATTCTGGTTCTACATCCTATTGAGTGTAGAGAACAATAGCCTAACTCTTATCTTCATATTGCTTGGCTTTCTCTTCAGTAAGTTCCTGTCAGAATCTCTTCAATCGTGTCTCATTAGATTCCTTAATTTTGTATGTGGATCTAAGTGGAATATCACATTCAGAATCATCATCATCATCGCTTGATGAGTCACCTCCATCAATAAGATCTTGCTTAGGAGTAGCAACAACAATTTCCTTACCTCTTTGAGGCAACCTTTCTTCTTCAACATTCCCTTCTTTATCCTCCGCCAGTACTGTCTCAACAGTATCTTAGAAGAACCTGTCTCAACAACATTCTCAGCATCAGCAACTTCAGTATCTACCCTTGCTTCAGCAACTCTGGTGGTAGCCTCAAGCATCTCAAGGTTCTGAGCATCAAGATATGTTCGCTCAGTTAGCTACTGTAATTCCACCAGAAGAATGTCTTCAGATTCAGCGATCACAAGTTGGTAGATTTCTTCATTAAGTGTTGTTTAGATTTCAGCAGCATCATCAGCATTACGAGTTGCATCCTATTCGACATCAGCATTCTGTACTACTACAATAGCCAGTACAAAGAGTCCTACCTTTGCAACTGCCTCCATGGTTACTTCATCAGCGTATTCCTAATTTAGATCTTTTAGGACTCTTTGAATTTGTCAGAAGGTTCTCTCTCAGATGCCATCATCTCGTATATTGGGGAACTTGCATAATCGACCAACTATTCTTCATTGGTCTCCATTACATCTAAACTCACAATGTGGGACAGTGTTACCAGGTTCCTGTATGTTGGAAAATCATGGTCTTTAGTAGCAGCACTGGTTTTTTTTCCTGCTTGCAGTATCCGGGGTGTTTCTGATATGCTTGCTTTCAACCCCAGTTGTAGTATTCTTTGATTAGCTTCCTCACCATCGAGGCGAGCTAAATGAGCTTCACCAAACTCAAGTTCTGATGGGGTCCTAACAGTCTCAGCATTAGGGTTCATCAATGTGTTCTCTTTCCCAGCCTTCATCGACTGCTTACCCTGCTGTTCATCAAAGGTATCTCTATCTTTGGTTGCTCTGTGCTTTCTTATGTGTTCCTGTCTTTCTATAATCTGTCGAATCATGGCATCTCGACAAGAACCGATAAACTCCACTATCTATTGAAGAACTATGTCTTCTATTTTTAGCCAGTTTTCCCACTACACCAATTCTCTCGCATTGGTGAGTCTCATCAACCTCCAGTAATCATATACTCTGGCGAAAGTGTTGTAGATCGCCTCAACTGTCCTTGTAAAAGTATCTTGTGCATTGTTTGAGTCAATATCACTTATGGATTGCTCAATCTTGAGCATTGTTTCAACAACATAGATGTGTTCTTCAGGCTTTAACTTTTCCACAAGTATTGTCTGCTTTTTTTCTTGCTTTTGGGTCTGCTGCTTCGTTTCCCCTTGCTCTCCTTTGTAAGCATATTTCTCTTCTTCCTCATCTTCCTCATCTCCTTCCTGTTTGGCATGACGAGGTGTCTTACTGTAGATTCTGGCTCAAGGGCCGGATTGGTATATACTTCCTGATCAGCATCATGTGCAACAACCTGTTCCAAATTAAATCTCTGATCAGGGTCCTGAGCTTCATCAAATCTCTAATCAGGGTTTGAGACTGCCACTATCATCACATTTGGCTCATCATCTCCCATAGCTGCATCTTCCTAGACTTTTTGGCAATTATCACTATTTTCATCATCAATTTTCATCTCCCATAGCTGCATCTTACTGCATCTTCCTGTATGCAGTATTCTGTTCCTGGTTAAAATTCTGAAGGCAGTTGTATCCTGGAACAAAATGTTGAACTTCTGCATACTTCCCATTTACTTCCTGACCTCTTTCTGAGGCACTTATCTTCTTCCATACTTCACAGCTTGATAATCCTAAGCTCATTCATTAACATAGAAAACCTTGAATCACATAAGGGTTTAGTGAATATGTCTACTAACTGCATATTAGTATGCAATTTCTCAAGCACAATATATTTCTTTTCCACGTGATCTCTTATGAAATGATGTCTCATATCTATATGCTTTGTTCTCGAGTGGAAAACAAGATTGTGTGTTATAGCAATGACACTAGTATTATCTTACAGTATGGGAGTTTCTCTTTCTGTTATCCCATAATTCTTTAATTATTGTTGTATCCACAATATCTTAGCACAACAGCTTCCTACTACTACATACTCCACTTCAACAATCGACGTTGTTATAGATATTTATTTCTTACAGAACCAAGAAACTAGTCTATCTCCTAGAAATTAACAAGTACAACTCGTACTCCTCCTATCAATTTTGCATCCTGCAAAGTCTGAATCTGAGTATCCTTTGAGGTTGAAGCCTCCTTCCTTAGGATACCATAAGCCTACATCCTGAGTACCTTTCAGATACTTGATAATCCTTTTAACTTGCTATAAGATGTGTCTCAGTTGGTGTTGTTTGGAATCTTGCACATACTCCTACTGCAAATACTATATCTGGCCTGCTTGCTGTAAGATACAATAGGACTCCAATAAGCCTTCTGTATTTTATAATCTCCACATCCTTTCCACTTTCATCCTTGTTAAGACTGATTGATGTGACCATAAGAATGCTTACTGATGATCCATTTTCCATTCCAAACTTCTTAATCAATTCCATGGTGTACTTGGCTTGATTTATAAAAATCCCATTATCTAGTTGTTTGACTTATAGACCAAGAAAAAAACTTATTTCTCCCATAATAAATCTTTGTTTGTAGACCCAAGGATAATATCATCCACATAAATATGTACGAGCAGTATACTGTCTCCGTCCTATATTTTGAAAAGAGTCTTGTCTACTATTCATTTCTAAAATCCGTTCTCCAATAGATATAGGGACAGGGATATCTGTTCTCCAATAGATATCCAACTTCTGAAGAATGCAATAAAAAAGAGAACACTAGTTGAGGACATTTACGAGGAAAGTTTACGTTCCCTTGAAAATATCAAAAGACTAATCCAAAGAAACTTAATGAGGATCCTCTGGCTTGGTGGAATAGAAACAAGATTGAAGAAACTTTAAAGATAAAATAACAATGTCGATACGAGTTGGTTCGATATAAGCCAATCTAGATGAATATGCTCGATAAGAAAGATATGTAGAAAATCATTAAAGAATATATTAATCTTAAATTGATCGAAGATGAAGTCTCCTCTTATAGTAGCCCAGGTTTTCTGGTAAGAAACCATTGTGAAATCAAAAGAGAAAAAACAAGGTTAGTAATTAACTATCAAAATATTAACAACATACTTGGTTTTGATGGTTATTACATCCCTAGTAGAGAACATCTAATTGACGGTATTAAAGGGTTAAAAGTGTTTTCTAAATTCAATTGTAAGTCTGATTTCTACCAAAATAAAATGGAAAATGAGTCAAGAAAATATACAGCTTTTTCTACTCCACAAGGTCAGTATATCTGGAATGTATTTTTAATGGGACTTGCAAATGCACCCTAAATATACCAAGGAAAATGGATAATCCTTTTATTATAGATTACTTTGGGTTTATATTTGTCTATATTGATCACATATTAATTACATCAAAGAATATGAAAGAATACATTAAACATCTTGAAATATTTTCTGAAGCATGTCATAAGGAAGGATTAGTGCTATCTGAAAAGAAAGCAATAATTGCAGTCAAGAGAATCGAGTTTCTTGGTGTTATTATTGACCATGTAGGAATGGAACTTCAGGAACACCTTCAAAGCTTCTTAGGTGTCACTAACTTTGTAGGTGTTTTATTAAAGACTTAGCAAGGTACAGAAAGGATTTTTGTCCACTACTACAAAAGGAAGAAAAAACTAAATGGATATGGAAGGAGATACATTCCCAACGAGTGCGTGAGTTAAAACACGCATATACAGACAAGATGAAGATTATTTAGTAGTCTATACAGACACTAATGATTTTAGATAAGCGGCCATGCTCATAATTTTAGATAGACATCTACAGGTGAAGAACCATGTAGATACACAATAGGATTGTTCTTTGAACAACAAGCCAGTTTTTGGCACATCAACGAGAAGGAGTTCTTTGTAGTTTGAAAGACTTTCAAAAAATGGCCTTTATTTTTACTAGCAAAAGAATTTACCTTAAAAGTAGATAATACAAACGTTAAAGGTTTCTTAAAAAATAAGCTCAAATCAAAAATCGAGAAAATACGTATTATCATATGGCAAGCTCAATGCCAATATTATATTTTTGATATTGTCATTGTGAAATCTAATGAGAATGTTCTTGTAGATTTCCTAATAAGAGATGGACATTCTTGAAGCAGATTCCATCACAGTTCATTCAAGACACCTTAGGAAAAACCTTGAGGAATTGAACAAACGTTATGGATTGTTAAGGATTCATGTCGAATGAGCTACCTATGTTTAAAATGCAGATTTGGACTCTGTTGAAAAGACCATACAAGCCACACAAGCTGTCCAAGCCCACCTATGGGATGCACTTAACAAACCTCTTCTTAAAGTCGATTCACCATCGTTAACCCAAAAAAAAAATTATAAGAAAAGTTCATCATCGATGAACAAAATGAGTATCTCCTAACTCGTAGTAGGACGTCCTGTAGATATATGTTTTACATCAGATTCTGGTGTTGAGAAACATAATGCCAATACAAGAGAGCTATCACTCCGATAGAGAAATCAATTTGGAAAGTTAGGAATCTATTGCAAACAAGCCAAGTCAACCTAACACCTCTAGGGTTAAAGAGGGCAGGTTAACCTTCGGCTACAGACCAGCCCAAGAAAGGTTAACACCAATGAACCATTTTTTCTGTTGTAGGTTTATAAAAAAACATGGAAGAAATTGGTAACAAGAATTGGGATCAATCCCAGCAAAATGATTGTTGATTAGTTTGGAAAATATCCATGATTATGGATGTTTATGGGTGCAAATCCACGGGACGTACGAGAATGGTATGATTTTGGAGCTATTGCTTTATTACTTACCACTACACCAAGCTTTCCGAAAATTGCTAAATTACCATAATGGATTGTCACGGCCATTCACGACTTATGGAAAAATAACCCACATCTGGGTTGAGGAGATATCTTGGAGCTAAAATTCATATCAACGGCTCCAGAAATTACAAGAAAGGGGTCTCACCCGGTCTTCCATTTTATCAAACTACAAAGACCTGACATGGTGGCTTTTAACAAAGAAAAAGCACCACCAACAAATAATCCTCTAGTAATCTCCCTTACTAAAGATAAAGTACCAACAAGGTAAGTATGGAGAATATGGGTGTGTCTCACAAAGATAGACAAGGTTAAATAGTTGTTTAAAATTTTCCAAAATTCTACGAACGGATCATTCCTGTTAAATTCCATGATAGGAAACACCAACAGATTTGCTGAAATTATATTTGAAATTAAAAGAAAGCTTATCTAGGTGAACAAGGGTCCGGTAACGAAAAATATAAGGAAAAAGATATGTAATATGATACATATCGGTCGATGGGAAGAACGAATTTATTCTTACTATCAATCACAAGAGAAGCCATTGTTCGTGTCACGCCCCATTTTATTTCTTAAAATTTATCAGAGTTTTCTTTGCGGGCATAAAGAAAGAAGGGGAAAAAGACGTGCATGATATAAAATAGACATCTTTGGAAACAGATTGGAGACGATTTTACAAATACAAATCCTCAGCATCTAGCCGAATAAAACATTTAACATAGCAGCGGAAAAACATCAGGATCTTTTACAAAGAAGATGAACAATTTAATTTTACAAACGATAAACATAGTTTTAAAAGACAAAACTGGAAAATAGCACAGCTGATACGGCACCCCTCTCTCTACGCATCATAATCCTCTTCATCTCCTGTAGTGTGAGTACAGAATAGAGGTGGGTGCATTGAATACACTCGTGGGGATAATTTCGTACATTAAAGTTCATTAAGCAATTATGTCATTTCAACATTTACGAATATAACAATTAGACATAGCACATATAATGCATTGCACATAAAATACGGACACACAACTCTAAGAGTACTCAACTAACATATAGTGCTTTTTACGGGCCACCAGTCCATCCACAACGAGATCATAGATCTCCGTCGTGTTGGTGCTTTTTACGGGCCACCAGTCCATCCCAGAATGAGATCATGGACCTCCGTTCTGTAGGTGCTTTTTACGGGCCACCAGTCCATCCCTAATGTATGGTGCTTTTATGGGCCACCAGTCCATTCCTAACATATAGTGCTTTTATGGGCCACCAGTCCATCTTAACATGATTTTGGACTTTCGTCCACATTTATAGTATTCATAATGTATGCATGTACATAGTAATCACAGTAAATAATCACAGCACGTAGAACTCAACAGTTCATATATCAAATAAGGAAAACAATAAACAAAGAGAGTTTAGAAGTTACCCCCACCTTGTTCGGTGGTTATCACGTGAATAGCGAGTATCAAAAATCAAGTATCACAAGCTTCTTCCAACTGATAGCCTACACGTGTTATAATGTTTCTTAAATCCTTAATATGTATAATTAAAGGTTTAGACGATATCGAATAAGATACGATCGTTAAAGATGTGACGGATCAAGAGATCTAAAGATTGAGGTTGAAGAAACTAGAGTGGATGCTCAGTCCAATATCCTGATAAGAAAGAGGATGAGATTTGGGTCGCAACTGAAAAAGAATGAGCTCAATCGAAGTTGAAACGAGCTCGAACGGAGTGTTTTAAGATTGAGGGGTATTTTGGTAATTTTGGTCAAGGGTTGACTTTGACCGGGACCCCTGACTCACGACGATTCGAAAAAAACATCCGAAACAGACCGACATGTGAAAACGCTCGCCGGCGCGCACATGGCACGCATCCAGCACCCTGTGCCGCACGCCACGTGTGCCCGCGCTCGGCATCCTCAGCAGGTCTCGTCAGCGCGTCCAACATGCACACCCGCGCGCGTGCCCAGCAACCCTGCTGCCACCAGCAGCCACCTGTGACGATGGCGGCGGAAAACTAAAAGAAAGAGAGAGGAGAGAGAGACTTACTTGTTTTCGTCTCTTTCGTCTCATTCGGAAAAATGATAATTTTTGAATTGAATGAGCCCCTATTTATAGATTTTGGAAAGTTACTATTTACCGTTGGAAAGTTACTATTTACCAAAAATATCTAAGTTACCGTTCATCAACATTTTACCCTTTTCTTCGTCATTTGAGCTACGGGTCTTTGATTGACATCTAGTTTATTTCTATCTTCTCGTTTTTTCGTTACGCATCTAATTGTGAAATAATATTCTATGTTTCATGAATAAATTATTCTTCCATCTAAAACATGCATTAAACACGTGTCTGAAATGCATGTAATTAAATTAAACATTCAAAATTTACGCACATAATAATTCAATTAAGGGTTTAATATTTAATTAATCAATTATGCTTCATTTTTGGTCTGGGGTGCTACATCGCTTACCCCTTAAAAGAATTGTGTCCTCGAAATTAGATGCTTTGCTAGGATCTCATCTTTCTCTTGAGATTTCATCGAATAGCAAAAGACAAATTGGTATCTCATATGTATAAGAAAAAGATGAGTAGCTCATACATTATACAAAAGGATTATATACACTACTACAAGGTAACAGTTACTACATATCTATTTACATATATAATATTAAATGTTCATCGTCCATAACCTATCTCTCGATAACCTCCGTATGTGCGAGAGAAAAAGCTCAAGCCTAGCCTGTTCCTGGCCTTGACCTCTATGTTGCAGCTACTTGATTCTTGAACTTCTGGCAGTCACGAGCTATATGTCCCGGTTCTCCATACTTATAGCAATTTCGGGTTCCAGGAAGCAGGGTTCTGCATGCGACTTTCCACAGTTGGGACATGAGTCTATTGGCCTAACAGTAGGTAGAAGCGGTATATCGTTAGTCCTTGGGAATTTATCTTGATCAAAACTTTAACTCGGCTCGATCCACTTCCTCTTTCCGAGTACGTCATCAAACGTCTTAGGCGGCAACACATCCAAGTGCAAACGAGAGGAGAACTCTTGAGCTCTCTCTACGACATTGGCATAGGTCATTTTTCCTTAACCTGCCAAAATTGACTGTTCTCCGAGCGTAGACCATTTTCAAAACGTCGGGCTTTCTTATCGTCGTTATCAACTAAATGAGTTGCGTATCTGCTCAATTGATTAAACATTCACTCGTACTCTCCCACTGATGCAATTTCTTGACGGAGATGTAAAAACTCCATTTCCTTTTTATCGCGATAAAATTGTGGTATGAAGTGTTGTGTGACCACTTCCTTGAAAGTCTCCCACATCATAGCTTCTATCTGGTCTGGCATCATGGTCCTTTCGTACGAATCCCACCAGTGACCAGCCTCTTCCGTGAGTTGAAACACCACACATGAAATCTTTTATTCTTTTGTACAAGTCAGATGTCCGAACAATCGATCAAGTGACCTTAGCCACTCTTCTGCATCGGCGGGTTCACCCCTTCCATTGAACGTCGATGGATTCAAACGTAAAAAATGTTCATATATCAGGTTAGGATCGGATCTTGCTGGTTGTGGGGTGGCTCGAGTTACCTCGAAGTGTTGTGCCAATCCCCCTAGAATAGATACTAAATCTCCCATGCTTGCATCTACTCCCCGTTCCGGCTGATTGGCCGTTGGTGTTTGCTCCCTTCGGGGTCGTCCTTTAGGCATAATTCTTAAAAGCGGCAAATGAAAACTAACCCTAATCATCTACCCCGCATAGTCCAACAATAATAAAAAAAATGTACAGACAGATAAACAAACAACAGGTAACATGGCACTAACAAACCTTATTCAATAAATCATTTATAACCTCAATAGATTCTTTCTCATTCATTTATCATGTATGATAGCATATACTCAACTTGCATAAACCTACCAAAAAAGTACATCATATACAATACATCTTGGAACATATCACAAGCATCCTCACATGGTCTTCCTAGACCTCGAGTATTAACAGCGACCTTTCGTATCATAGCCACGCACTGGGAAAATCCACTCATTAGCACACTTGTTATAAACAAGGGCCCATGGTAGTTTCAACTATTAGTCACACAACATCAACTCCTGCAAACGACCATACTCGCACACTAGCTCATGCTGCTGCAGTCAGCAACTTTATGGTGGTGACTCAGAGCAGTGTGTTGATTGTAGTGACATCCAGAGGTTTTTTTAAAAGATCTTTTTATCGTGAAACTATATCCTTAACACCTCTTTTAAGCCTAAACGGTCTATATCATGCAAACAAGATAACACTTAAAAGATAAACACTCTTTTTATCAAGTTCTGTGATTAGGAAGAGACACGTATAGAGAGAGGATGGTGCTTATCCATTTCTTTTTTAAAAGCTTTTTCACGTTTAAAACACGTTAGAAAAGGAAAACGGGGTTGAGCAGAGCCCTACAAAGGGTAGAACTAAGCTCTGATACCATCTATCACGCCCCATTTTCTTTCTTAAAATTTATGAGAGTTTTCTTTGTGGGCGTGAAGAAAGAAAGGGAAAAAGATGTGCATGATATAAAATAGACATCTTTGGAAACAGATTAGAGACGATTTTACAAATACAAATCCTCAGTGTCTAGCCAAATAAAACATTTAACATAGCAGTGGAAAAACATCAGGATCCTTTATAAAGAAGATGATCAGTTTAATTTTACAAACGATAAACATAGTTTTAAAAGATAAAACCGGAAAATGACACAACTGATACGACACCACTCTCTCTACACATCATGATCTTCTTCATCTCTTGTAGTGTGAGTACAAAATAGGGGTGAGTGCATTGAATACACTCATGGGGATAATTTCGTACATTAAAGTTCATTAAGCAATTATGTCATTCCAACATTTATGAATATAACAATTAGACACAGCACATTTAATGCATTGCACATAAAATACGGACACACAATTCTAAGAGGACTCAACTAACATATGGTGCATTTTACGGGCCACCAGTCCATCCACAACGAGATCATAGATCTCCATCGTGTTGGTGCTTTTTACGGGCCACCAGTCCATCCCAGAACGAGATCATAGACCTCCGTTTTGTTGGTACTTTTTACGGGCCACCAGTCCATCCCTAACGTATGATTCTTTTACGGGCCACTAGTCTATTCCAAACGTATAATGCTTTTATGGGCCACCAATCCATTCCTAACGTATGGTGCTTTTATGGGCCACCAGTCCATCTTAACATGATTTTGGACTTCCGTCCACATTTATCGTATTCATAATGTATGCATGTACATAGTAATCACAAAAAATTATCACAGCACGTAGAACTCAATAGTTCATATATCAAATAAGGAAAACAATAAACAAAGAGAGTTTATAAGTTACCCCTACCTTGTTCGGTGGTTACCACGTGAGTAGCATGTATCAAAAATCAAGTATCACAAGCTTCTTCCAACTGATAGCCTACACAAGTTATAACATTTCTTAGATCTTTAATATGTATAATTAAAGGTTTAGACGATATTGGATAAGATACGATCGTTAAAGACGCCACAGATCGAGAGATCTAAAGATTGAGGTTGAAGAAACTAGTGTGTATGTTCAGTCCAATATGCTGATAAGAAAGAGGGTGAGATTTGGGTCGCAACGGAAAAAGAATGAGCTCAATCGGAGTTGAAACGAGCTCGAACGAAGTGTTTTAAGATTGAGGGGTATTTTGGTAATTTTGGTCAAGGGTTGACTTTGACCGGCACCCCCAACTCCTGACGATTCGATGAAAATATCCGAAACGGACCGACATGTGAAAACCCTCGCAAGCGCGCACAGTGGCTCCCTGCGCACGCCCAACACCAGCCGCCGCATGCCCCGCGCTCCGCGCGCATCGTCGCGCATGCAGCGCACGACCTCGGCGCCTTGCGCACACCGCGCCCGCGCCCAGCAGGTCTCGGCAGCGCGTACAGCGCGCACACCCATGCCCCGCTCTCGCCCAGCAGTCCTGCTGCCACCTACGGCGGCGGCCGCTGTGGAAAACTAAAAAAAACGATAATTTTTGAATTGAATGAGCCCCTATTTATAGATTTTGAAAAGTTACTATTTACCGTTGGAAAGTTACTATTTACCAAAATTATCTAAGTTACCGTTCATCAAGATTTTACCCTTTTCTTCGCCATTTAAGCTACAGGTCTCCGATTGACCTCTAGTTCATTTCTATCTTCTCGTTTTTCCATTACACATCTAATCATGAAATAATATTCGACGTTTTGTGAATAAATTATTCGTCCATCTAAAAATGCATTAAACATGTATCTGAAATGCACGTAATTTAATTAAACATTCAAAATTTACGCACATAATAATTCAATTAAGAGTTTAATATTTAATTTATCAATTATGCTTCGTTTTTGGTCCGGGGTAAGTCTTCAAGATCAAAGGTAATTGACCTAATCCACAACAATAAAGAAAGGGTCTAAAGAAGGATTTTTAGATAGTAAAAACCATAAATGTAATAAAAAAAAGAGTCTAATTAGACTCGATATAGTTCATGTAATAAGTCCTGCTAGGATTTATTTTGGTTTAAAATCCAGAAAAATGGATATTACATGTAAAGGGTAGGATAAGGTTATCAACAACCAACGTACATAAAGCCCCTACTACACACTACACTCCACCAGACATGGTGTAGTGGGGTGGTCCTACTACCAGCAAAGGATAAGCCACTATTCATGGTGGGACGACTTCGCCAGATGAATCATACTCCACCCGAAAGAAGATGATGAAAGATGGTGGATGAGTCATAAGACAATCAAATTGATAGAAAATAATGGAGGGCATATGACAACAAACAAGGATTAAAATCCAGATTTGAAGTCCGGATTTTGGCTATAAAAAGAGGTCTTCGGCCATTGAGAAGATCATAAGAAATCACACATATTTCCTGAGTACTTCTCTCTCTAAAGTTTAAGTGTTTGAGTCTTTGAGTTTTCAAGCATATGGGGGATTCCCCTCAAAGTTAAGCTATGAGTAGCTAAATAATTATTCTGCTTCACTGGCAGAGAAATAATATTGTAGTATAAATTTGTATTTTATTTCTTTTATAAAAGAAAGACTTTTGTTTTCTTCATACTATTGGAAAGTTCTTGAGTACTCTGTGTTAATACTGGTCGTGCATCTCCAAGTGATCCCCTTAGATGAAAAAGGGGTTGTGATCTAGGCTCTCATTAAAGATAGAGTGGAACCACCGACTGCGAGCATGTGGTTGAATTACAAAAATAATCCGTAAAACCCAACTGAAATCTTGAAAAACAGAGATAAAACCAAGGTATGTATTATCAGAGTATGCATTTAAATACGGAAGCATGTTGGGCCCGATATTGATCTATTTACTCTTATTTCGTGATCTAATAAAATAAATGGAGTGGAAGAATAAAAATGGCTAAAGGAAGATTTTTGAAAAATTTGGAAGTTTGTGAAAGTCAACATGAAAAATGATTGATTTATGGTGAATAGGATAAAAATATAAGGATAATGGTATATTGGGATGTTTTGTTATAGTGAGTGATAGTTAGGAATATTTTTATTTCAATTGTGGTAAGTTGGGATATTAACTCTATATTATTGTTTATATATTGGATTTTGTAGCGTGGTATCTTTTTGTTGGTGGAAATTAGGTTTACCCTTATAAATAGTGAGTTTCATTTTCATTTTCTCTCATTACTTTCAATGAATTCTTAATGAAAAACTCCTAAAGAAAAGTAAACGTTTACCAATTAAGGTAAGTTGTTCACCACATATTTTCATTAATCGGTGTCTTTTTTTCTCTTTATTTTGATTTTTAGTATACATATTTTTAGCAACAATGAGTAAGGAGGATTTACGAAGTACAAGTAATGTATTAAGAGAATCTGAAGCTCAATATGATAGTGATAGAAAAGGTGAGGGAGTGTCTTGTACTCTATCGTTCGAACCATTAAGGGTGATAAGATACTGGTGAGATATCTCAAACCGAGAGAGGGGTAGAAATAGGGAAACTTTTGTATAGACCATCCCTAGTACCTATTCAGTAACAGAATTTTTAGCCAGTCAAATTCTTAGTGATATAGATTTTGAAAAGTTAGATGCATATAGGTGTACATATCGCATTTCAGGTAATGTTACTCTATTTTTACCTTAAGTTGGTGAGTCTATAGATAGGCCCCTTGTCGGTTGTGTTAGTGTTCATTATCATATGCTCGATTATGTCCTTAGATTCTTTCTACCTAAAATTATTACTAAATAACTCTATGAGTGGGGGATTACATCTAGTCAGGTGTCCCAAAATATGTTGTCCCTTCTATTAGGATGTATTCTATAAGCCTAGCTTTTGTATGAACATCTTTATGATATGAGATTCATTATGGTCATATGTTTGCATTTTATATTTATTATATATTGTTAATGCAATTGTTCAGATAAATCTATATTGTAGATAATATGGTGTATGGTGCCACACAGAAGATCATGCTATCAGTTCTTTATAAATTATAAATAGTAGCTCACAACCAAGATGGATTTGGACAAACCATTGGAACGGTTGTAGTGTAATTTTGTATTAGTCTGTCTTGACTATAAAGTTACACTAGTACATTTTGTATGTATTGAGCAGGACCATTTGAGGTTGTATGATTTGTATTGAATATATAAAAGAACAAGACCTCTGTTATTATGGATGTGCATCTTCTTAATCCCTATATAATAACGGGCATGTGTACTCAGTGTTTGTTTCTTTAATTTACCAATGAATGAGATTTATTAATAAATCAATAGGCTCGGTGAATTGGGAGATAGCACTGTTTATATGGTGTGCTGTTGATTATAGAAGGAATATGTGTCCTAATTATTTAGGATAATGGTGCATGTCCTCTTGAGGAGCTCATAAGGATTTTCATGTAAACCCTGCAGGTGGATTTAATCCGACATGATAATAAAGTTGAGTGGTACTACTCTTGGAATTAGATGTAAATTAATTAAGTTGTCAGTAACTTATTTAATTTACGGACATTCGATATCTTAAAAATGGGGAAATAAACGTGCACAAAATAAGAAGGAGCCCATACAGTAGTTCAATTATAACTCCTTAGTGGACCGAATTATAATTGATGGACTTAAGCTGGGTGTACGGGCCAAACATAGGATGCCTAAGCCCATCAGGAGGCCCAACCCTGATTCCTCCTCTAGGTCCCTGTTGTAGCCTATATATAACCCTAATATCAGCCCGCCTCCTTATCATGCTCAATCTCATGCGTACGTTAGATACAGAATCGTGAGAAAGAGAAAGGAGACGACACTGTTGAGTCCTTGGAGGATCGTCGCCCACACGACGTCCAAGGAAAGGGCTAGGAATACAGCAGAAGATCGAGAGGTCTGATCTTCGATCGATTTATCTTCAAAATGTATGGTTTCTTTCCGCTACGCATATCTTTATGGATCTTGATTTCGATTGTATAGGGTCGGTGATGCATCGGTTCCATCACCTTCTTATTAGAACTATAATACTATTTCACCTGGAGGGTTAGAGTATCCCTACATCTACGAGCATGTCCTATTTATTTCAAGTTAGAGCTGATGGAGTAGATTCAGGGTGCTTCTATTTAGCTAGGAGGAATGCGAGTTTGTTTGTAACTAGTGTAGTTGATAGTGTTAAAAATTAGCGTTAGAGATGGTTTTTTGTTGTTAGAAATTGATTGACACCAAATTTTGAAAGAGATGGAATGTCTATCTGCCATCGAGCAATTCATGCCTTCAAGTGTTGTAAGTTCTTATCCTAAAATCACTCTACTTTCTTGTGTTCTAATATTCTTAATAATTTCTCTTTTATATGTTTAATAACCCTCCAAGGATGAGATTTTGGAGACCTTCATAGACTGAATAGCTTAGGTTAATCGATTATTTTTTACTAGGAAGAATTTTGTGTGCCTAGTGACCGAGCAAGCATTATTTGAGGTCGAACTTAGCACCTATTATTCAAATGAGGAACTTCCCCCTCTGATTCTTGGTAACCTCAGTAATTTCAACCTTAGTAATTTCATTTGTTATTGTCCATCTAAAACATGTTTTTATTACTATTGAATGGATACATATTTGATTTACAGTGGATTATAGGGGCCAACCTTTGCGATTCATGGAGCAAGATGATATTCTCACTTGTATGTCCAAGGGGAAGGCCCCTACAACATCAAAGAGGCCCTATTCGGCACCCACTCCAGCAGTCGGGAGAGTAGCCCAATAAGAGAGACAACATGTACTTGTTAATCTCTCATCTTAATTGAATGTAATGTTATTGCATCCTATCCCCAGTTCTATTTTTCCTCACCCGAGGGTGTCACCAACTGAGAAGCACAGTCATTTCTTCAACTTGGATCCTAGTCGATCGGTTCTTCCTCAAATGGAAAAGAGAAAAAACTAACATTTTATCAAAAGTATTGCTCCATGGTTACACTGACATCGAGAAGTTTAGAAAATTTCCCGAAGGATGTTCGAGATGCAAGTGAAATCTTAATTTGGTTGTGGACTCCAAAGATGGAAGAATATGCTGGACCCATGACTGCCACTGAGCAAATTACCTCTAATATGGCTATGGGTGGTCGGTGTCTTGGTTTTCTTGTGAAAACAAACACCAACATAATATAGATAAAGAATGAATATTTGACCATAGGGGATCAGTTTGGTTCTCTGAAGGCTAATTATGATGCCAAAAAAGATGTTTTAACAGAGTTGAAGCATTGATTGAAAAATTCTGAGAAGGGGAGAAAGAATAAAAAACGAAGGAAAACTCAGCAAAGAAGACTTTGACAAAGAAGGAAAAAAAGATTGAAGCACTAAAGAGGTCTACTGAGGAGAAAATTTTGAAGAAGTTGCCCGATTGAAAGATGATATCACCGAGAAGGCAATTGAGAGTTCAAGACTTCTCCAAAATATGTTGTTATTATAATTTAGTCTATGTGTTGGCCAGGGAAGATGTTATCAAAAGTATCATCAGAAAAGACATAAGTTTTGACATTGAGTTTTGAAAGACCTACCTTCTAGCTTTCATTGAAAGAAAGAACCTCTCTTAGGTGCTGAATTTTCGTACGGAGGAGGCATTATAAAAATGCAGTGATATACCGATAGAATTTACCAATGGACAGGTTCCATTAGTGTTTACCGATGGATATGTATCTCAATCAATCTTTTGTCTTACCGATCAAGAAGTTGTATCTGGTGGGTTTCACATTTATGTTGGTGTACTAGATTAGCGGTCCCTCCTAGTCGGTCGAACACACTAGCAGCCGAGATTGAGTTCTTTGATAGGTTTTCCTCCTCAAGGATGGGCGAGGGCTTAACTTGGCTCCTAATTGGTGGTCCTGGTCTTCCACATCTATTGATCTCCACATGTGAATCTACCGCTTGTTCCTCCCGATTGATCCACTTTGCAGCCTCAAGTTGTTGCTTGCATATGAAAGTCAATACTACCCCCAACTCTGGAGCTTGGATGAGATGTCCTATGACAACTTCAGTCGAAACTTGAGTAGTCTGCGTTCGGTCCAGATTTTTGTCATGATCATCTTGATTGTGGTTATCGCTTGAGTTTGTCGGACTCCTTGTAATATCATCAATATGTTGACTCCTGTTTATATGTTGTAGTCTTTTCCCCTTCTTCTAGCGCCAATTTGTTGATAGAAAGATCTACTTTCAAATTAACTTCGTGATTTGTGGGTAACTATTTTACCTACGATTAGTGATGTAGAAACGGTGGATGAGTATTTGAATTACTGGGTGACCAACAAGGAGAAATTATGTTACGATTTATGAAAACAAGAGAAGTAAAAATAAGGTTTTTATTGTTGGATGCTTGTTCCTTTACTGGGCATTGATCATCATTTTATAGTTGACATTTCATCTACAAATAGTAAAACTATCATTTTAGTTAATATAGTATCTTGTACAAGTGTAGACTCCATACAAGTGTACTGTTGCATGAGGTAATAGGTAATAGTTATGTCATTGTATGCCCAACATCTGTCTCTTAAATGTAGAAGTGTTGTTCTTCAAGCTTATCCACATGATCCTGATCTTTCAATTGCTCTATTGGTTTGAAACATTTCTGATCGACCATGAGCGTTTGATGCTAGCAGCCAAAAGGCTAAATCGGTGGTTCAATGTCTTTGAGCTTGTTGATTGTTTTTCCTTGCTAATCAGTAGTCCAAAGCGTAATTTGGTAGCCTTATAAGTAGTCCAAAGACTTATATTTAATTTGTGGCTAGTAGCTTCATCACTAGCCCAAAGATTTATTTCAATTGGTGACCAGTAGCCTCATTAGTTGCCCATAAGGCCAAATTTAATTGGTGGCTAGTAGCATCATCAGTAGCCCAAAGACTTAATTTATTTGGTGGCCAGTAGCCTTAATAATGTTTCATCGACCAAGTATAATAACCCCATACTTTTACAATTTTCTTTGATATATGAACTCATTGAAGATAATTACCATCACATACAGAGATGAGGCAAAGCTCATATGGATTGAGGCAGAACCATATAATATCTATGAAATTGTAAAGAAATTGAGAAAGAAATGGAGAAAAGAGGCGATCATGAGGTGTTACCTATCATTAAAATTATAGCTGGGGGCATGATTTGACTGCATAGTACCATTATTGAACAAGATCTTTTGTGTAAGCCATGACACCAAATGCGGTTTGTGTGTACAGATTGATTAATAATGTTGCAACAATTATTAAAGATGCGATATGAGTGGAAAATCCAAATATGAGGTTGGGTCTTTTCATGAGGTGGTTAACTGGTCAAATTTCTAAAGTTTATGCTTAATTAAAAACAAAAGGCACTTAGTTTGCCACCGCTTTTATTTTGTTCACACTAGATAGCACATAAATAGTACTCTGCCACTTTAGTGACGAAAGTACTAATTACTCAAATTAGTTGTCGAAAGTGTATGAATTAGTTGTATAATATGTAGGTTTATTGTGAGGTCGATCTCTCAAATACGTATAGTGTGGGTAAATTATTTAAATATATAACTATTTACTTGTAAATATGAAAGCAATAAATATGGTTTCAGATTGATTTGATGAATTAATTGAAATGAATTCAATAGACAAACTTTACTTGAGAAAAACAATGATATGAAAAGGTATGAGAATTTTTGTTTCGATTACTCATACTATGAATTTATAAGTATTTTAAACATACAAAACTAAGTTCAAGACTATTGATTCATCTATTAAGACTATAGAATTTCGTTAGATGACAGGAGATTTTAAAGTTAAAATCTATTATAAACTTATTTCTATGATCAATTCACTCGTTAAAAGAATTGCATTAAACATGGATTTATTAACCATCTAGGTAAATCTAAAGCAATGGTATTTCAACTTAGACACCTATTTACCGAGCCAATTTAGGAAACAAGTTTGATCATCTGTACGTACTCCTAATTCCTAATTCACTGTATTGTCTAAAATTGCATAATATTAATGATGAAATCAATCATACACAACAAAAGAAAAATAATATTCAAATCAAATAAATACAAAATAATCTCAAACCTTATTAAGATTTTATACCATCAAAATATCGTACGAGCTAGCAAATTCAAAATAAAACCTCATACAAAATATTTAGTCACTTACAATGATGAAAAGCATAATAAATATATCAATTAAAAGATTCATGAAAAGAGATAATTGAATTTGGGGTTTCTTCCCTTCAAAATAAATGAATACCAACAAATATTTGAAAAGATTGATCGTCTCCTTCAACCGTGTGCTTGCAATCTTCAATTTTATGTAAAGAACTATCTTCTATGTATGCAAAATATGGTTTTTGAGAGAAGAAGTTCAAAATTAGGGTTTAGGAATTATGTTTTTATCCCTAAAAACGTTGTTGAGTTGCCCTTAAATAGTACAAGGAGTTTTAACAAAAAAGGACAAACAAAATAACCAAAATTCACTTTTTACGTGTTCAGCTCGTGTGCCGGACCATGGTCCATCACGTCTTTATTCGTTATTTTGTATTCTTCCCATATTTTTGTCTTCTTTCAATTCTCGATCTCTCCTTTGAACTTTTAGGCATTTTGTTCTTGTTCTTCACCAAATCTAAGCATTTCTCATCAATCTTCCTTACGGATTCCTAAATATATATATGTACTAATTTTCTCTTTATTTTCATTTTTCTTTCTGATTGTGTACAACTTGTATTTCCTCTTAAATAAGAGAAACCATATTTGGTGTGCTCATTATTTTCATTCTTAACTCTGCAGTGGGGAAGATACAAGACATATGCAAGGTAATAATATCAATTGCATATGTCATTAATAGTTTAGATTAGAAGGGTTATATTGATCTTGTTAATCCACTCTTGAACTTATCCCGACTCAAACCCGACGGGCTTAGACACGTGGAGTAGTCGTGAACCCACTTCGTTCATAAAATATTAGAAATAGTTTAAGATATGTTTTAGATTATAACCTTAAAATATTTTTTTTCTAACAAGAAATAAAAATGGAGCTGAATATGAATGAATCAAGCTAGCTGTTAGCTTATATATTTTATGCTCTTAATTATTCCTAATGAAAGTTGGAAATAGTTTAGTTTCGCTGAATGAAAAATAAAATAAACAAAAGAATTGAATAAATCAGCTTTTCATTGTAAGATGTACTCTCACATAATCACATTTCACATCTTTGAATGTATAACAGTTAAAAACTTATAGTTTTTTTTTTTAATCGACAAAACAGATGATTTTTATTAAATATAAGAGTACAATACATACTCTATCCCATCAAGACATACACCATGTTTAGAGCATTACATCTTTTCAACATTGTGCAATTACAATTCTTAGTTCAAAAAATTGTAGTTTTACTTAATTATTTATTTAACATTTCATACATACATGAAGCGCGCGGCTATTGACTTTATTAAAAAACTTTGCTGATTTTATTTTTTTAAGGTAACCTAATTCTAGTTTTTCTTCAAGATTTGCGATTGGGTTTTGGTAGAAAATCCTTGATGCACGAAAATTCAAAATTCTGGAAGGGTATTCTAAATGTGTAGCCCACACCTTCAAAAGAAAAAGGAAAAATATACATAGTCAGGACTCGAAAAAATGAGGAGTTAATTACACATGGATGGTTTGCAATTATTCCAAAATATGAGGACAGAGAAGTAAAATTGGGTCTATTTTTTATTTGGGCTTCGACATACAAAATGGATGTTAATGAGGTATTACTAACATGTTATTAGCATTATAATAATTTTTGTTGCATTAATAATGATGAGATCCACAAGAAAAATTGATCTTCACTAATAAAAGTTTATTGCAGACAACTTTGGCAGGACATTAACAGGCAAGATAGCTTCCTTCTTATATATATATTTTTCTTTTACATTTGTACTTTTTTTTCTTGACAAAATATATTGAAATATCATTAAATGTTTTAAAGAAATTTTTTACCACATAACAGTCTTTTTTAACTTTTCTACCACAAAATGTCTTGAAATACCACATATCAATGTTTTAAATTTCAGGGCTACTGCTTTGATAAAATATAGTCAAATTAATAATTTATCTTACTAACCCTTTTAATTTTAGTCAATTATTTTATTGACATTGAAGAGTAGAAATGTGACGCCCCGTTCCCCATTTAATAGGAAATAGGTCGTCACCCTTTATTTATTTATGAACTAAAGAAATCATAATTACTTTTAATATACAGCAAAAGACTTAAATTGAAGACATGAGAACTAAATATTATTATTATTATTTTAAAAAAATATAACATATATATAGTTATATATCAACTATTAATCAAGTTTAGTCATGCTTCACCCACATTTCTTGGAAAAATGATCAAACCAAAAACTTAAATGAATTAACATAACAAAACATACATATATATGTAACAGGAGATAATTTTAAGTCCATCGTTTTTCATACAGTACATGTTTAATCAGCATATTACTTTCAAAAGGAAACATGGTTCTAGCATATCTACTTTAAAGTGACAATGAGAAGTCAGCCCAGCCTGCTACACGTCCACGTCATCGTCTGCCGAGCCTGAAGAATATAAAAAATATCATGAGACACCTCCGGAGAGGGATCCCAGTGGGATAACTTTACTATCTAATATATTGAAGAAATTAAATTATTAAGCAAGTACTGCATGTCCTTCAGGTACGCTCACCCTGGACCATACTATAACATAAAGGAATGTGGGAGTCGCTCGCCCAGTAAACCTTGCTTTCATAGACCAGGCACTCTCGCCCTTATGGACGTCGCTGTAGCACCCCGGACCAAAAATGAAGTATAATTGAATAATTAAATATTAAACCCTTAATTAAATTATTATGTGCGTTAATTCTTAACTGTTTAATTAATTACGTGCGTTTCAGATACGTGTTCAATGCATGATTTAGATTGATAATTTTCATAGACGTGGAACATAGAATATTTTTACACCATTAGATGAGTAACGGAAATACGAGAAGATAGACACGAATTAGAGCTCAATCGGAGACCTGTAACTCAAGTTACGGTGAAAAGGGCAAAATACGAGTTTCGGAAAACCGAGAGGTGGAATCTTGATGAATAGTAAAAAGGATATTCTAAAGAATATTCCGATGAATAGTAACTTTTCAAAATCTATAAATAGGGGCTCTCCCGATTCATTTTTCACCGTTTCTCCGAACGAGCCGAAAACAAGTAAGTCTCTCTCTTTTCAGTTTTCTGCCTCCGGCGCGGCGGCGCTGGCGCCGCCGCCGGTGGTGGCCGGAAAATCTGAAAGTTGTCGGTTTTGGCCGATTTTTGCACGCAACGTAGGTCTCGTTGAGACGAATCTAGAACATCTTCCGAAATTCAATTCCGATTAGTCGTTCTCTGGGAAACGGCGAAAAACCGCCTCCAAAACCCCAAACCCTTATTTTATCACCTTTTTCTCTCTCATTTCTTGGTGGTTTTGGTTTTTTCTTTTGCTAGGATAATTTGGGTTGTTGGGGAAGAGTTTGGGATGGTTTTGGGGTGGTGACCCACGCCGGAAAGTCACGCAAGGAAAAAGAGGGGGAAGAAGGAAGAAAAGAGGGGGATTTTGGGAAGGTTTGCTACTGTTCACCGTCGGTTTTCGACGAGGGGGTGGTCGGAAAAGGTCGCCGGCGATGGGAGGTCACCGGTCGGAGGTTCTGGGAAGGGTCGCCGGTGATTGAAAGTCGCCGGCCGGAGTTTTGGAAAGTCGGGGTTAGGTTCGAAAAACAGGGTATCGAAGGTTTTTGCAGCGAGGATTAGGGTACTGTTTACTGCCGGAATCCGGCGAGGGATGGTCGGCGGTGGTAGCCAGCGGTGAGATGTATCCGGCGAACTAGGTACCGGCGACGGAGGGCGGCGCCGCCGCAGCTTATGGCGCCGGGAAGGTGGCAGGTCGACCAGGACGGCGCTGGGCGCGCTGGGGGCGCTGGGGCGCACGGGACCGTGCGTGGGGGCGCGGTCGTGCGCGGCGGGGGCGAGTGACCGTGCGCAGCCACTGGATGTTTTTGCACGGGCGTGCGCGGCCCGCACGGTCGTGCACAAGCGGTGCGCATGCTATCGAGAATCATCGAGCGTTGGTGCGCGAGCGCGCGCGCAGGAAGCCACCGTCCGCGCGCCGGCAAGCGTTTTCACCCGTCTTTCCGTTTCGCTTGTTTCCGTCGAGTTGTCGAGAGTCGGGGGTCAACCCTGGACCAAAATTACCATTTTACCCCTAAACCTTAAAACGCTCCGTTCGAGCTCGTTTCAACTCCGATCGAGCTTATTCTTTTTCTGTTACGATCCAAATTCACTCCTCTATCATCTCAGCCTTTGAAACTGATCATCCTCCCTCGTTTCTTTGACCTCAATCTTTAGATCTCTCGATCCGTCGCGTCTTTAACGATCGTTTTTCCACCGGAAACGTTTATAGCTTTAATTATACATATTAAGGATCTAAGATATATCGTAAACTTGTGTAGGCTACTTACTGGATTGAGCTTTGAATTATCCGACCTTTGGTACTCGCCACTCGAGCTTTGAGCTATCGGATCTTTGGTCCTTGCTACTCACGTGGTAACCACCGAACAAGGTGGGGATAACTTCTAAACCCTAATAACTTTATGCTTCTATATTTAAAACATAGTGATGATAAATAAACGTATGCTTATGAACTTGACATTAATTGAGTGGTTGAACTTTATGTGCTGTGATTACATGCTATGATTAATATGTTCGTACATGGTTTATGATGATGTTAAGAAAGGACGATTGTCCATGTTTATATGAAGAGGCAAAGGTCCACATTCGTGATGAATGGACGAAGGTCTATTTTCATATTACGGGAGAAAAATGATACCCGTATAATAAGTCGGGGAGTACCCGCACATGGGGTCAACGGGGAGTACCCGCCCTCGCTGCAGATATGAGCTCTATGGGACCAAGTGTGTCCGATATGGATCCAAATTATGTGCTATGCAATTTATATGCTGTGTTTAACTGCTGAACCTGTTAATGGTCGATTTGTTATAACTCTTTAATAATCGTTAAAACATGGAAAGTATCCCCACGAGTGTATTCAATGCACTCACCCCTTATTCTGTACTCACCATACAGGTGATGGTGAACATGATGAACCCTAGAAGGAGAGAGGAAGTGCTATATTTGGAGATGTAATCTTACGATGATGTTCTCAAATGTTTTTCAAACAATGTTTTAAGTAATTCACATTTTGTAATAATATTTGATATATACTTGGGATGTGAGATCATGATGGTTTATTCCGCTGTTTTGTTATGATGTATATATATCGGTATTGAGACCTAATATTATCGGTAGTGAGACCGACTGTTGATATGTGAATGATCCATATCATTCCTTACCTCATTCTTCTGTCGACTCTTATCTATTTCTTCTGGTTATAAAAAAAAAGATGCCTCTTGCTATTTTTTTCTTCACGCCCAATGGAAAACTCTGATATTTTGTGAAAAGATTTTGGGGTGTGACATTCGCCTAGTATGGAAGTTACATACTGGTTATAGCTATAGGCTTAAGCCGTAGATTTTCATACACAATTTATTAATTCAATTATCAACCACATAATACAGAGTAGAAGTTACCCACTTGTAACCGATAGATTTGACTTTACGAGGATATCTCCAGATCCACCAATCGTCTCGAACTACGTTCAACATATATATAATTATTCAGTCTATTAATTCATATATGGAAAATAAATATGATCATATTATAGATAAATCATTAAACATATAAATCAAAACATGCTTATGATATGCTTTTTAGTCACTTAAATTAGCAATGTTGGACATAAAATGACACATAAAGATGTAATAATTTTAATAATTCATATATAATTCCAAAAATCCCAACATTATTCATATAATCACATACCTTCTTTTAGTATAACATACTGAAAATTCATAAATTTTAACTGCTTGTACAAAGAATTAAAAATCTCCCATTTAACTAGTTTTTCACTTCAATTTTAGCTGAACAACGACCTTCAATGAAAAATTCACCATACCTTATAGGATTAATGAAATGCTTTCATACTTTTAAAGAAGTCAGATAACACATTCAAGTATAATATATACAAATATCAACTGAAAATAAGATTCACATAATTAGTTATGAATTTTCAAAATAGGCTGAAAACAGAACATAATATATTCTAAAAACAGACTCTTGCAAATATCACCATAAATCGCATAAGGTTCCAAAAAATTACATGGTAAATTTTATCATGTTATTAAAAGTCATTAATACAACATAGTAAATTATGGCTTATAAATATGATTCAAATAAATAATTATGAATTTTAGAACTAGATTGAGTACAGGACATGGTCTATGCAGAAAACGGGTTATGTAGTAAAATTTGGCATAATTCGTACAAGACTAAAAAAAATGCATACTAAATTTCTGCATATACCTAAGAACTGTTTCTAAAATATAGTAAAATACTATATATAAACTCGAAGGATACAGCTCAAGAAAACTATCTGATTCAGACCCAAAAACGGGGCAAAAACTGTCTCTCAACAGCTTATCTTAGAAAAATCATAGAAAATCGGGTTTAATTCCAAATCTTCTGAAATTTAACATGCATATTCTAAACTCCATATAATAGACTGTGGTAAAAGGGTTTAGCCTAATTCAACTTTTACAAGTCTACGAAAATTCTCGAAGAGTAGGAAAAATACACACAGCAGCAGAAAAATACCTACAGCAGCAGCATAAAATACTTATAGCAGCAACATACTTACACACATCAGCAGAGTAACGGAGCAGCAGGGAGAGGGAGAGAGAGAGAGATAGAGAAAGAGACCGATGGAGAGAGAGAATCGAAAGAGAGAAAGAGAGATATGAAAACTGTATACGTTTTGCCGTGTCTTCCTCTTGCTTTTCTTTTCTTGTTATCCTTTCTTTTCTTCATTTCACACCTAACTAGTTGAAGCATTTAGGTTGCATGTTTTTGGGGAGAAAAAGTGTGACTAAATTAATAAATAAATTTGTCATCAACTTGGCCAAAACATATTCTTGATTGATTACTTCTTAAGCTTAATTAATAAATTCTTATACATAGTTAATTATGTAGCACCCCGGATCAAAATGAACATAATTTATTAAATTAAATATTTAAACGCATAATTGAATAACTATGTGCGTATGTTTTAATTGTTTAATTAATTGCGTGCGTTTCAGATACCTGTTTAATGCACGATTTAGATCGATAATTTTTATAGACGTGGAACCTAGATGATTTTTTATACCACGCGATGCGTAATAAAAATACGAGAAGATAGAAACGAACTAGAGGTCAATCGGAGATTCGTAGCTCACGTAACGAAGAAAACAGTGAAAACGAAGAATACGACGTATACGAGACGTATACGAAGAGTATAAAATACGGGATATTTTCTAATCAAGATCTTATCCGGAACAGTAACTTGGATATTTTCGTGAATAGTGTTTTCGAAAATTCTATAAATAGGGGACTCAGTCGATTCATTTCTCACCGATTTCTCGAACGAGCCGAAAACGAGTAAGTTCTCTCTCCTCCCTCCTCTCTCTCTCCTTTCTGTTTTCTGGTCGGCGGCGCCACCGCCGGTAGGTCGCCGGAAAATTTCAACGTTGTCGGAATCGGACGATTTTCGCACACGACATTCGTCTCGACGAGACGAGTCTAGGACAACTTCTGGAATTCAATTCCAACTTACGGTTCGCCAGAAAACGGCGAAAAACAGCCTTGAAACCCTAACCTTGCCACCTTTCCTCTCTCCTCTGTATCTCTCTCTCTCCTCCTCTTCTCGCCGGAGCAGTCGCCGGAGACATGGCTGGTGGTATGGTGGAGATGCCGGAGGGCCGGCGCCGCTGTGAGTGGCGGCGCCGGAGTTGTACAGTGCGTGTATATATGTATGTATGCATGTGTGTGTGTTTGTAGGTGTGTTAGTGTGTGTGTGTTGCTTGTTGTTGGGGCGGCGCATGGTGGCGCCGCCGTGTGTGATCGGTGGGCCGGCGACGGGAGGTCGCCGGCGAGGGCTCAGGTGGTGGTGGCCGGCGGCAGGTGACCGCCGGCGAGGCAGTGGGTGTGTGTGTGTGTATATTCGTGTGTTTGTGTGTGTATAGGATTGGGAGTATATGTATGGTTAAGGGTGTTGGGCTGGCCGGGAAAGATTGCCGGCAACGAGGGGTCGCCGGTGGAGGTGCTGGGAGTGGTCGCCGGCGACGGGAAGGTGCCGGCCGGAGTCTTGGTTGGAGTTGGAATTTCTGGAAAATCAGTGTATCGAAGGGTTTTGCGGCGTATTTTTGAGGCACTATTCATGCCGGAATCCGGCGATGGACGATCGGAGGTTGTAGCCGGTCGTGCAAGGTATCAGGCGAGGTAAGTGGCGGCGGCGGAGGGCGGTACCACCGCGCCGGGTGGCGCCGGGAAGAAGGCTGGTCGAGCAGGCCGGCGTCGGGTGGCCCGGGCGCGACGCACGCACTCCGGGTAGGAGACCCGCCGAGAGGGGTTACCCGTGGTCGAGTTTTCTCGACCACTTGCCGAGCCGGGAACCCGAACTGCTGAGAAAACTCGGCAGCTGCCGAGACCGCCGGGTGCCGCGCGCGCCCGTCGGGTGCCGACGTGCACCCGACGCCGTGTTTTCGATCCGAACCTCGTTTTCTTTCCGTCGTTCATCCGTATCGAGTCGTCGATGACGAGACGTCGTTGATCGGGGTCCGTGGGCCCGGTCAAAGTCAACCCTTTGACCAAAATTACCGTTTTGCCCCTAAACCTAAAATGCTCCGTTCGAGCTCGTTTCAACTCCGATCGAGTTCATTCTTTTTCCTATGTGATCCAAATTCCTTTCTCTATCAAATTCCTATGTTTCTTTCTATTTTATATCATGTACGCCTCTTTCCCCTTTCTCTCTTAACGCCCAAAAACGAAAAACTCTGATATTTTGACCAAAAGATTTTGGGGCGTTACAGATGGTATCAGAGCCTAGTTCTACCCTTTGTAGGACTTTGCTCGAACTGGTTTGATAAAGAGAAATGAGAAAAACGTGTCTTTAAAACGTGAAAATGTTTCGAAAAGAAATAAGATAAGCATCATCCTCTCTCTATAGGAGTCTCTCTCTGACTTTAAAACATGTGGAAAGAGTGTTTATTTGTTATGTGATACATTGTTAACATGATATAAACTGTTAGGGTTTAATGAAGTGTCTATCTGTTTGTGTTTCTCATTTATACGATATAAACTATACAAGTTTGACAGGGTATTACTGATATTGTTCCACGATAAAAAGATCTTTTGAAAACCTCTTGATGTCACTATACTCGACACACTGCACTGAGTCACCGCCACAAAGCCGCTGACTGCAGCAGCGTGAGCTCGTGTGCGAGTATGGCCGTTCGCAGGAGTTGATGTTGTGTGATTGATAGTTGAAACTACCATTGGCCCTTGTTTATAACAAGACGAGCCAGTTGGTGGGTTTTTCCTCGCTCGTAGTCGTGATGCATACAGTTGGTTTTGATACTTGAGGTCTATGAAGACCATGAGTGGATGCTTGTGATATATTTCAAGATGTATTGCATATGATGTGCTTTTCTAGTTGATTATGCAAGTGGGGCATACGCTATCTTACATGACAAGATTATGCTATGTATATAAACGAATGACAAGGAAATCTAACAAGGTTATACATGATTTATGGAGTAATGTTTATCGGTGTCATGTTACTTGCTATTCGTTTATCTGAGGCTTTATATATTGTGGGTTACATGGGGTAGATAATAAGGGTTAGTTTTCGTATGTTGTTTTTAGATTTATGCCTAAAGGACGACCTTGAAGAGAGCAAACATCAATGGCTGATCAACCCGAACGAGAAGAAACCGTGAACGTAGGAGATTTAGTATCTGTTCTACGAGGACTGGCACAACACTTCGAGGTAACTCGAGCCACCCCACAGCAAGCAAGATCTGATCCTAACCTTATATACGAACAATTTCGGCGTTTCAATCCACCGATATTCAATGGAAAGGGCGAACCAGCTGACGCCGAAGAATGGCTAAGGTCGTTGGATCGTTTGTTTGGACACCTAACCTGCACGAAAGAATAAAAGATCTCGTGCGCGGTGTTTCAACTCACGGAAGAGGCTGGACATTGGTGGGACTCGTACGAGAGGACCCTTTTGCCTAATCAAAGAGAGGAGATGACATGGGAAGATTTCAAGGAAGTGGTTGCTCATCATTTTATACCTCGATCCTACCAAGATGAAAAGGAAACTGATTTTCTACGTCTCCGTCAAAGAACCGCGACGGTAGGAGAGTACGAGCGGAGGTTCAATCAATTGAGTAGATATGCAACTCACTTGGTTGACACTGACAACAAGAAAGCCGAACGTTTTGAAAAGGGTCTTCGCTCGGAGATCAGTTCAATTCTAGCAGGTCAAGGACAAATGACCTATGCCACTGTCATCGAAAGAGCCCAAGAGATCTCCTCTCATTTGCACTTGGATGGGTTGCTGCCCAAGAAGTTTAACGAGGTACCCGGAAAGAAGAAGTGGATCGAGCCAAGTCAAAGCTTCGATCAAAATATACTCCCAAGGAGTAATGATACACCGCTTCTACATATTTCTAGGCTAAGGAACTCATGTCCCAGGTGTGGAAAATCACATGTAGGACCATGCTGCAAGAGACTCAGAATTGTTTCAGGTGTGGAGAACCTGGACATGTAGTGAAGGACTGTCAGAAGCTTAGACGTTCAACAGTGTAAAGGACTCAGAATTGTTTCAGGTGTGGAGAACCTGGACATATCGTGAGAAACTGTCAGAAGTATAAACGTCCAACAGCTACAACACCGGGGCCGAGGCTAGGGACAGGTAAGGCTCAGGATTTCATTCTCAATCACGCAGAGGCTGCCGAGAGATAGATTACGGACGATGAACTGTTAGTTTTATATGTGTAGATAGATGTGTAGTGGCTTTTACCTTGTAGTAGTAAACAAGATCATTTTGTATAATGTACGAGCGGCCCATCTTTTGTATATATATATATATATAAGATGCCAGTTTGACTTTTGCTAATCGATGGAATCTACGTTTACTTCTCTCATCGATTTTTTCGTGTATAATTCCATCACCTATAGTGTTGTTACGACACCGGATCTGTTGAAGCATTGGAATGTTAGGGTAGTCGCTGAAACTCTAGAAGTTAGTATCCCATTGGGAAGGACAAGATTCCGTCTTCTTATCAGAAATTGGAAACGGAGAAGTCAAGAACGCACCTTAGATGATCCTTGGCTTGTGGTGCTAATCCTGGAAGAATGAATAAGAGAGTTTACACCATTGGACGAAGGTTGTAGGTTCGGGCATTGACTCTGCTCATTACTCAACAAGATATGGTAAAGTAAACAAGAAACCAAAAGTCTCCAGCCAATTTGTTGTTACATGTAACCATCCCATTTGTTTGTCTCAGACATCGCCAGAGAATCTAAGAATCGTTTTTGAGAAGAGGATCCAGTGGCCGGGATCCATCTTAGACCGAGAGATTCAAAGATTGAGAAATCGAGAGTTGGCCATAGTGAAAGTTCGAGGGAGACGTCATGGGAAGGAAGAAGCGACATGGGGATTAGAGGATGAAATCTTGGAGAAGTATTTCGACTTGCTGTTTCTAGTTATGCTTCCAATTTCGAGGATGAAATTATTTTAAGGGGTAAGGGATGTAGCACCCCGGACCAAAACGAACATAATTTATTAAATTAAATATTTAAACGCATAATTGAATAACTATGTGCGTATGTTTTAATTGTTTAATTAATTGTGTGCGTTTCACATACCTGTTTAATGCATGATTTAGATCGATAATTTTTATAGACGTGGAACCTAGATGATTTTTTATACCACACGATGCGTAATTAAAATACGAGAAGATAGAAACGAACTAGAGGTCAATCGGAGACTCGTAGATCACGTAACGAAGAAAACAGTGAAAACGAAGAATATGACGTATACGAGACGTATACGAAGACTATAAAATATGAGATATTTTCTAATCAAGATCTTATCCGGAACAATAACTTGGATATTTTCGTGAAGTGTTTTCGGAAATTCTATAAATAGGGGACTCAGTCGATTCATTTCTCACCGATTTCTCGAACGAGCCGAAAGAGACGAACGAGCCGAAAATGAGTAAGTTCTCTCTCCTCCCTCCTCTCTCTCTCCTTTCTGTTTTCTGGTCGGCGGTGCCACCGTCGGTCGGTCGCCGGAAAATTTCAACATTGTCGGAATCAGACGATTTATGCACACGACGTTCGTCTCGACGAGACGAGTCTAGGACAACTTTCGGAATTCAATTCCGACTTACGGTTCGCCGGAAAACGGCGAAAAACAGCCTTGAAACCCTAACCTTGCCACCTTCCCTCTCTCCTCCGTTTTCTCTCTCTCTCTCCTACTCTTCTCGCCGGAGCAGTCGTCGGAGACATGGCTGGTGGTGTGGTGGAGATGCCGGAGGGCCGGCGCCGCTGTGAGTGGCGGCGCCGGAGTTGTACAGTGCGTGTATATATGTATGTATGCATGTGTGTGTGTTTGTAGGTGTGTTAGTGTGTGTGTGTTGCTTGCTGTTGGGGCAGCGCATGGTGGCGCCGCCGTGTGTGATCGGTGGGCCGGCGACGGGAGGTCGCCGGCGAGGGCTCAGGTGGTGGTGGCCGGCGGCAGGTGACCGCCGGCGAGGCAGTGGGTGTGTGTGTGTGTATATTCGTGTGTTTGTGTGTGTATAGGATTGGGAGTATATGTATGGTTAAGGGTGTTGGGCTGGCCGGGAAAGATTGCCGGCAACGAGGGGTCGCCGGTGGAGGTGCTGGGAGTGGTCGCCGGCGACGGGAAGTCGCCGGCTGGAGTTTTGGTTGGAGTTGGAATTTCTGGAAAATCAGTGTATCGAAGGGTTTTGCGGCGTATTTTTGAGGCACTATTCATGCCGGAATCCGGCGATGGACGGTCGGAGATTGTAGCCGGCAGTGCAAGGTATCCGGCGATGTAAGTGGTGGCGGCGGAGGGCGGTGCCACCGCGCCGGGTGGCGCCGGGAAGAAGGCTGGTCGAGCAGGCCGGCGTCGGGTGGCCTGGGCGCGACGCACGCGCGCCGGGTAGGAGACCCGCCGAGAATTCTCGGCCACCCGCCGAGAGGGGTTACCCGTGGTCGAGTTTTCTCGACCACCTGCCGAGCCGGGAACCCGAACTGCCGAGAAAACTCGGCAGCTGCCGAGACCGCCGTTGCCGCGCGCGCCCGCGCGCGCCCGTGCGCGCCCGTCGGGTGCCGACGTGCACCCGACGCCGTGTTTTCGATCCGAACCTCGTTTTCTTTCCGTCGTTCACCCGTATCGAGTCGTTGATGACGAGACGTCGTTGATTGGGGTCCGTGGGCCCGGTCAAAGTCAACCCTTTGACCAAAATTACCGTTTTACCCCTAAACCTAAAATGCTCCGTTCGAGCTCGTTTCAACTCCGATCGAGTTCATTCTTTTTCCTATGTGATCCAAATTCCTTCCTCTATCATATCAGCCTTTGAAACTGATCTGTCCCTCTCATTTCTTCGGTCTCTCTCGTTTCTTCGGTCTCAATCTTTAGGTCTCTCGATCCGACGCGGTTTTTACGATCATTTCTTTTACCGGGAACTTTTATGGCTTTAATTATACATTATTAAGGATCTAAGAAACATCGTAACTTATGTAGGCTACTTGTTGGATGGACGTTGAGTTATCTGACCTTTGACACTCGCTACTCGAGCTTGGAGTTGACAAATCATCGGACCTTGCTACTCACGTGGTAACCACCGAACAAGGTGGGGGTAAACTCTAAATCCAAATCTTTATATTTCAATTGACGTATGCATGTAAACTGAATATTATTAGAATGCTATTGATTGTTATGAATTGGTCGAGGCTTATGTATCTTGGGTTATGTGCTGTGATTATATGATGTGTTCGGTGGGAGTAACTGCTAAACCCTAATAACTTTATGTTTCTGTATGTAACGCACACTGATGATTTGTGAACTTATGTGTTTTGAGATAAACATTGTGATTATATTGTGTGGGGGAATAATTACTAAACCTCTGTGTGTTCACTGTTTTCCCTACTGGATATGTGAACTGTTGAGAATATTGTGTGCATATTTATATCTTGGGGAGGGATTTGATGGTCCGTAATACATCGGGATTTGATGGTCCGTAATACATCGGGATTTGGTGGTCCGTAAATACACCAGGACGTGTTGTGCCGTATTTGTGATGTGTCTAATTGCTGATCTATTATATATGTTTGATTTGTGTATCTGTTTAATAATATTAAAACATAGAACCATGAGCGTATTCAACGCACTCACCCCCACCTGTACTCACACTACAGGAGATGCAGAAAGTCAAGATGCATAGAGAGGATGGTGCCATATCCAGACTTCCCTTTTGCTTTTCAAAACTTCATGTTCAAACGATGTTTAATTTAACTTCACGTGTTGTAAAGGTATATTGTCATTTTCTGTAAAAAGATCCTGATGTTTTTCCGTTGCGTATGGGTTTAAACATTTTTTTTATCGGTTGTATCCGATGTTTTAATTGTACCGCTTCTTATCCCCTCATGTTTCTTTCTATTTTATATCATGTACGCCTCTTTCCCCTTTCTCTCTTAACGCCCAAAAATGAAAAACTCTGATATTTTGACCAAAAGATTTTGGGGCGTTACAAATTAATTAGCTAAATATCTATATATATAATTACTTAGCTTAATTAAGATTATCATTTAATTAATTAATTCTTAGGCTTAACTAATTAATTCGTATACATAGTTAATTAATTAGCAATATATATATATATATCATTACACCTTAGTTAATTAATTAGGGCGTTATAATTTTACTTGTGTGATGAGAAGAAATTTCGATACACAATGAATTAGGAATGCATGTTTAAGCAAAATATTTTATCACATAAAGTTGCATATAAAAATTATGCATAAAAATTCATTAAACAAGAACATTCATAATACAACAAGTATGTCTAGCATCTAAACCTAATATTATTTTAAACCTATCTAATTTCTTATGTTTTTACTTCCATTCATATGTGTCGACTGTCGAGTGAGTGGAGATCGACCTCGGCTTCCTCCGTGAGTTATCCTACAAAAACCCTTTTAAAAATCTCGAAAGAGATATTAGATCATAAAAATTTTAAAATCATCGATCATAACATAATTCGTAAAACATAAATTTAAGTAATATAAGATCTCACACTTAAATCATTCATAATTGAACGCTAAAAGAATATTTTGTAAAATATGCAATACAGGATTTCTTAAAAACGGGGTGTTACAAGAAATATCTTAATTATTCAGGAAGTTTGGATTTTAAGATTTTATAAAATAACAGTGTGTAGCTTCTTTTTTCCCTATGTTTTCATGTGGTAATTAACCTTCATTCTATGTTAACATATCACACAAATATACTAACATATTGTTTTTTGATCATCTGATGTATATAAATATGTAAAATATAGAAGTGAGTGTGGTTTGACTTTATGGTATCCTCTACAAAACGTATTATAGTCTTATCGGGTTATCTCGCTTAAGAAAAATTATTTATGTTATTATATAAAAAAAAAGTCACACACTTACTTACAGGTCTTTTAATATAAGAATCTATTACATGTCTAGCTATATTAGAAATGTGGTCGTGACAGTTTTCAGTATTTAACGCATGATAATGATAATGATCGCATGCATGTAAACTTGATGTTAGATGAATTGTTGAATCCCCACCATGTGTGGTGGGGGTAACTTCTAATCCCTAATAACTTTATGTTTCTGTATGAACGCACAATGATGATTAATTAACACTGAATTGTGAACTTATGTGTTTTGAGATAAATGTTGTGATTATATGCTGTGTGTGGAGGTAATTTCTAAACCTCTATGTGTTTACTGTTTCCCCTATTGCATATATGAACCATTGTGAATATTGTGTGCATTTTTTATGTTGGAGATGGATTGGGTGGTCCGTAAATACACCGGGATTTGGTGGTCTGTAAATACACCGGGACTTGGTGGTCCATAAATACACCATATATGTGATGTGTTTATTTGCTGAACTTATATATGATTGATTTGTGTATCTGCTTAATAATATTAAAACATGGAGATTATATGCACGAGTGTATTCAACACACTCATCCCCCCACATGTACTCACACTACAGGAAATGAAGAAAGTCAAGATGCGTAGAGAGGAGGTGCCATATCCAGCTTTCCCTTTTGATTTCAAAACTAAATGTTCAAACGATGTTGTATAAAATTTCACATTTGTAAAAGTATATCGTCCTTTTCTGTAAATGGATCCTGATGTATATTCCGCTGCTATGTTCAACGTTTTATTTCGGCTAGACGACAAGGATTTGTATATGTAAAATCGAATCTTTAAACTATTTCAAAGGTTTCTATTTTATTTCATGCACGTCTTTTTCCCCTTGTTTCTTCACGCCTGCAAAGAGAACTCTGATATTTTATGAAAAGAAAACGGGGCGTGACAGTAAGACGCATACTTACATACTGTTATCACTATATGTGGGAATAATGAAGGTGAAAATGGATATAATTAAAGTGAATTCATGCATTTTTATATATGTTTTCTATTTATATTTGTTCATTTGCGTCGTTTACTACTCTAGTCTGGGTTTTATTCAGATTTCAAGCTTTTACGATGAATAAAAATGAATCGAACACTAAGCGTGAATCCAATATATATGATGTCTTGACAATGCAAAAGATGATAAAAGATCAAAATAACACATTCATTTAGTCATTCGAGTGTAAAAGTTGAATGTCAACCCATACCACTTTAAAAATGCAGCAATATAGTGATGGAAACCGATAAAATTCAATCGGTAATCAATATTTTGAAAAGGCAAACTATTGACGGAAATTTCATTAGTATTGGTAATGGAAAATTTTCAATTGGTAAATTAAGTTTAGCGATGGTTTTACTTAAAAAATTTTCATCACTAATTTGCCGATGGAAAATTTCGTCGATAATAATTAATTAAAATAAAATAATCATTTTTTTCGCTAAGTTACCGACGGAATATAATTTATTGGTATCGATAGAATTTTCGTCGATAATATTTATTAATTTTTTTCACAAATTTACTAACGAAATCTGACTAATCCGTTTGTAAATTTGTTGCTGCCAAACCTATATTTAGGTTTTAACGAATTAAAAAAACATTTCTTTTGATGATTTTTTCCCAATAATCTAATATTAATGACTGTTATATTGTATAAATAATCATAACATACCATGTGAATAATGTTGTTATATTATAATAATTATTTATGTGATATACATATATGTATATATAATTAATAAGTCATGTTCGTCTAGTTAGTTTTATCTTAATCTAATTAATATATAATTTATCGTTTAAATGGTTATCCACAATTAGTAATTAAATTATATGTTATCGATCTACAAGATATAATTTTATTATTATTTATGTTGTTCAAAAGATTTTACATATTTGTTTAATTTTCATTTTCGAACATATTACCATGGATTTAATAAGTTCATTGTGTTAGATTGAATTGAACTCATTTATAAAATTCAATTTTTCATAAAGATTGTAAATGAAACTCAAAATGTATTATTGGAACATAATTCGGAAATAAACTATCATAAAAAATGTTGTAAATCGAACGAGACATGTACCGATGAAATTGTTGTCAGTAATAAATCGACCGGTGAAATTTCTGTCGTTAATGTTTTAAATTAATTTTTAAATTTTTTCCATAAAATTTATTGACAAATAATATATTAAGAGTGTATTTTCCTCCAATATAATTTGGGGAATTTACTGATAAAAATTTCATTGGTAAATCCAACTAAAATAAAAGAATCATCATTTTCTTCCTCCTCTCACCCCCTCCCTTCACTCTCATTATCTCTCTATCTCTCTCCTTCCACCATTGCCCCAGTTCCACCACCTCCGACCACAAATTTCAGCTTACACGTGCAGTTGTGGGAGAATGACATATATCTTAATATAGAAGTCTAAATTGAAAGATCTTAATTTTGTTATCAATTTGGAAGGCTCAAAAGTAAGGGAAAATTATACAATTATTTGACTAATCAAAAGAATAAGGTTTAAAGACTCAAAAAGGCTAACTAGGGAAAATATATCGAATTTGGTAAGAATTATTTGGCTAAGTGAATTATTAAAACAAATATGGCCTTAAATCAGTTTAAAAAATTCACACGTACTTTTATCCTCGAAGGAGATACCAAAACAAGTTCTATAACAACCGATAACCACACAATCAATAAAACAAAGTTTGGTTTAATACCAAGTCAAGGCTCAAACTCACAAGTTTATTTTCATACCCCTCAAAATACACAATCATTTTATACTCAAATATATTCATAAAAAATTCAAAAAAATCTCAACTCAATCAAGTAATATATCTTCAAGCTCATTCAACTCAATTCATGCTTTTTAGAGATCGAGAAATCATCTTTCATCCTAAAAAAAAACTAACCTAAAAATAAAAATTCTACCTAGCTAGAAAATAATAAATATGCTAAAGACAATAAAATCCTAAATGCAATGCAAAAGCCATTGTCATTTTCCTTTGATCTCATAAATCCAAAACTATCTCCCCAAACTTATTCGCCATCAATTCCAAAGAGGACTATTCATAAAATTCAAAAGGAAAATGCAATGAAAAAATTACAGAGGTTCTTTCTTTTTTTTTTTTTCAGTTGAGTTGCATCTCAATTAGTGATAAATTTAACGTCTTCATCCAGTCATACAATTTTGCACACTTCACCAATTATTCCAAGACACCTGCAAAACGACTCTTAATGTGAATCTTCTCAAAAATTTTCAGAAATTTAGCAAATTGATTATTAACTCTTTTCTTTTGAACTTTTTGAGGGGAATGAATAAAAGAAGTATTAGTAACAAGAAGTGAAGAGTTAGAAATAGATTTTGGATTCTCAGCCCCGTTTTGTTCATCTCTATACATTTCTTTCTCACCAGATCTTCTTCTTCCTCCTTTTCACTCTCCTTCACATCCTCAACTATCATGCTTAGCTCATCGTACTTGGTTCCACTCATCATCGTGATGGCAGTACATTTTTCTTTTGGCTCCTCCTGATGTTGATTTTTAAGTATCGAGACCATTTGTTCAATTTGAGTTTGCAAGGCCTTCAATCTTGCACTCACGTTGGCATTCATCTCATTCAATTGGATTTTCAATTTAGTTTGGTCTCTTATGTTGGCATTCATCTCATTCAATTGTATTTCAAATCTAGCTTGGTCTTCCTTAATTTTTGTGAATCTATTTCTTGACTCATTCATGAACGAAACTAGAATATTCTCAAGAGTGGACTTCTTTCCACCATCACTCACATCAATCTTTGTAAATCTATTTCTTGACTCACTCACGAATGCACATGTAATATCTTCAAGTGAGTAATTACTTCCATCACTGATCACCAAATTTGTTGTTGAAAATCTCAAAGTTTGTTGAAAAGTATTTCTCGTAACTATTGGAGGATAGGGGTGGTGTCTTCTTCCTTTTCTTATGTTCTATGTTCTTCTTCGTTTTTCCTTTCTTTTATGTTTAGGTTTCTTTCCGCTATAGTAGGAGTTGGTTTCTTCCCTCCGTGGAAGTTGGTTTCTTCCTTTGTTGAAGTTGGTTTCAGGACTAGATGTGAAAATACAGTGAAGGTTTTGAGTGGAAGTTGGTTCTTTCATCTCGTATGATTTTTTAGAAAGGGTTTGAAGAGCGTCAAAATTTATCCATAATTAGCCTTTGAAGTATGAAATGTCTTTTTCTGAGTTTATATATAGTGCTAACAGTCATTACTCTAGATGAGATTTTTTTTACCTCTAAATCTTGTTTCTTTCTTTGCTTATATGTTTCATGTGGAATATTTTTTGGGTATATCTTTTGTTATATCTTGTAACTATGTGCTTCTTATATTATCAATAAAGTTATAAGTTTGTTGATAAAAAATACAATAGATATGACACCATATTTAACAAAAGTTTTTTTTTTCATTTTTATAATCTCATGTAAAGTTCTTCTACATACTTTCAAAATACTATGTTTTGCTTGAAAATATTATATTCATTGGTGGAGATTTGAGGTATATAATAAGCCTAATTAGTGACTGTAGCACCGAGGAAAAAAATTTAAATTAATTAATTATATTTTTTTAAGAATTACTATTATTAAGATATAATTAAATATCCTAGGAAAAGTTGGAATTATATTTAAATACTGGACCAAAGCTAGAATACAAACTCAAACCTTATTAATTATCTTTTAAAGTGAGCCAAATAGCAAATAGGCCCATTTCATATTTATGCTAGGTTTGACAATATTTAAAACCATCCTATAAATAGGAAATGAATGATAATCTAGGTTAGGAATTTCAACAGTCTCTTAGAAGGTATGCAGTTTCTTTTCTCCCTTCTCTCTTGTAGTTATTCTTTGTGTCATACCTACGTTAATTCATTCAATTTTTGTTATATGATTGATTCGTATTAGATCTAGAGTTAGAACCCAAATAAATAAGATTAGATCTTTAATAGGTGTTGAATAATCGAAGCAAATTAAACGCAGATCCATACAAATCATGAAAGCCTTTGTAGTAAAATTTTTATGTTGTAATATGGAGAAGTAATCAACCAAAAAATGAATTAAGTGGAGAAATAGTGAAGGAAATCGGGGATGAAATATAGAAGAGAGGAAAGGAGGGGACTAGAGAGAGAAGATACATAAAAGAGAGAGAAAAAGAGGGGACTAGAGAGAGAAATAGTACAGACCAGAGAGAAAAAGAGAGATGAGAGATAGAGTTTTTCTTTGAGAATGAAATAATATAATACATAAGTTAAGAGGAAAGGAGGGGACCAAAGAGAGAAGAGATGAGGAAAAAAATGTTCTATCTTCTGTTGACTACAGTGAGTGATCCAATCTTCTTAAATATTATTTAAGCCTTTTTAAAGCCTTAGATTAATTAAAAAATATATATATTTATTAGTCTTCTTCTTAGCTAATAAATCCGTGTTTAGTAAATTATTTCTTTATGGATTACTATGTGACGAGGAAGGTATGACTTGCGAGGTGTAGGCTTGCATTCACATTTTGTTCATTCAAGATTTTCAACTTTTAAGGTGGGTATTTCTAACTCGTGTTTGTCTTTATTAAATGCTTTATGAATTGATTAGATATGTTATGAGGAAAATGATTTTATGACAATGTGCTATGATTTATGATCTATGCATGAGACTAGCCAGGGACCATCAAAGGTGCATGGGTCTTAAATACACCTTCGGGTTTGCTCGTCGTGCTCAGAACTAGTTAGGGACTATGAAAGGTCCATGGGTCATAAGTAGGCCTTCGGATTTGCCCGTCATGCTAATCGATTGGCCAATCCCAAGACAAGAAAAATGTTTTTATGCATGTTGTTGTTGTTTGTCTTGCGTTTACATGTTGCCTTTAATCTTGACAAGCATGTCCCCACTTAGCTCATGTTTTGCTCACTCCATATATATAATCTAACCTTTCAGAATAAATACGTGGATGTGGAGTGGAGTGGATGCGCAGTGTCTAGTGTCAAAATTGTTGATTTCTTTAAATTATTTAGTTCTTAAAGATATTAAATGTTTCTACCTTTATTTTGCTTTATCATGACAAAATTTATTTATGTTATGTTTTCTGATGAAAGCGTTATTGAATTATTAGATTATTTCCTCCAATATTCCCTCAAGATTTCCCTAAATTAAATCTACCTAATCTTTTGATTTAAATTTGTATTATTTATTTCCGCTGCAAGTGTATTAAAAAAAGAATTTTCGTTAAAAATTTACTTATAAATAATTTATCAACGAAAATGTTACCTACAAATTTAAGAAAATAATTGTGATGTTATAAGTGGTATCAAAGCAGGTCAACTTTTCTGTAGACTCGCCAAAAAATATTTTAATTTTTTTTTCTTTTCAAAGTTAATTTGTGTTCATGTAAAAAGTTAAAGTAAAAAAAAGATTTAAAATTTGTCAGTTGTTAGCTACTACCGTCTAACTCTGCCACATTGTAAGTTGAGGTATGATTTACGACAAAGTTCAAACTTTATTTCGTAATAATGAGTTATGATGAAGAAAGAAATGAAGAAAAATGAATTTTTATTCTTGTTGTAAGATCCACTCTTACAATTTATTTTAAAAGTTTATGAATACATGACCCTTTTAGCTTAGAGAGAACTCACGTTTTAGTATTAATGGGATAATGTAAGATCCTTTTGTGCATGAAATAGATGATGCATAGGTTTGCTTCTGCTAAGAGGTCAATGCCCATATGGCCCCTTGAGGTTAAGGTGTATATGTATAAGAAGTATCAATATGAACCTGGGCATAGTTTAGGGACACACATCAATACCCTACTAAGGAAATAGAGAGATATAAAGGATTTTGGAGAAGGGATTATTGATTATTGGGCGTATTGTAAACTTATCGAGACTTTTCCCGAGGTATGGCGAGACATGTATTTCATGAACTGGTGACGTACACTACCCAGACCAAGGTGCCTATCATAAGCTATACAAGATTTTCAGGCGAGCTATATCTATTGTGGGTAAGCCAAAGTGAAGAAGTGGATAGTGAGAAAGAGGAAGAGCCCGAAGAGAATCCCGAGGAGGAGCCTGAAGAAGTTTTTGAGGAGAACCAGAAGAAGGGGAAGGATCAAATAAGGTTTTAGACACCTAAGATGATTCCATAATATTAGAACGAGATGCATAGTATAAAATTAGTAGTAGATGAATGCTATATTCCTTAATTCTCTTGGTCACATACAGTTAGATGACAAAGTTAGTTCCTCTTTGAGACCTTATATTATTATTGTTATATTATTATTATTATTTGTTTTTTTACGTTGACAACTTTTATTAATTGAGATATAATAAATATTAATAATCATCGTTATAATTTTTACCTTATTGGTATTAATTTCATTTTGAGCTGCTATTTAATTTATTCTATAAATACCTTCATCTATTCTATTTTATTTTATCGCGACAAACAAAATCACCTTAATTGCGCACTAAGAAAACAAATTCACGTTTTGATATAGAAAGATGTCTCGAAGACGTAATGTTCCCAACCAAGATCAAGCCATGTGAGAAGACCAAGCTGCTGTAGGAAACCAAGCGGCTAGACATCGAGGACGACCTGCAACCCCTAATGCTAGATGAGACTTATTGAACCAATTCATGAATACGCTTCAAAATGCACCTAATGCTGTAAAAAACCATGTGAAAGTGGTGGAGTTGTTTCACCGACATAGACCGCCGAAATTCAATGCACGTTAGGGACCCGCTTATGTGGAGGAGTGGTTCCGTTCGCTAGAGCGTACTTTTGCACTCATCGATTGTACCGATGCTCAGAGGATTGACTGTGCCGCTTACCAATTGGTTGAGGATGCGGATCATTGGTGGGAAGCATATTGGAGGTTGAGACCTCAAGAGGAAAGAGATGTATTGACATGGGCCGGCTTCAAGGAGATTGTAATGGACAAGAACAGCCAGGTCTACCGTGATCAGATGGATATGAAAGAAAGTTCAACCAGTTGAGTCGGTTTGCTACACACCTAATTGATATTGAACGGAAGAAGGCTCAAAGGTTCATCAAAGGTTTGAGGTCGAATATCTAAAACATATTGGCTGCTCACCTAGACTTGGATTACTCTCAAGCACTGACAAGAGCTCAGGTTATTTCTGCAAGTATGGATATGGAAGGAAGTTACTGGAGACAACCTGAAGGATCCGGAAAGAGGAAATGAGAAGGTCCCAGTCAGAATAGAAACCAGAGACAGGGAGAACAAGCTAGAATTAGAGGTAACATGTTAAACAAATAGATTGTGCAGCAGAACACTAAAACAAACAAACCACCCTACTCTACCTGTGGCAAAACTCACCGAGGAGAATGTTTGCTTGGTCAAGGAAAGTGTTACAGGTGTCATGAATCAGGGTATTTATCCTATGATTGCCCAGGATTAACTCGTTGAGGAATTGCAGAAAGGGACAAGCGTCCGGAGGGAGAATAGGTCAAGCATCTGGGGGGAGTCTTGAATGTTTGCAATGGTCGAATGGGATGAGGATCAGGAGCAAGGAACTTTGTCAGGTACGTTGATGTTATTCGATGTGCCCGTTTACGTGCTGTTTGACACTAGAGCCACATACTCTTTTATTTCCTCCAAGTTTTGTGATGTTATCAAGTGTAAAAAAACTAAAGTCAGTAAACCTCTAGAAATCAGCTTGCCTTCTGGAAAACCTATAACCACTAGCTCAATGATTAAGGGAGTAAATATCAACTTTAGTGGAAATAATCTGGAAGCTAATTTTGTACATAGTGAATATGAAAGATTTTGACGTCATATTAGGTATGGACTGGATGTCTAAGTATAAAGCGAACATAAGATGTAAAGAATGAATTGTGACTTTGGACTTGCCGAACGATGGGGAGATAACATAATATGGAACAAAAACTTTTCCCATACCACGTGTCATACCTGCAATGAAGGCAATGAAGATGTTAAGGAAAAGAAGTTGTCAGGGGTATCTAGTAAATGTGATGGGGAAAGAGGTTAGGAAGCTTACGATATGTGATGTGCCGATAGTACGTGAGTTTGCTGATGTATTTCCGGATGAGTTGCTAGAATTCCTCTAGATCGACAAGTGGAGTTTGTTATAGATTTGGTTCCTGGAGTAGCACCAATATCTAAAGCATCCTATAAGATGACACCGAAAGATCTACAAGAATTAAAAACCCAGTTACAAGAGCTGTTTGATGTGGGTTTCATCCGACCCAGCGTTTTACCATGCGGAGCACCAGTGTTATTTGTAAGAAAAAAAGATGGAACCCTAAGAATGTGTATTGACTATAGAGAGCTCAATCGACTCACAATAAAGAATAAGTATCCACTCTTGAGGATCGAAGACCTTTTAATCAGTTGAGAGGAGGTGGTGTATTTTCAAAGATTGATTTAAGGTCGGGTTATCATCAGCTAAAGATCAAGGAGGAAGATATCCCAAAGATTGTTTTCAGAACCCGCTACGGTCATTATGAGTTTATTGTGATGCCTTTTAGGCTTAGTAATGCCCCTGTAATATTCATAGACTTAATGAACCGAGTCTTTCATCCTTATTTGGATCAGTTTGTGATAGTCTTCATAGATGACATCTTAATATATTCAAGGGATAAGGTTCAACATGAAGAACATTTGAGAACAGTGTTGGGAATACTGTGCAAGGAAAAATTATATGCAAAGTTTAAGAAATGTAAGTTTTGGTTGGATCGAGTAGCATTCCTCGGACATGTTGTCACTTCACAAGGAATCGAGGTTGATCCTACTAAAGTTGAGGCAGTCAATGGCTGGAAGATGCCAAAAAATGCAAGTGAAGTACGCAGTTTCTTAGGCTTGGCTAGATATTATCGAAGATTTATAGAGGGATTCTCGAAGATAGCAATACCAATGACATGTTTGACAAGGAAGGGTGAGAAGTTCATCTAGACAGACAAATGTGAGCAATGTTTTCAAGAGCTGAAGCAAAGACTTACTATAGCACCGGTGTTGACTATTCTTAATCCTACTGAGGAGTTCGTCATTTATAGTGACACATCAAAACAAGGTTTAGGATGCATTCTGATGCAACATGGTAGAGTCATCGCTTATGCTTCAAAACAGTTAAAAATACATGAAATCAACTACCCTACTCACGATTTGGAATTGGCAGCAGTTGTGCACGCATTGAAGATTTGGCGTCATTATTTGTATAGAGGCAAGTGCGAGATATACACATATCATAAGAGCTTGAAGTATCTATTCACATAGAAGGAGTTGAACATGAGACAAAGAAGATGGCTAGAGCTGGTGAAGGATTACGACTACACAATTCATTACCATCCTGGTAAAGCTAATGCGGTAGCTGATGCCTTAAGTCGGAAGTCAAGAGAAGAGTTATCTTGTTTGCCCATGATGCAAAAACTAATAGTGGAGGAATTTGTGAATCTAAATCTCAAGATCATGACACCACCAAACAACACAAAGTCAATTTTGACGACCTTGATGATACAACCCACATTGAGAAAAAGTATTAAGGAAGCTCAAACTCGAGATGCTTTCTTATGTAAGGTAAAAGAACAAATAACAGCTGGAAATGGAAGAGAGTTTGTTCTTGCTGATGATAACATGATAACTTATGAAGGAAGATGGTGCGTACTATGGGATGAGAAGCTGAAGGAAGAAATTCTTGGAGAAGCTCATTACACACCATATACGGTACATCCAGGGGGTAAAAAAATGTACGATGACTTGAAGAAGACTTTTTGGTGGTGGAGTATGAAAAGAGATATTGGAGAATTTATTGCAAAGTGCTTGAACTGCCAACAAGTAAAAGTCGAGCATCAAAGACCGCCTGGATTACTTAAGCCACTAGAAATTCCTCAGTGGAAATGGGAGCACATAACGATGGACTTCGTGGTGAGTTTTTCGAGGACGAACAAAGGGAATCATACTATATGGGTTGTGGTGGATCGATTAACAAAATTTGTCCACTTTCTACTAGTGAAAATCACATACACTTTGGAATAGTACGCCCAGATCTACATTCGTGAGATTGTCAAGCTACACGGGATTCCTGTATCCATAGTATCTATTATAGATACTCATTTTACGTCAAAGTTCTAGAAGAGCCTACAAGAAACTATGGGTACAAAGTTGAACTTCAGCACTACTTATCATCCACAGTCTGATGTGGATAGAACGAAGGACCCATTAGATATAAAGATAAGCAGCGGATCTTCCCAAATCGAATCTGGTTTTGAACTTGCTTAGAGTGAAAGAACCTCGACCCGTTGGCTATATAATCAGCCAAGAACCTCGGTATGTTGAACGCCACAAGATCTTACTCGATGATCTTCATAAGTTCTTGAACAATCGAAGACCTCACAAAGAGAGAATTCAATAAACAAGCTAATAGCTTCAAAATTCTTTTTTTATCAAGGGTGTCCTTTTACAAGTGATCCAAAGATCTATTTATAGGCTACAAGTGACTCTTGACTGTTATATTAATGACTATCACTTATGGAGTATTAAAAAAACAACTTAAATGTGGCTCTTTGACTAACAAGGGAATACATGGAGTCACTTTGATACTTGGATCATCAAACTAAATGACTAGTCCATGATTATGATGTAACCCACGAATTTGATGGCCCATGGTCTTCAAAATATGCCTCCAAGCCCATATTAGCCTTAGTACACCTTATTAAGTGACCTCCAACCTAATAACATTCACCATTGGGCCTTCCTTGGATTCTCCATGCATATTTTCTTTAAGTTCAGCAACAAGGATCATCAAGGCCTCTTTTAGTTTCTTAGTCCTTGATCTTGTAATTGGACCTTCTTGCATGACCAAAGGATCCCTCTTACGCGCTTTGTTTTGCATGGCTGGTTCTCCATCATTCCCCCCTGTTTAAAAGGATTCATCCTCGAATCTGCATCATCAAGATAAGAAGAAAGATCAAAAATATTGAAAGTTGCACTTACATTATATTCACCCGGAAGGTCAAGTTTGTATGCATTTTCATTGATTCTAGCAACCACTTGAAATGGTTCATCTCCTCTTGGCTGCAATTTTGACTTTCTCTTACTTGGGAACCTTTCTTTTCTCAAGTGTAACCATACCCAATCACCGGGTTCAAAGATGACTTGCTTTCGGCCTTTGTTTGCTTGCTTGACATATTGTTCGGTTCTCTTCTCAATGTTGGGTCTCACTTTTTCATGCAGCTTCTTGATCGGTTCGGCTTTAGCTTTTCCATCAAGACTCATAAGCTCTTCAATAGGCATTGGCACAAGATCAAGTGGACTCAATGGATTGAAACCATAAACAATCTCAAAAGGAGAATGAATAGTAGCAGAATGAACACTTCTATTATAAGCAAATTCAGCAAATGTCAAACAATCCTCCCAATTTTCAAATTCTTTTGAATCAAAACTCTTAGTAATTGAGACAAAGTTCTATTAACAACTTCAGTTTGTCCATCCGTTTGTGGATGACAAGTAGTAGAAAATAGAATTTTAGTGCCCAATTTACTCCACAATACATGCCGAAAGTGACTCAAAAACTTTGCATCTCTATCACTCACAATGGTTCTTGGAATTCCATGCAAACGAACAACTTCCTTAAAGAACAAATCAGCAATATGAGTAGCATCATCACTCTTATGACATGGAATAAAGTGTGTCATTTTAGAAAATCTATCAACCACAAAAAAACAAAATCTTTACCTTTTTTTTATCTTGGTAAACCCAAAACAAAGTCTATGGATATGTCTGCCCAAGGTTCATTAGGTATAGGCAAAGGTGTGTACAATCCATGTGGTTGTACTCTTGATTTAGCTTGCTTGCAAGTTATGCACTTTTCACAAATTCTAGCAACATCAACTCACATTTTAGGCCAATAGAAATGTTCACACAAGACACTCAAAGTCTTATGTACTCCAAAATGCCCCATTAGTCCTCCCTCATGAGCTTCCCTAACAAGTAACTCGTGCATAGAACATTTAGGAATGCATAGTTTACTTTCACAAAACAAGTATCCCTCATGCCTATAAAACTTCTCAAATGCAGCATGCTCACAAGCCAAATAAATAGAAGCAAAATCAGAATCATTAGCATACAATCCCTTAATTGATTCAAAACCAAGAAGTTTAGAACTCAAAGTAGAGATTAAAGCATACCTTCTAGATAATGCATCAGCAACAATGTTCTCTTTCCCCTTCTTGTACTTGATCACATAAGGAAAAGATTCAATGAATTCCACCCACTTGACATGTCTCTTACCAAGCTTACCTTGTCCCTTGAGGTACTTGAGAGATTCATGATCACTATGAATAACAAACTCTCTTGTCCACAAGTAATGCTGCCATGTCTCCACAGCTCTCACCAAAGCATACAACTCTTTGTCGTATGTAGGATAGTTCAATTGAGCTCCCTTCAAATTTTCACTAAAGTATGCAATCGGTTTTCCTTCCTCCATCAAAACAGATCCTATACCCACTCCACATGTATCACATTCAATCTCAAACATTCTATCAAAGTTAGGTAAGGCAAGAATGGGTGCAGTAGTTAGTTTCTCTTTAAGGAGATCAAAAGCAACTTGTTGTTTTTCTCCCCAAACAAAACCAACTTCCTTTTTTACAATCTCATTCAATGGTGATGTTATAGTGTTAAAATCTTTCACAAACCTCCTATAAAAACTAGCAAGTCCATGAAAACTTCTAACTTCAGAAATGTTTTTAAGGATTGGCCCAATCTAAGATAGCCTTAACTTTATCCTTTTCCATTTCAATTCCTTTAGCACTTACAACAAAACCAAGAAACACAATTTTATCCATGCAAAAAGAACACTTCTTAAAATTAGCATACAAAGATTCATTTCTTAAAGTGTCCAAAATAGCATGCACATGATCAAAATGTTCTTCCTTACTCTTGCTATAGATAAGGATGTCATCAAAGTACACAACGACAAACTTCCCAATAAAATTTCACAAAACATGATTCATTAATCTCATGAAAGTACTTAGTGCATTTGTTAAGCCAAAAGGCATAACTAACCACTCATACAAACCATATTTTGTTTTGAAAGTAGTTTTCCATTCATCACCTTCTCTTATTCTAATTTGATGATATCCACTCTTCCAATCAATCTTAGAGAAGATTAAAGAACTATGCAATTCATCAAGCATATCATCTAACCTAGGGATAAGATAGCGATATTTTACCGTGATTTTGTTGATGGCACGACAATCAGTACACATTCTGCATGTTCCATCTTTCTTTGGTATAATAATGACCGGTACCGCACAAGGACTCATGCTTTCTCGAATCTTGCCCTTAACCATCAGCTCCTCTACTTGTTTTTGGATCTCTTTTGTTTCCTCCAGATTCGCTCTATAAGTTGGTTTATTTGGAAGTGTCGTTCCTGGAATAAAATCAATTTGATGTTCGATGCCTCTCAAAGGTGGTAACCCATTTGGTTCTTCCTTTGGAAAGATATATTCGTACTTCTACAAAAGAGTCACAAAAGAACCTGGCAAAGAAGTTAGTTCGTTAGCGTTCAAATAGCATTCCTTGTGTATCAACACCAACACAATCTTTTTCTCTACTAAAGCTCTCTTTACTTCACTCCCTTTTGCAAAGAAATTCACTCTTTTTGAGTCCTCACTTCCATCCAATTTCTTTTCTCCCTCGGAAACACTCATATCAGCATTCTTGTTTTATATCCACTCTTTTTTTCTCTTGGTTTTTGTTTCTCATTCTCATCTAATTTTCTCTCGATCTCACTAGCTCTCCCTGCTTGAGACAATTTGAGTTGATCTTCATGAACCTATTGTGGAGTTAAAGGTATAAGCATGATGGTTTTGTTTCGATGTTTTAACGTATATCGATAAAAATAACCATCAAAGTTCACGCTCCGATCAAATTGCCACGGTTTACCCAAGAGTATATAACTAACAAGCATCGGCATCACGTCACACATAATTTCATCATTATAGTTTCCCATAGAGAATGAAACCAAAACTTGCTTAGTTACCCGAATTTCTCCACATTCATTCAGCCATTGCAGCTTGTAAGGATGAGGATGTTTTGAAGTAACTAAGTTAAGTTTTGCCACCATTTCAGCACTTGCCACATTAGCACAATTCCCACCATCAATGATTAACATGCATATCTTACCATGAACCAAACATCTTGTATGAAAGATGTTCTCTCTTTGTTGTTCAGCCTCATCAACCTTTGCTTGCATGTTTAGAGCTCTCCTCACCACCAAAAGTTCTCCTCTTTTAGGTATTGTCTCCTCAAGTTGCTCATCATCATTTGATTCTTTATAACTTTCAGATTTGATCTCACCATTGTCTCTCAAAACCATCACCCTTTTGTTTGGACAATCAGATGCAATATGTCCACGACCTTGACAATGAAAACACTTAATATCTCTAGTTCGTGAAGAAGTTGAGTTATTACCTTTCCCTTTTTCAACCTCAGTGAATCTGGTCTTGGGCATCTCATGTTGAGACTTTGAAGTTGCCCCATCGTTTGCTTTGGATGCAGCTTCATTGGCTTTGCTCGAAAATTGAAAATTAGGTGTAGAACTCCTTTGAAAAAAACCTTTTTTCTTGAGTTGCTTCTCCACCTTCATGGCAGTATGTACCATGTCCTCGAGCTCCACATAGTGTTGAAGCTCCACAACATTTGCAATCTCTCTATTTAGCCCATTCAAGGAACGTGCCATGGTAGCCTCTCGATCTTCCTCTACATTTGCTCTAATCATGGTAATCTCCATCTTTTTATAGTACTCATCAACAAATTTGTTGCCTTGAGTCATAGATTGAAGCGTTTGATACAATTCACGAAAATAATGAGAGGGTACAAACCTCTTACGCATGATGGATTTCATTTCAGCCCAAGTAGCAATAGGCCTCTCTTCATATCTCCTTCGATTTGTAATGAATTGATCCCACCAAACTATAGCATAGTCGGTGAACTCAATTGTAGCAAGCCTCACCTTCTTCTCCTCGGAGTAATTATGATAATAAAAAATAAGATCTACCTTCTTCTCCCACTCCAAGTAAGCTTCCGGATCACTTCTCCCATGAAATGTAGGTATGTTCATCTTGATGCTTCCCAAGTCACGATCAACTTCATCATTTTGTCTTCTCCTTCCTCTTCATCCATGAACTTGATGAACAACCCCAACATTTTCCTATTCTTCCTCTGATTCCCACACTTCATTTTGCCTCATTTGAATGGGATTATTATTCCCACACTCTCGAGTAGTTGGTTGCTCCAATCTCTCCAAACGTTCAGCCATGCTCTCAAGAACATTTCTCATCCTAGCAAATTGTTGTTGCATAGCTTGAAGGTTGAAAACGTCTCCTTGATTCATAGATGTGTCATCCATGATGTCTCATAATACACTCGTGTATCACTCAAAGATATACCTCACAATTCACTCGTGTTTCACTCATGGGCTTTTACCTCCCCTCTAAAGAACCCACCACTCTAGCCTTTTAACACTTAAATTCAAGAACCAATCAAGTTAAGCAATCTTCCAGCAACGTTCAACAATCCCTTAGTCCTATAGATGAGGGAAACAAGAAACTATTGTGTTTGAAATTTAGAAGATGTGCAAACTGAATTTCATTTTTTTTGAACAATCACTTTCTTGTTAAGAGGGCAGCAAAAAAACGATAAAAAGATAATGAGGAACTTGGACTTTTATTTTGTTAACTTTTTTTTAGTACGTAAACAAGTAATGAAAGATAAAGTAAATCAGATCAATACCAGATTGCTTTGATACCAAAACTAATGTGGATAGAATGAAGGACCCATTAGATATAAAGATCTAAGAACCCAACGTACGAAGATAAGCAACGGATCTTACCAAATCGAATGTGGTTTGATCTTACTTAGAGCGAAAGAACCTCGACTCGTTGGCTATATAATCAGCCAAAAACCTCGGTATGTTGAATGCCACAAGATCTTGCTCGATGATCTTGATAAGTTCTTGAACAATCGAAGACCTCACAAAGAGAGAATTCAATAAACAAGCTAATAGCTTCACAATTCGTTTTTTTATCAAGGGTGTCCTTTTACAAGTGATCCAAAGATCTATTTATAGGCTACAAGTGACTCTTAACTACTATATCAATGACCATCACTTATGGAGTATTAAAAGAACAAATTAAATGTGGCTTTTTGACTAACAAGGGAATACATAGTCACTTTGACACTTGGATCATCAAACTAAATGACTAGTCCATGATTATGATGTAACCCACGAATTTGATGGCCCATGGTCTTCAAAATATGCCTCCAAGCCCATATTAGCCTTAGTACACCTTATTAAGTGACCTCCAACCCAATAACATTCACCATTGGGCATTCCTTGGACTCTTCATGCATATTTTCTTTAATTTTAGCAACAAGGATCATCAAGGCCTCTTTTAGTTTCTTAGTCCTTGATCTTGTAATTAGACCTTCTTGCATGACCAAATGATCCTTTTTGCGCACATTGTTTTGCATGGTTGGTTCTCCATCACAGTCACACGGTCAGTTAGAAAGAACTATACAAACACTGGAAGAAATGTTACAAGCAACTGTACTTGACTTGAGAAGTAATTGGGAGAAATACCTACGTTTAGTGGAGTTTTATTACGACAACAGTTTCCAATCTTCCATTGGAATGGCTCCTTATGAAGCACTATATGGGAGGAAGTGTAGGTCACCGTTGTACTGGGACGAAGTTGGAGAAAGAAAGGTGTTGGGTCCCGAGCTAGTGGAGCAAACCGTTGGGGTAATACAAAGGATTCGAAGTAGAATGAAGATAGCTCAGGATAGACAAAAGTCCTATGCATATGTTCGGAGGAAGGACCTGAATTTTGAAGTGGGGAATAAGATATTTCTCAAGGTGGCCCTGATCAAAGGAATTGTTCATTTTGGGAAAAGAGGGAAGCTGAGACTGAGGTTCGTTGGGCTGTTCAAGATTTTGGAATGAGTAGGAGAGTTGGCGTATCGTTTGGCTTTACCTCCAGAATTTTCAGCTATTCATAATGTTTTCCACGTACCCATTCTAAGGAAGTATGTTTACGACCCGTGTCACATCGTCAACTATGCATCTATGGAGGTGAACCAAGATTTGACTTATGAAGAGCTTCCGGAAATGATTCTTGATCGTAAGGTGCACAAACTAAGAAATAAAAAGATTACTTTAATTAAAGTACAATGGAGCCATCATGGCAAGAATGAAGCGACGTGGGAGTGAGAAGATGACTTCCGAGCAAAGTATCCAAATTTTCCTATATTCGGTAAGTTCATAAATTTCGAGGATGAAATTAGTTTAAGAGAGTATGGATGTAGCACCCGAGAAAAAAAATTAAATTAATTAATTATGTTTTTTTTAAGAATTATTATTATTAATGATATAATTAAATTATCCTAGAAAAAGGTGGAATTATATTTAAATATTGGAACTAAGCTAGAATACAAACTCAAACCTTATAAATTATCTTTTAAAGTGAGCCTAATAGCAAGTAGGCCCATTTCATATTTATGCTAGGTTTGACAATATTTAAAACCATCCTATAAATAGGAAATGAATGATACGCTAGGTTAGGAATTTCAACAGTCTCTTAGAAGGTACGAAGTTTCTTTTCTCCCTTTTCTCTTGTAGTTATTCTTTGTGTTATACCTAGGTTAATTCATTCAATTTTTGATATATGGTTGATTCGTATTAGATCTAGAGTTAGAACCCAAATAAATAAGATTAGATCTTTAATAGGTGCTGAATAATCGAAGCAAATTAAACACAGATCCATACAAATTATGAAAGCCTTTGTAGTATAATTTTTATGTTGTAATATGGAGAAGTAATCAACCAAAAAATGAATTAAGTGGAGAAATAGTAAAGGAAATCGGGGATGAAATATAGAAGAGAGGAAATGAGGGGACCAGAGAGAGAAGATACATAAAAGAGAGAGAAAAAGAGGGGACTAGAGAGAGAAATAGTACAGACTAGAGAGAGAAAGAGAGATGAGAGATAGAGTTTTTCTTTGAGAATGAAATAATAATACGTAAGCTGTATGTCTTGCATTTACATGTTGTCTTTAAGCTGAACAAGCATGTCCCCACTAAGCTCATGTTTTGCTCACTCCATATATATAATCTAACCTTTCAGAATAAATGCATGGACGTGGAATGGAGTGGATGCGTGGTGACTAGTGGTAAAATTATTGATTTCTTTAAATTATTTAGTTCTTAAAGATATTAAATGTTTCTCCCTTTATTTTGCTTTAGCATGACAAAATTTATTTATGTTATGTTTTCTAATGAAAGAGTTATTGGATTATTAGATTATTTCCTCCAAAATTCCCTCAAGATTTTCTTAATTAAATATGCCTAAAATTTTGATTTAAAGTTGTATTATTTATTTCCGCTGCAAGTATATTAAAAAAAAGAATTTTCATTAAAAATTTACTTATAAATAATTTATCAACGGAAATGTTACCTACACATTTAAGAAAAAAATTGGGATGTTATAGTGACGAAGCTAGAAATTTTGTTTAGGGGGCCACATTCAATGTATAAAAATTAAAAAATACATATATGATAACGCCCCTCTAGTAGGGTAATTACTTCTACTAATTTTTTCTTAACTTTCCAACTAATAAAAATGACATAAGGTCTCATAGAGTGTAACTCCTAGGATAAGATGATGGAGAATTGACTAATTAAATAATTAAACCATTAATTATGTGATTTAATTACGTGCGTTTTGAAAAAATGAAATAATGCATGATTTAATTAATTGAATGTATGATTGAATTGAAATTATCGAAAGCATAATTGAATTGGAAGCATTTGTTATAATTTAATCGAGGATTACATAGTCGAAAAATTGAGAAGATGAACCGTTAAAGGGTAGCCCAGTTAGGGCCCAATTAGGGTCGATGACCCAAATCACAAGTGAGATAGGGCCCAATTAGGGCCCTCTCTCTCTCACTAGGTTTCCGGCACGACTGGCCAGAGTGCCGCCGTCGGGAGCCGTCCTTCGCTCTTCCGTTTCGCTCGATTTTAAGCAGAAACGTAGCCCTCACCGAGCTCATTTCGGATCCGGGCTCAGATCGCCGAACCGCCACCGCATTCGTTGGGAAACGGCCGGCAAAGTCGCGGCCTCTCTTTCTCTCTTCTCTCATTTCCTTTCTCTCTCTCTTCTCCTCTCATTTCTCTCTCTCCTATCTTCTTCTCTCACCCCTCCTGTTGCTCTCTCTCTCTCTCTCTTTAGAGTCCTCTCTTCCTCTCCTCTCCGTCGCCGCTGTGGTCGTGTGTGTAGCGTGGTGGTTGGAGGCGGTGCTAGGTGGCGCCACCGTGAGCTTGTGTGTGTGTGTGGGGGCAGCGCTTCCAGCACCGCTATGCGTCGTGGTGGCTGATGCGAGGTGCGCCGGCAAGTGTATGTGTGTTGTCGTGTGATGCCTGTGACGTGGTGTCGCCGACGAGGGTTTGTAAGAGGCGGGAGGGCAGGGGCAGTAGCGGGGGTGGGTTTGGGGGAGGCAGGGGCCTCCCTATAATTTTTGGAAAGTTCAAGGACCTGGGTGCAAATCCTAAGTTTTTAGTGTATTTACGTTTTAGTCACTGAACTTCCTCAAAATATCATTTTAGTCCTCGAACTTTCAAAAATTATGTTTTGACCCCAACAGTTTTTAAGTTTTTTACTTTGACCCTCAAAACTTTTGAAAATTATATTTTAACCCCAAAAGTTTTGAAAACATCAAAAAGACCCCAAAACTTCTCTGATTGTACAAAATTACTCCCAGTCAAAGTCAACCCTTATCCAAAATATACGAAACTACCCCTGTACTTTAAAACGCTCCGTTTAAGCTCGTTCTTTCTCCGTTGGAACTTTAATCGATCTCTTTATATCTTATGATCAAGTTTCAAGCCTTTGCTTCATTTTTCCTTCATTTAAAACTTCTTTTCTGAGAGAGTTCTTTTAAGAATATATAATTAACGTAACAAGAAACTAATAAACCTCATTTGTATGTATAGGCTTTCACGTTTTGGAACGATCTTAGACTTAGAGCTCACGTCACACGAGGAAAACACCACCGAACAAGGTGAGGGTAACTTCTAATCTTTAATTTCCTTTAAGTGTCCGTATTTAATATATAATGATGATGAACAAATGCGTGTATATAAGCCTGATGTTATTGAAATGCTATTGATCGCTATGAATTGTTGATCTTTATGTATCTTGGATTACGTGTTGTGTATTATTTGTTCATGCATGCGACATAGATATGTTATACGAGGACGAACGTCCATGATCATGTTATGGATGGACTAATGGTCTATAAAAAAACGCAAAGGAGGGACTGGTGGTCCGTAAAAAGCACCTACGGTATTGAAACCGTTCATAGGGTAAGACAGGGAATACCCGCACCTATAAGATGTTACGTGTAATGCATATTATGTGTTGTGATTACTTGATGTGCTATACATGTTTAATTCGTTTAACTGTTTATATAACTTATATATGGAATTTACTCCCACGAGTGTATTCAAACGCACTCACCCCCGCTTGTATTCACGCTATAGGTAATAATGAATGCAGAGAAGCGTAGAGAGAGTGGTGTCATATCAGTTGTGTCCTTTTTACTCTTCGTTTTCTGAATATCTCTTTAAAATAATGTTTTCATAACATTTGTAAAGATAAACTGTACTTCTTTTTTATACGGATCTTGTAGTTTTCCGTTGTTTGAATTTCGATGTTTCCTTCTGGATTATCATCGAGTATTTTGATTATGTAAAAATCATATCTTTAATTGTTTTACGAGATTCCTGATTTTATATTTTACTTTAAATCTTGACTAGTTTTTTGTATCGGTATCTTTTAAAATGTATGTTTCTTATCCTTCTTTTCCTGCACGCCCAAAGTAGAAAATGGGGCGTGACAAACTTGGTATTAGAGCCATGTCCTACCCTTTGTAAGGCCCTGCTGAAGCTTATTTCTCTTTTCAAATGTGTTTTTAACGAGAAAAAAAAATCTTTTAAAAATAATGGATAAGCACCTCTCCCTATGCGTTTCTCTCCTTAATGATGAAACCTAATAAGAAAGAATGTTTATATGCTATATGTCTATCTATTTTATATCTATCTATTCCTCATTTATCTTGTTGTTGACTTTGTATACGGTTGGGTTGCGTGATTAGTTCGGGTAGTCACGCTCTTTATCGGTACAGATGGTAAAGATACGTTTGACAGCACGGAAAAGTTCTAATGGGAGGATCCCTCCAACGGATTGGGCGTGGACCTTCTTTCTGACCCGCATTAGGGGTGGTGAGTCCGCAGAGGAGTTCATGGCTCGGCTGCTCGTCTTGTGGAGGAGGACGGATGATAATGTGTCACACGATCAGGCATGTCAGCACGTCGTGGAGGTGTTGCCCGACCACTGGTCGGGTTGTGCTCATAAGACCTATCGTACAGAGGTGGCGTACTCCATCTATAGTGGCTTGCCGATCATTTCTTTCATATGTTTCATGGGCACCCTTCTCGATGTGTGGGTACGGGAGACTGTGTATCTAGGAACTAACTAACTACCCAAATTTAGTTCTCAATTTTATCTAGGAAAATTAAATCACAATGATCGCAAATTAATTCAATATAAAAGTAAATAAGCAGATAAATTCACGCAAGAATAACAGATATCTAAAACAGGTTCAAGGACATGCTTTCATCTAATTCTCATCAAAACATCACTTTAACTAATTCAAGTTCATTAATCAATCATCCTATATGAGTAATCACATATATCGTATTACCAGCTCTCTCGGTCAGTTAACTGGTTGATTATTAGGCCACCAAAGTTATCCCTACTCAATCTGATTGAAACATAACAACTCCCAAAAGCACCTAAGATTGATTTCCCATCACATAAATTCCTTAATCTCCCGATCTAAGTCTTTTTATGTGTCATGTGTTTATCTTCCGTAATGAAATCTCATCTCCCGAATTTTGATCTAATTACCAAAACATGTTCAATTACTGGCCACATAACCAAACAATAAATCAAATCATAAACACACAAATAGGATAAACGATCATGAACATTGAATTGAAATTAAAGATCCATCTCGATTCGAATTAAATTACTAACAAGCCCTAAAAACCCTAGAAAATTAGCTAGACATGATTATAAACAAACTCATAGACAAGATTGGAAATATCATATCTACTAATATTCAACAAAGGAAGAAAAGATTAAAAACTCTATTGACGATGATCTCGCAATCCCTCAATCTCTTGAATTCCTTTTCAAATCTTGTCGATGCTTCTCAGACTCGTGTTTTTCTCTCCTGAATCTCTCTTCTCCTTTCTATCCCCTACTTCTCTTCACGTTAAGTATTTATATTGTTGTGGGAATCTTTCAAGTGAAGTAACAGGTGAAAATACTCCAAGAAACTCAATACTTCACGTATTCTTGTTCACCCGGGCACGGTCGACCGTGCCCTGCCACTGTATACTGGTGCACGGTCGTGGCCTGCCATCTAGCACTCTCTGCAATCTCGTATTTCAACTTCTATTCTTCCTTGTTTTTCTACGATTCCTTCCTTGATCATCAATTACACTTGAAACTTGTACTTTTCTCATCAAAATAATGAAACTAAGCACAAACCCGTCAAATGCAACTTATACAATATAATATAAGAAATCACCACAAAAACGTATCTAAACATATTCAAATGAATACATAAACATACGCAAAAATATGTGGAAAATGACACTTATCAAATCCCCCAAACTTGAACGGTTGCTCGTCCTCGAGTAATATCAACTACTCCACTGACATTCCTAACGAAAATTAAGCAAGCAACTAGAGAAACACGAACCATGAATTTAAGCAAATCAAACTATAGATCATATACACCTAATTAATATCAAAAATTCATCCAAGCTTCTAATGAATACTTCAAACAATTCATAACCATGTACTTTCAAGGAGTAATAGACCTCACAAGGTAAAAGTGTATCACTCACGCTCAAAAGTGTTTAAAAATAGGACGTGTATACGCTCAAATCGATAAATCAAGTAAAACCTACCATAAGCTTGCAAATCGTCTCACTTCTCCACCACGTTTGTACATGTGAATATTAAGAATCAAAAAGAACTTTATTTGGACGCAATGAGGCTCTTTGGACAGGGTAGGAAAAATTTGGATAAAAGTGACTACTCAAATAGATATTTGAAGCTCCTCCACAAATTCCAACTCAAATCACCAATTTTCCATCTTCATGAGGTCTCTTCAAATGACCACTTCTCCCAAAACATGAGTTCTAGAGATATGTCAAAAATAATAATTATTCAATTGAGTTCCAAAAAAGGCACAACTCAACTAAAAAAATAATTATTCCATTGAGTTCCAGAAAAGGCACAACTCAACTAAAAATCTAAAACATATCAAAATAGGCACAACTCATGCAAAAATTTTCCTTCCAACAATCACCTCTTCAATCCAAGTATATATATTTTTTCTTTTCTTTTCACACTTGGTCTCTCTCTTTTTTTTCTTTTTTTTTCCTCTTTTTTTTTGATATCCTCTACCAAATTCTTTCTCCGACTCCACATATACTTCCCAATTGAGCTTCAAAATCATAGGTAGGCTCAAAATAAAAGGTGGTAATTTACCCAATTATTTGGCTACTAAAAAAATAAGGCTTAAAGGCTCAACAAGGCTAACTAAGGAAATATATCAAATTTTGTGAGAAATTATTTGGCTAAGTGACTAATCAGCGCAAAGATGGCCTTATATTATTTTAAAAAATTCACATGTACGTATAGTCTCGAATGAGATTCCAAAGCAAGTTCTAGAGGTATATACAAGACAATCGATAACCACACAATCAAGAAAATAAGACTTGGTGTAATATCAAGTCAAGGCTCAAATCTCACAGGCTTATTTTCATACTCCTCAAAACTACACAATCATTGCATGCTCAAATATATTCACCAGAAAATTTAGAATAAACTTTCAACTTCAATCAGGCAATATATCCCTACGTTCATTTTACTCAATTCATGTTTCTTATCACTCAAGAATTCACTCATATCTCCTAATCACAAGATCATCTGTCATCCTAAAACAAAACAATAAATATGCTAAAACAATCAACCTATAATGCAACTACTCATGTGATGCAAACCATCCCCCCAAACTTAAAGTCGACAATTCCAAAGAAGACTCAAAACTTGGAAAGAATGGTTAATTGGGTTGCCTCCTAAAAGCACTAAGTTTAACGTCTTCAGCCAAACAAGATGAAAACGTACCTATCAAGGAGGGAATTTTTCCTTGATCTCCACTTCTATTTCCATCAGCCAGCTGGGCATGGTCAACCGTACTGTACAGCACGGTCATGCCCCATTATCCAGAACCTCCTTATTGCCGGGCACGGTCTAACCGTGCACCACAACACGGTCATGCTCGGTTTTCTCCTCTTCGATTCGTCTTTCATCTTGTCGTTTCCTCGCCTTTTTGTGGTACATCTTCATCGATATTTCTCGATACTCTCCACAGGCACCTACTACATCAATAAAACTGCAGTTTTCCTTCTCTTCATGGAATCTCATGTCCTTCTAAATATTGAACACGATGTGTTCATCATTTACTCTCAAGGTGAGCTCTCATTTTTGTATGTCTATCAATGCTCGTCCCGTGGCCAAGAATGGGTGCCCTAAAATCAGGGACACATCATGATCTTCTTCCATGTCGAGAACCACAAAGTCCACTAGGAAGATGAATCGACCGACTTTGACTAGCACATCCTCGATGACTCCCTTGGGGTAAGTTATTGTTCTATCCGCTAATTGCAATGTGATGTTGGAGGGCTTCACGTCACCAATCCCAAGCTTCTCGAAGATGGATAGCGGCATCAAATTTATACTTTCTCCAAGGTCACACAAAGCCTTATCAAAAATTGATCCTCCAATTTCGCAAGGAATTGTGAAGCTTCCCGGGTCCTCAAGCTTTTGTGGCAGCTTTTGTTGCAAGATTGTGTTGCACTCCTCTGTCAAATTCACTCTTTCAAAATCCACTATTTTTCTCTTCTTCGACATTACATCCTTCAAGAATCTTGCATAGTTCGGCATTTGTTCCAAAGCATCTGCAAAAGGAATGTTAATTTGAATTTTCTTAAAAATTTCCAGAAATTTAGCAAATTGAGCATCTTGTTTTTTCTTTTGAAACTGTTGAGGAAAAGAAAGAGAAGAAATTGAAAATGGAAGTGAAGGTTTAGAATTTGATTTTGGCTTCTCAACCCCTTTTTGTTCGACTTCATCTTCATTTTTCACTTCTTCTTCCTTCTCTTTCATCTCCTTTTCATCTTCCTCCGCCACCGGCATGCTTGGTCCCTCATATTCTGTTCTACTTCTCAATTGAATTGCCAAACACTGCTCCCTTCGATTCACTTCAGTGGTACTTGGATATTGACCCTTTTTATGTTGATTCCATATGTACTCGGAAATCTGCCCAACTTGTAACTCCCAGGCCATCATCCGTGTATCAAATCTTTCTTCAATCCTTGCGAATCTATCTCGTGATTCATTCACAAATGTACCCACCAAATCTTCTAGTGTCGGCTTCTTTGGTTCATCGATAACTCCATTCATAACAGAAAAACCTGGAGGGGGTTGCAGAACATTCTTATTATTTGCATACGAAAAATTTTCATGATTCGCCCTTCCGTGTTTATACTGATACATACCCCTATTTCGGAAGTTTTGGTTGGTGTAATTTTACCCATTCACATAGTTGACATCTTCTACTTCCTCTTGTTGGGTGAAATCACATCCTCGACTCCCTACGTTTTGAGTTTGAATCTTTGCCAGCACAAATACTTGATTTTTTAGAGCTGCAATTTATGAGGATAAAGCAGACAATTGATCTTGACTTTGAATCTTCGCCACTTTCCTATATGTGTTTCTTTCAGATGGCTATTGGTAGCTGTCTGTTGCCATTTCCTCCAAAATATATATCGCATCCTCTTTTTGCTAACAAAGCTCCTCTTGCCGCTGCATCTATCATTGCTCTCGTCGATCCAAATAGTCCATTGTAGAAGAAACAGACCTGTTGATCTTCAGGAAATCCATGCTGGGGACATCTCCTTAACATATCTCTGAATCTTTCCCAAGCTTCGCCCAACGACTCCCCATCAAATTGCTTGAACTGTGTAATCTCACTCTTCAACTTCAACATCTTACTTGGTGGAAAGTACTTAAATATAAACTTCCTACTTAATCCATCTCACGTAGTAATTGAGCCTGGAGGGAGTGAGTTAAACCACAGCCTCGCTTTATCTCATAAAGAGAATGAAAACAATCGAAGTCTTATGGCATCATCAAAAACACCATTCAACTTGATCGTGTTACAAACTTCAAGAAATTGTGCCAAATGCGCATTGGGGCCATCTAAATGGCTCCTCCCAAATTGATTTTGCTGAACCATATTGATCAGAGCCGGGTTCAACTCAAAATTATTTGCTTGAATAGGTGTCGCACAACTCCCCTTCCATTTTGTTGTGGTTGAAAATAGTCTCTAATGGGTGTCTGAGCACCAACCGGTGGTACTTGTTTCAATCTTTCATGATTGTTTAATACCTGCTCTTCTGGATTATCTTCAGCCATCTGAGTTGGAGCAAATAGTTACCTTCGTGTTTTATTACGTCTGCAAGTTGCTTCAATCTCCAAATTTAGTGCAATCAAGTTCGCCTTTTTAGAGCGAGTGTTTATGCACAATCTGATAACACCTAAAAGACAAGTATCAGTGACTCTTAAAATTAGAAAAATAAATAAATAAATCCTAGACTAAAAACAAAAACAGAATTCGAATATTAATAATTCCTAAACTCCAGTCCCCGACAACGGCGACAATGTTAGGATGTATACTATAAGCTTAGCTTTTGTATGAACATCTTTTATGGAATGAGAATCACTTTGGTCATATGTTTGCATTTTATATTTGTTATATATGTTTATGCAATGTCCAATTAATTTATATTATAGATAACTTGGTGTGAGGTGCCACACAAAAGATCATGTTATCAATTTCTTATAAATTATAAATAGTAGCTCACAACCAAGATGGATTTGGACAAATCATCAGAATGGTTGTAGTGTAGTTTGGTATTAGTCTGTCTTGACTATAAAACTACACTAGTACACTTTGTGTGTATTGAGCAGGACCATTTGAGGTTGTTCGTTTTATACTGACTATATAATAGAACAAGACCTCTGTTATTATGGATGTGCGTTCTTTTAATCCCTATATAATAACAACCAGTATACACAATATTTGTTTCTTTAATTTGCCAATGAGTGAGATTTATTTATTAAATCAATAAACTCAGTGAATTGGGAAACAGTATTGTCTATATGATGTACTGTTGATTATAGAAGGAATCTGTGTCCTAATTATTTAGGATGATGATGTCCCCTTGAGGAGCTTATTAGGATTATCATGTAAACCCTGCAGGTGGATTTAATCCGACATGATAATAAAGTTGAGTGGTACTACCCTTAGAATTAGATGTTAATTAATTAAGTTGTCAATAACTTATTTAATTAACGGACATTCGATATCTTAAACATAGGGAGATAAACGTGCACATAATAAGAAGGAGCCCATATTAAATATGGGATTGGGATGGTAGTTCAATAATAATTCTTTACTGGACTGAATTATTATTGATGGGTTTAAGTTATGTGTTCGGGCCGAACACAGGATACTTAAGCCCATCAGGAGGCCTAACCCAATTCCTCCTCTAGGTCCCTTATGTAGCCTATATATAGCCCTTTTCCATCAGCGCCTCATATACACACATCACAGAAAACATGTGATAGTGAGAGAGAGAGAGCAGAACTGAGATTTCTCGAAGGATTGTTGACCATGCAACGTTTGAGAAAGGCTGTAGGAATACATCAGAAGATCAAAGAGGTCTAGGGTTACGAAAGATCAATCTTTGGCCCGTTTTCTTCTAGATTGATCAAAAAGGTATAACTCTTTTATTCTGCTGCGTTTGTTATATCTAGCATGGAACCCGATTAATTAATTGCATAGAGCCGGCGATCCGTCGGTTCCAACAGACAAAAACTTGTTCACTAATTTCTTTTAACTACTCCCGCAAGTGTACGGTGTAGGGTGTAGAAGTGGTGTGCAAGGTCGATCCCACAGAGACTGTATATCTAGGAACTAACTAACTACCCAAATTTAGTTCTCAATTTTATCTAGGAAAATCAAATCACAATGATCGCAAATTAATTCAATAGAAAAGTAAATAAGCAGATAAATTCACGCAAGAATAACAGATATCTAAGACAAGTTCTAGGACATACTTTCATCTAATTCTCATCAAAACATCACTTTAACCAATTCAAGTTCATTAATCAATCATCCTATATGAGCAATCACATATATCGTATTACCAGCTCTCCCGAGTCAGTTAACCGGTTGATTATTATGCCACCAAAGGTATCCCTACTCAGTCTGATTGAAACATAACAACTCTCAAAAGCACCTAAGATTGATTTCTCATCACATAAATTCCTTAATCTCCAGATCTAAGTTTTTTTATGTGTCATGTGTTTATTCTTCCATAATTAAATCTCATAGCCCGAATTTTGATCTAATTACCAAAACATGTTCAATTACTGGCCACATAACCAAACAATAAATCAAATCATAAACACACAAATAGGATAAACAATCATGAACTTTGAATTGAAATTAAAGATCCATCTCAATTCGAATTAAATTACTAACAAGCCCTAGAAACCCTAGAAAATTAGCTAGACATGATTATAAACAAACTCATAGACAAGATTGGAAATATCATATCTACTAATATTCAACAAAGGAAGAAAAGATTAAAAACTCTATTGACGACGATCTCGCAATCCCTCGATCTCTTGAATTCTTCTTCAAATCTTCTCGATGCTTCTTAGACTCTCGTGTTTTTCTCTCCTGAATCTCTCTTCACCTTTCTATCCCCTACTTCTCTTCATGTTGAGTATTTATATTGTTGTAGGAATCTTTCAAGTGAGGTAACAGGTGAAAATACTCCAAGAAATCCAAAACTTTGCGTATTCCTTTTCACCTGGGCACGGTCGTGCTACACGGCACGGTCGACTGTGTCCTGCCACTGTATACTGGCACACGGTCGTGGCCTGCCATCCAGCACTCTCTGCAATCTCGTATTTTAACTTCAATTCTTTCTTGTTTTTCTATGATTCCATCCTTAATCATCAATTACACTTGAAACTTGTACTTTTCTCATCAAAATCATGAAACTAAGCACAAACCCGTCAAATGAAACTTATACAATATAATATAAGAAATCACCATAAAAACGTATTTAAACATATTCAAATTAATACATAAACATACGTAAAAATATGTGAAAACTGACACTTATCAGGAGGATCCCTTCAACCGATTGGGCGCAGACCTTCTTTGCGACCCGCATTAGGGGTGGTGAGTCCGTAGAGGAGTTCTTGGCTCTGCTGCTTGTCTTATGGAGGAGGAGTTAAATGTTTCGTGAGTTTTTATTTTATGATTTATGTGAATGTGAAGAGATGTTTTGTTAAGTGTGGTGATTCCATGTGTTTGATCTGATACAAGATGCAAGTATTTTGTTTTACAAAAAGTGAGAAAATTATTTTGAGATAGAGTATATATGTGTATGGTTTTATTTTATATTTTTTTAAGAGACTGGTACCGGGCTCCTAGACTACCCACAAGAAGAAGTTAATGGTTCCTAGACTGCCCTATTAGTTATTAGTTGCTCTGTTTGGATTTGGTGGCTAGCTACTCCGAATACTTCGGAGTTACGTGCATTGGTACCATGTCTAGGCCCATAGTATATTATTTTCAAGTATAAGAGTTTATTATTTTTATGAGTGATGTTTCTTGTGTTTTAAAAAGTTTCAAAGAAAAGTGTTTTGTGAGATAGGTGATGTACTTGCTAAACAATTTGCTTATAGTATTTACCTCATACTGCAGATAAAGTTAAATGTATGATGTGATGCAAGGAGGTAGCAGCGCTGAAGCGTGATTGGTGGTGACGGCCTCGGAATTGGTTTAAGATTTTTAAGAGTTTTCTAAGTTTCATGCAAAGTGAACTTTAGTTTTAAGTTCTTTTGACGTTTGGATGCTTTAGACCGTTTTAAAACTCTGATATGTTTCTTAACAAAATTATTTCCGCTGTGTAAAAAAAAATCTTTATGAGTCCTTATGTCATTTTTATTAGTTGGAAAGTGAATAAAAATTTAGTAGAAGTAATTACCCTACTAGGGGGCGTTACATATATGGATCAACTTTAAATTTTTAATATTTTTATAACAAATTCGTATTAATGGTTTGATACTGGAATGATAAAACTTAAATGTTGGATACATGAATAATACAAATATAGGTGGCCACAAATATAATTTACTCATTTCAGTTATCTACAAAACTCACGACACCATTATATTATTAGAATTTGGTATTTAAAATGATTAAGAAAAATCAAAGGTTGAAAAAATGTGAAGATATTAGACTTATACATAATTAAGAAAAATAATATATATATATATATATACATTGATTTAATATGTAATAAAATTACAATCCAATCCATTAATGATCGCAATATAATTACACCTTTACATTAAAAATTATCACCTATATATAGAACTAATTTTATGATTAGGTGTTATCCCACATCAGTGTTAAATTATTTTTGAGTTAAATTATCCCACGTAATATATCAAATCTCCACTTTTATAAAAGGTGGGATAACACTGAGTTACAAGACTCGTGGTTTTTAAGTTCCCAAATGACTGAAGTTATTTTTGAAAATAATCTTTAAATAAAACACAATTATTTATGTGCACCAGGTGCATGGGACGGGAACCTTGCAATTGGGTCAACCCGACGTAGCAATGGTTTTCATGCGCCCCATGCAAACTTCACATGCCCACACACGCGCACACCGCCCTTGGTCAGCACTCAAACCCTAGTCCCGCGTTCCTAACCTTTAGTTATGTTCGTCTAAACTTTTAGTTATGTTCGCCTAAATTTTTAGGTATATTTTTTATGTTCGCATAATAGTTTAACATTTTACAATGTATTATAAACTTATAAACCTTTTAAAACTTTATGTTATAATAAATAACATTTATGTTATCATAATTTAACTTTTATGTTATAATAATATACCTTTTATTTTATTCTTTTAAATACATAAAAGTTATGATATTTGTTCATAAATGTTATACTAATATAACATAAAGTTAAATTATTATAACTTAAAGGTTCAGCTGTACTACAAGAATTTTTATATTGAAAAAGTTGTGATATATGTACATAAAGATTATATTCGTAACATAAAAGTTACCGCATAAATTAAATATATATATATATAGGATGCGGATCCGGGTCCAACCGAATCCGACCCGAATCGTGTGCGCCCAATTACACGAATCTTGATTCGAGCACCTGATTTACAGGAACACTAATCTAAATAAAATTAATAAAATTATACGTAACAAAATTTTCTGGAATTTATTTATGCATGGTAACTAAGTCATTATATTTACTTTGAATTTGTTGATGTATATACGGTAAATAGTGAGTGAATTTTTTAATTAAGGGAATTGATTTAAGTATACAATCAGAGAAACTATTACAATATCCTTAATCAGGAAATCTGATAAAATAATTCAGGGAAAGCATTGTAATATGAATTTTTAAATGTAACATAAACAATGTTCAATTTAACACTTGTATCAATTCGTAATATATTTGGACTTTTCGGATTCTAATTGTTGATGTGGAGCCCGAAATGTATAATTAAAGTCCAATCATTATTCTAGTAATTAATTCAAGTGGAATTAGGGAAAAAAAAAAAAGAAAAAACAAATGAACAAAGCAAATCTATCTATCTATATCTATATATTTATAATAACGGAAGTCATTCCAAATATAGTAAATAAACAGTTTTTTCAAACTAAGTTGTACTTAAAAGTCAAATAATTCCTTTTATGAAATTTTTAAAAATAACGCTCACCGAACCGTTTCTTCTCAAAAATTAATTCCTTTTAATCTTTTTTGGTTTCATTATAAATGCAGACTTCATACAACAAATATTATCTACCAAATTATGAGAGAAAACCGGAATATTATCCATAAAAAAATTTGTTTAGATACATTCTCAAAAATTCAGAGGACGCTGCAAACTGCATACAACAAATATTATCTAACCAATTATGAGAGGAAACAAATATATTATCCATTTAAAATTATATTTGTTTAGATACATTCTCAAAAATCAGAAAATGCTTCTTTTCCAAAAGTTGTTTTATATCATTTATCAGATTAAGATTTCAGGTAAAAAAAAATTTGGGTTTTTATATTAGGGTAAATTACATAATGATTGCCAAACTATGGTCACTTTTCCACTTTTTTACCCGAACTTTCAAAGTTTACTGTAAAATAACTCAACTTTATTTTTCTTACCAAACAATAGCCAGAACTTTCAAAAATTACTGTAAAATTACTCCGGCGGAATATTCCGAGAATATTCCGTTCGACCTTTCAAAAATTACTGTACAATAGCTTAACTTTATTTTTTTTATACTAAATAATAGCTGAACTTTTTTTTAATAACTAATTAATTAAATTAACTAACAAACAATAAAAATAATATTAATAAGTCTAAAAACAATCATAATAATAATAATTATAAGAACAAAAATTAATTACCAACAATAATATTACCAATAGTAATAATAAAATTAAGAATACTAAAAATATTTATTAAAATACATAGAAACAAACTATGATCAATTATAAAAAAAGAAAAGTTATATGTAAACCATAGAAACTACATGAAATTTTTTCACTTTCGTTCGAAGAAGATCAATTATTCTATGGATATTTATAACAACAACAAAAAAAAATAAAAATAAAAATAATAATAACAATAATAATTAAACAACAACAACAATAATAAATGTTATTATTATTTTAATAATAATTATTTATTATTATTGATGTTGTTGACTTGTTGTATGTAAATTATTATTTTTATTATTATTAGTATTATTTTTGTTGTAATTCATATTTTAGGTATTTTAATAAATATTTTTAGTATTCTTAATTTTATTATTACTATTGGTAATATTATTGTTGGTAATTAATTTTTGTTCTTATAATTATTGTTATTATGATTGTTTTTAGACTTATTAATATTATTTTTATTGTTTGTTAGTTATTCTAATTATTTTTATAGTTATTAATAATATTGTTATTTCTAATTAGTTAATATAATTAATTAGTTATTAAAAAAATGTTCAGCTATTATTTGGTATAAAAAAAAATAAAGTTCAGCTATTGTACAGTAATTTTTGAAAGGTCGAACGGAATATTCTCGGAATATTCCGCCGGAGTAATTTTACAGTAATTTTTGAAAGTTCTGGCTATTATTTGGTAAGAAAAATAAAGTTGAGTTATTTTACAGTAAACTTTGAAAGTTCGGGTAAAAAAGTGGAAAAGTGACCATAGTTTGGCAATCATTTTGTAATTTACCCTTTATATTATTTTGTTATAATTTGCAGATCAATCATACAAAGTATGATAGTTCTTTTTGAGGGAGAGATTATCATTTATTAGATTAAGATTTGAGATTTCAGATGAAGACGGTGGAGTTAAATAAGCAACAAATTGAGATTGAAGGTTTTTTTTATTTTTTCGGTTTTTTTTATATCACATTAGTATTCTTTTATAATTTGCAGATCAATCACACAAGTGATTGAAATTTCATGTAAATTGTTTTGGATTTTTTATATCACGTTAGTATTGTATTATAATTTGCAGATGAGTTTTTGGATTTTTTTTTTTATATCACATTAGTATTTTATTATAATTTGGAGATGAGTCAAACAAACTATGACAGTTCTTTTGAGTACTTGATGGCATTTGAACTTTTGAATACTTGATGGTATTTGAATTAAAGATTATCATTTATCAGATTGAGATTACTTGATGGCATTTGAAAAAGATTATCATTTATCAATTTGAGATTTTATTTAAACATTTGGATATTTTATATCACATTAGTTTTACCACTTTTAGCATTCTGTTATAATTTGTAGGTCAGTCACCCGCAATACTTTCGACTATTTGCTGCATTTATCAGATTGAGATTTGATGTAAACTTTTTATTATAATCTACAAATCAGCCACCTGTAGTATTTTCTGGCATTTATCAGATTGAGATTTCATGTAAAAAAAATTTGTTACTGTTTAGTTATAATTTGCAGATCAAACACAACTATGACAATACTTAGTATTTGCTGGCATCACACTCAAGTATGGTAGTACTTAATACTTAATATTTGTTGACATCACACTCATTCATACAAGTATGGTAATACTTAGTGCTTGCAGTGCTGTTAGCATTTATTAGAAGAAAAATATGACAGTTGTTTGAGTGGTAGCATCCAATAAATACATGACTTATGCATTAAATCTTTTTACTCAGTGGTAGCAACCAATATATTTGTTATTTTTTAGTTTTTTTATATAATATGTTGGGAAAATTCCATGATAGTTTTGATGAGACAAATGTAATACTTGATAGAAAATAAGAGTACCTACTCTCCACGTTTTATAAGTGGAAATTGAGACCTATGGACAGATGATCATGAATTTATAAATAGGTCTTAGGAAAAATAAAGATAAAGGCTTGAAGTGATCAAAGGAGAATCAAGCAAACAAAAGATCAGGAAGAAACAAAAAGGGCCAAACAAACGACTAAACCAAGGAAATTACATGAAGAACAAGATGCTGGCAAAAAGAAGTCATCAGGAAGCTGACCTACATCAGGGAGCTGACATTCGAGATACAAGTATTGGAGAACAGAACAACAAGCTGACGATCTCCACTCAGCTCATTTATCACAATACAAGAAATGTATAATGAATGTAGTAAGAGGAAGGTTACTAACAAGAGTCTTGGACAGAAGTTTGAGCCAAACCAATGAGAAGATGTCACCTGGAATTGCGGCTCTGCAAAAGGTCTGCAACTAGGGTGTGGCACCATTAATGCGGATAAGAGTAGGACATGCCCTGTTCTCTCAAGTTGTCAATTGCATTAATTGCAAAGATATGGAGGATCATATTTGAACTGCAACAGGAACAATGTCTCTCTTCAACGGGCACATTCCAAAGATCTATAAATAGAAGGATGGAGTGATCATGAAGACTACTGAAGCTTTGAAACACATTGAAAAATCTCTCAAGTCTTTCATACACAAGATATTACCAAGCTAAGTCACTCAACCTTAGAGAAGCAGTCGACCATTCAAGCTCTCAAGCTATCAAGTTCAAGACTGGCTTCATCACCAAAGTTGAAGAAAACTTTTTTTCTTTTAACCATTGTGTTGTGTGCGCTAGGTTGTTTTATGGTGTACCTTAGTTGAGAGGATAGTATCCTTGCTAAGTGTGTAGTCTAGAAATAGATTACGTGCCCTTTGTGGGATTGTACCCTTTGTGGGTTGTGGCCTTCGACTAGAGTCTAGAATTCTAGTAGGCGTAGTTTGTTAGGAAGAAGTTTGTAAAGCAAGGTTTGTAATTCAAACTGACCTAACAAAGATCCTCATTGTGTTAAGGAGTAGAGTGGACGTAGAAGGCTTACACCACCTTCGAACCACTATAAACCTTGTGTGTTTATATGCTTTGATTTACTTATTGTTCTGCATCTTACATCATCATATATCTTGCAGTGTACATCATAAGCATCGTGAATTAACGTATTGGCAAAGAGCATACTTGTAAAAGAAAACTGGTTTCCAAAAGAACTCTATCAAGTTTATTCCGCTGCGTTACATTCTGATACCGGGTCAGTAACCTGATTGAGCTTAGAGCCAGGTTGCTGATTCGAGACAGGTTACTGTCTTTTGGTCAGGAACCTGTTAGACAGAAAATGTTTTCAAAAGAGTTTGCAAAATAGATAGAGGTTCATTCACCCCTCCCTCTGAACCTCTGATCACTTGGGACTCACGGGACCAACAAGTGGTATCAGAACAAGTTGGGTTAAAAGCCAACTTGACTGGTAACCAACCCAGATCCACCATTTTTACATTTGGATAAACCGTTTTCAATTTCACGAAACCAAAATTCATCTCTTAGCATAAGTATGGATTCTTCACATCACAAGCTACCTATGTTTTCCATAGATGAATATGACGACTGGAGGATACGCATGCAAGCTCATCTATCAACTATGCACGATGAAATGTGGTTCGTCATCACTAAAGGACCACCAGTGATCTACAAAACAAATGCTGCATATGTAGAGCAACTTCGTGAGCGTGTTGAAGCAACAGCTGAGGCTACATGCGGTGAAGTGGAAGGCGCATCAAGTGTTGATAATGATATTCTACCAGGTGTCAGACCATAGGAAACTGCACCAAGAATTAGAAGAACACAACCACCATAAGAGTATGTTGTCAATGAGAGACATGAGTATACCTGTGAAGACAGGAAGAGAGAAAACTCGACAACGTAGCCAAAAATTCCTTATTTCTCACACTGGACAAAGGAACGTTCAGTAAGGTTAAAAGCAGCTCCACAACCAAAAAATATGGGTAATGCTAGGGATGATATGTGAAGGCAATGAACTTGTCCGAGCAACAGGTCTCCAAAGCCATCCAACTGTTTGAGCAGTTCAACATGAAGACTGGGAAAACCCTTAAACAGCTCGATCAGAGATTCATAGCCATTGTGAGTGAGCTTGAATCTTTGGGTAGAACATACACCCAGAATGAGAAAAACATGAAGGTGCTACGAGCCCTACCTTATGAATGGCATAGCAAGGAGACCGCGATGAGAGTGTCGCTGAACCTCAACGCGATGAGTACTTTCGATCTCTTCTCTGATCTGAAATCCTTTGAATATGATATTGAAAGAAGGAGAAATGAGATGGAAGGAACTAATGCAAAGATTGCAGCACTCATTGCAAATAGTCAGGTTGTTGTTGGCACAAACAGCAACAAGCTGAAAGAAAAACAGGAGAAAGTGCTTACTGAGAATGTAGAAGAAGAAATAATTCTCTTACTGAAGAAATTCTGAAGATTCATCAAGAATAACCACAAGGGAAACAACTTCAGAAGACAACCACAGTCATCAGAAAGAAGTCCTCATATCAAACCACATCAGCAAACTGATACAGGATCTACTGACCTGTGTTACAATTACAGAAGACCTAGCCACTTCATCAGAAACTGCCCTCATCCACAAGTACAGAAGTACACAGAGGAAGAGATGAAGAGGAGAAGCGATAAGAGGAGAAATGAAAGACAAAAGCTTAGGGCACTTCTCATTGAAAATGAAGCCCTCAAAACAACAAGCATCTCCAACACTGTAGACAAAGATGATCTCTCATCAGAAAGCTCCTACAGTTTCTCATCTAATGAAGAAGCACTGATCTGCCTCATGGCCAAGGACTACAAGGACAATGAAGAAGAAGAGGTAACTTCACAATCTCTCAATACTTCAAGTTCTAAAAAGTTTAACATGATCCAGTCCTTTTGACAGATCATGAGTGTCTTTAAGCAGATAAATTCAGCTCATGAAGAACTCAAAAAGGAGAACTAACAACTCAAGAGTGAGCATACAGTACTGAAAGAACAGGTTGCTGACCTGGAAAATTTCAATACTCAATGCAATGAACTCAAAGCTGAAGTCTCTAAGTTCAAACTACTAGTCACTAAGCTAGAAATTGAGAAAGCTGAACTTCAAAACACTATTAGTGTATATAGCAAATCAGCAAAAAAAGCACAGGAATGCATTCAAAGAACCCAGATCACCAATTCTAGATTAGGTCTAGGATATTGTGTTAGTACTTCTCAGAATGAAGCCAGCTCATCCAAAGCTGGAAAGTTTGTTCAAGCTTAAGTTCCTTTTGCTCAAGAACTCACCTTATTGAATGAAAGCTTGAAAATAATAGGTATTCTAAATAAAGGAAAGGAACCCCTTCAGCAGGAGGAAAACAGCAAGCCTGCATGGAACCTCAGAAAGCAGCATAATCAGTATGCTGTTAAGAAAAAAAGAAAGTAGCAGTTTTCTAAGTTAGATCAAGAGCTTCACTCACTGAGAACCAAGGCATTTATGTCAAAATTCCATCAGGTCAATACTCAAGAAAGGTATAAAGGAATACCTTTCACAAACAGAAAACATGAGACCTGGAAACAGCAAGCTCATAAACAGAACCCTGCCCAGAACACTTACAAGATAAGAACCAACATAGCCTCTGGTAAACTAATTACCATAAGGCAAGTGTGGGTTCCAAAAGGCACTAACCCCCCAAGACCCGTACTTGTATGGGTACCTAAAATTGTCTGATGAACTTGCAGGTACAGTTGCCAGGAAGCAGCAGTGATGAATGATACATTGATAATGGTTGCTCCAGAAATATGACTGGCAAAAAAGCCGGATTGAGGGACTTCCAACCATACAATGGCCCTAAAGTAGTGTTTGACGATAACTCCAAAGGACGCACAAAGGGAACAGGAAGCTTGATCAAAGGCAACGCAAGTATCAATGATGTTTCATATGTCAAAGGACTAAAATATAACCTCTTGAGTATCAGCCAATTTTCTGACAAAGGATATTCAGTGGAGTTCAATCTCAGCAAATGTCTGATCAAAGACATCAAAACAAAAGAGGTTAAACTTACTGGAACTAGGAGAGGCAACATCTACCTTGCTGATTGGGACTCAACATTACAACCAACCTGCTTCATTGCAAAAAACACCCCTGAACTAAGATGGTTATGGCACAACAGGATGAGTCACCTGAACTTCAAGATAATCAACAAGCTAGCAAGGAAGAACCTAGTCAGAGGACTGCCAGATGTTGCTTACAAGAAAGAAAGTATTTGTGGACCTTGTCAAAAAGAAAAACAAGTACATAGCTCATTCAAAGATAAAGTTCAAAAATCCTCGAATAGGATACTAGACCTTCTGCATATGGATTTATTTAGACTAATGGAGCCTGTCAGTGTGAGTGGGAAGAAGTATTCCCTTGTAATTGTGGATGACTACTCAAGATTTACTTGGACCATCTTTATGTCCAAGAAATCTGAAACTCAAACCAGGCTTCCAGAATTCATGAAGAGAATGCAGAATGAGAAAAACTTGAGCATTGTGAAGATAAGATCTGACAGAGGAACTAAATTCACAAACAAATTCATTGAGAAATACTGTTCAAATAATGGAATTTGTCATGAATATTTTGCAGCAAGGACTCCACAACAAAATGGTGTTGCAGAAAGAAGAAACAGAACTCTAAAGAAAGTTGCCAGGACAATGATTGCTGATGCTGGAATACCTAAGAGATTTTGGGCTAAAGCAACCAACACAACATGTTATACTCAGAACAGATGTCTAATTAACTAGGATCATGAAAAGACTCCCTACGATGTATGGTATGGGAAGGCACCAAATATCTCACACTTCCACATCTTTGGATGTAGGTGCTATATTCTGAACAATAATGGAAAAGAATACCTAAAGACCTTCGATGAGAAATCTGATGAAGGAATATTCTTGGGATACTCATCAGCAAGCAAGGCCTTCAAGATCTTCAACAAAAGAAGTTTGGTCGTTGAAGAATCAATTCACGTTGTATTTGATGAACCATACTGTAATACTACTGAACTGGAGAAACTTATAGAAGATGTATCCAAAATGAAGATCATGGATCAGACAGTAAGATTCGTCAATGGAGTTCCAGTACCCGCTGAAGAAGTTACAACAAACAGCTCACAACTCACTATAGCAAGAAATGAAGTGATAATGGAAGTTGATCAACAAGCCAACAGGAATCAACAGACAAACATCAATCAAGGACAGGATGCTGCTGAACAATAGAATACTGATCAGCAACCTACATTCACCTTTGAACTTGACAGAACATGACTCAAGAATCATCCAAGAGAACTTGTGATTGGAGACATCAACGAAGGAGTGAGAACAAGGAGATCAAGACCTCAAGAATCACTATTCATATGCTTCATTTCATAAACCGAACCTAAAAATGTTGAAGAAGCACTTAAGGACGGTAACTGGATTCAGGCCATGCAAGAAGAACTGAGTGGTTTTGAGAGAAACCAAGTATGGAACCTAGTTTAAAGGCCTGATCATCAAGGAGTCATAAGAACCATGTGGGTATTCAAAAAAAAGCTGGATGAATCTGGTACTGTAGTAAAAAACAAAGCAAGATTGGTTGCAAAAGGATACTGTCAGCAGGAAGAAATAGATTTTGATGAGACCTTTGCTCCTGTAGCAAGACTTAAAGCAATAAGAATATTTCTGGCTTATGTTGCTCACAATAACTTCAAAGTATACCAAATGGACGTTAAGAGTGCATTTCTGAATGGACTCCTATCAGAGGAAGTTTATGTGGAAGAACCACCTAGTTTTGAAGAAGAAAGAACAGACAGAGTACTCGAATTGAAGAAAGCACTATATGGACTGAAACAAGCACCTAGAGCTTGGTATGATACACTGTCTCTATATGTCTTGGAAAATGGATTTCAGAAAGGAATAGTGGATAAAACTCTTTTCAGGATACTGGATGGGAACAACATATTGCTCGTACAGATCTATGTCGATGATATCATTTTTGGATCAACAAACACAGAACTCTATTATAAGTTCTCTTCACTCATGAAAAACAAATTTGAAATGAGCATGATAGGGGAACTCAGTTTCTTCCTCGGTTTACAAGTCAAACAACTTCAGGACGAAACTTTCATCAATCAAGCCAAGTAGACTAAAGAATTGATAAAGAAGTTTGGCATAGAGAATGGATCATCAGTAAGTATACCCATGGCCACATCTATCAGTATGGATAAAGATGAAGATAGAAAAGATGTGTAAATCACCAAGTATAGAAGACTTATTAGATCCCTACTATATCTCACAACAAGCAGACCAGATATAGTATTTGCAGTCGGAGTATGTGCAAGATTTCAAACAGCTCCTAAAGAATCACATCTTGCAGAAGTAAAGAGGATTATCAAATATCTAAAAGGCACTCAAGATGTAGGTTTATGGTATCCTAAGGAATGAGGATTCACCCTCAAAGGATATTCAGACTCTGACTTCGCAGGTTGCAAAATAGACAGAAAAAGCATAAGTGGTACTTGTCAATTTCTTGGACAAAGACTTGTCTCTTGGTTCTGCAAGAAGCAAACATCTATTGCAACATCAACAGCTGAAGCTGAGCATGTAGCTACAGGAAGCTGCTGTGCACAAATTCTATGGATACAACAACTGAAGGACTATGGGATCACAGAAAATGAAACTCTCATCCTATGTAACAACACCAGTACAATTGCCATTACTCACAATCCTGTCTTCCATTCAAGAACAAAGCATATCGATGTGAGACATCACTTCATCAGAGATCATGTGGAAAAGAAGGACATCACACTAGAGAAAGTATATACTGACTTTCAACTTCCTGATATATTCACAAAACCCCTTTGTGAATCAAGGTTTTCAATGCTAAGATCTGAATTAGGAGTCATCAAGCTCTGAAGTGTAAGAAAAACAAAGAATGCTTAAAGTAAGGGGGAACTTACTGACATCAAGAGTGCACTTCAACTTGTTTTGGTCTTCAGCATACTGTGACAGGATACTAACCCTCACAAGTAAAAAATCCTACAAACTTTATCCAGTCTTAGGAACCTACCACACAGGAAGCTACAAAACATAGGTTACTGACTCAGGTTGCTGAGAACAACATTCAATGATCAACATTTATATATGGCTTATAACCTCGTATCATCAACAGTAACCTTATACAATGATTAAGTGTGACAAATTGGCAACAACATTAAATGCAAAAGTCACATTTTTTCAGGAAAGAGAGAGAAAGACGTAGTTTTCCTTCTGACGTAATCTCAAAATTACAGATCCGCCACTCTGTAATTCAAATCCTCAACCGTTGATCAAAACCGCCCCTTGAAATTCTCAATCTTATCTGTTGATCAGGTTCAAAACAAGGAAAGTTCTTAAACCGCCAAAAAAACTGAGTCTCTTTACATTCACAATCACTCTCTATCTCACTCAAACCCTCAAATCTTCTCTGCAAACAACTCTTCGAAACTCAAATCTCTACCCTATTCAAAGTTCATCAAAGATCTACTATGGCAACGGTAAGAGAAACCAAAGTGGTCGAAGGAAGGCTGGTGAATGCTGTCGCATTACTAGGAGACGAGTCTCCCTATGAAGATAAAGCCTTCCTCAATGAAATCTGAGATCACATTATCAACAGCAGACTTGATGGATTGCTAACCACAACATACACTGGATACTCTACCTTGTCCGTCGAGAAATTCAATTTGTTTGCCTCACTGTTAAATGATGGAGAGACAATCACCTTCAAGATGGACAAAGATGATGAAGAAGTCCAAACCCTAACCACATATGACATTGCCAGAATTTTTGGCATCTCCGACTCTAGGTTGACATATTTTGATCTTGCTACGTATGGGACAGAATATTTGGAGGAAAGTTGGAATCAGTTCAAGTTGGATTTCGTGAACGAAACCTCCACGGGAAACTTTGGAAAAAAGAAGCTTAAGCCTACATATGAACTTCTGCATGATATTCTGGTTCACACCGTTGAGGGAATATGTGGAAGTTTTGATAAGTGCACAATAACGAGATTCAGAATGATGATTGTTGTGATCAATGAAGAAGAAGTCGATTGGGCAGGAATTGTATTTCAAAGAATTTGGGAAGAAACTACAAAAGCTTCAACAGGCAGAGGATTTGGGATTGTCATTTCTTCAATCCTATGTTTCAAAAACATCCCTCTGGAAAGGAGTGTTACCTACGCACTAGGATGGTATCTTGGTGTAAAGAAAGCTAGAGCAAAGAAAGAAGTTGTTCCACCCAAAAAGCAAAAACAGAAGGAGGATGCTCATTCGAAGAAGAGGAAAGCAAAGAAAGTCGCCCCCATTCCCAAGAAGAAGAGATCCACCCTCAGACTACAGGATTCTGATCCTGAAGAAGAACATCCTATTTCAACTAACATAGTTGAAGATAGAACAGTTGAGGAAATCATTCCTGAGGAGGCTGCAATACTTGAACAAGATCCTCTGACAGCAAGCACTAAGCAAGCTGGAAACCATGGAGAACTGAACATCGACCCTATAATGGAACCCCATGATGAAAAGGATAACGCAGCAGAGGAACCTACTACCTCTTCTGGTATAGGAATGGTCAGATGGAAGGAGTTTGATACTCTCAACAAAGTTAAGGACTTCATTGAGTCAATCAGTGCTGATGATGCAGCAGAGATATTACAGATGAGCACTAACTCAATCTTCTGAGGATTCATCCACATTTACGAGGAATTGAGGGAAATGAGGTTGAGCCCAGCAAGGAAGCTCACTGGTTTGAATGACTGGTTTCAAGTAAAAGATATAATCCTGCATTGGATTAAACATGTTGCAAAACATGAAGATGAGAGTCAGGGACTTCTCCCCTTTCTCAGACTACGATTTATGATTCGTCATGCTAATGATTTGATCGAACTCATAAATGAGAGAAAAAGGCAGCTTTCCACTGGTCAGATAAAGGATTGGAGTTAATGAGAGAACAATCAATAACAGCAGAGGCAGACAATGCACTAAGCCTCAACACTGAGACTGTTAGGATCTCATCTGATGAAGTTGAGCTGACAAGAGCTAAGTTAGCCACCTGTATGGTTGAAGAAGCTAATAGGAGAATGCTGCAACAAGGAATTGACGCAAGCAGAGACCAACAATTCCTACTACTAAGAGAACTACAACAAGGAGAATCTAGCTCCAGAACTATTGAACGAACTGCATCCCCAACATTCACGGGCATCACAGATATTCTTAATCTTGATGTTGGGGATTTTGATGAATAGCTACTGGATTACTCTACAACACCACCCATCATTGACGACCCGGATCAACTTATTCAAACAGTCTATCAATCTGTTCAGACTGAACATGCCAATGAAGCAACCCTGGAAGAAGTTGTAAAGGTGGGATTACATGTGCTAGCAGAAGCAGCAGCACAGATAGCTGATGAAGAACCTCATGTAATTATGGAACGAAATATAGAAACTGATGGGGAAACAGCTTAAAGAAATGATGGAAATGAAGAAGTTGCTGAAGGAGAAGCAACTAATGAAGAAGTTGCTGGAGGAGAAGCAATTAATGAAGCACCAGTTGTTGAAGCAATCACTAACATAGAACACAGTGATGAAATTAGTCAGGTTGCTAATGACACAACTGAGGATGTTGCTGAGGCGATTACAACTGCACCATCTCAAACAATTAAAGTCGCTGAGGAAGTAACGGTTGGAGATGAGACGCAGGAGATAGTTGTTTCCCATGAAGCAACTGTTATCGTTGAATAGGTTGCTGAGGAAAGTCAGACTCCAGATCAACATGTTACTGATCTCGAAGTCACTGTCGAGACAGTAACTCAAACATAGATTCCTAGCATGGATGCTATTGAGATAGCCCATGTTGTAGATCCACAACAAACAGCTGAGAAGGATGCTGATCTGCCTTCAAGAGGCAAGGAACCTGTTTCAGCGTCAACTCCACCACCAAGCAACGATGGTAATAATTCATCAAGTGACTCTGATGATGAATCAAACTCTACCCCACTTAAAGAGCTTGGAAAGATTCCTCTTACTCAAAAAGAGATGATGAAATATCTTACTGCCAAACAAGCACAGATAAAACAACAAGATGAAGAGGAAACCAAAAGATGTGCGAGTCAAGCCTTGGTCGTAATTACTCCTCAAGATCCTCAACCAGAGACTGAAACACTCATTGACTCTCAAGAACTGACCCTTAGAAGTGTGATGAGTGCAGTTCAGGAACTTGCAAAGGTTCTTAACAGACATCTAACAACTCAAGTGGCTACTGAAGATAGTTAGTTTACTCCCTATCTGGATGATTTAATGAAGACAATTGAAGAACTTCCTGGAAAAATAAACGATAAGCTAAACAACGAATTCACTAGTCAAACCTTGTCTAGAGCTTCGTTTGAAGGAAGACAAATGACTGCCACCACTGAACTAAAGTCTAGTATGAAAGAAGTGAAGGACACTCAAGCTGTCCATAGACTCGTCCTGAATGATCTCAAGAAAAGCACCTCCTCGCAGAGTAAAGACATTCCTGAGCTCAAACATGGGTACAAGACCCTCGGCAAAGTCCATCCTGCTGAATCTGCTAAAGCCACCACCCACCAGAATGTTGATTTTGATTAAGCCAAAAAGGGGGAAAGGAAGCTAGTATCAGGAAAGCGGAGAAAGCAAGAAAAAGGGAAAAGAAAGCAGCAAGAGTCTGATATGGCAGTTGTTGAGTCAACAACAAGAGAGATTGTTGAAGAAGAAGATGATGAAGAAGATGATCATACTACATCATCCGGAAAAAAGAAGCGAAAGAGATCTGACTCTGGACTTGGTCAGGATGTTGGCTCGAAAAAGAGTAGAAAAGATGATGATGATGAGAATGCAGGCACTGGAAATGCTGATCATCAAACAGCAAGCAGAACTGCGACAACTCAAGTTGCTACCCACACGACAAGGCAAAGAACACAAAGACACCAAACTGATGGAGATAGAGAAAAATGACAGGGAAAATAGCAACAGGTTGCTGTGTCTAGACCCCCTGCTGATCAAACAGAACTGGAGTCTAACTGGATTTCAAGGCTAGGAGTAATTGACAATGGAGTTTACAACACTGAGAGACACTCCTATTCAAATCAAAAAACTCCAAATGATACTGGAGATAATGTTCCACCTCCGATCTTGGTTTTACTTGATCAAAAACCAGAAAACATCATTGATCCCATTTTCTGGAACATGGAGATTTTTGAATCGAGAACTCTACCCCAGGATAGGAATCCTAAGTTCGAAGACATTCAAAACTTCAAAATATTAGCGTACATGAGATACTTCAGAGATCTATGCAAAAATGGCTACTTCAAAAGACATCTCTCATGTGAAAAAGCACTGAAGGAATATCAGTATCTGGCAAGAGAAGGGAGGTTGTCATGGCAAGTAACACTGATAGAAAGAGTTAAGAAGGGAAAACAACTCTTCTATTGTGAAGACTTTTGGTTGAGATGGATTCAAATTCCCAGAATAGCCAAGCAGTTTGAAAAGTCTTATCAGGATTCTATCTCAAACTGGTGGAGAGGAACAAAATATGAGAAAGCAGCAAAACAACATCAACGAAGAAGCTCAGAAGATGATCAGATTCTTTCTCTTACCTTCAAATATTGGAAGCAGTTTTTCCAATATTTCTTGTATTCTTTACCTTCAAATACTTTTAAAATCTTCACACTGTAAAAACCAGACTCTTTCTCTCATATAAAATTATACATGATCTTATCACCTTAGTTTCTTTATTTTTGTATGAGTTTGTCATCATCAAAAAGGGGGAAATTGTTGGGAAATTTTCATGATAGTTTTGATGAGACAAATGTAATACTTGATAGAAAATAAGAGTACCCACTCTCCACGTTTTATAAGTGGAAATTGAGACCTATGGACAGATGATCATGAATTTATAAATAGGTCTTAGGAAAAATAAAGATAAAGGCTTGAAGTGATCAAAAGAGAATCAAGCAAACAAAAGATCAGGAAGAAACAAAAAAGGCCAAACAAACGAATAAACCAAGGAAATTACAGGAAGAACAGGATGCTGGCAAAAAGAAGTCATTCGGAAGCTGACCTACATCAGGAAGCTGACATCCGAGATAAAAGTACTGGAGAAAAGAACAGCAAGCTGACAATCTCCACTCAGCTCATTTATCACAGTACAAGGAATGTATAATGAATGTAGTACGAGGAAGGTTACTGATAAAGAGTCGTTAGACAGAAGTTTGAGCCAAACCAATGAGAAAATGCCACCTGGAACTGTGGCTCTGCAAAAGGTTTGCAGCTAGGGTGTGGCGCCATTAATGTGGATAAGAGTAGGACATGCCATATTCTCTCAAGTTGTCAATCACATTAATTGCAAAGATATGGAGGATCATATTTGAACTTGTTGGGATATTTCAGTAGTTATCTTGATAAGACAAAACAAAAATAACACAATAAGAGAATAATAGTTTGCTTAAGGTATTGATACCTAGTTTCCACATTACATGATCACAAGCTTATCGATACTGAAGGAAAGATCATGTAATGGTTTTACAAGATACAAGGAAAACCAACATTAGAAGAAGTAAGAACACTTCTGAGGATCAACATGCTGTAGGGAACAACAAGCTAGAAGAAGTATCCTTAGTAAAAAAGAGATAGGATACTGAAAGAAGAAGTTAGCAGGTTGTGAAAAAGTTGTTCTGAAAGAATAACTCAGAAAGCAAGTTACTGCTGCAAAAAACCAACAGGAGCTGCAAGAACCCATTCTTACAGCAAAGACTGTTGAGGATACAGGACCGGCCGAGGAGACGGGGTCCTTGCTGAAGATCTCAGGCGAGGCTATTGTTCAGACAACACTCTCCGAGGATGAGAAGACCTCTAAAGGGGCGGCTGTTGAGACAGTACCCTTAGAGGATGTTCGAAGAGAAGTCGAGGTAACCAATGTATAGCTTGGGACACCTCATGAGGAGGTTGATGTTGCTGCTGCTGCAAGCTCAAAAGAACCTATCCAGGTTACAGCAGCAAAGGTTACTAAGGAAGCTGCGGATGGCTGATCTTCGAAAGAGCGGCAAGTAGCTGCTGCAAGAAAGTAGTTGCAGTACTGTAGCAAAGTAAGAAAGAACAGCATGCAGCATCGCTGTAAGAAAAGGTTACAGCATACTGCAAGAAAGAAGATACAGCAATATTGTACGACGATACTGCAAGAAGGTCTAAGTTACAGCAGCGTTGTAAAGAACAAACAGCTGCAAGCAGACCTAGGATACAGCGCCAACAACAAACAGTCAACTGAAGAAGTATCCTGCAATCCGAGGAAGGATAAATGTAGTACGATGAAATGAAGATCCAATTAAGGATAAATAGAGCCGTTCCAGAGAAGATCAATGTCACGCCCCAAAATCTTTCGTTAAAAATATCAGAGTTTTACTCGGGCGTGAAGATAGAAAAGCAAGGGACGCATAACACATACAGAAAGAGTTAAGTAAGGGACAACAGAAGAAAGAGATAAGGGACGATAATAAATCATCTCACAACAACCTTCGGCCTCGGCCGATAACATTCGGTCTCTCACCGATAATATACATTATATACAGCGGAAGCTAAACATCAGGATCTCCCATCCTCACAAGAACCCAAAGATATATACAGATCATAAACTGTTTGAAAACGTGTTTGGAAAAGTTTTAAACTATGACATTTTAACAGAAATACCAACAGCTAGCACTATCCCCCTCCGTCTAGGGTTCACCAGCTTCCTCATCTCCTGTAGTGTGAGTACAGATTAAGGGGTGAGTGCGTTGAATACACTCAGTGGAGATAACATCCACCTCATAAGACTCCAGACAGAAATATAAATACCGAAAAGCTAACTTACAGTCACGTTGTCACAGCACAGATATATGCAAAGCAGATATTAGAAATGGCAAGGGACGTATAGGTGCGGGATTCCCCCGTCTTACCCTATATAACGGTATCTCACCGTTAGTGCATTTAAAGAGGCTCACGACACCTCCACTGAGTAGTAGAAAAATAGCAGGGGACGAACAGAATGCATGATCGGAGGACCTCGGTCCTTTCACAGATATAATATGGCACAGCAAGTATAAACACAGCACTTAGATTCCCAATCATACTTTACAAATAGGGAAAGCTATAAACAGATATAGAGTTAGAAATTACCCCCACCTCGTATAGTGGTTACCGCGTGAGTAGCTAGGACAGAACGTCTGACAACTCAACACCTCAAGCTTAGTCCACAATAGCCTACAAATTTACGGTGTTTCTTAGGTCTTAAATAAAATATAATTAAAGCTGTAAAAGGTTCCGGCGGAAGAACGCTCGTTAAAGACACGACGGATCGAAAGTACGGCGTTACGTGCTCCGGGGCTCGCGGGTACCCGGCATCGGGCGAAAGCCAACCCGACAGCTCGCGCATCACCCGGCAGCTGCCGAGTTTCCTCAGCCACCCGGTCCCCGTCGCCCGCGCACGCCGGACCCCCGGCGCTCGCACCCGCGCGCACTCGGCACCCGGCGCACACCCGGCACCCGGCGCACACCTGGCACCCGGCACCCGGCGCACACCCGGCACCCGGCGCACACCCGGCACTCGGCACGCACCCGACGCGCACCCGACGCACATCCCGGCGCGCACCCGACGCCCGACCCGACGCACATCCCGGCGCGCACCCTACGCCCGACCCGACGCACAACCCGGCGCGCACCCGTCACCCGACACACCACCACCAGCACCACTGCTGGCCGGCGGCGGCGACGGCGACGGCGGCGGCGGTGGCGGCGGCACTCCGGCGGCGGCGGAAAATAAAAACGTAAAAGAAAAGAAAAGAAAGAGAACTTACGTGTTCGCGTCGCGAGCGTCGCTCGGGTCGTCGGCTTTGAAAACGTATAAGTTTTGAAAGTTATGAGCCCCTATTTATAGATTTTGGAATTTACCTTTTTACCGTTGAAAAGTTACTATTTACCAAAAATATCTCAATTTACCTTTCATTATAATATTATTTTTATTTTTACCTTTTATCAAAATTTTACCCTTTCCTTCGCTAGTTGAACTACGGGTCTCCGATTAACCGCTAGTTTGTTTCTGTTTTCTCGTATTTCCGATACGAATCTCTTGGTAAAATCATATTCTAGGTTCCATGTCACGAAAAATATACCCATCTAAAACTAAAACTGACGTTAGCCAAGTATCTGTAACGCATGTACTGAATTAAACAGTCAAAACATACGCACATAATTATTAAGTCGGGGTTCAAATATTTAATTATTCAATTATGCTCATTTTGATCCGGGGTGCTACATCCCTTACCCCTTAAAATAATTTCGTCCTCGAAATTGAGCACGTACTTAGAAAGATAAACAAACGTATACCTAGGATCGGTATGTCGGGGTACTTCCTCAAAATCTCGTCCTCCAACTCCCAGGTTACCTCTTCCCTTCCGTGACGGCTCCTCTGGACCTTCACTATAGCCATCTCTCGGTTCCTAAGTTGTCGTTTCTTTCTGTCCAAGATGGCTATCGGGACTTTCTCATATGTCAAATCCTTTTCCAGTTCGGTGCTTTCTCGATCGATTATATGATTTAGATCAAAAATATATTTTCGTAGCATAGACACATGAAAGACATTGTGCACCCCAGCAAAGTCCGGTGGTAGAGCTAGTCGGTACGCGACCTCCCCAACTTGATCCAAGATTTCGAACGGTCCCACGTACCTTGGTTTCAATTTTCCCTTCTTTCCAAAACGGTGAACTCCTTTAGTGGGAGACACTTTGAGGAAAACTTTGTCCCCAACTTCAAACCTCAGCTCTCTTCGTCTCTTATCTGCATATGATTTTTGTCGATCTTGGGCCACTCGTATTTGGTCCCGAATCTTCTTTATTACTTCTACTGTTTGTTCCACCAATTCGGGTCCCAGAATTTTCTTTTCACCAACTTCGTCCCAGCATATTGGTGATCGACACTTCCTTCCGTAGAGGGCCTCATAAGGTGCCATACCAATGGTTGATTGATAGCTATTGTTATAGGCGAACTCTACTAAACACAGATGATCTTCCCAGTTTCCGGGAAAATCTAGAACACAGGCCCGCAACATATCCTCTAAGATCTGTATGGTTCTTTCTGATTGTCCGTCGGTTTGTGGGTGAAAAGCTGTACTGAAAGACAGCTTGGTTCCTAACTCCTTCTGCAGACTCTGCCAGAATCGGGAAGTGAACCGTGGATCCCTGTCAGATGTGATAGAAACCGGTACGCCGTGTAGTCGGACTATCTCTTCCAGGTATATCCGTGCCAATCTGTCTAGTCCAAAAGTCATCTTGATCGGCAAGAAATGGGTGGATTTCGTCAATCTGTCCACGATCACCCACACGGCGTGGTTTCCCCGTCTGGTTATCGGTAGACCAACCACAAAGTCCATGGTTATATGTTCCCATTTCCACTCCGGTATCTCTAATGGAGTTAGCATCCCAGCCGGTCGTTGATGTTCTGCTTTCACTTGTTGGCAGATGAGACACTTCTTGACGAACAATCCTATGCCTCGCTTCATGTTCCTCCACCAGAAATTCGCCCTCAAGTCTCGGTACATCTTTGTACTTCCTGGGTGTGCAGCTATAGGTGTGCAATGTGCTTCTTCGAGTATTTCCTCTTTTAATTCCTCGTTCTTAGGCACGCACAGCCTTCCTCTGAAGATTAGAGCTCCATCCGTAGTTAAAGAAAAGTCTTCAGCTCCTCCCTTATCCATCAGAGCTTTCATCTTCTTTAGAAACTTATCCTTCTTCTGAGCCTCCACAATTTGGTCCCGCAGCGTGGGTGTTACAAATAACGCTGCCATTCTGGATTCAATACTGATCGGTGGCGAGAGTATCTCCAAATTAAGTTTCGACATCTCCTCGACTAGTTGGAGTTGATTGGTGATCATCGATGTTACTACTCCTTTCCCTTTCCTGCTAAGGGCGTCAGCCACCACGTTCACCTTTCTGAGATGATAGTGGATTGTGATATTGTAATCTTTTACCAACTCTAGTCATTTCCTTTGTCTCATGTTGAGCTCCTTCTGTTCGAAGAAGTACTTCAGGCTTTTGTGGTCGGTGTAGATTGCACACTTCACGCCATAGAGATAATGTCTCCAGATCTTTAGGGCGTGTACCACTACTGCTAGTTCTAGATCATGAGTCGGATAATTCTGTTCGTGGACCTTCAGCTGGCGTGATGCATATGCCACCACTTTTCCTTCCTGCATCAATACACACCCCAAACCTTCTTTGGACGCGTCGCTGTAGATTACGAATTCCTTGGACATATCTGGAACTACTAAGACTGGTGCTTCTGTCAGTCTTTTCTTTAGTTCCTGGAAACTTCGCTCGCACCGCTCATTCCACTGAAACCTTACATCTTTTCTGGTCAAGCGTGTCATCGGAGTGGCGATCCTCGAGAACCCTTCTATAAACCTTTGATAATATCCAGCTAGGCCGATGAAACTCCGAACTTCCTTTACATTCGTTGGAGTCTCCCAATTGCTAACAGTTGCCACTTTTTCAGGATCCACCTCAACCCCTTCCGCAGAAACGATGTGGCCCAGAAAGCCAATTTTGTCCATCCAGAATTCGCACTTCTTAAATTTAGCATAAAGTTTTTCCTTCCTTAGTACTTCCAGTGCGATTCTAAGATGTTGTTCATGGTGCGCTCTGTCGCACGAATAGATGAGAATATCATCAATGAACACTATGACAAAAAGGTCAAGATAAGGATGGAAGATGCGATTCATTAAATCCATGAAGACAGCCGGAGCATTACTCAACCCGAATGGCATTACTACAAACTCGTAGTGGCCATATCTCGTTCTGTATGCTGTCTTGGATAAATCAGCGTCTTTGACTTTCATCTGGTGATATCCCGATCTTAAGTCAATTTTCGAGAACACACTAGCACCTCTTAATTGATCGAAGAGATCTTCAATCCGAGGCAATGGATACTTGTTCTTTATTGTTTTCTTGTTCAGCTCTCGGTAGTCAATACACATCCGGAGGCTACCATCCTTCTTCTTCACGAACAGTACCGGTGCTCCCCAGGGCGACACACTCGGTCCGATGAAGCCCTTATCTAACAGCTCCTGAAGCTGAACCTTCAATTCCTGCAATTCTTTCGGCGCCATCCGATAAGGGGCCTTTGACTCCGGTGCTAATCCAGGGATAAGATCTATCTAGAAGGTTACTTGTCGATCCGGTGGAGGACCTGGTAAGTCCTCTGGAAACACATCCGTGAATTCTTTTATCACCGGTACCTCCTCGATAGCAATTGGCTTCTTCTTGGAGTTTACCATATTAACCAACCATGCTTCGCATTCTCATTTACTCAGCATCTAGGTTGTTTTCATGGCCGAGACAATCCTTGAGTCGACTTTAACTCGTGTCCCGTGGAAGGTACACTCTGGCTCTCCCGGTGCTTGGAAGATTATCTCCCTTTCACGGCACTTGATTACCGCGTGGTTGGACTCTAACCAGTTCATTCCCAAAATCACATCGAAGTCTTTCATCTCCAGAGCGTGGAAATCTGCTTGAAGCGTCCTATCCTCGAAGGCAATCTTAAGACGACAGTACAAGTGTTTTGTCTTTACCGTCTTCCTCGAGGGGATACTAACTTCTAAAGTTTCAGCGACTATCCTATCGTCAACATGCTTCAACAGATCCATCGTCATATCAGCACTATAGATAAAGAAATTAAACACGAAATGCGAGGAGAGAAGAAAACGTAGATTCCATCGATTAGCAAAAGTCGAACTGGTATCTTGTATGCATGAGCAAAAGATGGGCCGCTCGTACATTATACAAAGGGTTTACGGGCACTACTCCAAGGTACGAGCTACTATCTAACTATTACATATATAAACTAAAAGTCCATCATCCTTAGTCTATCTCTTGGTAGTCTCTGAGCTAGGGAGGGCGGGCGAATGTTCGTGCCTGGCCTGCTTCTGACCATGGCCTTTGTGTTGCAGCTGTTGAGCTTTTGAACCTCTGACAATTAGCCATAATATGTCCCGGTTCTCCACACCGATAGCAATTTCGTGTATCTAGCGGTGAGTTTCGAGACCTCGGACAGTTAGTTGAGATGTGTCCTGGCTCTCTGCATCTGTAGCATCTCCGAATTCCCCCTGACCTTGGTCTCAATGTTGAAGCTGATGGATTTCTAAATTTCAGACAGTCTCTCACAACATGTCCAGGTTTTCCGCACCTGAAACATGAGTTCCCTAACTTGGGTGTAGAAAGAAGCGGAGCTTTACTAGTCCGTGGGACCTTGTGCTGATCGAAGTCTTGACTTAGACCGGTCAATTTCCTCTTTCCTATCACTATTTCCGTTTTCTTGGATGGAGCCATGTCTAAGTGGTGACGAGAAGCAATCTCTTTAGCTCTCTCAACCACTGCGGCATAAGGCATATCACCCTGACTAGCCAGGACAGAGCTGATCTCCAAGTGAAGACTCTTTTCAAAGCATCTGACCCTTTTGGCATTCGTGTCTACCAGATGGGGCGCATACCTACTCAGTCAGTTAAATCTTTTCTCGTATTCTTCCACGTAAGCATTTCCCTGATGAATCTGTATAAACTCTGCTTCCTTTTGGTCACGGTATGACTGAGGTAGAAAATCTTGTCTAATCACTTCTTTAAAGACTCCCCAAGACATTGCACTCTTATGTTCGGGTGCCATAGTCCTTTCGTATAACTTCCACCAGTGGCTGGCTTCTCCAGTGAGTTGTAACACAGCACAGGAGATCTTCTGCTCTTCGGTGAATGCCAAAAGTCCAAAGAGTCGATCCAACGACTTTAGCCACTCGTCCGCTTTGATTGGTTCCCCTGTTCCATCGAAGGTCGGTGGATCGAAACGTCGGAACTGTACAAGGATTGGGCTCGCATCGTTTCCTAACAACGATGGAGATGCAGCTTGTGTGGTTTCGAAATATCGGGTCAAGCTTCTTAGTGCGGTCACCAAGTCTCCTCTCACGGCATCCATATCGTTCTAAAGACGTCATACGAAAATTAACTCTTATAATCTACCCCTCGCAACTCAACAATGTATATAACAACAGACAATAACAAAAGATAACCAAACAACAGGTAACATAGCACCGACAACTTTATTCCATAGATCTTTTATAATCTCAATAAATTCTCCGTCATTCGTTTATAAACACTCCATGATCTCATTATGTAGGATAACGTATATCCAGCCTGTATACGCCATTCACATGAATACATCATGAAACATGTCATCAACTTCCCCACATGGTCTTCATAGACCTCGAGTATTGACAGCGGTGCTACATATCGTAACCCCGAACTGAGAAAACCCACTCATTGGTACACCCTGTTATAAACAAGGGCCCATGGTAGATTCAACTGTCTGTCACACGACATCAACTCCTGCGAACGGCCATACTCGCACACAAGCTCACGCTGCTGCAGTCAGCGGCTTTGTGGCGATGACTCAGTGCAGTGTGTCGAGTATAGTGACATCAAGAGGTTTTCAAAAGATCTTTTTATCGTGGAACAATATCAGTAACACCCTGTCAAACTTATACAGTTTATATCGTATAAATGAGAAATGCAAATAGATAAACACTTCATCAAACCTTAGTAGTTTATATCTTGCAAACCAAAGGAAACATAACAAGTAGACGCTCTTATTCCGTAAGTCTTATGTTCAGGGAGAGTCACCTATAGAGGGAGACTAGTGCCTATCTTACACTTTTCTGGAAACCCGATCACATTTTGCAAACACACTTTCAAAATCACATTTTTCCCACTTTAAAACTCGCTCTAAAAACCTTTTCCTCATTTCCAAATCACACTTTCCAAATCACGTTTTTCTCATTTTAAAACCAGTTCGAGCAAGTTCTCGTCATTAGAACCGCTCTGATACCACCTGTCACGCCCCAAAATCTTTCGTTAAAAATATCAGAGTTTTACTCGGGCGTGAAGATAGAAAAGCAAGGGACGCATAACACATACAGAAAGAGTTAAGTAAGGGACAACAGAAGAAAGAGATAAGGGACGATAATAAATCATCTCACAACAACCTTCGGCCTCGGCCGATAACATTCGGTCTCTCACCGATAATATACATTATATACAGCGGAAGCTAAACATCAGGATCTCCCATCCTCACAAGAACCCAAAGATATATACAGATCATAAACTGTTTGAAAACGTGTTTGGAAAAGTTTTAAACTATGACATTTTAACAGAAATACCAACAGCTAGCACTATCCCCCTCCGTCTAGGGTTCACCAGCTTCCTCATCTCCTGTAGTGTGAGTACAGATTAAGGGGTGAGTGCGTTGAATACACTCAGTGGAGATAACATCCACCTCATAAGACTCCAGACAGAAATATAAATACCGAAAAGCTAACTTACAGTCACGTTGTCACAGCACAGATATATGCAAAGCAGATATTAGAAATGGCAAGGGACGTATAGGTGCGGGATTCCCCCGTCTTACCCTATATAACGGTATCTCACCGTTAGTGCATTTAAAGAGGCTCACGACACCTCCACTGAGTAGTAGAAAAATAGCAGGGGACGAACAGAATGCATGATCGGAGGACCTCGGTCCTTTCACAGATATAATATGGCACAGCAAGTATAAACACAGCACTTAGATTCCCAATCATACTTTACAAATAGGGAAAGCTATAAACAGATACAGAGTTAGAAATTACCCCCACCTCGTATAGTGGTTACCGCGTGAGTAGCTAGGACAGAACGTCTGACAACTCAACACCTCAAGCTTAGTCCACAATAGCCTACAAATTTACGGTGTTTCTTAGGTCTTAAATAAAATATAATTAAAGCTGTAAAAGGTTCCGGCGGAAGAACGCTCGTTAAAGACACGACGGATCGAAAGTACGGCGTTACGTGCTCCGGGGCTCGCGGGTACCCGGCGTCGGGCGAAAGCCAACCCGACAGCTCGCGCATCACCCGGCAGCTGCCGAGTTTCCTCAGCCACCCGGTCCCCGTCGCCCGCGCACGCCGGACCCCCGGCGCTCGCACCCGCGCGCACTCGGCACCCGGCGCACACCCGGCACCCGGCGCACACATGGCACCCGGCACCCGGCGCACACCCGGCACCCGGCGCACACCCGGCACTCGGCACGCACCCGACGCGCACCCGACGCACATCCCGGCGCGCACCCGACGCCCGACCCGACGCACAACCCGGCGCGCACCCGTTACCCGACACACCACCACCAGCACCACTGCTAGCCGGCGGCGGCGGCGGCGGCGGGGGAAAATAAAAACGTAAAAGAAAAGAAAAGAATGAGAACTTACATGTTCGCGTCGCGAGCGTCGCTCGGGTCGTCGGCTTTGAAAACGTATAAGTTTTGAAAGTTATGAGCCCCTATTTATAGATTTTGGAATTTACCTTTTTACCGTTGAAAAGTTACTATTTACCAAAAATATCTCAATTTACCTTTCATTATAATATTATTTTTATTTTTACCTTTTATCAAAATTTTACCCTTTCCTTCGCTAGTTGAACTACGGGTCTCCGATTAACCGCTAGTTTGTTTCTGTTTTCTCGTATTTTCGATACGAATCTCTTGGTAAAATCATATTCTAGGTTCCATGTCACGAAAAATATACCCATCTAAAACTAAAACCGACGTTAGCCAAGTATCTGTAACGCATGTACTGAATTAAACAGTCAAAACATACGCACATAATTATTAAGTCGGGGTTCAAATATTTAATTATTCAATTATGCTCATTTTGATCCGGGGTGCTACAATCAAAGTTGCAGACACGGAGCCAATGTCAAGACGCCATGTGGACTGACACACTGCAGAAAGCTGCAAGCCGCAACCGTCACATTAAATGCTTTAGAGAAAAAAAGTCAAGAAGCATTTAATACGGACACAGAGGAGATCTTGAGAGATCGTAGTTCACATTCAAAATGGGGAAGTGTCTTCCTTCAACGTATTCTTTCCTCCAACGGATATACTCTCAAGATCTATAAATAGAAGGTGTGGCTGATTGAAGAAATTATTGGACAAAGTTGAGAGGAAACTCATATATCATCCAATGCTTTTAAAGCTTACACATGTTCAGCCACTCAACCTTCTAGGAGCAGTCTACAACAACAAAATGAGCTTTCAGATATCAAGACTGCTTCTCACCAGTTGAAGTTTTATTTTCTTTTTAACCTTGTTGTTGTGTGCGTAGGTTGTTTTAGGTGTCGAACAGTTGATAGGAGAGATCCTTGTTGTTCGTACAGTTGTCTAAGTTTAGGTAGCTTCCCTGTGTGGGAGTTTGGTACCCTATGTGGGTTGGCCTTTAGAGTTTGCAATTGTTGTGTGGACGCTGGACTCTAGTAGGTGTTTAACTTTGTAAGTTGATAGATTGTTAGGAGTGTCCTATAAATCAATCTTGCTTAACGAAGTTCCTGCTCGAGGTACAGTAGAGTGGATGTAGAAGGGTTACACCACCTTCGAACCACTATAAGCCATAAGTGTTTTATCGCTTTCTTATCTGCGTTTTACCTTTTATATCTATCTTTGTCATAAGCATAAAACTTTTTGAAAATGAGCATATTTGAGAAAACCAGCCTTGTGTCATAAAACCTTTATATTTCTGTAGCATATAAAACTCTAGGTTACAATGTGCAGCACTGCATCATAGTGTTGTAAGCAGTAACTGACTGGTGCTACAAGTTCAAGTAACTTGCAGAACAGTAAAGTGTTAACAGATTTTCAAAATCGACCAAGGTTCATTCACCCCCGCTTTGAACCTCAGACACCACTCGGGACCAACAGAACTGCAACAGGAACAATGCCTCTCTTTAACGGGCATATTCTAAAGATCTATAAATAGAAGGATGGAGTGACCATGAAGACTACTGAAGCTTTGAAACACATTGAAAAATCTCTCAAGTCTTTCATACCTAAGATATTACCAAGCTAAGTCACTCAACCTTAGAGAAGCAGTTGACCATTCAAGCTCTCAAGTTATCAAGTTCAAGACTGGCTTCATCACCACAGTTGAAGAAAACCTTTTTTTCTTTTAACCATTGTATTGTGTGCGCTAGGTTGTTTTATGGCGTCTTAGTTGAGAGGATAGTATCCTTGCTAAGAGTGTAGTCTAGAAATAGATTACGTGCCCTTTGTGGGATTGTACCCTTTGTGGGTTGTGGCCTTCGACTAGAGTCTGGAATTCTAGTAGGCGTAGTTTGTTAGGAAGAAGTTTGTAAAGCAAGACTTGTAATTCGAACTGACCTAACAAAGATCCTCATTGTGTTAAGGAGTAGAGTGGACGTAGAAGGCTTACACCACCTTCGAATCACTATAAACCTTGTGTGTTTATATGCTTTGATTTACTTACTGCTCTGCATCTTACATCATCATATATCTTGCAGTGTACATCATAAGCATCATGCATTAACGTATTGGCAAAGAGCATACTTATAAAAGAAAACTGGTTTCCAAAAGAACTCTATCAAGTTAATTCCGATGCGTTACATTCTGATACCGGATTAGTAACCTGATTGAGCTTAGAGCCAGGTTGCTGATTCGAGACAGGTTACCGCCTTTTGGTCAGGAACCTGTTAGAGAGAAAAAGTTTTCAAAAGAGTTTGCAAAATAGATAGAGGTCCATTCACCTCCCTCTGAATCTCTAATCATTTGGGACTCACGGGACTCCGGGACCAACATAATACTTCTCTATATTTGGTTTTTTTTTAATTAAAAGTCATTTGCAATATATTTTGATTTTTATTTTACCAATAATCAGTTAATAAAGTAGCATTATTTGACTAAACTTCCTAAGATAAAGTCAGTTTATTTTTTATTTATATTTTCTTATATTTCCTCGAAAATTTCAAAATTTCTTGATTGTGAATATTATTGTGGGGATAAAAATAATTTCTATTTTTTTAATTTTTCCGATATTCAATCACATTATTGATATTTACTAAATTTTTTTGGTATTTGCTCAAATTAAGGATATATATTGATACATTATTTTTGATATTTTATAAATATTTAGAAAATGTATATATTATCCTCACTAGTGAAACCATTGTTATTGAAAGTAATGAGTAACTATTGAGATATTTTAAACATTTTGAAATATTAAAATATATATGTATACAACTTCTAATTTTCATAAATTTTCAAAACAAATTCAGCATTTTATATTCTCTTAAATTCAATATATTTATATTTTTATCCACATTACATTTTGGATTTGTACACATAACTTGAATTGAATATTAAAAATGTTAAAATACTGATAAACAATATTAAGGATTTTTAAATGGAAAGAAAAATTCAAAATTTTAATGCTTTTTGTTAAATTATATCAAAATATTTCTGATATCGACATTTGATATTGATATATCTATCGATATTCAGTAAACTCAAAATATTGATAATTCTATCGATATCGATATTTGTAACTTTGTATCACCATAATTCAAAGTGAGTCTTATTTTTTAAATATATATAAACTAAAATTTAATTAAAAAAATATATGTATACAAACTATATTTAATATATTTATAAGACAACTTTTTATTACATCAAAATTTGATTAAAATGATTTAGGATAACTTTTGGTTAAACATAATTAAAAGAATAAAATATTTGTATTTTTTGGAGACAATGTATCAATTTACATTATTTATTTAAAATAACTATATTTCGATTACAAATAATATAATTTTGTATTATAAATGTCTTACAACATACCTAAATTATTTTCTTCATCCGAAGTTTCTTGATTAACCCTAATTGATTAGGAGATGAATTTACTCAAAATTCAAATATATTTCATTAACTTAAAACTCAAATTCAATTTTTTTGCATCCTTTTTTATATTGTTGTTATATTTCTTTTTAGCAAACTTTTCTCATTTTACTGAAAACACCTTTAATACAATCATTGTTTCAGAATTTTAAGTTTTCATACTCAATTTTCAAAATTCAAAAGAGAATATTGAAACCATATGTCAATGTGTATCAAGTTTTTATTGTTTGTCTTATGTTTTTGGTATTTTTCGTTTTTCATGTAATTGTTGTATATTTTTCATTTCAAGTGTTAATATTTTAAGGATTAGCAATTTTCTTCAGTTCTCTCTCATACATACATTCATTTTCAATATATTTAAATATGTTACAAATATATAATCTACTTTAAATAAGAGATACATCAACAATCAAGTCCAAAAACTTTTAAATTCTAATTTCATATTAGTATCATAATATTGAGTGAGTTAAACAAACTTTTAGAAATGAAAATTACATTTTATTTCATCTTATTAAATTTTATATGTAATATTATTTTTTAAATAAAAAAATATAACGTGATCCTTGCAAATCAATATAAATATTTTGTATAGTTTACATTTTTATTTATTTATTATAAATTAATTAAAAATACATCTACACATCAAACATATTATAAAATTAATTGTTATTAATTATTGATATTAATAATTTGGGCATTCCAAACTTAGAAATATTAATAAAAAATTTATTTTTTAATTATTAATATTAGTTTAGTGTCAAAAATACATCTATACATCAAACATATTATAAAATTAATTGTTATTAATTATTTATAATAATAATTTGGGCATTCCGAACCTAGAAATATTAATAAGAAAAAAATATTTTTTAATTATTAATATTAATTGAATGTTCTTTTAATTAAATATTGTTTTTGTCTTAAAGATGAATCTTAATTATAAAAATAAAAAGTTACATGCTAAGAGGACTAAAAATGGTAAGTTTTCAATATGGAGGACTAAAAATTAAAAGGTGAAAGATAAATGATGAAAAATCCAATTAGGTAAACTTACATGACCTAATTTTGTTGTTCCCAATAAACTGATGTATAATACATTACTTTATAATAATTTATAGTGTATATATATATATATACACACACACAACATTAATATGATTCTTTATAAAATAGTTTTTTTTTTTTTTAACCAATTCATAAATATCTCATGTTTACATAGAATTAATTTATTGTAGAAAATTCCAATTGTTGCATCAGTTCTACAATGTAGTTAATTAGATTTGATTGACATTCAATGTCAAAACAACCTTTAAAGAAGACAATTGATATTTTAGGGGCATATGGACAACAATTGAAAAATATTATAATTTGTATAATTTTGATACATTATATATTAAGATATTACAATTTATATTCTCATGTCGGATTTCACTTGAAGAAACACATTTTTTTGTTTTTTTATCATGGTCAATTATATGTTGTTGTTTCTAGAGTAATCGGTTGCTTTGAATATTTTAATATTTGACAAAAATGCTAAGGAAAGGAGGAACACCACAATAAATGTTGTATATAAAGAAGTGTTTCAAACTTTATAATTTATTATTTCAATTTTTTTTTTGTAATTTATAAGATTTATTTTTATTTTAGTTGATTTTTCTTATAAATTTATAACATTAGTTATAATATAGACTATTTCAATAGGTTCCAACCTTTTATACCAGTAACAATATAATTAAAATGTTGTAACACATTTTATTAAATCATACCAGTACTGAAAAGTATAAAGTTTCTTATATGTTATTAAATTTCATTACTGATAAGATGGGATTTGTTCATGTTTTACATGTGTTATGCGACAGTTATTATAGTTAATTGTTCGCTATTCTATTGCATTTACCCGATCTTTATTATATTCGTCTCGTTGGCTTTGATTTCGTATTTTTCATGGATTTCAGATTGTTTTGCAAACTATATGATGATTGGGGACAAGCCAAGTGAGAGGATACACAAGCTGCAAGTCGAATGGGCTGGAAGTAAAGAAGAAGCCCAACACTGAGGGGATCAGTGTTGGGAATGTGGATGCTGAATTATCACTTACGTGTTAGAAGCCCTATGACTAGGCCCATTAGTTTCTTAATTATATCTTAGGGCTTATGTTTATAAGGGGGGACGCCGTTTTCAGTAGAGGGGAAGACATAATACATTTTAGAGAGTTCTTTGATTACTTTTCTGATGTTCATAGCCATGTTTGGCTAAACTTTTGTTCTAGTCCAAGGAGACGCCAGAACCTTGAATGTTTCAACCGTTAATTAAGTAGTAACGATTTCTCAATATATCTCGATGTTCTTGTTATTTGGTTTATGCTATGCATGAGATATTTATTAATTCTGTAAGCCTGATCACCTTACTTGATTGATTTATTATTCATCGCTAGATTGCACGTATAATCCGTAATTATTATATTGTGTGATCATAGTAGCTTGGGATAATAAGGTTTAGGTTGCATGATTCGGACGTTCCGCTTTCATGGTCTATTTTGCCCTATTATTTTGGATCGTTAATGCATCATATGAATTGAATCTTGAATACATGTTTTGGGGTTATTCATAGGGTAGATTAATTGGGGGTCATACCTGCTGATTAATTAAACTTAAGAAATAATTCGAACTAGTTTGGTCATACCACTGGTTTAGAGGCAAGATTCAAGATAGGGACGAGTTAATCGGGATTGCTAATTAATTGGGAAGAATCAATCTAGGGGAGGCTATCCAAGGGCTAGATCATTTTATCAATCTGATTATTCAATCTATTGTTTTCCGCAATCTTTTTGTTGCATGATCATTCTACAAACCAAACCACCCCCATTTTATTGCTTTCATACACGAATTTATTTAATTGAATTACGCTATTCTCTGTGGGTTCGACCCCTTAGTTATCCTTTTACATGTTAGTTAAGGTGAATATTTTATTTTTGGGTGCCGGGGACAGCACACCAATTACCAACACCAATATTTGAATATTAAATGATACTTTATTTCATTCAATTTCTATATTGATATTAATATTAGATATTGATATATGATATTTTATAAATATTAAAAAGTATATATAATATCCTCACTGTCATAACTATTTTTATGGAAATATCGAGATTTATTGAGATGTTTTAAAGATTAGTAAATATAAAAAAATATATATATACAACTTTTAATTTTCATCAATTTTAATAAATATCGATAGACATCATATTTATTTAAATTCAAAATATTTAAATTCAACATGTGTTAGGATTTATGATGTTCTCGCGATCGGAAGTCTATCGGAGTTTTACAGGACTTATGATGTTAAAAAAAAATTTAAAAATTTGCTGACACGATAGACCTTGATAATGAAGGGTATCTAATATACTAAATATTGGGATTTGGGAAAAACAACTATTATGAAGAGTGGAGTTCCATTGAATAAAAGATTCGTTGTTCCTCGATCTTTTATTAAGATACAATGCACATATGAATATTGAGTAGTACACCCAATCTTGATCTGAAAAAGTCAGAGTCGGTCTCTATGTTGGTTTGTATATTAAGAAACCAGTGTTCAGTCATGAACATTTGTATGTCGCAGTATCCAAAGTCATCCATTGTAAGAGACTCAAAATTTTGATAGAGGATAGAAAGGGTGGACAAAATAACAAAACGACGAATGTAGTTTACAAAGAAATATTTCATTTGTAAAATACAATGTAAACATTATTATAAATTTATTGTATTATACAATTAATCAATTACTATAGTTTGATAATCCATTTATTTTATTTGATTAATCATGTCTTGAGAAACGTATTATTGACTCTAAATATAAGTTAAAATAATTTAAATATATTGATAATATAATATATACTTCTTATATTTAATCCCATGTATCGCGCAGGTGCACTGTTAATCATAAAAGAGAAGAAGTTGAAAAAGAAAAAAAATTAGAGAAAAGCAAAGAGCAAAGACGTGTTCCCTTCCCCTACCAATCTGCTGCCACCTTCTTCCCCTCTCCCCCTCGCCTCTTCCCCTTTTGTCGCCTCCTTCTTTCTTTTGTCTCATTGCCACAGCCTTTTCCTCCCCTCTCTCACCGCCGCACTTTCAAAATCAAGCCTCAAAATTAAATCAAAATTTCGAAAACAAAGATGCAAACTGGATAACCCAAAAAAAGTTACTATTACAAATAAAAACATCTTTTGAAAGCTTATATATTGGGAATCGAAACCCCTAAATAAATTCTTGAAATTATGTGTTAAAATCAAGAAAAAGAGTTTTGCTTAGGATTATTGAACAAATTTCGATCAATTTGACTCAAAAATCGAATGATTTTATGTAAATTGACATAAAGATGTGTTTGGTCTTTAGTTGATGATTGTGTTGATATAAATTTAGTGTATTTTGGTTGGGAAATTAAAAAATTTGAATTTTAAAAGTTTGATGATCAACAATGGAGTTTTCCTGCCAGAGATGGCCGTGGGTAAAGAATTTTTGGGTGGGTTTGAGGATTGTTTTTCATGAAATTTTGAACGAAAAATGACTTTTGGTTTATTAGGATTCATTTTGTAAAAAATTCGTAAAAACTGCGGCCATGGTTCGGTGGTCCGGCGACATCAAAATGGCAGCGTTGGTAGTGGCCGGCAGAGATGCAGCTATTTAATTTTATTTTTCTTTTTTATTTTCAGTTTTCTTTTTTCATTTGTTTTTCTTTTCTTTTTTGTTTCAAATTCCATGTAGGTTGATGATTGCATGATAATTAGACTTTAATTTTACATTTCAAGCTCCACATCAGTAATTGTAACCTGAAAAGTTCAAACATGTCCCGAATTGAAACAAATGTTAAATTGAACATTTTTTATGTTACAGTTTTTATGTAATTAACCCTATAGAAAATTCTCACATGTTCATTGTGGACATATTTAAGGTGAAAATTAATTTCTAATCAAATCACACAAAAACTTGTATGAGACGGTATCACAAATAGTTTCCGTAAGACTGATATTTTTAACCCACAAATCAAACTCATTTTCACAAATTTATATTACTCTTTTCTCATGCAAGATTCAATTCCCGATTCCTAATGACCGCGCGTCGCAACACGGCAAAATTAAATAATATCTTTCCTATCCTAACCAACTAGTAGCTAGGGCAAGTAAGAGTCGATCTCACGAAGAGTGATGATTAACTATGCCACCTAATTTCAATTCAAAAGACAGAAAAGGTGGGGGGGGGGGATTTTCAGATTGATTATCTATCACTAAATTCTAGCAAACTAGAAAGCAAAGTAAACAAGGATTCAAATTATGCAGGTATTCCAGTTAACAGTTCAATTATCCCCCGATATCAATTATTTCATAATCAACGTATTACCCCTCTCAGATTATCATGAAATCATCATCCCTAGTCTAACAACTACGCGCCGTTAAACCGAATCATCTCTTAAGATTAGTTAAATTAGGATACGCTCGCTAATTAACCCTATTTAATTGAACAACCTAGGATACGCTCGCTAGATTTAATTCATTCAAATGCATTAATCATAAGACGATAGGATGAACTAGACCTCAAACCTACGTGCGTGAATTGATGATTCTAGGATTATGTTACCCTAGAGATGCACGACCTCTAGTTTACCACTTTATGAAAATTAAACCGCAACGACGGAATTAAGATTCTAGCAGTCAATTATCAAACACTTAATCTAGGTGGCCAATCCAAATCAAGCAATAATAATTGAAAACATTCTGCACAGATAACATAATCAACTCCAATCAAACATCGAGAGGGAAATACAATTAATTAAGAAATAAATAGATATCGGGTTCAAACATCCCTGCTAACCGGAATTGAAAGATTAGCCAAGCATCTTCAAAGTTGAATCCACAAAAGCAATTGATAACTCCATCCAAGACTAAATAAAACTTTCTCTCACTTTCTCTCTCTAACTTAATCTCTACTCCTCTCTCGTCAATCTACCTACTGCGTGAATAGTGACTTGGGAAGAAAGTCAAAAATATATATGGCTGCTCTCTTCAAAATTAGCGTGAAAACACCCTGGCCTTTAATTTTCTTCAAGACATGGGCCTCGACCCATTTTCTTCTCTTCAAATAGCTAAGTCCAAGTGGCTAACTTTTGTTTTGGGCTTTTTTTCCTCTTTCAACCAAAAATTGTTTTCTTTAATTCGTTTAAGCCCAATTGATTTCTCTTCGTCCCAAGATCATCTCCCTCGACTCCAAAATACTTCAAAATTCCTAAAATATTCAAGAAAATAATTTATGAAGTACTTGGAGACATAAAACACAAATATATAGGAAAATCATGCATTCAATCAAATAATCAATTATAAAACCTCATATTAATCATCACAAAATTGCATGTATTTTCCACATATCACCTAACCTGAGATGCTAATATAATCATACCCTGTTTCCACGTGATGCATGAATTTAATGCTATGAACAATTTACTGTATTCCTACACAATTAAATTCATAACAAAGCATTCAGAATAAATTCCAAATAAGGCTTCCTAAGGTGAAATCTATATTCCTACGATTTCACATGCAATTAAACATTATCATGTTCAATTAACTTGAAGGATCCTCTACCACAATTCTAATCATCAAACCAATCTTCCGATATAAATTTGACAATAATATAAAGATACACAAATTGGCCAGATTCATGCACTTAATCAACAACAAGTAGAAGAAAGAATTGTAAATTAAACTTGCATTAGAATCGAAATAAGGGGTTCGTAATTCAACACATAGGGTTTGAATAAAACCCTAGAAAGAAAAACACTAGCTACTCATTGTCATGTAAACAAAGGAGTAGTTCATGAAGAAACGAAGGAAAATAAACTCTGCTTGAATTGTTGCCGATCTTCTCTTCTTCGCTCGATCATCTTGCTTTCTCTTGTGGGGTAAAATGTGTCTTTTTCTTGATCTTGACATGATTTATATAGATACCAAGAGGAAGAGGAGTCCTAAATTCGTTGGAAGCACAAAAATCGCACCTTTTTAACAACCTGCGATACGAGTACCACTGTATCCAAGCCGATACCGCGGTACTGAGACAGCGTGCTCGAATCTTCTGGAGGTCAATACCGCGGTATTGAGATTTGGATGATATCACGGTACTGAGCCTTTCTCTTCCATTTACTTCCTTTTTTGGCACTCTTTATCTCTGGCATCCCGTTTTATCCTCTTGTACCTATAACAACCAATATTTTGCAGTTATGATTCATTTTTTTACCAAGATAACATGATAAACGTGCTTACAACCATGTATATTGAGTGTATTTTACACACTCAACAACTTGCAAAAACTTCTTTACTACTTTCTCATCTATTGTTCATATGTTGTTGTACTAACTGTGTTTTATTTAATTTTTTTCTAGAAAATTCCAAATCGATTTGTTGAAATTAATGGGGGGGGGGGGGAGTTTACCGGAAAATTATTTAATTTTGAATAACTGTGTAAAAATTTTTAAGTTACAAACAATCAAGATTGAAGGTCATTGGTAATTCAGTTTTGGTGTGAATGATAACAGTGAGTATTATACTATAAAATATGGAGATTTTTTGACTTTCACCAAGTACAGTGAAAATACTCTATATGTTAGAGTTTTTTCGTATGATGGATACCTTAAAGGACGTTAATCCCTTAAGGAGATATTGCACGGTGTGTTATGGAGGTATGTACTAAAAATTGTATTAATTTTATTTTGAATACACTATTAAATGCAACTAGTATAAGTCTCGTGCGATGCACGGGCATATAAATTTTACAATTTATATATTTAGATAAGAGAATGTAGAACACGAAACATAATAATTTTTTTGGAAGAATTCTCATCTAATTTATTACTTGTGTGATGTACGACCATTAAGTTGAAATATTTCGATTTGATGTGTAAACTTTCATTTATGAAGAAAATCAAGTTCTCAATCATATTTCAATCTCATTTTGTATCTGTGAGACGTATGGACAAATATATTTCAAGTGTCAATAAATTTTTGATATAAAAATGTTAATTATGAAAAAACAATATACTCCTTCAAAGTTATTTCAATTTAATCTACTATGCATATAAATTATGAATTTTAAATATTTTTTATTTTCATCATACATTATCTGACTATTTTATTGGGTTAAATTCAATTTTAGTTTATTTAAAAAGCTACTGTCCATTTTTAGTCCACCATGGAAGCGGTTTTCAATTTTAGTCCAATTAAGCCAAAAATCGTCACTATTTGGTCCATTTTTCACCGGAATACCACTCTCGCCGGTGAAAATATTAAATATTAAATAATTAATGAAAAACTTTAAACAAAAATCAAATAAATTATTAATTGATATTTTAAATGAAAAACATATTTAAAAAACTAGGAAAAAACGGATTTTGTGGTCTTTCAGTTTGAAGAAATAGATTTAAAATGTACATTTTACATTTTTTTCTTATCTAATAAATAAATAAATAAATATATATATATATATATATATATATATATATATGAGTCGGATAATTTTGATTGGTTGATAGTAGACCACGTGTCATCCGGTGACAATTTGGGGGTGATTGTATTACAATCGCCGGCGAGAGTGGTATTCCGACGAAAAAGGCCAAATAGCTAGAAAAATCCTAACCGTTTCAGGTTTTTGCTATTTTGGCCAATCCTTTTATTTTTGTCAATTTATCCATAATTTTAAGAATTTGTTGTTATTTTGGCCAAATCAAGTTTTGAGTCAAAATTAAATTAGGGGGAAATAGCAAATTTAGGACAGTAACTTTACCCCATTCACCATATAGGGACAATATCTTTTCGCGCTTTGAAATTGAGACTGTATGTTTCAATTTGGGCGAATTTAGGATAATTCAGCCTGAATCGATGAATTTCGGGCTGAATTGCACGTGAAAGTCACGTGAACCGGAGGAAGCGGGCTTAAAAGCCCGAAATTCACGTGACTTTCACGTGCAATTCAACCCGAAATTCATCGATTCGGGCTGATTGTCCTAAATTCGCCCAAATTGAAACATACAGTCTCAATTTCAAAGCCCGAAAAGATATTGTCCCTATATGGTGAATGGGGTAAAGTTACTGTCCTAAATTTGCAATTTCCCCTTAAATTAGAATGAAGCTTATGTGTCAGCCACATGTAAGCCATGTAATTTAATTTTGACTCAAAACTTGATTTGGCCAAAATAACAACAAATTCTTAAAATTATGGATGAATTGACAAAAATAAAAGGATGGGCCAAAATAGCAAACACCTGAAAAGGTTTGGATTTTTTAGCTATTTGGTCGGCGAAAAATGGACCAAATAGTGACGATTTTTGGCTTAATTGGACTAAAATTGAAAATCGCTTCCATGGTGGATGAAAATTGGACAGTGGCTTTTTAAATGGACTAAAATTGAATTTTTGATGTCATTCCGGTGACAATTTGGGGCGATTGTTTTACATCGCCGGTGAGAGTGGTATTCCGGTGAAAAATGGACCAAATAGTGACAATTTTTGGCTTAATTGGACTAAAATTGAAAACCGCTTCCATGGTGGACGAAAAATGGACAGTAGCTTTTTAAATGGACTAGAATTGAATTTAACCCCTACTTTATTACTAATTGTTTTTGTCACAATTAGTTTGAAAAAAACTTATGCAAATATATGCTAATAGATAATTCATTATAATGAGTGTAAAATGATGATATTATTAAATATTTTATTCAATTCTCGATAATATTTCAATCTCATTTGGTATCTGCGTGACGTAGCAAATAAGTTTCAAGTGTTAGTAATTTTTTGATATAAAAATGGTGATCATAAAAAACAATATAGTTCTTTTAACTTATTTCCATTTAATCTACTACTCATATAATTTACCAATTTTGAATATTTCTTATTTTCATCATACGTTGTTTGACTACTTTACTATTTGTTTTTGTCACAATTGACTTGGAAAGGAAAAAACTTATGCAAATATATGTTCAATAACTTATTCATAATGAGTGTAAAAACAATGATATTATTGTATATAATTTCTTTTTTCCAAATGCTCTAGAATTAAAATTTATCTCTATGAAAAATCATATTTGATGATAAACATTTCAAAATCTAATAAATATAAAACCATGAAACTATATAACAACAGAAAGTAAAATATTTTATCATTATTTATATAATTAGAAACTTCATGCTACCATGAAATTTCAAATTTACAATTATTTTTTAATCATGGATGAAACATTATTTATTCTTACATTAAAATAGATATATTTTTTGCTAATTTTTTCGTGGATATGTATAATGATTTAAATTTAGGTACAAATTGTTATTCTCAATTTTTATGAACTTTTAGCATGATATTAGTACATTATTTACACAAATCATGATAAATTTATAACATATCAAATATGTCATGTTTTTTTCTCTCTCTCAATTTTCATGTATATACAAAATGATTTTCATACCACAAAATGATTTGTGGATATAAATAAATTATGCAAAATCGAATATTTATAATTTATAAATTATAAAATAATAAATATTTGTATTTCTAGTTTAGAAAGTGGAAATAAGATTAGTTGGTTTTATATAGATGACAATGAAATTTCATAATAAAAAATTCAAAGTATTTAAAAGATATATGGAAAAAAAAATCATTGACATACTATCACTCTTATAAATTCAATGCAATGACTTTCTATTCTTCAAGATTAATATTGAAGATTTATTTATATAATCCGGAAAATGGACATAAAAAGTGAGTTTTATTAATTTTTTATAAGTATAAATGATATAATTTTATATAATTTTTTTATAAATGATATTTTTTTATACTTAATTTATAGATTTTAATAGAAAATATATAAGTTCATAAGTTTTATACTTCCTATTTATAATATTAATTGTATGAAATAATGTATCATATATATTTTATATATATATATATATATATTCTTTTATTATATTCAAGATATATATATGAAAAATATTTATACAATAAATAATCTTTATGATTTTTTAAAAAGAATTAATATAGCATAGATAAGGTAAATGCTTCAAAGTTATCATCATTTTTATTATTATATTATTTTTATAAGATTATACATTAATTTTTCTACTTAATATAATTAAATTATGTAAACATTGTGTCATATTATTAGTATTGTTACATGGAGAGTATGCCCAATGGAACCAATGCAACAACATGATCTTATCATGGTTGACACATTCAGTAGAAGCCGATCTTGCAGCAGGTATTATCCATGCAAAAACGGCACAAGGCTGTTGCTTCATATTTCACTAAAATTAAGGGTCTGTGGGATGAATTGGATGCCTACCATGATCCTTTTACGTGCAATCAAGCAAAGGCTCACAATGATCAAAAAGAAGAAGATAGGTTAATGCAGTTTCTAATGGGCCTCAATGATTCATATAAATCTGTCAGATCAAACATTCTTATGATGTCTCTATTACCCAATGTGCGCTAGGCATACTCACTTGTTGTGCAGGAAGAAATGCAACATCAAATGACATCTGAAGCAATAGAAAATTTTACCATAGAGGCCGCAATTGAATAGAGGGGCATAGTCGAAACCCTCTGCAGGAAAGGTTTGTGAACACTGTCACAGGAATGGGCATACAATAGATGAATGCAAAACTTTAAAATTTCACTGTAAGTTCTGTGATAAAAGGGGGCACACAGAAGATCGCTTCCGTATAAAGAATGGCACAGGCAATTCGGGTAATCGCTCTTCCAGAAACAGTACTATGGGAACCGAGGTAATAGGAACAGTACACCTGATGCGAATATGGCCGAATCAGTTGATGCACAGCCTACCAATTCACTACCAAATTTTTCACCTGAAGGGTTGCAATGTTGGGTATAAGATATAAATTAATAAAAAGATGATTGATATTTGGAGGTTGAAATGGAGATAACTTTGATATCACAATATTTTCAAAAGCTCATGTAATAAAGCACTTGAGGTTACACTCCTTTCGTCTTCTATTTTTGATGTCTTTCTCTTGTTGATTACAATTATTTATAGGCTAATCATAATTAATGGATAACTAATATGGCCAAGGTTAGTGGACCATCTTACAATTAATTTCCTATGAGTCGATTCATATGGCCATGAAGTTGAAAATCCATATATGCACCAAACATTGATTACAAATTAACTTCTTCATCACTCTTCCTTAATTTGTAACACGGAATTGATTTCGGAATTGCACTAGCATCTTCGAACTCACAGCTTTAGTCAAACTATCAGCAAATTGATCTTTGGTGTTGACATACTTCAGCTGAATTTCTTGCTTATTCACAAGTTCTCTCATATAGTGATGACGAATTTCAATATGCTTCAATCTCGCATGAAACACCGGATTTTTCGTCATTGCGATTGCTGACATATTGTCATAAAAAATTGTTGTAGCATCCTCTTGTTTTTGTTGGACATCGTCTAGGATTTTCCTTAGCCAAACTGCTTCACAAGAGGCTTCATTTGCAGCAATATACTCTGCCTCAGATGACGAATGTGAAATTGTTGGTTGTTTCTTAGATGACCAAGAAATAATTTTTGATCCCAAACAAAAGATATAGCCAGACATGCTTTTACGATCATCAAGCGACCCAGCCGAATCACTATCAGTAAAACCATTAAGTTTATTATCATCTTCATTGACGTACTTCATACCGTAATTTTGCGTACCTTTAAGATACCGCAAAATTCTCTTTGTTGTTGCAAAATGTAATTTGCTTGGATTATGCATAAACCTTGATACCAAGCTCACTGGATAAACAATATCAGGTCTCGTATTTGATAAATAGATCAAGGACCCAACTAAACTTCTAAACATTCTTGCATCAACCTTCTCAGCTCCATTATCCAACTTCAATTTTTCATTCACAGCAAAAGGAGTAAAGATACGCTTGCAATTGTTCATCTGGAATTTATTTAGCAATTCTCCAAGATATTTCTCTTGAGAAAAAAAAAATTTCTCCTTTTGATTGCCGAACTTGAATTCTGAGAAAAAAATTCATTAAACCCAAATTTGTCATCTCAAACTCTCTCATCATATCTTCTTTGAAATCTTGCACCATAGTTGGATTAGTTCCCATATAGATGAGATCATCTACATAAAGGCAAACAATGAGAAAATCATATGCACCTTCTTGATGTATAATGATGCTTCACTTGGACTTTGCTGAAGACCAATCTTTCGAAAATAGCCATCGATCTTGTTATTCCAAGCATGAGGTGCTTGTTTCAATCCATATAACGCTTTTCTCAGATGATAAACTTTGTCTTCCTTTCCTTCAATCACATATCCATCAGGTTGATGGACATAAACCTCCTCCTTCAAGTCACCATTAAGAAATGCTGACTTAACATCCAATTGATAAATTGGTAACTCCAATTGTGTTGCAAGGGCTAGAACAATTCGAATTGTTTCCATACGAACAACGGGTGCAAATGTCTCGTTGAAATCAACCCCAGGTTGCTGTGAGTATCCCTTTGCTACTAATCGAGCTTTGTGTTTTTGAATTGAGCTATCTTCATTCAACTTCAATTTATACACCCATTTTACTTCGATCAAGTTTTTTCCTTCAAGTAGACCAACAAGATCCCATGTGTTATTCTTCTTTATACTAATCATTTCTTCATCCATCGTTTTTCGCCAAGTTTCTTCTTTTGTAGCTTCTTCATAAAATTGTGGTTCGCCTATAAAAAAGGCTACATCACAAGATTCATAAATTTCCCTCAAACTTCGTATCTTTGGGACTAGACTTCCAGCGTCTGGAGAGGATTGGTCATGCTGCAGCGAAGGATCGAAGCGTGAACTTGTACTTGGTTGATCAGATGAACCTGATGGTATAGGTGCAGAAATGATAGATTCTTCCATTCGATGATTATCATCCCAAATCCATGCTTCTTTCTCATCAAAAATAACATCACGAGAAATTGTGAGTGTTAGGGTAATCGATCTGGAAACCGATCTGAATAGTAATTCAACACAAAAAACACCAATTCGAACACCTCGAACTGAATGAATGAAGAAATCGAAATAAAAACAACAAACAACCAAGAACACAACAATTAACGTGGTGTGGCTTGAATATGCCTACATCCACGGAGAAATCAACCACACTTAATCACTGAAAAAGATCAATTGTTTTACAACACACTTGAGAAAGAAACCAATAATAGCAAACCCTAGCTAAACTCTCAACACAGATATTTCTCTCTCTAGAACAATTGCTCTCTCAATACTTTGTGATAATAATAAAAATTTGTGAAGATCTCTCTCTTTATATAATACTCTAAGTTGTAAAACTCCCGTCCAAATCAGTTATGAGCTGATTCCGTTAGTTCGCTTGCAACTCCTGACTTAGCGAACTGCCTCCTGTAAAACAGAATCATAACAGAAAAAATGGATAAAAAAAATCGTCAAACAAAAAACGCAACTTCCTTTAAATTTCGAACTCCAGCGAACTACTGTAGAACCTGACGAACTTAAACTAACTACAACTTATAGTTCCTTACTTATTTAGTTCACCTTCTTCTTTGTTTTGTTCGCTCTTGTTCGCTCTATTTGATCTATGCTTACATATTATCAATGAGTTTATTTGTCTTTGGATTTAGTAAACGATATCCCTTGGACTCATCACTATATCGGACAAAGATAAGTTTTTCTCATTTCCCATCAAATTTTTCTCTCTTTTGAGATGGAATATGAGAATAGGCGATGCAACCAAAAACTTTGAAATGTTGTACCTGAGGTTTTCTTCGGTACCAAGCTTCGTATGGAGTCTTGTTTGGAACTACCTTCGTTGGTGACCGATTTAAAATGTAGGCTGCAACAATAACAGCTTCTGCCCAGAAACTTTTTGGGAGTTTTTTCTCAGACATCATACTTCGTGCCATTTCAACAATAGTATGATTTTTACATTCCGCAACTCCATTTTGTTATGGGCTGTATCGAACCGTTAATTACCTGTGAATTCCATTCCTTTTACAATACTCAAGAAAAGAGTTCCCACTAAATTCTCCTCCACAATCAGTGCACAAAGTTTTTATTTTTCGATCAATTTGATTATCTACCAGGGACTTGAATTCCAAAAACTTTGCAAATGCATCTGATTTCTACTGCAAAATGTAGACCCACATCATTCGAGTATAGTCATAAACAAACAACAAAAAGTACCTGTTGTTATTGAGAGATGGAATTTGTGTTGGTCCACATATATCAGCGTACACTATCTCAAGAGGAGCTTTGGCTCTATAAGAAGTCTTCGAGAATGGTAAACGATGCATTTTACCATAGATGCATCCTTCACAATGATCCTCATTTTCCGGAATGTTTGGGAGACCAACCACCATATTTTTCTTTTTCAGCAAATTCAAACCTTCGTAGCTCAAATGTCCATACCTCAAATGCCATATTTGATGTTCTTCGTAAGTTGTACTTTGGAGTGCAAGTTTCTTGGACACTGGCAGATTTAGAGGAAAAAATTTGTTTAGGCTCATCTTGATTTTCGCCATTGTGAGATTCTTTTGCTTGTCAACAATGATACAATGATCATTGTTGAAAACCACTTGGTACCCTTTTTGCATCAGCTGACCCACACTCAATAAGTTTTGAGTTAATTCAGGCATAAAAAAAATCCTTAATGATGCTAGTTTTGCCTTCTTTGGTCTGGACAGAAATGGATCCTTTTCCAATAATTTTATAAGTTTTGCCATCTCCAAGTCTCACCTCTGATGAAAAAGGTGGATTGAGATCCACAAACATCTCCTTATTCCCGGACATATGATTGCTACACCCACTATCAACAAACCAAATATTATCAAATGGTTGCTGAGAATTTAATCATGAATAGAATACTTGATCGGTCACATCTTTTTCAGTAAAATTGGCCCCCTTTGTACCAACATCATCTTTGTACCAACAATCTTTCTGTGAATGAGTTGCATTTCTGCATCTCTTGCATTTGCTCCAGCAACTATTAGTGTCATGGCTATTTTTTCGGTAAATTCGACAATAAGAGTCTGAACTTTGATTTGAGCTACTGGGATTTCCTCGTCCCCGGCCTCGAAAATTATTCGTTCTACCACGGCCTCTTCATCCTGAAACTTGTTGAGATGGTTTAGTTTTATCTTCTTGTTGACCATCAATTTGACGTTGATGTGATGAGATATGAACTTTTCCTTGAAATGCCTGCTCCAAAGTTTGATTTGAGAATCTGCTCATTCTTTTCTCATGTGCTTCAAGTGATCCCATGAGTTCGTCAAAAGTTGATTTTGATAAATCTTTTGATTCTTCAATGACAGCAACTATATGCTCGAATCTTACCGGTAAGCATCATAACACTTTCTCGACGATCTTCCGTTCCTCTAAAGTATCACCATAACCTCTAATTTGATTGATGGTTATGGATACTCTAGAAAAAAAATGTTTGCACATTTTCATTTTCCTCATAACTAGATTATCAAAGTCAAGCCATAAATTTTGCAATTTGATGGAAATAACTTTTCATAGCCTCCAAATTGATTTTTCAAAAATTGCCATGCATCTTTTGATGTTTTAGCACATGTAATGCGCGGAAGAATGGATCGACTTACCCCTTGGTGCATAAAGGACAAGGCTCGAGCATCCTTGGTCTTATTCTCTTTATGCTCCTTTTTTTGTGCATTTGATAACCCAGCCAATTGCTCTGGAGTCAATGGTGTGAATCCCTCTTCAACAGTCCATGAGATATAAATAATGTTTGCATTAGAACACTCCATTGCTCATAATCTTGACCAACAAAGATAGGAACACCTTGTTGGGAATATATGAATGCCAACTAGTTGTTGTTTATGGAAACCATCAAAATAAAGATGGGGTAATCAGGCCAAAGGTGGCAATGATACCACAAATCTGTTGGGTATAAGATATAAAGTAATAAAAAGATGATTGATATTTGGAGGCTGAAATGGAGATAACTTTGATATCACAATATTTTCAAAAGCTCATGCAATAAAGCTCTTGAGGTTACACTCCTTTCGTTTTCTATTCCTGATGTCTTTCTCTTGTTGATTACAATTATTTATAGGCTGATCATAATTAATGGATAGTGGAAATAGGCCTTTGTATCCAATTTAGAAAGCAAAACATGAAAAATACCCACTTTATAACAAAACATGTTTTTACCCAAAATGAGGATGAAAAGTCATAAATGCCCTTGTAGCCTTTAATGATTTCACCCACCACAATTGAATCTCCTTATATTCACCTACTGAAAGCATACCTATGTTTGAATCCATATTTTTCATAAAATTCGTCTCTTAAAATGCACAAAATGTAGTGATTTTCATCTCTCAAGGTGCTCAAAAGAGGTAAGATTATCAATATTTTGAAGTTTAGTATATTGTATTTGATAATTTTTTATTGTAGATATATATTTCTACATGTAAATTCGAGTTATCAAAATGAAAAAAATCTTGAAAAATTGAATTTTTTTTATCAAGAACAGATCACGAAGCTAAAACATAGATCATGAGGGTGTTTAGCTTCGTGATCTATAGATCACGGAGCTCGTGATCTATGTTTAGCTTCGTGATCTTCAATGACCTTCGTGATCTGTTCTTGATAAAACATAGATCACGAAGTTAACTTAGATCATGAAGGAATTTTTTAACACTTCCATAGATCACGAGTACCGTGATCTATTTATAGAAAATATTTAAAAAATACCATAGATCACGAAGTTAACTTAGATCACGAAGGAATTATTTAACACTTCCATTTATAACCATGATTATAATTAAAACTTAAAAAAATTCTCAATTTTGTTTTAAAAAAACATGAAATATTGTCTTACAATTTTAAGTAGTAATAATAATAATAGTAATAATGTTAATAATAATAATATTAATAATATTAATAATAATAATCATAATAATAACAACCATTATAAATTGTACAAAGACCGTAATTATTTTTATTAAAATATGAAATATGAATGACAATGGTAACTAATTTTTATATATAAATTTTCAAAATAATTAAAATATTATTGAATAATAATAATAATAATAATACTTGTAATTAATAATCTAAAATGTAAAAATCATATTTTTTTATGTTTTTTTATCACGAATTGTTTTTCTAAGATCTAAAAAAATAGTCCAAATATATCATTTTGAATATATAGATTGTGAATTGATAATAATAATAATTTAAATCATTATAGAAAATCTTAAAAAATCAAATAATAGTAATTCAATTTAAATCAAATAATAGTTGTACATTCTTAAAGCCTATAGTTTTAAAATATTAAATGTAATAGTACAATATTGAAATTTATCATATTAATTTGATAATATGATATAAAAAATGCAATCATATCAATTTGATAAAATGTATTTATGTTTTTCATAAAGTTTGTATAGGATTTAAATTGTTTTTGTCGTTATATATATTATTATTTAATTGGCTAAATGAAGTGTAATTGTTATGATTTTTTTAATGTATATGGCAAACAACGAAATCATTATAGTTCATCGTGGATATTGGCATGGATCGGAGTATAAAAATGGAGAAGATGGTTTGATATATGCATCATTGCATACAATTTCTTATGAAAAACTATTGGATGAAATTCATTATATTGTCCGAGCAGATCGTAGGACTTGTGATTATGCGTTGCATTGTTTAATGCCTACGCAGATTTCAGGAGAAGTGAAATTTAAAATCAAGACGAATGCTGATTTGAGGAGAGTTGCTAAGGTGTATGATTACCCCAAGTTATTTGTTTCTATTGAACCTAAAGAGTATGATTGGAATATTCCATTCTCATATTCAAGTCAAGGGGAAGTTATGTTCGGCTTTTGAATTCTCAACAACAATATAGTTATGGAGATCAGCTGAATTATGTGCAAAGTCTAACTACAAACCAAATTCCTTCCGTTTATCCAGTCCAAGATTTCAAAGCCCCTGCTAGCAATCCATTGGATGTAGCACCCCGGATCAAAATGAGCATAATTGAATAATTAAATATTTGAACCCCGACTTAATCATTATGTGCGTATGTTTTAACTGTTTAATTTAGTAAGTGCGTTTCAGATACTTGGCTAACGCCGGTTTTAGATTTAGATGGGTATATTTTTCGTGACATGGAACCTAGAATATGATTTTACCAAGAGATTCGTATGGAAAATATGAGAAAACAGAAACAAACTAGCGGTTAATCGGAGACCCGTAGTTCAACTAACGAAGGAAAGGGTAAAATTTTGATAAAAGGTAAAAATAAAAATAATATTTTAATGAAAGGTAAATTGAGATATTTTTGGTAAATAGTAACTTTTCAACGGTAAAAAGGTAAATTCCGAAATCTATAAATAGGGGCTCATAATTTTCAAAACTTATACGTTTTCAAAGCCGACGACCCGAGCGACGCTCGCGACGCGAACACGTAAGTTCTCTTTCTTTTCTTTTCCTTTACGTTTTTAATTTCCGCCGCCGCCGGAATGCCGCCGGAGCACCGCCGCCGTCGCCGCCGCCGCCGTCGCCGCCGCCGCCGCCGTCGCCGCCGCCGCCGCTGTCGCCGTCGCCGTCGCCGTCGCCGTCGCCGCCGCCGCCGACCAACAGTGGTGCTGGTGGTGGTGTGCCGGGTGTCGGGTGCGCGCCGGGTTGTGCGTCGGGTCGGGCGTCGGGTGCGTGTCAGGTCGGGCGTCGGGTGCGCGCCGGGATGAGCGTCGGGTCGGTCGTCGGGTGCGCGTCGGGTGCGTGCCGGGTGCGCGCCGAGTGCCGGGTGTGCGTCGGGTGCGGGGTGTGCGCCGGGTGCCGGGTGTGCGCCGGGTGCCAGGTGTGCGCCGGGTGCCGGGTGCGCGCGGGTGCGAGCGCCGGGGGTCCAGCGTGCGCGGGCGACGGGGACCGGGTGGTTGAGGAAAACTCGACAGCTGCCGGATGATGCGCGAGCCGTCGGGTTCGTTTCCACCCGACGCCGGGTGCTCACGGGCCCCGGAGCACGTAATGCCGTATTTTCGATCCGCCGTGTCCTTAACAAACGTTTTTCCGCCGGGACCCTTTACAGCTTTAACTATATTGTATTTAAGACCTAAGAAACACCGTAAATTTGTAGGCTATTGTGGACTAAGCTTGAGGTGTTGAGTTGTCAGACGTTCTGTCCTAGCTACTCACGCGGTAACCACTATACGAGGTGGGGGTAATTTCTAACTCTGGATCTGTTTACAGCTTTCCCTATTTGTGAAATATGATTGGGAATCTAAGTGCTGTGTTTATACTTGCTGTGCCATATTATTTCTGTGAAAGGGCCGAGGTCCTCCGATCATGCATTCTGTTCGTCCCCTGCTATTTTCTACTACTCAGTGGAGGTGTCGTGAGCCTCTTTAAATGCACTAACGGTGAGATACCGTTATATAGGGTAAGACGGGGGAATCCCGCACCTATACGTCCCTTGCAATTTCTAATATCTGCTTTGCATATATCTGTGCTGTGACAACGTGACTGTAAGTTAGCTTTTCGGTATTTAAATTCTGTCAGGAGTCTTATGAGGTGGATGTTATCCCCACTGAGTGTATTCAACGCACTCACCCCTTAATCTGTACTCACACTACAGGAGATGAGGAAGCTGGTGAACCCTAGACGGAGGGAGATAGTGCTAGCTGTTGGTTTTTCTGATAAATGGTCTAGTTAAAACATTTCCGAACACGTTTTCAAACAGTTTATGATCTGTATATATCTTTGGGTTCTGGTGAGGATGGGAGATCCTGATGTTTAGCTTCCGCTGTATATGATGTATATTATCGGTGATAGACCGAATGATATCAGCCGAGGCCGAAGGTTGTTGTGAGATGGTTTATTATCGTCCCTTATCTCTTTCTTCTGTTGTCCCTTGCTTAACTCTTTCTGTATGTGTTATGCGTCCCTTGCTTTTCTATCTTCACGCCCGGGTAAAACTCTGATATTTTTAACGAAAGATTTTGGGGCGTGACAGGTGGTATCAGAGCGGTTCTAATGATGAGAACTTGCTCGAATTGGTTTTAAAATGAGAAAAACGTGATTTGGAAAGTGTGATTTGGAAATGACGAAAAGGTTTTTAGAGCGAGTTTTAAAGTGGGAAAAATGTGATTTTGAAAGTGTGTTTGCAAAATGTGATCGGGTTTTCAGAAAAGTGTAAGATAGGCACTAGTCTCCCTCTATAGGTGACTCTCCCTGAACATAAGACTTACGGAATAAGAGCGTCTACTTGTTATGTGTCCTTTGGTTTGCAAGATATAAACTGTGAAGGTTTGATGAAGTGTTTATCTATTTGCATTTCTCATTTATACGATATAAACTGTATAAGTTTGACAGGGTGTTACTGATATTGTTCCACGATAAAAAGATCTTTTGAGTGGGTTTTCTCAGTTCGTGGTTACGATATGTAGCACCGCTGTCAATACTCGAGGTCTATGAAGACCATGTGGAGAAGTTGATGACATGTTTCATGATGTATTCATGTGAATGGCGTATACAGGCTGGATATACGCTATCCTACATAATGAGATCATGGAGTGTTTATAAACGAATGACGGAGAATTTATTGAGATTATAAAAGATCTATGGAATAAAGTTGTCGGTGCTATGTTACCTGTTGTTTGGTTATCTTTTGTTATTGTCTGTTGTTATATACATTGTTGAGTTGCGAGGGGTAGATTATAAGAGTTAATTTTCGTATGACGTCTTTAGAACGATATGGATGCCGTGAGAGGAGACTTGGTGACCGCACTAAGAAGCTTGACCCGATATTTCGAAACCACACAAGCTGCATCTCCATCGTTGTTAGGAAACGATGCGAGCCCAATCCTTGTACAGTTCCGACGTTTCGATCCACCGACCTTCGATGGAACAGGGGAACCAATCAAAGCGGACGAGTGGCTAAAGTCGTTGGATCGACTCTTTGGACTTTTGGCATTCACCGAAGAGCAGAAGATCTCCTGTGCTGTGTTACAACTCACTGGAGAAGCCAGCCACTGGTGGAAGTTATACGAAAGGACTATGGCACCCGAACATAGGAGTGAAATGTCTTGGGGAGTCTTTAAAGAAGTGATTAGACAAGATTTTCTACCTCAGTCATACCGTGACCAAAAGGAAGCAGAGTTTATACAGATTCATCAGGGAAATGCTTCCGTGGAAGAATACGAGAAAAGATTTAACCGACTGAGTAGGTATGCGCCCCATCCGGTAGACACGAATGCCAAAAGGGTCAGATGCTTTGAAAAGGGTCTTCACTTGGAGATCAGTTCTGTCCTGGCTAGTCAGGGTGACATGCCTTATGCCGCAGTGGTTGAGAGAGCTAAAGAGATTGCTTCTCGTCACCACTTAGACATGGCTCCATCCAAGAAAGCGGAAATAGTGATAGGAAAGAGGAAATTGACCGGTCTAAGTCAAGACTTCGATCAGCACAAGGTCCCACGGACTAGTAATGCTCCGCTTCTTTCTACACCCAAGTTAGGGAACTCATGTTTCAGGTGCGGAAAACCTGGACATGTTGTGAGAGACTGTCTGAAATTTAGAAATCCATCAGCTTCAACATTGAGACCAAGGTCAGGGGGAATTCGGAGATGCTACAGATGCAGAGAGCCAGGACACATCTCAACTAACTGTCCGAGGTCTCGAAACTCACCGCTAGATACACGAAATTGCTACCGGTGTGGAGAACCGGGACATATTATGGCTAATTGTCAGAGGTTCAAAAGCTCAACAGCTGCAACACAAAGGCCATGGTCAGAAGCAGGCCAGGCACGAACATTCGCCCGCCCTCCCTAGCTCAGAGACTACCAAGAGATAGACTAAGGATGATGGACTTTTAGTTTATATATGTAATAGTTAGATAGTAGCTCGTACCTTGGAGTAGTGCCCGTAAACCCTTTGTATAATGTACGAGCGGCCCATCTTTTGCTCATGCATACAAGATACCAGTTCGACTTTTGCTAATCGATGGAATCTACGTTTTCTTCTCTCCTCGCATTTCTTGTTTAATTTCTTTATCTATAGTGCTGATACGACGATGGATCTGTTGAAGCATGTTGACGGTAGGATAGTCGCTGAAACTTTAGAAGTTAGTATCCCCTCGAGAAAGACGGTAAAGACAAAACACTTGTACCGTCGTCTTAAGATTGCCTTCGAGGATAGGACGCTTCAAGCAGATTTCCACGCTCTGGAGATGAAAGACTTCGATGTGATTTTGGGAATGAACTGGTTAGAGTCCAACCACGCGGTAATCAAGTGCCGTGAAAGGGAGATAATCTTCCAAGCACCGGGAGAGCCAGAGTGTACCTTCCACGGGACACGAGTTAAAGTCGACTCAAGGATTGTCTCGGCCATGAAAACAACCCAGATGCTGAGTAAATGAGAATGCGAAGCATGGTTGGTTAATATGGTAAACTCCAAGAAGAAGCCAATTGCTATCGAGGAGGTACCGGTGATAAAAGAATTCACAGATGTATTTCCAGAGGACTTACCAGGTCCTCCACCGGATCGACAAGTAACCTTCTAGATAAATCTCATCCCCGGATCAGCACCGGAGCCAAATGCTCCTTATCGGATGGCGCCGAAAGAATTGCAGGAATTGAAGGTTCAGCTTCAGGAGCTGTTAGATAAGGGCTTCATCGGACCGAGTGTGTCGCCCTGGGGAGCACCGGTACTGTTCGTGAAGAAGAAGGATGGTAGCCTCCGGATGTGTATTGACTACCGAGAGCTGAATAAGAAAACAATAAAGAACAAGTATCCACTGCCTCGGATTGAAGATCTCTTCGATCAATTAAGAGGTGCTAGGGTGTTCTCGAAAATTGACTTAAGATCGGGATATCACCAGATGAAAGTCAAAGATGCTGATATATCCAAGACAGCATTCAGAACGAGATATGGCCACTACGAGTTTGTAGTAATGCCATTCGGGTTGAGTAATGCTCCGGCTGTCTTCATGGATTAAATGAATCGCATCTTCCATCCTTATTTTGACCTTTTTGTCATAGTGTTCATTGATGATATTCTCATCTATTCGTGCGACAGAGTGCACCATGAACAACATCTTAGAATCGCACTGGAAGTATTAAGGAAGGAAAAACTTTATGCCAAATTTAAGAAGTGCGAATTCTGGATGGACAAAGTTGGCTTTCTGGGCCACATCGTTTCTGCGCAAGGGGTCGAGGTAGATCCTGAAAAAGTGACAACTGTCAGCAATTGGGAGACTCCAACGAATGTAAAGGAAGTTCGGAGTTTCATCGGCCTAGCTGGATATTACCGAAGATTCATAAAAGGATTCTCGAGGATCACCACTCTGATGACACGCTTGACGAGAAAAGATGTGAGGTTTCAGTGGAATGAGCGGTGCAAGCGTAGTTTCCAGGAACTAAAGAAAAGACTGGCAGAAGCACCAGTCCTAGTTCCAGATATGTCCAAGGAGTTCGTAATCTACAGCGACGCATCCAAAGAAGGTTTGGGGTGTGTACTGATGCTGTAGCACCCCGGATCAAAATGAGCATAATTGAATAATTAAATATTTGAACCCCGACTTAATAATTATGTGCGTATGTTTTGACTGTTTAATTTAGTACGTGCGTTTCAGATACTTGGCTAACGCCGGTTTTAGTTTTAGATGGATATATTTTTCGTGACATGGAACCTAAAATACGATTTTACCAAGAGATTTGTATCGGAAATACGAGAAAATAGAAACAAACTAGAGGTCAATCGGAGACCCGTAGTTCAAAGGACGAAGGAAATGGTAAAATTTTGATAAAGGGTAAAAATAAAAATAATATTTTAATGAAAGGTAAATTAAGATATTTTTGGTAAATGGTAACTTTTCAACGGTAAAAAGGTAATTCCAAAAATCTATAAATAGGAGCTCACAATTTTCAAAACTTATACGTTTTCAAAGCCGACGACCCGAGCGACGCTCGCGACGCGATCACGTAAGTTCTCTTTCTTTTCTTTTCTTTTACGTTTTTAATTTCCGCCGTCGCCGGAGCGCCGCCGCCGGACCACCACCGGAGCGCCGTCGGAGCGCCGCCGCCGGACCACCACCGGAGCGCCGTCGGAGCGCCGCCGCCGGACCACCGTCGCCACCACCGGAGCCGCCGTGCCGCCGCCGCCGTGGCCGGTGGCCGGAAAATATAACCTAGGCTCAGATTGTAGCCCTCGACGAGACGAGTCTAGGACAGCTTCTGGAATTCCAATCCGATGTCTCGTTCGCCGGGAAATGGCGAAAAACCGTCTCCAAAGCCCAAACCCTAGTTCATGACCACTTTTTCTCTCTCCAGTTTCTCTCTCATTTCTCGGTGGTTTTGGTTCCTTTCTTTTTCTGGGGCAAGTTAAGGTGTTGGGGAAGGTTTTGGGTCGGTTTGGGGGTGGTGAACGGCGCCGGAAGGTGCCGGCCGGAGTTGGAAAGGTTGGGGTTGGTTTTGTATGCGTGATGACGAAGGGTTTTCGCGGCTGTTTTTCCGGCACTGTTCATGCCGGAATCCGTCGAGGGATGGTGGAGGTAGTAGCCGGCGGTGCGGGCTTTTTGGCGGAAAAGGTGGCCGGAGCACAGGGCGGCGCCACCGCAGCAGGTGGCGCTGGGAAGGGGGCTGCTCGAGCAGCTGTTCCCAGGCGAGCTGGGCGCGCGGGCGCCGGGTGTCGGGAGCGAACGCGCGCGCGCGCGCGAGCGACGGGGGCGCGGTGCGCGCGCCGGGAGCCGCCTTGCGCGCCGTGTGCGCACCGGCAAGCGTTTCCATACGTCGTTCCGTTTCGGATGTTTTCATCGAGTCGTCGGGAGTCGGGGGTCCTGGTCAAAGTCAACCCTTGACCAAAATTACCAAAATACCCTTCGATATTAAAACGCTCCGTTCGAGCTCGATTCAACTCCGATCGAGCTCATTCTTTTTCCGTAGCGACCCTAATCCTTTCCTCTATCATATCAGTTGCTGAACTGATCTTTTCTCCCTTGTTTCTTCAACCTCAACTTCTCGATTTATCGATCCGTCTCGTCTCTATCGAACGACTCTTCTCTGCGGCTGTATTTATACATTTTAAATATAAGTTTTAACGTATTAAGGATCTAAGAATCACCGTAACTTGTGTAGGCTATCGGTTGGATTGAGAATCGGGATCTTATAGGCTATCCATTGGGTTGGTATCAGTTGGAGTGGGAATCAAGATACCAAGTCTTTGATACTAGCGACTCACGTGGTAACCACCGAACAAGGTGGGGGTAACCTCTTAACCTTTATCTGTTTACAGTTTTCCCTATTTATGAGCATGATTGAAGATTACTAAATGTTGTGATTATTTGATGTAAGTGGGGGTAAACTCTAAACCCTAATAACTCTATGAAATGTGAAGTCATATGTTTTGAGATAAATGTGGAAATTATATGATGTGTGTGGGGGTAACTTCTAAACCTTAATGACTCTATGTCTTCTGTACTTAACGCATGATGATGATAACGAACATATGCATGTAAACTGGATGTTATTAGAATTCTATTGATCGTTATGAATTGGTTGAAGCTTATGTGCCTTGGGTTTTGTGCTGTGTTTGTATTCTGTGTTTATTTTACGATAGTGTGGTAGGGTTGGGCTCAGTGTCCAGTGGGCTCAGTGTCCATTGGGCTGCGTGTCCATTAGTGAGTCGTCGGGGTGTCCTTTGGGTTTCGTGTCCATTGGGCTGCGTGTCTAGTTTTGAGTCGACAGAGTGTCCTTTGGGCTTCGTGTCCATTGGGCTGCGAGTCTTTTTGTGAGTCATGGGTTGTGTGTCCGTTTATAAATCGAGTTATGTGTTTTTTATAATATATGATGTGTTTAACTGCTGATTTGTTATATCTGTTTGATACGTGATCGGCTTAATAAATATTAAAACATGGAAATTATCACCACGAGTGTATTCAACGCACTCACCCCCCACCTGTACTCACACTACAGGAGAAGAAGAGAATCTTAACGCGTAGAGAGAGGGGTGCCCTATCAGCTGAGTCCATCTTCCGGTTTTACCATTTTTAAAGATATGTTGCTCAATTGTAAAAGAAAACTGTATTTCTCCTTCTTTGTAAAAGATCCTGATGTTTTTCCGCTGCATATGGTTTCAAACATTCTCTTATCGGTGGTAACCGATGTTTTAAGTGTACTGCTTCTTATCCTCTTTTGTTTCTTTCTATTTTATATCATGTACGCCTCTTTCCCCTTTCTCTCTTAACGCCCAAAGAGGAAAAACTCTGATATTTTTAACGAAAGATTTTGGGGCGTTACAGATGCAGGAAGGAAAAGTGGTGGCATATGCATCACGCCAGCTGAAGGTCCACGAACAGAATTATCCGACTCATGATCTAGAACTAGCAGTAGTGGTACACGCCCTAAAGATCTGGAGACATTATCTCTATGGCGTGAAGTGTGCAATCTACACCGACCACAAAAGCCTAAAGTACTTCTTCGAACAGAAGGAGCTCAACATGAGACAAAGGAAATGGCTAGAGTTGGTAAAAGATTACAATATCACAATCCACTATCATCTCGGAAAGGTGAACGTGGTGGCTGACGCCCTTAGCAGGAAAGGGAAAGGAGTAGTAACATCGATGATCACCAATCAACACCAACTAGTCGAGGAGATGTCGAAACTTAATTTGGAGATACTCTCGCCACCGATCAATATTAAATCCTGAATGGCAGCGTTATTTGTAACACCCACGATGCGGGACCGAATTGTGGAGGCTCAGAAGAAGGATAAGTTTCTAAAGAAGATGAAAGCTCTGATGGATAAGGGAAGAGCTGAAGACTTTTCTTTGGCTATGGATGGAGCTCTAATCTTCAGAGGAAGGTTGTGCGTGCCTAAGAACGAGGAATTAAAAGAGGAAATACTCAAAGAAGCGCATTGCACACCTATAGCTGCACACCCAGGAGGTACAAAGATGTACCGAGACTTGAGGGTGAATTTCTGGTGAAACAAACAGTAGAAGTAATAAAGAAGATTCGGGACCGGATACGAGTGGCCCAAGATCGACAGAAATCGTATGCAGATAAGAGACGAAGAGAGCTAAGGTTTGAAAATTGGGGACAAAGTTTTCCTCAAAGTATCTCCCACTAAAGGAGTTTACCGTTTTGGAAAGAAAGGAAAACTGAAACCCAGGGTACGTGGGACCGTTTGAAATCCTGGATCAAATTGGGGAGGTCGCGTACCGACTAGCTCTACCACCGGACTTTGTTGGGGTGCACAATGTCTTCCATGTGTCTATGCTATGGATATATATTTTTTTGATCCAAATCATATAATCGATCGAGAAAGCACCGAACTGGAAAAGGATTTGACATATGAGAAAGTCCCGATAGCCATCTTGGACAGAAAGAAACGACAACTTAGGAACCGAGAGATGGCTATAGTGAAGGTCCAGAGGAGCCGTCACGGAAGGGAAGAGGTAACCTGGGAGTTGGAGGACGAGATTTTGAGAAAGTACCCTGACATACCGATCCTAGGTATACGTTTGTTATCTTTCTAAGTAGGTGCTCAATTTCGAGGACGAAATTATTTTAAGGGGTAAGGGATGTAGCACCCCGGATCAAAATGAGCATAATTGAATAATTAAATATTTGAACCCCGACTTAATCATTATGTGCGTATGTTTTAACTGTTTAATTTAGTAAGTGCGTTTCAGATACTTGGCTAACGCCGGTTTTAGATTTAGATGGGTATATTTTTCGTGACATGGAACCTAGAATATGATTTTACCAAGAGATTCGTATGGGAAATACGAGAAAACAGAAACAAACTAGCTGTTAATCGGAGACCCGTAGTTCAACTAACGAAGGAAAGGGTAAAATTTTGATAAAAGGTAAAAATAAAAATAATATTTTAATGAAAGGTAAATTGAGATATTTTTGGTAAATAGTAACTTTTCAACGGTAAAAAGGTAAATTCCGAAATCTATAAATAGGGGCTCATAATTTTCAAAACTTATACGTTTTCAAAGCCGACGACCCGAGCGACGCTCGCGACGCGAACACGTAAGTTCTCTTTCTTTTCTTTTTCTTTACGTTTTTAATTTCCGCCGCCGCCGGAATGCCGCCGGAGCACCGCCGCCGTCGCCGTCGCCGCCGCCGCCGATCAGCAGTGGTGCTGGTGGTGGTGTGCCGGGTGTCGGGTGCGCGCCGGGTTGTGCGTCGGGTCGGGCGTCTGGTGCGCGTCGGGTCGGGCGTCGGGTGCGCGCCGGGATGTGCGTCGGGTCGGTCGTCGGGTGCGTGCCGGGTGCGCGCCGGATGCCGGGTGTGCGTCGGATGCGGGGTGTGCGCCGGGTGCCGGGTGTGCGCCGGGTGTGCGCCGGGTGCCAGGTGTGCGCCGGGTGCCGGGTGCGCGCGGGTGCGAGCGCCGGGGGTCCAGCGTGCGCGGGCGACGGGGACCGGGTGGCTGAGGAAAACTCGACAGCTGCCGGATGATGCGCGAGCCGTCGGGTTCGTTTCCACCCGACGCCGGGTGCTCACGGGCCCCGGAGCACGTAATGCCGTATTTTCGATCCGCCGTGTCCTTAACAAACGTTTTTCCGCCGGGACCCTTTACAGCTTTAACTATATTGTATTTAAGACCTAAGAAACACCGTAAATTTGTAGGCTATTGTGGACTAAGCTTGAGGTGTTGAGTTGTCAGACGTTCTGTCCTAGCTACTCACGCGGTAACCACTATACGAGGTGGGGGTAATTTCTAACTCTGGATCTGTTTACAGCTTTCCCTATTTGTGAACTATGATTGGGAATCTAAGTGCTGTGTTTATACTTGCTGTGCCATATTATATCTGTGAAAGGGCCGAGGTCCTCCGATCATGCATTCTGTTCATCCCCTGCTATTTTCTACTACTCAGTGGAGGTGTCGTGAGCCTCTTTAAATGCACTAACGGTGAGATACCGTTATATAGGGTAAGACGGGGGAATCCCGCACCTATACGTCCCTTGCAATTTCTAATATCTGCTTTGCATATATCTGTGCTGTGACAACGTGACTGTAAGTTAGCTTTTCGGTATTTAAATTCTGTCAGGAGTCTTATGAGGTGGATGTTATCCCCACTGAGTGTATTCAACGCACTCACCCCTTAATCTGTACTCACACTACAAGAGATGAGGAAGCTGGTGAACCCTAGACGGAGGGAGATAGTGCTAGCTGTTGGTTTTTCTGATAAATGGTCTAGTTAAAATATTTCCGAACACGTTTTCAAACAGTTTATGATCTGTATATATCTTTGGGTTCTGGTGAGGATGGGAGATCCTGATGTTTAGCTTCCGCTGTATATGATGTATATTATCGGTGAGAGACCGAATGATATCAGCCGAGGCCGAAGGTTGTTGTGAGATGGTTTATTATCGTCCCTTATCTCTTTCTTCTGTTGTCCCTTGCTTAACTCTTTCTGTATGTGTTATGCGTCCCTTGCTTTTCTATCTTCACGCCCGGGTAAAACTCTAATATTTTTAACGAAAGATTTTGGGGCGTGACATTGGAGGATCTGCCTTGCTCTTCTTCCAAGCAAATATCAGTGTCCGTTGTTGATGCTCAGGGAACTAGCTCCCCACCACACCACCGACTTTTCGATTTCAATGATATTTTTGATTCAAAATATGTAGATGACAAAGATGATGAAGATGATGGTGGTGTTACGGTTTCAGTTGTGGCAGCAACCACTAATGTTTGTACTGACGATGATGACGATGATGATGATGATGATGAAGCAATAGTGGGGGTAGAGGTTGCTAATGTTCGTACTGATGACTATGATGATGATGATGATGGTGAAGATGATGGTGATGATGATGATTATGATAATGATGATGACGATGATGATGGTGATGATGATTATGCTGATTTACTTCATAGTCGGTTATTTACTGAGCAATGGGAAACAAATGAATTTTTTATGCAAGAGGATTTTACTCATGGTGAAGACGTCATTATTGGTAGTACCCATCAGTGAGTTCTTAGAAACAGAACCATTTCGATTATAGAAGATGGTTCAAGTGGTAAGTCAGGACGAGACTTAGCAACCAATCAGCATGAGGATTGGATTATTCCAGGGGCGTCGTTTCACACTGAAGACCCTGATCCTATTTCAGTTTGTCCAGTGGATGGTGAGAGAAAGCTTGAGGTTGGTGCAATATTTGATAGCAAAATGTAGTTAATGTACGGTGTGGGATTTTACCATATGAAGAATCGAGTCTAGTATGCAGTGAAACGTTCTGACCAGCAACGATATACGATTGTTTGTAAACAACAAGGATGCCAATTTTTATTACACGCTAATGGAACTGAAAAGGGACCGTGAACAGTGAAAAAGTTTAAGGCTCCACATAATTGTCATCTGGACATGATATCCCGACCTCGTCAATTGTCATCGAAAATATTTGGGGCTTATTTTGCTCCTTCATTGCTTCGAGATGGTCGTATACTTAAGCCGAGAGACATTATGGATGATATTTCTACACACCATGGTATTGAGATTCAATATGTTAAGGCACTGAGAGCTCATTATCATGCACACAGCTTAATATATGGCGATTTTGATCACTCGTGGAGGATGTTACCTGCGTACTTGTGCATGCTGAGAAGATCAAATCCTGGTACTGTAACGTGTTTTGAAATAGATGAAGATGATAAGTTCAAGTATGTTTTCATGGCTATAGGTGCATCTATAAGTGGATTTCAACAATGTTGTAGACCTGTAATCGTGGTTGATGGAACACATTTGAAAGGCATCTGGTCTTATGTTTGTGGCAGCTACTCAGGATGGTAACAAACAGATTTATCCTCTTGCATTTGGTGTTGGTAACAAAGAGAACGATGAATCTTGGCATTGGTTCTTGACTCAATTAAAGAAAGCATACGGTCATCCGATCGATCTTATAATTGTCTCAAGTTTGAAAGTCATTTTTGTTCTCTTTGTTTTAATAAGTTTAAGTTTGAAATATTAATTATTTTTTACTATTTTGTTAATCAGATCGTCATGAGAGCATACAAAATGCAATTGAAAGAGTATTTCCAGAGGCATGCCATGGGTTATGTTCGTGGCACATGGAGTTGAACTTTCGCTCATATGGAGCTCGATTTGTGAGCTTGTATAAGAAAGTTGCATATTCCTATACAAGAGAGATGCACAAGAAGTATATGGAGCAAATCAAGATACTAAACAAGAAAGGCTGGAAGAAGTTGAGAAAAGCGAAGGTTAGAAGATGGGCTCGTGCATGTTGTCCCGTGCGTCGGTATGAGATTATGACATCAAACTTAGTAGAGTCTCTGAATTCAAGACTCTTATGGGCATGAAAGTTGCCGATTTGTTCTCTTCTTGAATTTGCTCACAACCTACTTCAAACATGGTTTTCGAAACGACGTACGAAATGGTTCAGTGTGGAATCCAACTTAAGTCCGAATATCTTTCAGAGAATACATGGAGCTTAACAAGATAGTCAACGTATGAAGATTTCTCAGATTAGTGGCTCCGTGTTTAATGTGACGGACGGTCTTCATAACCATGTCGTTGATTTGGGGCAAAGCTCGTGCACATGTTGTGAATTCCAGTTGGATTTAATATCATGTAGTCATGCGATCAAAGCTCTGAGGTAATTTAATACTCTACGTCATCGTTTTTCTTAGTTTTGTGATGACTTGTCTAATCATACTCCATTTGTCACAGTGAGGTAAATCACTCGCTTGGTTCCTATGTCTCAGACTATTATAAGACGATGACGTTGCAAAAGTTATATTCAGAACTGATAATGCCTGTTCTGACCCCAGTAGATTGGTGTATTCCAAGGCAAATTGATAATGCCATGATGACGTCAATCCACCTGACAACCTGAGACAAGCGGGTCATCCTCGACAGAGACGTCATCCTTCAGGGGGAAATCAAATAGCAAGACTCGTGTTCAGAAATGTTCAATATGTCATGGTACTGACCATAATTCTACAAGATGTATAGTGAATTTGATAATACCGAATGCAGACGTAGTTGCCAAACAACCTGTCGAACCTAAGAAAAGGCAACCGAAAAAGTGTAGCATCTGCAGAATAGTTGGACATTCAAAGAGGACATGTGGTCAATGAGCAATTACAAGCAGTTCGGAAGAAGATTGAGGTACGAAGATTAGTTGTCAGATTTTCTATTTATAACAATTTTGGTATATCAATGTTATTTTAACTCATTGGGTTGTTACATTTTGTCTATTTTGTCTTTCTTATAGCCTCGAAGTGGTGCAGCGAGTCAGCGGATTCTGGAGATATTTGACTACAATTAGTGTTTCAAATGTTAGTGTATGACAATTAATGTATGCTCCAATATTAGTGAGACTCAGATAGAATTATCAAATTCTGTACGAATTGTTATGATTTTACTAAGTGAGTTGAATCAAGAATAATCTTGTTTATGTAATGTATAACCAAAATTCGACAATATCCCTGCTTATATAATGTATACCCAAAAACCAACAATATCCCTGGTTATAACCAACAATAACAAAAAACCGACAATATCCCTGCTTATATAATGTATAACGAAAAATCAACAATATCCCTGCTTATAACCAACAATAACCAAAATCCAAAAACAGACAATATCCTTGCTTATATAATGTATAACCAAATTCCAACAATATCCCTGCTTATAACCAACAATAACCAAAAAACAACAAAATCTCTGCTTATACAACCAGAAACTAGAAACGGAAGACAATAGCATGCAACATAACATCAAATAAACAACCACTATAAATGTCAACAATAACATCAATACAAGTGAGTCAACCCATAATAAGCAAACACTGAAACCTATGTACTCAACTCAAAAAGCTTAAGTGCCATTTGTTTTCTATATTGAGCAACAATCTCATCGCTGCTAGGATCAACAAATCTACTAGATATAAAGCGCTCAATGTACATACAAGCGAATGCACCACAATTATATGAGTCATTCTGTGTAAATTGCTCTTCTAGAGGAACCTCTACAACCTCAAATGGCTCATAGGTCGGCGTAATCTTTAGCTTCGTAAACCACCCTGCCACCTCAAGTAATCTAGGCAACAAACGCCGTAGTGGTGTCAGCTGAAGCACTCTCCTCTCAAACACAGAGCTTTCATCATCAACACGGTTGTGGCTCAATGAGTCATAGACATGGATTTGCCACTCACGTAAGCGCACTAAACAGGTAATCCAGTGGCTAAAATCTCCATAGTGGCATATCAGTAAAAACTGTTTAACAATTATCATCAAAATGTATATATAACTCCGATATGTAAATTTGTAAATCAAAAACCAAGATCGAATAGACGTTGAACACTTACATCTGGGACTCGATGACATGGGTGTCCCTACGAGGGGAAGGCACCTCTCACATATCTCTGTAAATCATTATCTGGTGTTCAATTCGGATATCTGCAAGGGCCTGATGGATCACCATTGACGAATTGAGGTTCATTTTTGTACAACATCATCCAGGAATATCTTATCAAGCTCTGAAAATATGATTTTAACATTGTTATAGCATTCTAATGTAAAAAAAAAATTTGAACAAATTATTAGTAACATAACTCACCATAAAAGTGGAATCAACGATGTTGAAGCTGTTTGGGGCCAATCTGGAAATGACAAAATCACCTTGTTTCAGCCGAAGAGCCAAAACACTCATATAGCTATCCAACACCTACAATCATGTCAAGAATGAAGTCCATCGCCATTCATAAACAGTTTGCAATATACAATTATTAAAGTGTTTCAATGTATAGAAACAAACTTACATTTGTACCGAGATCCACTAACGTGTCCTCAATATCCTTGAACCACCTAGCATTCACAAGGAAATTGGTCCCATGAATCCGTCAAGATACATCACTACTCATAAAGTCTCTGTAATCAGCCTCCAACTTGAAACATTTTTTCTTGAGGTCTGGATCGACGAATGGAGTCCGGATTGCAGCAGACTTTGCTCGTACGCATCTAGTGTAAGTCTCAATAGCCGATCCATCTTTCGGAGATGATTGCATTTCGGATGCATTCACGGAAGTGACCTCTAGCACGTCTTCTGTCTCGTCCTTCTGAGCTGGTTCCTCCGGCAGTGATGCTACCTCATCTCTCAACTTCACTTCTGTAGCTAGATCTTCCTCGAGGGATGTTGTCTCTCTCTATCGTTCTAAGACAGTAATCGGTGGTGGCTGAAAAGGTTCTGGGACAAACACGTCTCCGGATGTCCATGCCAATGCTTGCGACTGCTGGTCCAACAGTATAGGAAATCTAGTATCCTTAGCATCAAAATTTAGAATAACATCAATAAATAATTGAATGTATATAGTAAACTGATGTCAGCCAATTATGAGTAGAGTATAGTCTATTTGTACTAACACCATATACGAAGTCAGATATCTGTGCAGGACTGTGTGCTCTAGGGCCCTAGGCACTCTCGGTCTCTTTGGAGGGGATCGAAGACTCAGCCTCCCTCATTTGTCTAACCACCTCCGGAAGCAGCTGACGTACGAAGTCTGGCATCATATCGTGCAGGATGTCCGGAAGTGACTGTCGAATAATGTCTGGAATGACATCTCGCAGTACATCAGGCAGCAACTCTTGAATGAGGGACGATATCATGTCACGCAGGACCTCCGGAAGTGTCTGTCGAATGAGGGTCGGAAGTGATTGTCTGACATTATCTGTTCCCCATTATGTGCCACTCTCTATCGCTGATGCAAGCTCCGTCCTTAAGAATTCAGAAGTCGCTTGTGCAGATAACTTCTTGGATTTAAGCCGCTTCTTTAAATCGTCTCTCGACTTCTGATTAAATAAAAAATACAAAAAAATAACCAATAAGTGTTTATTAATGGAGAATTTGAAAGACATTTATAAAAAGTCGCAAACGCTAGAGTAACAACCCATACCTCAGGTGGTGGTGGTGGTCCACACGAGGCTGCAGGTGGAGGAGGTGCTAGTGGGGCCGAAGTGGTTGATGTTGGAGGATTACCCTCGTCACCTCCCTCGGCACTGTGATGATGACTGTCAATTTTTGTTCTCTTTAAAGGTCGTTTACTAGTTCTCGACCCACGATTTATTTCCTGAGAATGAATAGTGTCCGACCTAGACATTCTCGGCCCACCTAAACGACGTCTAATCGGTCGATCCTGATGCACAAATCTTACTCCAAATAAGATGTCCATCTCAATGTCAGCCATATATGGTGAGACAATCTCTGTCTGTGTAGGCTCCAACGGAATGCACTCGATCTTATGCATATTGACATTATATTAGATTTAAGATGCACAAGATGTAGCACCCCGGATCAAAATGAGCATAATTGAATAATTAAACATTTGAACCCTGACTTAATAATTACGTGCGTATGATTTGACTGTTTAACTTGGTACGTGCGTTTCAGATACATGGTTAACGCCGGTTTTAGATGGGTATATTTTTCGTGACGTGGAACCTAGAATACGATTTTACCATGACATTTGTATCGGAAAAACGAGAAAATAGAAACAAACTAGAGGTCAATCGGAGACCCGTAGCTCGACTGACGAAGGAAAGGGTAAAATTTTGATAAAAGGTAAAAATAAAAATAATATTTTAATGAAAGGTAAATTGAGATATTTTTGGTAAATAGTAACTTTTCAACGGTAAAAAGGTAAATTTCAAAATCTATAAATAGGGGCTCATAATTTTCAAAACTTATACGTTTTCAAAGCCGACGACCCGAGCGACGCTCGCGACGCGAACACGTAAGTTCTCTTTCTTTTCTTTTCCTTTACGTTTTTAATTTCCACCGTCGTCGGAGCGCCGCCGCCGTCAACGCCGCCGGCGGCGGCGGCCAGTAGTGGTGCTGGTGGTGGTGTGCCGGGCGTCGGGTGCGCGCCGGGTTGTGCGTCGGGTCGGGCGTCGGGTGCGTGCCGGGTGCGCGCCGGGTGCCGGGTGTGCGTCGGGTGCGTGCCGGGTGCCGGGTGCCAGGTGTGCGCCGGGTGCCGGGTGCGCGCGGGTGCGAGCGCCGGGGGTCCAGCATGCGCGGGCGATGGGGACCGGGTGGCTGAGGAAACTCGGCAGCTGCCGGGTGATGCGCGAGCCGTCGGGTTCGTTTTCGCCCGACGCCGGGTGCTCACGAGCCCCGGATCACATAATGCCGTATTTTCGACCCGTCGTATCGTTAACGAACGTTTTTCCGCCGGAACCCTTTACAGCTTTAATTATACGTTATTAAGGATCTAAGAAACGATATAACTTATGTAGGCTACTTGTTGGACTAAGCTGTGAGGTGTTGGGTTATCAGACTTTCGGTTTTAGCTACTCACGTGGTAACCACCGAACAAGGTGGGGGTAATTTCTATCTCTTTATCTGTTACAGTTTTCCCTACTTACTGCATTATTGGCGGAATACTAAATGCTGTGATTATATGCTATGATTACATGTACATGTCATACTGTGAAAGGACGAGGGTCTACATTCATTCCTATGTAGGGTCGGGAGATGCCCGCACCTGAGATTCCGTAGGGTTGGGAGATACCCGTACCCGAGATGTTGTAGGGTCAGGTGATGCCTGTACCTGAGATTCCGTAGGGTCGGGCGATGTTCGTACTTGAGATATGTAGGGTCGGGTGATTCCCGTACCTGAGCTGAGTAGGGTCGGGTGATTCCCGTACCTGAGATATGTAGGGTTGGGTGATTCCCGTACCTGAGATTCGTAGGGGTAAGTCAGGGAATACCCGCACCTGAGGTTGGGTTATGAATTACGTGCTGTGCATTTTACGTGTTGTGACTAGGTGCCAATTTGGTATATTCTATTTCATTTATCCATCAAATGTTATAAGAGGTGGATTTCATCCCCACGAGTGTATTCCACGCACACACCCCCTATTCTGTAACTCACGTTACAGGTGATGGCGAGCAGGGTGATCCTTAGAGAGAGGGATGATGGTGCTCTATCTAGGCTGTTGTATTTTAAGTTTGTTGGGTCATAACAATTAAATAATGATTCTGTAAAACTCGTTTTGTAAAGTACAATCTTGTGTTGATTTTGGGATGATGGATCCTGATGTTTCTTCTGCTGGTATGTTAAATGTTTTATTTCGGCTTAACGTCGGGGATTTATATTTTGTAAAATCGTCTCCTTTCTATTTTCAAATGTTTCTATTTTATTTCATGCACGTCTTTTTCCCCTTCTTTCTTCACGCCCAAAGAGAAAACTCTGATAATTTGTATGAAAGATTTTGGGGCGTGACACAAGAAGTATAAGATAAATAACTCTAAGTTCATAATTACTCACTGTTTGTGCATTGAAGATGCCAGGAATACTTGGACACTTTCTTGGACTTCGCCATCGGATACCTCTTGGAAATTCATCCGATTTCTTCTCTCCTAATTGCTTCCCGAATTCAGGGATGCACTCAAAAGCCCAGATCTACAAAGTGACGATAACGATAATGTTAGATCATAATTGATTGACACAATACTTAATCCGAGTACACAAATTAAACAGTCAAAACTAATTTACCTGCAAAGCGATTTGATATCCGTATAAATGATATAGTGGTCTTCGAGCGCCGGATGAGTCAGGACGTAGGGAATTATCCAAGTAATGCATCAATCACTGAAAAACATACGAGCCCCCAAGGAAATTTATCAAACACAGTATCCTGCTCGACCAAACTCCATAGCCAATAGGGTACCGGCATGCGTACATCCATGCCAAACAGGTACAGTGTCAGCAACAATATATACGAAATCTTCACTGCATCACCTGGACGGCTTCGGTACTCTCCATTCTTAAAACGGTTAAACAAATCGCCGGCTACCACGGCTTGCCCATCAAAACTCCTCTTATACACACTGTCCTGAGGCACCTCACATGGTGAATAATCGGGCTGAAATTCGGAAGTTCCAAATTTCAGCCCTACGATCATACAGAACTCATCATTCGAAAACCTCAAAGATCGATCTCCAACATGAAACCAACGCTCGTGTGGACTCCCTCCTGGATGGATGATCTCTCGGTCAAATAGATAGAGAAGTCCTCGACCACTAATAACGACATCCTTGTCAAACCTCAAGAAATGACCAAAACAAGACCGCTGAAACACATCTAACCTATCGCAGAGGCTCAGCTCCTTATGTATGTCTCCAATAACCCTACTCAGATAATAGGTACTACATCTAGCCTCTAAGTTAAAACGTCCCCGCCACTTCCACTGTGGCTGTTAAGAATTTGCAAATAATTATAATGTTAGAATTGATTTATCAAGTGGAATAAATATAGTGCAACTATAGCCTAAAAATGTTTTCAAATTTGGTTGAATGGTGGAAGGACTATCGATTGAAAATAAACTATACAATAATATAAGACGTTCTTGGCAACTAGTTGAGTGTTCAATGCTATAGTATAGTTGTGAAATATCCTCATAACTTAGTTTAATTATTTTATTTGTTTGTAATGTCATTGCTCTTTTGTTATTGCCAACAAATATAAGTTAATTTCTTACAACTTATTTCATGTCCCGTTTTATTTCTTTGAAAACTGTTTTGGTATGTTGTTTAATATCAAGTTGTGAGTTTATGGTTAAAATTGGGTAATTTATGGAGTAGTGTATGAATTATTATGATTTTTTGTTTGTAGTCCAGTTTGTGGAAGGTGTAAAAAACTTAGAAATTATGAAGTCCGCGTTGTCGATTTTTAAAAAATCTTATAGATGAAGTTTTTGAAAACTGTTTTGGTATGTTATTTTACCCCAGGTTCTGAGTTTATGGTTAATATTAAATATAATATATTTTGATTAATATATTATTTAACTCTTCGAATAACCAATTTCTATTATGTGTGTATAACAATTATATTTTATACATATTAAAATTTTATTTGTTGATAATAAAATTTTAGATTTAATACTGTAACCTCAAGGTGTATATTTTATTGTTGATTTATAGAGTAGTGTACGAATTATTAAGAATTTTCAAATGTAGACCTGTTTTTGGATGGCGAAAAAACTTAGAAAAATGCAATCCCCTTTGTCCATTTTTATAAAATCTTATACTTGGATTTTTTGAAAAATGTTTTGGTATGTTATTTTACATCAAGTTCTGAATTTATGGTTAAAACTGGGTAATTGTTGGAGTACTGTACGAATTATTATGAATTTTCAAATGTAGACCTGTTTTTGGATGGTGAAAAAACTTAGAAAAATGCAGTCCGCTTTGTCCATTTTTATAAAATCTTATACTTGGATTTTTTGAAAACAGTTTTGGTATGTTATTTTACATCAAGTTTTGAGTTTATGGTTAAAACTGGGTAATTGTGGGAGTAGTGTACGAATTATTATGAATTTTCTAATGTAGACCTGTTTTTGGATGACGAAAAAACTTATGAAATTGCATTTTTATAAATATAATTCTAGTATTTTACAAGTATATTAATATGCAAAATTAATTGATTGAGTTATTATAAAAATAATATTACTATTTTTAAAGAAATTTTTAGATTGTATTAATTAATTTTATCTTAAAAAACATGAATAACAATAATATTTATTAGTAGTAGTATTATTATTATGTTAAAATTTAATATTATGTTTATCCTTTTGCTAATTTTTTATGTATTTTAATATTCATATTTATAATTTTTCATTTGTATCTAATTAAAGATAAACATTTCTAATTTTATTATGAAATTACAAATAACATTTCCATTCATATGAATTAATTTTATCTTACAAAACATGAATAAAAATAAAATTTATTATGATTATTATTTATATTATTATTATTATGTTAAAATTTCATATTATGATATATATATATATATATTAATATTTTTTCTTATAATTTTAATATTTTTTTCTATTTTCAAAGTCATTTTAATATATTATTCTAAATATAGTAATCTGGAAAATTAAATTTTGAAATTTTTTTTAATGAGCACCGTGATCTATAATGAACATCGTGATCTACCATCCTAACACCGTGATTAGTTTGAGCTTCGTGATCTATTTTGTAAAAGGATTGAGCACCGTGATCTATTATTTGCCTCGTGATCTATTTAAACCTTCATGATCAAGCGGCTACCATCGTGATCTATCATTTCCTTAATTATTAATCGTTACCATCGTGATCTATCACTTCCATCGTTACTAAGCAACAACCTTCGTGATCAATCGTTACTAAGCATCAACCTTTGTGATCTATGACTACCCTCGTGATCTAACATCTCCATTGTTACTAAGCATAATGTGTTTTCGTTATCTATCATACCCTTGTGATCTTCACATTTCCATCATTACTACGCATAATGTGTTTTCATGATCTATCAGACCCTCCTGATCTACAAATCTAGCCTCGTGATCTATAAGCCTACCCTCGTGATCTACACCTTAAATCAAGAACAAATTCCAGTAATCGATTTCTAGAAAATCTTTCAACAAATTCAACATTTCATAGTTCAAATTGATGTTTTATGTGCACATATCATGAAATCCTAAACTCAAGGATGCCAATTTTTGAGACAATGGCCATTCTCCAACAAAACTTAAGGATGCACTTACTTGTTCCCCTATTGCCATTCTCCGACAAGCTGTCGCACTGCCGCCGCCGCCTTCAGCCTCCTTCCTCTCCTCAACAGATCTGAAAACACCCGCCACCACCGCTTTCTCTTCCCAATGGGTCACCAACACCCGTCTTCTCCCTCGATGTCCAGCACGATGGTGCCGCCGTCGATTAATTCCAAACCGGGCACGATGCATGATTGATCCTCCAACAGAAATCACGAAGACACCACCTCAAATCATGAAGAGCAATTCAAGTAATTTCTGGTAATTTCTACGGTAATTTTCTAGGGATGGTTTGAGGTAATTTTGACTTCATTTTCCCCAATTGACTTCACCAAGTATTGTTGGATATAAGGGTAGTTAGGTAATTTTCTCTTCAAATTGGGTAGAAAACTTAGTTTCTTATTAAGTGGGTATTTTTCATTTTCTACTATGTATATTGGGTACAAATGAGTGCTACCCCTTAATGGATAACCAATATGGTCAAGGTTAGTGGACCATCTTACAATTAATTTCCTATGAATCGATTCATATGGCCATGAAGTTGAAAAACCATACATGCACCAAACATTGATTACAAATTAACTTCTTCGTCATGCAACAATTGGCTCAACATTTAGCCAATTTAACTCAACATCGTCCCACTGGTAACAGCGATGTTTATGCAAATGCAACAGATCTGCTTCATTTAACTGATATTCATGTTAATTCTACACACACGAGTTCATGGATATTAGATTCAGGGGCCACTAATCATATAATTTCGGACATTTCTTTTTTATCCCAGTTGACAAAACCTTTTAATCCGACAGTGAATCTCCCTAACGGTGTTACGGCATCGATTACACATACGGGAACTGTCTTATTCAATCAACACATTACACTTAAAAATGTTTTATATGTCCCATCTTTCCGTTTGAACTTGATTTATGTTAGTAAATTAACCCAAGATTCCAATTGCCTTATTATCTTCCTTTCTGACTCTTGTATCTTATAGGATCTGGCTTCGAAGAAGACGATTGGCTTGGGTAAAAGATACGGTGGTTTATACTATCTATCTCCAGAAAACTCTCTATCACACTGTCTCCATATGTCTCGTTCTCCTGGCATATGGCATCTGCGCCTCGGCCACCCTTCCTTTCCACGCTTTAAATTAATTAGTCCTTTACTTTCTCTTGATAATAATGATGTATCCTCTCTTAATAAGTGTAAGGTTTGTCCACTGGCAAAACAAACGAGGGTACCTTTTCCCATCAGTTCAATAAAATCTAAAAGTGCTTTCGATCTTTTACACTGTGATGTCTGGGGTCCTCATAAAACTCCAACACAATATGGTGCAATTATTTTCTTACTATCGTAGACGATTTTACTTGATACACTTGGGTCTTCTTAATGCAACAAAAATCCAAAACTTCAAGTCTGTTAATCAACTTCATTCGGTTTGTTAAAACTCAATTCCTCAGCTCTGTCAAAATAATTAGAGTAGATAATGGGTCTGAATTCCAACCATTATTGACTTTTCTTTAATAACACGGTATTGAATTTCAGAAAACCTGCGTCTACACTCCTCAACAAAATGGAGTTGTAGAACGCAAGCATCGTCACATTTTAAATGTTGTTCAATCAGTATTTTTTCAGTCTCAAGTTCCTCTTTCTTTCTGGGGTGAATGCATTTTAACAGCCGTTTTTCTTATTAATCGGACACCATCTCCATTATTATCAAATAAAACTCCATATGAAAAATTATACAAGCATGTTCTATTTCTCCATGTGTTTTTGGTTGGCAATGTTATGCAACCATCACACATGCCAAGCACAAATTCGATCCTCGCGCCACAAAGTGTGTTTTTCTCGGCTATCCTACAAACCAAAAAGGATACAAATTGTACGATTTAACCACTAAACAAAATTTTTTCAACAGAGATGTTCAGTTTAATGAGGATGTTTTCCCTTTTGCTAAACCCACTAATTCATCACCTTTCTTATTACCACATTTCTCTTCTGATTTTCTCATTGACAGGTTCAGTCAAGATGATCTTCTGCAGCCATCAGTCCAGCCTGATACCTCACTGCCACAAGAAAATATTCTCATCAATCAAGATAATCTTCCAAATATCGACGGCATGGATCCTCCGTCCTCACTGTCTTCTTCCAGTCCGACTGCATCAGCCCCGGTTGACTCTCCTGCACAGTTAACCATTTTAAATTCCCTGGAAAATATTCCTAGTCCAGTTCCTCAGACCCCTCTTTTGCTTCGATCAGATCGAACCTCATGTCTGTCCTTCTGGCATGACCTCTACCACATGTCCCCCATGTAAATTTGTCAACTTCGGCGTCAAGATCTTGCCAAAGAACAAGGTATCCCCTATCTCAACATATTTTCCTTTCTCAATTTACTTCATCTCACCGTGCCTTTCTAGCTTCAATTAATTCCCAGGTTGAGCCCGCTTCAAATGATCAGGCGGCCAATGACCCTAATTGGCAGCAAGCACTGTAGACCGAAATACATGCGTTGGAATGAAACAATACATGGTCCTTAGTTCCTCGGCCGGCAGATCACAAGCTGATTGGCTGTAAGTGGGTTTATAAGATTAAATATCATTCCAATGGCATAATTGAGCGTTACAAAGCACGCCTTGTGGCCAAGGGATATACACAGGTAGAAGGCATCGACTACAAAGAAACATTTTCCCATACTGCAAAATTAACCACTCTTCGATGTCTTCTTACAGTTGCTGCTGCCAGAAACTGGTATACACACCAGTTAGATATTCAAAATGCATTTCTTCATGGTGATTTAAATGAGGTAGTATATATGATTCTGCCACCCGAATTTAGCTAATAGGGAGAGAATACGGTTTGTCAGCTAAACAAATCTTTATATGGCTTAAAACAAGCCTCTCGAAATTGGTTTTCTACTTTCACTGAAGCCATTTGAGGAGCCGGTTTTATTCAATCTAAAGCTGATTATTCTCTTTTTACAAAAGTTCATGATGCTTCATTCACTGCACTACTTATTTATGTCGACGATATACTCCTGACATGCAATGATCTTCAAGAAATCAAAAGCTTGAAAGAACACTTACTTAAAAAGTTTCTTATCAAGGATTTAGGTGATCTCAAATATTTTTTAGGTATTGAGTTTGCCCACTCAAAATCAGGAATCTTCATGTCTCAGCAGAAATATGCCCTTGATATTTTGTAGGATACCGGACTTACAGGTTGCCAGCCATAAAGGTTTCCCATGGAACCAAATTTACATTTAACTTCTGATGCAGGCAAAAAGTTACATGATCCGACTAAATATAGAAGATTGGTCGGCCGGCTTATCTATTTAACTGTTACCAGGCCGGATATTGTGTTTACTGTTAGTGTAGCGCCCCGGATCAAAACGAGCATAATAAATTAATTAAATATTTAAACCTATGATTTAATAATTTTTTTGCGTATGTTTTGACTGTTTAATTAATTTCATGCGTTTCAGATATGTGTTTAACGCACGATTTAGATCGATAATTTTTCTAGACATGGAACCTAGAAGAATTTTACATCATTAGATGCGTAACGGAAAAATGAGAAGATAGACACTAATTAGAGGTCAATCGGAGATCTGTAGCACAAGTTACGACAAGAAGGGCAAAGTACGAAGTTTCGGAAAAACGAGAGGTAGAATACTAGATATTTACGATGAACAGTAACTATGATCTTATCATGAATAGTAAACCTACCCTACGTGAACAGTACTTTTCATTTTCTATAAATAGGAGAGTTTTCGATTCGAGAATTTACCGTTTTCCCGAGCGAGCCGAACGAGTCGAGTGTGACGAAAACACGTAAGTTCTCTCTCCTCCCTCCTCTCCCTCTCTCCTCTGTTTTCGGCATCCGACGCCTGCCGCCGGAGCAGTCGCCGGCCGATCGCCGGAAAATCCGACGTTGTCGGTTTTGGCCGATTTTCACACACGACGTTTGTCTCGATGAGACGAATCTAGGACAGGTCTCGGAATTCAATTCCGACTTCTCATTCGCCGGAAAACGGCGAAAAACAGCCTTGAAACCCTAACCCTTGTTACCCTTTCTCTCTCCTCTGGTTTCTCTCTCTCTCCTCGTCCTCTCTCCGGAGCAACCGCCGGAGAAGCTGTTGGTGGTGTGGTGGTGATGCCGGGGTGGTGGTGCCGCCGTGGGTGGCGGCGCCGGGCCGGAACAGTTGTATATATGTATGTTACGTGCATGTGTGTGTCTAGGTGTGGTAGTGTGTGTGTTGTGTTGCATGCTGTTGGAGGCGGCGCTGGGTGGCGCCGCCGTGTGGGAAAGAACGGCCAGTGACAGGAGGTCGCCGGCGATGGGTCGGAGGAGGTGGCCGGCTGCTGGTGTTCGCCGACCAAGCAAAAACAATGGGTGTGTGTGTGTGTTTACACCTTGCGATGTGTGTGTGTGTGTTCCTGTGTATGTGTGTTTGCGGCGGCTGGTGGTGGCCGGCGACAGGGGGTCGCCGGCCAGGGTCACGGCGAGTGGTGGTGGTTGAGAGGGAGGTGTGTGTGTTTGAGCGTGAGTGTGTGTGTATATGCGTGTGTATATATAGGCTGTGTGTGTGTGTTTGGTTGGTCGGGAAAGGTTGCCGGCGACGAGGGGTCACCGGCGGAGGTGCTGGGAGTGGTCGCCGGCGACGGGAAGTCGCCGGCCGGAGTTTTGGTTGGAGTTGGAATTTCTGGAAAATCAGTGTATCGAAGGGTTTTGCGGCGTATTTTTGAGGCACTATTCATACCGGAATCCGGCGATGGACGGCCGGAGGTGGTAGCCGGCGGTGCAAGGTTTCCGGCAAACTTGGCGGCGGCGACAGAGGGCGGCACCACCGCGCCGGGTGGTGCCGGGAAGTGGCATGGTCGAGCAGGCCACCGTCGGGGAAGCTGGGCGACGGGCTGTTTTTGCCGGTGTTTTGCCGGAGCTAGGCGGCGCCACCGTGGTTTACGGTGGCAGGAGTTGGTAGCCGGAAGTGGGGGGAATCCGAAGGTGTGGCTGGGGACCGGTGGTTCATCGGCCGGCGGCGGCTGGAAGGCCGTTTAGGTGGCGAGTCCGCGCAGGCGAGCTGGGCGCGCTGGGCACACGGCAACGGGAGCCGCGCGCGCGCGGTGAGCGAGCGACGGGTGCGCTGCGCGCGTGACGCCGTGTTTCCGATACGAATTCCGTTTCTTTCCGTCGTTCGTTATCATCGAGTCGTCGCCGATGAGATGTCGTTGACCGAGGGTCGTGGGCTCGGTCAAAGTCAACCCTTTGACCAAATTACCATTTTACCCCTAAACCTAAAATGCTCCGTTTGAGCTCGTTTCAACTCCGATCGAGCTCATTCTTTTTCTGTCGTGACCCAAATTCAAACCTCTATCATCTAAAACTTTGAAACTGATCTGTCCCTCTCGTTTCTTTGGTCCCAATCTTTAGATCGTTCGATCCGTCGTGTCGTTATCGAACGTTTTTCCACCGGAACCCTTTACAGCTTTATTTATACTGTATTTAAGGATCTAAGTAACGATATAACTTATGTAGGCTACTTGTTGGGTTAAGCGTTGAGTTATCTGACCTTGGGATACTTGCTACTCGAGCTCCGTGTTATCGGATCTGTCGGACCTTGCTATTCACGTGGTAACCACCGAAGGGGTAATTTCTAACTCTTATCTGTTTACTGTTTTCCTTATTTATGAAGCATGATTGAGAAATACTAAGTGCTGTGTTTATACTTGCTATGCCATATTATAACTGTGGAAGGACCGAGGTCCTATTTTCTACTACTCTGTGGAGGTGTCGTGAGCCTCTTGAAATGCACTAACGGTGAGATACCGTTATATAGGGTAAGACGGGGGAATCCCGCACCTATTCGTACCTTGCCATTTCTAATATCTGCTTTGCATATATATGTGTTGTGACAACGTGACTGTAAGTTAGTTTTTCGGTATTTAATTTCTGTCTTGAGTCTTATGAGGCGGATGTTATCCCCACGAGTGTATTCAACACACTCACCCCTTAATCTGTACTCACACTACAGGAGATGAGGAAGCTGATGAACCCTAGACGGAGGGAGTTAGTGCTAGCTGTTGGTTCTTCTGTTAAAATGTTGTAGTTCAAACATTTCCAAATACAATTTCAGACATCTTTTGATCTGTATATATATATATATATATATATATATATTTTGGGTACTTATAAGGATGGGAGATCCTGATGAATAGTTTCCGCTGCATATGAAGTATATTATCGGCTGAGGCCGTATGTTGTTATGAGATGGATTCTCATCGTCCCTTATCTCTTTCTTCTGTTGTCCCTTGCTTATATTCTTTCTGTATTTGTTATGCGTCTCTTGATTTTCTATCTTCACGCCTGAGTAAAACTCTGATAAAATACGAAAAGATTTTGGGGTGTGACACTTTGTCAATTTATGCAGGATCCCTATAAACAACACTGGGACACGGCTCTTAGACTCCTGTGTTACATCAAAAATTATCCAGGTCAAGGTTTATTACTACCTTCCAATAACAATTTACAGTTAAAGGCATTTTGTGATTCTGATTGGGCAGGATGCCGTATGACTAGAAGATCAGTTTCTGGTTTTTGTATCTTTCTCGGCACGTCACTAATTTCTTGGAAATCGAAGAAACAAACAAATGTTTCAAGATCTTCAGCAGAGGCTGAGTATAGAGCTATGGTGAATACATGCCTTGAGCTCACTTGGCTTGGATACATACTTCGTGATTTATGTGTTCCTACAACAAAGCCCTCGGTTCTATACTGTGACAATCAAGCAGCGTTACATATAGCTATTAATCCTGTCTTTCACGAAAGGACGAAGCATATTGAGATTGACTGCCATATTGTGAGAGAAAGGTTCCAGGCTGGGCAAGTGAAACCATGTTATGTTCCTACTAAATTTCAATTGGCAGATATTTTTACGAAAGCACTTTGAAGGGATCAGTTCGAGTATTTGAAAAGCAAGTTGGGAGTTCGAAACATCTACTCTCCAACTTGAGGGGGAGTATTAAGAAAGAATATCATATATTTATTCCGTAATTATCTCATTGTAATTAGTTGATTGTAATCATATAGAGAATGTAGCCTGAATTATAGGAGTTGATGGAGCCATATACCTGTATAAATTAACGTTGCATATTAAAGGGAAAATACACTTCTCCCAGAATTCTTATCTTTGCCATATGCTGTTTATAAATTAACGTTGCATATCAAAGGGAAAATACACTTCTCACAGAATTCTTATCTTTGCTATATGCTGTTTATTCTTTTCCAATTTATTCATTTCGTTTTATGCCTTCAACATCATTATCTCTGATTCTTTGATAGGTATATGACAATGTTATGCCGTATGAAGTGTCATTGAAGATTCGTAATGGGAAGACCTGACCTATGAAACTAGAAAGAAGAGGTTCTAAAAGCGAAAACTATAAATTTATTGGTGGTTGGAGAAAGTTTCTGTTGGATAATTTAGATTGTTATCTAACATTCTATTAGACGCGGGTGATGGTAATATTTTGGTCAAGGCATATGGAAAAGATGGATGTTTAATTTCAATGGATCGAACTCGATTTTTCAATGATGGTTGATGTTGCTCCGATCCAAAACTCCGGTTCTTCAACCCAAAACTCGAAATCTTGAACCTTGGATGTTGCTCTGATTCGATTCTCCAACTTCTCGATCCAAAACCTGATGATTTTGAACACAAAAACCTGTAAAAAACACCGGGAAGGGTTCCCGGCGATGGGACTCCGACGCTCAAGTCAGAAAAAAGGAAGAAGATCCTTGTGCAAGGGTACGTGTGTGTATTTTGAATTTAAGTGTGCATAAGAAAAAATAAAGAATGAGAACAAGAGTATATATAGACTCCTTGGGATATGAGTTGGTTGAGATTCATCCCACAAAATATGGGATACAGACTAACAGATCCGCTGAAATAGCGGTTAGTTAGGCTCAAAGTCTGTCCGCCACATTCCATGTTAATCAGTTCGCTGTTATGACATCGAACTAAATCAGTTCCTTTTTCATTAGTTCGATCATAGGGCTGTAACTCAGTTCGCTTAGCTTCGCCGCATACCAGTTTTCCCTCGTATCTTATAACTAAGTTAGTACGTCATCGTATTTCCCACACTAGCTCGAGCTTCCTTAGTTCGATCAGAAGATGGCCGAACAGCTTGTTTTTCAATACTTTAGCAGCCTTCACTTTGGTCTCAGTTCGGCTTCTTAGTTCGACCATATCAAGTACTCCTCCCCCTTTGAAGTGCGTGTTTATACGCACTATCGGAGTTCGACAACTTATTAGCCGAACACTTAGCGCGCCTTCCCAAGACGAAACGTCTCTTCAGCTGCTTCTGTCCCATCTTTGCGACACGTGGCCCGATTGGATTCCCGCCCAGCGCCTTTTTGTCTTCCACCGTTGGATTCCGTCACATCTAACGGCTGGAAGTTAGCGACTTTTCACCTTTTCCCCCCAAAAACCGATAAAATCTCTCTATAAATACGCCCTTCATTAGGTTGAAACACCTTTACGCCACAAATCACTGTAGCTTATCTTCTTCAAGTTCTCTTTCTTTCATCAAGGGTTTTCGTCTCCGATCTCTAGGTTTCTTCGATTGTTATAGGTACCCATCTTCTCCTCTTCCCTTGTCGTTATTTTTCAAATGGCCACCTCCAGTTCAATGGTACAGGCTCCTAAAAATTCAAGACGAAAAACCGTAGATACAGTATTTTCTTCCACAAAAACCACCCAGACCCATCTAACCTTACTAAGCTCACTCTTGGTGGGCGGTTATTCTGTGGCAATTCCTAGCCCAGAAGACCGACCCCATCGAGCTCCAATCGGTCATCAGACATGGTTCCTTAAACATGTCTCCCTCGGCTTAGTTCCCCCTGTTCATCCCTTCTTTTTAGAAATTGGTTCGGGTTTTGGCGTATGTCCGAACCAATTACATCCCAATTCAATAAGTTATATTGTATCGTTTTATATGGTATGTAAATGGATGGGGGTCGACCCTACTTTCGAACGATTTCGATCTTGCTTTGTTTTGAAAAACGCAAATCCTTTCCGTTTTTACTTGAGCCCTCGCAGGGGGGAAATGCGAGCTACTTTTCTATCTCCTGGGGATGAAAAGGTCAGTTCCTGGGAGAGGTATTATTTTTTCATTCACGGACCAGCGAACCAACCTTTCAATTCTCTTCCCTGGGTCCAAACTTCTACCCAATCTGATCCTCCTCCATCTCCTGATTATCAAATCTCTGTTTTGAATAAAATTTTTGACAAAGGGTGGTTCGACGTGGTCCAACTAAGTTCTTGTGAATCGTTGCTGGCATTCTGGGGGTTCTACACGAACAGCCACGTTCCTTCTCGATTTAATCTAGGTCAATCCTTTTAATTCCTGTCATTTATCGTGCTAATACGAACTGCTTGGGTGCATATTGGCTTATCCACGCCTTCTTTTTGCAGATAGGAAAATGAATCGATTTTTCAGTTTCGCCGATGAGGTCCCTGAGGAGGAGAGGACTCCCTATTCGCCTTCTCAGAGTTGCGTGAACACTGACTTAACTGCGTCCTTCAAACAGGCGGAAGAAACTCGCCTCACCGAGCTAGCCAAAAGGACTCCAGGCCCAACTGATCATGTGATGCAAGAGGGCGTTCTCCCCGAGAGATCAGAATCTGCTTTGCTGGTCACACTGCCCACTGCTGAAGCCCCTTTCAGTTCGACTCCGCCCACTGTTTCCTCGTCCGATCATGTCGATCTGACCGAGGAGGTCGCAGGAGACGCGGCGAAGGCTACGCCTTCTCTCCAAAGGAAGAAGAGGGGGCCTACTAGTTCGCGGAAATCCGCGGACAAGAAGCAGAAAACAGCTAAGGCGCCCCCCGTTAGTTCGGAGGTCTCGAGGGATATGGTCGTTCAGAAGGGGAAAGCGGCAGAGGTTGAGGAGGATGCTGAGGCCAGAGACATAAGGTTAAATCTTGCTCGTCTGGCGAACGCGAGGAAGTTTTTTGAAGGGTTAAGCAAGAGGGCTCTTCGTCGCCGGGACAAAACTTTAGAATACCGCCATGTAGCGGAAGAAAAGGATGAGGAGAAAAAGGCGCTGGAGAGCGACCTGGCGATCCATTCTGACCAGACGAACAAGTTGTCCGCTAAATTGGAGCAGTGCCAGGTCGAACTCGCAATGGCTCGGTCGGAGGTATCGAAAAGGGATGACTTGCTATTGGAGAAGGAGAAGTTCGCCACGGAAAAACAGGAGCAGCTCCTGACTGTCGAAGCGGAGGTTCGGAAGCTGCGGGAGGATTTGGAGCGGGAGCAGAGTGCGCAGATTCAGTTCGCGGAAAATTCGAGGATAGAGGGATTCCGAGCTGAGATTACAGAAGGCTTCCATCAATTCGCTCAAAGCTCGGAGATGGAGCTAATAGCTGAAGAGTTTCGCGAGAGGCTCTTTAGTCGCTTGTGGAATTCCATGCTTTTCCTCTCCAAGGCTACTCCCATGGCCGAAGCCTATTTCAGGGAAGGTGTTCGGCTGTGTCAAGAAGAGGTGAAGGAAGCTCAGCCCGAGTCCCAGCTCCGATTCCGTCTTCCTTCGCTTGGTAAGAAATTGGAGCAGTCCTTCCCGATTCCTCCCGGTTGGCAAGGGGATCCGAACGAGGATGTTGATGCCAGATGGTGGGCAGGATTTCTTCAGCAAGCCATTTCTGAAGTCCTTCCAAGTACCAGTTCAACTATTCAACTCGAGGAAGATACTTCGAATCTTATTGTGGATCTTCCTGATGAGATGTTCGATCCTTCTGCTTGACCTCCGCTGCTGAACCTTCTTCCAAAAAGCTTTCTGATGATACTTTGTAAAAAAATTTCACATTTTTTATCTAGAACTATTCTGTATCTTTTATGATCAATCTATCGAATTTCCTATTATAATTTTGTCCATTCCTATTACAAGTTATTCACGTCACAAACTTTATTAATAAGCGAATGGACCATAAGATATGCAAGCCTTAGTTCGAATAATCAACACTTTGTAAGTTCGGTTAATCGGGGCACTCGGAGGGAGTGTTTACATTCCGAGGGAATGTTGTAGTTCGTTTAATCGGGACACTCCGAGGGAGTGTTTACATTCCGAGGGAATGTTGAAGTTCGCTTAATCATCAAGCATGATAGTAGTAAAGCAGAAAAATGACACAATGATATAACGTGGTTCGGTCAAATCGACCTACGTCCACGGGGTAAATGTTTCTTATTTCATAAAATAGCAGGAATTTAAAAAGTAATAAACAACCTATATATACATGAATCTTCAAGCATAGAACTTCTTCAAATGACTCACATGCCAAGGTCTGGGTAACCTCTTACCATCTTCATCCGTCAGTTCGTAAGATCCTCCCGAAAGAATCTTGGAAACTATGTACGGACCTTCCCAAGTAGCATCCAACTTTCCAATTTCAACCAGGGCGTCAGCTTGCCTTAGTACCAGATCTCCTACTTGGAATTCCCTTCTTCGAACTCTTTTGTGAAACGCAGCTTGAATGTGTCTTTTATAGAGCTCATGTCGAACTCGGGCTTCATCCCTCAATTCGTCCAGAAACATTAGGTCAGTTCTAATCAACTCCTCGTTTTCTTGTGGTTCAAAATTGGTGATCCGCAAAGCTTCTCCTTGAATTTCTGTTGGAACTACTGCTTCCATCCCAAACGCCAAACTGAAAGGACTCTCTCCCGTCGTCGTCCTAGTCGTTGTTCGATATGCCCACAATACTGATGGTAGTTCATCCACCCAGTTCGACTTCTCAGATTCGAGCCGCTTTTTGAGTCCCTCCACTATGATTCGGTTTACTACTTCGACTTGGCCATTTGCTTGTGGATGTGCAACTGCGGTAAACACTTGCACAATTTTCATCTCTTCACACCATCCCGTGATTTTCTCTTCTCGAAACTGAGCTCCGTTGTCTGACACCAAAACTCTTGGCAAACCAAATCGGCAACAAATATTCTTCCAAACAAAGTGTATCATGTCAGCTTCTGTAATTTTGACTAGAGGTTCGGCTTCGACCCACTTAGTGAAGTAATCTACTGCTACTACCAAAAATTGTTTGCTTCTCCTGGTTTTCACAAACGGACCAACTATGTCGATTCCCCATCTAGCGAAGGGACAAGGCGAACAAGTAGTTAGCATATCTGCGGCTGGCGTGTGGATTCGCCATCCATGTTTCTGACAAGATTCACACTTTCTAACAAGCTCCTCAGCATCATTCTTCAACGTGGGCCAATAAAACCCAGCTCGTACCACCTTCCGAGCTAAAGCTCTTGCTCCAGAATGTTCGGCACATCCTCCTTCATGAGCTTCTTTTAACACCTTAATCCCTTCTTCTTGTGATAAGCATCTTGCATCCGTTGGTAAAAAGGTTTTCCTGTATAATAATCCGTCAATAACATAGTAGAAACGAACTTGCCTTTCTAACCTCTCTAACTCCTTCGCTGTTCCTTCCCTTTTGCCCTCCAAAAAGTGTAAGAAAGGGGTTCTCCAATCGGTCTCTGCCTCGTCGATATTCATAACCTCACTTTCTCTTCCAACGCCCATCACAGTAATACTTCTCTGCGAACAGTCTTGCAACGAACTGCCTATCTTCGATAGAAAGTCCGCCTTTTCATTTTCACTTCTGGGGATCTGTTCAATTTGAAGCTTTTCAAATCTGTTCTCCATATCTTTGATTTTGTCCACATAGGAAATCATCCTATCTTCTTTGACTTCACACTCATTTCGGAGTTGTTGTGTTACCAACTGTGAATCTGATTTCACTGTTAAGTGGCGCGCTCCAACCTGTTCGGCTATCTTCAAACCCTGCAAAAAGGCTTCATATTCTGCTTCATTGTTAGATGCTTTGAACAAGAATTTTATGGCAAACTGTAATTCATCCTTTTCTGGACTAATCAGCAATATTCCAGCTCCGGCTCCTCGATGAGATGAGGATCCATCTACAAACAACTCCCACTCCTTATTTTCTTGTGCTCTGGTTGTTTCTTGGACGAAGTCCGCCAAGGCCTGACCTTTGATAGCTGTTTGAGGTTCGTACTTGATGTCAAATTGACCCAGTTCGATGGCCCATTTGACCAATCTCCCTGATGCCTCAGGCTTTCCCAGAATGGTGCTCAACGGATGATCTGTTCGCACTGTTATCTCATAACTCAAAAAGTATGGCCGTAATCTCCTGGCAGCAGTAACCAAAGCATATGCCACCTTTTCGATCTCAGTATATCGCACTTCGGCTCCTTGAAGAACTTTACTGACAAAGTAGACAGGGAACTGGTCCTTCCCTTCTTCTCGCACAAGAACCGAACTAACAGATTCTTCGTCAATCGCCAAATATACCAGCAGCGCTCCTCCTTGAATCGGCTGCTTCAATAATGGCAGTGAAGAAAGGAACACTTTTAAGTCGTCAAAAGCCTTCTGACATTGTTCGTTCCATCCGAACTGACTACTCTTTCTAAGGACTTTGAAGAAAGGCAATCCCTTATCCGCCAATCTTGATATAAACCTGCTTAGAGCAACAACTCGACCAGTTAGAACTTGTACCTCTTTTATGGTTCGCGGGGGAGCCATATCTTGGATAGCTCGAATCTTGCTTGGATTAACTTCGATTCCCCTCTCAGTGACCATATATCCCAGAAATTTCCCTGCTTTTACTCCGAATGAGCACTTGGATGGATTCAACCGCATCTCATGTCTTCGAATAGTTGTCATTGTTTCTCTCAAATCTGCCGCATGAGTGTTCGCCTGAATACTTTTTACCAGCATGTCATCCACGTAAGCTTCCATATTACGACCTAACTGGTACTTGAACATCTTATCCACCATCCTCTGGTAAGTAGCTCCTGCATTCTTTAATCCAAATGGCATCACCGTGTAACAATAGGTACCTGACGAAGTGATGAAAGAAACTTTGGGTTTGTCCTTCGGATGTAGCAGGATCTGATGATACCCTTGTGCAGCATCCATCATGCTGAGTAGTTCGCAGCCGGCCGTTGAGTCTACCAATTTATCGATTCGAGGGAGTGGGTAATGATCCTTTGGAGAAGCTTTGTTCAAATCTCGGAAATCGATACACATTCGCCATTTGTTTCCAGGTTTAGGCACCAACACTACATTAGCCAGCCACTGAGAGTATTGGATCTTCTCAATATACCCTATCTCTAACAACTTCTGAACTTCCCTTTCTATTATCTCGTTTTGTTCGTCACCAAAGTGCCTCAACTTCTGCTTGATTGGTCGGACCTCGGGCTTAGTATCCAACTGATGAACTGCTATATCCGGGTTTATACCCTTCATATCTTCCGGCTTCCATGCGAACAAATCCACGTTCTCTCTTAATACCTGCACAATCTCACTACAGTTCGGTTCAGCCAAATGACTGCCAATACGAACTACATGTCCCGGTTGTTCGGAGATCAACTCAATGCTCATCAATTCCCCCTTTTCAAACTCCGCTGTGTTCGCCTCTCGTCCTTTCTTTCGACTCTGATCTCTTTCTCTATCAATCTCAGTTTTCTGTTCGGCCTTCCTTTTTTGGGATTCGGACTGGCGAACGGCAGCAACATAACAGCGCTGAGCTGTCTGCTGATTGCCATGAACTACTCCTACTCCCACAGTAGGTGAGATACTCCCACTCCCACTCCCACTCCCACAGCACCGTCCTTCCTCATCTTCCACTGGGAATTTCATCATCAAATGTGCAGGTGAGATAACAGCTGCATAAGTACTCAACGAAGGACGCCCTAAAATCACGTTGTACTGCGAAGGCGCGTCCACCAATAGGAAAGTTATTGTCTTATTTTGCCTCCATTCCCTCTCTCCCAAAACCATGGGTAGCTGGCCCTTGCCAAACACTGTCACGGCCTCTCCAGAAAACCCGTAAAGAGAAGTCTCCACCGACTTTACTTCGACTGTCGATCTCATCTTTCGAAAACAGTCCATGAACATAATGTCCACCGAACTTCCGGTATCAACAAATATCCTTTCGACGTTAAAACCTCCAATCTCGGCCGCAATCACCATAGCATCGAACTGCGGGCTCTAGAGGGCTACTTTATCTTGAGCCCCAAACTACACTACTACTTCGTCGAAAATTGTTTGAACCTCATCACCTTTCTGTCGAACTGAATTCAATCTCGCCTTGCGAGCTCTGTTTGAATCTTCATCCGTTGGTCCTCCTATGATCATATGTATGGTGGGCCTTTCCTTCCTTTCAGGCCTGTTTCGCGGCGGGAGCGGCGAAGGGGGAGGTAGTTCAGGTCGCTGTTGTCCCCTTTCCATTCTAGGTTCCTCCAGAGCGTTCCTTGGTTCTCTGTTATCTTGTCGGCGAGGGCGAACATACCGAACAAGCCTGTTTTCCCGGACTAATCTCTCTAGTTCGTCTCTGAGGTGCAGGCATTCATCAGTACCATGTCCATATTCGTTATGAAACCGACAAAGCTTGCCATGCCCGAAGGTGGATGGTTTCTTTGGAGTCGGGCTCCAGGTCGCCGGCCATTTCAGTTGGGGCAGATTCCAAATCTCCATCAATACCTGTCCAGGAGAAATATTCAGGGGGGTATATTGGTCATACCTCCTACCAGCTTTGTTCTCTCGCAACGGCGGGGGCGCGAACCTCGCTCGAGATTCTCCCGTCTCCTTTCTTCTTGTAGGCTCATGTTCCTGTGACTTACTAGCTCGGTTAGAGCCCTCACCCTTCTTAATCCGCACTGCCTCTTCCAGGTTGATGTACTTGGTGGATCTCTGCAATAAATCATCAAAATTCCTCGGCATCTTCTTAACCAAAGAAGTATGAAGATCACCCTCTTTCAGACCCTGTATGAAGGCATTGACTATTAAGTCATCTGAAGCCCCAGGAGCTTCCCGAGTTGCATCTGTAAACCTTCCAACGTACTCTCTCAACATCTCATCCCCTTTCTGTTTTACCCCGAACAGAGTCTGAGTAGACCGCCGCTGTCTTCTGGCACTGACGAACTGGTGTAGGAATAACTCTGATAATTGTTCGAAGTCATGAATAGTTCCATCAGTCAATTGGCTGAACCAGGTCTGAGCAGCCTTGGTGAGGGTAGTGGCAAACACCCTACACTTGATGCCATCTGAATACCGGTGTATGAGAGCGGTATTTTCAAATCGACACAAATGATCCCACGGATCAGCAGTACCATCGTAATCAAAATTCACCGGTCGAAAAGATGCCGGTAATTCGTCTTCCATCACTTCCTCCGAAAAGGGATTCCCCCTTGAACCCTTTGGGACTCGTCGAATATTACGCTGAACTTCTTTCATCTCTCTTTTCAGTTCATCAACCCTATCCGACAACTCATCGCGGCTTCGTTTCTGTCCCCGAGAGCAATCAAACTGGCTTTCCCTCTCATCCGTTTGTGACGTATAATCACTGGCTTCTTTCTCCCAATGAGTGTCCATATTATCCTGATGTGACTCAGCTCTTTGTTTCCCCATAGCTTTCTGGACAGCTGCTTCCATCAAGTCTGCCAATTCCTCTGCCGTTAAAGTAATGGTACGAGGGGGATCCACCGGGGTAGGACTCCGGTCACCCTCTCGATTTTCAGGCCTCCTGGATGAATCACCGACTTCCATCCTTCTTTTTGATCCCCTGGTATTCACCATGCTTGTTGTCTCAACGCCTTAAAACTCAGATTGTTTTTCCCACAGACGGCGCCAATTGATGTTGCTCCGATCCAAAACTCTGGTTCTTCAACCCAAAACTCGAAATCTTGAACCTTGGATGTTGCTCCGATTCGATTCTCCAACTTCTCGATCCAAAAACGGATGATCTTGAACACAAAAACCTGCAAAAAACACCGGGAGGGGTTCCCGGCGATGGGACTCCGACGCTCAAGTCAGAAAAAAAGAAGAAGATCCTTGTGCAAGTGTACGTGTGTGTATTTTGAATTTAAGTGTGCATAAGAAAAAATAAAGAATGAGAACAAGAGTATATATAGACTCCCTGGGATATGAGTTGGTTGAGATTCATCCCACAAAATATGGGATACGGACTAACAGATCCGCTGAAATAGCGGTTAGTTAGGCTCAAAGTCTGTCCGCCACATTCCATGTTAATCAGTTCGCTGTTATGACATCGAACTAAATCAGTTCCTTTTTCATTAGTTCGATCATAGGGCTGTAACTCAGTTCGCTTAGCTTCGCCGCATACCAGTTTTCCCTCGTATCTTATAACTAAGTTAGTACGTCATCGTATTTCCCACACTAGCTCGAGCTTCCTTAGTTCGATCAGAAGATGGCCGAACAGCTTGTTTTTCAATACTTCAGCAGCCTTGACTTTGGTCTCAGTTCGGCTTCTAAGACAAGGACTCGGTTCGACTTGGTTCGACTAGGTTCGGTCTTTTAAGAGAAAGAATCGGTTCGTCTTAGTTCGACCATATCAATGGTAAAGAACATTTTGAACTACAAATAAGCTTATAAAAATAATATCTTAGTTTTGCTAATATAATTGATTATTGATTTGGTTACAGATGCTTCTGTGAAAAGATGTAAAATGAATGAAGCAAATCAATTCGAAGAAGATACTCCAGAAGAAGAAAATTCTGATCCAAAAATTGAATTTTCAAGAATTCTATCTCCTTCGGATTGTAATAAGAAACGCATGGTAGTTAATAAAAAATACCTTCATATTTTTTTTGTTGGACAAAAAATATATTTAAAGATATATATATATACACACACTATTTTTGATAATATCTTTGACTTATATTTGCAGACCGTGCCATCTGATTTCTGCAAGAAACATTTGAAGTTCAAGCCTAAATCACGTTGTAGAGTTAAACTAATTGTTGATGATAAAAGTTGGAATATTAGTATAAAGAATGAAGGATGTAGAAAGATACTTCAAAGTGGATTCAAGAATTTCATTCTAGATAACTCACTATCGAGTAGAAGTGGCTGTTTATTATTGTTGGAAATTTCTTGAATTCCAGCATGTTTGGCCCGACTTTGGGCATTAATTTCTAGCGGGTCCCGTATCCGATTGTGGAAAAGTAAAGTTGGAATGTGTTCACCTCCGTGAGAGGTTCGTGGCGATATATGGTAGGCCCAAATCGGACATTGGGTGAATGAGAAATTGAGTCTCAAAGTCGCATAGTTGAATCCTAATTTATGAGGAAAAATTGGTTGTCCCACATTGGAAAACCAAGCATAATTTTTCCAATATATAATGAATTTCCCTGTTGTAAGAGATAAGAAGTATTGGGTATGAGCCTCTCTCTACGCACGCGGGGGGGTGGAAATCAATTCGAACCATGCGATTCGTGTGCACGCACGAATATCGGATCGAGGGGCTGCGGGCCCGGCTTCGTCCTTTTTGCCACGAGGAACTACTGAGACCTTTCAAATTCTCGTAACCTCCAAGGCTTTCCACATTCATGTAACCTCCAAGGCTTTCCACATTCATGTAACCTCCAAGCCATGATGGTGTGCACTAATTGCAACTTTTGGCATGGGCTTGGGGAGGGTCTATAAATAGTCTTGCTCCACATGAGAAAAAAGACACACAAAAGCTTTCCTCTCGTTTTCTGCCAAATTCTCGTAACCTCCAAGGCTTTCCACATTCATGTAATCTCCAAGCCATGATGGTGTGCACTAATTGCAACTTACCTTTCAAATTCTCGTAACCTCCAAGGCTTTCCACATTCATGTAACCTCCAAGCCATGATGGTGTGCACTAATTGCAACTTTTGGCATGGGCTTGGGGAGGGTCTATAAATAGTCTTGCTCCACATGAGAAAAAAGACACACAAAAGCTTTCCTCTCGTTTTTCTGCCAAATTCTCGTAACCTCCAAGGCTTTCCACATTCATGTAATCTCCAAGCCATGATGGTGTGCACTAATTGCAACTTTTGGCATGGGTTTGAGGAGGGTCTATAAATAGTCTTGCTCCACATGAGAAAAAAGACACACAAGCTTTCCTCTCGTTTTCTGCCTTTTTCCTGCTCGGAAACTCCAGCATTTTGCTCCCTCTTTTCGATACCAATCAGGCACTCTTCCAGTTCGCCAAGACAGCAAGTTTGGTGCTTAACTTGGTTGTGGTTTTTAACTGTTGTATCCTGGGAAACGGACGTCCATAGAGTACTCTAGCACCAAGAGAGTCGGACGAATCTATTTTAAGGAAACCGTGCGTGCACGGGCCTCGGTCAAACATTGTTCCAGATTCCAGTACTAGGTGTTGCCCAATATTTCCGACAACATTTTCCAGATTTCGCCCAACAATTTAAATGGTCAAGTCAAGTGAATTAATTTTCAAAGTCATATTTTATTAGATTAATAATCGATTTCAGTGGATAATTAATATAGGTTTTTATTTGTTGATTTATTTTTATTAGTGGCTATGTTTATTATTTGGACGGATCTTTTTATTTATTTATATATTAATTTGAGCTATCTTCCCTTCTGTTTAAACATTTGTTTGTGGAGTTGGGCCACTTATTGGGATGTTAATTTAATTTAATTGATTTAATTGATTGGGCTAAATTTCAGGTCTTTAAATTTCATAAGTCCTTTAAAAATTTTACATATTAGACATTGACGTAAATCTTGCATTTTGTTTTGATATTTCATCATGAAAGTTTTTGATATAACAAAATTATATTTCATCATGATATAATGATATTATTTAAAATTAACCTCTAACCTATTACTATATTATTTCCATAAATAATAAATATACTATCAATCAATATAATACCATTTATAATTGACTTTCTTAACTTACATGAATCTCATTATTCAATCAATTAAAGGTAAATATTAAAAAACTTAATCATTTTGTAAATATTTACCATATTCACAAACATGTTACTTTATTGATTCCTACCAATTAAATTCTATAAAATGCCATTGAATTCTATAAAATATATCTAGTACAACTTTCGTTGATTTATATGCTCTTTCTCTAAAGCACCGTGATTCTTGGTATTGATTATCAACTTTTCTGATTTCATGACTCATCCAGGTAATGTTTATTTTATGTTTGATTTCCATAAATAATAATTATACCTCAATATAATATCTTATTAACTTAAATGCATGCACAGTTTGAAACCATATAACGAATGTTTAATTATTTTGAAGACTAATTAAACCATATCTTTATATATATATATATATATATATAAAAGAAGGACCAAGAATGCCACATGTCATTTATACAAAGTTTGTGTAGCGCCCCGGATCAAAATGAGCATAATTGAATAATTAAATATTTGAACCCTGACTTAATAATTATGTGCGTATATTTTGACTGTTTAATTTAATACGTGCGTTTTAGATAAGTGTTTACGGCACGTTTTAGATCGATAATTTTCCTAGACGTGGAACATAATATTTTATTTTACCCCGCGATGCGTATTTGAAAAACGAGAAGATTGAAACGAACTAGAGGTCAATCAGAGTTACGTAGCTCAAGTAATGAAGAAAACAACGAAAACGAAGAATACGACGTATACAAATAGTATAAAATACGGGATATTTATAATCAAGATATTATCATGAATAGTAACCTATCCTAGTGAACAGTAACCGCCTACATGAACAGTAACTTTTCGGATTTCTATAAATAGGAGAGTTTTCGATTCGAAAATTTACCGTTTTCTCGAGCAAGCCGAACGAGCCGAATGCGACGAAAACAAGTAAGTTCTCTCTCCTCCCTCCTCTCCCTCTCTCCTCTCTTTTCTGCCGCCGCCGGTGGTCGCCGGAAAATTTCAAAGTTGTCGGAATTGGCCGATTTTCACACACGACGTTCGTCTCGACGAGACGATTCTAGAATAGGTCTCGGAATTCAATTCTGATTTCTTGTTCGACGGAAAACGGTGAAAGACGGTCTCCAAACCCTAAACCCTATTTCTTGAACCCTTTTCTCTCTCTCGTTTCTTCGCTCTCTCTCTCTTTCTCGCGGCTACAGGCTCCTGGGGGGTAGCTGGTGTTGCAAGCTACGTATTGGAGGGGCGGCTCCGCCGTGGGGGGGCGGCGCCAGCGCCGGAAAATGGTTGGGAAGGGGGCTGATACATAAGGGTTTGGTGTGTGTTGTGTGTGTGCTGTGTGTGTGTGTTGTGTGCTGTTGGGAAGCGGCGCAGGTGGCGCCGCCGTGAGCTGCTGTTGGCCGGCGCTGGTGATGTGCCGGCGAGTGTTGGGCAGTGGTGGCCGGCGGCAGGTGACCGCCGGCCAAGCTGAGAATCATGTGTGTGTGTGCGTGGGTTTATGCATGTGCGTGTGTGTTTTTGTTGGTGTTGTGGGTGTGTCGCCGGAGCTGGGTGGTTGCCGGCGATGGGAAGTCGCCGGCCAGGGTCCCAGGTGACCGGAGGTAGGGTGTCGCCGGCCGGAGCTGGAGGATGAAGGTTTAGTCTGAAGAAAATGTGGTGACGAAGGGTTTTGCGGTGAAGTTTTCCGGCACTGTTCATGCCGGAATCCGGCGAGGGATGTCCGGAGGTGGTAGCCGGCGGTTCAGGCTCTCCGCTGAACCAGGTGGCGGCCACGTTGGGCGGCGCCGCCACAGCAGGCGGCGACTGGAAGTTGCTGGGTTGGCACAAGCGCAGGGCGCGACGCCGGGAACCCATGCGCGCGCTAGGTGCGCAGCTGCCGAGTTCCGCGTGCGCAGGCTGCTGAGGCTGTCGAGTTTCCATGTGCGCGCGCGCACGCGCGAGCCCCTCCGGGTGACGGGTGCGCGCAACGCCATGTTTTCGATCCAAACCCCTTTTTCTCCGTCGTGCGTATTTTTCGAGTCGTCGCCAACGAGACGTCGTTGACCCGGGTCCGTGGGCCCGGTCAAAGTCAACCCTTTGACCAAAATTACCATTTTACCCCTGAACTTTAAATGCTCCGTTTGAGCTCGTTTTAACTCCGATCGAGCTCATTCTTTTTCCATCGTAACCCAAAATTCCTTGCCTATCATCTCAGCCTTTTGGGTTGAACTTTCAGCCTTGTCTCCAAAAATTCCAATCTTTAGATCGTTCTATCCGTCGTGTCGTTAACGAATGTTTTTCCGCCGGAACCCTTTACAACTTTAATTATACCGTATTTAAGATCTAAGAAACACCGTAAATGTGTAGGCTACTTGTTGGACTAATCTTAGAGGTGTTGGGTTATCAGACGTACTGTTCTATCTACTCACGCGGTAACCACTATACGAGGTGGGGGTAATTTCTAACTTTTTATCTGTTTACGATTTTCCCTATTTATGAAGCATGATTAAGAAATACTAAGTGTTGTGTTTATACTTGCTGTGCCATATTATAATTGTGAAAGGACCGAGGTCCTTCGATCATGCATTATGTTCGTCCTCTGCTATTTTCTACTACTCTGTGGAGGTGTCGTGAGCCTCTTGAAATGCACTAACGGTGAGATACCGTTATATAGGGTAAGACAGGGGAATCCCGCACCTATTTGTCCCTTGCCATTTCTAATATCTGCTTTGCATATATATGTGCTGTGACAACGTGACTGTAAGTTAGTTTTTCGGTATTTAATTTCTATCTTGAGTCTTATGAGGCTGACGTTATCCCCACGAGTGTATTCAACGCACTCACCCCCTTATTCTGTACTCACACTACAGGAGTTGATGAACATGTTGAACCCTAGATGGAGAGAGGCGGTGCTGTCTCTGAACTTGTGTTTTTAAGAGAGGCGGTGATGTTTTTAAGATGTTGTGCTTTCAAAACAATGTTTTCTTTAAATCACGTTTTGTAATAATATTCGATATATGTTTCAGATGTGAGATCCTGATGGTTTATTCCGCTGCTTTTTTATGATGTATATATATCGATATTGAGACCGATTGTTATCGGTCGAGGCCGTTTGATGATATGTGATTGTTTCACATCGCCCCTTTCCTCTTTCTTCTGGCGTCTCCTGCTATTTCTTTCTGTATGTGTTATGCGTCCCTTGCTTTTCTATCTTCACGCCCGGGTAAAACTCTGATATTTTATGAAAAGAAAACGGGGCGTGACAGCTTGAACATTTATTTCTCTTATTAAATATTATTTTTAAAGATAATCTATTATTATATATATAAGTTTTTTTATTATAAATATATATTATTCATACGAAACTTGAACATTTATTTCTCTTATTAAATGTTATCTTAAAGATAATCTACTATTATATATGTAAGTGTTTTTTTTATTATAAATATATATTATTGAAAGAACATACTTTTAATAATTAGATCATGTTTTTTAATAACCACAATATTATTTGAAAAATATCATGTATAAAATTTCAAAAATATCATGTATAAATAAATGCTACTATTTATATTTTAAAATCTAATTTAAATATATAATACATTCTCAAATTTTGCACATTAAATTTTCTTATTAAGTGTTTTTTTTCTTTTTTTTTGCCACTACTATTATTATATATGTTAGCCTTTTCTTTATTAGAAATATATAGTATTGAAGAAATATACTTTTAAAAATTACAATTATCATTTTTAATAACCATAATATTATCTAAAAAATATCATCTATAAAACTTGAAAAATATCATGTATAAATAAATTCTATTATTTATATATTGGTTTACATATATACTTTATAAATGTTATACACGATATTTTTGTTTACATATATACTTTTTAAATTTAAATCTTACATAATAAACTTTTTTTATTATATATTTTTTATATTTTAATATATTAAATTTTCATATGATTGACTTGAATAAGTCAATTAATATTTAGATATGAAACCTACATTTAGTAACATGATTCATGCCAAAATAATTAATGTGATTTGATAATTAATGCCAAATTACAGTTACACTTAAATCTTGCAAATCTATGATCATGCAATCATGCAAAAACTATTATCATGCAAATGGCAGTTACTTTACATATGTCTTATTAGAGAACTTCAATTTTGTTTGTCATTATAAATCTCAACCTCTAATTATTATATTCCTGCATGCTTGCTTCTGTATTTCGTATAGTACCCCAACCCTTCTCAATTTTTGAATTGTATATTTCATGTGATATTAAATTTCAAAATTCAACATTATAATTTTCTTTACATAATATTCTAACCTAATCATTTTTATGTATTTTTAAGTGGACATGGAATACCTTGCAATTGCTGACATTGATCCATCCAAGGAGACATGTACAATAAGATTTCGAGTTATCAGATCATGGTTCGTACCTCAAAGAATTTATCTACCAGAAAATTGCCTCATGGAGATGGTTTTGATGGATGATAAGGTATTTTAAGAATACATCGTATTATTACATAAATTCGGTATATATATTCTTCAATGATGAGTTTTTTTTATGTTTATTAAAATCTTATAATATGCTTACAATTCAAATTTATTTAATTCTAACATTTTTTTCTCTCATGATTCATTTTCAGTTTATAAGGATCCAGGCTACTGTTGCACATAGTCAAATTAGTAGATGCAAAAACATGCTAAAAGAGGGAGTAATGTCACGCCCCGTTTTTTTTTCATAAAATATCAGAGTTTTTTTTTTTTGGGCGTGAAGAAAGAAATAGTAAGGGACACATATCATAAACAGAAAGAAGTAGTAGGAGACGACAGAAGAAAGAGGTAAGGGACGATGTGAAACATTCACATATCACAAATCGATCTCAGCCGATATTTTCAACATTTACAGCGGAAATTATCATTAGGATCTCACATCCCAATTATTTACATCCGTTAACACAAAACGTTAATTACTTAAAACATTATTTGAAAATGTTGAGAACATCATCATAAAAATTACATATCCAAATATAGCACTTCCTCCCTCCTTCTAAGGTTCATCATGTTCACCATCACCTGTAGTGTGAGTACAGAATAAGGGGTGAGTGCGTGGAATACACTCGTGGGAATAAAATCCAAGTCTTATAACATACGACAAATGCCTTTAACAGAAAGCTAATAACGACAAAAGAAAACACGTTGTCACTGCACGTAAAATGCATAGCAGATATTAGAAATGGTGAGGGACGGATAGGTGCGGGAGTTTCTCGTCTTACCCTATGAAAACGGTCTCAATACCGCTGGTGCATTTCAAGGACCACCAAACCTTTCCAGAGTAGTAGAAAGGAGTAAGGGACAAATGCATATGTAGAGTGGGCCGCAGCCAGATCATAGTATGAAACATGGCACAACAATTATATATTCACAGCACTTACTATTCCTCAATCATGCTTCATAAATAGGGAAAACAGTAAACAGATTCAGAGTTAGAAATTACCCACACCTTGTTCGGTGGTTACCACGTGAGTAGCAAGGACCAAAGATCCGATAGCTCAGAGCTCGAGTGGCAAGTACCAAAGATCGGATAATTCAAAGCTCAATCGAACAAGTAGCCTACACAAGTTTACGATATATCTTAGATCCTTAATATGTATAATTAAAGCTATAAACGCTTCCGGCGGAACAATGATCGTTAAAGACGCGACGGATCGAGAGATCTAAAGATTGAGGTCAAAGAAATGAGGGAAGATGATCAGTTTCAAAAGCTGAGATGATAGAGGATTGAATTTGGATCGTAACGGAAAAAGAATGAGCTCGATCGGAGTTGAAACGAGCTCGAACGGAGCGTTTTAAAGTTTAGGAGTAAAATGGTAATTTTGGTCAAGGGTTGACTTTGACCGAGACCCCTGAATCTCGACAACTCGATGGAAACAAGCGAAATGGAAAAATGGGTGAAAACACTTGCCGGCGCGCACGGCGGATCCCGGAGCGCACACTTCTCGGCAGCACTCGCACCCGGCGCGCATCTCCGCGTGCAACTCACGCACGCCCGTGCGTGTCCGCACACGCCCGTACGCGAGTATCCAGTACCCTACACGGCCAGCCGCCCGCCGGCGGTGAACAGTACCCGAATCCTCGCCGCAAAAACCTTCGATACCCTGTTTTCCGAACCTAACCCCGACTTCCCAAAACTCCGGCCGGCGACTTCCAATCGCCGGCGACCCTTCCCAGAACCTCCGACCGGTGGCCTCCCATCGCCGGCGACCTTTTTCGTCCACCCTCTCGCCGGAAACCGGCGGTGAACAGTAGCAAACCGTCCCAAAAACCCCCCTCTTTTCTTCCTTCTTCACCCTCTTTTTCCTTGCTCCGATCGGCGACTTTCCAGCGTGGGTCACCACCCCAAAACCATCCCAAACTCTTCCCCAACACCCCAACTTATCCTAGCAAAATAAAAGAACCAAAACCACCAAGAAACGAGAGAGAAACGGGAGAGAGAAAAAGGTGATAACACAAGGGTTTGGGGTTTTGAAGGCGGTTTTTCACCGTTTCCCAGAGAACGACTCATCGGAATTGAATTCTGGAAGATGTTCTAGACTCACCTCAACGAGACCTACGTTGTGTGCGAAAATCGGCCGAAACCAACAACTTTCAGATTTTCCGGCCACCACCGGCGGCGGCTCCGGCACCGCCGCACTGGAGGCAGAAAACTGAAAAGAGAGAGAGGAGAGAGAGACTTACTTGTTTTCGGCGCTTTTGGCTCGTTGGAGAAACGGTGAAAAATGAATCTAGAGAGCCCTATTTATAGATTTTGAAAAGTTACTATTCATCGGAATATTCTTTAGAATATTCTTTTTACTATTCATCAAGATTCCACTTCTCGTTTTTCCGAAACTCGTATTTTGCCCTTTTCATTGTAACTTGAGTTACAGGTCTCCGATTGACCTCTAATTCGTGTCTATCTTCTCATATTTCCGATATGCATCTTATGGTGAAATAAAATTCTATTTTCCATGTCTAGAAAAATATATCCATCTAAAAACGGTGTTAAACACGTATCTGGAACGCACGTAATCAAGTTAAACATCCAAAATTAACACACATAATAATTTAATTAATGGTTTAATATTTAATTATTCAATTATGCTTCATTTTTGGTTCGGGGTGCTACAAGTAATTTGTTCATTAAAAAACTTTCAAATAGGTCAAAATCAGGGAACTGTTAAGAGTTACAAAACAATTGAGCATCCATAAATTTACTACAATCAAACTTTGTCCTAAAGTCCCAATCCCTATCTATGGTTTTGAATTTACTACCTTTAAAGAAATTATCTCATGTCCTGGTTTGGAAACCCATTTAGTAGATATGAATCTTTATTGTTTTTTCCAATTGATATTGTTTAAATTCACTTTTAATTAAAAATGTTTGATTGATGATTCTTAGATGTCATTGGCAAGGCCTTTCCAAAAAGTTATATTGAAGAGATCGTGAAGAAGGATAATGAAAAAGCATGCAAAATAATCATAGAACTTGTGGATATAATGTGAGTAAATATTTGATAAATTCACGTATGTTTTCTTATATTCGACCCCAAAATTTATTTGAGAAAAGAGATATTTTTGCACCTACTCATAGTGTTGTGGAAGCGGTGAATGATTACATGTTATCCTTGCTTAGCATTTGCAAAACATATGAAAACAATAATGCTAATGAGCAAATTTTCTCTACGGATTTTCTAAATAGCAATCGTTGTTCTGGAATCCCAAATCACAAGTTGCGTTTGAAGACTGGTGTGTCATTTATGTTACTTTGAAATATAGATCAATCTTCAGGATTATGCAATGGTACGAGATTGGTGATTACACAGATTGAAAATCATATTATTGAGGCCAATATTCTATCAGTAAAAAATATCGGAAATAAGGTGTATATACCACGAATGAACCTGTAGATTGCCGATAAAGTTTCAAAGAAGACGGTTTCCACTACTCCTGTGTTTTGCAATGACCATAAACAAAAGTCAAGGTCAGTCACTAGCTCATGTTGGTTTATTTTTTCCAAAACCAGTTTTCACACACGGTAAACTATGTTGCAATATCTAGAGTTAAAACAAGGAGTGGTATGAAAATTATGTTTTAGACAATGATGGGAAGATATGTAATACTACAACAAATGTAGTATACAAGGAAGTTTTCCAAAACTTGAGTTGATAAGGATAATGGTTTTAGTCCATAGAGATATTTTTTGGTTAATTTACTACAATTATTACATCATATATCATTATTGAAGGTTTATTTATTTTATGCATTCGAGAATTTTTATCCAAAATTATAAAAATATACTTAAATAAAAAATATTACAAAATTGAGGAAACAATATGATCAATGTGAAATGACAAATAAATTATGCATTCATGTGAAATGAATAAATATTAAATCATAAATTAAGATAAATATCATTCAAACTTAAAATTTAAAATAATATACATAAATAATAAATTTTATTTATCATAAAAAATACCCCGTGTATTACACGGGTCTTACACTAGTAATTATATAATTATATGTTAATATCCATGCACAGTTTGATGTCCATAAATAATTATTGAGTGGGGCTGGTGTACACCATTTGCACGGATCTTAAAATCCGTGCACCACTATTTGACCCAGCACATTTTTTTCTTTTTTTTCGCGTATTTTTTTTTTTTTTGGCCCTGACCTTTATGTTGTGTTAGACATACCTTTATATTATATTAGTCATATCTTTATGTTATATTAGTGATACCATTATTTCCAGATTTCATACTTTAACTCTAAACCCTAAACCCTAATTTCGGCACAATAAACCCTAATTTGGCACAAGTTGTAGATATTTACATTTATATGATATTACTTATACATTTATATGAGATATTTATACATTTATATCAACATAAACATACATTTATGTAATATATATAAAGGTGCAACGAACATAATTAAAAGGTATGACTAACATAACTAAAGGTATGCCTAATATAACTAAAAGGTATGTAAGGTATTAATATGTCAGTTTAAAAAAAATGCTAAAGTACAACTAGCCTTACAAAAGGTATGTCTAACATAAGTAAAATGTATGTCTAACACTACTAAAAGGTATGCTTAACATAACACTAAAGGTATGACTAACATAACTAAAAGGTCACAACTAAAAAGTATAGTTAACATAACATAAAAGGTATGTCTAACATAAGTAAAATGTATGTCTAACACTACTAAAAGGTATGCTTAACATAACACTAAAGTTATGACTAACATAACTAAAAGGTATGTCTAACACAACTAAAAAGTATAGTTAACATAACATAAAAGGTATGTCTAACATAACTAAATGGTATGTCTAACACTACTAAAAGGTATGCTTAACATAACATAAAGGTCAGACACCTGGGAGCATATTTGGGCGGATTTCATCCGCGACCTAGAGGCGCGTGGAGGCGCGTCAGAGCACGTGATGGGTTGGGTCAGAAGTGGTGCATGGATCCTAGATCCATGCAAATGGTGTATATAAGTTTTTGTGATAATTATTATACACAGTTTGACAAAATATAAATAATTTTTAATTCTTTTGGAAACTAATAAAAATTCAAGCAAATAACGATATTATTTAAAATTAACCTCTAACCTACTATAAGATTATTTTTATAAATAATAAATATACTATCAATCAATAGATTACCATTTATAATTGACTTCTTAACTTACATGAATCTCATTATTCAATCAATTAAATGTAAATATTAAACAACTTAATTATTTTGTAAACATTTACCATATTCACAAACATGTTACTTTATTGAATCTCACCAATTGAATTCTATAAAATACCATTGAATTCTATAAATTATATCCGGTACAACTTTCGTTGACTTATATACTCTTTTTCTAAAGGATCTGTTACCGAAACTACTACATTTAATTTAATTTATAGTAATTCTTTTCCACCATTTAATATAAGAAAGTACCAAAAATACCACAATTTATAGTCAAAGTCAAAGGTACCTCCATGTCAAGTAAAAAATAATGGTGCACTCACTATACACAATTTTTGTGTGAGCTTATGTTTCATAGGGTTACACGAAAATTGATCGGTTTTCGTGTAATTTTTTTTTTATTTGAGTGTGTAAAAAAAAATTTACACAAAAACCGATCAATTTTCGTGTAACCCTATGAAACATAAGCTTACACGAAAATTGTGTATGTTAATGAGTCAACCGTCAATTTTGACCGATAAAATCCATATAGTCGTCACTTCTCATCTGGTGACATGTGACTTTTCTAACCTTAAAGTACAAAAATTGTGGTATTTAAGGATAAATCCTTATATTTTGTAGTAAAAGGAAAAGAAATTTATACTTAATAGTATTAAAGATAAAATATAAAACATTTGTGGTATAGAGAGACATTTCCCATTTTCTAAAGCACCGTGGTTCTCGGTATTTGATTATCAACTTTTCTGATTTCATGGCTCATCCAGGTAATATTTATTTTATGTTTGATATCTGTCTAAGTTTTAAAATATATCGTATATAAAAAAAATTGATGAAATATTTGTATTTACACTTTCAAAAATCCATTTGAACGTATAAGAACTCAAATGTTATATTGTTGGAATCACCACAACAATATTGGTTATAATAAATTAATGATTTATTCCAGCAATATCATTGATTAGATCAATGGCAATCAGATGTACATTTAGATTTTATTTTATATTATGTTTCTTTTTATGTTCTAGCAATATATTCAATAATTGATTTTTTTTGTAAGGTATTGCTCTTGATGAACATGATACAATCACTTACATAGATAAGTACTACAAGGATGATGGTTTCGACTTTTATATGAAGTTTCATAGATAAATTATGTGAAATGAGTTGGAATAATATATATAATTCAATTTACAAATACCATGTATAAATTATAGTTAATATGATATAAATTATATTTATTAAACATAAAATCTTCATATTTTGGAATCATACCATATTGATGAACCTATAGTTTATATATAGATAATATTTATATGTTTAAAATATTTAAAATAATAAACTTTGTGATGAAGTTATACTGGCACCACCACTTGATGTTGTTGAGATAATTCATAATTATATGAGTTCACCGTCTCATGGTTAAGTTATGACATATCTTAGTTCGGATGCATGTAAGTCAGGTTGAAATTTTGACTTACTGTAAATTGTTCACACTCCCAAAATTCTATATGGAATAAGATGTTTTTAAGTATCGAATCATGAGTTGAGTTTGAAAGTGGGTAATTGATGATGTTGTTGAGAAACATATACGGGTGGGCAGCTTACTGTACCACAATATATATAGTTGTGAATAAATTTACCACCTTAGATAAATTTGTGACAAAAATACCAGAATTTTTTACGGCTCTTGAGTTGATTTGATTGAAATACTATTTGGGTTAACTAACAATCAAATCTCATTAAGAAAATAAGATTAAAAAAATACTTGCATGATCTAAAATTTAAATACTATTAAACGAAAACATGTTAAACAAGAGACATTATTAAACGAATTTGTTACACAAGAGACATTATATGCATTTAAAAGAATTTGACTTTGAAACGAATTTGACTTATTAAACAAAATTTTCACAGAAGAGTCATTATATGCATTAAACGAATTTCAACTTGAGAGTGTTAAACCACACTATTAAACGAAAATGTTTCACGTTTGACTTATTAAACGAAATTCATTTTTTCGTTTAATAGTGTATCTTCCAATTTCGTTTAATATGTGGTTTAGGGTTTTCGTTTAATAGTTCATGTAGCTTCCAATTTCGTTTAATAGTACACTTGTTCCAATTTCGTTTAATAGTACACTTGTTCCAATTAAGTTAATAGTTGACTGAAATAGTGTATATTCCAAACGAAGTTCACGAGCATGGTTTGATATTGCTGCCAATTTCGTTTGATAGTCCATGGCTTAGAATGTTTGAACCCTACAATCACAAACAAGTGTCGTATTTGTCTCATGAACCTTACCTTCTCCATTGTTTCGTTTAAGCACAACATTACACCAATACTCTTCTTCTTCTTTGTTGAACTGCAAGCTACCATTTAATTTGAGGGTGGGGGTCTGAAATTTGTGGAAAGAAGGAGGAAGTTTTCGTGGATTTGCATGTACTGAAATTGGGGAAATTTTCATGGAATCGGACTGATTTTCGACGAAGAAGAAGAACAATTCATGGAGAACCCGGTTAGTTTCCTAAATCCATGAATTTCGTTGAAGCATGTTTCATTTAGTCGAAATTTGGGTTATGTATGCATTTTAGTTCAAAATAGGTGGTGTAATATTGTTAAATTTTGGGGTGTTTCGTTTAGCATGTTTTGTATATTGATGTTGTGAAATTTTCGTGGATTAGCATGTTTCGTTTAACATGTTTTGGGTTAAATATTGTATATTGTATGATGTTGCTATTGATAAATACGTATAATGTTTATATTGGGTTCGAAATTTGGGGTGTAATATTGATAAATTCATGTAATGTTTGTTTAAACGGAAATTTACTAAATTTAGGTTTATGTAATTGGATATATGAAAGGCCATTTAAATTTTCGTTTAATTGGGTTTGTGTTTGTATAGTTAAACGAATTTTGCCATATTTGGGTTGTATAGTTAAACGAAAGTTTGTTTGGGTTTGTATAGTTAAACGAAAATCGGGTGCTTGTATAGTTAAATGAAAATATGGATTTCTATAGTTAAACGAAAATATTGGTTTGTTTTCTATAGTCAAAATAAATCATGCTTACTTATATATATTAATTTAGAATTTTTGTACACATGTTAGTTGGATCGTGTATGGGTGCGAAGTGATCTTCAGGGTCAGTCGTGTTACATTAACGGATACACACGTCTCAGTATATTGAACGACATAAGAGTAGAGTTTAACAAAATTGGTATGGACTGCATGAGGCAATTTAGACGAACTTGTTTCGGGCATTTTATTTTGTGGTTCACTGAGAACGACTCGTGCAAAGCCTTTCTCCATTCACTCATCTCTCGTGAGGTTTCTCGGATTAGCGGCGATGAGGAGTATGAGTGATGGTTTCGCATTGGGCCCGACCGTATGTGTCGGTTCTCGAGGAGGGAGTTCACTCTCCTCACGGGTCTGCATTTTGGTGACTCAGACTTTGATCCCCATGCCCGACAGGAACCACCTGAATGTGGATTATACGAGAGAGTGGTTGTCGGACATGCATCTTTGACCATTTTGCATATACATCACCGATTTGTTGTTGGGGAGTGGCGTCATAGTATCGAGGATGCAATTAAGATTGCTAAAATTCTCATCATCTATTCTATTCTACTAGGGTCGACGTCGGAAAGACCAAAGTAGATAAGTGGGTCTGGGTTTTAGTGGAGCAGGATAACCTTTGGGAGAGCTTCCCATGGGGAAAGTTCTCCTATCTAAACTTGTCGCGACACATGGATAAGTTCCCCACTACTATGCCCCCTGTGGATGTCCGACCACCCACTTTTCACTTTTACGGTTTCACAGCTGCTCTACTGGTGAGTATCTTTTAAGTAATATGGATTCAGCGTGTATTAACTTATTTGTAATCTTGAATACTAACATTATAACTTCATTGTGTAGATATGGGCTTATGAGGCCATTCTTGTGACTGGCACAGAGGTCGGTCGTCCAATTGTAGATGTCCCAGTTCGATTACCTAGATGTTTGAATTGGTCTACCAAGAGGGCCATAACTGATATCAGTGCACTCACTACAACAAAAAAGCTGAATGATAACAATTGTAGAGTGTTGTCGTTGTAGGTTTAAAATTGTAGTCTATGCCACTGTTGTCGAAGAGGGGCGCCCAAAGACAACACTCAAAAAGTGTTGTCATTCTCTCATAGACAACACTTTTAAAATGTTGTCCTCAATATACGAAATGTTATCTTTTATATAAAATATTTCGCTCATAGACAACACTTTCAAACTGTTGTTGTTATGTTTATTGACAACACTTTTGAATTGTTGTCCTACTTAAATTACTATTGTCTTTGTACATGAACTTTCCAATAATATACAACATTTTGTCTAAAAAGACAATTGTTCAGAAGTGTTGTCTTTACATTCACCCACAACATTTCGTAATTGTTGTCTTTGATTATGTAAGACAACTCTTTTTTTTCCTTAAAATTGTTGTTGATCAATGCTATTAAAAAAATTTAAAATATTGAAAATATTTCATGCTCAAAACATAAAATCTTTAAATATAAAGTACACGTACAAATATCTGCGAATGCTACATCGTATAACAATTCTTGACAAAAACTAAGACTATACTATTTCTCCAAAACATAAAAGTCTATTCTTGAAAAGGTTATGAATATGTACTATTTCTCCAAAACATCAAAACCAATGCTTGAAATGGAACAAATATGAGCATGTATTTATTAGATTAGTTGATGGCGTCTCTCCAAAAGATTCAAAGAACCAAAAACCTGCACATCAAAAGAAAAGAACAAAAATTTGTGTAAATGATATAATCCTAAAACATGAGACCAACAATTTGATCTTAATGAACTTAACATAACAATGATATAATCTCCTAATCTAAGATTCAAATTACCATGAACTCAAATCTACTTGCTTATATCTCACGCTTATAGTGCATTTCTCAATCCAATCAATTAAATGTAAGCAGGAAAATTAATAAAGTCATATAATCTATCATCTTGTTGCTTAAGAACAGTTTTCGTTCACAATTCAATGAAGCAAAAAAGAAACTTTACTTCATTTCAATTTACATATTAATATAAAAAACTTACCTAGTAGATAAATGTAAAAGCTATAATGCAACCACAAAATTTTCTTTGTACAACCACAAAGCTTCAATATACCACAAGCTTCCTCAAATTTTATCAAACAAATCACTAGATTCAACATGCCCAACAATATGAGCTTCTCAATGTAAATTTCCAGTTCATGTCCAAAATTCTAACAAATATTCGAGAAAGGTATTAGCCAATCACTTACTAATTCACAATCTGCTCATTCCGATCGTACTTCATCGATTTCCTTTTGAAAGTATCTTGTGTAAACTGTAAACAATCATGAAACAAAGTCAGTAAAAAAATAAAAAATTATATCCATCCCTTTGTCCTCCACCATCCTCATCAAGAAAGATTATGTATGATTTACTCATTTTGCTGGTAAAAAATGGAGACAATCAACAATATGCATGCAAGATCTATATTCATATGATACAATCTATGAGGCCATTGAAGGAAATAAGATGATTACCTCACTTCTGAATTTCTCAAGAGATTCTCCAGTGAAATCTTGATCGAAAAATTTCTTGACAGCAACTTTCTACATATTAGAATCATTACGTAAATAACATTCGTCTAATATCAGAGCAAACTAAGAGAATACTTATGAAAGACAAAATCCACATAATGCAAATATAATTTGATATTTTTTCCTTACAAACAAACATACTTTTTTCATGATTGGGACCTTGCAAATACACACAAATAATCTTATGCATGTCAGATTATGAATAACAAGTTAAATAAAGGTAAATATACAAGACAAGGCCAAGAAACAGCCTCTTGACAGATTCCGAAACAGTCTGCCACCCTTTAGTATTTTAACCATAACTCTTCACACAAGATTTCAAATTACAAAATTCTTTTTTTGTTAGAAACTAGACTCACGTGGCTTTCCAGTGATATAAGCTATGTAACCAAATTATACTCGAGTAAAATCAGTTTTCAATGTAAAATTGACCCTTTGAGACAGCCTCTTGACAGATTCCGAAACAGCCTGCCACCCTTTAGTATTTTAACCATAACTCTTCACACAAGATTCCAAATTAAAAAATTCTTTTTTTATTAGAAACTAGACTCATGTGGCTTTCCAGTGATATAATCCATGTAACCAAATTATGCTCGAGTGAAATCAGTTTTCAATGTAAAGTTGACCTTTTGAGACAGCCTTTTGACAGATTCCGAAACAGTCCGCCGCCCTTTAGTATTTTAACCATAACTCTTCACACAAGATTCCAAATTACAAAATTCTTTTTTTGTTAGAAACTAGACTCATGTGGCTTTAAAGTGATATAAGCCTTGTAACCAGATTATGCTCGAGTGAAAATCAGTTTTCAATATTAAGTTGACCCTTTGAGACAACCTCTTGATAGATTCCGAAACAACTTGCCACCCTTTAGTATTTTAACCATAACTCTTCACACAAGATTCCAAATTACAAAATTCTTTTTTTTTAGTAACTAGACTCACGTGGCTTTCAAGTGATATAAGCCGTGTAACAAAATTATGCTCGAGTGAAATCAGTTTTCAATGCAAAGTTGACATTTTTGCATAGGTGCCAGAAAAATCTTAATAGACAAAATAAAATGATACTAAGTTGATATAAGCACCACGATGTTGCAAACCACTCTTGAAATTTCTAGTTATACTATATAACTTACAAATTAATCAAGATTCGACCTAATTTTCATTGAATCTAAATAAACCAACCTTAGATTACAACTTGGAGGTCATAATAGCAAAGTTTATAAAGTAATGCTCTATGGACTACTTGAGTAATAGGCCAACTACCTAGCTAATGACCACTTTAGTTAATAGTTTCTTTTAAACAATATATATACATAAATACAACGCTCAAATGAACCTGCAAATGCTCTATTTAGTCAAAAGTTCTAATGGGCCCCTTTCTTTTCCTTCAAACTAACTTGGAAATAAAAAATTCTATTCATCCCTTTGTCCTCCACCACCCTCATCAAGAAAGATTTAAACACAACTTCTCGGCATAGTTTTTTTCATTGCAATTATAGTTTCGGCAATCATATATGTCCAACAATTCCATAAACTTCTCATAGAACTCCAAACATCTAAGATCTGAAATATATGCTTCTTTCACCATCCATACAATATATAAAACACAATCTATCAATTAAACTAGAACAAATTCTGAAAATTTTCATATCTTTCCAACATATGGGTCTCAATTTAATGAAGGAAAATCGGTGGGTTAGGCGTGGGTTCAGCCAGGGTTTAACAATAATCATGAAATACATATAATAATTGTAATTCACGGAATAAATTTTCCCAAAACAATAAACTTGAGAAATTGGGACAAATTGAGAAGCATACCTAGGGAGAATGGGGGAAATCGTGATTGAGAGTGAAAAGTAAGGAATTAGGAAGAAATTTCAAGATTGATTATCCTCCTCGGCGCAAATTTGAAGAAACGGTAAATTTTCTCTTCAAACGGTGAATCAATCTTCTTCCACGGTGAAATCACAGACTTGTACGGTAAATCATCAATCGTCAATCTTCTTCGCAAGTCTTCAGAGGTAAAACCCTAGTCTTTAGAGGTAAATCGTAAAACCCTAGTCCTAAATTACTCTAGGTTTGTTCTCTTTTCACCGTTTATTATTGTCTTTTCTTCTGCTAATAGTCAATGAAGATTTTTGGCTTTAATATTAATAAGGATTTTTGGTTTTAATACAGTTACTAATAGTCGATGTAAATAACTATTTTACTTGTGATATTTTTATTATCTGTGTCACAAAATATATCCAATATCTGATATTTTTATTATCTATATTACAAAATATATCCAATTGGTCTACTTTACTCTAGTTTTTTTTTCTCTTCACCATCTATTACTAAGTTTTTTTTTCTACTGTCATAATTTTTTTTTTACTTTACACTCTAGTCCTAACATGAAATAAAATTAAAAAATTAATAATAATAATACGCATTATTGATTAATTATTGAATCCCAATTTGTTACTTAATTTTCTAATTTTTTTTCCATTTGATGAATTTCTTATTATATTTAATTGATTATAGTATTAATCTACCCAACAAAATGCATCAATGAATGTTGAATTAAATTATCTATCAGTAATCTACTTATCAACATTCACAATGCTATAAATCAACAATAATTTACACTCAATATCGATGATTAAAAAATGATCAATGAATAAATAAAAATTTCTCAACAATATAAGTTAATTAAGATTCAACATAATTATCTGATAAACCGAATCTAAAAAAATAATGGAATTGTAATCATAATAATAAAATTAAAATAGCAATAATAATAATTATATACCTCAAATACAATAATAATACTATTATAATTATTGATTATTAATAATTGTTTGGAAGAGGTCACACCAGTTTCATCATAATCATCGCTCAACTCCACATGTTTCACCCTTCGGTCACTCGGATCATCATTACACTGATGCCTACGATTTTGATCTGTACGCTCCGCAGTCCTCTACTTGTCACCCCGATGCTCAGATGACTTGTGACTGCTTATACAGAATATGAAGAAACACGTCATAATGAATTAACACTCCCAATTGGCAAAGACTTTGGACTATAACAAAGTCATGATGACCAAAATGGTAATAATTTTTATTTCATTTTACCTAAACCCAATTTATGTACTTCATTTGAAATTTCATTTTGTTTAACTTACATATGACTTGTGTATAGATTCGGAGAATGAGGAAGATGACCTTGAGTTGGATGATGAGGAGCAGGCTACTTTGGATGTAGACCAACGAATCGCTCTTGAGGAATTTATGACGTATATTGATAGGCGAAATTGGTTTATTCCGGATATTCCAACCTTTGAGGAGTCCTGTGTAGAATATTTTGATGATAACGAGTCGTCTACACATGGTCTGTACAAAGGAGCCACGTTTTCTAGTAAAAGTGAGGTCAAGAACGCAGTTGGTTTCTACCATTTGGAGAATCAAATTGAATATTGTGTTGGTCAATCGGACAAACAAAGATGGTTCGTGAGATGCAGATTAAGTAATTGCCCATTCATCCTCCACGCCTCGAAAAAACATGGAATTTGGAAAATAACAAAAGGTGTATTGCCACATGAATGCTCAATTCAACTGAACTCCACTGCCCAACGTCGGCTTCCATATGTTTTGATAGGTCAGTATTATATTGACACAATGAGAAAAGAGAACTCGAGCCTCGTTCCCAAGACCATCATTGAAGAAATGAAACAGCATCACGGTTTGAAGCTCAATTATAGGCACGCATTGAGAGCGAAACGTCATGCGATGCGGGAGGCATACGGAGATCCCAAACAGTCATTTACAATGCTGCCATTGTACCTGGAAGCATTAAAAGGTGCGAATCCCGGAACGTATACAAATTTGGAAACACATGAATCTGGAAAATTTAAATATGTGTTTTTTGCTTTGGGTGCATCTATTATGGATTCCAGCGGTATTCACGTCCAGTGATAGTGTTGGATGGTTGTCACTTGAAAGGATAATATAAAGGGATCGGATTTGTCGTTGTGACGAAAGATGGAAACGAGCAAATCTTCTCTCTAGCAATTGGGATAGGCGATGTGGAAAACGATGAATAGTGTACTTGGTTTTTGAACCAAGTTCGTGAAGCATTTGGATTCCCCGATCAACTGATTCTCGTGTCCGATCAACACACCAGCATCGGTAATGCTATCAAAAAGGTGTACCCAGAAGCCACTCATGGTCTATGTTGTTTTCATCTGCAACAGAATTTGGCCAAATATGAGTCGCGTTTCGTTGACCTATTTCACAAAGCAGCCTATTCTTATCAGCTCCGTCAATTCGAATGGTAATTTTTTTAAACTATGTTTGATATATGTTGTTGAAAAATTTTAGAAGAGCATATTTGGTTGTTAGAAAATTTTATGGGTTTAACTTTAATTTTGATAAGTACGCCACCGACATGGAAGAAACGAAGATAGAAGGTGCACTTGATACCTTAAGGAAAGCAGGTACGAGTAGGTGGTCCTATGCAAAATGTCATGTTCGACGATTCAATTTCATGACATCAAATGCTGCCGAGACATGGAATGCTCGCCTTCTTTGGGCCAGAAAGCTACCAGTTTGTTCTCTTTTAGAGTGTGCTCGGTGGATTATAGAAAGGTGGTTTTACGACAGGAGGACGACTGCAATAGAGAGACAAAAAATACTGACAAAGTCCACCTATGAGACATTGTTAGAATACACCAAGCTTGGACGACGTATGCAAGTTGAGCCACTCTTATGATTCAAATATAAAGTCATAGATGAGAGAGTAAGATTTTTCTCGTTGATCTCTCCCGATACGAGTGCTCTTGTTGTATTCACCAAATAATGTTGATACCATGTTCATATGCATGTGCAGCAATAAGGTAATCTCGATCGATCCAATTAAACCATTATCAATTCAGAATATGCAACAATAATATATAAACTAACGTTTTATTTCCCTCTGTTACTGCAAGCAGTTTTGCGAATGAAACAATCACTTCTTATGTTGGCACATATTACACGACATAATGGTTGAGGGGAATGTGGGCATGTGATGTTAATCCTGTGCCTGATCCGCAAGATTGGGATGTGTCTGACAATGCGAGGAACAAACTATGTATTCTGTCAAACAAACTAAAACAAGCAGGTCGTCCGAAATCTAGATGTATTCCCTCGACCGGTGAGCATGCTGGACCTTCACGCAAACCCACTGCATGTAGTTGTTGTGGTAAACCGGGTCATAATAAGTCGAGATGTACCGAACTCTTGCCCTTCGAGAATCAAGTACTCGATGACGATCTTGATCCAGAAAATGAGGGTCAAGCCAGGCGAACGAAAAAGAAACATTACTCCGTGTGTGGTTCGATAGAACATACTAAAAGAAAATGTCCAATTTATTTGGCATCGAATGTGTGTAAAGATTGTCATGTATGTTTGAAGTTGAAACATTTTTTAATTTTCATTTAATAAGTGTCATACCCCGTTTTCTTTCTTAAAATTTATCAGAGTTTTCTTTACGGGCGTGAAGAAAGAAGGGGAAAAGACGTGCATGATATAAAATATAAATCTTTGGAAATAGATAGGAGACAACTTTACAAATACAAAATCCTCGGCGTTTAGCCGAAATAAAAAATTTAACATAGCAGTGGAAAATACATCAAGATCCATCTACAAAAAAGGACGATATACTTTTACAAACCTACAACATAATTTTAAAGACAAAGCCGGAAAAAAGACACAGCTGATAAGGCACCCCTCTCTCTACGCATCATGCTTCTCTTCATCTCCTGTAGTGTGAGGAGATGAGTGCATTGAATACAATCGTGGGGTGAGTGCGTTGAATACACTCGTGGGGATACTTTCCATGTTCAAATAATTATTAAGCAGTTACACAAAGTATACAATTATAAGTTCAGCAATTAAACACATCACATATATGACACAACATGTAAATCATTTCCTTAACGGACGACCCAACCCATCCCTAGCTACCGGTGTATTTACGAACCACCAAGTCCCGGTGTATTTACGGACCACCAAATCCATCCCCAAGATAAAAGTATGCCCACAATATTCACAACAGTTCATATATCAAATAGGGAAAACAGTAAACACGTAGAGGTTTAGAAATTACCCTCACACACAGCATATAATCACAACATTTATCTCAAAACACATAAGTTCACAATTCATAGCGTTAATTTATCATCATTGTGCGTTACATACAGAAGCATAGAGTTATTAGGGATTATAAGTTACCCTCACCTGGTTCGGTGGTTACCACGTGAGTAGCGAGTACCAAAAAACGAGAACCTCAAAGCTCAATCCAACTGATAGCCTACACATGTTATGGTGTTTCTTAGATCCTTAATAAATATAATTAAAGATATAAACGATAAAGGAGAAGATACGATCATTATGGACAAGTTAGAATGGAAGACCTAAAGATTGAGATTGAAGAAATAAGAGGAAAATATCAGTTCAGCAACTGATATAAAAGAGGAAGAAATTTGGGTTGCAACGGAAAAAGAATGAGCTCGATCAGAGTTGAAACGAGCTCGAACGGAGCGTTTTAAGATTGAGGGGTATTTTGGTAATTTTGGTCAAGGTTTGACTTTGACCGGGACCCCCGACTGACGACACCTCGTCACCGGCAACACAACGCACACACATGACTCGGACCGACTCATGAAAAAACTCGTCGGCGCGCTCGCCTGCGCGCACACCAGCGCGCTAGTGGGCCCAGCGCGCCTGACTCCCAACCAACTTCCAGCAGCCGCTTGCTGCGGCGGCGCTGCCCCTCCACCTGTCCGCCGGTGACCCAGCTCCGGCCTCCACCATCTCCGGCAACTCCCACCGAATTCCGGCATGAATAGTTCTCTGCCTAAGCCTTCAAAAACACACACACTATCACAGAAAACACACACACGCCAGCCAACTAACACACACAACCACTTTCCACCACCACTTCCAGCTCCGGTGCCGCCACCCACGGCGGCGCCATCACCCCCAACTGATAGCCCAACATCCCGGGAAGGTTGGCCACCACTCCGGCAAAGGAGAAGAGATAAAGAGAGAGAACCGAGGAGAGAGAAAGGGTTGGAAAACAAGGGTTAGGGTTTCTTCGGCGATGTTTTGTCGTTTCCCGGCGAACGACACATCGGATTTGAAATCCGAAACCTACCCTAGACTCGTCTCAACGAGACCTATGTTGTGTGCGAAAATTGGCCGAAACCGATCACTTTGAAATTTTCTGGCCACCTTCGGCAACGGCACGTCGGTGGCAGAAAACAGAGGGGTGAGAGAGACTTGCGTGTTTTCGTCGCTTTTGGCTCGTTCGGAGAAACGATGAAAAATGAATCGAATGAGCCCTTATTTATAGATTTTGAAAAGTTACTATTCATGAGAATATTCTCTTTTTACTGTTCATCAAGATTCCACCCCTCATTTTTCTGAAACTTCGTATTTTGCCCTTTTTGTCGCAACTTGAGCGACGAGTCTCCGATTGACCTCTAGTTCATTTCTATCTTCTCATTTTCCATTACGCATCTAATGGTATAAAAATGTTCTATGTTCCATGTCTAGAAAAATATGTCCATCTAAAACCGGTGTTAAACACGTATCTGAAACGCACGTAATTAAATTAAACATTCAAAATTAACTCACATAATAATTCAATTAAGGGTTTAATATTTAAATAATCAATTATACTTCGTTTTTAGTGTGGGTGCTACATCCCTTACCCCTTAAAAGAATTTCATCCTCGAAATTAAACGTGTACTAAGAAACGACATGATTGGCTACTCGCCAAGAATCTCGTTAAAGAACTTGCAGTCCTCGATAGATTCTTTGTCATTCATTTATCATCTTAGCATAACCTTGTCATGTATGATAGAGTATATTCAACTTGCATATACTAACCACAACAGTACATCATGAGTAAAACATCATGAAACACTTTACTGACAACCACACATGGTCTTCATAAACCTCAAGCATCAAAAGCAACTTTAAGTATCCCACCCACAAACATAGAAAAACACACCAAATAGCTCACCCTGTTGTAAACAAGGGCCAATGGTAGCCACAACTATCAGTCACACAACATCTGCTAATGCAAACGACCATTTACGCACATGAGCTCACGCTGCTGCAGTCAACGGCACGGTGATTACCCACATGGGCTCACGCTGCTGCAGTCAGAGGCCCTTGTGGCGGCGACCAAGAGCAATGCGTCGATTGTAGCGACGTCAAGAGGGTTTTTAAAAGATCTTTTTATAAGAAATATGAGTTTTTATCGTCGAAAATATTTTCTTTACACTCCTTCAAACCTCAATGGTTCATATCAGATAAACGAGACAACAAAAAATAGATAAACACTCTTTTAAGTTTGATGATTAAGGACAGACACGTGTAGAGAGAAGATGGTGTTTATCTGTTTCTTTCTGAAAAGATTTTCACGTTTAAAACACATTTTTCTCATTTTCTCTTTATCAAACCAGTTTGAGCAAAGCCTACAAAGGGTAAAACTAAGCTCTGATACCATCTGTCACGCCCCGTTTTCTTTCTTAAAATATATCAGAGTTTTCTTTACAAGCGTGAAGAAAGAAGGGGAAAAGACGTGCATGATATAAAATAGAAATCTTTGGAAACAGATAGGAGACAACTTTACAAATACAAAATCCTCGGCGTCTAGCCGAAATAAAAAATTTAACATAGCAGTGGAAAATAAATTAGGATCCATCTGCAGAAAAGGACGATATACTTTTACAAACCTACAACATAGTTTTAAAGACAAAGCTGGAAAAAAGACACAGCTGATAAGGCACCACTCTCTCTACGCATCATGCATCTCTTCATCTCCTGTAGTGTGAGTACAGAATAGGCGTGAGTGCTTTGAATACACTCGTGGGGATACTTTCCATGTTCAAATAATTATTAAGCAGTTACACAAAGTATACAATTATAAGTTCAGCAATTAAACACATCACATATATGACACAACACGTAAATCATTTCCTTAACGGACATCCCAGCCCATCCCTAGCTACCGGTGTATTTATGAACCACCAAGTCCCGATGTATTTACGGACCACCAAATCCATCCCCAAGATAAAAGTATGCCCACAATATTCACAACAGTTCATACATCAAATAGGGAAAACAGTAGACACGTAGAGGTTTAGAAATTACCCTCACACACAGCATATAATCACAACATTTATCTCAAAACACATAAATTCACAATTCATAGCGTTAATTTATCATCATTGTGCGTTACATACAGAAGCATAAAGTTATTAGGGATTAGAAGTTACCCCCACCTGGTTCGGTGGTTACCACATGAGTAGCGAGTACCAAAAAACGAGAACCTCAAAGCTCAATCCAACTGATAGCCTACACATGTTACGGTTTTTCTTAGATCCTTAATAAATATAATTAAAGATATAAACGATAAAGAAGAAGATACGATCGTTAGGGACGAGTCGTAACGAAAGACCTAAAGATTGAGATTAAAGAAACAAGAGGGAAATATCAGTTCAGCAACTGATATGAAAGAGGAAGAAATTTGGGTTGCAATGGAAGAAGAATGAGCTCAATCGGAGTTGAAACGAGCTCGAACGGAGCGTTTTAAGATTGAGCTAAAATTGTATGTTTCAATTTGGGCGAATTTAGGACAATCAGCCCGAATCGATGAATTTCAGGCTGAATTGCACGTGAAAGTCACGTGAATTTCGGGCTTTTAAGCCCGCTTCCTCCGGTTCACGTGACTTTCACGTGCAATTCAGCCCGAAATTCATCGATTCAGGCTAAATTGTCCTAAATTCGCTCAAATTGAAACATACAGTCTCAATTTCAAAGCCCGAAAAGATATTGTCCATATATGGTGAATGGGGTAAAGTTACTGTCCTAAATTTGCTATTTCCCCTTTAGTAAATTAGGTATCTAGTTAGATACATATATATATATATATATATATATATATATATATATATACCTTAACTAATTAATTTGGCTATTATAGTGATGGTGGCGGGTGGCAGGGATTTGTGATGACTAACCCTTTGCTTATTTAATTTATTAAACAACTTCTTAATATTTAATTAATTACTTTCTTATACTTAGTTAGCTAATTAATTAAGCTTTAACTAATTAATTCTTAGTTTAGTTAAGATTATCATTTAGTTAAATCTTAGCTTAATTAAGATTATCCCCTAATTAATTACTTCTTAGCTTAATTAAGATTATCCCCTAATTAATTACTTCTTAGCTTAATTAAAATTATCACTTACTTAATTAATTCTTAGCTTAATTAATTAATTAGCAACATATAATCTTAATTAATTAATTCTTATACCTAGTTAATTAATTTGGGGTGTTATATCCTTCCCTCCTTCAAAGAAATTTCGTCCTCGAAATTTGAGTACGTATCGTAATATGGCAAATCTGGGTGTTTCGCCAAAATCTTAATGTCGTGATGACTCCTAAGGACTTTGACTAGAACGACTAATTCTTTGTCCAGGAGAGCCACTGGAACTTCCTCGTATGTCAAGTTTTTCTCGAGTCCGATATCTTGGTTTCAGCTTTCCTTTCTTACCCAAGTAATAAACTCCTTTCGTAGGTGTCACTTTCAAGAAACCTTATTTCCCACCTCGAACTTTAGTCCTCTTCACCTTCTATCTGCATGGAACTTTTGTCGATCCTAAGCCATTTTAATTCTCTCTCGGACTTCCTTTATTACTTTCCTTGTCTGTTCAATTAATTCCGGTGCCAACATCCTTTTCTCACCCACCTAATTCCAATAAAGAGGCAAGCGATACTTTCCTACATATAGTGTCATGCTCGAATATATCATTTTCAAGATAAACCACAAAATTATCATTCATCCATTCATCCATTCATCACTCATTTGGTTGTGAAACCATGTTTTCACGATACTCATCACATCATCTAAGTTATCTAACAACTAATGGATATTTGAATGTCAAACTGATGATTGCCCAAATCAACAAAACAATTGAAAATTTTAACATAGGGTTTTTTATACATCTATTTTTATTTTTACCTTGTAGTGAATCACCATCCACCGATAATTATAGTTGATACTTTAGTTCCGTTGGGCTTTCGTCGTAGCAACAATAAGTATGAAAGGAAAGACTCGATTTCATGAAAGAGTGTGTGAGAATTGAAAAGAGTTAATTTAAAAATGAAAAAGATAAAACATGTTGTATAAAGTTAAGGTGTTTATAAAATTTTAAAACATCTCAAGTACATTTTAGTTATAGTTAATTTATAGAGAAAAAAAAAAGGGTGGCAGCCCAAGTGTGTGTCATCCACTGGGCAGAAGGGTTTCTCAAGGATTGTGTATTGTAATGTTTCTGATAATCCAGACCAGATTGTGCTATGTATGGATGAAATGCAGGGAAATTCATGAAATTGTTGTAAGGGAGGGTGCGATGAACGGGAAGAAGACATCCATGAGAATTTTTGAGAGAGGTGGTTTTCTATTGATTTAAGATGGTATTCAGTTTTATTTTACTCAATACATAGGATTATAATAAATATGTTAGAATGTATTGAGTAAAAAAGAGAGATTAAAAATAAAATTTAATGGGTGCATTAAGTAGCACAAAAGTTATTGTGAACGAGTTGCATGGACTTAGATCCATGCAATTTGAGTCGACCTGATCCGGCACACGCCTCCATGCGCCGGCACACACCCCTACGCAACCTTTAAATTATATTACACATCTAATACCTTTTACACATTTTGGTTATATTTGTTATACTTTTTAGTTATCTAGTCATACATTTTAGTTATGTTAGTTGTACATTTATATATTACATAAAGATATGACACTAGTTGATATAATGGACAAGTTGTGCTGAAATTATTATTATTATTATTATTATTATTATTATTATTATTATTATTATTATTGAAGTTAAAGTATATACATAAAGGTTATGATATTTGTATTTAAAGGTCATACTAATATAACATAAAGGTCACACTAATATAACATAAGGGTCAATACATGAATAAAAAAAGGAAAAAAAAAAACACGCGAATTCAGATCAACCCGATTGCACTGTGCACCAGTTCCACATAAGACCAACCTTAATTAGAGGGTTTATTAATAATAGTGTGGATTTTAATTCCACACCCTTCATATTTAAATTTTAAATTTATATTAATAAATTAAGGTGATTTTTTCTGAAATTAAATTTTTTAATTTATATTAATAAATTAAAATGATTATATTTTCTCTATATATAAAACACGTTTTTCCTAAATTTAAATCTTTTAATTCATAATGAAACATTAAATTCTGAAAACATTTTCCTAAAAACAATATATTAACAATAAGTATAAATAATATGTAAATATCAAATATGTACACACAAATTTTATTTGATAATGTACAATATGAAATAAATAAAAATAACATGTTACTGTACCTTAAATCTAAATTTTATTCCACTTTCGACATTGACTTCCTAAATTTAAAGGACATTTTTCTTATAAAAATTGTAATTAAATGAGCACAATATATGTATATATATAAACTTTTATTTGTCAAAATAAATAAACAATAACATACAAATAAAGATTTTTTTTTACAACATCACACAAATAATGAGCACAATACATAAAATGAGTACAATATATACATATACTAATTTCATTTTTACAATTTTTATAAAATATAATAAACAATAAATAAGATTTGCAAATATTAATAAATTGAAAATAAGAAACAATATATAAGGTTTACAAATAATAAAATTTTACATATTTTTAACATGGTTGAATAAAATATTATACAAAACATAGTATGCAAATAAAGAAACTAACTATTAAAAAAATTACAAATAAATAATATAACAAAACATAAAAATAAGTATAAGTTTGAATCAAAATTACAAGTGAAACTTGGAGTGAAAGGGGGATTTGTATGTTGTAAATTGAAAGAAATCAATACATAGTGTTTTATATATAATGGTAGGGTATTATAGTCAATACACAATTCAAAAGACAAGCAAAATCTACAACAATTCATATATGAGGTGAGCGAAACACACTCTTGTTAACTTAGAAAGGGGATTTCACGCAGATTTAATTATATCAGATATGTAAATGTTGTCATTCTTTAACAGAAGGGGACCGACACAATATTTCCAAATCACAAGGAGCCATGCGCATTTACCCTTTATTTTAACTATTGAATACTATTTAATGTCACTTTTTAATTTTTTATTCATTATTTAATTTTAAAGTGAAAAACATAATAGTTATTTAATTCATTATATAGGATTTTTTCCTTTTTTTTTTTTTACTAAATACATATTCAAAATTACAAATTAATTTCATTTAAAGTTTGTTTTAATACGTGCATGATGTATCGAATTTATTATTATCGCTTGAAATTATTATTTATTGTTTGTTTTATTTTGTATTTGTTATTTTAAAGGAGTTTTAAATTTTCTAAACAAGTCATAATTTCAAATTAAAACTTATTTTCAAAATTTTCTTACAATGCACGAAATATCTTTCATTTTTACGATTTTTATTTTTTATTTACATTGCATATATAAAAGTAAAATATCAAAACTAAGATATTTAAATTTGAGAAGTTGATATATAATTATTTTGACAATAGTAGTAAACTATAATATTAAAGTTAAAAATATATGTGCTCACAATAAAAATTATATTTAAGAATTTACAAATAAAAAATAAGATGTTAATAAATAAAATTACAATTAGAGAAATAAAATATTTTTTAAATATATATTATTAATTAGTTGAGAAAAAATTAGAAACAAACTTTTGATATAATTTTTTCTACAATTATGACATCCCGTGTACAACGCATGAGAGAAATACTTGCTAGTTTATGTAATACAACCAATAAATTTCAATAAATAATAACATTATTTTTAAACCTTTTGTGATATATTTTATTCATATGTTTTCTATAGTCAACATTCTTCTTCGTTCTACGGAGAATTGACTATGTTTATGAAGTATTTTAATAGAGGAAAGTAAGACAGTGGAAAACAAAAAGTGGAAGGAAAAAAGGAAACACAACCACGGAAGAAGAAATTAGGACTAGAAGAGAGGGGATCAGAAGATCGCATAAAAAGAAGAACAGAAAGTAAATGAAGTAAAGGAGTGTGTCTGAAAAGAAGAAGAAGGAATGTGTGAGAGATAGATGGAAAAAAAGAAAATATATATAAATGGATCTGGACGGTTAGGATCCGTGCAACTGATGCATATAAAACAAACTTAATTGACACATGTCAAATAATGATAAATGTTAATAAAAAATTGATTGTGATGCCATCAAGTCACCTCATTACACCATTTATGTGTGTTGTAGTATTTAATACCAAGTATTCTAACAATTGAATATCCTAATTAAATATAATGTATGTATATAAATAAATAAAAAGGTAATACAAAAGGTGGATTTGACACACCCAAGATATGTACATAAAAATTCATGTGAGACGGTCTCACAGATAGTTATCGTGAGACCCATCACCTATAAATAACATGTGAATTGTAGAATTTTATTGGATTGTAGATCGACTCGTCTCACGCAATGCAATAAAAATCTATAAGACAGCTTCATAAGAGACTCACTCAGATATGCATTACCCCAAAGTGGACTCTGAAACAACGAATGTTGGTCTTCTTGCCCTCAAAAATAATAAACCTCAATTAGGTTTTAAGATGTGAGTATAACACAGCACGAGACAAACATCATTTAGCTTATCTGACATATTCTGGTTAATTACATCATTAAACAACCATCTTTCTATGATATCACTATTATACATGTAGTAAAAGAGGATACAAATTAACATCAGTTTGAAGAGATGATGAAGAGCGTGATGAGGTATACAAAAGAGCATTTGGAGGTACATCTAACCAAGTGGATTGGGGTTGAACACTACTGACTCCCTCCAAATAAGCTCCTTAACATTTTCTTCACTTATGGATGGCTGCTCGAAATCAAAACTTAAAGGCTTGGAGCAAATTGGCTCCTCGTTTATTGCGTGAAACGCCGTTAAGTAGGGATGACAGAGAGCCTCATCAACTGTATCATCCAAATATTATAATAAACAAACAGAATGAAGGAATTGGGTCGTGACAAAACAAACAAAAAACTGACTAACCAGTTATACGTTGGTTGGGATCGAATACGAGCATCTTCCCCAGCAAATCCAGAGCCAAAGGAGGCATGTTAGGAAATCTAGCTGGCAAGTGTTGTTTTGGGAACTGGGGAAGTTGTTTCACATATCTTCGAGCATTCTCTGTTCGTAGAAATTTAAGGCTCGTCTCATCAGGCGTTCCTAAGAGCTTCCAAGCAGAAGAGGAAAACGACATGTAATATATGAATAGCAAATAAACACAGAAAAATGATGATACCATACCTTTGTAATAAGCCAAAGCTGATGAACGTGATTGGTTCCGGGGAAAAGGGGCTCTCTCGTCATTATTTCAGCAAGAATGCAACCAACTGACCATATGTCAATAGAAGCAGTGTACTTTGAGCAATTAAGGAGCAGCTCAGGTGCTCGATACCAACGAGTAACAACATATTCTGTCATGCAATCTGTTTCAGAGGTTGTCCTAGCCAGACCAAAATCCCCTATTTTAAGGTCGCAGTTTGTGTTTAGAAACAAATTGCTCGGCTTCAGATCACGGTGCAACACATTTGCCGAGTGAACATATTTCAACCCTCTTAACAGCTGATACATGAAATACTGCAAATAGTGACACAAACAGAATGATGTAATTCGTTGACACGATTAAAAGAATAGATATAGAGTAATCAGAGGTCAAACCTGGCAATGATCATCGGTCAATGGTTGATCGGACCGGATGATCCTATGCAAGTCTGTGTCCATCAATTCATAAACTATGTACACATCATTAAAAGCTTCCTTGTTTGGTGGCCTTATAACATCCTTGATTGAAATAATCTGAAACACCAAAGAGATTAATCTCATTAGAAATCAGAAAGATTTTCAAAGCATGAAAAAAGATTAACTTACATTAGGATGATCCATGTTGCGTAAGAGTTTAATCTCCCTCAAAGCCCTTTTAGCATCAATTCTATTATCAAATGCATTCCCAATTTTCTTGATTGCAACCTCCTCATTTGTCTCTTTATTCACAGCAGAACTACACAAACAAACCTCAAACTATAAAGCAACAATTATTTATAACAGAATTGAGACAAGGTGTGTAGTAAAATACAAACCAGACAATGCCACAGGCTCCTTGACCAAGAGGATGAAGAGGGGGAACATACTTAGTGGAAACCTCGAACAAATTTCCATACAGATTGTACCTCACGTATTCACCTCCATCACTTTCCATTCTTTCTGAAACAGAGCCCATAAACGAAACCCAAATCAAATACCAAGGAGGCTTGAGATTTAAGGGGGTGAGGATTGGAAAATGTTGCACGCGGTTTCAAGTTGACGTACAAATTGGGGTGGAATATAGCAACTAATAATATGACTTTGAACATCTTCAAGAAACTACAAATAAATTGACTTTGAACCAAAGTCTTTCTTTAATTTTTTGTACTACTATAACCTAGACTATAAGAACGTTGCATAAATTTATTTATTGAAGAACTATCTTTTAAGATATAAAATTTTCATTAAGTACAATTGTTTTTCTGATTCAATGAAAAATTATTTATAATTTTAAATAAGATATTTGCATTGTTTGGATTTTTAGAAAAATTTAAAAAACAAGAAAATAATATAAGTTAATATTATTACTGAAAAATAAAAACAAAGAATCTATTTAAACTTTTTATTCTTTGTGTGTTGTGTATATAAGATGTTACCTAAACCTAACTAAATTAGTTTATGCAATTATATATATAAAGATAATTATAAAATATCAGTCAAACTATCATGCGTTTTGGAGCATCCATCTTTATTAAATCAATTTTCTAAATTTATTTATATTTGCAACTAAAGTAAAGATCATGATTTTTTTTTTAAATTACACATTTATAATTTGTTTCAATAACTTTTTGTATAATTAGATAATTCTATGAGATAAGTTTGATTAGTTGGAGTATAATATGAGTTTTACTGTTACGCCCCGTTTTCAACACGTATGAAAAGTATAAAAGATTATATTGGGGGGTCCAACAACTCATCGTAAATGCAATTTTAAAAGATTAGGACACTTGTCGGAATATAATTTCAACGAAGAAGCTAATTAACGTAAAACATTCATCGTTTATCAAAACAATGGAAAAATAGCTTTCGATATTCACACTTCCAGGACTTAAGTTTTACATTACATTATGAACTAGGATTTCTAAAAAATTCACGTGTACTTTTTTAATCACAACAAAAGATATGACATCTCCTTTTACCATTCTTCGCTGATACTGGGATCTGTAATATGAAAATACATAGGAGTGACTGCGTGAAATACACTCAATGGAGATAACCCTCAAACAAGAATGAATACAACATATTCACATAGCTATAGAAATCAACAATACATATAGATTGCGGGAATTCATTTGTCTTAACATTAGTCTCGAAAACTCATTATGGGTCTTTAACCCAACATAGCTTTTGTAAAGAAAACTCATCAGTCATGGAAACTCATTACAAGTCTTTAACCCAACATAGCAGTAGTCACGGAAACTCGTTAGTCATGGAAAACTCATTACAGGTCTTTAACCCAATATAACATTAGTCACAGAAACTTGTAAGGAAAACTCATTATTTATGAAAGCTCGTTAGGGAATCGCATTAATCATGGAAGCCCGTTAGGAGAACTTGTTAGTTATGAAAACTCGTTACACAACAAATCAATATAACATTCTCAAACAATCATGTAGCTTCAATCGCTTAACAGGATAATCAGTCTTCTTCATAGACCATCAATAGCTTTCGCATTTAGAAATTCACATTTTGACATTTATGTCTAATATCGTGGATGAAAGCATATTAGTAAATGATCGTATTAAAGCTCAATAGCATGTACCAAAGATCGTGCATTTAAAAGGAGTATATAGTTCATAAGCCTGAAAATTCAAGAAATTAACCCCACCTTTGATTTAGGTGTTTACAAAGCTTTAGTGTTCTGTGTGAACTCTATGGTTGTCCCTTTTTTGTTGTCCCTCTTCTGTATTTTCTTTTCATATTTTTTCCTCAAATGCATATCCACTTTCCTTGATGAAGGATAAGGTAGGTGAGTGTTGCAATTTGGGAGGGTGAGGTGTCAACATCTAACGAAGAGAGAGAGATAGATGAGTCATAACTTGTGTTGGGCTCCAATGGGCTTCACTTGTTGGACCTATTTCTTAACTTGGAATGAGCTAAAAATCTAACTACATTTTCATGTCACCTTTGGGCCAAAAAAAAAAAAATTAATTAGAGAGAGTATCCTTGTAGATACATATAATTATTCACTCTTATGCATGGTTATAGTTTAGAAGAGATAAACTAAGTAATTAAAATAAATAAAAATATCATAAATTAATTATTTAGCTAAAGATAAATTTGGGTTGGTATATCTTTCCCTCCTTCAAAGAAATTTTGTCTTTGAAATTTAGAGACGTACCAAGGTAAGGCAAGTTTAGATACTTTGCTAAAATTTCTTCTTCTTCTTCCCAAGTTGCCTCCTTCAAGTCGTGGCAACTTCAAAGAACTTTCACCAAGACCACTTCTCGATTTCTTAGCTTATGAATCTTTTTGTCTTAGATAGCCACCGGGATTTCTTCATACAAGTCCTTTTCATGTTTGATATTTTGTTGATTGACGACGTGACTCGAGTCAAATATGTATTTCTGCAGCATAGATACATGGAAGACGTTATGTATACCAGCAAAGTCCGATGGTAAGGCTAGCATATAAGCCACTTCACCAATCTGTTCAAGAACTTCAAACGACCCTATGTATCTTGATTTCAACTTTCCTCTTTTACCGAAGCGGTAAATTCCCTTAGTGGGTGATACTTTCAAAAAGATCTTGTCTTCCACTTCGAACTTCAATTCTCTGCGTCTTTTATTTGCATAGGACTTTTGTCGGTCTTGAGCCATCTTAATTCTCTCTCGGACTTTCTTTATTACCTCCATTATCCGCTAAACAAGCTTTGGTCCTAAAACTCTTCTCTCACCTACCTCGTCCCAACAGAGAGGTGAACGACATGTAGGACAGTGCCTCATTGGGACTTCACACTGCTACCGATGCAAGGAGCCAGGCCATAATTCTGATGCTTGCCCCATGAACAAGAGTAGTGGGATAGGTTTCAGATCAAGACCCGAAGCTGGAAGGACTCAATTGAGCCTTTACTCTCACCTGTAATGAAGCTGCCGAGGAACCGTAAACCAGGACAGGTATGCTATTAGTATGTGATTACCTACACTCAACATGTTTTGATACTAGGGTGACCCACTTATTTATATATGTCAAATTTTATGAGCTTTTGAAACATGAGAACAATAGGGTAGATGTTGAAACCTTAGAACTTTTAAAGGAAGGTTTCGTGTGCCAAAGGTGAAGGCATAAGAAAAGAAATACTTGAAGAAGCATATAGCGCACCGTACTCGGCACTCCCTAAGGGCATAGAGATGTATAAAGATTTGAATAAAACCTTTTAGTGTGGAATTTGCGTACAATAACAATTATCAGCCAAGAGTCTATCTAAGGTTCTCAGCCATTCCTCGACATCAGCAGGTTCCCCTTTCCCATTGAAGGTTGATGGATTAAAACGCCGAAATTGCTCAATTAGAAAATTCACATCGTTTCTTGGTAGTGCCGATTGTGTTGCATCAAACTATTCAGCCAAGCCCTTCAATACGTTTAATAGGTCATCCATCATTGCATCTTCGGCTTGCTCAGGTGGTTCTCCGGGTAGTTGTGGGTTCCTACGTGGTCGACCTCGAGGCATGATTCTATCACGATGTACACAAAGTTCTAATGATTATCGAAAAGGCTTTAAGATGTCACCGCTCTCAAAGAAACCAATATAAAATATAAGAAGAAACAACATTTGAGTCTCATAGCTAGAGTCTGACTCCCTACATCGTATTTCTAGTGGTCACCATGGTTCTAGTCATCTTTAAATGTAATCTTACATAGGTTTACTAGAGAAACCACTTCTAAAACAACCCCCGAACATAAACCTTAAATCTATAGATATCAATGACATTCAAACATAGAAATGTAAAATAGCACACAATAATCATATTCTATCATTCTAGCAAGCATGGACTTCCCATGCGTCCCATTGAAGAGAGAGCAAAGAGAGATACTTATCATTGTTTTTGTATAGTTCCACTTAAAGAACAAGTTTTTTGTAAAATGTTAAAATTGAGCAAGTTTTCAATATACACCCTTCTCGGGCATAAGTTTTACATTACATTATGAACTAGGATTTCCAAAATATTCACGTGTACGTTTTTAATCACAACAAAAGATATGACATCTCTCTTCACCGTCCTTCCCTGATACTAGGATCTATAATATAAAAACACATAGGGGTGAGTGCGTGGAATACGCTCAATGGAGATAACCCTCAAACAAGAATGAATACAACATATTCACATAGTTATAGAAATCAACAATACATATAGATTGTGGGAATTCACCCGTCTTAACAATAGTCTCGGAAACTCATTATGAGTTTTTAACCCAACATAACTTTTTGTCACGTAAACTCATCAGTCATGGAAACTCATTACAGGTCTTTAACCCAACATAACAGTAGTCACAGAAACTCGTTAGTCATGGAAAACTCGTTACGGGTCTTTAACCCAATATAACAGTAGTCACAGAAACTCGTTAGGGAAACTCGTTAGTTATGGAAGCTCGTTAGGGAATCTCATTAATCATGGAAGCTCGTTAGGGGAACTCGTTAGTTATGGAAATTTGTTACACAACAAATCAATAAAACATTCACAAACAATCATGTAGCTTCAATCACTTAACATGATAATCAGTCATCTTCATATACCATCAATAGCTTTCGCATTTAGAAATTCACATTAAGACATTTATGTCTAATATCGTGGATGAAAGTATATAAGTAAACAGTCGTACTAAAGCTCAATAACATGTATCAAAGATCAATAACATGTATCAAAGATCGTGCATTTAAAAGGAGAACATAGTTCATAAGCCTGTAAATTCAAGAAAGGTACCCCACCTTTGATTTAGGCGTTTACAAAGATTTAGCATTCTATGAGAATTCTATGGTGGTCCCTCTTCTTTATTCCTTTTCAAATTATTTCCTCAAATGCATATCCACTTTCCTTGATGGAAAATAAGGTAGGTGAGACTGGTGAGTGTTGCAATTTGGGAGGGTGAGGTGTCAACATCTAATGAAGAGAGAGAGAGATACGTGTGTTGGGCTCCAATGAGCTTCACTTGTTGGACCTATTTCTTAACTTGGAATGGGCTAAAAATCTAACCACATTTTCATGACAAACTTTGGGCCAAAAAAAATAAAAAATAGAGAGTATCTTTGTAGGTACATATAATTATTAACTCTTATGCATGGTTATAGCCTAGAAGAAATAAACTAAGTAATTAAAATAAAAAAAGATATCCTAATGAATTATTTTGCTGAAGATAAATTTGGGTTGTTATATTTACATTATTTTATACATAAATATTGTCATGATTAAAATTAGAGAAAAATATTTTTATTTTGTTTATTATGCCATGTATTGATTTTAGTTCTATAGTGAATTTAACATTTTGGGTTTTTTTTGCTACTCGCTACTACCTATTGCTTTCTGCTTCTTAATTTTTCCATATAGTGATAATGGAAGTTAAATTGAAGTTAGAATGTGATCTTAACCGATTTGCATATGTCCGCCACATTATTTTTTAAATGTAAGTTTGAATTTATCTTTATTTAGTAATTTTATAATTACTTGAATCATTTCTGGATTTTAAATTGTTAGTTTATGTTATTTAAATAAATTTTATAATTAAATCATAATTTTCAAAAATTTTAACAATACTTTAAGATCTTAATATTAAGATTTCATTTAGTAATATTTTAGTACATTGAATTATTTTTAAATTTTATCATAGTTTTAGATTGAATTTTTTTCACACATTAAATTAAAAATAATTAAATTTTATTAAGTAAATTTTCATTTTGTAAATACTTTTTACAAAATTAGGTTTCAATTTTGGATTTTTTTTTTACCAATTGAAAAATATTCAAGATTTATTATTTGAATTTATATCTAATTAAAATTTATCTTTTAATTCTTGGTTTAAAATTGATTTAATTTTAGTTCTTTTTATTATAATATATTTATTATAAAAAATAATTTTATTATTAAAATAAAAAAGTTTGTTTGTTTGAAGAGATATTCATATTGTTAAGAAATTAAAGGAACAATTCCACATGTCATCCTCTCAAGAGCACAAAAATTATTAGTAATAATTATAATAATACTAATTATATTAATTAATTTTATTACAACACAATCATTCTAATTCCACTCCAATAATTTATTGTCATTTCAAAATCTTATCAATCTCACATCAATATAGTATTTAGGAATCTTTCTAATCACTTGCTAATTATTAGATGGAATTGAAAACTAATTACTTGATTTAATGAAAAACTAGTATATACATGATTAAAAAAAATTATCTATCAACTACTAGGAGATAATGATCTATTGAATTATTTTCTAATGAAAATAATTTACTAGAAAAATCAAAATAATTACTCGAGTTAATAAAATTCACTTACTAGCTAGGAAAATTAATTTTTTAATCATCTATCAAATACTAGGGATAATTATGTGGGTCAAATACTAGGAGATATTTTAAAACTATAGGACTATTTAACAATATCAAATTTAATGTTGATGATAAGTATTAACAAATAATATATACATTTTAACTAAACATAGAAAATCATTTAATATTGTCAAATTTATTGAATTAAAAAAATTCAGAGAAAAATATAAATAATAAAAAAGAAAAAACTAAAATAAATATGTGTTGATTAAAAAAGGATTATTCAAACTTTTAAACTTATTAATTATTGAAATTTGAATTTTTTTTAAGTATGTGTTTTAAAATAAACTATAAAATGAGAAAGTTTGACTTTTTTTGTCATTTAATTTAAAAGAAAATTTGAGGGTTAGTCTAAACTTTGACAATAAAATCAAACAAAAAAAAAAAGTGGGGTTGAATAATATAATGGATATAATTAACAATATAATTTCTCAAAATAACAAACAAAAATTATTTATGTTTCCTTACAAATGCAATAATGTTTCAAAAATCTTTATATAAATAAAGTAAGACCAGTTATACCACATGTCAAGCCCACAATTTTTCTCATAATAGTAAAATTTAAAGTAAAATCCTTAATAAATGAAATTTTAAATACAGTAGTCTTTAATATGGCTAATTAATTAATTTAAATAATTACTAAATAATATAACAATTTTAGTTAGATTATTTAAAATAGCAAATGCTATTGTGAGACCCGAGCCCCTCATGACTCATTGACTAATATAACTCATGCATCCATGCATTTTATGAATTGGGTGTTTTTTATTATGTGACGTTTGAGTTTACATTGATATCATATAGTGCATTTGTTCTATTTATTTATTTATTCAAACCTGTTAAATCTCGTGTTTGTTTGTTATTATCAGTAATTGCTAGCCCCTAAGTTATGTGCAACATATATATATATATATATATATATATATATATATTATGAGTAAGAAATTAGATGTCAACATTTTCATATTTAATATTAGTTGTTTGAAAAATGAAATTTCAAATGTGAGATTTATATTATCATGGATATTTAAGCTGTTATATATAAATATATATACGTAAATATATATACACTTATTTACATAATTAAAATAAGCATAATACCTATTGTATATAGGTAAATAAAATAAAGTAATTTAATAGGTAAAGAGCAACAATGATGACTCAATGGGAGATTATGACGGGTGTCATTGTCTTAAAAGATGACTCACTCCATTAAGATGAATAAATGTGAAAACAAGACAAAATAAAATAAAAATAAAAAGGAAGAAAAGCGAAGGACAGACGAAAGGAAAAATAAGGTACAGATTCTCAAACTTGAAAGTAATATTCTTTGAATTAGTTTACAAAGTATGTTAAGATATATGTATACAATTGAATTAGAGTAATTCGATGATGAGTGGATTAAGGGTTATTAATTAAGTTTAATAGCAATAATAATAATAATAATAATAATGGAAAATAATTAGTCAATCTTTATCCCTATTTATAAATGTTAATTTTGTAGCTAAAGAAATAATGGGGTTTATGTTATATACATAGTTTTCACATATTACATACGAACCTTTTTCATTTTATAAATTAATGAAATTAAAATTATACTTAAAGATTAAGTTCATTTATAAGTTTAACTAATTACGTACCAGTATTAATGAAAATTCTTTAATCCAATTGACAAAAGTTAAATTAAATGATAATTATTGAAGATATCTATTTCAATGATTTAAGGATTTAATCTTTTATTTCTGTTCAAAGCTAAATGATTTTATGATTTGAGGAATTCAATTTAGTTAGTTTAGGTACACTGTTGGTTAATTAGTTATGTATTGAATTGATTTAAATATTAATAAAGCAACTTCAAATGATAAAATTGATATGCTAATATATTATGTTATTTAGGATATATTCATTCTGTCTTTCTTGAGGTTAATAGATTAGTTTTGTTAATCCTGTTCAATAATCTAAATTAATTGGACATTTATGATGTATGGTAGCAGATATTGGTGGGTGGTCGCCGGCGACGGGAAGTCGCTGGCCGGAGTTTTGGATTGGAGTTGGATTTTTCAAAAAATAGGGTATCGAGGGTTTTTACGGCGAGATTTCAGGTACTATTCACCGCCGGAATTCGGCGAGGGATAGCCGGAGGTGGTAGCCGGCGGTGCGAGGTATCCGGCGAACTAGTTGGCGGCGTCGGAGGGCGGCGCCACCGCGCCGGGGTGGCGCCGGGAAGTGGCCTGGTCGAGCAGGCCACCGTTGGGGAAGCTGGGACGGGCTGTTTTTGCAGGTGTTTTGGCGGAGTTAGGCGGCGCCGTCGTGGCCGCCGTTGGCCAGAGTTGGTAGCTTGAAGTGGGGGGGGGGGGAATTCGGGGGTGTGGTCGGCGACCGGTGGTTCGCCGGCCGGCAGCGGCTGGAAGCCCGTTTATGTAGAATGTTCGCGCAGGCGCGTGGGCGCGATGACGGGACCCCCAAATCTTAAAACACTTCGTTCGAGCTCGTTTCAACTCCGATTGAGCTCATTCCTTTTGCGTTGCGATCCTTACTTCATTTCCTATCATCTCAGCCATTTGGGTTGAACTTTCAGCCTTGTCTCCAAAATTCCAATCTTTAGATCGTTCGATCCGTCGTGTCGTTAACGATCGTTTCTCCGCCGGAGTCTGTTATCGCTTTAATTATGTTTATTAAGGATCTAAGAACACTATAACGTATGTAGGCTATAAGTTGGATAGAACATCGAGATACGGGATTTGAGACACGAGTTTTGAGACTCGAGCTTTGAGATATCTGATCTCTGGTACTCGCTACTCACGTGGTAACCACCGAACGAGGTGGGGGTAACTTCTAAACTTTATATGTTTACTGTTTTCCATATTCGATCACTATGAAATTGATATTTTATTGATTGTTATCAGTTATAAACGTCTGTGTGACCGATAAACGTTTGTGTGACCAATATTTGTCTGTGTGACCGATAAACGTCTTTGTGACCGATATTTTTCTGTGTGACCGATATTTGTCTGTGTGACCGATAAATGTCTTTGTGACCGATATTTGTCTGTGTGACCGATAAATGTCTTTGTGACCGATATTTGTTTGTGTGTGACCGATAAACATCTTTGTGACCGATATTTGTCTGTGTGACCGATAAACGTCTGTGTGACCGTTATTTGTCTGCGTGACCGATAAACGTCTTTGTGACCGATAATTGGGCTTAGTGTCCATTGGGCTATGTGTCTATTTGGAAGTCTTGGGTTGTATGTCTTTTATGGATCAGATTATGTGTTGTGTATATTATGTGATGTGTTTAATTGCTGAGTTATTATATATGTTTGATTCGTTTTTCTCGTCTAATAACTGATAAAAGTTGGAAAGTATCCCCACGAGTGTATTCAACGCACTCACCCCTATTCTGTACTCACACTACAGGAGAAGAAGAGAACCTTGACGCGTAGAGAGAGGGGTGCCCTATCAGCTGTGTTCATCTTCCGGTTTTATCTTTAAAAGTTATTGCTCGTTTGTAAAAGAAAACTGTATTTCTCCATCTTTGTAAAAGATCCTGATGTTTTTCCGCTGCGTATGGTTTCAAACATTCTTTTATCGGTTGTATCCGATGTTTTAAGTGTACCGCTTCTATTCCTCTCCTGTTTCTTTCTATTTTATATCATGTACGCCTCTTTCCCCTTTCTCTCTTAACGGCCAAAAATGAAAAACTCTGATATTTTGACCGAAAGATTTTGGGGCATTACAGATGGTATCAGAGCTTAGTTCTACACTTGGTAGGGCTTTGCTCAAGTGGGTTTTTATTTTTCAAACATGTTTCAAACGAGTAAAACGTGTTTTAAAACGAGATCTTTTTGGAAAGAAACGGATAAGCACCCTCCTCTCTCTACACGTGTCTCTCTCTAATCATGAGTGATTATTTGTTAAGTGTTATCTTGCTTATCTGATAAAAGATCGGTAAAGGTTTGAGTGGATGTTACGGATATAGTTTCATGATGGAAAAAGGGTCTTTCAAAACCCTCTTGACGTCATTACAACCACGATAAAAAGGTCATTTAAAAACCATCTTGATGTCACTTCAATCGACGCACTGCTTTCGGCCGCCGCCACAAAGGCCGCTGACTGTAGCTGCGTGAGCTTATATGGGTAACCACAAAGGCCGCTGACTGCAGCAACGTGAGCTTGTGTCGTAAATGGTTGACTGCATTAGTAGAGATTATGTGACTGACTGTTGTGATTACCATTGGCCTTTGTTTACAACAGGGTGAGCTAGTTGGTGTGTTTTCCGATTCGTGGTTGTGATACGTAAGGGTGGTTTTGAAACTTGAGGTCTATAGGAAACCATGTGTGGATGTCTGTGATGCATTTTATGATGTTTTGTTTATGTTGGGTTTTCTGGTTAATGTATACAAGTTGGGTATGCGCTATCCAACATGACCATGTTATGCTACGATAATAAACGAGCTATGATGATAAACGAATGACAAAGAATCGAATGAGAATGTTATATGATTTACGGAGTAATGTTTACAGGTACTGTAGTACTAGTTATGGATTTATCTAATGTGAAAGATTGTTGGGTTATATGGGGTAAATTATATGGGTTAGTTTCATATGTTGTCTATAGAACAATACAAATGAAAAACCTTTGCCAAGGTTTAAGGATCGCGCTTGGGAGTAGAATTATTTTAGCCGATCTATATGCGTTAGAGATGAAGGACTTGAGGTGATTATGGAAATGGGTTGGCTTAAGGCAAAATCACGTAGTAAACAAGTGTCGTGCAAGGGGAATTATCTTCCAAACACCGAGAGAGCTGGAGCACACCTTTCATGGGGTATGAGTTAAGGTTGACTTAAGGATTATCTCGAACATGAAGACAACCCAGATGCTTAGCAAAGGAAATTGCGAAGCTTGGTTGGTCAATATGGTGAACCCCGAGCAAGGATCGACTTCTATCAGGAAGGTGCCGGTGATAACGGAATACATGGACGTAATTCCAAAGAATATACCTGGTCCTCCACCGGATCGACAAGTGACCTTCGAGATCGAACTCGTTCTTAGGATCGGCACCGGTGTCAAGAGCTCCATATCAGATGACACCAAAGGAATTGCAAGAACTGAAAGTTATACTACCAGAACTGTTGGACAAAGATTCCATTGGACCAAGCGTGTCGCCTTGGGGAGCTCCGGTACTTTTCGGAAAGGAGAAGAATGAGAAGCAGAAATGCGGATCGGTCAAAAAGGATTGAGAAAGAATTGGAAAAGCTCAAGATTGGCGAAGGTTCTGAAATTGAGCTTAGCCAAATAATTAAGGAACATGCAAGCCTCAGTAAGTTCCTTGATGAGAAATGGAAAGAACGAAACGACACGGGAATGAGAGGATGAGATTCTGTAAAGTAGCCAGTCTTGTCATTTCTTAAGTACACGCTCAATTTCGAGGACGAAATTATTTTAAGGGGTAAGGGATGTAGCGCCCCGGATCAAAACGAGCATAATTGATTAATTAAATATTTAAACCTATAATTTAATAAGTATGTGCGCTATTCTTGACTGTTTAATTTAATATGTGCGTTTCAGATACGTGTCTAATGCGAAGTTTAGATGGATAATTTTCTTGGACATGGTATATAGAATATATTTATACCACGCGATGCGTATTTGAAAAACGAGAAGATAGAGACGAACTAGAGGTCAATCGGAGTTACGTAGCTCAAGTAATGAAGAAAATAGTGAAAACGAAGAATACGACGTATACGAGACGTATACAAAGAGTATAAAATACGAGATATTTCTAACCAAGATCTTATCATGAACAGTAACTTGGGATATTTTCGATGAATAGTGTTTTTCGAGATTTCTATAAATAGGAGAGTTTTCGTTTCATTTTTCACCGTTTTTTCGCATGAGCCGAATGAGCCGAAAAGCGACGAACACACGTAAGTCTCCCTCTCCTCTCCCTCTCTCTCTCTCCCCTCTGTTTTCTACCTCCGACGAATTGCCGCCGGAGCCGCCGCCGCCGTCGGTGACCGGAAACATCCGACGTTGTTGGTTTCGCCGATTTTCGCACACAACGTAGCCCTCGACGAGATGAGTTTATGACATCTTCCGGAATTCAATTCTGATTCTCCATTCGTCGGAAAACGGCGAAAAACAACCCCAAACCCTAACCCTTGTCACCCTTTCTCTCTCTCCTCGTCCTCTTACCGGAGCGGTGACCGGAGAAGCTGTTGGTGGTGTGGTGGTGATGTCGGGGAGGTGGCGGTGCCGCTGGTGGCGGCGCCGGGCAGGAACAGTAGCTATATATGTATGTTGTGCATGTGTGTGTGAGTGACGGAGTGGTGGTGTGTGTTGCTTGTGCTTGCTGTTGGGGGCGGCGTCGGGTGGCGCCGCCGTGTGTGATCAGTGGGCCGGTGACGGGAGGTCGTCGGCGAGGCTCTGGCGGTGGTGGCCGGCGGCAGGTGGCTGGAAGTAAGGGTGTGTGTGTATGTGTGTGTTTGCAAGAGTATATATATATGTGTGTGCGTGTGTGTATATCTCTTGGTGTGTGTGTGTGAGCGCGGCCCATAGGTGGTGGCCGGCGACTGGAGGTCGCAGGCCAAGGGTTCCGGCGGCTGGAGGTGGTGGCCGGTGGCTGGTGGCCGTCGGCCAAGGCTTGTTGATGTGTGTGTGTTTATGATTTGTATGCGTGTATGTGTTGCTATGTGTATGGGTGATGGTGGCCGGAGTTAGGGGGTTGCCGGCGACAAGGAGGTCGTCGGCCGGTGTCTGGAGGTCGGGTGGGTGGTCGCCGGCCGGAGTTTTGGATTGGAGTTGGATTTTTTGAAAAACAGGGTATCGAGGGTTTTTGCGGCGAGATTTCAGGTACTATTCACCGCCGGAATCCGGTGAGGGATAGCCGGAGGTGGTAGCCGGCGGTGCGAGGTATCCGGCGAACTAGGTGGCGGCGGCGAAGGGCGGCGGTGGAGGGCGGCACCACCGCGCCGGGTGGCGCCGGGAAGTGGCCTGGTCGAGCAGGCCATCGTCGGGGAAGCTAGGACGGGCTGTTTTTGCAGGTGTTTTGGCGGAGTTAGGCGGCGCCGTCGTGGCCGCCGTTGGCCGGAGTTGGTAGCTTGAAGTGGGGGGGGGGGAATCCGGGGGTGTGGTCGGCAACCGGTGGTTCGCCGGCCGGCGGCGGCTGGAAGCCCGTTTATGTAGCATGTTCGCGCAAGCGCGCGGGCATGACGACGGGACCCCCAAATCTTAAAACGCTTCGTTCGAGTTCGTTTCAACTCCAATTGAGCTCATTCTTTTTGCGTTGCGATCCTTACTTCATGTCCTATCATCTCAGCCCTTTGGGTTGAACTTTCAGCCTTGTCTCCAAAATTCCAATCTTTAGATCGTTCGATCCGTCGTGTCGTTAACGATCATTTCTCCACCGGAGTCTGTTATCGCTTTAATTATGTTTATTAAGGATCTAAGAACATAGTAACGTATGTAGGCTATCAGTTGGATTGTACATCAAGATACGGGATTTGAGACTCGAGCTTTGAGATATCCGATTTCTGGTACTCGCTACTCACGTGGTAACCACCGAACGAGGTGGGGGTAACTTCTAAACTTTATATGTTTACTGTTTTCCATATTCGATCGCTATGAAATTGATATTTTATTGATTGTTATCAATTATAAACGTTTGTGTGATCGATAAACGTCTGTGTGACCAATATTTGTCTGTGTGACCAATATTTATCTGTGTGACCGATAAACGTCTTTGTGACCAATATTTGTCTGTGTGGCCGATAAACGTATGTGTGACCGATATTTGTCTGTGTGACCGATAAACGTCTTTGTGACCGATATTTGTCTGAGTGACCGATAAACGTCTGTGTGACCGTTATTTGTCTGCCTGACCGATAAACGTCTTTGTGACCGATAATTGGGCTTAGTGTCCATTAGGCTGTGTGTCCATTTGGAAGTCTTGGGTTGTATGTCTGTTATGGACCGGATTGTGTTATGTATATTATGTGATGTGTTTAATTGTTGAGTTATTATATATGTTTGATTCGTTTTTCTCGTCTAATAACTGGTAAAAGTTAGAAAGTATCCCCACGAGTGTATTCAACGCACTCATCCCTATTCTGTACTTACACTACAGGAGAAGAAGAGAACCTTGACGTGTAGAGAGAGGGGTGCCCTATCAGCTGTGTTCATCTTCCGGTTTTATCTTTAAAAGTTGTTGCTCATTTGTAAAAGAAAACTGTATTTCTCCATCTTTGTAAAAGATCATGATGTTTTTCCGCTGCGTATGGTTTCAAACATTATTTTATCGGTTGTATCCGATGTTTTAAGTGTACCGCTTCTATTCCTCTCCTGTTTCTTTCTATTTTATATCATGTACGCCTCTTTCCCCTTTCTCTTTTAACGCCCAAAAATGAAAAACTCTGATATTTTAACCGAAAGATTTTGGGACGTTACAATCCATCTTAATCATTCAATCCTAATAAAATACTGAAATTCTAACCCCCCAAATCATAAATTTCTATAAATCAATCGAAACACAACATTGAATTAAACCTATTATATAATTTTATTTTATTTTTGTTGGTAAGAAACAACATTTGATAATGATAAACAATATATATATATAATAACAATTACTCCCTACAAAATAGAAATGTAAAATTTTTTCCGCTCATTTTCACTTACTAAATATGTAATATATTAATAATTGATAATTATTAAATATAGAAAATATATTTTGTGTGATCTTCTAGATATAGAAATTACACCTATCATATTATCTCATATTAACCAATCACACATTTTCCTTATTTAGTGGTAGTATATCTAAATTTAAGCATTATTTTTCTCCACTAATTTATCACCTAAATTTACACACACACACACACACACATATATATATATATAGAGTGTTGATCAGGTACGCACCTAAAGAATGCGCACCGTGCGCACTTCTTTAAGATTTTTTTTTTAAATTTTTAATATATCATATTATTTCTTTTCTCACGCTACCCCTCCACATACGATATCTTTAAGATTTTTTTTAAAATTTTTTTAATATATTATATTATTTCTTTTTTCACGCTACCCCTCCACATACAATATCTTTAAGATTTTTTTTTTCTAATTTTTCATATCTCATATTATTTCTTTTCTCACGCTACCCCTCCACATACGATATTATCATCTCACACATAGACATAACACATAATCAACATATACAATTTGCATCCCACGTATCAACATAAATCTTCTTCTCAATTCTCATAATCAATGTAATTTTTAATATTTTATATTATTATACACATAATTTTTTCTCACCCTACCACTTTATATACGGAAGACATAACCCTCATCAACATCTTCATATACTTTCTTATCAGTTCTCATCTCAAACATAAACCTAACCCTCATCAACATAAACCTTCTTAACAATTCACATCAATTTTGAAGGTGAGACTTTCTCTCTCGTTGCCTCTGAGAACTTTTGTCAATATATTTTTCTAAATTTCATTATATTTTTTTTATGTTTTCAATTAATTTGGGTGAGATATTATTATCATTTTTTTATGTTTTCTATTGATTTGGGTGAGATATTAGTTGAAATTCTAAGATTTTCAACGTTAACTAAATTTTGTGTAGATGGAAGAAGATTGTCCAAATAATCTGTTTATCCCGCAAGTTTCAGAAGAAAATAAACCTAAAATCGGGCAGGAATTTCTCACAATTGAAGAAGCATTTGAATTTTATAATGCTTATGCAAAGGAGGCAGGATTTAGTACAAGGTTCCACAATAGTAAAAGGAACAAGGAGACAAGTGAAATAATATGGAAATCATTTGTATGTTATAAGGAGGGTCAAAAAAATGAATCAAATAAGCAAAAGGGTGAAAGGAATCGGGGAATAGCTCGAGTTGGATGCAAAGCCAAGTTAGCAATTGTAAAGAGAGAAACCGGACCAAATTGGGTCGTGAGTATATTTATTGAGAATCACAATCATGAACTTACAACTCCAAGAAAGGTACATATGTTGAGGTCACATCGTCATGTGTCAATGGCAAAGAAAGTGTTGACCGAACAATTATATAAAGCAAATGTACCAACATGTCAACAATTGAGATTGATGGAAATCGAATCTGGTGGCCCAGAACATGTTGGATGTACTGAACGAGACATTAGAAATTACAAAAGAGATTTGCAGGAGGAACAAAAAGGAATGGACGCAGAAACATTAATTGAGTATTTCTGGTTAGAGAAAGAGAAAAATCCTTCATTTTTCTTCGACTTTGAACTAGACATGGAGAACAAACTTATAAAATGTTTTTGGGCCGATGCTGTAGCAAGAAGGTCTTACAATTACTTTGGTGATGTTATAGTATTTGATACAACATATAACACAAATAAGTATAGCATGATTTTTGCTCCAATAACTGGGATCAACCACCATGGACAAACAATCATACTTGGATGTGGATTTTTAAGTGACGAGAAAGCAGATTCATTTATTTGGTTATTTAATAAGTGGCTTGAGGCTATGCCAGGTAGTCATCCTTCTGTTATTGTTACAGACCAAGATCCTGCAATGACCAAAGCTATTGCACAAGTGTTTCCAGCCACCCTGCATCGGTATTGTGTTTGGCATATTCTTAATAAATTCTCTGAAAAGATTAATGTGATAACAAATCGAGATGATTATTACCGTTTGAAGGATGTAGTTATCAACTCCGAATCTACTAGAGAATTTGAAGAACAATGGATGGAGATCATGACATATTCCACGCTGAAAAACAATGAATGGCTCAACCACATGTATGAGTTGCGTGGTAAATGGGTTCCTGCTTATGTTAAGCATGTATTTAGTGCTGGAGTTTCTAGTAGTCAAAGAGCTGAGAGTTGTCATTCTTTTTTCAAAAGATATATTTCAGCCAAAAATTCATTGATGGATTTTATCACATGATTTAATAGAGCTCTTAGACATCAACGACATAAAGAATTAGAAGCTGATCATGCTGATATTAACGAGCAACCAACACTGAAGACACTTTGGCCAATGGAAGCACAAATGGCAAAGATATACACACGGAAAAGTTTTAACTTTTTCCAAGAAGAAATGTGTCAAAGTCATGCTTATTTTGTGAATTTGAAATGTGATGATGAGTTGCAAACAATCTATACCATATTAAGAGCTGAAACAAGTTCAACATCAAGACAACGGGAGCTTACATACACCAAGAGTTCAAATGCATTAACATGTAGTTGTCTACAATTTGAGTTCAAAGGAATTGTTTGTAGATACATTTTGGCATATTTTCGTGTGAAACAGATCTTTGAACTTCCATCTACATATATTCTACCAAGATGGACAGTAAGTGCAAAGAGTGGAAGAGTGAATGATAATCATGGTGCTGACATTTGTGATGTTCATAATAAATCTCTTCTGACAAGACATTCAAAATTATCACAAATGGCTTCTATTGTAGTAGATGGTGCATGTCTCACTGAAGATGGTTCTAACTTGCTAATGCAACAATTAGAACATGTGTACAATGATATAAAGAAAATGAATATTGGTGAAAGAGCGCAACGATCTTCTATACGAGAAAAGAATATGCCTGGGATTAATGACCCTTCACAAGTGAGAGCAAAAGGATGTGGTAAAAGGTATAAATTATCTAAGGAAAAAACAATTTCAAAAGCAAGAGTTTGTCATGGTTGTGGGATTAGTGGACATGACAGGAGAAATTGTACCACATCTTTGGAATGGTATAATATTTTCTTATGTTTTTTGAAAGTTTTTACATTTAAAAAAATTATGGTACTGATTTGTTTTAATTTTTTCTCACATGTGTAGATCCATTATATTTGACGACGCAAAAGACAAGTAATGAAAGAGACTTGAGATTTTGGGAATTGATTGAAGACTTCTTGATAATTGATGATTGAGTTGGAGGATATGATTCCTTGATTTTAAGGATTTGTTGAGTTTGAGGATTTGATTTGTCGATTTTAAGGATTTGTTGAGAATTTATTCTCTTTGTTACTTAATTCATATTTCAATTTTTATTATTCATTTTGAGGATTTATTGAACGTTGATTATGATTTTTCTTGAGAATTGACTAATTGAATATCTTTCGTTCTTTTCTTTAAGTGTGGGCTATTTATTAACCAATTCATATTTTGTAATTTTTAACAAATGACTTTTGATGATAACCAAATATTTTCATGGTGTAGCATCTGTGAGATGAGAAGATGATTTCTGTTGATATGTAGGATGCAAATTGTATATGTTCATGGTGTACTGTGAGATGAGAATTAAGAAGAAGATTTATGTTTATATGTGGGATGCAAATTGTATAGGTTGATTATGTGTTATGTTTATGTGTGAGATGAGAATATCGTATGTGGAGGGGTAGCGTGAGAAAATAAATAATATGAGATATGAAAAATTAGAGAAAAAAAAAAGAAATCTTAAAGATATCGTATGTGGAGGGTAGCGTGAGAAAAGAAATAATATGATATATTAAAAATTAAAAAAAAAAAAAGAAATCTTAAAGAAGTGCGCACGGTGCGCATTCTTTAGGTGCGTGCCTGATCAACACTCTATATATATATATATATATATATATGAGTTAATTTAATTAATTACTACTCGTAAAATAGACGTCATTTTGTGATTCTCAATTTTCGATTATTGCCCAAATTTTAGATTAATTGAATGATATCGGCGATGTGAATTTGCAAGGGAGCTGGTGTGGTGGCCGGTCTCTGCTTGGGAAAGAGAGTGTTGTGACTTGTGAGGGGATATGGAAAATAGTGTTTTGTTGAGATAGGGCAAAATAGGAAGAAATTTGGGTCCATTTGAAATAATAAAAATAATAATAATAATAATAATAATTATTATTATTATTAATATATTTCGTTATATACCGAAATACCGAAAAATTCTTGCTCGCCATACCGATACCATACCAAAAATTTCGTTACGATTTGGTATACCAAAATTTTCGACATTTTTGGTATTTTTCAGCACGGTATATGCGGTATACCAAAAATTTCGGTATTTTGCCCAGCCCTATAATTGAGAGTTATTTTCATCATTTGCACTTCTAAGACATTAGTAAATTTAATTCATCAACTATTTTCAATGGTAATGAGATCTAATTTTTTGTTTGAACCTCACCGTTAATCTTCATTTGCTCAAACAATTTGCAAAAAACAAAGTGTGTGAAAAATTAGGGCAAAATTCGCTTTTGGAGGTGAAGTTAGTTAATGACCTAGAAAATGACGAAAATAATCCTCAATTAGCACATAATATCACATGGGCATTTTCTCACCTGAAAATATTGGTCGGAGGTTGCAAAAGTAAACAAAACATGTAGTATGGGTTGTGATCGAAGAAAAAAAAAGGTTTAGTATGTAAAATTAAAAAACGTGCATAGTGTAGATTGGAAAATGAAATTAACCCATCATTTTGTTAAAAGTTTGTTCCTTCAGTAAATCGTCAAGATTTATGACAACATTATGTTCATATTCATATTCAAGTTTTCAAGTGAGAATATCAGAAAGTTAAACTATGTTGAAATAGTGACAAATATATGAAAATTCATTGTGGGGGAGGGTTTGATAGAGGGATGTAATTGGAGAATGAATGTTATTTGACATTCTACTATATATGGCGATGTGATGAAATATTTTTGAAAAAAAATATTTATAAAAAAAGTTTGTTATATCTAAAAGATATTCTAAATAATCAAGGTTAGTTTTATATAATTAACATATCTATATCAAAAAATTATAACACTTGAAATTTATATACCATGCATCATGCGGGTTAACCAAATGAAATTGAAATATTATCAAAAACTTGATTTTTCCGTAAATTGACATTTTCACATTAAACTTGAAATATTTAAATTTTATGGTCATGCATGACACTGTATCATATTATTTTGAAATTAATCTCAAATAATATAATTATTTTGTGTTCTACATTTCCATATCAAAACACCAAAATAATAATTTTTATATGCCCGTGCATCGCACGGGACCTATATACTAGTGTGTGTATATATATATATATATATATATATATATATATATATATATATATATAAAAGAAAGTCACATTATATTGATATTATTATTATTATTATTATACATGCATGTAAGAGATTAAAACTAAAAAGAAAAAAGAAAAATTAGAACTACTACTAATGCCTAGTATATATATTGATTATTATCAGTGCAATCAGAACGAAAAAACAGTAAATTAAATATGATCAACATCAACAAACAATAAATGGCAGAATTAGTAATTAACAATCTGATTTGAGAATTTCATCAACCATCTTTTATTTTTTCTCAAAAAGTTTCATTCCTTTACAACATTCAGTCACTTAATTACAGTATATACCTCTCATTTCACCATGTCAAAAGTATATATAAGAGTTATAAAATCAGCCCAAATAACTAAAAAAACATATATAAATAGAAGCAAATTGAAGCACTCACATCATCATCATCACATGCATGCATAGGTTGATTAGATTTGGGATTGATAGTATTAATACTATTGAATGCTAGTGTGTTAGAGAAATGAAGGAAAAGAGGACATGAGAGCACCCATATTTGATGTTGTTGGAATAATCTCATCTCCTCCGATTTGTCCTTCTCCTTGATCCCAAAAGAAATAGCTTGGAATCATCTGCTGTGTGTCAACCCATTCATTCATCTCATTACCTATACTCCCTCCCACATTTATCCCACATGATGAGTTTTGCACTTCAATAGGCACCATTATATTCTCTATGTTATCTATCAATGGTGTCAAAGAATTCGTGAACTGGACCATTTGATCTCCCGGTTGGACTTGGTGATGATCATGGTTCCGGTTTAGTTGCCATGTTTCTGAGCTCAATCCCGTGTTTTCTTGGAAGATCTGATCTAGTCGACATGTGTTATTGGTCGTGCTGGTTCCTTCCACCATAGACGAGCCAATGTCGAACATGAATGAAGAAGTTGGTAGAGGGAATAAGTTGGTGTCTTGAACATGTGATTTTGTGGCTAAATCTTGATTGAACAAGTCTAGTTGAGTACTACTTTGTGTACTGTATGTGATCAATTGGGAGCTTTGTGTGGTGTTTGTTGATGGGGGCTTTCGTATCTTCTTCTTGATCCATGAATTCCAGTAGTTCTTTATCTCATTGTCTGTTCTTCCTGGCAAATGGCTCGCTATATGAGCCCATCTACAAAAAAATTAAACAAAATTTTGTTGAATTTTTCCAATAATTAAAGGAATAATTAATTCATCTTTTTAACTGTGTAGTGCATTGTTGTATTCAAATGAAAACATACGAACAAACAAACTTCTTCTGACGTTGCTTTTCTAACGTCCTCCATATTGCAAGTGATAGCTACCATACAACTTAATTATATTATAAACCTCCTCCGACTCCGACAACGAAATACATACATACACATGCACTAATACGTACATGAATGGCAGATTGAATAAGCTACTATTAACATACTTAAATTCTATCAATAAAAAAATATTATAGATGTTGAAAGGTGAAAGTGAAAAAAAGGAAAGAACCTGTTCCCAACAGCGGCGTGAAGGCTAATAATCAGCTTTTCCTCGTCGGGTGTAAACCTCCCCCTTCGTATATCAGGTCTCAAGTAGTTTATCCATCTCAAACGACAACTTTTTCCGCATCTTTGAAGGCCTATATCGAAGATCACATACAAGAAAAACATCATTAACTATTAACTAACCTAATAATAAATTAAAAAAAGAAGCAGAAATAATAACCAGCTTTCTCAGGAACTTCACTCCAACAGCCATAGCCGTGAGTGGTAATGTATCGGATGAGCTTTTCGTCTTCCTCGGGTGACCAAAGCCCCCTCTTCACCTTCTGCTGATTGCAACAAGAATGGTGCCCCATCTGATTGTTAAACAAGCAAAATGTGAATTGTTGGGCCTATAAATATGTTGGGACAGATTAGGGATCCGACAAGCGCCGTCAGATGGGGTCTGAAGTAGGTCCTATAAGTGTTCCCATCTAACCATGAAATGACATTTTATCAACTCTCTCTTTGTAGTAGTATTATTATTTCTACGTACACATGTATAACGTAACAAACTTTATGCACATCGATCAATCCTTGCCGGTTGGTTCTTACTCTTCTTCTAGCCTCTTTCTTTTCCATCTCGTCTATTGCCTTTTAGTGCATTTCAAGTTAAACACGTTTGAATTGTGAATTAAACTGTATTCTTTATTGCTTTCATTGTGTTATTCCCTTTTAGGCCATATCCTTCTTCCTAATAAAATTGGAAAACTTTAATGTAAACCGTGCGGTGTTATATATAAAAAGACCACAAACTGCAATATGGATGTAAATTGGAAAAAAAAATAAAAAAATTGGAATCCCCATTCTTAACCATCTATATTTATAACCATTCTTTTTTAGTAAGTTATTAAAGCTTGTTCTTTTTTAGCCAAGATAAATTATTTTTGCCCATTATACCCTTCTAACATTTGAAGTGTAATATGATGATACATGCTAAATGATAGTATGATGGTGTAATATGGTAGTACAGTACAGACCACTTGAATAATGGTACAAAAGTGTAATATGAAGGTACGTACCATCATCGTTACGGTACAGGGATGTACTATGGTGGTACTGGATGAAATAAGATGATACGAGCTGAATATGGTGGTACAGGCTGGTATGAGATTAATTCTATTAAGGATATGATGGTCCAAAAATATATTATCTTGGCTAGAAAAGAATAGTTTCAAACTTTTGGTTAAAACAGAATGTTTCTTTTCATAGTGATCCCAAAAAAAATTATAAAAAAATTATAGTTTCAAACCTCGTGGTTTGGAAAGAGGCACGAAAAAAATATTCACTATTTTCCTCACCCACCTCCATTTTTTATCGTTGCTCTACAACATTTTTTACCATAAAAATTCTAAGAACAACACATCCCAAACACTCGTCCAAACATGTGTTTTTAAGATAGACATCTTCCTACCTCCTTTATTTTTTTTTTCAAAACTCTTGAAAGACCATTCTGCAAAAGGTACGAAAGAATTGGAAATTCATCCTTAAATTTTGAAACTTCTATAATTATTCCAAGATTTTTTATTTCCTTTTAATTCAAGTTTAATTACTACATAGTTATATGTATATACAAAGATTATATTTTAATTTGTTATTTTTTAATTTAAATTTAAATTACCATGCATACATATCAAATTTATTTTGATAGCATACAATAAATTTAATTACATAATTTTATTTTAATGCATTTATAAAATATATGTGTGTGTGTTTATAAAAAAATAGCAACATTTTTGTATTGTTGCAATTTTAATGTTGATAAAAGTTTAAACTAAGTATAAAACTAGGGGTGAATCCCTAAAACAATGTCAAAGATACAGCAAAAAAATTTAAAAATAATAATAATAATAATAAATAAAAACAAACTCAAGGGGAATTTTTATAGAGACAAATACATGAAACTCTCCTATTGTTTGAAAAAAAATTGACACTTTATCCAACGAGTCAAATTTTTGACTTTTAGCGACAAAAATTTAATGATAATTTTTAAAACGTCATTTAAAATAAATATTTAGTGACACTTTTTACAAGTGTATTTAATTATGAAAAATTGCGACGCTTACAAACAAAAATCATCAGTATATTGAAAGAGTCGAACTTTTAGTAATGCAAAATTAATGACATTTTTTTATGTGTTTGGTAACATTTTTCTAAAAATGTATTTAATTTACAAAAAATATTGTGATACTTACAAAAAAATCATTAGTTTATTGAAAAGGTCGGACTTTTAATGATACGTGTCAAGCCCCGTTTTTCATATTTTTTAAAATATCAGAGTTTTCTTTTGGGCGTGAAGAAAGAAGGGGAAAACTGTACATGATATAAAACAGAAACCTTTGGAAACAGATAGGAGACAATTTTACATATACAAATCATTGGCGTCTAGCTGAAATAAAACATTTAACATAGCAGCGGAAAAACATCAGGATCCAAAATGAAAAGAAGGACAATTTATCTTTACAAACGATCAACATAGTTTTAAAAGACAAAACCGGAAATAGACACAGCTGATAAGACACCCCTCTCTCTACGCATCATGATTCTCTTCATCTCCAGTAGTGTGAGTACAGAATAGGGGTGAGTGCGTGGAATACACTCGTGGGGATAAACTCTGCATCTTATGACATTCGACAGATAAATAAACAGAGAACACGAAATCGGCACTTAGTCACAGCACGTAAAATGCATAGCACGTATTTCGTAACCCAAACTCAGGTACGGGTAATTCCCGACTTACCCCTACAAATCTCAGGTGCGGGTATTTCCCAACTTACCCCTACAAAACGGTCTCATATACCGCTGGTGCATTTACAAGATTACCAAACCTTTGATAGTAGAAGAGAGGGAGAAGTCTTTCACAGAATATGATAGTGGACCCTTGTCCTTTCATAGTATAAATATGACACATAATCATAGCATATAATCACAACATTTAGTATTCCACAAATCATGCATCAATAGGGAAAACTGTAAACATATAAAGATTTAGAAATTAACCCCACCTTATTCGGTGGTTACCACGTGAGTTGTCGAGTAACAAGTATCAAGTATCACAACGTATGATCCGACTGATAGCGTACACAAGTAGCGACGTTTCTTAGATCCTTAATACGTTAAACACTTATAATTAAAGGTATAGATGATCTTAGAGAAGAAACGATCGATAAAGACGGGACGGAACGGAATATCTAAAGATTGAGGGTGGAAGTTCAGTTCAGCAAACTGATAAGAAAGAGGGAAAGATTTGGGTCGCAATGGAAAAAGAATGAGCTCAATCGCAATTGAAACAAGCTAAAACGGAGCATTTTAAGATTGAGGGGCGTTTTGGTAATTTTGGAAAAAGGTTGACTTTGACTGGGACCCCTGACTTCCGATTGACGACATTACGTTGTCGGCGACTCGACGAAAAACATACGATATGAAACGATGCACGAAAACGCTCTCCGACACGCACACGGCGTTTATAGTAACTCCCGGCGCGCGCAACGCGTGCGCTCGTCACTTGCTCCCAGCACACGTGGCTCCCGTTGCCCGCCCAGCGCGTGCGCGCGCCCGTCGCCTATGCATGCCACACATGACCGTGCACCAGCGTCCAGACGCGCGCATGACCTCTAGCCCCCACGCGCTCGCCCCCGCGCATGCACCAGCGCCCCGTCGCGCGCCCAGCGCGCCTACTACTTGCAGCAGCTCCCAGCTGCGGCACCGCCACCCGGTGCCGCCCCCACCTGGCCCGCCGGCGAACCTAGCTCCGACCACCACCTTCTTCGACCACCTCCCCAGCTCCGGCGTGAACAGTACCCCTTCCTCCAAACCTCCAAACACACACATGCATAAGCATAAAACACACCCAACCAACACAACCTTGGCCGGCGACCACCCGTTGCTGGTCATCACCACCACCTGACCTCGCCGACGCATCACCAGCGTCGGCCAACAGTAACCACGGTGGCGCTGCACAGTGCCGCCCCCAACAGCATGCATACACACACGATCAACACACACCACACCTACACATACAAACACACACTGTATAGCATCGGTGCCGCCACCCACGGCGGCGCCACCCCTCCTACATCACACCCACACACCCGATGATACTCATGCGTCAGCTCTGGCGAGAGAGAGAGAGAACAGATGAGAGAGAAAAGGTGGAGAAAACCTAGGGTTAGGGTTTTTCGGCGGTGTTTTGCCATTTTCTGGCGAACGAGACATCGGAATTGAAATCCGAGACCTATCCAGACTCGTCTCGACGAGACCTACACTCTGTGCAAAAATCGACCGAAACCGAGAACATCGATTTTTCCGGCACCGGCGCCGGAGACCCATAAAGAGGAGAGAGAGAGCAGGGAGGAGAGAGAGACTTACGTGTTTCTCGTTTCTTGTCTCGTTCGAAGAAAAATGACGATTTTACGATTCGATTTCACGTTATATTTAAACTTTCGAAAAGTTACTATTCATCGAAATATCTCGAGTTACTATTCACCAAAAATATCTTGATTACTATTCATCAAAATATCTCGTATTTTTCTACCCTTCGTATATGTCGTATTCTTCATTTTCACCGTTTTCTTTGTTATTTGAGCTACTAGTCTTCGATTGACCTCTAATTCATTTATATCTTCTCGTTTTTCCATTACACATCTTATGGTAAAATTATATTCTATATTCCGTGACTAATTATACTTCCATCTAAAACATGCATTTATCATTTATTTGAAACGCATGTAATTAAATTAAACAGTCAAGAATTAACGCACATAATAAAATAAATCGATTAAGGGTTTAATTATTTAATTAACCAATTATGTTTCGTTTTTATCCTGGGCGCTACAACGCAAATCTATAGGGAAATTTTGTTACAATAATTTTTTTTTAAATCATGTAATATGTATGATGAAAGAGAAGCATGATGAAATGGTGTTCTTTAGTTTAAAAGAACTTTTTCACAAGTTGAAGATATATTAGCACTCCAAAAAAAAATGATTATTTACAATAAGCGTTTTTGTTACAATAAAAGTTGTCGTGAAAATTTTAATTTTTGCGATAATAATTTTTTGCAAAAAATGTTAATATAAATTAACAATAGTTGTGACAAAAAGCAATGAAAAAGCCTTAATTTGAAACAATATGATGTTGTCACTACAACAATGTTGTGTTGAAAAAACTATTTGCAAGAAAACTTTTACGATAATAATTTAATGACAAAATTTTGTCGCAAAATATTTTTGAGATATTTATCAATATTTTTGCGACAATATTTTGATTTCACAAGTATTGCTTACATGTTTTTTGTTTCTTTACTTTATATTATATTCCAGATTTTACGAAATCGGAATTTGAAATTAAGTAGTCAAAGAATTTGAGACTTTTGGATCCTTGCACTAACTGTAAGTTGAAATCCTTAACAATGAATTTCGTATTATTTCATTTTCTGTTATGAATAATTTTCATGGGTTACTAATGGAGTTTTTTTTTTTTGCGTTGATGGAGTCAAATTTCTAAAAGATTCATTATATTCTCTATAATATTTCTGTATATTTTGTAATTGTCTTTTCCATATTTATGTCGATATTAACATTGTAATTGCTTTCTTAGAAATATTGGAATACAGTAAGAAAATCCTTAATCAGGGTAAACATATCATTCTCACACTTTGAATATTATTGTTTGATTTAATATTTTTTACATGCTGAGTTTGATATTGATTCACATACTATAAAATGCATTAATAATTTTTGTCTTGATGGATTGAAACAGGTGCTCATATGTCTATGTACAATGAAACATTTTTCTTAATGGATTGAAACAAGGACTCATATGCAGATACTATTTATCTTCATCTAAGAATTAAGACCCTTATCAAAGACAATTTTAATGTTTTCTACTTAATTTTTTTTATTATGACAATTAGACATTTAACAAACTTATTTTTGATTAGTGAATGATGAGATACCAGTTATATATGTTTATATATTTCATTTCAATTATTTTTACTTTTTTGCTTCAGCATATATGAATATTGTAACATACATTTTAGAAAGTGTCCCCAATTTAGGGAATACAATTGTAAATAATGAAGTGAAGTGGACGATGCAAACTAAATAAATTTGGTCACTAAGATAATATGAGACACTAATTATATAATGCATTACATCTTGACGATGTTTTTTTTCTTAAAATGAGTCTTTAATTTTATGACTCATTTATAATAGGTCACAAAACTAACAATATTAATAATTAATATGTCGCTAAATTAGTGATGCATTTATGAAAAATGGTCAGTAAAGTTAGTAACACATTTAACAAAAAGTGGCACTAAGATTTGTGACATTAAATCAAGAGTTACTAAAGTTTGTGATGTAATTAAAAAAACGTCATTCGAAAACAATGTCACTAAATTTTATGGCACATTAAAAAATGTGTCAATAAAGATGATGACACAATTAAAAAAAATGTCGGTAAAGTTAGTGACACTTCAAAAAAAGCATTAGTAAAACGGTTTTTAGGGTACCATAAATCTTAAAAAATACTACGTGGTATTATTTAGTGTCTTCATTTTAATTTCCCAACGCATATGGCAAAAGTGTTATGATTTCATGATGAAATATTTAAGGACACAATTGATGACACTTTCATACCGCCACAATACTTTTTTTAGTGACACAAAAAAGTGTCATCAAGTTAATTTTTTTTGCGTCGTTAAATGACTTATTCTTGTAGTGACGGTTATTAACACTTATGAAGTTGGAAATTTAAGGTCTCTTTTATTTAATTACAAAGGGGTTTAGTGCAGTTTTTAAACAATAAGGTGTTTGTTTTGGGTTTCATGAGTTAGGATTAGGGATTAAAAAATCTCGAATTCTATTTGTTTTGAGTTTACAATGAGGACTACATATTCTACCAAAATCCTATTTTATTTTTAAAAAAATACAATCATTAACTCTATAATATAACCTATTAATACACAATTTCTACACACTTAAATTCCTATTATTACAATCATCCAATCATTATCATTACATCAACTAACAATATATACCCTATATATCATTATACAATAACACTTTTTCCAACATTAATTTGACATCTACAATACTAATCATACCTTATAAAATATTCATACAAACACAGATTTTAACTATTCACCTTCATTTCAAAAACCCAAAATTTCAAAGTTAGATTTCCTCAATACATAAACCCAAAACAACGCTCCAATTTTTCAAACCACTGGGGGTTCTTGCATTTATCCCCTTTTGCTATGTTATTGAAAAGTGTAGGTCTCCTGTACAACTAGTGCATAAATCTTAAATTCATGTACTAGGGTCGGGTCGAGCCGGATCCGCGCATTTTCCTTTTTTTTTTTTTTTTCTTTTTTGCCCTGACCTTTATGTTATGTTAGTCATACCTTTATATCATATTAGTCATATCTTAATATTATATTAGTCATACCCTTATGTTCAGATTTCATACCCTTAATGCAATACTTTAACTTTAAAAAAAAATTATTGGCCTTCATACTATGTTAGTCATACATTTATGTTATAGTAGTCATACCTTTATATACAAATATCATACCTTTGTGTAATACTTTAACTCTAAATCCTAAACCCTAATTTTGGCACAAGTTGTACATGTTTACCTTTACGAGATATTACTCATACATTTATGTGATATTATTTATACTTTTATATCAACATAAACATACATTTATATAAATATAAAGGTATAACTAACACAACTAAAAGGTATGACTAACATAACTAAATGTATGACTAATATAACTAAAAAGTATGAATGATATTAATAGTTGTCTGAAAATATGTTAAGGTACATGTAAAAATCTAAAAGGTATGACTAATACTATATAAAGGTATATTTAACACTACATAAAGGTATGCTTAATACTACAAAAAGATATAACATATGTGATCGAATTTGGGTGAATTTGTGCGCGATTTTGGGGCACATGCGAGCGTGTGAATGCACGTGGGAGGCGAGTGCATGATTTCAGAATTGTGTAACGGGTGTATAAAAGTTTTTGTATATTGAAAATGACTATCTACCGGTAATTAAAGGTATCACAACCGGTCACAAACTGATCGACAGTCAGATGACATATGTAGTGGTCAAACAACTGCTATGGCATGATTTTCTGATGTGTAATTAATATATATTTTTTTGAATTTATGATTTTGATTTAATATTTATAATTAAAATCTAAAAGTAATTTAAATATAAAAATATTATAAAACAAAAAATATTTTAAAATTTTTGTTCATCATTTTAAAAAATCCAAATAATATTTAGAAGTTTAAATATTAGTTTAAAAAAAATCAAAGATTATATGCCTGATGTCAAAATATGCCTTTTTATATGTTAATCGAGCATATCTCGATAATCAATTACATTGTTTTAATGTTATATACTTTATTCTAACAGTGCAATAATATATGGTGTGTATACTAGTGAAATAATAAAGTACAAAATAACACAAAAATGGTAATATGTTAAATTTAAATGTGGCAAAGAACAAAAAATGTCCCTTTCCTTATGGAATGCTTGGTAGTGAGGCTAGAACCGTCAATTTATTGGGTAGTGGAGACCGAAGAAAATTGAGATGCCCCATTTCTTAGGGAAAATATTTGGTTACACTTGAGAAATGATCCATACTATTTTTGTATATTTGATTAAAAAAATTGGATGGGGAAAAGTCACATTTCTGATTCCAAAATCTAAAATTAGTGAATGACGCACTCTTTAAAATTCTAAAATTAGCAAATTCCTCACTCTACCTACAATAGGTACTAGGTAGGACCAATATTCTAGTGGGGTTATGATGGGGTGGGGCCCAACAAATGACCATTATGTGAAGAGGAAAAATAGTAATGAGAGCAAAAGAGAGGGAGACTGAAAACGAGGAGAGGACCACAATAAAATAAAAAGGCTTAAGGTAGAACCTTCTATTCAATGAGTAATTAAGTTAACCAAATATTACTCTAATTTGGCTAAATCCCAATTTGTTTGAGACTCTAATAAAGAGATGGTGCATGTGGACCCTCACACATAATTTGCCCCCCCTTAAAGCTAAGCTTAATCATTTCTTCTTTTTCATTCCTTCATCCCCACATCGTCCTTTTTCAGAAATCATTTGCATTTTACTTCCAAATTCAGCTTCTGCTCTATCCAAGCAAAACTCCATATTTTCATAATCAGTATGGTGGATGATTTCCATCAATTCACCATCTTTTTCATCCTTGTCTCTTTCATTACATATCTCTCTCTCTAGCAAGTAGTCTACGTATGGTTCATGTAAAACATGATTATTATTTTGATTTAAGTAATACAGTTTACAATCACATATGATTAAACGTATAAGTTAAGTTGCAATGTATATATATCTCTCTCTGTTGTTTGCATTGCCGACACCAGTACTTGGAAAGATGTAGTAGGCCAACTTACAAAAAGTTTAAAAATGTATTTTAATCCAATCAAAACTAAATACTTCACTTTATAAGGAATTGAAAAAGGTGGTAGATCTATTTTTAATATATGATTGCAATGGCCAATGAGTCAAGATTTGCTATCATGGTACGAATGAGGGTCCAAGATTTTTATTAAAGGAAATTTTTGATTCGGTATATACATTTTTGGCTTAAAATGATTAATAAAATTGAGTTCATCTAATGAGATTAATGCAATGGATGATATATTAAAAGGTTTTCTAAAAGTGGAAACCGCATGAGGGAACTCTCATTCTTAACAATAATTAAGAGAAATGATTATTGCCAAACTATACTCTTCTAACATTTTTGGTATGAGCATATGTATATGAAGGTACGATAAAATATGTGATGATACATGCATAAATATGTTGGTATGGACTTTATTAATGATTGTAAGAGTGTGTAATATGGTGTTACGAACTATATTAATAATGATACGTGATTAATGTAATATGGTGGTACGAACTACTTTAATAATTGTACGAGGTTATAATATGGTGGTACAAACTAAATTAATAATGGTATAGAGTGAGATATAATGGTACAAGCTAAAGTATATGGTGGTACGAGGTTAATTTCATTAAAAATACAAATGATTCAAAAATATATTTTGTTAACTAAAAAAAATAGTTTCAAACTGTTTGTTTAAAAATAATGTTCTTTCAATAGTGAACTATAATCCCACGAAGTAATGACTAAAATAAATATAATAATATCAATCTTAATTAAACTTTGTTAATCTAATTCAAGAGTCGATCTAGTATGAAATCATCAGTCACACAGTTTGAACTCAATGAAATGGTTAAGTCCTTCCATATTCAATTTAGCGTCAATTTCAATTTTGATTTTACATATAAGATTGTTCCCATTTTTTCCACAATTAAGTATACGGTTTTCAATTTTGATTTTTTATATTTTAAAATTTTCTAATTTCAATCTAATTTTAATCCAAATTTGCTTAATTATCAAATGATGTGGCTGTCAGAATTACTTATGTGACACCGAAATTGAAAATCTACAATCAATGGAAGGAAATTCCAGCTGATTTGGAAAATTCTAATGCCACATCATAAAAAATTAATAATGAATTTGAAAATGAGAGTTCAGATCATAAAAGAAAATAAGGTTTAATATCATTTTCAACTTGTGTATATAAAAAATTCATTTTTTTAATCTAATTAAACAAAAAACATTAAAAAAAAAACAATTCTGATCACAATTTGTACTATATTTATTTTTCAATTTTGCAACCTCTGACATAAAATTTCAATCAAAATGCGCACATGTGAACAACTGAAAGATATTTTTGTAATTTTCTCTTATAAGATATGAGAAAAGTTGGTGTTGCAACTAGTTTTAAATGATAAAGATATACGCAAAAGTTTTGAATTTGTGGCTAATTTTAGGAATGAAAAACTGTTGGTCCTAAGTGGCATAGAAGTTTAGCGAGGGTGAATGAACCTCCATCAATTTTTGAAACTTTTTTAACTTACCGCACTGTAACCTACAACATCTTACAATACAAAATACATTACTGTTTATAACACTATTGAGCAATGCTGCTTAGTGTAACTTAGAGTTCTTACAACAGAAATAATAACTTTAATAGATAGGGTCCTTTTGAAAAATATGAACTTTTGAAGGTCTTTTAGGCAGTATGACAAGAGATATAGATGCAGCAAGATATGGATAACAAAATATGAAAATAGAATATAAACACAAGAGTGTTATAGTGGTTCGAAGGTGGTGTAAACCTTTTACGTCCACTCTACTCCTTCTCAAGAAGGATCTATGTTAAGCTTTTTTGATTTATTAGACACTTGCCTAAAAACCTCTAACTTAAAAAAACTCAACTTTCACACAGATTGCTACAAGTTTCAAAGGCAGACCCACATATAATCTCTATAACTCACACAAAGTTATTCATATACTCTATGACAATATAAACACTCAACAAGGAACTATCTTCCTATAAATTGAGGACACCTAAAAACAATATTAATCCTTCAGTTTGTCTTTATAGGCTAGTATTTGATCCGTTGAAGTGATCAAACCTCGAACTGATGTTGATCTTTCTTGTATTGCATTGATATTGGGTCTCTATGACTTTGTCCATACTATTTCTTAATTCTTGAATAATGCGGCATACAGTCCCTGCAACCTTGATCTCTTGCAGTAATCAAGCTTACAGAGATTCTACTGTAACTTTACTACTTAGAGCATGCTGAGTTGTATCCTCATTTATCTTGCAACAGTTATTTTTCACTGCTTGCAGCAATTCTTCACCTGTTTTTTTTTCTCCATTCTTCAATTTATATTATAGATTCAAATTCAAATTTAATTTTAATCAAATATTTTTCCAAGAAAAATGGGGTACTTTAATTTCCTATCACAAGAGTGTTATATTTCATCAAAATCTAAATATAATTTTCCTAACAGGAACAAATAAGGGCTAATGTCAATTTTGGGTGTGAATCCATTAATCAAAAAGAAAATGACGAAAATGAAAAGTTTTGTAACGCCTCAAAATCTTTCGGTTAAAATATCAGAGTTTTTCGTTTTTGGGCGTTAAGAGAGAAAGGGGGAAAAGACGTGCATGATATAAAATAGAAAGAAAAAAGAGAGGATAAGAAGCGGTACACTTAAAACATCGGATACAACCGATAAAAGGATGTTGAAACCATACGCAGCGGAAAAACATCAGGATCCTTTACAAAGAAGGAGAAATACAATTTTCTTTTACAAACGAGCAACATAACTTTAAAAGCCAAAACCAGAAGATGGATACAGCTGATAGGGCACCCTTCTCTCTACGCGTCTTCACTTTCTTCATTTCCTGTAGTGTGAGTACAAGTGGGGAGTGAGTGCGTTGAATACACTCGTGGGGATACTTTCCATGTTTTAATATTTTTAACCGATCACATATTAATCAGATATAATAATTCAGCAAGTAGTCACAGCATAAAAAATGCATAGCACACAATATGAAACACACGGCTCTAAGAGCACTCAACTATACTCGTTGCATTTCTAACGTATGGTGCTTTTTACGGGCCACCAGTCCATCCCTAACATGACGTATGATATCCGTTCTCGTTTATCGTATCATAGACTTTGCATGAAATAGTAATCATAAAGTATGCATGTACATAATAATCACAGCATGTATTCACAGCACGTAGAGCTCAACAGTTCAGATATCAATTGTGGAAAACAATAAACATGTTGAGTTTAGAAGTTACCCCCACATTGTTCGGTGGTTACCATGTGAGTAGCGAGGACCAAAGATCTCCTTCCAACTGATAGCCTACATAAGTCACGGTTTTTCTTAGATCCTTAATAATCATAATTAAAGCTATAAAAACTCCTGGTGAAAGAAATGATCGTAAAAGCCGCGCCGGATCGAGAGACCTAAAGATTGAGGTCAAAGAAACGAGAGAGGATGATCAGTTTCAGAGGCTGAGATGATAAATGATTGAATTTGGGTCACGACGGAAAAAGAATGAGCTCGATCGGAGTTGAAACGAGCTCGAACGGAACATTTTAAGTTTAGGGGTAAAATGGTAATTTTGGTCAAAGGGTTGACTTTGACCGGGCCCACGACCCTCGGTCAACAACATCTCGTCGGCGACGACTCGATGTTGACATACGGTGGAATAATGGGGTTCGGTTCGAGAATCGGATCGAAAAACGACGTTGCGTGCGACGGGGCACGTACGTACACGGTGTCGGGTGGAAAAACTCGACGGCTGCCGAGTTTTCTCGGCAGCTGGGTGCGCATCCTCATCGGCTGTCGAGTTTTCTCGACAGCACTCGGCGTCGGGTTCGTCGGCTGTCGAGTTTTCTCGACAGTGTGTCATCTCGTCTCGACAGCTCGGCAGCGTCATCTCGGCGGCTGTCGAGTTTTCTTGACAGTGTGTCATCTCGTCTCGGCAGCGTCATCTCGGCGGCTGCCGAGTTTTCTCGACAGCTCGGGTCCAGGTTACCCGTCGTCGCCCCTGCTCGCTAGCCTACTTCCCGGCGCCACCTTCTGCGGCGGAGCCGCTCATCTCCGGCCACCACCTGGTCCGCTGGTAAGCCTACACCACCGGCTACCACCTTCGGCCATCGATCGCCGGATTCCGGCCATAAACAATACCCGAATCTTCGCCGCAAAATCCTTCGAGATCACAACCCAAAAACAAACCCAGCTTCCCCAACTTCGGCCCGGCGACTTCCAGTCGTCGGCGACCCTCCTCCGACCACCTGAGAACCTGGTCGGCGACTCCCCGTCGCCGGCAACCACCCAGCCACCTCATATACACACACACAAAGCAACACACACACACGCATATATGAAACACACACACACACATCACAAACATATCCAGCCTTGGCCGGCGGCCACCAGCCGCCGGCTGCCTCCTCCTGCACCTCGCCGGCGACCTCTCGTCGCCGGCCGTTCCTTCCCCCATGGGCGCCGCCTCCAACAGCATGCATGAACACACACACTCATACACCATACACCACACACACAGGCATGCATACATATATATATAGCCACTGTCCTTCTCCGGCGCCGCCACCCACGGTGGCGCCGGCCCTCCAGCACGACACCCTTACCTCTGGTGGACCTCCGGTCATCAGCTCCAGCGAGAAGAGAGAGAAAAACAGAGGAGAGAGAAAGGTTGGTGCAAAGGTTAGGGTTAGGGTTTCAAGGCTGTTTTTTACCGTTTTCCAGCGAACGAAAACTTGGAATTGAATTCCGGAAGCTGTGCTAGACTTGACTCGTCGAGAGCTACGTCGTGTGCGAAAATCGGCCGAAACCGACAACGTCGAGATTTTCCGGCCATCGGCGGCGGCGGCGGCGGCGCCGCGCCGACGGCGGCTCCAGCGGCGGTTCGCCGGAGGCAGAAAACAGAGGGGAGAGAGAGAGGGAGAGGAGAGAGAGACTTACGTGTGTTCGTCGCTTTTCGGCTCGTTCGGCTCGTGCGAAGAAACAGTGAAAAATGAAACGAAAACTCTCCTATTTATAGAAATCCCGAAAAACACTATTCATCGAAAATATCCCAAGTTACTATTTATGATAAGATCCTGGTTAGAAATATCTCGTATTTTATACTCTTCATATACGTCTCGTATACGTCGTATTCTTCATTTTCACTGTTTTCTTCATTACTTGAGCTACGTAACTCCGATTGACCTCTAGTTCGTCTCTATCTTCTCGTTTTTCAAATACGCATCGCGTGGTATAAAAATATTCTATATACCATTTCCAAGAAAATTATCCGTCTAAACTTCACATTAGACACGTATCTGAAACGCACATATTAAATTAAACAGTCAAAATATATGCACATAATTATTAAGTCATGTGTTTAAATATTTAATTAATAAATTATGCTTCGTTTTGGTTCGGGGTGCTACAAGTTTAAAATTCAAAACAAAACTAGAAAGTGAAAATGAAAATTTTAAACAAATTTATAATATTTAAGACTGAAAAATCAAATGAGAAAAAAGGAAATCCAAATCAGACTAAATAAAATTCTAGAGATTGCAAAAGAATATTCAAAGTATTTTATTTCAAAAATTTAGAAATGTGTATTAGTGTAAATGTTTGTTCATCTTGTCTTTCTGAACAACCTAGTTCGTTTTAAAGAAACAAAGAATTTCTGGAAAAGACTTTTCGTTGCAATTTATTGTACAATAATCACTTTTTTTCTTGAATATTATTTACCTTTATTAAAATGTAACTTTTTTACTTAAGCATTGAACTAGCAAAAAATATCCTTTTAAGAAATCAGGGTGTTACACGACACGACTGTGCTTGAAGACTCCTTGTCTAATTGTTTTTACTTCTACTTGACTCATAAGAACACCACTAAGACAATATAAAAGCCCATAATTTATGAAAGCACATATTACACGCATACATAAGGAAAATCAATATTTTGAAAGGCTTTCGGAGATGAGAAATGATTCATAGATTGAAGAATCAGAAGATCAACCTTTCAGAGTTTTTATTCATCTTCTCCTTTGTTAGTTTTGATAGTTAGATATATAAGGTATTTTCAACTTATCTACGAGGTTGTTTATATCCTTGTCTGGTTAAGTTTCTAAGGTTACTTGTATTGTTAGTCGTTTAATTAGAATCTTTAAGAATCTTTGATTTGTTAATTTAAGTTCTTGGTTTTGAATCCTATTCATGTGTTGATTTGCTAGCTTGTTTGTTTGATTGTCTGGCTAGTAAGCAACATGTTTTTGTAATTAAAACAAAATTCAGGAGATGAACTTTAATTATGCAAGAATAAATACACAACATATAAGTGAATTAGATCGGAGAATAATAAACTTATGTGATGAGAAATCAATTTTAGGTACTTTTCAAAGTTAATTGTTTATCGGATGATTAGGTAAGATTGAGTAGGATTACCATTGATGAAAAATAATCATCTGGTTAACTATCTTGGGAGAGTATTTAATTTGATATTTATGATTGTTTATATAGGAGGAATAATTAATGAGCTTGGATCAATCAAAGTGATGTATTTGTGAGAATTAGATGAAAACATGTCCTAAAACCTATTTTGTTATATTGATTCCATTTTAGTTGTGTTTTAATATTGTATTATTGTTGTTGTAATTATTAACTCATGATATTCGGTTGCCTAGATAAAAGTTGATGTTGAATTTGGACAATTAATTAGGTTGAATCGACCTTCCTCATTGTTTCTGCAATATATTACATTGTACACTTGACAACAGTAGCTTAAGAAAGTAGTGAACAAAGATGAAGGTTTATTATTCTTTTTGATTTACAGTTTATTTTATTTTTCATTTTCTATTTTGTTTGACATGTGGCAATTGAGAGTGCTAAGCTCAAATTTCCCTCCATTGGTTGAGGATTTTCAATTTGGGTGTCACATAAGAAATTCCAGCAGCCACATCAATCGTTAAGAAATTCTAACTAAAATTGAAAAAAAAAACGTAATTGTTGGTCTCAAGTGACACAAAGATTCAAAAGAGGTGAATGAACCTCTATAGATTTTTTAAATTATTCAAACGTTGTTATACGTTGTAACCTACTTGAGCTCACATCGATGTATGTAGTCCTGTATGCAACACTACCGAGCAGTACAACTTGCAATGTTTGAGAGAGTTCGTGCAACAAAATATAAATTTATGCCTAATAGGTCCTTTTGAAATATTAGTTTTTCACAAGAATTTTACGTTGTATGATCAGATATAAAATGCAATGGCTAGACATGCAAGATACAACATAATATAAATAAACACATAAGGTCTTATAGTGGATCAAGGGTGGTGTAATCCCTCTAATCCACTCTACTCCTACGCAAGGAGAAACTTTGTTAAGTGTTTTTCGATTTATAGAACACTTCCTAACAAACATTATACTCAACAAATTACATCTGCTATGCTTAGCTTCCACACAAGTTGCTGCAAGCAAACAGGCTAGACCCACACAGGATGATTGCCAAAACTCTAGCGATATAAACTCAACAAGAAACAACTTCATATCAACTGAGGACAGCTAATACAACCTAACACACAACAAAAAAGTTAAAGTATATAATGTTTTCTTCAACTGGTGCAAAACCGTCTTAAGATCTTGATTCTTTGCTTGAATACCTACCTGTTTTGTGGAGGTTGAGTGACTGAAACTTCAGTTTGAGAGTGCTATAAGGGTTGAGAGTCTTTCTTGTCTATGAATTCGAATGTTGTAGTTTCAATAGTTACTTCAGTCTTCTCATCCTTTATTTATAAGAGTAGATTTCTGTTTGTCGAAGGAGGCTAAAATCATTGCATTGAATCCTCTAAAGCTTGTACAAAGTCAGCTTTAAATGAGCTTTGTCTTTTTCTTCAGGTGACATTTAATTTTGTTGTACAAGCCAGTTGCAGCTTTATGCAATGTCAGGCTAAATGGTAGCTTCTCATTGGCTTGTAGCTCTACAACCTTCAACTTGTCTCTACTGGCTAGTTTTATGTCTGTTGATAAGACTGATCATCGAACTTATGTTGATCTTCCTTGTACTCTATTAGTGACTTGTCTACATATTGTTTTTCATTGATTTTGACTAAGGCAAATGTATGCAGCTCTCGGTTTCTATAACTTGAATCTTTGTGCAGCAAGTCTTTAGTAAATAGCTTCCAGCGGCTGTCTTAGGACAACTTGTAGCAATACTTTTCATTGCAGCTTACAACGTCTATTTTCCATATAGCTTGTAGTGATGCTTTGGACTTGCTATTGTCCATCCTTCAATCTATTCTAAGGACTCAAATTCTATACTAATTTCAATTATTATGAAAAATAGGATACTTTACTTTCCTATTATAAATGTGTTTTATATCATCAAATCTAAACATTGATTTCCTAACAGTAATTCTCCGGAGAAGTCATACACTAATGATGAGTTACAATTGGATACAAGAAAAAAATATGTGGTTCCAAAAGAGAATAATATGTTTAAAGTATTGGAATGTAAGTTTCAAATGTCAACATTTGATTGGAAATTCTTTTACCTTTGTTGAAGTAACTTCAAAATGAATATTTATATAATTTTCTTCTTGTTGTATCCCCGTACCCAAATTGTTTAAAATGATGATGTGGTCAATTCTCGGGGCCGGCTACAGACCAAACAAGCCATGAATCTGGTCGGATGGCTAGGAAGGGCCAACTAGAAGAGACTGACTAGAAGAGCTATGCAAAATGGGCTATAGGGTTGAGTTGGCCAAAGCTCCAAGTAGGGGTCGACCAAGGCTGAGTCCGGTAGAGCATTGAACAGGGGTCGACAAGGATTGAATTAGCCTGGACCAATCTAAAGAGGGCCAAACCCGAGCAGGTGCCGACCGGAGCTCAGATCGATGCTAACCTCCTTAGCAAAATTCAAAAACATTAAAGAATCTACTTTAAGAAGACCTATGCAAGTTTAAAATATCCAGAAATCGAAACAAATCTTAAATAGAATCAAATACGATTTAATAATATTAGAAATAAACCTTAAGATACTAAAATGGTAGCCGACAAGAAAAGGCTGACCAGAAACTCTATCCTTGGGGCACCAAATCAGTTGTCGGTTAAATGGCTCGGTCATAATATTAAGACCAGCTAGAAGTTTGAACTTGGGATGTCGAATCAATGACCAACAATGAAGGGTTAACCAAAAAAGGTAAGCTAGAAGTTTGATCTTGAGGGCACCTAATCAGTGGCCGACCAAAAAGAACGGATAAAAGGATCGAATCTTGGGGGTTTCAAATTAGCGGCCGAATAGGGCTGGTCAGAAGCTTGTACATAGGGCAACAAATCAGTGGCCGACTAAAAAAGACTAAAGACTAGAAAAGATTGACCAAAAAGACAGACTCAACAACAACAACAACAACAATAATAATAATAATAAATCTAAAAGAAAGAACATAGTAATTAATAATAGTTATGGCAATTGAGTCTAATAATTGATTTTGATATAGGGATGGGTGACGTTTCTACCCATTATGCATAACATAAAATGAAAAATACCCACTTGAAAAGAAAATAAGTTTTCTACCCAATTTGAAGATAAAATTACCCAACTACCCTTAGTACCTAACTATTCTTAGTAATTTGAATTGGGGAAAATTACCATGAAAAGTAACCCTAAGTAAATAGAATTGGGGAAATTTTTTACTTAGCGTGATTTGCAGAACGACCACCCGTTCATATCTTCAATCAAATCTTAGGAGAGAGGTGTTGTGATTAAGCTGTGAAACAAATTTTACCAAAAAAATCTTCAAATTGTGATTAAGCTATGAAAGAGAAATGGCCAAGCGGCGCAATCGACGACTGTTAAGGAAGGAGGCGGCATCGTGAACGGAAACTAGATAGGAAGGAGGCAGCGACGTGAATATAAATAGTTGAGGAGGGAGGCGGCGATATCGTGACTACGAAGTGTTGAGGAGGGAAGAGATAACGACGTGGTGGCAGAATGCAATGAGAAGAACAAGTATGCTCCCTAGAAATCTTTGTTTATCATGAAATTCTTGTTGATAGCTAATCTTGCCTTCAAACAGATCATGTTTAGGGTTACAAAGTAAAATTAACCAAGGCTTTAATTAAATAATGTATTTTATGATATGTTTGAATAATTTAGCATTTTAAGCATTGAAATCTTTGAATTTGTTGTAATAATTTGTAGAATGATGTGATTGGAATCTGTTGTTGAATATTGTCATATATAACGATGGTAGAAGCTTAGATAATGATCTTGTCCATGTCGAGCTCCACTGTTTCCCAAGGTGTTCGGCTCACTTCAACTCTGGTCCACCACCCAAGCTGGCAAGACACATGAGAAATACGACTTCGACTCACCTTGTCTTCAACTCATGCTTGAAATTCATTTACAAAGGACCAAGTAAGAGTGCTAGGGTCAGGTCTTCTACTAGTCCATGTCCTGACGAATCATTTGTCCGCTCCACTACTTAGGGGTTAATGTATTCACATACCCGAGCCGGTCAAAACCAATGATGTGACCAACTCTAAAGGTTGTCTAAAGGCCAAACATGCCACAAATTAGGTCAGTCAACTGGGAATGGCCAATCAAAAGAGGTTGTCCATACGAGTCATCCAGGAGCAGTCGACCAAGGCTAAGCTTGTAAATAGAACTCTCTAAAAAGTAGTGGGCCTTATACATAGAATTTTTAAGAGAATTCTTAGAGTGTGTAGGAAGTGTGTGATCTTCTAGAACTAGTCTAGAAAATACTTAGAAAGTAGGAGCTTGGTAGAGAATTCTAGAGAGTTTCTCTTCACCCTTGAATCAAATAGATCACCATCATCTATTAAGGAGGTCTCTTAGTATAAATAGGTAGTGTAGGAATCATTTGTAGCCAACCAATATTTCTTCCACATTTAACAATATAATTTAGAGCTTTCTTATAATAATCTTCTATTCTTACTTTGCCACACTTAGCACACATAATCCTTCAGGAAAGAGGCTGACTTAGCTACCGCGAGAGGTGGAAATGAGTTGAGTGTTGCACATGAGCTTGTTAAGTGAATAAGTCTATGAAAAGTGGTATCAGAGCCCGATTCGGGCATAAGTGTGTTGTTGTCTTGCAGGTGATGGCATGAAACAAGTCAATAGTGATCGACAATAATGGGAGGACATTATACCAAACATGACAACCAGGAGGAAACATGACAAGAGTAAGTCTCATTGGGAGAGCTTCTAGAAGCCGGTGGTGATAGAAGTTGGCGAGAGGCTGGAGAAGGTCTTAAATGAATTCAAGACGTTCCACATCATAAGCAACTTGATGCCTAAAAAGAGACCATTTTGAAAGCCGAATGGTAATTCCTATAGTTGGAGAAGAACTTATACATGCACTATGAGTAAAAGAAGAAAACCTTTATCTCCATGGATTGATACTACGCGTGTAAGGGACCATACATAGTAAGGGAATGCTCAAAGCTCAAACCAGTGTCGGCCATGATCTAGAGTCATGAGGCCGAGAGTCACAATGAGAATGAAGAACCCGTCATGTTGGGATTACTCCAACTTCTCAATGTCCTCAACACCAAGATGGGTACCACAACGTCTAACAAGAGGTTGATGGACGTGGAAGCACACCTCAATGGGAAGCCAACCAAGGTATTGGCCGATACAAGAGCTTTTCATTACTTTATTGGCGAGGATGAGGTCAAGAGGCTTGGTCTCAACTGGACTAAGGGCAACCGATGGCTCAAGGTGGTGAATGCAAGAGCACAACCTCTAACCAGTGTCACATGAGGCGTGGAGCTACGTTTGGGCACTTTGAAGGACCAAGTCAACTTGTTAGTAGCATTGATGGACAACTTCAAGGCCGTGCTTGGCATGGACTTCTTCCATTAAGGTAAGTAAGGATTGAGCCAATGATACCCAACCATGCTTAGAACAAACACATGGAGGGTGCGAAAAAAAGGAGGAACCCAATAGAAGGAACTACCTAAGTTTGAGGCAACATGACGATTTGCAAGACACTTGCGACAGTTCAACACATGGTGACAAGAACGATGACGAAATAAGTAGGAGATGATGTCATGCACTTATAGAAACTTGGGCTGAATTCTGGAATTGTTGGTTGGGCTAAGAGGTTCACACATATCCAAGCTCATATTTCATAGCCCAAAGTAGTTAACCCATAAAATAATCACATTGTACATAGAATTCTTTAGAAAATGATACCTTGTGCATATAATTTTTAAGAGAATCATTAGAGTATGTAGGAAGTGTGTGTTATCTTCTTGAACTAGTCTAGAAGATCCTTAGAATGTAATAGCTTAGGAGAGAATTCTAGAGAGATTCTCTCTATCATTGGATCAAATAGATCACCACCAAGCATTAAGGAGATGGTCTATTTATAAATAGGTAGTGACAGAATCATTTGTGACCAGCCAACATTCCTTCCACATTCAGCAATATAATATATAGTTTTCTTATAATAATTTGGGCAAATTACAATTTCGGTACCTTAAGTAAACCCCCTTTTCACTCTTGGTACTCCAGTTTTTTCGAGTTGCAACATTGGTCACCAATGTTTCAAAAAGTTGTAATTTTGGTACCTTCTGTCAGTGTTCCGTCAAACACTGACGAAACATAACTAACCCTAAGGGTATGTTTGTTTCGGGTTTATGTAGGATTGGGGAAATCCGGATTTTGAAATCCTAGGATTTGTAAATAAAGGTGAATAGTTAAAATCTGTGTTTGTTATGAGATTTTATAGGGTAGGATTATTACTGTAGATGGCAAATCAATTCTAGAAAAGTTAGTAAGTGTAATATTATATTATTAGTTGATATAATAGGTTGGAGTATAGGGTTAATTATTGTGTTTTTTTTAAATAGAGTAGGATTTTGGTAGATTTCATAATCTTTGACTTAAGTCCGTAAACAAATAAGGATTTGAGATTTTAAAATCCCAAATCCGGATTTGTGAAACCCGAAACAAACATACCTTAAGCGTTTTGGAGACAAAATCAGTGTTTTTCCCTCAATTTCACTTCACACTCCATAGCTAACCCTAATTTCTCAAATCCCTCTTCAATCCACTGGAATATCGCATCTAACTCTCCAAATTTCTATTACCCTCTTCAATACCACAACCATGAGAAGGAATTACAAGTGAAACACTGAGTTAAGGAAGTAAATGTGTGGTTCTTGTTAACTCATAGCACAAGAGAGATGACAAAATATTAAGCAAAATAGAGATGAGAGCGCAATCCAAAACCTACTCGGAGAAAAACCAACACCATGAACAGAAAAATGAGGTGCAAGAAACGACCAACAAAAGGTCTAAAACACAAAAATGGCATCAGTCGATCATCATAAAATGTAGAAGTGTGACAAAGTATATATATTGTTCTTGAAAGAAAACTTGATTGAGGATTGCTGATGCAGTGGACCACCAAGTGCTATCCACCACCTGTGAAAGATGTGGTACCTGGATAGTCAAGAGTCCATTTACCCACAAGCTATATCTGCTCTTATAATTTCAACGAACCATGTGAAATCGGGATAATTCTTATAGTCTTGCCTTTATAGCTAGCACATCTGATAATATAAGCGCCCAATCTATTTGTTTATCGAGAAATATATGAAATTAGCTTTTGGATATGCCATGAAATTAGCCCAAGGCATTAGCAAACAATCTTTTTGCAGCTTCCATATGCTCATTCCTCAAATAGGTGTCATTAATCTTTCGTGCCGCTGAAGATCCTCACTCTATCAGAGTTGAGTTGTTCTTTTGCTGGGGCTCTTTACTCGAACAATTTGTCGCTTTAACTTCACTGGATTTGCTTACTATTGGCATCGTACATGGCCTTGGATGTTTGACAGAGAGGGACTCTGTTTCCAGCTTGTTGCTAGAGTTGATGTCGCTATCATCCACATATCTGATATTTACATTCTTTATAGACTATCTAGATTCCTTAGTATCACTTGAGCTGAGCTCATTTTTTTATCTCTTAAGTTGTTTGGCCAAGAGCACGAGTTATCATACGACGAGCAACCACATGATCCTTTTTTGGCCTCTCCTTTATCAGTTTTGGGTCACAATCTGCTGAAAAAATTCTTTGCCTTGCAGCTAAATAATCTTCTCTCTCCTCTAGTGAAGATCCACTCACAGAATTAATGCTTTGGACTGGAAGAACCAGAAAAGATGTTTGCTCTCTTAGACCATTTCGTAATGCAGATACTCCAATAATGCATTACACAAGCAATGATTTAAAAATTCAAAAATAAATAAACGCAAGGAAGTTATTTCATATAAGTTATGTACTACATAAGCAATCAAATGCAGTAATTCACCTGGCTTAACATCCTCCCGCCTCAATACATCAAAAATCATTGACGACTGCATTTCACCAAATTACGACAATAAATAACTGACAAGGATCTGCCCAGCTTGAAAATCTCATGGTTTGAAGATGTATTTGAGAAACTAGGGTTAGCTATGGAGTGTGAAGTGAAATTGGGGGAAAACACTGATTTTGCCTCCAAAATAATTAGGGTTAGTTATGTTTCGTCAGTGTTTGACGGAACACTGACGGAAGATACCAAAATTGCAACTTTTTGAAACATTGCTGACCAATGTTGCAACTCGAAAAAATTGGGGTACCAAGAGTGAAAAAGGGATTTACTTGGGGTACTGAACTTGTAATTTGCCCTAATAATTTTGTATTCATACTTTGCCACACTTAGCACACGACACTTCGTGAGAGGAAATGAACTAAGTGTCGCTTGTGAGCTTGTTAAGAGAACAAGTCTATCATAAGAGCTCCGAGGAAGGGCTGACTAGGACCAAGTTGGCTAGAGCAATGCGCATGGGCGACCAAGATTAAACTAGCCAGGACCAATCGGATGAGGGTTGAGCCCGAGCAAGTACCGATAAAAGATTAGATTGATGCTCATCTTCTGAGCACAATTCAAAGATTCGTTCAAGGAATCTACCTTAAGAAGACTTACGCAAGTTCAAGATATCTGGAAAAGTAAAAAAATTTCAATATAGAATCAAATCCGATTTAATTATATCAAATCCCTAAAATCATGTGATTCAATATATTTTCAAAGACCATGTAATCTAAAGCTTATCGTATAAATAAGGCTTCAATTATCATTCAAACAAATTTGAAATTCATTCTATTAGAGCAATATTCTATTATTTATCTTATATAAAACAATTAAATATGATTCTACAAGACATAATTCCCCGATGAAAACTGATCAGACAAGGTTCTGAGGACTAATCTTTTTGTCTTTCATTCATTTTTTAGCTTTACTTAATTCAATTTATATCCAGTTTATTTGGTATTTGACTCGGTTCTTTCCTTTGAATGTTGACGTCAACACTTTTGATGAAATTAAGAAACAAATTTCATATCTCAATGAACAAAATCTTTAAACTTCAATCATTTTTCATAGCTATCAGTATTTTTGTGTTTGATGAAATTTATCTAAATGGTCAGAGCAATAACTTAGAGTCGCACCTAGTCTCACTTTTCATGTTATATATATATATGCGACATGTCAAACCTACAAATTTTCCATATTAAATATTTTTTTACAAATTAAATCTATAAATAGAATTTTAAAACTAATTAATATGACTAAATAATATAGAATTTTTAATTAAATTTGTTAAAATATATAACACATGCTAGACTTTAAATATAGAAATATTTATACGTTTGAAACTTTTTATTTAAAAAAGTGTAAAAATAAATAAATAAATAAGTAAAAGACTAAAATAAATGTGGGGTGATTAAAAATAATTATTCAAACATTTCAAACTTTTGAAACTTATTAATTAATGATATTGAATAGTTTTTGCGAATATATATTTTAAACTAATCTATGAAATTGATTTGAGAAATTATGACTTTCAATTTTTTTATCATTTAATTGAAAAGTTATTTGAAGATTATTATAAACTTTAACAATATCAAAATAACAAAATGATGGGAGAATTGAATAATAAAATAGGCATAACAATTTTTTGAATCAAATGGTGTTATATTTAATGTCAATTTCATGATATGTAAAATCATAAATATATGGTTTCTTATATAAATAATATTTTTTTTCTAATTTTATTACATTGAATTTAAATTTTTTAACTCTTGTGTGTTACACATGCCATATACTAATTAATATTATAAGTTAGCCACATAAACTCATGTGCAACTGTTGCACCGTGCAATGACCATATTTATAGTAGAAAAATGCATACTTGTAGCTGTAAAAGACAAACTTATATAACTCATACTTATACAACATATATTTATAGTTGAAAAACACATACTTATATTTGTAAAACAAATACTTGAATATCGCCACATGTGAGAAGGTCTTAGAAGAAACTAACTCGGACACGCTTTTAGGTATGTTTGATATCATAAAATTCCACTTGAACATGTATTCATCTAGAATCTAAATTCATTGAATTGGGCCTGATAGTTTTATTAGAATTAAATTATTGAAAAGTTGATTTTAAAAATAGAAATATACCTGAGTTTTCTGAGAATTAAATTATTGAAAAGTTTATTTTAAAAATAGAAATATTCATGATTGTTATTATTAGTTTAAGAGCATCAGAGTATACACATCCAGTATATGAATTCTACATTATCTAGCAAAATCTTAGATGATATAAAACACAATTAATAGTAATTAGTATTAAGGAGTAATTATTGTAAATATATTTTATAGGATTTTTAAGAATAGTTTTGATATGATTTGATCTTTGTAAATATTTCCTTATACTCCTTCTGTTGGTCTTCACCTAGTTAATAGAAATTATCTTATTTACAAATATTATTAGGGGCGGAGACTATTTCTATTCAATATACAATATCTAAAATGAAAAATACCCATTCATTTATAAATCAAAATTTCTACCCAAAATGAAGCTAAGATTACTCAACTGCCCTTATAGATCACGAAGCTAGACATCCTCGTGATCTATCTTGATCACGAAGCAAAACAACTTCGTGATTTTCAAAGAACTTCGTGATCTATTTCATCCTTCGATAAAATTATGAAATTCCTTAATTATACTCCATTTATTTAATAAAATCCAAATAAAACGTAAACTGATTAATATCAGGCCCAACATGCTTCCGTATTTATGATCCTTTTAGATTCAATTTCCGAAGGAATTTGTACATGACATTGTTACTCATTCCAGACCACTATTTTTTAGACAATATTGGCACGAGGAAAGTATTCCAGCCTATATACTTGTTCCAAAAGAAAATCGAACCTTAAAGGTTAACATCTTGACAATTAAAATCATACTCTGTTTAAATTCATACCCTTGCCTTTGTCTCTGTCCTCTTGATTCCGGTTGGGTTTTACGGATTAGCAATCCAACCACACGCCCGCAGTCGGTGGTTCCACTCATTCTTCACAACGAGGACCCAGATCGCAATCCTTACTCCTACCCACCTGGTAGAGTTTTGATGAGATCACGGGGAGACGCACTGCCGGTATTGTTCTTACAAAGTAATTAAAATCTTTTGGATAGCATGTAGAAACAAAAGCCTCTTTTTATTGAAGAAATAAAATACAACTTATATTACAATACTATTTCTCCGCCAGTGGAGGTGAATACTTGTTTAGCCAATCATGGCTTAAACCTTTGGGGAAATCCCCATAAACTAAAACACTAAAGACTTGAACACTTAAAACTCTTTAGAGAGAGAAGTACTCAGGAAATATTGATGATTTCTGATGCCCTTCTCCAAAGACTGAATGCCTCATTTTATAGGTGATTTTGTGGATCTGAAATCCGGATTTCAGTCTTCTTTCCTTAGCTGTCCTTATGCCAACTTTCTCCACTTTCTCCTATTAGGTAAGTGGCCACGTGAATTCACCCACCTTCCTTCGTCAGTTTGTAGAAGTGGGATGTGCTTTCACCCACCATCTTTTTTTGGTGGATCCCTCCATAATTCCTTGTCGGGTGGAATCTTTTTTAAGGTTGTCTCGTAGTGTCTACAGGCTCGTGGTAGGGCCTGGAATTTATTATCGAGTCTAATTAGACTCGCTTCCTTTTACATTTTTAGGTTTTATTTTCTAAAAACCCCTTTTTGGCCCCTTCTTCTTTTGTTGTGGTTCGGGCCTGTTTCCTTTGATTTTGAAGCCTTGTCCAAATAATGGCTTCTCCTATAGTTGACAGCAAGAACATATACGTTCTTCCCATCGTCCGATACGTATCATATTACATATCTTCTTCCTTGTATTTTCCGTCGCCGGAATCATGTTTTCCCAGATCAGCTTTCTTTTATTCTCGAATAAATTCTCAGCAAATTCGGTAGTATTTCCTTTCATAGAGTTTAACAGGAATGACCCGTTCATAGAATTTTGAAATATTTTGAATGAGTATTTCACCTTGTCCATCTCTGTGAGACAGACCCATATTCCCCATGCTCGCCTTGTAGATATATCATCTTCGGTGAGGGCGATGACTAGAGGACTGTTGGTTGGTTGCACTTTAACTCTATTAAACACCACCATGTCTGGTCTCTGTAGCTTCATAAAATGGAAGACTAGATGAGACCCTTGTAATTTCTGGAGCTGTTGAAATGAACTTAAGCTCCAGGATATCTCCGCGGCCAAGGTGTGGATTATTTTTCCATGAGTCGTGTACGGCAGTGGCAATCCATTCCAGTAATTTAAAAATCTCCGGAAAGCTTGGTACGGTGGTAAGGATTGAAGCAACAACTCCAAAACCATACCATTCTCTAATATCTCGTGGGTTTGCACCCACCAACATCCATACCCATGGATATTTTCCAGACCAATCAGCAATAATTTTGCTGGAATTGATCCCATTTCTTGTCATTAATTTCTCCCATGTTCTTTGATAAACCTGTAAAGGAGAAAACAACTCGTTAGTATTAACCTTTCTTGAGCCTGTCTGTGGCCTAAGGTTAATCTCTCCCTCTTTTACCCCAGAGGTGCTGGGTTGACTTGGTTTGCCTGGAATAGAGTCCTGACTTTTCAAATTAATTGTTCTATCGGAATCCGATAGATCACTTGTTTTGGCATTATCTGTCATGATCATCAGAATCTGATAAAAAACTTGTATCGACAGGACTTCCTGTCTCGGGTATAAAAATACCCTGAGGTTTCATCGATGATGAACCTTTCTCGTGAACCTCTCTCTGGGTCATTGAGGGTGAACCCGCTTTGAGTAGAGGACTTTCGAGCACATCCCATAAATGGGTATGAGCTGCTCTCGTAGCACTTATGGCTTTCTGAACCGAATCCCAATCTGCCCTTTAAACATAGGCAGCGACTTCAGCACGCATCCTTAGCAAGCCATATCTCTTATATAACTCCTCAAGGTTTTCCCTAAGGTATCTAGCTCGTATTGTGATGGAATCTGCTTCAAGGATATCCATCTCTTGTCAGGAAATCTGCAAGAACATTTTCATTAGATTTCACAATGACAATATCAAATAAATAATATTGGCATTCTGCTTGCCATCTGATAATACGGGCTTTCTCGATTTTTGATTCGAGCTTATTTTTTAAGAAAGCTTTAACATTTGTATTATCTACTTTTAAAGTAAATTCTTTTGCTAATAAAAATAAAGGCCATTTCTTGAAAGCCTTCTAAACTGCAAAGAATTCCTTCTCGTTAATGTGCCATAATTTGGGTTGTTGTTCTGAGAACAACCCTCATGTATATCTATATGGTTCTTCGCCTGTATATGTCTTTCGCATGAGCACTGCTGCCCATCGAAAATCATTAGTGTCGGTATAGACAACTAATTGATCGTCATCCTGTGGTATTGCGAGTTTCGGTAGATTGCTACAAATCTGTTTTAGCTCGCGAACTCTTTTGGAATGTATGTGTTCCCAATTCCATTTCGTCTTTTCATCCTTTTGTAATAGAGGATGAAAATCCTTTCTGTATTTTGCTAGGTCTTTAATAAAACTACCTGCAAAATTAACAACATCCAAGAAGCTTTGGAGATGCTTCTTATCTTTTAGAACATCAGGAAAATTACATATTTTTTCAACAATATGTTTCTGAAGTTCCATACCTGTTTGGTCAATAATAACACCGAGAAACTCGATCTTATTAACTGCGATTATTGCCTTCTTTTCAGATAACAATAATCCTTCTTTATGACATGCTTCAGAAAATATTTCAAGATGCTTAATATGCTCTTTCATATTTGTTGATGCAATTAAAATGTCATCTATGTAGACAAACATGAACTCGAAATAATCTTTTAACAGATTATCCATTTTTTGTTGGTATATCTAGGGTGCATTTGCAAGTCCCATTGGCATTACATTCCAAATATATTGACCTTGTGGAGTAGAAAAAGTTGTATACTTTCTTGACTCCTTTTCCATTTTAATCTGGTAGAAACCAAACTTACAATCGAATTTAGAAAACACTTTTGACCTTTTAATGCAATCAATTAAATGTTCCCTAGCTACTTGGGATGTAATAACCATCAAAATCAAGTATCTTATTAATACCTTGATAGTTAATTACTAACCTCGCTTTACCTCTTTTTATTTCACCATGGTTCCTTACCAGAAATCCCGAGCTACTGTAAGAGGAGACTCCAGCTTCAATCAATTTAAGATCGATATGCTCTTTGATAATTTTTTGCATATCTTTCTTATCTGTCATGTTCATTTGGATTGGCTTGTATCGAACCAACTCGTATCGGAATTGTTCATTTACCTTAAGAGTTGCTTTAATCTTGTTCTTGTTCCACCAAGCCAGAGGATCCTCATTGATGTTTGTCTGGATTAGTCTTTTGAAATTTTCAAGGGAAAGTAAATTCTCCTCATCCATGTCCTTAACAGGTATGCTTTCTTTTAGTGCATTCTTTAGAAGTTGAATATCTTCTTCAGATGCCCTTTCGAAACCTTGTTGCCTGAAAGATAAAAGAGCTTTACCAAATTTCCTTTTATCCTGCATTTTAGGATGTGTTAATTTGGCATCATCACCACGTTTGCTGCGAAAAGTAATGGGCATTATTCTATTGAATACTCGTTCTCTTCGTAAAACCTGTATCAAACTACCACAGTTAGTAGTAAAGGTTAACAGGTTCTTGTGATTATCTTGCTCATATTTTGCAAAAGTTTGGATAAAATTATTACCCAACAAAATATCAGCACCTGTATGGTGAATATAGATCGGTGGCATTTTTACCTTAAACCAAGTTGTACCAAATGCTCCTCCTATCACGATCCTTGTTTCAGGAATACCCTTATTGAGTATCAGGATTTTCTGAGAGAAATCCCTTCCAGCAATAGTAGGTAATGTATCCACAGCTTCGCTGGGGAAAACTCTTGGTTTTGCCGTGCAAATACCTGAGCCTGAATCAATATAAGCAGCAAAGTATTCTGTCTTATATTGTTCATACATCATCCCAACGGATATGTATATGGAAAATTGACTCGTCATTCCAACCTTATAAGGTGTCCATCGAGACTAAATTCCATACATCTTTCATTTTTATCCCCAAGGTTTGTGTTCCTCGAGAAAACTTAGACCCAAAGTCAAAGTTCCTTTGGTTCTACCTGCACTACCAGTGACAGATACCTCATAGCCCGCTAATTCTAGCATGCCTTCGTATCTTCCAATCATCGGTTGCTGTAAATGATATATTTCATCATAGGGAAAAAAGTTAAGTTTTTCCGATATATCAAACACAACACAAATTTCTTTCCAACCCTCAGGGCAATGCATCTTTACATTACTGACCCCAATTTGTTGTGGGTTAAAATCCTCTAATGGTTCTATTCCTTTTAGACTTAGTATCCTATCTTCGGAAAAAGACATTCTAGTGCTGACTTCAGATTCTAATCTCATTGATCTATTAAGAACAGGATGATCTTTAATCAGTATGTTAACACCACCTACCCTAGGGATTTGGATTGGGTCTGGTGTCATTACTTTGGCGAATTCCTTGAAAATTCTAGGAATCTCTATATACTCTTTCCTAAGAAACAAATCAAAATGATGTGTATTGGAAAGTGCATATGCAATTCTATATGTAATAGAATATGGTCTATTACCCTCTTTCATTAGATCTCTTCTTTTAAAATCTTGATGAAGGGTTAAGACTCGACTAAAATCTTGATCAGCTAGGTTGTATGCAATCTTAGGATGAACGTCAAACATAAGTTTGCCAGCATACAAATTACCTACCATTGTACCAAGACAACCATCTCTGAGGTTATTGATCCTTCTATCCATTACTGATAGATGAAGTTCAGAATCAATCCCTTCTTTGAATGTAGCTTTGATTACTACTTCAATGGTTCCAATATAGATCCATTTCATAGTCACTGATACTTCTTCCCTGATTCGGCTTAGTTCCTCAAGAATTTCTTCATTTGGAATAAGCTGCATATCAATTCTATTATCAGTTAATTCCATGGGAATCGAAAAGTCACCTGAGTTCACCCGATAGATGATATGGTGCTAGCTTTTTTTAGTCCGATCTGGTTAAGGATCCGACTAACACCTCCAATTCTGAAACTGTCATAGGGCCTCAGAGTTGTGTTTTGCCTCATGATTCTTTCCATCGTTTTATTTGAGATGGTCATTTGTGAAAAGAATCCGGATAGACTTTCTGAAGTTTGGAGTCTATCTTTCATCTCGAGGCTATTCGTCTGATTCTGTTGATGATTCATAAGATTCATCTGAATCAGTTTCGAATTCTTCTTCATAGATACTTTCATCTGAAGAGATTTCCTCGAACTGGTAAATTGGTACCAAATCATCAAGGATGTCTGCAGTTGGTTTGAATTGGCGAGTTTCTCTTTGCTTTTGTGGGCAATCTGGTGAAATATGTCCTTTCGCACCACATGTCCAGTAATTGCAATCTTTGAAACTTTCATTTGTACGAGTATGAGCTCGTTTGAAAGTTCTCCTTGTTGGTGTTCTTCCTGTGGACTTTCCCGAGGATCTAGATCCTTTTGAAGAAAACCTGGATGGACCGGATCTCTAACCAGACTTGTAGGTTCTGGCCTTGGATTTGGACCACTATGATCTTCCTTTGGAAGGTCTTCCCTGTGATCCTCCGGATTTGGCATAAGATACACTTCTGAAGTGTTTCTTTCTCTTCTCATGCCTCACCTGTCTTGTTTCTCCAATCACCGATGGAAAATCGTTGCTATCACAACAAAGAGGATTTCTTTTGATTTATCCTCTAAATTTTTCTTGTTTTTTTGAATGGTTGCTTGTTGACACCATTCTCTCAACTTGTTCTTTAGGAAATACATTCTTCTTGCAACTGTGTCAACCTGTCTTGGTGGTAATTGGTAGGATTGGATCAACATCTCTCGCCATGGGCTACAAATTTTTACAAAGAACATATCTGCTGCCACATTTAGCGGAACCTCTATTTGAAAGTAATTTTTGCGGAACTAATAAATGTATTCATCTGCCGCACTATAGTTTTCAACTCGAGAGCATACAAGGCTTGTGTATATTCTCGACTTTTCTCTTTCTTTCTTTGGTCAAAGTATCCATGTGACGCCCCGTTCCCCATTTAATTTGGAAATAGGTCGTCACCCTTTACTTATTTAGGAACCAAAGAAATTATAATTACTTTTCATTATAGAGTGGAAGACTTAAAATGAAGACACGAGGGCTATACCTTTTTTTGTTTAAAAACGTAACATATATACATATATATCCAAATCCAGTTCGTGTCTTACCCACATTTCTAGGAAAAATATTCATACCAAAAACTTAAATGAATTAACATAACAAAACATACATATATATAACAGGAGATAAGTCTAGGCCCATCGTTTTCATACATTAGCATATTACTTTCAAAAGGAAACATAGTTCTAGCATATTTACTCTAAAGTGACAATGAGAAGTCAGCCCAGCCTGCTACACGTCCACATCATTGTCTGCCGAGCCTGAAAAAAATAAAAAGTAACATCATGAGACACCTCCGGAGAGGGATCCCAGTAGGATAACCATACTGTCTAATACATGGAAACAATTAAATCATTAAGCATGTACTACATGTGGTTCTTAGCCACCATGAGAGCATTTTGTGGTTCTTAGCCACCCTGAGAACATTTTCATAAAGGAATGTGGGAATCACTCGCCCACCAAACCTTGCTTTCATAGGGGAATGTGGGAGTCGCTCGCCCACTAAACCTCGCTTTCATAGACCAGACACTTTCACCCTTATGGTCGTCGCCCGTTATGGAAGTTACATACTGGTTATAGCTACGGGCTTCAGTCGTAGATTTTCATACACAACTTATCAATTCAATTATCATCATATAGTAGAGAGTAGAAGTTACCCACATGTACGTTGATTGTGCAAGGATTGCTTCTGAATTCACCGACCATCTCAACTGCACTCGACACACTTAACTGATTAGTCTCTTATATCGTATAACATAATATTTTTTGTATCTTATATTAGGTTACTTTAACCTAAAGTATAATCATACTTATAACTTAATGGTTAAGCTTTTAAACTAGCAATTTTAGACTTAAATGACATATAAAGATGTAACAATTTTAATAATTCATACATAATTCCTAAAATCACAACATTATTCATATAATCACATAGCTTCATTTAGTAGAACATACTGAAAACGCATAAATTTTAACAGCTTGTACAAAGAATTAAATATCCCACATTTAACTAGTTTTTCACTTCAATTCTAGCTCCAAAACAGTCCGATTTTGAATAATTAATCAAACCCTATCGAATTCATGAAATCCTTCCAAATTTCTACAGACTATAGATACCTTACAGAAGTATGACATATAAAAATATCAAGTGAAAATAAGATTCACATAATTAGTTATGAATTTTAGAACAAGACTAAAAACAGTGTATAACATAGGCTGAAAACAGACTTTCTTGTAAAAATCGGCATAAATCGTACAAGACTCAAAATAATGCATACTAAATTTCTGCACGTACATAAGAACTGATTCTAAAACATAGTAAAAGATCATACATAAAATCGAATGTTACAGTTCAAGAAAATTGTCTGATTCCGACCCAAAAACGGGACAAAAACTGTCTCTGAACAGCTGATCTTAGAAAAATCATAAAAAATCGGGTTTAACTCCGAGTCTTCTGAAATTTAACATGCATATTCTAAACTTCATATACTAGACTGTGGTAAAAGGGTTTAGCCTAAATCGATTTCTACAACACACAGAAAATTCCAGAACAGGTCTGCATATATCAAACTTCCATTTCTCTTTCAGTAACTTTAATCAACTATTACTGAGTTCTCTATTTTACACACACACAGCAGCAAAACACAGCAACAGCAGCAACCAAACACAACAATAGCAGCAACAAAACATAGTAATAGCAGCAGCAAACTCACGCACAGCAGTAGCAGCATACTTACGTATGCGGGGCAGCAAGGTGATGGAGAGAAGGTTGAGCAGGTAGAAAGAGAGAAAGCTGGAGAGAGTGATAGAGTAGTATCGAGAGAGAGGGAGAAGGCGGAAGATGTGAGAGGGAGAGACTTGAGCGAGAGGGAGAACGAGAAGAAGGAAATCTGTATAAGTGTACAGTTGCTGTGTTGATTTTCTTTTCTTTTCATTACTTTCCCCTTTCCCCTTTCACACCAGAACTAGTTTAATAGCTAGGTGTCATCAAATAGAAAAAGAGAGAGCAGGTGGCGTGGGTAAAAGATGTGAATAAGCATATCATACATATCATTTCTTAATTTATTAAATGCTACACTTAACTAATTAATTACTTAAACTTACTTGACTAATTACTGCACAATTATCTTAGTCTTATATCCAACTAATTAATTAGATACATGTACACATATATATCATTATACTTTACTTAATCAATTACTTAGGCTTAGTTAATTAACTTTAATACATTGTTAATTAATTAGCAACATATATATAGATACACATTATGATGTATGCATGTGTGTTCAAATAAAATGATTTATCACATAAAATCACATAAATAGATCATAATTAAATTTCATAATATAAAAGCATTCTCGACACAAATGAATAAGCTTAGCATAAAAGCCTAATATCATTTTCCTCATTTAAACTTATTTATTATCTTATCTTTTTACTTTCATCCATATTTGTCGAGTGAGTTGAGATCAAGTTCGGTTTCCTCCGTGAGCAATCCTGCAAAAACCCTTAAAATCTCGAAAGAAATATATGTTATAAATTCTTTTAAAATTATCAAGTACAACGTAATTCTTAAATCATAATTTTAAGTAATATAAGAGCTCACACTTAAATCGTTTATAATTGAATGCTAAAAGAAATTTTATAAAATATGAAATGCATGTTTTCTTGAAAACAGGGTGTTACAATCCATCTCCGATGAAGTAGACCTTAAGCATTCTTCCGACTTTTTCGATGATAGAATATAAACTATCTCCGGAAAAAAACTTCTTCTTTAACTTGGGTGGATGTTGATTCCCAAGCCATCTTTGCTGAACCTTCCAGACTACTTTCGATTAGTCTGATAAAGTTTTCTTTTCTATGTCCAGCGTCGTTGAGGCCAATTTTAATGAGACCATTCATTCATCAATTAATTTTTTCATATTTCGGAAATCAATGATGTTTGTTGTGAGAACCAACCCGTATGGGTGTGTTGGTTCCAACATCATTCTTACCCATGGACTATTAGGATGTGATTTGTTCCTCCCGTGTGGTCTACTTAACCCTGTCCAAACATCGGGGTCAGCCTCGGATCTGTTTTCTACCCTTGATCTGTAGCGCCCAGGACAAAAACGAAGCATACTTGGTTAATTAAATAATTAAACCCTTAATTGAAATATCTTATGTGCGTTAATTCTTGAGTGTTTAATTTAATTACGTGCGTTACAAATACTTGTTTAACGCCGGTTTTAGATGGATATATTTTTTAGACATGGAACATAGAGTTTTATTTCACCATAAGATGCATATCGGAAATACGAGAATATAGAAACGAACTAGAGGTCAATCGGATACCTATAGCTCAAGTTGCGACAAAAAGGGTAAAATACAATGTTTCGGAAAAACGAGAGGTGGAATCTTGATGAATAGTGAAAAGAATATTCCTACATGAACAGTAACCTAGTCTACATGAACAGTAATCTACCCCTACATGAATAGTAACTTTCCCAAATTCTATATATAGGGGCTCATTCGATTCATTTTTCACCGTTTTTTCGAGCAAGCCAAACACGACGAAAACACGTAAGTTTTCACACGTCGTTCGGTTTCGGATGTTTTCATCGGGTCATCGGGTGTCGTGGGTCCCAGTGAAAGTCAACCCCTAATCAAAATTACCAAAATACCCCTCAACCTTAAAACGTTTTGTTCGAGCTCGTTTCAACTCCGATTGAGCTCATTCTTTTTCCATAGCCACCCAAATCCTTTCCTCTTTCATGTCAACCGCTGAACTGATCTATCCCTCTTGTTTTTTCAGCCTCAATCTTTAGATCTATCGATCCACCTCGTCTTTAACGATCGTACTTTCTCCAAAAATATTTATAACTTTAAGTATACAGGTGAAAATAGGTGTTATATCTGGATCTAAAATTTTAAGATGATGTTTCTCAAACATTTTCAAACAATGTTTTAAGTAATTCACATTTTGAGATAATATGATATGTATTTGGGATGTGAGATCCTGATGATATTTTCCGTTGTGAATGTTAAGATTATCGGCTGAGACCGATTTTTGATATGTGAATGTTTCACATCGTCCCTTACTGCAATCTTCTGTCGTCTCCTACTACTTCTTCTGTTTATGAATATATGTCTCTTACCATTTCTTCTTGCACACTCGATATGAAAAAGTCTGATAGTTTTTATGAAAGAAAACGGGACGTGACAATTTGGTATTAGAGCAACGTTTTACCATCAATGGTAACTTGCTCAAGCGTGAATTATGAAGAGAATACAAGTTTGAAAATGTGTTTTAAACGTGAAAATGTTTTCAAAAGGAATAAGATAAGCACCATCCTCTTTCTATAGGTATCACTCCCTGATCATAAGACTTGAGAAGAGAATGTTTATCTGTTATGTGATACCTGTTCGCATGATATAAACTGTTAAGGTTACGAGGGGGCGTTTACGGGTATTGACTGATGATGAAAACTTGTGTAACTTCTATATGATAGATGAATAAGATTTATGTTACCCCTAGGATGCGAGTACCGGTTGTACAGACATGTGAGGGGTGACGGACGAGGTGTCAGTGGATGAGCACGTCGTCAAACTTCTACACTGTTGGAGGGAGTAAGGGGGTACTGGATGTACGATCAGTGGGGTTCAAACTTGTTTGCACCTGATCCATACCCTGCCATGTGAGTAGGAGACTAGGGCGCGGTTAGTCTACCGTGATGAGTTGGTACACTCGTCGGTGGATCCTGTACCCATTGCTGACTTTGGGAACGTGGCGAGGAAGATGCTGGAGCTATGGGGCCGACACGGCCTTTCGACTGATCCTGAGCCGGGACCCTACGATCCGTTTAGCAGTAGTTGGGAGTCGGAGGATGATGATCCTGAGGAGGACCTTGAGGAGGATGATCCTGAGGCCGGAGACCCGAGGGACTTAGCACTAGGACTATAGGGGCCTCCGCCGCCTCCAGCTGCAGTTGCATAGACTAGGGATGTGACTTTTGTGATCTGTATATATGCTACAACACTATACTTTTCTATATGTATATGGTAGCTTTTATTTCATGTAGATAGTGTACATAATCCTTTTGACGTGATGTAAAGGCTACCCTATTTTGCTGATATATATATATTAGGCACGTGTAATTCCTTTTCTGTTTAATAGAATACACGTTTATACCTTTTCATGTGTGTTGCATTATTTTATCTTTATTTATTATTTTATTATGGAATCTTATCGGTGTATACTTATATAACATAATAGAGCTATGCCAAGAGGAAGACCGCGAATGGATAAAATCCCAGTTGCTGATCTACCCGAATAAGAAAATGCGAACGTATGAGATCTTGTGTCTGTTCTAAGGGGTTTAGCACAGCACTTCGAGACAACTCGAGCCAACCCCCAGCCAACAAAGTCCGATCCAAATCTCATATACTAACAGTTTCGGTGATTCAATCCGCCGACGTTCGACGGGAAGGGTGAACCTACGGATGTGGAAGAGTGGTTGAGGTCACTCAACCGTTTATTTGGGCACTTGACGTGTACACAAGAACAGAAGGTCTCCTGTGCAATCTTCCAGCTTACGGACGAAGCGAGTCACTGGTGGGACTCGTATGAGAGGACTCTGTTGCCCGCTCAAAGAGAGGGAATAGTGTGGACAGAATTTAAGGAAGTGGTTTCTCGTCACTTCATTCCTCAGTCCTATCGTGATAGAAAGGAAACGGAGTTCCTGCATCTCCGTTTGGGAAGCTCGACGGTGGGAGAATATGAGCGGCGATTTAATCACCTGAGCCGGTATGCCACGCACTTGGTGGACACCGACCTCAAGAAGGCCCGGAGGTTTGAGAAAGGCCTTCGCCTAGAGATTGGGTCCATTCTAGCTGGGCCGGGGATAATGACATACGCAAATGTTATTGAGAGAGCATAGGAGATTGCCTCTCGTTTGCGTTTGGATGTTATGCCTCTGAAGAAAGTCTTTCTGGTTCCTGCGAGGAGGAAGTGGACTGGCCCGAGCCAGAGTTCTGCCCAGAATAAATTTCCAAGGGCAAACAACGCTGCACTCCTTCCCACTCCCAGACCTGGGGAACCCGTACCTTAGATGCAGAAAAGTACACGTGGGGCCGTGTCAACTAGAAACACGGAATTGCTTCACATGTGTGGCACCGAGGCATATAGCGGCCAACTGCTGGAGGGCGAGAAACTCGCCAGCTACAACCCCGAACTCGAGGCCGGTGGCAGGCAGAGCACGAGCCTTCGCTCTTACACACCCAGAAGCTGCTGAGGAAGCCGAGACGATGACAACATGAACACAGTAAGATAATCGCTCGAACCCTAGAAGTTAGTATCCCTTCAGGGAAGACGGTAAGGACAAAACACCTATACCGCCACCTTAAGATCGCTTTTGAGGATAAGATTCTTCTAGTTGATCTTCGTGCTCTGGAGATGAAGGATTTCGATATAATCCTGGGTATGGACTGGCTGGAGTCCAATCATGCAGTGATCAAGTGCCGTGCAAGAGAGATTGTCTTTCAAGCACCAGGAGAACCGGAGTTCACATTCCATGGAACACGAGTCAAAGTTGACTCAAGGATTATATCGGCCATGAAGGCAACCGAGATGCTTAGTAAAGGAAATTACGAAGCTTGGTTGGTCAACATGGTAGATTCCGAGCAGGGATCGATATCTATCGAGGATGTGCCAGTGATAAAGGAATTCTTGGACGTCTTCCCAGAGGATTTACCCAGCCCTTCACCAGACAGACAGGTGACCTTCGGGATTGATCTCATGCCTAGATCAGCACCGATATCGAAAGCTCCTTATCGGATGACACCGAAAGAATTACAGGAACTGAAGGTCCAAATACAAGAACTTTTGGACAAGGGTTTCATCAGACCAAGCATGTCGCCCTAGGGAGTTCCAGTGCTTTTTGTGAAGAAAAATGATGGCAGCTTTCGGATGTGTATCGATTATCGAGAGCTGAATAAGAAGACAATAAAGAGAAAATATCTACTGCCTCGAATCGAAGATTGTTGGTCCCAAGTGTTCAGAGGTTCAGAGGGGGGTGAATGAACCTCTATCGGTTTTGCAAACTCTTTTTCAAAAATCTGTTCTGTTATAACAGGTTCCTGACCAGGAGCAGTAACCTGTCTCGAATCAGTAACCTGGCGCAAAGCTCAGTCAAGTTCCTGACCCGGTATCAGAATGTAATACAGCGGAATAAACTTGATAGGGTTCCTTGTTTTTGAAAAACCGTTTCTTTTTGCAAGTATGCTCTTTGTTAAACTTTTATGCACGATGCTGAAGATCTATACAACTAAATATATGAGATAGTAAAGTGCAGTGTAGTACGAGAATTTAAAGCAAGTAAGCACACAAGTTTTATAGTGGTTTGAAGGTGGTGTAATCCTTTTACGTCCACTCTACTCCTTAACACAAGAAGGATCTTTGTTAGGTCAGTTCGATTTACAAGCCACGCTTTACAAACCTCTTCCTAAGAAACTATGCCTACTAGAATCCCTGACTCTAGTCGAAGGCCACAACCCACAAAGGGTAAGTAATCTATCTCTATAGACTACACACTTAGCAAGGATCTAATCCTCTCAACTAAGGTACACCATTTAAACAACCTAGCGGACACAGCACAATGGTTAAAAGAAAATAAATGGTTCTTCTTCAACTGGTGTGAAACAGTCTTGATCTTTTGAGAGCTTCTATGCTGTTTGTAGACTGCTTCTGGAAGGTTGAGTGGTTGAGCTCTATGCTAGCTTTGAGTGAAGGGCTTGTGAGAATATGTAGTGTTCTTCAAAGCGTTGGGATATTTCTTTGTTCAGAGCTTCACTTTTCATGTTCAACTCATTCCTTCTATTTATAGATCTTTTGGAATATGCTCATTGAAGAGAGGCATTGTTCCTGTTGTAGTTCAAATATGATCCTCCATATCTTTGCAATTAATGCGATTGACATTTGGAAGAAATAGGGCATGTCCTACTCAAATCCGCATTGATGGCGCCACACCCTGGTTGCAGGCCTTTTGCAGAGCTACAGTTCCAGGTGGCATCTTCTCATTGGTTTGACTCAAACTTCTGTCCAACGACTCCTTGTTAGCAACCTTCTTCGTACTGTATTCATTACACATTCCTTGTACTGTGATAAATGAGCTGAGCGAGGATTGTCATCTTGTTGTCTTTGTACTTCAGTACTTGTATCTAGGATGTTAGCTTCCTATCTGGACTTTCCTTTGTCAACATCATGTCTTCGTGTAATTCCCTTGGTTTAGTAGTTTGTTTGGCCTTCATTGTTTCTTCCTGATCTTCTGTTTGCTTGATTCTTCTTTGGACAAGAGTGTCCCTTGAAACTTTATTTCAAGCATATTTCTTTATTTTTCCTAAGACCTATTTCTAAATCCATGATCATATGCTTATAGGTCTATGATTCCACTTATAAAATGTGGAGAATGGGTACTCTAATTTTCTGTTAGTTATTACATTGTCTCATCAAAACTTTCATCTAATTTTCCCAACTATTTCCCCCTTTCTGATGATGACAAAATCCATACAAAAATATAGAAAGTAGAGCGGTAAGATCAGATTTCTGAGAAAGTATGATGTTGGCAGTGTGAAAACTCAATGACATTTCAAAGTAAAGAATGTAGAGATTCTTTTACAAGGGAAATGTGAGCATAAAGATTTTATTTAAAACAGCTTCCTTTGAGTCTGTGTGTCTTCTACGCCTCTATTTGATGCTGTTTTGCTGCTTCCTCATACTTTATGCCTCTCCACCAGTTCGAGATAGAATCCTGATAAGACTTTTCAAGCTGTTTGGCTATCCTAGGAATCTGAATCCATCTCAGCCAAAAATCTTCATAGTAGAAAAATTATCCTCTCTTCTTTAGTCTTTCGATCAGCTGTATTTGCCATGGTAGCTTCCATTCTCTCGCCGGATATTGATATTCTTTCAGTGTTTTTTCACATGAGGAGTGTTTTTTGAAGTAGTCACTTTTACACAGATCTCTGAAGTATCTTATGTAGACTGATCTCTTGAAGTTCCGAATTTCTTCAAACTTGGGATTTCTATCCTGGGGGAGAATTATATTCTCAAAGATTTCCATGTTCCAAAAGGCAGGGTCAATGATGTTTTTTGGTTTTTGATTGAGTAAAACCAGAATGGGAGATAGAACATCATCTCCTCTAAAATCTGGAGCTTTCTGATTTGGATAGGAGTGTCTCTCGGTGTTGTAGACTCTATTGCCAATTACTCCTAGCCTTGAAATCCAGTTAGATTCCAGTTCTGTTTGATTAGCAGGTGCTCTGAACTCAGCAGCCTGTTGCTGTTTTCCCAGTTCTTTTCTTCTATCACCTCCAGTCTGTTGCCTTTGTGTTCTTTGCTTTGTTATATGAGTAACAACTTGAGTTGTTGCAGTTCTACTTACTACTAGTTGAGCAGTACTTCCAGCATCTGCATCATCGTCGTCATCCTTCTTATTCCTTTTCGAGCCAGCTTCCTGACCAGGTTCAGGATCGGATCTCTTTCGTTTTTTTCTTCTAGTCAATGGAATCCGATCCTCTTCTTCTACTTCATCATCCTCAGCAATCTCCCTTGCCGTTGATTCAATGATTTCTTTATCAGGTTCTAGCTGCTTTCTTTTCCCTTTTTCTTGCTTTTTCCACTTTTCTTCCCCCTTTTTGGCATTATCAAAATCAGCATTCTGATGATTGGCGGCATCAGCAGATTCAGCAGGATGAACTTTCCCTATAATATATCGCATCTCTCCTACTAGCATTCCAAGGGTCTTGTACCCATCTTTCAGTTAATCAATGTCTTTGCTCTGTGAGGAGTTGCTTTATTTGAGGTCATTCAGGACAAGACCATGGGAAACCTGAGTGTCCTTCACTTCTTTCAATCCGGTTCTCAAATCAGCGGTGGCAGTCTTCAGTCTTCCTTCGAATGCGGCTCTTGACAAGGTTTGAGCAGTGAATTCAATATTGAGCTTGTCGTTTATAGTGCCAGGGAGTGCTTCAATTGTCATCTTAAAATCTTTTAGAGAAGATTTAAAGTCACTGTTGGGATATTTCATAAGTTATCTTGATAAGACAAAACATAAATAACACAATAAGAGAAGAATAGTTTTCTTAAGGTAATGATACCTAGTTTCCACATTACATGATCATAAGCTTATCGATACTGAAGGAAAGGTCATGTAAAGGTTTTCCAAGATACAAGGAAAACCAACCTTAGAAGAAGTAAGAACACTTCTGAGGATCAGCATGCTGTAGGGAACAACAAGCTAGAAGAAGTATCCTTAGTAAAAAGGGGATAGGATACTGAAAGAAGAAGTCAGCAGGTTGTGAGAAAGCTGTTCTGAAAGAAGAACTCAGAAAGTAAGATACTGCTGCAAGAAACCAACAGGAGCTGCAAGAACCTATTCTTGCAGCAAAGATTGTTGAGGATACATGACCGGCTGAGGAGACGGGGTCCTTATTGAAGACCTCAGGAGAGGCTGTTGTTTAGACAACACTCTCTGAGGATGAGAAGAACTCTGAAGGGGCGGCTGTTGAGACAGTACCTTTAGAGGATGTTCGAAGAAAAGCTGAGGTAACCCTAAGCAGCTAGAGACACCTCATGAGGAGGTTGATATTGTTGCTGCTGCAAGCTCAAAAGAACCTATCCAAGTTATAGCAGCAGAGGCTACTGAAGAAGCTGCAGATGGCTGATCTTCGAAAGAGCGGCAAGTAGCTACTGCAAGAAAGTAGTTGCAGCACTGCAACAAAGTAAGAAAGAACGGCATGCAGCATTGCTGCAAGAAAAAGTTACAGCATACTGCAACAAAGAAGATACAACAGTACTGTATGAAGAATAAATGCAGTACGATGAAACGAAGATCTAAACAAGGATAAATAGAGCCGTTCTAGAGAAGGTCCAAGTTGTAGACACGGATACAATACCAAGATGCCACGTGGACTGACGTGCCGCAGAAAGCTGCAAGCCGCAACAATCACATTAAATGCTCCAGAAAGAAAAAGTCAAGAAGCATTTAATGCGGACAGAGAGGAGATCTTGAGAGATCGTAGTTCACATTCAAAATGGGGAAGTGTCTTCCTTTAACGGATACTTTCCTCCAATGGATATACTCTCAAGATCTATAAATAGAAGGTGTGGCTGATTGAAGAAATTCCCGGACAAAGTCGAGAGGAAACTCACATATCATCCAAAGCTTTTAAGCTTTCACATGTTCAGCCACTCAACCTTCTAGGAGCAGTCTACAACAACAAAGGAGCTACCCAAGATCAAGAATGCTTCTCACCAGTTGAAGATTTATTTTCTTTTTAACCTTGTTGTTGTGTGCGTAGGTTGTTTTAGGTGTCAAACAGTTGATAGGAGAAATCCCTGTTGTTTGTATAGTTGTCTAAGTGTTAGGCAGCTTCCTTGTGTGGGAGTGTGGAACCCTGTGTGGGTTAGCCTTTAGAGTTTGCAGTTGCTGTGTGATCTCTGGACTCTAGTAGGTGGTTAACTTTGTAAGTTGATAGATTGTTAGGAGTGTCCTATAAATCAATCTTGCTTAACGAAGTTCCTGGTCGAGGTAGCAGTAGAGTGGATATAGAAGGGTTACACCACCTTCGAACCACTATAAGCCATAAGTGTTTTATTGCTTTCTTATCTGCGCTTTACCTTTTAAATCTATCTCTGTCATAAGCATAAAACGTTTTGAAAAGGATCATATTTGAGAAAACCAGCCTTGTATCTTAAAACCTTTATTTTTCCATTGCGCATAAAACTCCAAGTTACTGCGTGCAGCACTGCATCTTAGTGCTGTAAGCAGTAACTGACTGGCGCTGCAAGTTCAAGTAACTTGCAGAACAGTAAAGTTTTAACAGATTTTCAAAATCAACCAAGGTTCATTGACCATCCCTCTGAGTCTCGGACACCACTTGGGACCAACACTCACTATTGTTAGCAGCCACTTGATTAGTCAAATGTCTGTTAAGAGCTCTTGCCAGTTCCTGAACTACATTCATCACACTCCTTAGTGTCAGCTCTTGAGGGTCAGTAGAAATCTCAACCACTGGTTGAGGATCTTGCGAAGTAATCACGACCAAGACTTGCCTTGTATGTCTTCTGGCTTCCTCTTCATCTTGCTATTTTGATTGTGCATGTTTGGCAGCAAGATACTTCATCATCTCTGTTTGAGTAAAATGAGTCTTTCCAGGCTCTTTGAGTGGGGGAGAAGTTGACTCATCATCAGTGTCACTTGATGAATCATTACCATCATTGTTTGGTGGTGGAGCGGATGCTGAAACGGGCTCTTTATTTCTTAATTGGAGATCAGTATTCTTTTCAACAGTATGATGTGAATCTGTAGTAGGGTCCGTCTCAACAGTGGCTTCTGTATTAGCAACCTGTTCTCCTGGAGTCTGAATTTCCTCAGCAACCTGCTCAATAACAACATTTGCTTCCTAGGAACAGACTATCTCATGTGTCTCGCTATTAACTGCAGCTTCTTTAGTGATTTCAACTGCTAGAGTAGGTGCAGTTGTAATCACCTCAACAACTTCCTCAGTTATATTGTTAGCAACCTGTTCAATCTCATTGATGTATGTTGTGTCATTGGTTGCTTCGATAACTGGTGCTTCAATAATTGCTTCTTCTTCAGCAACCTCTTCATTTCCACCATCTCTTTTAGTTGGTTCCCCCTCTGTTTCTGCATTTCTTTCCATAATTACCTGAGGGTCTACGTCAGCTATCTGTGTTGCTGCATCTGCCAGCACAGGGAGTCCCACCTCTACAACTTCCTCCAGGGTTGCTTCATCGGCATTTTGAAAACTATGATCAGGATCATCAATGACGGGGGGTGTTGTAGAGTAGTCCAGCAGCTGTTCATCAGGTTCTTCAACATTAGGATTTATGAAATTTTTTATGCCTGTGAATGTTGGAGATACAGTTCGTTCAGCAACTATGGAGCTGGATTCTCCTTGTTGTAGTTCTCTTGGTGATAGGAGTTGTCGGTTCCTGCTTATTTCAATTCCTTGTTGCAGCATCCTCCTGTTAGCTTCTTCAACTGAACAGGTAGCTAACTGAGCTCTTGCCATCTCGACTTCATCCGATGATTTCCTTACAGTCTCAGTGTCTGAAGATTGTGTGATATCTTCCACTGTTGTTACTGACCGATCTTTCATTAATCCATCATCTCCTTGTTTATTTGACCAGTAGGTGGAGAGTTGGTTCAATCTCTCATGTATGAGATTGACAACTTCATCAGCATGTCTGACCAAAAATCCCATTCTGAAGTATGGTAGCAGTCCCACACTCTCATCTTCAAATTGTGCGAAGTTCTTGATCCATGACAGGATCACATCCTCAACTTGAAACCATTCTTCCCATCCAGCGAACTTTCTTATAGGACTCAGTCTCATTTCTCTCAACTTATTGAAAGTGTGAGTGAATCCTTGGAAAATTGAGTTAGTTGTCATATCCAATATTGTTGTTGCATCATCAGCATTGATTGACTCAATGGAATCTTCTATTCTGTTGAGGATGTCAATCTCCTTCCAATTTACCATTCCTTCATCAGGTGAGGTAGCACGTTCCTCTGCTACAATGACTTCCTCATCATGGGGTTTCATAGGGTGCTTAGTATCCTGTTCTTCATTGCCTACTGTTGGAGGATCTTGGTCAAGTATTGTACCCTCCTCATGAATAACTTCCTCAACTGTTGTTATGACAATAGCATCAGTTGGACCAGTAAGTTCATCTTCAGGATCAGAATTCTATAATCTGAGGGTAGCTTTCTTCTTCTTGGGGGCTGGGGCTTCTTTCTTCGACTTCCTCTTCTTCGAGTGAGTAATCTTCTTTTGCTTGTACCTTTTCTGTGGAGCGACTCCTTTATTTGCTCCAGCTTTCTTCACACCTAGGTACCAACCTGGTGCATAGGCAACACTTCTCTCCAGTGGAATGTTTTTGTAGCACAAAATTTATGAAATAACAATCCCAAATCCTCTCCCTATTGAGGTTTTGACAGCTTCTTCCCAGATTCTCTGAAACACGATTCCTGCCCAATCGACTTCTTTTTCATGGATTACTGCAATCATCATCCTGAATCTAGTTATTGTACACTTGTCAAAGCTCCCACATCGTCCCTCAACGGTGTGTACTAGAATGTCACGAAGAAGTTCGTATACAGGTTTCAACTTCTTTTTCCAAAGTTTCCAGTGGAGGTTTCTTCTACAGAGTCTAACTTGAATTGATTGCAGCACTCTTCTAAGTATTCTGACCCGTAGGTAGTAAGGTTAGAATATGTCATTCCGGAATCAGAGATGCCAAAAGTCCTGGTAATGTCTTTGCAGTTAGGGTTTGGATTTCTTCATCATCTTTATCCATCTTGAAGGTGATTGTCTCTCCATCCTTTGATAGTGATGCAAACGCATAGAATTTCATAACTGATGAGGCAGAGTATCTTGTGTATGTTGTGGTTAGCAGTCTATCCAATCTGCTTCTGATGATGTGATCCCAGACTTCGTTGAGAATGGTTTTGTCTTCATAGGGGACTCATCTCCTAGAAGTGCGATTGTGTTAACCAATCTTCCTTCGACAACTTTGGTTTCTCTTGTAGATGCCATGGTAGATGTTTTGATGAACTTGAGATTGATCTTCGAAGAGTTGATTGTAGAGAAGATTTGAGGGTTTGAGAGAGAGAGAGATAGATTAATGAAGAAAAGGCTCAAGTATTTTTGGCGGTTTTAAAAATTTCCATATTTTGAAACTGATCAATGGATAAGGTTGAGAATTTCAAAGGACAGTTTTGATTAACGGTTGAGATTTTGAATTACAGAGTGGCAAATCTGTAATTATTGAGATTGTGTCAGATGGAAAACAACACTTTTCTTTCTTTTTCCTGAAAATGTGGTTTCTGCATTTAATGCAGTTGCCAAGTTGCCACACTTAATCATTATCCAAGGTTACTATTGACGATACGAGGTTGTAAGTCATATAAATGTTGATCATTAAATGTTGTTCTTAGCAACCTCTTCTTAGCAACCTGAGTCAGTAACCTGTGTTTTTGTAGCTTCTTGTGTAGTAGGTTTCTAATGTAGGATACTGTTTTTGGCAATCTGTTTCCTTAAGAATCAGTATCCTGTCACAGTGGTGTTAGTAGGTTCCCCCTTACTCTAAGGGTTCTTCTCTTCTTCATTCTTCAGAGCTTGATGATTCCCAATTCAGATCTTAGCATAGAGAACCTTGATTCACAAAGCGGTTTTGTGAAGATATCAGCAAGTTGAAGGTCTGTATGTACTTTCTCCAGTATGATGTCCTTCTTTTCCACATGATCTCTAATGAAATGATGTCTCACAACGATATGCTTCGTTCTTGAGTGGAAGACCGGGTTGTGAGTTATGGCAATTGCGCTGGTGTTATCACAAAGGATGGGAGTTTCCTTTTCAGTTATGCCATAGTCTTTCAATTGTTGTTGAATCCATAAAATTTGTGCACAGCAGCTTCCTGCAGCTACATATTCTGCTCAGCTGTGGATGTTGCAATAGATGTTTGCTTTTTGCAGAACCAAAAGACAAGTCTTTGACCAAGAAATTGACAGGTACCACTTGTGCTCTTCTTGTCTATTTTGCAACCTGCGAAGTCAGAGTCTGAGTATCATTTGAGATTGAATCCTCCTTCTTTGGGATACCACAAACTGATGTCTTGAGTCCCTTTTAGATATTTAATGATCCTCTTTACTGCTGCAAGATGTGATTCCTTAGGAGCTGTTTGAAATCGTGCACATACACCAACTGCAAATACTATATCTGGTCTGCTTGCTGTGAGATATAGTAGGGATCCAATAAGTCTTCTGTACTTGGTGATTTCCACATCTTTTCCATCTTCATCTTTCTCCATGCTGATAGATGTGGCCATTGGTATGCTTACTGATGATCCACTTTCCATGCCAAACTTCTTTATTAATTCCTTAGTGTATTTGGCCTGATTGATGGAAGTTCCATCCTTAAGTTGTTTGACTTGTAAACCAATGAAGAGACTGGATTCTCCCATCATGCTCATTTCAAATTTGTTTTTCATGAGTAAGGAGAACTTGGAACATAGTTCATTGTTTGTTGATCCAAAAATGATATCATCAACATAGATCTGTACGAGCAGTATGTTGTTCCCATCAAGTATCCTGAACAGAGTTTTATCCACTATCCCTTTTTGAAATCCATTTTTCAATAAGTATAGGGACAGTGTATCATACCAAGCTCTGGGTGCTTGTTTTAGTCCATATAGAGCTTTTTTCAATTTTAGTACTCTGTATGTTCCTTCTTCTTCAAATCCAGGTGCTCTTCCATATAAACCTCTTTTGATGGAGTCCATTCAAAAATGCACTTTTCACATCTATTTGGTACACTTTGAAGCTTTTGTGAGCAACATAGGCCAGAAAGATTCTGATTGCTTCAAGTCTTGCTACAGGGGCAAATGTCTCATTAAAATCTATCCTTTCCTGCTGGCAGTATCCTTTTGCAACCAATCTTGCTTTGTTTCTAACCACTGTACCAGATTCATCTAACTTGTTCTTAAATACCCATTTGGTTCCAATGACTCCTTGGTGATCAGGCCTTGGGACTAGGTTCCATACTTGATTCCTCTCAAAACCACTTAGTTCTTCTTGCATGGCCTAAATCCAGTTACTGTCTTTGAGTGCTTTTTCAACATTTTTAGGCTCTGTTTATGAAATGAAACATGCGAACAGTGTTTCTTGAGGTCTTGATCTTCTTGTTCTTACTTCTTCATTAATATCTCCAATCACAAGTTCTCTTGGATGATCTCTGAGCCACGTTCTGTCAGGTTCAAAGGTAAATGTTGGTTGTTGATCAGTATTTTATTGTTCAACAGCATCCTGTCTCGTGCTACTATTTGTTTGCTGATTCCAGTTAGCTTGCTGATCAACTTCCATTACCACTTCATTTCTTGTTTCAGTATGTTGTGCGTTGGTTGTTGTAGCTTCTTCAGTGAGTACTGAGATTCCATCAACACATCTTACTGTCTGATCTTTGATTTTTAGTTTGGATGTGTCTTCTATCAGTTTCTCCAGTTCAGCAGTATTATAATATGGTTCATCAAACACAACATGAATTGATTCTTCAACGACCAAACTTCTTTTATTGAAGATCCTGAAATCCTTGCTTGTTGAAGAGTATCCCAAGAATACTCATTCGTCAGATTTTTCATCGAAGGTCTTGAGGTATTCCTTTGCATTGTTCAGAATATAGCAGCTACATCCAAAGATATGAAAGTATGAGATATTAAGTGTCTTTCCATACCATATTTCGTAGGGAGTTTTGTTGTGATGTTTGTTGATTAGACATCTATTCTGCGTATAACATGTTGTGTTGGTTGCTTCAGCCCAAAATCTCTTAGGTATTCTAGTATTAGCAATCATTGTCCTAGCAGCTTCCTTCAGAGTCCTGTTTCTTCTTTCTGCAACACCATTCTGTTGTGGAGTTCTTGCTGCAAAGTATTCATGACAAATTCCATTTTCTGAACAATAATTCTCGATAAACTTGTTTGTGAACTCAGTTCCTCTATCAGATCTTATCTTCACAATACTTAAGTTTTTCTCATTCTGCACTCTCTTCATGAATTCTGGAAGCCTTGCTTGAGTGTTAGATTTCTTGGCCAGGAAGATGGTCCAAGTGAATCTTGAGTAGTCATCCACGATCACAAGGGAATATTTTTTCCCACTTACGCTAACAGGCTCCACTGGTCCAAATAAGTCCATATGAAGAAGGTCCAGTATCCTGTTTGAGGATCTCTGAACTTTGTCCTTGAATGAGCTCCGAACTTGCTTTCCTTTCTGACATGGTCCACAAACACCTTATTTCTTGTAAGCAACATCTGGTAGTCCTTGTTGGAACCGACGGATCGCTGGCCCTAGGCAATCGATTAATCGGGTTCCATACAAGGTACGACATGCGCAGCGGAATAAATAAACGAACCATACCTTTTGATCAATCGTAGAAACGGGGCCAAAGATTGATCGAATACAAACCCTAGACCTTTAGATCTTCTGATGTATTCCTATGGCCTTTCTCGAACGTTGCGTGGACAACGATCTTCCGAGAAATCTCACCTTTTTTTTTGCTCTCTCTCAATATTACGTGAATCTATTCTGCGTAGAGAGGCGCTGTGATTAAAAGGCTATTTATAGGCTACACCAGGGACCTAGAGGAGGAATTGGGTTGGGCCTCCTGATGGGCTTAAGTTTCCTGTGTTCGGCCCGAATACATAACTTAAGCCCATCAACAATAATTCAGTCCACTAAAGAATTATTATTGAACTACCGTCCCAATCCCATATTTAATATGGGCTCCTTCTTATTATGTGTACGTTTATCTCCCTGTGTTTAAGATATCGAATGTCCGTTAATTAAATAAGTTACTGACAACTTAATTAATTAACATCTAATTCCGAGAGTAGTACCACTCAACTTTATTATCATGTCGGATTAAATCCACCTGCAGGGTTTACATGATAATCCTTATGAGCTCCTTAAGGGGACATCATCATCCTAAATAATTAGGACACAGATTCCTTCTATAATCAACAGTACACCATATAGACAATACTGTTTCCCAATTCACCGAGTTTATTGATTTAATAAATAAATCTCACTCATTGGCAAATCAAAGAAACAAATATTGTGTATACGTGACTGTTATTATATAGGGATTAAGAGAACGCACATCCATAATAACAGAGGTCTTGTTCTATTATATAGTCAGTATAAATCGAACAACCTCAAATGGTCCTGCTCAATACACACAAAGTGTACTAGTGCAGTTTTATAGTCAAGACAAACTAATACCAAACTACACTACAACCATTCCGATGATTTGTCCAAATCCATCTTGGTTGTGAGCTACTATTTATAATTTATAAGAAACTGATAACATGATCTTCTGTGTGACACCACACACCAAGTTATCTATAATATAAATTAATTGGACATTGCATAAACATATATAACAAATATAAAATGCAAACATATGACCAAAGTGATTCTCATTCCATAAAAGATGTTTATACAAAAGCTAGGCTTATAGTATACATCCTAACAGTCCTCTGACTAGGTTCTTCCTTGCTAGCCTGTTGATTGTCTTGAAGTTTAGATGGTTCATCCTCTTATGCCACAACCTGCTTAGTTTAGGGGTGTTTTTTGCAATGAAGCAGGTTGGTTGTAGTGTTGAGCTCTAATCAGCAAGGTAGATATTGTCTCTCCTAGTTCCAGTGAGCTTAACCTCTTTTGTTTTGATGTCTTTGATCAAACATTTGTTGAGGTTGAACTCTACCGAATATCCTTTGTCACAAAACTGTCTGATACTTAGGAGGTTATATTTTAGCCCTTTGACATATGAAACATCACTAATACTTGCGTTGCCTTTGATCAAGCTTCCTGTACCCTTCGTGCGTCCTTTGGAGTTATCGCCAAACACCACTTTAGGGCCTTTGTGTGGTTGGAAGTCTCTTAATCCGGCTTTGTTGCCAGTCATATATCTGGAGCAGCCACTATCAATGTACCATTCATCACTGCTGCTCTCTAGCAACTGTACCTCTTCTTCTTCATTGTCCTTGTAGTCCTTGGCGATGAGACAGATCAGTGCTTCTTCATCAGATGAGGAGCTGTAGGAGCTTTCTGATGAGAGATCATCTTTGTCTACAGTGTTGGAGACGTTTGTTGTTTTGAGTTCTTCATTTTCAATGAGGAGTGCTCTAAGCTTTTGTTTTTCATTTCTCCTTTTATCACTTCTCCTTTTCATCTCTTCCTCTGTATACTTCTGTACTTGTAGATGAGCGCAGTTTCTGATGAAGTGGCCAAGCCTTCTACAGTTGTAACACAGATCGTTGGATCCTGTGTCAGCTTGCTGATGTGATTTGACTTGAGGATTTCTTTCTAATGATTGGTGTTGTCCTTTGAAGTTGTTCCGCTTGTGATTATTCTTTATAAACTGTCACGACCACTTTTCTAAAATAGCTAGACATGTAATAAATTTTCATATTAAAAGACCTGTAGGTAAGTGTGTGACTCTTTTTTTTAAACGTTGTAACAAATAACTTTTCTTGCAAAGTAATAGCATAAATAATTTTTCTTGGGCGTGAAAACCCGATAAGACTATAATACATTTTGTAGCGGATACCATAAAGTCAAACCACACCCACTTTTATATTTTACATACTTATTCCCAACAAAAAGTGAAGATAAAGCAGAAATCCATGTTCTTTATCAAAACATTATTTAAAGCAAAATAAGCTCATAGCATAGCCCAACAGGTCGTCATCCATGTACACCATCTCCGAACCCGTAGGAACTCAACAACACAGTCAGTAAATCCATGAGATTATACATCAGCAGGTTCACCTACAATGCATGAACTATATGAGCTAATAAGCTCAGCAAGCAGAAATCATGCATGCACTGTCATACAAATGGCTGTAAGGACTTTAAGAATATCGTGAATGCATGACTTTGATATCTTTTACTATGTTGGGCCCTTGACCCATCTATAGTACATCGGAAAGGAGCTAGCTCAATAATCTCTGTACTTTGTTTTGCTTTGCTTTAAAGTCATGTTTATGGCTCAATATCTTCGAACCATAACCATGGCTCGCATGCCATAGGCACACTTTTACTATGAAAGCTGTTACCGACCTCGATGTACTAGTAGTGGTCAACTTTGCTTTAACTTTGCTCTTTGTATGATTTGATGTGCACACAGACTCAACATGTCTTCTATGCATACACCTATTTATGCTCATGAATGATATGTACAAAATTCAATGCCAATGCATCATCTTTAATCACACATGAAAAGTAATCACCAATATCAAGAAACGCAAATTCACTATTATCATATAATACAAGTAAACACATAAAATACTATGTTCATGCATTGTAGTTGCAAATGAATTTCTACTTACCTTTACTCGTTGTCACCCTTTAAATTATTTACGTTGTCCCTTGAGATCTTAATGGCTAACGATCTCGTTCGGTGGCAACCCTCGTGAAGCTCAACTCTTTGAATCCTACGTTTGTTTCGTCGCCTCAATAAAGTGGTCTTTTGGAAAAACTACTACGTTTTAGGGAACTTGTGTGGTCCTTTGTCTACGTTTCCTACAAGGAAAGAATCAAACTTGCAAGGCAAACTAATCTTGCAAATTAAACTATCTTGCAAATGTAAAATCCCTTGCCAACTGGAAGAAAATTGTCGTTGCTTATCTTCCTCGTCTGAGCTCCGATTTATGATCCAGAAAGCTCATGATGAAGCTCTCGGTGTGCATACTACCTCCATGAAATCTCAAGCCCATCCGACTTTCGATCGTCTGGAAATTGCCCTTGCAAAAGGCTGAAATCACCATTGCATACTGCACTGCCACTCTGTGCGCCGATGCATCTTAGGCCCCTCAAACGGACTCGCCTTAAGGTGAAATTTGGTAGGAATACTCCTAACATGCTAAAGAACACCCCATATGAACAGTTTTAAGAAACCCTTTCGTTAAGACCTTCTGCTCCGCGACTATTTCTGATTCGGGTGTAGAAACGCAGCCCCGACTTCGTAAAATTATTCCTCGGTCATCCGACCTTGGATGGCCACCAAACTTGGTGGAGACCTTCCCCATACACCCTAGTATATGCCATAGAAAGAGTTTCCCGATCCCATCCCCGAAAGTGCCTGAAACGGTGTATCGAATGCTGCCTGCGCGCAGTCTTCGGCGCAGGCCCGTCATCCAAAATCTGCTGCAACTAGCTCCTTTCCGTCGCTGCTACCACCGACTCCGGCGACCCGCATCGCCGGCGACTCACCCCCGACTACTCACCAGACTACGACCTACTCAAAAGACCTAAAAACACCCCCATAGCTACACTACAACTCACCCAAACTCAGAACGAAAGGTGGCTGTCGACCAGCCTCATAACTGGCCTGGCGCCGTCCCCAGCGCCCAGCAGCGCTCCCGTCGTGCCCAGCAGTGCTCCCGTCGCGCCCAGCACTCAGCACACCAGCATCCAGTGCACCAACAGCCCTGTCCCCGGCGCCCAGCGCTCCCGGTGCTGCACAGCAGCCCAACTCCCGGTGCCCGACTGCAGGCCCTTCCCAGCGCACCAGACCTCTCCTGTCGCGCACCAGACCTCCCAGTGCGGTGCTCCACACCTGCCGCCGCTCCCAGCGGCGGCCAACAGCCCACCCGCCTGCGCACCTTGCACCGGCGACCCCCGATGACTCCCGGCAGCCGCGTGCAGCAGAAACAGAGCGGAGGGACAGCAGCAGAGCAGGAATAGCAGGGAGGGTATGAGAGAATGAGAGGGAGAGAGAGAGATGGAGAGCAGCTGTGTATGTGCGTGTACTTCTCTTGCTTTTCCCCCTTTATTTTCCTTTCCCACTTGAACCAGTTCAACAAGGATGTGCCATAAGCTGCGTTGTCTATTATTGTGAGGAGAGAGAGTATTGTGTGGCATTGCATGGAGAAGTGATAACTAAGCCTACGCATGGCTTAATACTTGATTTGTTCAATACTTATGCTTAATTCATTAGTTTATTTATGTCATCAATCTTATTCATGCTTATATATATATATATATATATATATTGTGTACGTGTGTATGTACTTATATAAATAATATTTTAATTAATCGATTACTTAATCTTAATTAATTAAATCTTAGCTTAATTAAGATTATCCCCTAATTAATTACTTCTTAGCTTAATTAATTAATTAGCAACAATTAATCTTAATTAATTAATTCTTAAGCGTAATTAGTTAATTCTAATACATATTTAATTAATTAGCAACATATGTATTTATATATATAACATTACATATTAGCTAAATTAATTTGGGGTGTTACATAAACCTTCGGAATTTCTTCAGTAGAAGAGCCATTTCTTCTTCTACATCCTTAGTTGGTACTTCCTCCTTTTTTTTCTTTCAGCTTACTGCTGCTTGTGTTAACAACAGCCTGACTGCTTGCGACGAGTGCTGCAATCTTTGCGTTTGTTCCTTCCATCTCCTTTCTTCTTCTTTCAATATCATATTCAAAGGATTTTAGATCGGAGAAGATATCAAAGGTATTCATAGCATTGAGGTCCAGCAACACTCTCATTGGGGTCTCCTTGCAGTGTCATTCATAAGGTAGGGCTCGTAGCACCTTCATGTTTTTCTCCTTCTAGGTGTATGTTCTACCCAAAGATTCAAGCTTACTCATAATGGCTATGAATCTCTGATCGAGCTGCTCCAGGGTTTCTCCTGTCTTCATGTTGAACTACTCAAACAGTTGGATGGCTTTGGAGATCTTGTTATCTCGTGCAAGTTCATTGCCTTCACATATCATCCCTAGCATTACCCATATTTCTTTGGCTGTTGAGCAACTTTTGACTTTGCTGAACGTTCCTTTGTCCAGTGTGAGAAATAAGACTTTTTTGGCTATATTGTCAAGGTTGGATCTCTTTCTATCTTCAGGGGTATACTCATGTCATTCCTTGACAACATATTCCATTGGTGGTGGTGTTTTTCTGAGTCTTGGTGCAGCTTCCTGTGGTCTTACACCTGGCAGTACGTCATCATCAACACTAGCTGCTCCTTCTTTTTCACCGCCTACTGCGTCAGCTGCTGCTTCAGCACGCCTGTACTCATGAAGTTGCTCAACATATGCAGTGTTGGCTTTGTAGATCACAGGTGGTCCTTCAGTGATAACAAACCACATTTCATCGTGCATAGCTGATAGATGAGCTTACATGCGTATCCTCCGGTTGTCATATTCATTTATTGAGAACATGGTAAGCTTATGATGTGAGGAATCCATGCTTATGCTAAGAGATGAGTTTTGGTCTCGTAAAAGAGAAAACGGTTAATCCAAATGCAAAAGATGGATCTGGGTTGGTTACCAGTCAAGTCGGCTTTTAACCCAACTTACTCTAATACTACTTATTGGTCCCAAGTGTTCAGAGGTTCAGAAGGGGGGTGAATGAACCTTTATCGATTTTGCAAACTCTTTTTTGAAAATCTATTCTGTTATAACAGGTTCCTAACCAAGGGCAGTAACCTGTCTCGAATCAATAACCTGGCTCAAAGCTCAGTCGGGTTCCTGACCCGGTCTCAGAATGTAACGCAGTGGAATAAACTTGATAGAGTTCTTTTTTTTAAAAACCATTTCTTTTTGCAAGTATGCTCTTTGTTAAATTTTTATGCACGATGCTGAATATGTATACAACTGAATATATGAGACAGTAAAGTGCAGTGTAGTACGAGAATTTAAAGCAAGTAAGCACACAAGTTTTATATTAGTTCGAAGGTGGTGTAATCCTTCTACATCCACTCTACTCCTTAACACAAGGAGGATCTTTGTTAAGTCAGTTTGATTTACAAGCCTCGTTTTACAAACCTCTTCCTAAAAAACTACGCTTACTAGAATCCATAACTCTAGTCGAAGGCCACAACCCACAAAAGGTAAGTAATCTATCTCTATAGACTACACACTTAGCAAGGATCTAATCCTCTCAACTAAGGTACATCATTAAAACAACCTAACGTACACAACACAATGGTTAAAAGAAAATTAATGGTTATTTTTCAACTGGTGTGAAACAGTCTTGATCTTTTGAGAGCTTCTATGTTGTTTGTAGACTGCTTTTGGAAGGTTGAGTGGTTGAGCTCTATGTTAGCGTTGAGTGAAGGGCTTTTGAGAATATGTAGTGTTCTTCAAAGCGTTGGGAGATTTCTTTGTTCAGAGCTTTACTTTTCATGTTGAACTCTTCCTTCTACTTATAGATCTTTTGGAATATGCCCGTTGAAGAGAGGCATTGTTCCTGTTGTAGTTCAAATATGATCCTCCATATCTTTGCAATTACTGCGATTGACAATTGGAAGGAATAGGGAATGTCCTACTCAAATCCGCATTAATGGCGCCACACCCTGGTTCCAGGCCTTTTGCAGAGCTACAGTTCCAGGTGGCATCTTCTCATTGGTTTGACTCAAACTTCTGTCCAACGACTCCTTGTTAGCAACCTTCCTCGTATTGTATTCATTACACATTCCTTGTACTGTAATAAATGCGCTGAGCGAAGATTGTCAGCTTGCTGTCTTTTTATTCTTCAGTACTTGTATCTAGGATGTTAGCTTCCTGATGTAAATCAGCTTCCTGTCTTGACTTTCCTTTGTCAGCATCCTATCTTCGTGTAATTCCCTTGGTTTAGTCATTTGTTTAGCCTTACTTGTTTCTTCCTGATCTTCTGTTTGCTCGATTCTCCTTTGGACAAGAGTGTCCCTTGAAACTTTATTTGAAGCATATTTATTTATTTTTCCTAAGACCTATTTCTAAATCCATGATCATATGCTTATAGGTCTATGATTCCACTTATACAATGTGGAGAATGGGTACTCTAATTTTCTGTCAGTTATTATATTGTCTTATCAAAACTTTCATGTAATTTTCCCAACAAAGATCTTTATGATCAATTAAGAGGTGCCAGTGTGTTCTCGAAGATTGATTTAAGATTTGGATATCACCAGATGAAAGTTAAAGATGCTGATATACCTAAGATAGCATTCAGGACAAGATATGGCCACTACGAGTTTGTAGTAATGCCACTTGGACTAAGTAATGCTCCAGCTGTCTTTATGGACCTGATGAATCACGTCTTCCATCCTTGTCTCGATCTCTTTGTCATCGTATTCATTGATGACATTCTCATTTACTCGTGCTGATGAATCACGTCTTTCATCCTTGTCTCGATCTCTTTGTCATTATATTCATTGATGACATTCTCATCTACTCGTGCGATAGAACGCACCACGAGCAATATCTTAGAATTACACTAGAGGTTTTACGAAAGGAGAAGCTCTCTGCAAAATTCAAGAAGTGCGAATTCTTGATGGACAAAGTAGGTTTCCTTGGCCACACTGTCTCTTCCAAAGGGATCGAAGTAGACCCTGGCAAGGTAGAAACTGTCAGCAAATGAGAGACCCCAACAAACGTCAAGGAAGTGCGGAGCTTTATCGGTTTGGATGGTTACTACCGAAGATTCATAGAAGGATTTTTGAAGATTGCCACTCCAATGACTCGCTTGACAATGAAGGACGTAAAGTTTCAATGGAGTGAGCAATGTGAGCGCAGCTTTCAAGAACTAAAGAAGAGACTGACAGAAGCACCAGTCTTGATAGTTTCAGATGTAACAATGGAGTTCGTGATATACAACGACGTATCCAAACAAGGTTTGAGGTGTGTTTTGATGTAACAAGGGAAGATAGTGGCATATGCATCATGTTAATTAAAGATTCACGAACATAACTTCCCAACGTACGATCTGGAGCTAGCAGTAGTGGTACACGCTTTCAAGATATGGAGACACTATCTCTATGGCATGAAGTGTGAGATCTACACTGACCATAAGAGCCTGAAATACTTCTTTGAACAGAAGGAGCTCAATATGAGGCAAAGAAGATGGCTAGAGTTGGAGAAGGATTATGATATTATGATTCACTACCATCCTGGAAAAGCAAACGTAGTAGCTGATGCCCTTAGCAGAAAAGGAAAGGGGATGGTGACATCCATGATCACTAATCAGCATGAACTGATCAAGGAGATATCAAAGCTGAATTTGGAGATAGTCACGTCTCCGAACAACATCGAAGCTAGGATGACAACATTATTCGTGAAACCCACACTGCGCGATCGAATTATGGAAGCCCCGAAGAGGGATAACTTCCTAACAAAGATGAAAGTTCATATGGATAATGGAAAAGCCGAAGGTTTCTCTTTGGCTACAGATGGAGCTTTGATCTTTAGAGGAAGAATATGCGTACCCAAGGACGAGAAGTTGAGAGAAGAGATTCTCAAAGAAGCACACTGCATGCCAATGCCTGCACACCCAGGAGGTACGAAGATGTACCGAGATTTAAGAGTGAATTTTTGGTGGAGATATATGAAAAAAAGTATAGGGTTGTTCGTCAAGAAGTGTCTCATTTGTTAACAAGTGAAAGCAGAGCATCAACGGCCAGCTGAAATGCTAACTCCTTTGGAAATACCGGAATGGAAGTGGGAATACATTGTCATGGATTTCGTGGTGGGTCTGTTGACAACTAAATGAGGAAACCACGCCGTATGGGTAATCGTCGATAGATTAACGAAGTCTACCCACTTCTTTTTAATCAAGATGACATTCGGACTGGATAAGTTGGCACGAATATATCACGAGGATATTGTTCGACTACATGGCGTACCGGTTTCTATCGTATCAAATAGAGATCCTCGGTTCATCTCTAGATTCTGGCAAAGTCTACAAAACGAGTTAGGAACCAAGCTGTCCTTCAGTACAACTTTTGACGGACAATCAGAAAGGACCATACAAATACTGGAGGATATGTTGAGGGTATGCGTCTTGGATTTTCCCAGGAGCTGGTAGGACCATCTGTGCTTGGTGGAGTTTGCCTACAACAACTACTAATCGACAATTGGTATGACGCCCTATGAATCTCTCTACGGAAGAAAATGTCGCTCACCAATCTGTTGGGACGACGAAGTGGGCGAGAAGAAGATTTTGGGGCCCGAATTGGTAGATCAAACGGTTGAGATGATAAAAAAGATTTGGGAAAGAATACGAGTGGCTCAAGATCGACAAAAAGCGTATGCAGACAAAAGACGAAGGGAGCTGATATTTGAGGTGGGAGACAAAGTCTTCCTCAAAGTGTCACCCACAAAAGGGGTACATCATTATGGAAAGAGGGGGAAGTTGAAGCCGAGGTATGTGGGACCATTCGAAATTTTAGATTAAGTTGGGGAGGTCGCATATCGTCTAGCTCTACCGCCGAACTTCGCTGGAGTACACAATGTTTTTCATGTGTCTATGCTACAAAAGTATATTTTCTATCCGAACCACATAATCAAACAAGAAGGCATAGAACTTGAGAAAGATCTGACTTACGAAGAAGTTCCGATAGCCATCTTGGATAGAAAGAACCGACGAATAAAAAATCGGGAGATGGCTATAGTGAAGGTTCAATGGAGCCGTCATGGATAGGAAGAGACGACTTGGGAACTAGAAGACAAGATCCTGAAGAAGTATCACGACTTACCTTTTCTAGGTACACGTTCAATTTTGAGGTCGAAATTCTTTTAAGGGGTAAGGGATGTAGTGCCCAGGATAAAAACGAAGCATAATTGATTAATTAAATAATTAAATCCTTAATTGAAATATCTTATGTGTGTTAATTCTTGAGTGTTTAATTTAATTACGTGCGTTATATATACTTGTTTAACGCCGATTTTAGATGAATATATTTTCTAGACATGGAACATAGAGTTTTATTTCACCATAAGATGCGTATCGAAAATACGAGACCATAAAAACGAACTAGAGGTCAATTGTATACCTTTAGCTCAAGTTGCGACAAAAATGGAAAAATACGAAGTTTCGGAAAAACGAGAGGTGGAATCTTAATGAATAGTGAAAAGAATATTCCTACATGAACAATAACCTAGTCTACATAAACAGTAACCTACCATACATGAACAGTAACTTTCCCAAATTCTATATATAGGGGCTCATTTGATTCATTTTTCACCGTTTTTCTGAGCGAGCCGAACACGACGAAAACACGTAAGTTTCTATCCCTCTCCCTCTCTCTCCTCTCCCTCTCTCTCTCCCCTCTATATTCTGTCTCCGATATGCCGTCGTCGGAGTTTGCCGGAAAATTTAAAACTCGTTGGTTTCGGCTGATTTTCACACACAACGTAGGGCTTGTCGAGACGAGTCTAAGACAATTTTCGGAATTCAATTCCGATTTTCCGTTTGCCAGAAAACGTCAAAATTCGATCTCCAAATCCTAAACCTAGTTTTGACACCTTTTCTCTCTCCCATTTTCTCCCTCTCCCTCTCTCTTTCTCGCGGTTGCAAGCACCGGAGAGGCTGCCGGGGTTGTGGGCTAGCCGACACCAGAAAATGTCTATGTATGTGTGCATGAAATCATGTTTATGTGTGTGCTGAAACGTGTGTGTGTTGTGTACTGTTGAGGGCAGCGCTAGTGGCGCTGCCGTGAGCTGCTGGTGGACAGCGCTGGTGATGCGCCGGTGAGTGCTGGGTGGTGGTGGCCGGAGGCGGGTGGCCGCCGGCCAAATCTGAAACTGCTGTGTGCGTGTGTATTTATATATGCATGTGCATGTGTGTTTGAGTTGCTGTGTGTGTGTGAGGGTGGTCAGTGTCTCAGGTGGCTGGGGGTCGTCGCCGATGACATCCGGAGCTGGAAAAGAGAGAGAGAGAGCATGAGAGGGAAGGGTGTTTGGGGCCGATTCTGCATACTATTCACGGCCGGAGTCCGGCGAGGGATGGCCAGAGGTGGTAGCTGGCGGTGCAGGCTTGCCGGTGGACCAGGTGGTGGCCGGAGTTGAGAGGCGTTGCTGCAGCAGGCGACGGCTGGAAGATGCTGCACTGGTGCAGGCGCTAGACGTGACGCGCGCGCGCTTGGCGCGTGAGGCTGCCGAGACCACCGAGCCTGGCCGAGGGCGCCGGGTGCCAGGCGCGTAGCTGCCGAGTGCCGTCGAGACCTACCGAGTGCTGGTGCATGCGAGCTATCGAGACCCGCCGAGAACTGGCGCGTGGTGATGCGCGCTGTGCGTGCACCTGGATCCGCCGTGTGTACCGTGTGCGTGCCGGCGAGCATGTTCACACGTCGTTCCATTTCGGATGTTTTCATTGGGTCGTCAGAAGTCGTGGGTCCTGGTCAAAGTCAACCCTTAACCAAAATTACCAAAATACCCCTCAACCTTAAAACGCTTCGTTCGAGCTCGTTTGAACTCCGATCTAGCTCATTCTTTTTCCGTAGCGACCCAAATCCTTTCCTCTTTCATGTCCGCCGCTGAACTGATCTGTCCCTCTCATTTTCTCAGCCTCGATCTTTAGATCTATCGATCCTCCTCGTCTTTAACGATCATACTTTCTCCGAAAATATTTATATAACTTTAATTATACTTATTAAGGATCTAAGAAAACACTATAACTTGTGTAGGCTATCAGTTGGATTGAGCTTTGAGGTTCTCGTTGTTTGATACTTGCTACTCATGCGGTAACCACCGAACAAGGTGGGGGTAATTTCAAACTCTTTATCTGTTTACTGCTTTCCCTATTCAAAGCATGATTGAGGAATACTAAATGCTATGATTATATTTGATGTACCATACATTATACTGTGAAAGGACTGTGGTCCACCTCTTACATGCATTCGTCTCTTACCCTTCTTCTACTACTCTGGGAGGTTTGGTGGTCCTTGAAATGCACCAACGGTAAATGATACTGTTTTATAGGATAAGACGGGGAAAACCCGCACCTATTCATCCTTTACCATTTCTAATATCTATTGTGCATATTACGTGTTGTGTTCCGTGTTAAATTATATGCATATCATATTTAAATATCTGTCGTATGTTATAAGTTGCAGATTTTACTCCTACGAGTGTATTCCACGCACTCACCCCCTATTCTGTAATTCACGTTACAAGAGATGATAAGCATGATGAACCCTAGAAGGAGAGATGAGGTGTTATATCTGGATCTGAAATTTTAATATGATGTTTCTCAAACATTTTCAAACAATGTTTTTAGTAATTCACGTTTTGAGATAATATGATATGTATTTGGGATGTGAGATCCTGATGATATTTTCCGCTGCGAATGTTGAGATTATCGGCTGAGACCAATTTTTGATATGTGAATGTTTCACATCGTCCCTTACCTCAATCTTCTGTCGTCTCCTACTATTTCTTCTATTTATGAATATATGTCTCTTACCATTTTTTATTGCACGCCGGATATGAAAAACTCTGATAATTTTTATGAAAGAAAACGGGGCTTGAATTTGAACTCGTAGTTCCTTCTGGATTACGAACTTGAGAGTTCATCTTGATATTAACCAGATCTAGTATTCCAAGATTAGAAAGTGATTCAGTTAATTCTGAGATATCAACTCGTGATGCTTCCATGTCAGATTTTCCTAATGATTCCACACATTAGTTCATCATGACTCTTTGACTCTGGGATTTCCGTAGCCTTTCCTTTGGGAATAAGTGGTTTATCCCCGAACGCGTCTTTGAAATGCTTATTCATGGATTTGTTGGATCCTTTTGCTAACTTCATTTTTAAATCTGAAACTTCTTTTTTCAGATCTGAAACTTCTTGTTGGATCTCGGTTAGAGATTTGATCATCTTCTCCATCTGACCTCCATAGAACTGGATGGTCTTCTGGATTTCTCTAAGATCTTGTGAGATTTTAGAACTATCAGGAACAATAGTGTTCAATTCCTTATGGTTTATCATCATCAGGTTAGTTTTCCTGAAACTTGTATTATCTCGAAAAATATTTCGGATACATATTTTTTTGATTTTCTCCTCCGTTAGGCATAAAATTAATATTGTAAATATAAATCGTAAATTATTTCTTCAATAAACTTAGACTTTGATACCATTTTGAGTTTGCAATTTTCATCAAATATATGGAGTATGGTATCTGGAATTTCTTAGAAAAATTTGGCTTAAAACACATCACTAGAAATTCTTTGAAATTTTTTTAATACATAGATCACGAAGCTTCGTGATCTATGTTTTTAGCTTCATGATCTATGTTTTTAGCTTTATGATCTATGTTCAGCTTCGTGATCTGTGTTCAGCTTCATGATCTATAGACAGGTTCGTGATTAACAAGGTTATTTTGGTCAATTTTTCCTTATTTTGGGTAAAAACATGTTTTCTTATTAAGTGGGTATTTTTCATTTTTTGGTTTGCAAAAAGGATACAAAGACCTATTTCCACAATATTATTATCTCATATTGTATCATCCTTCACGATCCATCGATTTTCTCTCTTTCCGCTGATATGTTCATGTATCCCTACCGAGCCTCATTCGATTGCCGATCTCCTTCTACCACGACAACCATCAAGGACACTGATTCTCCACCAGTCATCACTATACCCATATCCATGCATTGTATTCAGAAACTAACCTGTAAAAATTTTCCACAATGACGATCCTATATTCTTGCAATTCTAAACAGGCTCGATCTACAAGGCTACGTGAATGGTGATGTCTCTCCTTCAAGATAAAACTCACCCACATTCAAATGATGGTTTCAACAAGATCAGTTTATTCTCGCTAGCATCATGGGGTCTCTCTCTGAGGAGGTTCCCTGAAATTTTGGGACATCGTTGTCTCCATACGTGCACAACCCAACTCCATTCTTTTCTCCAACTTGCTGGACATGCTCGTCGCTCAGGAGAAGTTCGTCGATCGCTTGGATAACATAGACTCTAATCTGGTTGTTTCGACTAATAGTGATCATAACACAATCGTGGTTCGAACAACTCTTGTTTGAAATCTTCCAATAACAATTCAAAACCTCATCCTGGTGGTGGATTTTAAAGAGGCAAACAACACAATAACAGGTACTCTAATTAGCAGCAAAATAATAATCATGCAATTGCATGTCAGATTTGTCAAGCACTAGCACATAGGGCTCTCACATGTTGTGGTTTCGAAGCTATTGTTTATCTAGTCAATCATTTGCCCACACTAGTTTTGGGGAATTTAACACCATTTAAATCTTTCTTTGAGTAAAAATCTGATTATCAAAAGCTCTATACATTTAGTTGTGTCTGCTATTTGTGGCTTCGTCCTTATATCTCTCATAAACATAAGCTTTATTCTAAGTCCTAGATTTTTTTGGGATATTTAACGACTCCAAATGCATATAAATGTATGGATATGTCAACTGAGCATTTATATATCTCTAGACACGTTCGATTCATTTAACATGCCTTTGTTGATATTGAGAAACCGAAAGTCCCTACACCTTATACTAAATCATTTCCTCTAGTCCTCTCAGACCTCTCTACGCCTGCTTATACTACAGCTCACATTGCACAACCACCAGTCTTTGATGATCAACCATCATCTCCAACCCAAGTATTGGCTACCCCATCTGACCAACCATATTACACATTGCTACATTCCCCTTCTAACACATCTTCAGTCTCTGAGCATGTCATGTCTTCGATTAATCACCCTCAGATGCATCCAATGACTACGCAAAGTCATAATAATATTTTTAAGCATAAAGTATATAATTCGACAAAGCATCCACTTGGCATAGAGGTTGCACCCACTTGTGTCTCTCAAGCCCTCAAAGTTTCTCGTTGGAGAAATGTTATATCTGAATAATATATTGCATTTGTCCAAACATGGCACATGGGACATTGTTCATCTTCCTCCAGGCTCAAACATCATCGAATGTAAATAGGTTTTCACTATCAAGCAACATCTGGATAGTTCTATTGACCGGTTCAAGACACGATTGGTGGCTAAGGGATTTTATCAGTGAGTTGATGTGATTTACCAGGAAACCTTTAGCTCGGTTGTTAAACCTATCACTATACAAGTGGTTCTAAATTTTGCCTTGTACAATCATTGGGAACTACATCAACTGGATATTAGTGATGTGTTCTTGTATGGCACCTTTCCACCCCTATGTACAGGCATTACAAGAAATTCACAATTTAACAACAGTTTTCACCAAATTTTTAGCGTTGTCGTATCTAGTGTTGCAAACAAACTAAAAGTGCTGTCTTTTTCAGATACGACAACGTATAAAAAACCGTTGTCTTTTTTTTAATTTTTTTTTTAATTAAATATTAAATAGGATGCTGACATCATCATAATGCTAACACGTCATCATGCCACATCATCAAAGTGCTGACGTCATCATGGCAAACATTTCGCGTTATTTGGGATTCGAACCCGAGTGACAAGGTGTACTCCAACCACTAGACCACTAGTGCTTTATGTAATAATATTTTACATGTATGTGCTTTATTTCAATTTTTTGATATTTTTCAATTTTCTATTATCACATATTTTTTGTTAATTTTTTTTATTTGTATTTTAAATATATTTTAAAAGGTTAAGAATATATATATAATTGGAAGATTAATGACTAATTAATATATTTAGTAATATTTAATCTAATTTCATTTTAAGACAATTATAAAACATACTAGTGCATATTTTTTATATATTTTATAAAAATAATATTTTTATAAAATTATGAGTTTATTCATATAAGATAATATTAATGTAAATAATATAAGATAAAATCATAAAATAATTAAAATTTTCAAATTTAATTTAATTAAAAAACAATTAATATTAACACAACACATAAAAAAATGTTGCACAATGGGTTGTGTTTTTTCAAAAAAATCCACTAAAAGACAATGCATAAAGAGCTTGTTTCAACTCCGATCGAGCTCATTGTTTTTCCATTATAACCCAAATTTCTTTCCCTTTCATCTCAGCCTTATAGACTGATCATCCCCTCTTGTTTCTTTGACCCCAATCTTTAGAGTTCTTGATCCATCGTGGCTTTTTACGATCGTTTTTCCTCTGGGTTCTTTTATAGCTTTATTTATTCTTATTAAGAATCTAAGATTTATTGTAATTGTTGTAGACTACCTGTTGGATTGAGCCTTGTGATATTTGATATTTTTTTATCCTAGCTACTCACGCGGATACCACTGAACAAGGTGGGGGTAACTTCTAATTTCTATGTGTTTACTGTTGTCCCTATTTGATATATGAACTGTTGAATCTTATGTGTCGTGAATGATGTGTGGATGTCAATTGTTGAACCTTACGTGTTGTGAATATTGTGTCTATATCACCAACTTCGGAGGGACTGGTTATCCGTAAAAAATCACCAAATTCGGATGGACTGGTTGTTCGTAAAAATCACCAACTTCGGAGGGACTAGTTGTCCGTAAAAAATCACCAGCGGTATTTAAGACCGTTTTATGGGGTAAGATGGGAAATTCCCACACCTAAAGAATGAGTTACGAGATACGTGCTATGCATTTTACGTATTGTGACTACGTGCCGATTGTTATGTATTTCTGTTTTATATATCTATCGAATGTGATAAGATATGGAAAGTATCCACACAAGTGTATTCAATGCACTCACCCTTATTCTGTACTCACACTATAGGAAATTACGAGAGTCAAGGTACGTAGAGAGGATGGTGTCATATCAAGTCTTCTCATTTTGTTTCTTTTTTTAAAACTTAATGTTGAAAGGTTGTTTTAATAATTCACGTTTGTAAAAGATAAACTGTGACGACTAGGATTTTACCGATGCATAATTTGATAATTAACTATCTAAACCCTTAATTATTTGATTTATTCTACGTGCGTTTCGGAAAATTTAATTATAAACATACTTTAATTAAGTTAACTTTTGGGAGATTTATTTCGTAAAAATACAAAGTCAACAAAATAATTCATAAGTGGGACGAGATGAACGAGAACGAAAAATCGAACAAAACACAAAAAGAATGGATCAAATCGGAGTTCGTTTGATATCCCAAATTAATTAATATCATAAGAGTGTTTAATATAAAGTTTAAGAATATAAAATAGTTAATGAAGTTATTAAACTAAGGTATAAAACATTTGATACACATATGGTAAAAGCATATGATATATTTTTAACCTAAGGTAACTAAGTTATGAAATGCTCCTCTTTCTCTCTAAGTTTCCGGCGGCCGGCTGGCCGGAGCGCCGCCGTCGCCGCCGCCGGCGACCACCGTCGCCGGATTTTCCTCCGACTCAAAACGTATCGTAACCTATACCATCTTGAAGCTCTCGTCGAGCCCGTTCCAACCCCGGGCTCGGAATCGTCATCCGCCGCCGCGTTCGCCGGCAATTCGCCGGAGAAGACACGGTTTTCTCTCTCTAGAAACCCACCTTTTTCTCTCTCTTCGTATCTCCTTCATCCCTTCTCCGATCGAGCCGATCTATACATGCAATGAAAGCTCTCGCCGAGCCCGTCGTGATTCCGGGCTTGGATCGTCGATCGAACGGCTCGATCTCCGGCAATCGCCGCCAGAAGTTTCTGCATGCAATGTTTTCTCTCTCCTCTCCCTTGCTTTCTCTCTCTTCGAACCTCTCTCTCTATGCTGCTATCCCTCCCTCTTTCTGATCTCTCTCGCTCTCTTTCCCGTCTCTCTCTCTGACCTGGGTGATGGGGGGCGGCGCACACAGCGCCGCCGTGGGTATGTGTAGCCGGCGGCAATGGCCGCCGGAGAAGGGAGTATGTGCATGCGCGAAAAGGCTGTGTTGGGTGGTGTTTGGGCGGCGCTTTTAGCGCCGCCGTGTGCTATGGTGGCCGGCGCGAGGAGCGCCGGCGAGTGGTGGTGGTGGCGGGCGGTGACCGGCGACACGGAGTCGCCGGCGGTGGTGACAGTGGGTGGTTTGGAAGATGGGTTTGATTTTGGGAATTAGATAATCTCTAGGGGCTTCTTTGCAATTCCTTAAAGTTGTGTTGATTTTCAACTTAGTCCTTAACCTTCTAACATCTACTTTTTGGTCCTTGAAGTTTTGGAAATTATATTTCCACCCCCAAAACTTCTCAAGGCTTGGATTTTCACCCCAAGACTTTCCGATATTGCAATTCGACCCCTCCAGATTCTTGAAACCTCGTTTCGACCCCAAACTTTATCTGTAATTACAGTTTTACCCCTCAGACCCTCCAAACCCTAAAATGCTTCGTTTAGCTTCGTTTCTTATCCGTTTTAATCCGTTCTCGTCTCTAAACCTTCCTTTTTGAATCCTCTATATTTCTAGACCTAATCGGGTCGAGTTCTGTTCTATTTTCAATTCGTAGTTTCTTTCGAGCATTTAATTATAAACGCTTAAATAATTACATAATCTAATAATTTTATGTTGTGTGTTTGTAGGCCCAAACGCATCGAACTCATCACCAAATTAAAAGGAAAAGAACGTGTTAATCGCACCGCCCAGGCTGAGGTGGGGGTAATTTCTGAATTAATGTTTAACTTTACGTTTATCCTACATAGTCGCATGTTAGGGTTTTCGATAAATTATATTCTGATGACGAACGTTATATGATTTACGACTTGAGTTTATGAGCATGAAAGATGATTGATGATATCAGTATGCTATTAAGCGTTATACATGTTCGTATTTATATGCTTTGACTACGTGCTGTGAGTTAAATCTTTTGTTGGAATTAAGATATGTGTTCATGTGCACGGTCTTTGGGAAGACAGGTTGGGATTAAGTCCTAACAGGAAAACGGAGGATTGGTGAAGTCCCCCTGACCAAATAATCACCAGGAGGATAAGGTGGTGGGGTAAGGCGGGATATACCTGCGCCCACATCATTTACGTGCTGTGCATTGTACTTGCTGTGATTAACTGCTTATCTGTCTTAAAGTTTTATGTTAATTTATGAACTTGCCTCCACGGGGTGTATTTCTATGCACTCACCCCGCTTACGTGTTCGTTACAGGTGATGATTTTGTTGGGAGAAGTTGAAGGGAGAGATGTGCCCTGTCTGCTAAAGTTTCCCTTTTGTTAATTTCGATAGTTTGTTAAACTGTTTCGAAACAACGTACATTTACGTTTCTGTTGGGTTTAAACACGTATTTTAAGATCCGCTGCTGTACATAGTTAACTTTCAAAGTTCGTTATATACATATATATGTATCATCTTCGTTTCTCTTTTCTTTCTTTCTTCTTTCCTGCACGCCTGTCGGGGACACTCTGATAATATAAAAATGTTTTTCATAAAATTTATTAATCTTTTGTAATAAAATAGGGTTAAGTTTCGGGGCGTGACAGTTATGGTATCAGAGCAAGGTCCTGCCCTTTAGGACCCTGTTCGCTTCTTTTTATTTTATTCTAACGTATGTTTTGAAAACAGGGACAAGCACATCTCTCTCCGCAAGACTTCTCCACCCTGAGTTTGATATTCTGAGTATTGTTTATTTATTTTATGTTGATGTTTATGTTTATGTTTATGTGATAGTTGGGATTTTCTGTAGTTTCTGTTTTATGCTTTCCTTTTAAGTTAGTTGCGTATAGTCGGGTAGTTATGTTATGACGACACAGATGGCAAGGACGAAACTCACGGCTCTAAAAAGCACAGGTGGACAAGTAATACCAGCTCAAGTTTGGATGGCATTCTACGGAGCTAGAATGGAGCCGGGAGAGTCAGTAGGTATGTTCTTAACGCGTCTACTTACTCTCTGGAGGAGAACCCACGGAGCGATCTCTGAGACAAATGCCAGCGAACACGTGGTCAACATGCTACCCGGACGGTGGACCGAAGTCGTCCAAAGGGTACACCAGAACGAAGTCGTTTACGATATCCGTACGGGACAGCCGATCATCTCATTTCCTCACTTTATTGGTATACTCCTTGACATATGGGTACGCGAGGGACAGCCGATGATGCCTCCACCCGGACCCTTCGATCCTCCAGGCAGCGATGAAGAAGAAGAGCCTGAAGAAGATCCAGAGGAGGTGCCCAGCCCTCCTCACCGTCGTTTCAGGGGACCACCTCCACCGCCCCCAGCTGCCGGAGCTGCAGCGATTGTTGTGTAGCTGCTCCTAGTTTCCCTTCCTTTCTTTTCTATCTTTTCTGCTCGAGACTATGTTTACTTTTGTTCAGATGTATGTTGGTGCTTGACACTTTTTATTTTGGATTCTGTGTATGGTTCCGAGCTACTCTCTTATCTATCTTTTGCGATGTTATGTATATCTTTACATCTTTTCTACGACTCGCGTATTTTCTGTTTCTTCGTTTCTTTATGACGTATTCAGATCTTTTCTTTTCTACGATGAGCGTATGGAATTTATCATATTCCTCGAAGATTTCTACTTGGAGCCTTGTGTGTGATGATTATATCATGTCTCTTATTAGATACTTATGCCCCGAGGAAGACCCAGGAAGAATCCAGCATCAATGGCGGACCCATCGTCGGCTAATGCAAACAATACCATGGAAGACCTAGTGTCAGTATTACGTGGCCTAGCTCAACATTTTCAATCAACTCAGCCGGCTTCAACGACATCGAGCAGGAATGATACAAATCAAGTAGTGGAACAATTTCGACGTTTCAACCCCCCGACCTTCTCAGGCAAGGGAGGTCCGGCCGAGGCAGAGGAGTGGCTGAGGGCGTTGGATCGCCTGTTTGGACATTTATCGTGTACCGAAAACCAGAAAGTTTCTTGTGCAGTCTTTCAGATGATCGAGGAAGCTGGTCATTGGTGGGAGTCACACGCCAGGACTCTGACACAAGAACAAGTAGAAGAGCTAACTTGGGCAGACTTTAAAGAACAGGTTACGCAAGGTTTCGTACCGCAGTCATACAGGGACCGAAAGGAAACTGAATTCTTACATCTACGACAGGGGACCTCATCGGTAGGGGAATATGAAAGAAGTTTTAATCAGTTGAGCAGGTATGCACCTCACCTAGTAGATTCGGAAGTTAAGAAAGCTCGACGGTTCGAGAGGGGCCTCCGTTCCGAGATCAGTTCCATTCTTGCCGGACAAGGCATAACGTCATATTCAGTGGTTGTAGAACGAGCTCAGGAGATTTCCTCAAGACTACGGTTAGACACCGCACCTCCCAAGAAGATAGAGACGCGACTCGGGAAACGGAAGTGGACGGGACCCAACCGGAGCTTTACTCAGAACCGACCACAACCACCCAACAATGCTCCTCTCTTTCAGAATCCTAATTCAAGAAACCCTTGTCAAAACTGTGGAAGAATCCATGTGGGGCCTTGTATGAGGACGCCTCCGGCTTGTTACAGGTGCGGAAGACCAGGCCATATTGCGGCCTCTTGCCCAAACTGCTTCAACTGTGGAGAACCGGGTCATAAAGCGGACTCTTGCTCAAAACCAAGAAGAACAAATGCTACACCAAGACCCAGATCCGGAACCGGACCAGCAAGAGCCTTCGCTCTTACCAGAACAGAGGCAGCTGAAGGACCGGAAACAATGACAGGTATGTTGTCAGTGTGTGGCGTGCCTGCTTTAATTTTATTCGACACTGGAGCATCTCATTCCTTTATATCTACCAAGTTCTGTGATCTGTTAAAACATGAGGACGGTAGGATAGTCGCTGAAACCCTAGACGTTAGCATTCCCTCTGGAAAAGTGATAAAAACGAAACATTCATACCGAGATCTGGAGATCGCTTTCGGAAACAGAATCCTACTTGCCAATCTACATGCGCTGGATATGCGAGATTTTGATGTCATTCTAGGGATGGATTGGTTAAAGGCTAATCGTGCGGTAATTAGATGTCATGTCAAGGAGATTATTCTACGAACCTCAGATGGCGAAGAATTTACTTTTTCCGGGACTCCAGTCGAAAGCAACCAGAGAGTTATATCAGCAATGAAAGCAGTCAAAATTCTCAAGAACGACGATTGTAAGGCATGGATAGTGAACGTTATGAGCTCCGAACGGGAGATGAATCCTATTGAAAGAGTACCTGTTATCAGAGAGTACGTTGATGTCTTTCCAGATGACTTACCAGGCCTTCCACCGGAACGTCAGGTTGTATTCGAGATCGACCTCATTCCAGGTTCAACACCAGTGTCAAAAGCACCATACAGAATGGCACCAAAGGAACTGCAGGAACTAAAGGTCCAACTCCAAGAACTGTTAGATAAGGGTTTCATTCGTCCGAGTGTATCACCTTGGGGAGCTCCAGTGTTATTCGTGAAAAAGAAAGACGGAAGTTTTCGGATGTGTATTGACTACCGGGAGCTTAACAAGCGTACCATCAAGAACAAGTATCCTCTGCCCAGAATTGAAGATCTTTTTGATCAACTAAGGGGTACCAGTGTATTTTCAAAGATAGACCTCAGATCGGGATACCATCAAGTCAAAGTAAAGGAGACGGATGTACCAAAGACGGCTTTCAGAACGAGATACGGACACTATGAATTTGTGGTCATGCCTTTCGGACTCAGCAACGCACCCGCCGTCTTCATGGATTTGATGAATCGTGTTTTTCACCCTTATCTTGATCGTTTTGTCATAGTTTTTATAGATGACATCCTGGTTTATTCTTGTGACAAACTTCAACATGAACAGCATCTCCGGATCGTATTGGAAACCTTGCGTCAGGAGAAACTTTACGCCAAATTCAAGAAATGTGAGTTCTGGTTGGAAAAGGTGACCTTCCTTGGACATATTATAACTGCTAAAGGAATTGAAGTAGATCCAGAAAAAGTAACGACGGTCAGCAAGTGGAAGACACCGACAAATGTTAATGAAGTACGAAGTTTTTTGGGGTTAGCTGGATATTACCGCAGATTCATTGAGGGATTTTCGAAGATTGCTAATCCGATGACTCGTTTAACTCGAAAGGGGATAAAGTACCAATGGACAGAGCAATGTGAACACAGTTTCCAAGAATTGAAGCGAAGATTGACGGAAGCACCAGTGCTGACCATTCCAGACACAACAAAGGACTACGTAGTCTACAGCGACGCTTCTAAACAAGGCTTGGGGTGTGTTCTAATGCAGGAAGGAAAAGTGGTGGCCTACGCGTCAAGACAGTTGAAACCTCACGAGCAGAACTATCCGACACACGACCTGGAATTAGCCGCAGTCGTTCATGCACTCAAGATATGGAGACATTACCTCTATGGCGGACACTGCGATATCTACACCGATCACAAAAGCTTGAAGTACTTCTTCGAGCAAAAAGAACTTAATATGAGGCAAAGAAGATGGTTAGAACTGGTCAAGGATTACGATTGTACGATTCAGTATCATCCAGGAAAAGCAAACGTGGTAGCTGACGCACTCAGCAGAAAAGAAAAGGGGTCTATAGCAAGAATGATTACAATTCAAGATTCACTAATCGAAGACATGGCGAAGCTAAACTTGGAAATAATCACACCACCAGATAGCATCCAGGCCACACTCTCAACGCTGTTTCTGAAACCCAAACTTCGCGAACGTATAATCAATGCTCAAGGAAAGGATGAGTTCCTGAAGAAGAAGAAGACTCGTATGGATACTGGAAAAGAAGAAGGATTTACCCTATCACCAGATGGAGCTTTAATTTTTGAAGGAAGACTATGCGTACCAGAAGACGAAGAATTACGAAAAGAGATCTTAGAAGAAGCTCATTGTTCGCCTCTATCAGCACATCCTGGAGGCACAAAGATGTATAAAGACTTGAAGAAAAACTTCTGGTGGAATAACATGAAGTCTAGCATCGGAATGTTCGTAAAACAGTGTTTGACATGTCAGCAAGTGAAGGCTGAACATCAACGACCAGCGGGACTTCTGACCCCATTGGAGATACCCGAATGGAAATGGGAACATGTCGCTATGGATTTCGTCGTCGGATTACCAAGATCTAAACGCGGGAACCACGCCGTCTGGGTGATTGTGGACAGACTGACTAAGTCCGCTCATTTCTTGCCAGTCAAAATGACATACGGAATGGACAAGTTAGCTCGGATTTACCTCGAGGAAATTGTCAGACTACATGGAGTGCCAGTATCCATCGTTTCCGACAGAGATCCACGATTCACATCAAGATTTTGGCAAAGACTTCAGGAGGAACTAGGGACTCGACTAGCTTTTAGCACTGCTTTTCATCCTCAGACAGACGGACAGACAGAGAGGACGATTCAAATTCTAGAAGATATGTTGAGAGCCTGCACCATAGACTTACACGGGAGCTGGGAAGAACATATTTGCTTAGTAGAATTTGCATATAACAATAGCTACCAATCAACAATCGGCATGGCACCATACGAAGCATTATACGGAAGAAAATGTCGATCTCCATTGTGCTGGGATGAAGTCGGTGAAAAGAAAGTGCTGGGAACTGATTTGGTTGAGCAGACAGTCGAGGTAATCAAAAAAATCCGTGAACGAATCAAAGCAGCTCAAGATAGACAGAAGGCTTACGCAGATAAAAGACGCAGGGAGTTACAGTTCGAGGTAGGAACCAAAGTTTTTCTGAAGATATCCCCTACAAAAGGAGTATATCGATTTGGGAAAAGAGGAAAGCTAAGACCAAGATATGTGGGACCATTCGAGATTTTGGAACGAGTCGGAAACGTTGCCTATCGCTTAGCACTGCCGCCTAATCTTGCAGGAGTACATGACGTATTTCATATATCGATGTTGAGAAAGTATGTTTTCGATCCGAGCCATGTGGTCGACCAGAACAACCTTGAAGTTAGAGACGATCTATCATACGAAGAAGTTCCAGTGGCCATCCTAGATCGGAAGATGCGTACGTTGAGAAACCGGGAGATGGCTCTAGTAAAGGTCCAATGGAATCGCCACGGATTGGAAGAAGCAACATGGGAATATGAAGACGAGATTTTGTCAAAGTTTCCAGACCTTCCGTCCATAGGTATGTTTTTGAATTTCGAGGACGAAATTCTTTTAAGGGGTAAGGGGTGTGACGACTAGGATTTTACCGATGCATAATTTGATAATTAACTATCTAAACCCTTAATTATTTGATTTATTCTACGTGCGTTTCGGAAAATTTAATTATAAACATACTTTAATTAAGTTAACTTTTGGGAGATTTATTTCGTAAAAATACAAAGTCAACAAAATAATTCATAAGTGGGACGAGATGAACGAGAACGAAAAATCGAACAAAACACAAAAAGAATGGATCAAATCGGAGTTCGTTTGATATCCCAAATTAATTAATATCATAAGAGTGTTTAATATAAAGTTTAAGAATATAAAATAGTTAATGAAGTTATTAAACTAAGGTATAAAACATTTGATACACATATGGTAAAAGCATATGATATATTTTTAACCTAAGGTAACTAAGTTATGAAATGCTCCTCTTTCTCTCTAAGTTTCCGGCGGCCGGCTGGCCGGAGCGCCGCCGTCGCCGCCGCCGGCGACCACCGTCGCCGGATTTTCCTCCGACTCAAAACGTATCGTAACCTATACCATCTTGAAGCTCTCGTCGAGCCCGTTCCAACCCCGGGCTCGGAATCGTCATCCGCCGCCGCGTTCGCCGGCAATTCGCCGGAGAAGACACGGTTTTCTCTCTCTAGAAACCCACCTTTTTCTCTCTCTTCGTATCTCCTTCATCCCTTCTCCGATCGAGCCGATCTATACATGCAATGAAAGCTCTCGCCGAGCCCGTCGTGATTCCGGGCTTGGATCGTCGATCGAACGGCTCGATCTCCGGCAATCGCCGCCAGAAGTTTCTGCATGCAATGTTTTCTCTCTCCTCTCCCTTGCTTTCTCTCTCTTCGAACCTCTCTCTCTATGCTGCTATCCCTCCCTCTTTCTGATCTCTCTCGCTCTCTTTCCCGTCTCTCTCTCTGACCTGGGTGATGGGGGGCGGCGCACACAGCGCCGCCGTGGGTATGTGTAGCCGGCGGCAATGGCCGCCGGAGAAGGGAGTATGTGCATGCGCGAAAAGGCTGTGTTGGGTGGTGTTTGGGCGGCGCTTTTAGCGCCGCCGTGTGCTATGGTGGCCGGCGCGAGGAGCGCCGGCGAGTGGTGGTGGTGGCGGGCGGTGACCGGCGACACGGAGTCGCCGGCGGTGGTGACAGTGGGTGGTTTGGAAGATGGGTTTGATTTTGGGAATTAGATAATCTCTAGGGGCTTCTTTGCAATTCCTCAAAGTTGTGTTGATTTTCAACTTAGTCCTTAACCTTCTAACATCTACTTTTTGGTCCTTGAAGTTTTGGAAATTATATTTCCACCCCCAAAACTTCTCAAGGCTTGGATTTTCACCCCAAGACTTTCCGATATTGCAATTCGACCCCTCCAGATTCTTGAAACCTCGTTTCGACCCCAAACTTTATCTGTAATTACAGTTTTACCCCTCAGACCCTCCAAACCCTAAAATGCTTCGTTTAGCTTCGTTTCTTATCCGTTTTAATCCGTTCTCGTCTCTAAACCTTCCTTTTTGAATCCTCTATATTTCTAGACCTAATCGGGTCGAGTTCTGTTCTATTTTCAATTCGTAGTTTCTTTCGAGCATTTAATTATAAACGCTTAAATAATTACATAATCTAATAATTTTATGTTGTGTGTTTGTAGGCCCAAACGCATCGAACTCATCACCAAATTAAAAGGAAAAGAACGTGTTAATCGCACCGCCCAGGCTGAGGTGGGGGTAATTTCTGAATTAATGTTTAACTTTACGTTTATCCTGCATAGTCGCATGTTAGGGTTTTCGATAAATTATATTCTGATGACGAACGTTATATGATTTACGACTTGAGTTTATGAGCATGAAAGATGATTGATGATATCAGTATGCTATTAAGCGTTATACATGTTCGTATTTATATGCTTTGACTACGTGCTGTGAGTTAAATCTTTTGTTGGAATTAAGATATGTGTTCATGTGCACGGTCTTTGGGAAGACAGGTTGGGATTAAGTCCTAACAGGAAAACGGAGGATTGGTGAAGTCCCCCTGACCAAATAATCACCAGGAGGATAAGGTGGTGGGGTAAGGCGGGATATACCTGCGCCCACATCATTTACGTGCTGTGCATTGTACTTGCTGTGATTAACTGCTTATCTGTCTTAAAGTTTTATGTTAATTTATGAACTTGCCTCCACGGGGTGTATTTCTATGCACTCACCCCGCTTACGTGTTCGTTACAGGTGATGATTTTGTTGGGAGAAGTTGAAGGGAGAGATGTGCCCTGTCTGCTAAAGTTTCCCTTTTGTTAATTTCGATAGTTTGTTAAACTGTTTCGAAACAACGTACATTTACGTTTCTGTTGGGTTTAAACACGTATTTTAAGATCCGCTGCTGTACATAGTTAACTTTCAAAGTTCGTTATATACATATATATGTATCATCTTCGTTTCTCTTTTCTTTCTTTCTTCTTTCCTGCACGCCTGTCGGGGACACTCTGATAATATAAAAATGTTTTTCATAAAATTTATTAATCTTTTGTAATAAAATAGGGTTAAGTTTCGGGGCGTGACATAAACTCTTCTTCTTTTCTTTATGGATCCTGATGATGTTCCACTACTATGTTTTAAATGTTTTATTTCGGCTAGACGCCGAGGATTTGTATATATAAAATCATATCCTATCTCTTCCAAAGGTTTCAGTTTTATATCATGTACTTCTTTTTCCCTTTCTTTCTTCACGCCCAAAAGAAAACTCTGATAATTTTTATGAAAGAAAACGGGGTGTGACAGATGGTATCAGAGCTTAGTTTTACCCTTTGTAGGGCTCTGCTCAAACTCGTTTTCCTTTTTATAAGTGTTTTAAACGTGAAAATCTTTTCAAAAAGATACAGATAAGCACCACCACTCTCTATACGCTTCTCTCTCTAATCGTGGAATTTAATAAGATGATGTTGATCTGTACCATGTATCTGCTATTTGTTAATCTGTTGTTATATATATTGTTGAGTTACGTAGGGTAGATTATAAGGGTTAGATTTCGTATGTTGTTTTTTTAGAACTATGTCGAGAGGAAGACTAAGAAGAGAACAAACCCCAATGGTTGATCAGCCCGAAAGAAATGATAATGCAAACGTAGGTGATCTCGTATCCGTTCTAAGGGGTCTGGCACAACATTTCGAGGCAATTCGAGTCGCACCCCCGTCAGTGAAATCCGATCCAAACCTCATCTACGAACAATTTCGGCCTTTCAATCCGCTGACATTCGATGTGGAGGGAGAGCCAGCGGACGCGGAAGAGTGGCTATGGTCACTCGACCGATTATTTGGACACCTGATGTGTACTAAGGAGCACAAGGTCTCTTGTGGAATCTTCCAGCTTACCGACGAAGCGAGTCATTGGTGGGACTCGTATGAGAGGACTCTACTGCCAGCCCAAAGAGAGGGGATGACGTGGGCGGATTTCAAAGAAGTGGTCACTAGTCATTTTATACCTCGATCCTACCAAGATGAAAAGAAAACAGGGTGTGACGGATGGTTTAATCAATTGAGCAGATATGCAACTCACTTGGTGGACACTGAAGATAAAAAAGCCTGACGTTTCGAGAAGGGTCTTCGCCCGGAGATCGGTTCAATCCTAGCAGGTCAGAGAACCTTGACCTATGCCAATGTCGTTGAGAGAACTCAAGAGATTGCCTCTCATCTGCTTTTGGACGTGTTACCGCCTGAGAAGGTTAATGAGATACCCGTAAAGAGGAAATGGACCGGTTCTAGTGAAGACCTCGACCAGCACAAATTCCCACACGCTAACAATGCTACGCTTCTCCCCACTTCCAGACCGGAAAACCCATGTGCCAAATGTGGAAGGAATCATATGGGACAGTGCCCGCAAGGAACTCGGAACTGCTACAGATGTGGAGAACCGGGACATATCGCGTTTCACTATCCGAAGTTTAGAAATTCAGCAGCTACAACACGAGGGATGAGGCCAGGGGCAGACAGGGCTCGGGCCTACACTCTCACTCACACAAAGGTTGTCGATAAATAGGAAATGAACAATGAACGTTTAGTATTATATATGTAAATAGATATATAGTGGCTTTTACCTTGTAGTAGTGTACCTGATCTTTTGTATAATATATGAGTGGCCCATCTTTTGCTTATACGTATAAGATGCCACTTTGTCTTTTGCTATATGATGGAATCTCCAGGAAAAGATGAGATCCTAGCAAAACACCTAATTTCGAGGACGAAATTCTTTTAAGGGGTAAGGGATGTAGCGGCCCGAACCAAAAACGAAGCATAATTGATTAATTAAATATTAAATCCTTAATTGAATAATTATGTGCGTATATTTTGACTGTTTAATTTAATACGTGCATTTTAGATACGTGTTCAATACAAGATTTAGATAGAAATAATTTGAAGACATGGAACATAGAACATTTATATACCACTAGATGCGTATCGGAAAAACAAGAAGATAGAAATGAATTAGGGGTCAATCGGAGACCCGTAGCTCAAACAGCAACGAAAAGGGCAAACCCGAAGTTTCGGAAAATCGAAAGATATTTACGGTGAATAGTAATGAAGATTTTTATGTGAATAGTGATCAAGACTTTTCAACTCGTGAACAGTAACTTAGATATTTCTCATGAATAGTATTTTCGGGATATCTATAAATAGGGGTGTTTTCGATTCAAAATTTACCATTTTTCCGAACGAGCCGAAAGCACCGAAAACAAGTAAGTCTCTCTCTCCTCCCTCTCTCTATCTCCACTCGGAGTTCGCCGGAAAATTTCAACGTTTTGGTTTTGGCCAATTTTCACACACAAGGTAGGCCTCGTCGAGACGAGTCTATGACAACTTCCGGAATTCAATTCCGAGTTTCCATTCGCCGGAAAATGGTGAAATACGGTCTCCAAACCCTAGTTCTTGAACCCTTTTTCTCTCACCCGTTTCTCTCTCATTTCTTGGTGGTTTTGGTTCTTTCCTTTTGCTGGGGTAAGTTGGGGTGTTGGGGAAGAGTTTGGGTCAGTTTTGGGTTGGTGATCGATGTCGGAAAGTCGCTGGCCGAAGTAGTTTTTAGAGGTGTTGGAGTGTGTGTTTTTGGTGTATGTGTGTGTGTGTATTTTAGGGTGCTGCTACTGTTCACCGTCGGTTTCCGGCGAGGGGGTGGTCGGAAGAGGTTGCCAGCGATGAGAGATCATCGGTCGGGGGTCTGGGAAGGGTCGCCGGCGACTGGGAGTCGCCGGCCGGAGCTAAAAATGGTGGGGTTTGGTTTTTGCGTACGTGATGTCAAAGGGTTTTGCGGTGAAATTCGGGTACTATTCATCACCGGAATCCGGTGAGGGATGGCCGGAGGTGATAGCCGGCGGTGCATGCTTTCCGGCGGAGATGGTGGCGACGGTGATAAGCGGCGCCGCCGTGGTCGGTGGCGCCGGAAAGATGGCTGGTCGAGCAGGGCCGACGCCGGGAGCCTGGGCGCGAGCTTGGCCGAGCTGCCGAGAAAACTGAGCCAGCTGCCGAGACGCGTGCCCACGTTGTAGAGAAAATTCGGCAGACGCCGAGCCCGGCCGAGTCTGTCGAGCGTGTATGCGTGCGGGCGCTGGCACGGGCGCGCGCGGTCGTGCGCGGGACGCCGAGGCCATGCGGCGCCACTAGACTTGGCGAACGGGCGTGCGCGGGCGTGCACGGCCATGCGCAAGATGCGTGCGAGGATGCACGTTGTGCGTAGGAGCACGCATGGGACGCGCGGCGCAGGGAGTTGTGCGTGCGTCGGGAGCCACCGTGCGCGCCATGTGCACGTCGGTGAGCATTTTCGATCATCAGGTCATCGGGAGTCGGGGTTTCCGGTCAAAGTCAACCCTTGACCAAAATTACCAAAATACCCCTCAATCTTAAAACGCTGCGTTCAAGCTCGTTTCAACTCCGATCGAGCTTATTCTTTTTCCATCGTGACCCAAATTTCTTTCCCTATCATCTCAACCTTATAGATTGATCATCCCCTCTCGTTTCTTTGACCTCAATCTTTAGTGTTCTCGATCTGTTGTGGCTTTTTACGATCGTTTTTCCTCTGGGATCTTTTATAGCTTTAATTATTCTTATTAAGAATCTAAGATATATTATAATTGTTCTAGGCTACCTATTGGATTGAGCCTTGTGATATTTGATATTTTTTGTCCTAGCTACTCACGCGGATACCACCGAATAAGGTGGGGGTAACTTCTAATCTCTATGTGTTTACTATTTTCCCTATTTGATATATGAACTGTTGAATCTTATGTGCCGTGAATGATGTGTGCAAGTGAATTGTTGAACCTTACGTGTTGTGAATATTGTGTGTATATCACCAACTTCGGAGGGACTGGTTATCCGTAAAAAATCACCAACTTCGGATGGACTGGTTGTTCGTAAAAATCACCAACTTCGGAGGGACTAGTTGTCCGTAAAAAATCACCAGCGGTATTTAAGACTGTTTTATGGGGTAAGACGGGAAATTCTCATACCTAAAGAATGAGTTACGAGATACGTGCTATGCATTTTACGTGTTGTGACTACGTGTCGATTGTTATGTATTTCTATTTTATATATCTATCGATTGTGATAAGATATGGAAAGTATTCCTACGAGTGTATTCAACATATTCACCCCTATTCTATACTCACACTACAGGAAATTACGAGAGTCAAGGTGCTTAGAAAGGATGGTGTCATATCAAGTCTTCTTCTTTTGTTTATTTTTTTAAAACTTAACGTTGAAACGTTGTTTTAATAATTCATGTTTGTAAAAGATAAACTCTTCTTCTTTTCTTTATGGATCCTGATGATGTTCCGCTGCTATGTTTTAAATGTTTTATTTTGGCTAGACGCCGAGGATTTGTATATATAAAATCGTATCCTATCTCTTCCAAAGGTTTCAGTTTTATATCATGTACGTCTTTTTCCCTTTCTTTCTTCACGCCCAAAAGAAATCTCTGATAATTTTATGAAAGAAAACGAGGTGTGACAGTTCAACCACCTGAATTTGTGGATCGTTCTAATCCCCATCATGTGTGTCATCTTCGTAAATCACTTTATGGTTTACGTAAAGCTCATTTGGCTTGGTAACAAACTTTATGTGTTGCACTTCTATCTTTTTGCTTCACACAATATTTAGCTGATATATACTATTTATATATCGACACCATACTGATTGTTTATTAGTACTTGTTTATGTTGATGATATGATACTGACAGGATCTGGTAGTACCCTTCTTCAAAAGATCGTTTCTCATCTCAAGGAAAAAATTTCTATGAAAGACCTAGGTGCTCTGACTTACTTTCTCGGCGTTGAGAATGTTCATTAATGGGATGGTTTTCTTTTTTTTCAGCAGAAATACATGGTTGATTTGTTACGATGTATTCACATTGATGGAGCCAAGTCGGTGTCCACATATATGTATCCTTCCACAAAATTTTTGGTTTCTGGTACAGTAGATCCTTCTGATTATAGAAGTGCAATTAGTGGATTTCAGTATGTCACAAATACTCATCCTAACATTGCTTTTGCTGTGAATCGACTAGCACAATCTATAGCTTCTACTACATTTGATGATTGGCTTGCAGTCAAACATCTATTTCGCTATCTAAAAGGTTCTCTTTAACATGGTCTTCTTCTTTGTTGACCATCCTCTCTTACACTTACAGCCTACTCTGATTCGGATTTTGGTAGGACTTTGGCAGTTGGTAACTTTACCTCTACTTATGTTATTTATCTTGGCCAAAATCCAATCTCCTGGAGATATAGAAAATAGAAAGGGGTTACTCGATCTTTTACAGAATGGGAGCACCGTGCTCTTGCATCTTCAACTTCCAAAGTCTGTTGGATAACTTACTTATTCAAAGAGCTTGGTATTTCTTTCTTGTGACCACCATGTTTACTATACGACAATCTTGGTGCTACTCAGCTTGCTCTATATCTGATTATCCATTCATGCATGAAACACATAGCTCTGACTTGCATTTCGTTCGTGACCTTTTATCAAAATGGTTGTTCTGTGTTGCCCACATCAACACACTCGACCAACTCGCAAATGTTCTCAGTAAACCTTTACCTAGATCATGCTTATTGTGCATGGTCAGACCATGTCCCTAGACATAGCCGTGTGGGAGGAAAAAAAAACACATACTTATAGCAACATATGTTTACACATTGTTGTCGAACATGGTCGGACCATATTCTAGGACATGGTTGTGCACGTTGTTGTCACAGGTGCGACGGTCTTATCTGAGTTTCCGTGTTATAAGATACTATTGTATTGTTGTAAAATAAATTACTTAGAAAATTTTAAATAAAATAAGATTGAAGAAAACAATAAGATTATCTTATGAAATATTTTAGTAAAAAAAAATTTATTATTAACATTAAATAAATTTTGTGCTCAAGCCAGGACACACTATATATGTCAACGTACACATTTATATGACGCAAGAAATAATGCATTGGAATTAGAAACGAAAAAAGATGGTACCCCATTTTATTTCTTTCATTTTAATCTATTGGATTCTATATAGATTGTGTATTTTTATGCAATCCATATAGTCGATCTGTTTTCGGAGTAGAGTGGAACAGATTTTTTGTAAATTGAATTGACTTAACGAAGTTCCTCATCTGGGAAGAAGTAGAGTGGACGTAGAAGGATTACACCACCTTCGAACCACTATAAGCCATAAGTATTTATTGCTTTGATTTAATTACTGCACTGCATATACGCATATCTATCTTGCTGAGCATATCATAAGCATTATGTTCGAGGATTTTGCTAATACTCATATTTGTAAAGAAACTCTATCGAGTATTTTCCACTGCATACTGTGATACTAAGTCAGAAACCTGAGTAAGCTTTTGGCCAGGTTGCTGAATCGAGATAGGTTACTGCATTCATCCTTGAATCAGGAACCTGTTATACAAAAAAGTCTTAAAAAGTTCAAAAATCGATAGAGGTTCATTCACCCCCCTCTGAACCTCTGACCACTTGGGACCAACAAGTGGTATCAGAGCGAGTTGGGTTAAAAGCCAACTTGTCTTGCTACCTACCTAGATCCACCCATTTCTACATTGGGGATATTCATTTTTTCTTTTCATGTCACCAAAATCATAATTATAGCATAAATATGGATATTTCGTCACACAAGTTTCTCACGTTCTTCATAAGATATATTTACAGATTGATTGTTTGACGACCAAGAGAATCCATGGGAAAAAGCTGAGGATCAACGAGTGGATGCTAGAGACCAACAAGCTGATGAACAGAACGCAGAGACTTAGGAAGAATTATGTCTCTCAGTATTCAGACACTCACTCAAGAAAGAGGAAGGATACAAAAACGTAATGAAGAAACTATCAAGTGGTATCAAGTGCATCAAGGGGAACTAATATGCTACTCAAGCAAAAACAACATATACAACAAGGAAAGTTGCTGAAGTAACTAAAATTATGTCTTTTATAGTAGTTGAGGTTACTAAGGAAACAACTGAGGAGGTTGCTGAGATGACAAAAGCTACGCCTTTTTACAGTAGCTGAAGTCACTAATGAAGCAACTACTGAAGCAGGTTGTTGGGAGATCAAAAATAAGTTATTACTATGCTTAAACAGTTTGCTGAGGTTACTAAGATAAATTAGGTCCCTAAAAAGATAGCCAACGTACCTACTGAGACAGAACTAAATGCTAAGATAGGTTTCTTCAGAATAATCCAGAAAAGCACATACTAACTGATTCTGACAAGATATACACTCAGGATTCAAACAGTCTAGAAACCTGAACCAATGAGTAAGAGGATCTAAGAGTTCCTTAAGTAAGGGGAACCTATTTCAATCATTTTACATCTATCAACCTTTTATTCTTCCTTTATGCAGCATGCTGAAACATGATACTATATTTTTCATTTAAAAACCAACAAGTGGTATCCTGAGATCAACATTTCCTGATAACATTCAATTTTCAGGATAAAATAAGAATATACAAGTTACTATAACAGGATCTAGAATGAGACTGCAAGAAGGGAATCAACAAAGAACTCTCGGCGTTAACATCAAGTGGTATCAGTGTTCACATCAAAACATATGTCTTTACAGCAGGCATCAAGTTTTCTATGACCTCGATCCAAGAGAATTAGCCATGTGTAGAAAATCTTCATAGGCGGCGGACCATCAAATCATATGAAGACATATCCACCTTTTCAGAAGAATAACCAACAGCGATTTCAAGAAGATCAACATTTTACAAAAACCCCCCTCCACCTTTTTAGAACTAACCATCAGATCGTGCGTTTCTTCTCCCAACCATCGATCCAAAGAAACCGCTCACATCTGCTTTTATACAACTGATCCTTTACCATCCTTCCCCACATTCACTACTCACTAAATGTTTGGCAAACAAAAACTTCCCATGTGAGTTACAATTACAGTCATAAAGGAAGAGATTAAGACCCAATGAGGAGATAAAGAAGGCAGAGATGAAGATGAAGAAAATGAAGAAGATGAAGAAGAAAGTCTGTTGACCAAGAAGCAGAGAAGGTCTTCAGAAGAATGGGAGAATAGAGGCTTTGCTTACCAAGAAGCAGAGAAGGTAAGCTTTCATACTGTGATACCGAGACAGAAAGCTGAGTAAGCCTTTAGCCAGGTTGCTGAATCGAGATAGGTTACTGCATTCATCCTTGAATCAAGAACCTGTTATACAGAAAAATCTTAAAAAGTTCAAAAATCGATAGAGGTTCATTCACCCCCCTTCTGAACCTCTGACCACTTAGGACCAACAATTATATACGGATTAAAAGGACACACATCCATAATAATAGAGGTCTTGTTCTTTTATATAGTCAGTACAAGTCAAACAACCTCAAATGGTCCTGCTTAATACACACAAAATGTACTAGTGTAACGTTATAATCAAGATAGACTAATACCAAATTACACTACAACCGTTCCAATGGTTCGTCCAAATCCATCTTGGTTGTGAGCTACTATTTATAATATATAAGGTACCGATAGCATGATCTTCTATGTGGCACCATACACCATGTTATCTACAATATAGATTAATCTGGACAATTTCATTAACATATATAACAAATAAATGCAAACATTTGACCAAAATGATTCTCATATGAAAATAAATGTTCATACAAAAGCTAGGCTTATAGTATACATCATAACGTCTCCCACTTATACTAAAAGACTATGTGACACCCTATACCCTTCTCATGTAGACAGGTCATACTGACATTTCGTTTATCCATATAAGTATAAAAATATTATTATATGACTGATATCATATAAGATTAAAACACACAATCAATATCTCAACATAAGTCATTGTCATATTAAATACAAATTATGATACATGTGTTCCAAAATGCAAAATGCAGAGGAGGAGAAGGTTGCACGAGGCATCAGCCGGCCGACCTGTATAGCGTGACGTCTATATATACAAACCACCTCAAAAGAGCTATTGAACCTAAAAAAATATATATGCGATTTTTATGAGTCGCAACTTAGTGAATATAAACCGTTAATTTAATTACACAATAAGCCAATAACAATCATTAACATTGATCATAAACATATGCAAATGCCACTATGTCCGGTTTATTATTCTGTGAACTGCTCAAGCTTGGATCTGTCCCGGGATTTCCAATATGCCATTGTGTATATAGACCCGTTGGTCTCCAATATGAATTTGACCCATAGGTCTCCAATATGATTTAGACCCGTAGGTCTCCACTGTGTATAGACCCGTAGGTCTCCATTATGAATTTGACCCGAAGGTCTCCACTGTGTATACAGATCCATAACAAGACAGCCACAGGCCTTTTTAATTTCATGCAATTTGTAATGCAACACAACAATCATCTCAACATATGATCACGTATACATTTACCAATATACCATTTAATCCAATGACAATTCATATAAATACATATCTCTTATAGAACACATAACAAACCTTGCATATAAATCACATCACATTGCGTATAAATCACATATACGGTTTATACTCACCTGGCTAAGATAAGTAATTCGTTTGTTGCTCAGGTTCCTCCTCTCGTTCTATAGCCCGTGCTCCTACATGATTCAATGCAATTTAGCCTAATTGTCCCCTTGACATATATATTTCTATTATGCAATGAAATGCAATACATATATGCTTTATTAACCATGTTCATTATTTTCCCTATAACTTGAGTTATAAAATTCCGAGTCGAGCAGGGTAAAATTCTGTAGAAACTTAACATATAACTCTATCACTTTCATGTTTATCATTTTTCAAAATTCAGTCTCCAACCTACTTAAAATTAAGCCACAATCGCATCATACATATATAATACTAAATTCTAGCAACCTTTGTTCTTTTGACATTATCTGACTCAACATTTAACCGAGTCATGTACGGTTTTCTTCTGAGTTTAGCTAAGAGATAGGGCTATAACTTTCGTGTTTTAAGTTTTTCCTAATTCGGCCTATAAAGCTACCAAAACATCCGATAAATTACGATAACTGGAGATATATAATTCACTAATTTCTTTGTACCTTTTTGGGATAAATCTTGAGAATTCACTCCGATCAAATCAAAGAGCATGTCACCACGAGCTCCCCTCAAAATTTGAAGCAAAACGATGAATAAACGAACTCAAAATTCTCAAATCGTTTTTTTTCTTTTCTTTCCTTTCTTCCTTTTTCCTCTGCTCTGTTTTCTTTTTCTCTCTGTTTTCGTTCTCTGCTGCACTTTCTCTTTCTACTTTTCTTTTTATTTATTTATTTACTTACCGCCTTTTCCACCACCCTGCCAATTGCACTGCTAACCTTTATTAATATAATTATATTATTATTCTTTTTCTCTTTTCTTTAATTATATATATATAATATTAATTAAATTTTATATTTCTTTTATTCTTTTCTATATTTCTAATTGATTTCTACTATTTATTTTCAAACCAAGTATTATTCTAAATTCTTTACGAATGCCAATATGATATGTTTTTAATGCATCATGAAATGAATGCATGAAATGGATGTCAAATGACGTGTATGTTTTAGTCGAGGATGTTACAGACTATGCTGTCATAAGTGTTGTCATACATCTGATTCCCATCCCCTTAACATGCCCATCAAAAGCTTTCGCTGGAAGGGCCTTTGTGAAATGATCTGCTAGGTTATCCGCTGATGGAATTTTGACGACAATAACTTCTCCTTGTTTTACGATGTCTCGTATCAGGTGGTACTTGCGCTCAATGTGTTTACTTGCTTTATGGGCTCGTGGTTCCTTCGAGTTTGCTACTGCACCACTATTATCACAATAAATTGTGATAGCTTTGGGCGAACCAGGAATCACTTCTAAGTCCATCAAGAAGTTTCTAAGCCATACAACTTCTTTGGCTGCCTTAGAGGCCGCCACATACTCAGGTTCCATGGTGGAGTCCGAAATACATTTCTGCTTAACACTCCTCCATACTATGGCTCCACCTCCTAAGGTAAACACATAACCTGAGTTAGATTTATTGTTGTCCCTATCCGACTGGAAATCAAAATCTGTGTAACCTATAGGAAGCAAATCATTTGTCTGGTAAACCAGCATATAATTTCTAGTCCTTTTTAGGTACTTTAAAATATGATTTGCTGTAGTCCAATGTCCTTGTCCTGGATTACTTTGATATCTACTAACCATTCCCATGGCAAAATAGATATCCGGTCTCATACATAGCATCGCATACATTAGGCTTTCTATGGCCAAAGCATAAGGAACTGCCTTCATTTCCTCTATGTGTAGCGCCCCGGATCAAAATGAGCATAATTGATTAATTAAATATTTAACGTATGACTTAATAAGTATGAGCGTTTACTTTGACTGTTTAATTAATTACGTGCGTTTCAGATACGTATCTAATGTGTGATTCGGATCGATATTTTTCTTGGACATGGTATATAGAATATTTTTATACCATTAGATGCGTATCGAGAAGATGAGAAGATAGAAATGAACTAGGGGTCAATCGGAGTTCCGTAGCTCAAGTTACAACGAAAAGGGCAAAACACGAAGTTTCGGAAAAGTCGGAAGATATTTTCAGTGAATAGTAACCCGAGATATTTCGATGAATAGTACATGAGAAAAGTCAACCAATGAATAGTGATTGGGATATTTTGGATGAATAGTAACTTCTCAATTTCTATAAATAGGGGCTCCTCCCGATTCATTTTTCAACGTTTCTTCGCACGAGCCGAACGAGCCGAAAAGTGACGAACACACGTAAGTCTCTCTCTCCTCTCCCTCTCTCTCTCTCCTCTGTTTTCTACCTCCGGCGAGCTACCACCGGAGCCACCGCTGCCGGTGGCTGGAATTTTTCAATGTTGTCGGTATCAGCCGATTTTCGCACACGACGTAGCCCTCTTCGAGACGAGTCTAGGACAACTTCCAGAATTCAATTATGATTCTCCGTTCGCCGGGAAACGGCGAAAAATATTCCCAAACCCTAACCCTTGCCACCTTCTCTCTCTTCTGATTTCTCTCTTTCTGATTGCCGGTGAAACTACCTGGGTGTGAGGGTGAGCTGCCGGGGTGGTGGCGTCGCCGTGGGTGGCGGCGCCGGGCCGGAACAGTGCGTATATATATGTATCGTGTATGTGTGTGTGATCTGAGAGTGTTAGTGTGTGTGTTGTGTATGCATGCTGTGGAGGCGGCGCTATGCAGCGCCACCGTAGGGGAACAGTTGGCCGGCGCTGGTGATATGCCGGCAAGGTGGGAAAGGTGGTCGCCGGTGACTGGAAGTCACCGGCCAAGGCTGGATATGTTTGTGATGTGCGTGTGTGTGTGTTTCATATATGCGTGTGTGTGTGTTACTTCGTGTGGGTGTATATGAGGCGGCTGGGTGGTTGCTGGGCCGGCAAGGTTCTCAGGTGGTCGGAGCTGGGTCGCCGGCGACTGGAAGTAGTTGGGCCGGAGTTGGGGAAACTGGGTTTGTTTTTGGGTTTGTGATCTCGAAGGATTTTGCGGCGAAGATTTGGGTACTGTTCACGGCCAGATTCTGGCAAGGGGTGGCCGGAGGGGGTAGCCGGCGGTGCAGGTGGTGGCCGGAGATGAGCGGCGCCGCCGTAGAAGGTTCCGCCGGGAAGTGGGCTGGCGAGCAGGGGCGAAGTCGGGTGACCTAGGAGTGAGCTGCCGAGACGTGGTGACACGCTGTCGAGAAAACTCGACAGCGACGAACCCGACGCCGGCAGTTGTCGACTTTTTCCACCCGACGCCATGTACGTGCGTGCCCCGTCGCACGTAACGTCGTTTGTCGATCCGATTCTCGAACCGAACCCCGTTATTCCACCGTTCCTCAACATCGAGTCGTCGCCGACGAGATGTCGTTGACCGAGGCTCGTGGGCCCGGTCAAAGTCAACCCTTTGATCAAAATTACCATTTTACCCCTAAACTTAAAATGCTCCGTTCGGGATCGTTTCAACTCCGATTGAGCTCAATGTTTTTCCGTCGTGACCCAAATTTCATTCCCTATAATCTCAGCCAGTTAGACTGATCTGTCCCTCTCGTTTCTTCGGCCCCAATCTTTAGATCTCTCGATCCGCCGCGTAGTTAACGATCGTACTTTAGCCGGAAATGTTTATAACTTTAATTATGTTTATTAAGGATCTAAGAAACGTCGTAACGTATGTAGGCAATAAGTTGGTTTGAACTTTTAGATGGGATTTGGAACACGAGATCCGAGACACGAGATCGTTGGTACTCGGTACTCGAGCTTTGAAACATTTGATCTCTGGTACTTGCTACTCACATGGTAACCACCGAAGAAGGTGGGGGTAAAATCTAAACCCTAATAACTCTATGTTTTATGTATTTAACGCATGACGATGATAACAAGCGTATGCATGTAAACTGGGTATTATTAGAATGCTATTGATCGTTATGAATTGGTTGAAGCTTATGTGTCTTAGGTTATGTGCTGTGATTATATGTTGAAAGTTGGGGTAACTTCTAAACTCAATCTGTTTATTTTTTTTCCTATTTAATGTGTGAATGGTTGAACTCTACGTGCTGTGTTTATATGCGGTGTTAATCTTACAACAGCGTGATAGGGTTGGGCTGAGTGTCCAATTGGGCTTAGTGTCCATTGGGCTGCGTGTCCAGTAGTGAGTCATGGGTTGAGTGTCTAGTTGGGCTGAGTGTCCATTGGGCTGCATGTCCAGTTGTGAGTCGGTGGAGTGTCCAGTTGGGCTGAGTGTCCATTGGACTGCGTGTCTAGTTGTGGGTCGGCGGAGTGTCCTTTGGGCTTAGTGTCCATTGGGCTGCAAGTTCTTTTGTGAATCATGGGTTGTGTGTCCGTTAATGAACCGACTTATGTGTTGTGTATTTATGTGATGTGGATAATTACTGATCTATTATATATGTTTAATACGTGAACGACTTAATAATATTAAAACTTTGGATTTTCTCCCACTAGTGTATTCAACACACTCACCCCCCACCTGTACTCACACTACAGGAAATGAAGAAAGTGAAGACGCGTAGAGAGAGGGGTGCCCTATCAGCTGTGTCCATCTTCTGGTTTTGTCTTCTAAAGATGTTGCTCATTTGTAAAAGAAAATTGTATTTCTCCTTCTTTGTAAAAGATCCTGATGTTTTTTCGATGTGTATGGTTTCAAACATTCTTTTATCGGTTGTAACCGATGTTGCGAGTGTAACACTCCTTGTCCTTTCCTTATTCTTTCTTTTAAATATCATGTACGTCTTTCCCCTTTCTCTCTTAACGTCCAAAGAAGAAAAACTCTGATATTTTGACCGAAAGATTTTGGGGCATTACAGATGGTATTAGAGCCTAGTTCTACCCTTTGTAGGGCTTTGCTCAAACTTGTTTTAGAAAAAAAAGAGAAAACGGGGAAAACGTGTTTTAAAACGAGAAAGTCTTTTCGAAAAGAAACGGATAAGCACCAACCTCTATCTACATGTGTCTCTTCCTAATCAAGAGTGTTTATCTGCTATGTGTTATCTTGCTTATCAGATATAGATCGTGTTAAGGTACGAGGAGGTGTTAAGGGTATAGTTTCATGATGGAAGGATCTATCAAAACCTTCTTGACGTCATTACAACCACGATAAAAAGATCATTTAAAAACCATCTTGACGTCACTTCATTCGACGCACTGCTTTCGGCCGCCACCACAAAGGCCGCTGACTGCAGCTGCGTGAGCTTATGTGGGTAACCACAAAGGCCGCTGACTGCAGCAACGTGAGCTTGTGTCGTAAATGGTTGACTGCATTAGTGGAGATTATGTGACTGATAGTTGTGATTACCATTGGCCTTTGTTTACAATAGGGTGAGCTAGTTGGTGTATTTTCCGATTCGTGGTTGTGATATGGAAGGTTGGTTTTGAAACTTGAGGTCTATAGGAAACCATGTGTGGAGGTCGGTGATGTGGTTCATGATGTTTTGTTTATGTTGGGTTTTCTGGTTAATTTATGCAAGTTGGGTATGCGCTATCCAACATGACCATGTTATGCTACGATGATAAGCGAATGATAAAGAATTTATTGAGATTGTTGTATGACCTATGGAGTAATGTTTATCGATACTATAGTACCAGTTATTGATTTATCTGATGTGAAAGATGGATGGGTTACATGGGGTAAATTATAAAGGTTAGTCTCGTATGTCGTCTATAGAACGATACGAACGAAAAACCTTTGCGAAGGTTTAAGGATCGCGCTTGGGAGTGGAATTCTTTTAGCCGATCTATATGCGTTAGAGATGAAGGACATTGATATGATTGTGGAAATGGATTGGCTTACGGTAAAATCACGCGGTAATCAAGTACCGCGCGTGAGAGATTGTTTCTCAAACACCTGGGAAACCGGAGATCACCTTTCAAGGGACATGAGTTAAAGTTGACTCAAGGATTATATCGAACATAAAGACAACCTAGATGCTTAGCAAAAGGAATTGCGAAGCTTAGTTGGTCAACATGGTGGACCCTAAGAAAGAATCGACTACTATTGAGAAGGTGCTGGTGATGAAGAAATTCATGGAGATGTATCGAGCACCGAGAGCTGAACAAGAGGACAATGAAGAACAAGTATCCACTGCCTCGGATTGAAGATCTTTTTGATTAAATAAGAGGCACCAGTGTGTTCTCGAAGATTGACTTAAGGTCTGGATCTTACCAGATGAAAGTCAAGGTTACGGATTTATCGAAGATGGCATTCAGGATGAGAAATGGAAAGAACGACGCGACACAAGAATAAGAGGATGAGATTCTAGCAAAGTAGCCAGTCTTGTCGTTTCTTAAGTACGCGCTCAATTTCGAGGACGAAATTATTTTAAGGGGTAAGGGATGTAGCGCCCCGGATTAAAACAAGCATAATTGATTAATTAAATATTTATCGTATAACTTAATAAGTATGAGCGTTTACTTTGACTATTTAATTAATTACGTGCGTTTCAGATACGTATCTAATGTGTGATTCGGATCGATATTTTTCTTGGACATGGTATATAGAATATTTTTATACCATTAGATGCATATCGAGAAGACAAGAAAATAGAAATGAACTAGGGGTCAATCGGAGTTCCGTAGCTAAAGTTACGATGAAAAGAGTAAAACACGAAGTTTCGGAAAAGTTGGAAGATATTTTCGGTGAATAGTAACCCGAGATATTTCGATGAATAGTACATGAGAAAAGTCAACCGATGAATAGTGATTGGGATATTTTGGATGAATAGTAACTTCTCAATTTCTATAAATAGGGGCTCCTCCCGATTCATTTTTCACCGTTTCTTCACACGAGCCGAACGAGTCGAAAAGCGACGAACACACGTAAGTCTCTCTCTCCCCTCTATTTTTTGCATCCGGTGAGCTGCTGCCGAAGTCGCCTCCGTCGCGGTGGCACCGCCGCTGCCGGTGGCTGGAATTTTTCAATGTTGTCAGTTTCGGCCGATTTTCACACACGACGTAGCCCTCGTCGAGACGAGTCTAGGACAACTTCCGGAATTCAATTCCGATTCTCCGTTCACCGGGAAACGGCGAAAAACAATCCCAAACCCTAACCCTTGCCACTTTCTCTCTCTTCTGATTTCTATCTCTCTCTACCTTCTCTTGCCGGAGCAGTCGCCGGTGAAGCTACCTGGATGTGAGGGTGAGCTGCCGGGGTGGTGGCGCCGCCGTGGGTGACGGCGTCGAAACAGTGCGTATATATGTATCGTGTATGTATGTGTGATCTGAGAGTGTGTTAGTGTGTGTGTTGTGTATGCATGCTGTGGAGGCGGTGCTGTGCAGTGCCGCCGTGGGGGAACAGTGGGCCGGCGCTGGTGATGCACCGGCAAGGTGGAAAAGGTGGTCGCCGGTGACTGGAAGTCACCGGCCAAGGCTGGATATGTTTGTGATGTACGTGTGTGTGTGTTGCTTCGTGTGGATGTATATGAGGCGGCTGGGTGGTTGTCGGCGACAGGGAGTCGCCGGCCAGGTTCTCAGGTGGTCGGAGGAGGGTCGCCGGTGACTAGAAGTATCCGGGCCGGAGTTGGGGAAGCTGGGTTTGTTTTTGGGTTTGTGATCTCGAAGGATTTTGCGACGAAGATTCAGGTACTGTTCACGGCCGGATTCCGGCGAGGGATGGCCGGAGGGGGTAGCCGACAGTGTAGGTTTGCCGGCGGACCAGGTGGTGGCCGGAAATGAGCGGCGCCACCTTAGTAGGTGGCGCCGGGAAGTGGGCTGGCGAGCAGGGGTGAAGTCGGGTGACCTGGGAGCGAGCTGCCGAGAAAACTTGGCAGCCACCAAGACGACGCTGCCGAGCTGTCGAGACACGCACATGCTAGGCACACTTCCAGTTGTGGGTCGGCGGAGTGTCCTTTGGGCTTAGTGTCCATTGGGCTGCGAGTTCTTTTGTGAATCATGGGTTGTGTGTCCGTTAATGAACCGAATTAGGTGTTGTGTATTTATGTGATGTGGCTAATTACTGATCTATTATATATGTTTAATACGTGAACGGCTTAATAATATTAAAAGTTTGGATTTTCTCCCACGAGTGTATTCAACGCACTCACCCCCCACCTGTACCCACACTACAGAAAATGAAGAAAGTGAAGACGCATAAAGAGAGGGGTGCCCTATCAGCTATGTCCATCTTCTGGTTTTGTCTTTTAAAGCTGTTGCTTGTTTGTAAAAGAAAACTGTATTTCTCCTTCTTTGTAAAAGATCCTGATGTTTTTCCGTTGCATATGGTTTCAAACATTCTTTTATCGGTTATAACCGATGTTGCGAGTGTAACACTCCTTGTCCTTTCCTTATTCTTTCTTTTAAATATCATGTACGCCTCTTTCCCCTTTCTCTCTTAACGCCCAAAGAAGAAAAACTCTGATATTTTGACCAAAGATTTCGGGGCGTTACACTCTGTCCTTTGATGTCTTAGGACACATCTCCTTAGATAAAGGTACTCCATGTCTAAAAGGTAGAAAACTTTTCTTGGAGTTTTGCATGCTGAACGAGCTAGGATAATATCATTGTACGAAGCTTGAGATAAACACGACATCCTTTTCTTGCGATCCCTTGTAACTTTGATCCCAAGAGTATGTCCACTTTCTCCCAAGTCCTTCATATCAAACTGCTTGGACAACCATACTTCTACGTCTGACAACACTTTGACATTGTTGCCAATGAGCAAGATGTCATCTACGTATAGTACAAAAAATATCACCATGTTTCCGTCACTCTTCTTGTATTGACAAGACTCATCCGGACATTGAATGAATCTATAAGACTGGATTACCTCATCAAAATGGATGTTCCAAGATCTCGAAGCTTGTTTCAGTCCATAAATGGATCGATTAAGCTTACACACGAGATGTTCTTTGCCCTTTGCAATGAATCCCTCTGGTTGCTTTATATAGATATTTTCTTTAGGACTACCGTTAAGGAAAGCTATCTTGACATCCATTTGCTAAACCTCATAATTCATATGAGCAGCAATACATAAAAGAATCGGGATAGACTTAAGTATGGCTACCGGTGAAAAGATTTCCTCATAATCGATCCCTTCTTTTTTAGTATACCCCTTCGCAACAAGCCTTGCTTTGAAAGTTTCCACTTTCCCGTCTGATCCTCTTTTTCTTTTGTAGACCCATTTATATCTAATGGCTTTTACACCATTTGGCGGTTCTACAAGCTCCCAAACTTGATTAGAATCCATAGATTCTATCTTAGAATTCATAGCTTTTTGCCAAGATACCGTATCTTTATCTTGGAGTGCTTTGTCATATATCCAAGGATCAGATTCATGTTCACCAAGTACCAAGTCCGAAGACTCTCCCAAAACACGAATCTATCAGGTTGTCTAACAACCCTCCCACTACAACGAGGCACTAGTGGTAATTGTATATCATTTGTGACACAGAGTACGGACACCTGTGGTATCTCATCTTGTACCGTTAGTACTAAGGTAGGAGTTTCCCCTCTTATTTCCTCCAAATAATTTTACTCATGGGCTTGTAGTTCATTACATAGTCCTCTTCTAAGAATCGGGCATGTGTGCTAACAATCACCTTATGATCTTTAAGTCTATAAAATAAACGACCTTTCGTTCCTCTAGGATAGCCCACAAACAAACGAACCTCCGTATGAGATTCTAACTTATCAGCGTCTCCCTTCAGCACATGTGCTGGACTACCCCAAATCCAAATGTGTTTCAGACTAGGCTTACGCCCATTCCACAATTTTATGGGAGTAGAGGGTACTGACTTTGAAGGTACCAAGTTCAGAATGTACACCGCCGTTTCCAGGGCATACCCCCAAAACGAATTCGGTAATTCCGAATAGCTCATCATCGATTTAACCATTTCCATGAGAGTCATATTCCTTCGTTCTGCCACACCGTTCTGTTGGGGTGTACTTGGCCTCTGATAAGTAATTCCTAAACTCTCCTAAGAGGTACTCGCCACCACGATCAGATTGTAGTGTTTTGATATATTTACCATGACATTTCTCCACATCAGTCTTGTATTTTTTGAACTTATCAAAGCACTCAGACTTGCGGCGCATCAAGTAAATGTACCCATATCTCAAATAATCGTCTATAAAAGAGACAAAATATTCGAAACCACATCTTGCCTGGATAGTCATAGGCCCACACAAATCAGAATGAACCAATTCCAACACTTTTTAGCTCTATACCTCTTAGCTTTAAAAGGCCTCTTGGTTATTTTTCCTTCCAAGCAAGACTCGCAGGTTGGATAGTTTTCCACTTCCAACGAACCCAAAGGTCCATCGGCTATCAACCTTTGAATCCTACTCAAATTAATATGACCTAACCTTAGATGCCAAATATATGTTTGGTTCATTTTTGAAGGCTCTTTTCTCTTATTAGAGTTAGAAGATGTGTTATTAATTTCCATTTGTTGCATCGTCGGAGTTATTGGATTAAGAGTATATAAATTGCCAACCAACACACCTGAACATATAATAACCCTATTTTTCTTGACAACAACTTTGTTATCAAAACAAATAGAATATCCATCCAAAAACAATTTAGAAACTGAAATCAAATTCTTTCTAAAACATGGTACGTAAAGACAATTCCTTAAAACCAAAGTCTTATTCCTATCAAGAGATAAATAAACGTCTCCCACTGCAACAGCCGTCAAATACAACCTCTTGTTCATGTTGTAGTTCAAGCGGAACTGTAAAAAACTCTTTGGCAACGTTTGGAGAACGATATCAATCTAGGTTTTCCTATCGATTTCAACTCCAAGAACCTCCATCTCATTCAAATGAGCCATCATCTTGAGGACATGATCCCTTACAGGTGTCCCCTCAACCATGGTGGTTGTCATCAAGTTTCTCATGACCTCCTGCCTGGTAGCCCGACTCTGGTATTCGAAGAGTTCCTTGAGATTGAGCAGCATGTCATAGGCAGTAGTCATGGCCTGATGCTAATGTTGCAGCACATTTGACATGGAAGCCAAAATGTAACACCACGCCATCTCATTTACCTTGACCCACTTCCTATAACCCTCTTTCTCCTCTTCACTAGAGTTATCATCGGGCTTGTCATGACAGACCTCAGAGAGTACAAAATTATACTCTTCAGCATTCAAGACAATGTCCAGGTTCCGTTTTCAATCAATATAATTTGAACTAGTAAATTTGTTTTCTTAAAGTATAACAGCAAGAGGATTGAAAGCCATAGATAAATCCTGAGAATCACGTAAATAAATACATAGGTCAAAACATTTAGAATTTAAAACAATATTGTTTCCCTCAAACAATATAATTAAATTCACCAACACCTCAAAACACCGTGAATTTCACATGTCATGATAATATGAACGTATACTAATTCAAACATTTGTAAGAGGAGGTTTTACCCATTAATTTCATTATCTTGTCAACCAAAATGACAAATAAAATTAATAGTTGGTTTATCTTCAGCCATACTAACAACAACAGTTACTACGATGGGGAGGATACTATCATATGCACCTAAGTGTATACACCATTTCTTAATACTAAGTCCATTATCTAGGATTTTGTCCCTTCAGATAGAGAAGATTACACGTTCCTAAATAATTTCCTATAATTATCCATAAGGAAGTTTGATCTAGTCATCCGCAAACAAACTCATCCGATATGGAAGAAGGTACTTAAAGCCAACGTATAAGTTTAAATACATCACTTACAAACCAGTAATGGAGGCTATGGGACTTATTCGAAATAATCCCTCTCCCACTTAGTTATTTATCATGAGGGATTTTAACATGCATATATAAAACACACAACAACATGTATATCAAGACAACATATAAACGACGACAATAAATATGGAAAACTATAAATTCCAACTATTATAACCTTGTCATATAGTCGTTGTTCTTGAATATCCACCATCGGCGTGTTAGGACGGGCGATCCTTCTCAGCCGCGCCTCCGAACATAAAAAAAATCACATCGCATAGTAAAGAAACAGGCTATATCCGAACAGAAAACATCTATCAATCTTATACAGAATCTAGATAGAACATATTACATCTATCAATCCTATATAGAATCTAGATAGAACCAGTGAATAAAAACCTACACGACAAACCACAGTGTTTAATCTATTACAATCACGCACCAACCTAAAATAAAAACAACCTCGACAGGTCCGAGGGTTTAAATCATACTTTAACATACATACATGCCATAATAGTTGGACTTAGGATACTTGCAACCACCGAGGTATCCTATTGCATATACTACTATTACCTAGCCATATATAACGTATGAACAGGACATGAACCATAATAGAAATAACTGATCCAATCGCACAGAACTAGAAAACCTCGGCTCTGATATTAATTATTAGAACCAACGGATAGTCGGCCCTATGCAATCGGAATCGGGATCCATAAACAATATGACAATGCACAGCAGAAAAGAAGTCATACCTTTCTTGGAGACTGGTGAAGACGAACGGAATTAGACCTCTCGATCTTCTGTTGATTTCCTAGCCCTTTCTTTAGATGTCGTGTGGGCAATGATCCTCCAAAGACTAGCAGTCTCGCCTCATTTCTCTTTCTCGCGATTTTATTTCTAACGTACATGTGAGATTGAGTGATATGGAGGTGGGCTGATATTTGGGTTATATATAGGCTACAACAGGGACCTAGAGGAGGAATTGGGATTGGGCCTCCTGATGGGCTTAGGCATCCTATGTTCAACCCGAACACCACACTTAAATCCATCAATTATAACTCGGTCCACTAAGGAGTTATAATTGAACTAGCGCCCCAATCCCATATTACAATATGGGCTCCTTCTTATTATGAGCACGTTTATCTCCCCGTGTTTAAGACATCTAATGTCCGTAAATTAAATAAGTTACTGACAACTTAATTAATTTATATCTAATTCCAAGAGTAGTACAACTTAACTTTATTATCATGCCGGACTAAATCCACCTGCAGAGTTTACATGATAATCCTTATGAGCTCCTCAAGGGGACATCATCATCCTAAATAATTAGGACACGGATTTCTTCTATAATCAACAACAAACCATATAAACAATATTATCTCCCAACTCACCAAGCTTATTGATTTATGAATAAATCTCACCCATTGGCAAATTAAAGAAACAAACACTGAGTACATGTGTCCGTTATTATATACAGATTAAGAGGACGCACATCCATAATAACAGAGGTCTTGTTCTTTTATATAGTCAGTACAAGTCGAACAACCTCAAATGGTCCTGCTCAATACACACAAAATGTACTAGTGTAACTTTATAGTCAAGACAGACTAATACCAAATTACACTATAACTGTTCCAATGGTTCGTCCAAATCCATCTTGGTTGTGAGCTAATATTTATAATATATAAAGAACCGATAACATGATCTTCTGTGTGGCACCACACACCATGTTATCTACAATATAGATTAATCTGGACAATTGCATTAACATATATAACAAATATAAAATGCAAACATTTGACCAAAATGATTCTCATATCACAAAAAATGTTCATACAAAAGCTAGGCTTATAGTATACATCCTAACATGCACTTCGTGTACATAAATAATTATGTCATTTGTGATATAGAATAGGAATCTTGGAAAACAAGGAGTTTTAAAATTCATGCGATTTTATATGTAAATCATTTTCCATATGTAATATGGACTCCGAAAGTAAGGAGTTTTAAAACTTCTAAAATTTTATGTTATTAAATAGTCCACAATATTATACAGTGCCCAAAGTCTAGGAAAATTCATGAGAGAACATCAAAAGAATCGTTAAAACACTCTCAATCTTGAAATTAAAGTATATTTGGATTCGAATTATGAATTGAATTGCTCTCACACCATGGGTAAAAGAAGTTCTCAAAGCGAGGATTCAAAAAATATGATATACATACATGGATTAAGGAGTGAAGTTCTTAATCAAGTGCAAATTTTCTCTAATGAAGCCAGTGGTAAAGGTACAACAAATTAAGAAAGATCTCAATAGTCAAAAGAACACATTTTGAGATCATGTTACAAATTTTCTCTTCGGGATTTTATCGATCCAAGTTTCGAAAGATAAGTTAACTATCAATGTGGGATATGCTAGATAAATCTTATCAATCCAAGACTTGAAAGATTAGAAACCATCAAATTAAGATTCAAAATGAAAGATTAAAAACTACCAAATTAATATTCAAGTATGAAACACCGTTAACATTTCTCTATTATACGTTAAATCATTTTCAATCTCTTAACTGATGTGGTTGCTAAATCAAGCTGATGTGGATATCAAATCACGCCTGTAACGCCCCGCTTTACGTCACTGAAGAATATTAGAGTTTAATATTTTTTTTCCATTTGGGCGTCCAGATACTTGATAAAACATGTATTTTCAAGGTAATTTAAACTTGCAAATAAAGATAAGTCAGTTCAAACATCCCTATTTTATAAAACATGAATCGTACACAACGGAAGAAAAGTATTTTACTTTACAGTTGTACAACTAAACTGTACAGCTTTGCAAACAAAGTTTTCCCAAAAGATTTCAAGATCATCTTCTATACAAATAAATAATATAACACCTCTTTCACTTCCAATAAAACTCTTTCGTAATCTTTAGAACATCTACTACTAGCATCCACCACTTGCACACCACGCTCAATGATTTCCTTAAGTTGAAAACATTTTTGACATAAAGGGGTGAGTGCATGAATACACCCAGTGGGGGTGGGACTTGTGAGAAGTTAAAACATAATAGGAAACATAGACATAATTCATCAAGCACATAGTTGCGGGTCTGAGCCGCATTGAAAACATTGTTGTGGTTCTGAGCCACCGTGAAACCATTTTTGTGGTTCTTTAGCCACTTGTAAACATTTTGCAGTTCTTTAGCCGCTATTTAAACATTATGCGGACTTAACTACCATAAAAACGACATGCGATCTTAGCCGCCATATAAACATTTAAATATCATACACATTCACATTCATCCTTCAAACATCAAACATTCACCCACATTCTTCATCACGCTTCATCATTCATGTATTAAAGCACGTTTCACTTCGAACTTCACATTTAAACTTCCATATTAATATCAATAACATATAGTAATCGCCCATAAAAGAGCACATTACTCATAAACACGTAATTTAATTTATGAACATAATACGGGTCTTAGCCGCCCTGGACACATAGTGTGGGCCTTAGCCGCCTTGAACACATAGCGCAGGTGTTAGCTGCCTTGGACACATTTTGCAGGTCTTAGCCACCTTGGAAAACATTTTTCGGTTCTTAGTCGTTGTGGAAACATTTTTGTTGTTCTTAGCCACCTTGGTACGGTTCTTAGCCGCCTTGGCACGGTTCTTAGCCGTCTTAGTACTGTTCTTAGTTGTCTTGGTGCAGTTCTTAGCCGCCTTAGAAACATTTAATTAATGCAAACACGTTCATTAACTTTACAAATAACACACATTCATTTGCATCTTGTAGTAAAGCATATAAGACCACGTTCATCAAATCAACACATTGATTTACTTTGAAAATAATACACATTTGTGTGCACCTCGTAGTAAAGCATATAATGCAATCTTCATCGAATAAACACATACGTTTCACGTAGGCACTGTTGAGTGCGTAAAATATACTCAATATACATGGTCGTAAGCACGATTATTGTGTTGTCTTGGTCAAAAAATGAATTATAACTGCAAAATATTGGTTGTTGTAGGTACAAGAGGATAAAATGGGATGACGGAGACAAAGAGTGAAAAAAGGAAGAAAACGGAAGAAAAAGGGTCAATACCGCGGTACCTAATCTGAATATCGCGGTATCCGACGCTGAAAACCATAAGTTGGGTTCTACATCTCAGTACCGCAGTACCCATTCTGGATACCGTAGTATTGGCTTTTAGGAGGTTCAAACACGTTGTCTCAGTACCGCAGTATTGGTTTGGATACCGCGGTACTTGTATCATAGGTTGTTAAAAAGGTGCGATTTTTGTGCTTTCAACGAAAATAGGACTCCTCTTCCTCATGGTATCTATATAAACTTTGCCAAGACCTAGAAAAGACAACTTTTACCCCACAAGAAAAAGTAAGACGATCGAGAGAAGGAGAGAAGATCGGCAACAATTCAAGAAGAGTTTATTTTCCTTCGTTTCTTTATGAACTTTATTTTTATCACAATGAGTAGCTAGAGTTTTTCTTTCTAGGATTTTATTCAAACCCTATGTGTTGAATTACGAATCTCTTATTTCGATTCTAATGCAAGTTTAATTTACGATTCTTTCTTCTACTTGTTGATTAAGTGCATGAATATGTTTATATTATTGTCAAATTTATATTGGAAGATTGGTTTGATGATTAGAATTGTGGTAGAAGATCCTTCGAGTTAATTGAACAGGATAGTGTTTAATTGCTTGTGAAACCGTAGTAATATAGATTTCACCTTAGGAAGCCATATTTGGGATTTATGCTTAATGCTTTGTTATGAATTTAATTGCGTAGGAATACAGTAAATTGTTCATAGCATTAGATTCATGCATCACTTGGAAACGAGGTATGATTATATTAGCATCTCAGGTTAGGAATCGGGAATTAAATCTTGCATGAGAAAAGAGTAAGGGGGAGTTAAAACACATAGGGGGAGATAAAATCCTAGGTTTGCTTATCTTGATAAATCTTCGTTTAATTCTTCGTTCACTATTTTCTTGTTTTTCGTAGTTTAAACAAACAACTTTCAAAATTGGATTCGCTGGATAGGATCATAAATTGTAGGAATCTAGTACTTAAGAATAGATAGTTATTATTTTCCCTGTGGGTTCGATATCCGTACTTTTCAGTCCACTATATTACTTGCCACGATAGTGCACTTGCGTGGTGTTAGTTTTATCACAACAGATACATAACTTCATTTCAAACTCATTTAGAACTTAAACATGATACAAGAAAATTACCCCCACCTCGTTCGGTGGTAACCCTCGTGAAGCTCGATTCTCTAAATTCTAAGTTCGTTCCTTCACCTTAATCAAGTGGTATGTTGAGAAAACGGCTACGTTTCTGGGAACTAATGTGATCCTTTGTCTGCGTTTCCTACAATATATGCATAAAACTCATCTTAGCGTCTAAATAAGACTGTTTATGCATAAAACTCGTCTTAGCGTCTTAAACAGGCGTCAATGGAAAAAGGTCTGTAGAAAGAACTTTTGAATGTAAAAGAAGATGACTCGTATCATTTGGAAAGACGTGCAAGTGATAATTTAGCTTTCAAAGAACATTAAACTTGCAAACTTACAAGGAAAATAATTTAGATTTGCAAATAACATTAATCTTGCAAGGGAAACTAATCTTGCAGGGGTAAATTAATCTTGCAAAATAAACACCTCTTCCAAAGTAACTAATCTTGCAAAATAAACCCCTTGCACATTCTATCAAACTTGCAAAGAAAAACCCCTTGCATACTTAATTAAACTTCCAAACAAATCTCTTACATACTTAGCCCAAACTTGCTGCCACTACACTACTGCTCTTTGCCCCGACACATCGTATGCCCCTCGAACGAACTCGCCTTAAGGTGAAACTTGGTAGGATTGCTCTCAACACATTGTAAAACACCCCATACGAACAGTTTTAGGAAACTCCTTCATTAAGACCTTCTGCTCCGCAACTATCTCCAGTTCTGATGCAGATTTGCAGCCCCGACTTCGCAAAATTCCTCCTCGGTCATCCGACCTCGGATGGCCACGAAACTTGGTGGAGACCTTCCCCATACTCTCTAGTATTTTCCACAAAAACATTTTTTCAGTCCCATCCTCGAAATTCCTCAAGCAGCATGTCGAACGCTGCCTGCATGCAGTCTTCGGTGCAGAAACGCAGCCTCGACTTCGAAAAATTCTTCCTCGGTCAATCCGACTTCGGATGGCCACCAAACTTGGTGGAGACCTTCCCTATACTCTCTAGTATTTGCCATAAAAACAATTTTTTGGTCCCATCCTTGAAAGTGCCTCAAACGGCGTGTCAAGTGCTGCCCAGACTGACCCGGCGCCGTCCCCAGCGTGCACCAGCACCCAGTAGCGCTCCCGTCGCGCCCAGCAGGCCTGTCCCCGACGCCCAACGCTCCTGGCGCCCACCTGCAGCACGCCCCAGCTTCCCAGCAACCTCCCGACGCCCCCGACGCACACCCAACTCTCGCTGCAGCTCCCGGCAGCGGTCGTAGCCCACACAACGGCGCACCTTGCGCCGACAACTCACGGCGGTAGCGAACAGCAGAAAACAGAGCAGCAGCAGTAGCAGAATGAGGGAGAGAGAGAGAGAGAGACAGAGACCGATGGATAGAGAGTCGGAAGAGAAAAGCTGGAGAAAGAGATGGAGAGGTATGCGTTCTCTTCTGCTCTATTTTTCTTCCCTTATTCTTTTTATCTTTCTTTCTCACTTGTTCACACCTAATCTGGTAATGTAGGTGTGTGTCCTATTTTGGGGAGGGGAGAGGGTGAGGTGGCGTGGGTGTGGTGAAGAGCAGCCAACTCATAGCTTTACTATCGTAATTAATTTTCTTAGTTTAATTAAGATTATTCCCTAATTAATTACTTACTAACTTAATTAAAATTATCACTTACTTAATTAATTCTTATACATAATTAATTAATTAGCAATATATAATCTTAATTAATTAATTATTAGGCTTTCATTATTTAATTCGTATACATAGTTAATTAATTAGCAACATATATACTTAACATTACACCTTAGCTAATTAATATGGGGTGTTATAACGCCGATGATATTTTTTTTAGAAAAACTAAATCTTTGTACAATAATATTTATGGATAATCCAATCAATATCAATATTTTGTTATATTGTATCTAATATAATAGGTACATTTTGGGATATTTGATTTTTGTCCAATAAAATATATCAATAGACGGCAATCAATATCGATATTGATTTTTATCCAATAATATATATCGAACAAATATTGATATCTTTTACGATATTCATTTTTGTCTAATAATATATATCGATAATACACAATCAATATCGATATTTTACAATATCGTATCTAATATAATAACGATATTTTGTCTATTGATTTTTTATTAATAATATATATCGAACAAATATTTGCATGATAATAATTATATTTTAACAAGTGTAATATATTGATAGTGCGGATAATATTTCGCATTTAATTACTATAATGTATCTAATAGTAATTAAAGTGTAGTATATATTGAAAGTATATAAAAATGATTAATTTTGTATTCAAATGGATATTTTAACAAGTATCATAATTAATAAAATAACAATTTAAAGTTTTACACTCTAATTTTAATTTTAATAATTCAATTGACACATTATTTTTAATTTTAATTTTTCAATTGACACATCAACATGATTTGCCAGCCATGTCAACTAGGGGGAGTATGAGATAACATATATAACAGAGAAATCTTAACGACATTCCATTTTCGAATCTTAAGTTAATAGTTTTCAATCTTTCAGGTCTTGAATTGATAACATTTATCTTTGATACCCGTATTGTTAGCTAATTTATCTTTCGAGGCTTGGAACGATAAAATCCCTAAATCTTACAAATCTATCTTTTATATAAGATAAGAAAATTGCAGTTAATAACTTTTCCCTTCAAAATTTTATTTATAATATTAAAAAAATTCATTTATTAGTAATCTCACAAATTTTCCTTTTACATAAAATATGGAAATTTCAATAAATAAATTTCCCGTGAAATATTTATTTATAAAAATTTTAAAAATTCATTTGCTAAAAATCTTACAAATCTGCCTTTTGTATAAAATAGTAAAATTGCAGTAAATAACTTTTCCCTTGAAATATTTTTTTATAATATTTAAAAAATTTATGTGTTAGAAATCTTGCAAATTTGCCTTTGATATAAAATAGGGAAATTTCAGTAAATAAATTTTCCCTTGAAATGTTAATTAATAAATTAAAAAAAATCAATTGTTACAAATCTGCCTTTTAAATAAAATAGGAAATTTGCAGTAAATAACTTTTCCCTTGAAATATTCACTTATGATATTTAAAAAAAGTCATTTATTACAAATCTTGCAAATTTGCCTTTTATATAAAATTGGGAAATTTCAGTAAATAAATTTTCCCTTGAAATATTTATTAATAAAAATTTTACAAAAAAGCATTTGTTACAAATCCTACAAATCTGCCTTTTATAAAATAGGAAAATTGCGGTAAATAAGTTTTCCCTTGAAATATTCATTAGTTACAAATCTTATGAGTTTGCCTTTCATATAAAATAGGAAAATTTCAGTAAATAATATTTCCCTTGAAATATATTATTATAAAATTTAAAAAAATTAATTCCTAAATTTTTCCAAAATTAATTAAGAATTATATATAATGTACAAATTGAATTGTTGTACATTAACTTTTTTTCCCCTTTTGGGATCAAATTATTATATAGTATTTTTTTTGGTTGAAAGTTAATTGTATAGTTAAATTTGTGCTAATTAAGCATATATGTGTTAAAACAAGAGTATTGAATAATGAACTCCTTATTTATATTTTTATTGTTTTCAAATTAACTGTATAGTTTTTAATTGTAAACGAATTGTATAGTCAGATGTATGTTAAACGTACATGTGATGCAGTGAAGTTAGCCATAAAAAAATAAAATATTAAAACCTAACATCGATAGGGCCTCCTATCAAAACTAGAATATATTTTATGTTGGAAATAGTATTTAAGATTTAATTGTAAAATATTTTTTAATGGGTCCCCAAACAAAGGAAAAATAAAAGTATAGTACGAAAATAAGAAACCCCCTTTTTTTTAGTTATAAGCACAATTTGTTGCTTCTATAAGCAATACTTTACAAATAATTATGTCTAATTGCTTTACAAATATTTTTATCACATATATGTAAATTTAAATCTCATATTTTTCCAAACCACCATTAATTGGTGTTGGTGAGATCATTAAGAATCAATTTTGTATCCACTTTTCATAATTGTAGTCGTTATCCACGTTAACGTCATTAAATTTCCATTAAACCACCTATACTGAGTTTCTTGATATTTCCACTCTCGCTGCCTATAAAAGGGAAGTTCTAGTGATACATTGTGCACCAAAACTAAATCTCATAGTCATTTAGAAAGACTTCGCTCGTTTAAATAAATTTAGTCAAACACCTTTTAAATCTCTTAGTCAGTCAACTTGACAAGGAAGACCGGAAAATCTGTTTCCCCTTCCGGCCTATTTCTGACACATCTACTCCTTTCGTTCATATTGCCGATACTGATATGGTTGAACTGAAGAAAATTGAATTTTTTCCTCTGAACTGAACTAAGGTTAAAGTCAACATATGTGAACAACATTAAGAAAACGAACTATTCCGCGGTGGTATGGGCGAACTAATGTAGTGCGAACTAATTCAGTTCAAGATATGTCAGCGAACTAATTAGTGATGAAAAAGTAACGAACAGGTTTGAAAATCAACTGACCGCTATTTTCGTGGATCAGTTGCCCACTTCCCAGATTTTTCGGGTATTCCCAACTGCCACGTATCACAGGAAAGTATATAAACTTACAATATTCATTCCTTTATTTTTTTAGGCACACTTATATCAAAAAGACACACACATATACACACTGCTTGCCGAATTAGCTTAGCAATCCTATTAACTTGAGTGTCGGAGTCCCATCGCCTGGAACCCCTCCCCGGTGTTTGTTTTGCAGGTTTTCGAGTCAAAGGTTTGGGGTTTTTGCGTTTGGATCAGAGTAATATCAATTGTTGGATCGGAGAAATATCAGTTACTAGCCCTATCATGAAGCCTGAAAGCTCTATCCGCTTTAACTCTAGCTAATAGACTAATTATTTTCATCTATACGAGTATGTATCATATAATTCAAATCGTTCCGCCCTAATTTGTACCAAAACATTAAAGGGCATAATTGGCAAAAATTACTGAAAAAAATGAATTTTGTAGTGCAAACTAATTCAGTTCAAGATATGTCAGCGAACTAATTAGTGATGAAAAAGTAACGAATAGGTTTGAAAATCAACTGACCGCTATTTTCGTGGATCAGTTGCCCACTTCCCAGATTTTTCGGGTATTCCCAACTGCCACGTATCACAGGAAAGTATATAAACTTACAATATTCATTCCTTTATTTTTTTAGGCACACTTATATCAAAAAGACACACACATATACACACTGCTTGACAGATTTGCTTAGCAATCCTATTAACTTGAGTGTTGGAGTCCCATCGCCTGGAACCCCTCCCCGGTGTTTGTTTTGCAGGTTTTCGAGTCAAAGGTTTGGGGTTTTTGCGTTTGGATCGGAGTAATATCAATTGTTGGATCGGAGAAATATCAGTTACTAGCCCTATCATGAAGCCTGAAAGCTCTGTCCGCTTTAACTCTAGCTAATAGACTACTTATTTTCATCTATACGAGTATGTATCATATAATTCAAATCGTTCCGCCCTAATTTGTACCAAAACATTAAAGGGCATAATTGGCAAAAATTACTGAAAAAAATGAATTTTGTAGTGCAAACTAATTCAGTTCAAGATATGTCAGCGAATTAATTAGTGATGAAAAAGTAACGAATAGGTTTGAAAATCAACTGACCGCTATTTTCGTGGATCAGTTGCCCACTTCCCAGATTTTTCGGGTATTCCCAACTACCACGTATCACAGGAAAGTATATAAACTTACAATATTCATTCCTTTATTTTTTTAGGCACACTTATATCAAAAAGACACACACATATACACACTGCTTGACGGATTTGCTTAGCAATCCTATTAACTTGAGTGTCGGAGTCCCATCGCCTGGAACCCCTCCCCGGTGTTTGTTTTGCAGGTTTTCAAGTCAAAGGTTTGGGGTTTTTGCGTTTGGATCGTAGTAATATCAATTGTTGGATCGGAGAAATATCAGTTACTAGCCCTATCATGAAGCCTGAAAGCTCTATCCGCTTTAACTCTAGCTAATAGACTAATTATTTTCATCTATACGAGTATGTATCATATAATTCAAATCGTTCCGCCCTAATTTGTACCAAAACATTAAAGGGCATAATTGGCAAAAATTACTGAAAAAAATGAATTTTGTAGTGCAAACTAATTCAGTTCAAGATATGTCAGCAAACTAATTAGTGATGAAAAAGTAACGAATAGGTTTGAAAATCAACTGACCGCTATTTTCGTGGATCAGTTGCCCACTTCCCAGATTTTTCGGGTATTCCCAACTGCCACGTATCACAGGAAAGTATATAAACTTACAATATTCATTCCTTTATTTTTTTAGGCACACTTATATCAAAAAGACACACACATATACACACTGCTTGACAGATTTGCTTAGCAATCCTATTAACTTGAGTGTCGGAGTCCCATCGCCTGGAACCCCTCCCCGGTGTTTGTTTTGCAGGTTTTCGAGTTAAAGGTTTGGGGTTTTTGCGTTTGGATCGGAGTAATATCAATTGTTGGATCGGAGAAATATCAGATATTAGCCCTATCATGAAGCCTGAAAGCTCTGTCCGCTTTAACTCTAGCTAATAGACTAATTATTTTCATCTATACGAGTATGTATCATATAATTCAAATCGTTCCGCCCTAATTTGTACCAAAACATTAAAGGGCATAATTGGCAAAAATTACTTAAAAAAATGAATTTTAAGTTGTTGCTAAAAAAAGAGTAACATGGATCACAAACATGTGGTCCAAAGCTTGATGACTTCAGCTATTGATGATGAGTCAAGTGAACGTCATCGGCCTGGATCCACTGTCAATCTTGATCGGTACATATCTCATCCAAACATATTAATCTTTTGTTAATTAATTTGTGCATGTCCATTGCAGCTTAATTTCATCTCAGCTATTTTTCCAGCACAAAGAATTTGTGTTGGTTGATGGAGCCAAAGCTTGAAGAACAGATAAAGATTCTTCACAAAGTGGTTGACAACGCAATAGTTGAAGATCGACATATAATTAGGAGAATAAGATCTAGTAATCTCTTTCAGATCCTCTCAATGAACCTAACACTATCAGTGTTGATTCAGCTTATCGATACTGCTCTGTAAATCCTGATCTTAATTACTCTTGGCTCTCTATTTTGACACTTAGGCTATGTTTATCGGCCCTAGGCGTCAACCAAGGCATGGCTAAATGCCAAAAAAAAAGGAAAATGTAAATGAAATCCATGACCAAGTTTGTGGGATGACCATGGTCATGAGATTCTGTTTACTCAATCCACATGACACGTGTCATCGTATGATTCGTCGAGTATATTTTATTTAGATAATTACAGATTTCGATTTATCCACTTAAAAAAAATTATACACCAAAATTCATAAAATAAAATTCTCTATAAATAGATACCAATATTGATATATTTTCGATCACAATCTCATACTCTCTTTTCTCTTCTAACTTGTGCCAAATCTCTTTTCTCTTTCAACTTGTGTCAAAAATCTAAATTTTTATCATTTTCTACATGGATCCAAATCAGCCCAATTATTCCAACTACTCCCCAAATCATCCAAATTCTCAAAATGATCAAAATATTGAATCATTTTTTAATACTATTGATTCCCAATTTTCTCCAAATTTGAACCAAGTTCCTATCTCTGAACAAGTTCAAAGATTGGAAAATATCTCTTGTGATTTGTTCGAAGAAAAAAGGAAAAAGGTGATAAAAACAGGGTGGTCTGTTAAAGAAGATGTTGCATTAATGTCGTCTTGGTGTTTCATCAGTGAAGATGGCACGGTTGGCAAAAATCAAAAGATCTCAAAACTGTGGGAACAAGTACATGCTATGTACGAAGAAGCTCGAAGAGAAAATCCGAAGGAGATAAATGAAAGAAATATAGAAATGATGAGAAGTCGTTTTAGATGAATAAATGAAAGTTGCAACAAGTGGTTGGAAGCATCCAAGGAAGCACATAGACGATATATAAGTGGAATGAGCCAAGGGGATATTGAGAAAGAAGCTCATGAAATTTATTGTGTTGAACATAAACACAAGTTCACAGATTTGGTTGTGTTTAATGAAGTTCTGAGCAAACATGTGAATTGGCAAAAAAATTTCGATCGTGCTCCAACTTGTCCTCGTGCTGAAGATGAAGAGGGTAATGAAGAAAGTGGTGGCAGCTCAAAGAGATCAAGAACCAATGAAGAAGGGCAGTATTCCAACCCTACTAATCCAGAAACTCCAGGTAGCGGCAGTTCAACTATCTCACGTCCTATAGGTGGAGATAAGACGAAAAAAAAGGAAAAGGTAAGGTGGTGTCAGATGAATTTGCTGGACAAATTCGTGCAATGAGAATCACTAGAGAAATTGAAGTTGAAGTGGTTAGAGAACGAATCAATTTACAGAGAGAAAGAGAACAAAGGAAGAAAGCGGAGAAGAAAATGGAGCTGCAACTTTCTCTTTTATCTCAATTAATGGCGAAAGATCACTTATCACCGGCCGAAGAAGAGATGAAAGACCATCTATTGACATTGTTCAAATAATCAATGTCGTTTATTTTCATGTACTTTTATTTTTTTGTTTTTTTTTTGTTTTTTTTTATTTGTGCGATTTTATTTTATTTCATGTAATCTCAATTAGTTGTTTTAATTATGTCGGTGGAAATGCAAGATTTTTCTGCTTTTATTTTTATTTTTGTACACTTATTTTCCAATATCTGAATCCAAACACATCCTAAATGTATGATATATTTAGGGTTTAGAAAACAAATATTCTTCTTCCACAAGTATTGTTCTACAAAATGACACTAAGTTGAGAAAGAGATACAAAACCTAATATATGTATTAATGTTACTTATAATATTATGTAAAGTACTAGATATGTTTCTCAATTTTTAAACCACATGACAAGTTGTACCACTCTATTATTAAAACTATCTTTGCTCAGATGCATATCCCAAGTGGGAATCAAACCACATGTCAAGTTGTAGTGTAGCATTATTAAAGTTATCTTTGCTCACATGCATATCCCAAGTGGGAATCAAACCACATGTCAAGTTGTACCCCTACATTATTAAAGCTATTTTTGCTCACATGCATATCCCAAGTGGGAATCAAACCACATGCTAAGTTGTACCCCTCCATTATTAAAGCTATCTTTGCTCACATGCATATCCCAAGTGGGAATCAAACCTCTCCTTTCGTATAAACTATTTCCTATAAATCATACTTGAAATAACATCATACTTCACCAAAATCCTTATCTTTGCTCCTCTCAAATATAATTACTACCCATTTGTCTTACCTATTCCAGTTTATAAATGTTTCTCAATGAAAATACCTCGATAGATTCAGATTCAAACTCAAGTTTAGATTCATTAAATTTGAATGATCTTGATGAATGGCAAGAACGGAATGCTCGGCAAAATTACGAAATAGATCGCATGATTGAGGATATGGTCTTAAGCAATCTTAATACGATCGGAGGAAATTCCAATCCTAGAGTTACAAAAAGGTGTTGTAAAAGGGAACGCGAGCTAGGTGAGGAACGCTTGATGAATGACTATTTTGTCGATAGACCAACGTATACTCCCGAGATGTTTCGGTGCAGATTTCGCATGAGAAAATTTGTATTCCTTCGTATAGTGGAGGTCGTCACTGCCAATGACAAATATTTTCAACAAAGACTTGATGCCACGGGTCGACTAAGTGTTTCACCATTACAGAAATTTACTGGTGCTATGAGGGTGTTGGCTTATGGGACATCCACTGATGTAGTTGATGAATATTTACGCATGAGTGTAGTAGTAACAAGACAATCTCTCAATCATTTCGTTGAAGCCATCATTTCCTGCTTCGGTGAAGAGTACCTTAGAAAGCCTTCCGACGTAGATTTGGCAAGACTACTCTATGTCGGTGAACAACGTGGATTTCCAGATATGATCAACAGTATTGACTGTATGCATTGGGAATGGAAAAATTATCCTACTGCGTGGGCTGGGCAATATGCAGGGAGAAGTGGAAAACCAACCATCATTTTGGAAGCTGTTGCATCATATGACTTGTGGCTATGGCATGCTTTTTTTGGAACTCCAGGTACGTGCAATGATATTAATATACTCCAACGCTCTCCAGTTTTTACAGATGTCTTGGAAGGTCGAGCTCCAAATGTTAGTTATGTCGTTAATGGTCGGGAAAATAATAAAGCTTATTATCTAACTGATGACATATATCCTTCATGGGCTGTATTTGTTAAGTCAATTACTTCTCCACTAATCCAAAAACATAAATTGTTTGCTCAACACCAAGAGGCTGTATGAAAAGATGTTGAGCGAGCATTTGGAGCTCTATAAGCTCGTTTCGCATTTCTTAAATATCCATGTCTTGTCTAGGATAAACTTTCGATGGGAAAAATTATGATGGCTTGTATCATCATGCACAATATGATAGTGGAGGATGAACGAGACACATACCAAAATTATTATGATCCCACTGAATATTTAATGGATTGTCCCATAGATGATGATCAGCCCTTTCGATACTCTACTGAACGCATTGCAAGTTTATCCACTTATATGACTACTAGGAAACAACTTCGCAATAGAGAAGCTCATGCCGCTCTTAAGAACGACTTGATTGAGCATATATGGCAAAAATTCGGCACTATTAATTAAATATGTAATTTGCATCTTTTGCTTTGTTGTAATTTATACATGTATTTGTAGCTCGATTTATTTATTTTCTTTTGTATTTCAATTCTTGTAATTTTAATTTTTTATTGGATGTTGTAATTTATTTTAACTATTTTCCCAAATTTTTTATTATAATTATGATTTTTTAATATTAAATAATTGTATATATTTCTTAAATATTTAAAATATAATAAAAATTAATTATAGATATAATTGTTATATTATAAAAGAAATAATTTATTAAAGGTTGGTTGTGGTTGTGGGTGGTTATTGATAAAGTATGAAAAAGATGAGATTTGGTTGTAGCGTAGAATGTGTGTGTGGAGGAGAGAGAAATGAATTGTTTATTAGTTGGTTGTGAGTATAGTTGGGCATGGATAAACATAGTCTTAAGCTATACAGAAAATGAGGGTTTTAATTTGGTCTTTTAGGTTATAAAGATTCCTTGATTTTAATGTTGGAAAAATCCAATATTGGGCTTCCACGTATCAAATTAAATGTATATAGCTGTTTTAAAGAGGCCCAATTAAAGTGATCTACTTAAGTTTAAGTTATGGGCTTACATGAGTATCATAATATTCATGGGCTTTTATGTGTAGATACCATTAAGTGATTTTCAATTTGTTGAGGGACCAAATTGAAAATAAAGGAAACTTATTATTATAAGTTAGGGTTATGGTCCCCAAACATCAGTTTCGAACTCCATGCTCTGTATTCTCTCTACGGAAAAGTGAAAAGGGTGAACTGATAGTTTGGTAAACTATACCAGTTAAAGCATGAATCTTTTCAATAATCGATCTATGGATTCAGGTACGTTTCTGCTTTATGGTTATCGTCTCTTCTCTATTTTAGTTTATCATCATAAATTTTAGGTTTGGGCTTGTGCTGAAGCATGTTTATGTGTGATTAATACATGTTGATTACATGATTCATATATCTAACAAGTTGTATTAGAGCCACTCTACGTATGATTTCCTGAAATATTGAGAAGAATTTAATGATTCTAAATTTATTGAGGAATTAGGGTTTTATTATCATGAAATTAGGTTTATGTTTGCCGACGATTTTTGGATAATTCAGGAATTATGATTCAGTGTTATTATCTGATATTTATTTGTGGAAATCGTATTCTGTTTACGATTTGTATGCCCATATTTATTTATGTGTTCAATATTGGATTTTACACTTTGGGCACACTTCTGAAATGGCAAACTTGATTGATCTTTTTATTTCGATAAAGACTATCTAGTGCTCTGTTTTGTGTATGTATGAATTTGCTGCATATATCGTATATATTTTTGGTTCAGTTGCTCCCTAAATTTTATGATCTTGTTACGAATTCATTTCGAGATTGATTTCGGATGATGACATTTATATGTCTTATATGTAATACATGATTTGAATTTATTGGACATCTCATGTTCCTTTCAGTTTATAAATTTTCAAGATGGGTTGGTTGAAACATAAAGTCGCCAAAGTGACCTCTCTTGTGTAAATCTCTCCACTGAGAATATTTGGTTGGTTGTGGATGTGTATACTCATGCGAGCATTAATCGGCCCAAAGGAAGATTGATACTTGGCTCGAAGTACACAAACACATGTAGTGGTAAATACGTGACAATTATAAGGTTTTTTCATGTAAGTAATAAGTCGCCCGAAAGGAAGACTGTTGCTTGATTTGATTTTATTGTCCGTATTTGATCATTACACAGAGGTGACCACCTACGAACTAATATTACTGTCCAAAGACTTGATATTAACGTTGTGCTAGGTGCCTCGAGATGTTGTTGTTGGGATATTTTAGTAGTTATCTTGATAAGACAAAACACAATAACACAACAAGATAAGAACAGTTTGCTTAAGGTATTGATACCTAGTTTCCACATTACATGATCACAAACTTATCGATACTGAAGGAAAGATTATGTAATGGTTTTCCAAGATACAAGGAAAACCAACCTTAGAAGAAGTAAGAGAACACTTCTGAGGATCAGCATACTGTAGGGAACAACAAGCTAGAAGAAGTATCCTTAGTAAAAAGGAGATAAGATACTGAAAAAGTAGTCAACAGGTTGTGGGAAAGCTGTTCTAAAAGAAGAACTCAGAAAGCAAGTAACTGCTGCAAGAAACTAACAGAAACTGCAAGAATCCATTCTTGCAGCAGAGACTGTCGAGGATACAGGACCCGCTGAGGAGACGGGGTCCTTGCTGAAGACCTCAGGCGAGGCTGTTGTTTTGACAACACTCTCTAAGGGTGAGAAGACCTCTGAAGGGGCGGCTGTTGAGACAGTACCCTTAAAGGATGTTCGAGAAGAAGCTGAGGTAACCGCTAAGTAGCTAGAGACACCTCATGAGGAGGTTGATGTTGTTGCTGCTACAAGCTCAAAAGAATCTATCCAGGTTACAGCAGCAAAGGTTACTGAGGAAGCTGAGTATGCTGAATTCCTCCGGATGATGGCTGATCTCTGAAAGGACGGTAAGTAGCTGCTGCAAGAAAGCAGTTGCAGCAAAGTAAGAAAGAACGACATGCATCATCGCTGCAAGAAAATGTTATAGGGATACTGCTAGAAAGAAGATACAATAGTACTGTACGAAAATACTGCAAGAAGGTTTAAATTACAGCAGCGCTGTAAAGAACAAACAGTTGCAAGCAAACCTAGGATACAGCGCGAAGCCTTCTACTCAATTGAAGAAGTATCCTGCAATCCGAGGAAGGATAAATGCAGTACGAGGAACGAAGATTCAAGCAAGAATAAATAGGGTCGTTCCAGAGAAGATCAAAGTTAAAGACACGGAGCCAATGCCAAGACGCCACATGGACTGACGCGTTGCAGAAAGCTGCGAGCCGCAACCATCGCATTAAATGCTCTAGAAAGAAAAGTCAAGTCGCATTAAATGCAGGTCATGCCTTTGATGAAGTACACTTTAATTCAAAATGGGAGATATCTCCTTCAATGGATATCTTCTCTATAAGTATAAATAGAAGGAGTGGCTGATTGAAGAAATTGCTGGACAAAGTCAAGAGGAAACTCATATATCATCCAAAGCTTTTCAAGCTTTCACATGTTCAGCCACTCAATCTTCTAGGAGCAGTCTACAACAACAAAGGAGCTCTCAGAGATCAAGACTGCTTCTCAACAGCTGAAGATTTATTTTCTTTTTAACCTTGTTGTTGTGTGCTTAGGTTGTGTTAGGTGTCGAACAGCTGATATGAGAGATCCTTGTTGTTTGTATAGTTGTCTAAGTGTTAGACAACTTCCTTGTGTAGGAGTGTGAAACCCTGTGTGGGTTTGCGTTTAGAGTTTGCAGTTGTTGTGTGAACGCTGGACTCTAGTAGGTGTTTAGCTTTGTAAGTTGATAGATTATTAGGGGTGTCCTGTAAATCAATCTTGCTTAACAAAGTTCCTGCTCGAGGTAACAGTAGAGTGGACGTAGAAGGGTTACACCACCTTCGAACCACTATAAGCCATAAGTGTTTTATTGCTTTCTTATCTGCATTTTATCGTTCATATCTATCTCTGTCATAAAACATAAAACAATTTGAAAAGGATTATATTTGAGAAAACCAGCCTTGTGTCTTAAAACCGTTTATTTCTGCTGCGTATACAACTCTAAGTTACAGTGTGCAACACTGCATCCTAGTGCTGTAAGCAGTAACTGACTGGCGCTGCAAGTTCAAGTAACTTGCAGAACAGTAAGTTTTAAACAGATTTTCAAAATCGACCAAGGTTCATTAACCCCCCTTGAACCTCGGACACCACTTGGGACCAATAGTTGCCATCATATTTAAATTTCTTGATTGTTCTTTTGGTTATATGTGAGCATAATAGTTATTTTGGTTTGTTATTCTCTGTTCAACTATGTCTGCTACTTCAGTGTCTGCCAACATTAACAACATACCCATGCTTAATGGGTCTAATTTTAAGGATTGGAAGGATAACATTCTAATCACTTTGGACTGCATGGATCTTGACTACGCATTAAGGGTAAACCAACTCGCTTCTTTTACGGCTGAAAGTTCTCCTGATGAAATGAAGAATTTTGAGAAGTGGGAGCGCTCAAATCGCGTTAGTCTAATGATCATTAAGCACAGCATTCCAGAAGCCTTTCGAGGTGCCGCTGCATCTGAGGAAATCACTTTGGCCAGTGAATACCTTGCCCATATTAAAAAACGTTTTGTGAAAAATGATAAGGTCGAGACAAGTACACTTCTGGCGAACTTGATCTCAATGAAGTATATGGGTAAGGGAAATATAAGGGAGCACATCATGCTCATTATACTTCAAAATTAAGTATACTGAAGCTCGAGATGTCTGAGGACTTACTCGTGCATTTGGTGCTTATATCTCTTCCTGCATAATTCAGTCATTTTAAGGTCAGTTACAACTGTTAGAAAGAGAAGTGGACTCTTAATGAGCTTATTTCATACTGTGTGCAAGAGGAAGAAAGATTGAAGCAAGAAAGAACTGAGGTTGCTCAACTGGCCACTAGTTCTAAAGATAAGGGAAATGGTGTAAAAAGAAAGCCTGTTGAGAAAGCTGCTACGGATCAAGGTCCAGCACATCAGAAACAACAAAACAACTATCAAGATAATAAAAAATTGTTACAAAAAGAAAAAATGTACCAGATTTCACACTAGGCGTGCAAAGAAAGGTACTAATCTTACTTTAGTCTGTTCTGAGGTTAATTTAGCTTCAGTACCTAGAGACACTTGGTGGTTAGATTCTGGTGCTACCACTTATATAAGTGTATCGATGAAAGGTTGCCTGAGCTACCGAAAGCCAAGTGATGGTGAAATATACATCTATGTGGGAGATGGCAAATCAGTAGAAGTGAAGGCAATAGGGCATTTTAGATTGTTATTACAGACTGGATATTTTTTAGATTTGAATGATACATTCATTGTACTGTCTTTTCGACGGAATTTGGTTTCTATTTCCATGTTGGACAAATTTTGTTTTACTTGTTCATTTGGAGATAGTCAGTTTAAACTTTCAAATAATTCCAGTTTTGTGGGCACTGGTTCATTAAATGCATTTGACAATCTATATTTGCTTGATATTGTTCCTTCATATAATGAATCCTTGCATGTTGACTCTAGAGGTACCAAGCGAAAATTAAATAAAGAAAATTCGGCTAACCTATGGCACAAGCGTTAGGTCATATATCAAGAACCAGAATTGAGAGGCTTGTGTCGGATGATATTTTAGATACACTTGATTTTATTGATCTTACAATATGTGTTGAGTGTATTAAAGGAAAACAGACCAAAAAAAAAATTAGATGCCCAAAGAACTAAAAATGTCTTGGAATTGACTTATACAGATATTTGTGGGCCATTCCCTACTGCTTCTTGGAATGGTCAACAATATTTTGTATCATTCATAGACGATTATTCAAGATATGGGTATCTATATTTGATCAATGAAATATCAGAGGCACTGGACATGTTCAAAATATTTAAGGCAGAGGTTGAAAATCAACTCAGTAAAAGGATTAAGTGTGTCAGATCTGATTGTGGTGGTGAATACTACGGTAGGTATGATGGTTCAGGTGAACAACGTCCAGGACCTTTTGTTGTCTTCCTGAAGGAATATGGAATAGTCCCACAGTACACCATGCCGGGGACACCTAGCATGAATGGTGTAGCTGAGAGACGAAGTAAAACTTTAAAGGATATAGTGAGGAGTATGATCAGTCATTCCTCCTTACCAGAATCACTTTGGGGAGAAGCACTAAAGATTGCAACTTACATTCTCAATAGGGTACCAATTAAAGCAGCTGCTAAAACTCCACATGAACTTCGGACTAGGCAAAAACCTAGTTTAAATCACCTTCATATTTGGGGATGTCCAGCTGAGGCTAGGCCTTACAAGCCAAATGAAAAGAAACTGGACTCCAAAACAATTAGCAGCTACTTTATTGGTTATTCAGAAAAATCCAGGGGTTTTAAGTTTTATGATCCCACTGGAAGGTCAATTTTTGAAATGGGAAATGCAGTGTTCTTTGAGGATGTTGAGTTTGGGGGGAGAAATAAGGTTAGAGACATTAGTCGATTTAGACACCTACTACTGCTTATGACAATGTTCAGGTTCCCATTCCTGTCATTGAAGAAGAAGCATATTTGGAACCTCAACAAGATAATGTCGAAGATCTTCCCAATCAGGTTGATGAAATAATTCAAGAACAACCTCAACAACCTTAAGAACATATAGAATTAAGGAGATCCACTAGAGAGAAGAGAAAAGCTATTTCAGATGATTACATTGTTTTTCTCCAAGAAAATGAGGATATTAAGGAATTAATGGAAGATGATCCTATTAATGTTCATCAAGCCATGAAAGGTACGAATTCTCAAAAGTGGATTGATGCCATGAATGAAGAGTATAACTCAATGCAAGACAATCAAGTTTGGGATCTTGTCCCATTGCCGGAAGGTTCGAAGCCCATTGGTTGCAAATGTATTTTTAAAACCAAAAGGGATTCAAATGGTAATGTGGAAAGATATAAGACACGTCTTGTGGCTAAAGGCTTTCCTCAAAGGGAAGACATTGATTTTAAAGAGACTTTCTCTCCGGTTTCCACGAAAGACTCTTTTAGAATAATAATGGCATTAGTTGCACATTATGATCTTGAGTTACATCAAATGGATGTAAAGACAACGTTTCTCGATGGTGACATTGTTTAGACAATATATATAATGCAACCTGAAAACTTTGTGTCTGGAGATCCAAAGAATATGGTTTGCAAATTAAAGAAATCCACCTATGGACTCAAGCAAGCTTCTCGTCAGTGGTACCACAAATTTCATGAAGTAGTTGTCTCGTTTGGTTTTGAGACTAATGTTTTTGATGATTGTGTGTACCACAAGTTCAATGGAAGTAAATTTATTTTCTTGGTGTTGTATGTTGATGATATACTACTAGCCACCAATGATTTAAGTTTGTTGCACGATACCAAGACCTTTATATCAAAGAATTTGAAATGAAAGATCTTGGGGAGACCTCTTTTGTATTAGGGATCCAGATACATCGAGATCACTCTTAAAGCATTCTTGGATTATCATGAAAGGGATACATAGAAAAAGTGCTGCAAAGATTTGGCATGCAAAATTGCAAGCCAGGTGACACCCCTGTGGTAAAGGAGACAAGTTTAGTCTCAGTCAGTGCCCTAGGACTGATCTTGAGGTTAAAGAGATGCAAAAGGTCCCCTATGCTTCAGCTATTGGGAGTTTGATGTATGCTCAGGTCTGCACAAGACCTGATTTAAGTTTTATATTGGGTAGAAACTTAAGTAACCCTAGTATGGATCATTGGAAAACAACCAAACGGATTATGAGGTATCTTCAGAGAACTAAGGATTACATGCTCACATATAGGAGATCAAATCAATTGGAGATCATTGGGTATTTTGATTTTGATTTCGCTGGATGTCAAGATAGTAGAAGATCCACTTCAAGCTATATTTTTCTGCTAGCAGGGGGAGCTGTTTCATGGAGAAGCGCTAAGCAGACACTCGTAGTGTCTTCTACCATGACATCAGAATTTGTAACGTGTTATGAGACATCGAATCATGGAATATGATTCCGAAATTTTGTCACTGGGCTACATGTTTTGAGGAATATTGAAAGACCACTTAAGTTGTATTGTGACAATAATTAAGCAGTGCTATATTCTAATAACAATCGGAGCTCCACTAAGTCAAAACACAATGACATTAAGTTCCTGGTTGTGAAGGAGAGAGTACAGAGTGGTCAGATTTCTACAGAGCTCATTTAGATAATACATATTTATTCAGTGTCACGTGTTGCCCAAGTGGGAGATTGTTGGAAAAATCCAATACTGGGCTTCTACGTATCAAATTAAATATATAGTTGTTTTAAAGAGGCCCAGTTAAAGTGATCTATTTAAGTTTAAGTTATGGGCTTACATGAGTATCATAACATTCATGTGCTTTTATGTGTAAATACCATTAAGTGATTTTCAATTTGTTGAGGGACCAAATTGAAAATAAAGGAAACTTATTATTATAAGTTAGGGTTATGGTCCCCAAACATCAGTTTCGAACTCCATGCTCTATATTCTCTCTACGGAAAAATGAAAAGGGTGAACTGATAGTTTGGTAAACCATACCAGTTAAAGCACAAATCTTTTCAATAATTGATATATGAATTCAGGCATGCTTCTGCTTTATGGTTATCGTCTCTTCTCTATTTCAGTTTATCATCGTAGATCTTAGGTTTATGGATTATGTGCTAAAGCATGTTTGTGTGATTAATACATACTGATTACGTGATTCATATATCCAACATTTAATACTAACTTCTACTAATTTTCTTGCAGGCCTAGGCCAGAATATACAACCATCTTTTTTTCCTGCGATTCTTGGTGTTATGTTATTCATCATATCTAACTGCACTAGAGTGGCTAATAAGAAGATGATGAGTTTCCGGACATAACAGACTGTTTCTGATCCGGGCTTTTTAGATGGGCAAACGATGTCTATTGTTCACTAATTTCTTTTAGCTACTCTCGCAAGTGTACGGTGTAGGATGTAGAAGTGGTGAGCAAGGTCAATCCCACAGAGACTTGCTATCTAGGAACTAACTAACTACCCAAATTCAGTTCTTAACTATATCTAGGAAAATCAAATCTAATCAATTGTAGATTAATTTAATAAAAATTTAACTAAGCAGATAAATTCACTCAAGAATAACATATATCTAAGACAGGTTCTAGGACATGCTTTCATCTAATTCTCATCAAAACATCACTTTAACCAATTCAAGTTCAATAATCAATCATCCTATATGAGCAATAACATATGTCGAATTAACAGCTCTCCCGAGTCAGTTAATCGGATGATTATTATGCCACCAGAGGTATCCCTACTCAATCTGATTGAAACATAACAGCTCCCAAAAGTACATATGATTGATTTCCCATCACATAAATTCCTTAATCTCCCAATCTAAGTCTTTTTATGTGTCATGTGTTTATTCTTCCATAATTAAATCTCATCTCCCGAATTTTGATCTAATTACTAAAACATGTTCAATTACTGGCCACATAATCAAACAAGAAATCAATCATAAACACACAAATAGGATAAACGATCATGAACATTGAATTGAAATTAAAGATCCATCAAGATTCGAATTAAATTATTAACAAGCCTTAGAAACCCTATAAAATTAGCTAGACATAATTATAAACAAACTCATAGACAAGATTGGAAATATCATATCTACTAATATTCTACAAGGGAAGAAAAGATTAAAAACTCTATTAACGACGATCTCGCAATCCCTCGATCTCTTGAATTCTTCTTCAAATCTTCTTGATGCTTCTCAGAATATCGTGTTTTCCTCCTATGAATCTCTCTTCTCTCTTTCTCCTCTACATTGAGTATTTATATCGCTTTGGGAGTCTTCCAAGTGAAGTAAGAGATGAAAATACGCTAAGAAAAACCAACTTCTCCAACCCCTGTTCACCGGGCACAGTCGTGCTATGCGGCATGGTCGACTATGCCCTACCAAAGGGTTACTGCCAATTGCACGGGACTGACCGTGCTGTGGGTCACGGTCGTGCCCCATACTCTAAAACTCACTGCATACTGGAGCACGGTCGTGCTGCATGGCACGACCAGACCGTGCGCCAGCAACTCTTCCTCGCGATCTCGTATTTCAACTCCTATTCTTCCTTGATCATCAATTACACTTGAAACTTGCACTTTTTCTCATCAACATCATGAAACTAAGCACAAACCCGTCAAATGCAACTTATACAAAATAATATCATCAATCCCCATAAAAACGTATCTAAACATATTCACATGAATACATAAACATACGCAAAAATATATGAAAAACGACACTTACCAAATCCCCCAAACTTGAACTGTTGCTCATCCTCGAGTAACATCAACTACTCAACTAACATTCATAAAGAGAACTAAGCAAGCAACTAGAGAAACACGAACCAATAATTTAAGCAAATCAAACTACAGACCATATACACCTAATGGATATCAAAAATTCATCTAAACCTCTAATGAATACTTCAAACAATTCATAATCATGTACTTTCAAGGAGTAATGAACCTCACAAGGTAAAAGTATATCACTCACGCTCAAAAGTGTTTAAAAATAGGACATGTATATGCTCAAATCAATAAATCAAGGAAAACCTACCATAAGCTTGCAAATAGTCTCACTTCTCCACCATATTTGTACATGTGAATATTAAGAATCAAAAAGGACTTTATTTGGACACAATGAGGCTCTTTGGATAGGGTAGGAAAAATTTGGATAAGATAAAAGTGACTACTCAAATAGATATTCAAAGCTCCTCCACAAATTCCAACTCAACTCATGAACTTTTCTATCTTCATGAGGTCTCTTCAAATGACCACTTCTCCCAAAACATGAGTTCCAGCGATATGTCAAAAATAATAATTATTCAATTGAGTTCCAGAAAAGGCACAACTCAACAAAAAAAATTATTATTCAATTGAGTTCTAGAAAAGGCACAACTCAACTAAAAATCTAAAACGTATCAAAATTAGGCATAACTCATGCAAAAAAATTTCCTTTCAACACTCACTTCTTCAACCCAAGTATATATTTTCTCTTCTTTTTCACACTTGTTCTCTCTCTCTTTTTTTTTCTTTTTCTTCTTTCATCATTTTTCCTTGATATCCTCCACTAAATTCTTTCTCCAACTCCACATATACTTCCCAATTGAGCTTCAAAATCATAGGTAGGTTCAAAATAAAAGCTGGTAATTTACCCAATTATTTGGCTAAGAAAAAATAAGGCTTAAAGGCTCAACAAGGCTAACTAAGGAAATATATCGAATTTGGTGAGAAATTATTTGGCTAAGTGACTAATCAGAACAAAGATGGCCTTATATCATTTTCAAAAATTCACACGTACTTGTAGTCTTGAAGGAGAAACCAAAGCAAGTTCTAGAGGTATATACAAGACAATCGATAACCACAAAATAAAGAAAATAAGACTTGGTATAATATCAAGTCAAGGCTCAAAACTACATAATCATTGCATGTTCGAATATATTCACCAAAAAATTCTGAATAAACTTTCAACTTCAATCAAGAAATATATCCCTACGTTCATTTTACTCAATTTATGTTTCTTATAACCCAAGAATTCACTTCATATTTCCTAATCACAAGATCATCTGTCATCCTAAAAAAAATTAAATATGCTAAAACAATAAACCTATAATGCAACTACTCATGTGATGCAAACCATCCCCCTAAACTTAAAGTCGACAATTCCAAAGAAGACTCAGAACTTGGAAAGAAATGGCTAATTGGGTTGCCTCCCAAGTAGCGCTAAGTTTAACGTCTTCAGCCAGACGAGATGAAAACGTACCTGTCATGGAGGGAATTTTTCCTCGATCTCCACATCAATTTCCATCAGCCGGCTGGGCACGGTCATGCCCCATTGTTCAGAGCCACTTTATTGCCGGGCACGGTCAGACCGTGCGCCACAACATGGTCGTGCCCGGTCTTTTCTTCCTCTTCAATTCGTCTTTTATCTTTCCATTTCCTCGCTTTTCTATGGTACATCTTCATTGGTATTTCTCGATCCTCTCCACAGGCACCTACTACATTGACAAAACTACAGTTTTCCTCTCCATCATGGAATCTCATGTCCTTGTAGATATTGAACACGATGTGTTCGTCATTTACTCGTAAGGTGAGCTCCCCTTTTTGGACGTCAATCAATGCTCGTCCTGTGGCTAAGAATGGGCACCCTAAAATCAGGGGCACATCATGATCTTCCTCCATGTCGAGAACCATGAAATCCACCGGGAAGATAAATTGATCGACTTTGACTAGCACGTCCTCGATGATTCATTTGGGATAAGTTATTGTCTTATCCGCTAATTGCAATGAGATGTTGGAAGGCTTCACGTCACCAATACCATGCTTCTCGAAGATGGACAACGACATCAAATTTATACTTGCCCCAAGGTCACACAAAACCTTATCAAAAATTGATCCTCCAAATGCGCAAGGAATTGTGAAACTCCCCGGGTCCTTAAGCTTATGTGGCAACTTATGTTGCAAGATTGCGCTGCACTCCTCTGTATGATTCACTCTTTCAAAATCCGCTATTTTCCTCTTCTTTGACATTACATCCTTCAAGAATTTAGCATAGTTCGGCATTTGTTCTAAAGCACAAATCTTTTCAATAATCGATCTATGAATTCAGGCACGCTTCCGCTTTATGGTTATTGTCTCTTCTCTATTTCAGTTTATCATCATAGATCTTAGGTTTGGGGATTATGTGCTAAAGCATGTTTGTGTGATTAATACACACTGATTACGTGATTCATATATCCAAATTTAATACTAATTTCTGTTAATTTTCTTGCAGGCCTAGGCCAGAATATACAACCATCATTTTTTCATGCGACTCATGGTGTTATGTTATTCACCGTATCTAACTGCACTAGAGTGGCTAATAAGAAGATGATGAGTTTCAGGACATAACCGACTGTTTCTAATCCGGGCTTTTTAGATGGGCAAACGATGTCTATTGTTCACTAATTTCTTTTAGTTACTCCCGCAAGTGTACGGTGTAGGATATAGAAGTGGTGAGCAAGGTCGATCCCACAGAGACTGGCTATCTATGAACTAACTAACTACCCAAATTCAGTTCTCAACTTTATCTAGGAAAATCAAATCTCATCAATTGCAGATTAATTTAATAAAAAGGTAACTAAGCAGATAAATTCACTCAATAATAACAGATATCTAAGACAGGTTCTAGGACATGCTTTCATCTAATTCTCATCAAAACATCACTTTAACTAATTCAAGTTCATTAATCAAACATCCTATATGAGCAATCACATATATCGAATTAACAGCTCTCCCGAGTCAGTTAATCGGTTGATTATTATGCCACCAGAGGTATCCCTAGTCAATCTGATTGAAACATAACAACTCCCAAAAGTACGTAGGAGTGATTTCCCATCACATAAATTCCTTAATCTCCCGATCTAAGTTTTTTTATGTGTCATGTGTTTATTCTTCCATAATTAAATCCCATCTCCCGAATTTTGATCTAATTACTAAAACATGTTCAATTACTGGCCACGTAATCAAATAAGAAATCAAATCATAAACGTACAGATAGGATAAACGATCATGAACATTGAATTGAAATTAAAGATACATCAAGATTCGAATTAAATTACTTACAAGCCCTAGAAACCCTAGAAAATTAGCTAGACATAATTATAAACAAACTCATAGACAAGATTGGAAATATCATATCTACTAATATTCAACAAGGGAAGAAAAGATTAAAAACTCTATTGACGACGATCTCGCAATCCCTCGATCTCTTGAATTCTTCTTCAAATCTTCTTGATGCTTCTCATCATATCGTGTTTTCCTCTCATGAATCTCTCTTCTCTCTTTCTCCTCTACGTTGAGTATTTATATCTCTTTGGGAGTCTTTCAAGTGAAGTAAGAAATGAAAATACGCTAAGAAAAACCAACTCCTCGAAGCCCTGTTCACCAGGCACGGTCGTGCTATGCGGCACGGTCGACCGTGCCCTACCAAAGGGTTACTGCTAATTGCACGGGTCTGACTATACTCCAAAACTCACTGCACACTGGCGCACGGTCATGCTGCATGGCACGACCAGACCGTGCGATAGCAAATCTTCCTCGCGATCTCGTATTTCAACTCCTATTCTTCCTTGATCATCAATTACACATGAAACTTATATTTTTTCTCATCAAAATCATGAAACTAAGCACAAACCCGTCAAATGCAACTTATACAAAATAATATCATCAATCCCCACAAAAACATATCTAAACATATTCAAATGAATACATAAACATACGTAAAAATATGTGAAAAACGACACTTATCATCTATGCGTATGTACATTGAGGTTGTTGCTTCACCAAATAACCCTGATGGATTCATACTCGAACCTGTGGTTAATCGAGCAAATGGGATGGAGGTTCATGACCTTACTACTGGCCTCAACTTCTCATTCAAATCATAACATTATGTTATTCACCATGTCTAATATGTAATATGTTATTAGAGTAAATGTATCACTTGACATTGTCTATGACGGCCTTTTATTGATTAATAGCATATATGGTGTGTCTTGATCTTAATTTATGAAACTGATAGTTGCCTTTAATTTTCATATATATGGCTATGTGAAGATAGGCTCTTGTTAGGGACAAGAATGTGGCTAAGAAGATGGTGAGGTTCAGGACATGATTCGTGTAACATAATAAATAATTAAAAATCATGAAACCTTCAGAAATAAGTGTCACATAAATTCGTGTAAATTTTTAAAAAATAATTAAATTTATATAAAAAATATAATATAAAAAATTCATGTACATCAGACATTAATTACATCTTAACCACTATTCGACTTGTGAGGAGTAGAGCTATTTTTGACAAAACATCCTTTTTGTGGTAGAAAAGGTAAAAAAATTATGTTTTGTGGTAGAAAATGTAGTACTATATATATTACGGTATTTTAGTTCATTTCCCCAAAAACAAACAATAGCTAAAATAAAACAATAAAGCACAAAATGTTTTATTTCATTACAAAGATGACCAAAATATAGGTAAAAGTTGGATTTGTACACCAAGTGCACTGTAGCATTACCCTTTCTTTACCAAAAATGAATTTCCCTCTCGAAAAATTGGAACAATATAATTTTTTTAATTGTGTGAAAAAATGTATATCAGAAAAGGGGCATTAATGTTTTTTTGCAATTAACCTAGAAAATAGATAAAAAGATAATGCCATTAGGTAGCAGGTCCTATTGAAATTTTCCTTCAATTGTAAATTAGAATAATGTGTTTAAAGAATTTTTTTGGGTAAATTACATTTTTGGTACCAAAGTATACCCCAATTTCATTTTGGGTACCCTTGTTTTTGCAAGTTACAATATCGGTACCCAATATTTCAAAAAATTACATATTGGGTACCTTCCGTCAAGTTTGGACGGAAACTTGACGGAATCCAACCAACCCTAATATTTTTACGTGAAAATTAGTCGACTTTTCTCACCTTTCATTCTGAAAAAAACCACTATGCCCTAATTTCTTCAATCTCTTTCAATTTTCTTCAAATCTTGTAGAGAATTGAAGAGATAGATTTCTTTACCTGTTGTGCTCAATCTTGAAGAAATAGATTTCTCCGAGTAGTCTGTGACCAATTTCTTACACTTCTATGGTCAATGGCTCTAATGGTGGTGGCATTAATGATTTCGGTGATGAGTTTTTAGGTGGTTCGGTGGTGAATCTGATAATAAGTCCGAGTGGGTGAAGTGACTCTCTGATTTCACCCTATGGTGAGGATGGGAACGTCATTCGCTCACCTCACCCGTTTCATCGGAGGAGTTGTAAGAGAATGATGTTGCGTTTCTATCAAATATTGAAGAAAGGGGTAGATTTATATTTAGGCCTTGCATGTACTTTGCGAAAGGGTTTTGCAAGAATGAGAGTGGTTGTAAGTACTTCCACAGTGAGAATGATGGTGATGAGGTAATTATGTTCTTGGTATCTCGTGACATTTAACATGCGTGTTATTATTATCTTTTAAATTAAGTGGTTGATAGTGATTTGATGAGATGATTCTTTGTTCCTACTGTAACGCCCCAGATCAAAACGAGCATAATTGATTAATTAAATATTTAAACCTATAATTTAATAAGTATGTGTGTTTATTTTGACTGTTCAATTTATTACGTGCGTTTCAGATACGTATTTAATACACGTTTTAGATCGATAATTTTCTTGGACATAGTATATAGAATGTTTTTATACCATGAGATGCGTATTGATGAAACGAGAAGATAGAAACGAATTAGAGGTCAATCGGAGTTACGTAGCTCAAGTAATGAAGAAAATAGAGAAAACGAAGAATACGACGTATACGAGACGTATACGAAGAGTAGAAATACGGGATATTTCTGATGAACAGTAATCGCACCTTATCGTGAACAGTAACTTGAGATATTTTCGATGAATAGTGTTTTCCAGGATTTCTATAAATAGGAGAGCTTTCGTTTCATTTTTCACCGTTTTCCCGAACGAGCCGAGCGCGACGAAAACACGTAAGTTCCATCTCCTCCCTGCTCTCTTTTCTGCCTCCAGCACGCCGCCACCGGCACGGCGGCGCCGCCGGTGGCCGGTCGCCGGAAAATCCAACGTTGTCGGTTTTGGCCGATTTTAACACACAACGTAGGTCTCATCGAGACGACTCTAGAACATCTTCCGGAATTCAATTCCGACTTACCGTTCGCTGGGAAACGGTGAAAAACAGCCTTGAAACCCTAACCCTAACCCTTGATCACCCTTTCTCTCTCCTCTGAGTTTTCTCTCTCCACCATGCCGGAGCTACTGCCGGAGGTCGTGGCCCGACGCTGGAGTGTCAGCACCACCGTGGGTGGCGGCGCCAGAGAAGGACAGTGGCTATATATATATGTATGTATGCATGCATGTGTGTGTTGTATGGTGTATGAGTGTGTGTGTGTTCGTGCATGCTGTTAGAGGTAGAGCCGGGGGGCGCCACCATGGGGGAAGGAAAGGCAGGCGACGGGAGGTCGCCGGCGAGGTGGAGGAGGAGGCAGCCGGCGGCTGGTGGCCGCCGGCCAAGGAGAGGGAGGTGTGTGTATGTTTGAGCGTGAGTGTGTGTGTTTATGCGTGTGTATATATAGGCTATGTGTGTGTGTTTGGTTGGTCGGGAATGGTCACCGGCGACGGGAGGTCCCCGACCGGGGGTCTGGGAAGGGTCGTCCAGTCGCCAGCCGGAGTTTTGGAGTTGGGGTTGGGTTTTGAAAATCTGGGTATCGAAGTGTTTTGCGGCGAGGTTTCGAGCACTATTCACCATCGGAATACGGTAAGTGATGGCTGGAAGTGGTAGCCGGCGGTGTGAGGTATCCGGTGAACTAAGTGGTGGCGGCAGAGGGCGGCACCACCGCACCGGGTGGCACCGGGAAGGTGGCGCGTCGAGCAGGCCAGACACCGGGAACCTGGGAAGGACCTGGCCGAGAAAACTCGACCAGCTGCCGAGTGTTGACACCCGCTGCCGAGAAAACTCGGTAGCCGCCGAGACCCACGCACACACTACCGTTAAAACTCGGCAGCTGCCGAGACCGCCGGGTTCCGCGCGTGCCCATACGCGCTCGTGCGCGCCCGTCGGGTTCCGACGTGCACGCGACGCCGTGTTTTCGATCCGAATCCCGTTTTTTCCACCGTACGTCAACATCGAGTCGTCACTGACGAAATGTTGTTGACCGAGGGTCGTGGGTCCGGTCAAAGTCAACCCATTGACCAAAATTACCATTTTACCCCTCAATCTTAAAATGCTCCGTTCGAGCTTGTTTCAACTTCGATCGAGCTCATTCTTTTTCCGTCGTGACCCAAATTTCATTTCCTATCTTCTCAACCTTTGAAACTGATCATCCTCTCTCGTTTCTTTGACCTCAATCTTTAGGTCTCTCGATCCGGCGCGGCTTTTTCGATCATTTCTTTCACCAGGAGTTTTTATAGCTTTAATTGTGATTATTAAGGATCTAAGATATATCGTAAACATGTGTAGGCTACTTGTTGGACTAAGCTTTGAGGTGTTGGGTCATCAGACGTACTGTTCTATTTACTCACGCGGTAACCACTATACTAGGTGGGGGTAAACTCTAACCCTTAAGTTTCCATTAATAAATGCTTATGTGTTTGTTACATGAATGGTGAACTTATGTGCTTGAGATAAATGTTGTGATTATATGTTGAAAGTGGGGGATAATTGTTAAACCATATGTGCTGTGTTTATATGCTTTTGTTTAGTGTGTCCTTTGGGTTGTGTGTCTGTTAAATTACGGGGTAACTGGGGTCCGTAGAGTCATGTGCTTTGTGCTCGTTAGGCTGTGTGGTACACTAGTAAGTCATGGGCTTTGTGCTCATCAGGCTGTGTGGTGTGTTCACTAGTAAGTCATGAGCTCTGTGCTCATCAGGCTGTGTGGTGTGTCCTTTAATAAGTTATGGGCTTTATGCTCATTAGGCTGGGTGTCCATGAATAAACCGAATTATGTGTTGTGTGTTATATATATTTGATTTGTGTATATGCTTAAACTAAGAAAGTATTCACCACGAGTGTATTCAACGCACTCACCCGCCACCTGTACTCACACTACAGGAAATGAAGAAAGTCAAGATGCGTAGAGAGGGCGGTGCCATATCAAGCTTTCCCTTTCAGCTTTCAAAACTTTATGTACAAACGATGTTTTATTTAATTACACGTTTGTAAAAATTAAACAGCTCTTCTTCTTTGTAAAGGATCCTGATGTTTTTCCGCTGCTATGTAAAATGGTTTTATTTCGGCTAGACGCCGAGGATTTGTATATATAAAATCGTATGTTCTCTTTCCCAAAGGTTTTCTATTTTATTTCAAGCACCTCTTTTCCCCTTCTTTCTTCACGCCCACGAAGAAAACTCTGATATTTTGTACGAAAGAAAACGGGGTGTGACACCTATTTTACTCTTGACTTTGGTTTGGACCATCTCTTGAAGAAGAGTTTGGCTGGTCAACATTAAAGAACTTAGATGCGAGAATTAATGAACATTTAGTGAAAATTTGAAGAAGATTAAAGAGGATTGAAGAAATTAGGGCACGGTGGTTTTTTGCATAATGAAAGATGAAAAATGACTGATTTTTGCGAAAAAAATTTAGGGTTGGTTAGATTCCAACAAGTTTGGACAAAAACTTGACGGAAAGTACCCAATGTGCAATTTCATGAAACATTGGTACAAATACTGTAACTCACAAAAATAGGGATACCCAAAGTGAAATAGTGATATACTTTAGGTACCAAAAATGTAATTTACCCAAATTTTCCCATTAATAATATAGAAAAGAGAAAAAGGGATTGTGCCATTAGTTTGCAGGTTCTTTTAGGATTTTCCTGCATTAATGTCTTCCTCATCTGCAACGTTCCTAATCTAATCTACAACGATCCATTCTTTTTTCTTTTTTTTTTTTCTTAAAATTTAATAGATGAAGAATTAAATTATTTAATTATTTTTTCAAATTCATATTAATTTCTAAAACAGGATTGGTGCTCTATAGATATCGAAGCAAACAACCCCAAAGATTGTATACCGAGACTGAAAACAGAATTGCTTCACAAGCTCAAAATTTTGCTAAAAGAGAAAAAAAAAGTGTGCATTACAGACTGCAACATTTGGATTGAAATGGCAAGCTCAAGTTCTTAACATTTTGTTTCAAATGCTGAAGCTAATGATAATAGTTTCACTCAGAATCACCAGCTTCAACCCACTATCAATCTTGATCGGTATGTACATATTCATCTTTCATTATTTCTTGCTGCTTTTCGTATATTAAATCAATGCACATACAACAATCCTGAATTTTCCTTAATGGATGGTTTATGTTTTTTTTAATCTTTTTAATGTGGCAGTGGCGATCCAACAGCCTATGAATCATACTGGAAAAAGATGGGAGAGAACATCAAAACCATATTTTATGGATTCAAATCTCTCAGTTATTTTTCCAGAACAAAGAATATGTGCTGGTTTATGGAGCCTAAACTAGAAGAACAAATCAAGATTCTACACAACGTGGTGGGAAATGCAATAGTTGAAGATCATCACATTGTTATTGGGACAGGATCGAATAAGCTTTTTCAAGCTGCATTGTATGCACTTTGTCATCCTCTAAATGAGCTTAATCTCATCCATGTTGTTTCAGTTGCGCTATACTACTCGGTACGCCTAGCTATTTGGCTCTCTATTTTGATACTTTATTTTCATGAGGTGAAATTGTAAATATTTGATTCTATTTTTAGGTCATTCATTGATGAAGAACACTAAATTTTCGGACCCCAATATTGGAACTTTAACTTTTCAAATTGAGTGATTTTAGGAAAACAAACCGAAATCATGAAATTCGGGTCCAATCGCACGAGAATTGGGCTTTTTCACTAGAGTGATTTGGCCCAAAGCTCAATGATTTCAGGTGTTTTTTCTAAAATCGCACAAATTGAAAAGTTAGTGTGTCATTGTCGGGGCTCGAAAAGTTAGTGTTCTTCATTGGTGAATGACATAAAGATAATGTCTTAAATTTGCAATTTTCCCTTTTCTTGATTCTGATGCTAAATTTTCTTACAGACATATCAGGACATAACTAACTGTGTCCAATCGAGGCTTTTTAAATGGGTAGGCAATGCCTATGCGTATGATAATGGCGGGCCATTCATTGAGGTTGTTACTTCGCCATGTAACCCCGATGGATTCATACGCGAACCTGTGGTTAATCGAGCACATGGAATGGTGATTCATGACCTTGCTTACTACTGGCCCCAATACACTGCCATCACTTCTCCTGCAGATCATAACATTATACTATTCACCCTGTCCAAATGCACAGGACATGCTGGATCAAGATTAGGGTATATATATTTTTGCTTGCTCTTCATTAATTTTTTTCCAATTCTAGTCATTTTTAGTCAGAATTTTCAAACTCACTAATGTGGCTCTCGACCAAGAATTTCAGATGGTCCACGTTAGCAATTTTGAAAATTCCAACTAAAATGTACTGAACTTGAAAAAAATTAAAATATAGAGAATCAAAATTGAAAAACAGATACTTGATTGTGAAAGAATGAAAAATGTGTTGCATACATAACCAAAATTGAAATTATTCCCAGAAAATAAGTCTTGATCTTTACTAATAAATTTTTTTTCAATGTGAAGTTGGGGTCTTGTTAGGGATAAAGCTCTAGCTGAGAAGATGGTGAAATTCATAGTGATCAATATAATTGGAGTGTTAAAAGAGGCTCAACTTAGAGCAGCTACTATTCTTGAAACCATTAATAGTTGGCAAAGAGTTGAGTCCGTTCAATTTGAGAACTTCTTTGGATATAGCAAGCTTCTCATGGCTACAAGGTGGAAGAAATTAAGATGTATGGTTGATCACAATGATCTGTTTCGAGTTCCAGACTTTCCCATCCGGTTTTGCAATTTTAGTGGAGACTTCACCGAGGCCTATCCTGGTAATTAATGCATTTTGTATTTCATTGGAAATATGAGTTTTTTTTACCTAAGCAACAACATTTTCATGGATTAATGCATTTACTGGTTTGTATAGACAACATTTGCATGGATGAAATGCAAAGAAGGCGTCGATTGTGAGAAGATGCTGAGAGAGTACAAGATTCTCACTAGAAGTGGAAGACGATTTGGGAGTGGCGCGGAGTATGTGAGAATTAGCATGTTGAGCCGCGATGAAGAGTTTAATGTTTTTTTGCACAGGTTGAAGACTATAGTTCAAGTTACTGCTAATGAGAATTAAGAGCTATATGTCTTTATGTTGGACATGATTTCTTGTTTTGGTTTTTTCAATTGATTATTGCAATGATGATTGAATAGTTCAATTTTGTTGGATGAAATATATATGCTGGAATATAATGAATTGTTTTAGTAACATCTCTTTTTTCAGCTATGAAATTTTCTTTTGTTTTGAGTTCATTATTGTTTCATTACATTATAGATTTGACGGTTTTCTTTCACTCTCCTGCCAACTTCTTTAGCACCCATGATCCATTTGGGCACTATGTTGAGGAGGATATTGTCTTAATAACAAATAATTCTAGATTATATACGAACATTTACGATATTATTAGTATACTTGAATGGAATTAGATAGTAATTAATGAACTTAAGAATATTGAACCATGGTGGGAAAGAAATGATACGATCGTACCAACACATCAAATTCTCTATTTCAAATGTGTGGAAGTTCAAAAATTTGATGGGAGCATGAGAGTCACGCACTAAATTCCATCGAATTTTATAAATTTCAATGGTATAATGATTGAAATTGGATATTTTTTCAAGTTACATGATTAAAATTGATATTTTTATTTTAATATGACTATTTTCGAACAACATTTTTTCACAAAATTAAAATTAAATTTAATCATACTCTTACCAACCCAAAAAATAAAAGAAACCAAAAGAAAGATACAACTTAAGAGTTGTTGATGGCTGAATTTGAGATTATGCCAATAATTATAATGTTTGAATACACGAAAATTGAAAGTTTTGTGTAAAATCAGATAAAAATTAAAAAAAATTGTTAAAAGATCAAAAGTAAAATACATAATATTAGTGCTGAAAAAGTTGACCAGGCCTAACTTACAACCTTCTTGTATAATTTTTCTCATTTTTTTCTTTCTATTAATGACTTAAAATGAGTAACTCAATAAATTGGACCTACAAAGGAAATTTACAAAAGAGTGAAGAATTGTATTCCTAAAAAGTTAAAAAGGAAAAATAAAAACAGAAAAAAACTTTTCTTTCATCAACTTCTTCCTTATCAACAATTATCTGATTTTATCTGCAACCCAATCCTGAAAAAAATCATTTGTTACAAATCTTACAAATAATTTGCCTTTTACATAAAATAATAAAATTTTAATTTTCCTTTTACATAAAATAAGAAAATTTCAGTAAGTAAATTTTCCCCTCAAATATTTATTTATAAAAAAATTCAAAATTCATTTGTTCTAAATCTTACGAATTCACCTTTTATATAAGAATTCAAAATTGACAACCACAACAGTTAGTGGATTGAAAATGAAATAATGCCTAATAGAGAACGTAAAAACTTATGTACTCAGGGGCATGGATCATAGATTTGTGCTCCCAACCCGTCCCGGTAAGAAAATGGATCACTATATATATTTTTTTAAATAGTTTTTTTTTTTTCTTATTCTCTTTGATAAGTAGGAAAGTTACGCCTTCTTATGTGTTTAGGCATTGGGTTTTAGTTGTGTAGCACCCAGGACAAAAACGAAGCATAATTGGTTAATTAAATAATTAAACCCTTAATTGAAATATTACTATGTGTGTTAATTTTGAGTGTTTAAATTAATTATGTGCGTTTCAGATACATGACTAAAGCCCGGTTTTAGATGGATATAATTTCTAGACATGGAACCTAGAAGATTTTTATACAATTAGATGTGTAATGGAAAAACGAGAAGATAGAAATGAACTAGAGGTCAATCGGAGTTACGTAGCTCTAGTAGTGAAGAAAACAGTGAAAACGAAGAATACGACGTATACGAGACGAATACGAAGGGTAGAATACGAGATTTTTATGGTGAATAATAGTCTTTTTTGGAGGACTATATATAGGTGGTTTTAAGTCGAGAAATCACACGAGCTCATAATCGAAATCATGTTTGAGTCAACCACCCTTTCTCTCTCCTCGTTTCTTGCTCTCTTTCTCTCGTCTTCCTCACCGGGGTGGTAGATAGCCATCTTGGAGTGTAGGGCCATGGGTTGGGGGTGGTGGCGCCGCCGGGTGGGCGGCGTGGCCGGAGTTGTGTGTGTGTGTGTTTTGGTGGAGAAACATGTGTTTGTGTGTGTTTGTATGTGTTGTATGTGCTTGGGTTGTGTGTTGTTGGGTGTTGTCGGCGACGGGAGGTCGCCGGCCATGGTGGCAGAGGTTTCGTCGGTGATGGGAGGTCGTCGGCCGGAGCTAGAGGGTTTTGGTAGTGGTTGTTGGTGTGTGTTTGTGTGTTTGGGGTTTATGGAAGAAAATCTGGGATACTACTATTCACACCGGAAAGTCACCGGAGATGATGGATGCTGGAGCAGGGTGGCCGGCGGGACTGATGGGGGGCGGCGCCGCAGCAGTAGGAGCTGTTAGTGCGTTAGTGGCGTGCTGGGCGCGCTGGTGTGCCCAGGGACCGTGCGCGAGGGTGCGGGTGGGCGAGACCGTGCACAGCCACTGGATGATGACGCATGGGCGTGCGCGAGTTACACGTTGGGTGCGCATGCTGCCGAGAAAACTCGGCAGCTGCCGATAACGCCGCGCGTTGGGCGCACGTGCGGTGTGCGCGCCGGGAGCCGCCATGCACGCCGTGTGCACGTCGGCGAGTGTTTTGCACACGTCTTTCCATTTCGTTTGTTTCCGTCGAGTTGTCGGGAGTCGGGGGGTCTCGATCAAAGTCAACCTTTTACCAAAATTACCATTTTACCCCTAAACTTAAGATGCTCCGTTCGAGCTCGTTTTAACTCCGATTGAACTCATTCTTTTTCTGTCGTGACCCAAATTTGATTCTCCAACATCTCAGCATTATAAGCTGATATTTCCCTCTTGTTTTCTCGACCTCAATCTTTCGATCTACCGATCCGTCTTGTCTCTAACGATCAAATCTTCTCCGTTATCATTTATATCTTTAATTTTAATTATTAAGGATCTAAGAAACACCGTATTTTATGTAGGCTACCAGTTAATTTGAGCATTGAGATACTTAATCTTCGATACTCGCTACTCACGTGGTAACCACCGAACAAGGTGGGGGTATATTCTAAACCTTTATCTGTTTACAGTGTTCCCTATATGATATATGAATTGTTGAACTCTACGTGCTGTCTTTATATTATGTGCTTATTTTACGATAGTGTGGTAGGTTTGGGCAGAGTGTCCAGTGGGCTTAGTGTCCATTGGGCTGCGTGTCCAATAGTGAGTCGACGGAGTGTCCTTTGGAATTAGTGTCCATTAGGTTCTGTGTCCAGTAGTGAGTCGACGGAGTGTCCTTTGGGCTTAGTGTCCATTAGGCTGCGAGTCCTTTTGGTGAGTCATGGGTTGTGTGTCCGTTAATGAACTGACTTATGTGTTGTGTATTTATGTGATGTGGCTAATTGCTAATCTGTTATATATGTTTGATTTGTGTATCTGCTTAATAAAATTTAAAACATGGAATTTTCTCCCACGAGTGTATTCAACGCACTCATCCCCACATGTACTCACACTACAGGAGAAGAAGAGAATCTTGACGCGTAGAGAGATAGGGATGCCCTATCAGCTGTGTCCATCTTCTGGTTTTGTCATTTAAAGTTATGTGGTTCGTTTGTAAAAGAAAACTGTATTTTCTCCTTCTTTGTAATAGATCCTGATGTTTTTCCACTGCATAAGGTTTCAAATTTTCTTTTATCGGTTGTATCCGATGTTTCAAGTGTACCACTTCTTATCTTTTCCTTTTTCTTTCTATTTTATATCATGTACGCCTTCTTCCCCCTTTCTCTCTTCACGCCCAAAAAAAAACTCTGATATTTTAATGAAAGAAAACGGGGCGTGACAAGTTGCATATTCATATTATTTTGTTACATTTTCCTACTTATTAATACTTCTTGGTAGATCTCTTCAATTCTTTATTTTTGTGTATTTTAGGGGCTTAATGGAGTTGTTTCGAGGATTCCTAAGCGCACGTGTTGGAGTGAAGCATAGGATAGTAAGGAATAAAGTTGCTGGATTTGGAGCTGAAAACGCTGAAAAATACATTGACACAAGTTGCGCCTGTGTTGACTGACACGCCCGTGTTGGGCCATTTCACTGAAGCTGTTTAGAATTTATTGGAGGCCAAGTTTCAGTCTAATCTTTATTATTTCGGCCCAAGATTGTAGGTCACGACCAGGATAGATTGAGACCTATCTTAGACGTATTTAAGGAAGATGTGTCATGAATGGAAGAACAATGGTCTGGACGCTAGAACAAGGTTTTCCATCTTTTCTTTTGGGATTTTTTGTAGCCGATTTGCAAGGCTAGACTACCTACGCTTGGTTCGAAGGGATGTTGAAACCCAAAACCTCTTTTATGCTTTGATTGATTCAAGTAACATATTCTATAATTTATTTTCGTGAATTGATTATGTTATTCTGTGATGAAAGTTTATGATTTGTGTAACTTTGATTTAGCCTGATCAACTTTATTGAATTTACGCATGTCTATTGCTAGAATTGAGATTGCAATCTGTAATTGTTGTTATTCTTGATTTGTAGTAGCGAACTAGTGGTCGAGCATTGCTAGGGATAACATGACCTAAGTTAAATAAATCATCGTACGTATTTGTTGCTTAGACTAACCTATTTTTCTTGATTCTAAAGTTGTCGTTGCATTAAATCTAGCTTATTAGGTTGTCCAACAATTAGGTCTAATTAACGATAGTATCTTAATTAGATATACTTAAGGGAAAATCCGAATAATTCATCGTACTTGTTATTTAGGGTTAGTAATTCATGTGGAAAGAAGAGAATATTATTACAATCAATTTTACATAGTTGAGTAAGGGTGGAAACGGAACTAAGATTCGAGTGCTTTTTTAATTGATTAAATTCCATTCTAATTGCTCGCTCTATTCTTGAATTTTCTCTAGATTTTTAAATCCAAAAACCTCCACTATTTTCTTGATTGAACTCTAAATACAAAAAATTAGTTTTGTCCGCTCTTCGTGGAATCGACCTTTGCTTATCACTTCTACGTCTTTGTAGTGGTTTGAGTAGAGAATTATATTTAATTTTATTATACCGGCGACAGTACGGTCACTCTCCTTCGTGTAGGGTTACCGTTCTCAGCGTTCTTCTCTCTCTTTCTTTCTACATCTCCTTGTGATTTTCTTCATAGTTTTTTGGGATTTCTAGTTCATTTCTTCGGTGTGTTGTGAATTATTTGCTATATGTTGGAAATTGGTTTACAAAAATTGGTGTTGACAAATCTTTGACCAATTTTTATATGATGTTTTATTTGTTAAAAATGAAAATAAGTTGCAGAGTAGATAAATTTATGTTACGAGTAGATAAATTTAGAGTATTTATTGGCTCAAATCCAATTTCGGATGAATGAGAAATTAATACTTAAAGTTGGCAACTTAAATTGAAAATGTGTGAATGTTTGAAGAGGTGTGAAGTTGTGAAAATGTGTGAGTTTGAATTGAATTGAGGCAACCCATATTAAATGGATGCATCTAATCCAAAACATTGTGAGATACACTATTTCGTTCCAAAAGATGTCTAATTTTGGAAAGACTTCAATTCAAACCAAAAGATGTTTAATTATGAAAAGACATCATTTCAAATTAAAAGGTCTCTTTTGGAAAGACACCAAAACTCTTCAACTTTTATAAATACACCACACGTTCAATAATTTCATTAACTCCACTACAACTTGAATAATTAGCATTCTAGCAATTGTAGTCCTCTTATCTTCTTGTCTTAGAAAGTTCCAAATATCATTTTCGTTCACCGAAGAACTTTTGGATTATTGTGATACGATCCTTAAGGTAGTAAGTTGTATCTTGGGGACGTTTGCCATAGACCGTAAAGAACTAAATATGGGACAATTTCATCTTACAGAGAAAGAGTCCAACTCTTGTCTTGACTTTCCAGTTTATCTTTTGAGTCATTTTAATGTACACCATACTTCATATCCAATAGTGTAAGATTATGATGACTAGCACCAGTTTATGCTGAAAGATCGACAAAGTTCGATGGTACTAAATTTAAGCGGTGACAATACAAGATGTTCTATTTACAATCTTGAATTTAGTTCATTTTTTTAAAATAAAACGCACCAAATGTGGGGAAAGATGAAGTTGATGACTAGAAAATGATTGCGTTGGACACATGGAATTATAATGATTTCTTATGTCGCAACTACATCCTTCATGGAGTCAACGACTCCCTCTACAATGTCTATGTAGTGACAAACAACAAAAGGGATATGGGATTCATTAGTAAGAAATAAAAGACCGAAGAAGTCGGATCAAAGAAATTCAAAGAGGGTAAGTTTTTTGATATCCCTATCACTAGATTTATTGTTCTTTCGGCTCAAATATATGTTGGGATATTTTTCTTTAGGTTTTGATAAGATAAGTAACTTTGTATAAGAAGTTAAAGTACCCCATTTTTCCACATTATTTAAGTGGAACTTAGCTTTGTATAGTTTTCGTTCTGAGATGTATTCTTGAAAAGTTGTAAAAATCAGAAAGATAGTAGTTGCTGATGGTAGTAGGATTCTACTCTTGAAGAAGTATCGGATGCTGATTTATAGTAAGGAGAATCAGTAAGCACAAGATGTAAGCAGAATCAGCAAGCTGGATTAGTAAGCAACATATGACAATCAGTAAGGAGGACTGGAGGCTTTCTACAGGATTCAGAAATATGAAGTTGTTATGAAATCAGCAAGCAAGATCCAGAAATAGGAAACTGTTATGAAATCAGCAGGCAGGATTCATAAACAGGAAACTGTTACAGAATCAGTAAGCAGACGCAGAACAGAAAGATGACGCAGAACATGAAGCATCTATTGCAACCTGAGAAGGTAGCAATAAATGTATCTATCTTATTTATTTCAGTACGAGGAAGAAGTGAATATAGTACGAGGTTTCTGCATTATCAAAGTAACCGGTAGATGGAAGTTGGCACTTGACCAATGAGGTGATGCCTTTTGGACCGTGGACCTGCAAAAGCACTGTTACCGAGGAGTGGCGCCATTAATGCGGAGCAGAGTAGGACATGCCCTATTTCCCAGTTTCTCCAGGTGCATTTAATGCGAAAATCAAATGAGATCAAGATTTAAATTTCAATAAAGACTATGTCTCTCTTCAACAGACATATTTCTACAAGTATAAATAGAAGACGCGAGTGACTCAAGAATACAACTGAACTACTGAATATTTAATCTTTGAGATTACAAGTGTTTTCAAGCATTCAGAATTCTCAAGCTAAACTCAAGCTTCTTACCAGTTTAGTCACTCAACCTTCAAGAAGCAGTCAAGTCCAAGATTTCGAGCTTTCAAGATCTAAAGACTGTCTTCGCGCACCACTTGAAGAACATATACTTTTAACCTATTTGTTATGTGCTATGATTGTAAAGTTGAGACTTGTAAATCAATCTGACCTAGTGGAGTTCCTCTTGTGTGAAGGAGAAGAGTGGACGTAGAAGGATTACACCACCTTCGGACCACTATAAACATTTGTGTGTTTATCACTTTCTTAGTTGCTGCATATCTCATATATATATCCTGCTCATATTGCTGAAAACATTTCTGTTGAAAAGTATTCTTAAAAAGAAAGTTATTTTATCAAAAGACACTCTATCTTAAAGTTTTCGTTGCATACTGTAAAACCGAGACAGTAAGCTGATCAAGCATACTGCCAGCTTACTGAATCAAGAGTGTTGTTATATTCTGTCTAGAGTTCAGTAACTTGCTTACAGAAAGTTTTAAAAAATGCAAAATTTGATAAAGGTTCATTCACCCCCTCTGAACCTCTGACCACTTGTGACCAACAATATATATTATTTTTTCCTTACACAATTAATTTTGATGTGGGCTCTTACCAAATCATGGTTAAATCCAAAATCAATTATGAGAGGTCCACTTGTATTTTAATTATGGTCTTGTTTGATGACATCAAATTATGATTGATGACTACTATTTATGGACTTAATTAAATTGTGGATCTTGATACAATTGGATTTAATCCAATACAAGATGACCTTAAGTTAATAAAGTCAAAGTTAAGAGTCAATTTGGGAACGAAAAAGATAAAAAGATGAACGAGGTGAAGCTTACTGGAACCAGGAGAGGTAACATCTATATTGCTGATTGGAGTTAAATAGTGCAACCAATATGCTTCATTGCCAAAGAATGAGTTAAGTTGGCTATGGCATAAAAGGATGAGTCATCTGAACTTCAAGACTATCAACAAGTTAGCAAGAAAAAACCTAGTGAGAGGCCTATTAGATGTTGCTTACAAGAAGGAGAATGTTTGTGGAGCCTGTCAGAAAGACAAACAAGTAAGAAGCTTATTCAAAGAAAAAGTGTAGAGATCATCTCATAGGATTTTGGATCTTCTACATATGGATCTTTTTGGTCTAGTAGAACCTGTTAGTGTTAGCGGGAAGAAATATTCCTTACTAATCGTGGATGACTACTCGAGATTTACTTGGACCATCTTCCTGGCCAAGAAAGTAGAAACTCATAACAAACTACCAGAATTCATGAAAAGAATACCGAATGAGAAGAGCTTAAGTATTGTGAAGATAAGATTTGACAAAGGAACAAAATTTACAAACAGATTCATAGAAAAGTACTATTCAGAAAATAGAATCTATCATGAATATTTAGTAACAAGGATTCCTCAGCAGAATGGAGTTGTAGAAAGAAGAAACTAGACCTTGAAAGAAGCATCAAGGACCATGATTACTGATGCTAGTATACCTAAGAGGTTTTGGGCTGAAGCAACCAGTACAACATGCTATACTCAAAATAGATGCTTAATCAACAAGGATCATGATAAGACTCCTTATGAAGTTTGGTATGGTAATACCCCAAACATCTCATATCTACACATCTTTGGATGCAGATGCTATATTATGAACAATGACGAAGAGCACTTGAAGACCTTTGATGAAAAATCTGATGAAGGAGTATTTTTAGGATACTCATCAGTAAACAAGGCCTTCAGGATTTTCATCAAGAGAAGCTTGGTTGTAGAAGAATCTATACATGTGGTGTTTGATGAACCACATTGTGATACTGCTGAATTGGACAAATTGAAGGAAAGTATATCTAAGATAGATATCAAGGATAAAATAATAAGATACATTGATGGAGTTCCAATACCTATTGAAATGGTTACTTAAAATAGTGCATAGGTTACTACATCTGGGAATATAGTCATACAATACTGCATATCAAGCTGACAAAATACTGCAGTCAAACAATAACCATAGTAATACTGTTGATCAATAGCTTACTACTCAGCAACCGACTTACAACTTTGAGCCTGATGGAACATGGCTCAGGAATCACCCAAGAGAGATTGTTATTGGAGACATAAATGAAGGTATAAGAACAAGAAGATCAAGACCGCAAGAATCATTGTTCACATGCTTCATATCTCAAGTTGAACCCAAAAGTATGGAAGAAGCTCTTGAAGACAATAATCGGATACAGGCCATACATAAAGAGCTGAATGGATTTGAAAAGAATCACGTATGGTGATTGGTTCCAAGGCCTGATCACCAAGGAGTTATTGGAATAAAATGGGTGTTAAAAAACAAGCTAGATGAAACCGGTACTATTGTTAGAAATAAAGCAAGACTAGTGGCTAAAGGATACTGCCAGGAAGAAGGTATAGATTTTGATGAGACCTTCGCTTCTGTTGCTAGGCTTAAAGCAATAAGGATATTTCTAGCATATGCTGCCTATAAGAATTTCAATGTGTATCAGATGGATGTGAATAGTGTATTTTTGAATGGACTCCTATTTGAAGAAGTATATGTGGAACAGCCATCGGGTTGTGAAGAACAGACAAAAGACAAGATATTCAGATTGGAGAAAGCTTTATATGGTTTGAAACAAGCACCTAGAGCTTGGTATGATACGTTATCCCTATATCTCTTGGAGAACGGATTTTAGAAAGGGACAGTGGACAAGACTCTTTTCAGGATACAGGACGGAGACAGTATACTGCTAGTGAAGATATATGTGGATGACATCATCTTTGGATCTACAAACAAAGATTTATGTGAAAAATTCTCAACCCTCATGCAGAAAAAGTTTGAGATGAGCATGATGTGGGAATTGAGTTTCTTCCTTGGTCACAAGTGAAACAGCTAGACAATGAGATTTTTATAAATTAAGCTAAGTACACCAAATAACTGATCAAAAAGTTTGGAATGGAGAATGGATCATCAGTAAGCATACCGATGGCCACATCAATCTATCTTGATAAAGATGAAAGTGGAAAAGATGTGGAGATCACTAAATATAGAAGGTTTATTGGATCCCTACTGTATCTTATATCAAGCAGACCTGATATAGTATTTGCAGTAGGAGTATGTACAAGATTCCAAACAACACCAAAAGAATCACATCTTGCAGCTATTAAAAGGATTATCAAGTATCTGAATGGTACTCAAGATGTGGTCTTATGGTATCCTAAGGAAGGAGGATTCAGCCTCAAATGATACTCAGATTCCGATTTTGCAGGATGTAAAATTGACAAGAAGTGTACAAGTAGTACTTGTTAATTTCTAGGAAAAAGGCTAGTTTCTTGGTTCTGCAAGAAGCAAACATCCATAGCAACGTCGACAGTTGAAGCAGAGTATGTAGCAGCAGGAAGTTGTTGTGCTCAGATTTTGTGCATACAGCAACAGTTAAAGGATTATGAGATAACAGAAAGAGAGACTCACATTCAGTGTGATAATACTAGTGTCATTGCTATAACACACAATCTTGTATTCTACTCGAATACATTGATGTAAAACATCATTTTATAAGAGATCATGTGCAGAAGAAAGATATTGTACTTGAGAAAGTGCATACTGATATGCAGTTAGCAGATATATTCACAAAACCCTTATGTGAATCAAGGTTTTCTATGTTAAGAAATGAGCTTGGGATTATCAAGCTATGAAGTATGGATAGAGATAAGTGTCTCAGAAAGGATTCAGGAAGTAAGGGGGAAGATATGCAGTATTTCAGTATTCAACATTTGGAAAATCAATATTTCAAGATACAGCTGAACAGTATTCAGATCATCAGCATTCTGTTCCAGAATACAGTTGTCTTCAGTATTCGATTAAGAAAAAGGTTACTACATATAGATTACTGATAGCGAGAGGTTACTGCAACACGTTACTGAAGGAAGAGAACAACATTTATTAGAGACAACATTTAAGAAGCCCTATAACCTCGTATTAGGAACAATAACCTTATCGCTAATCATTTTAAATGACAACTTGGCGTCCGCTTTAAATGCAAAACCGCATTTTTAGAGAAGTCGAAAAGACGCAGTTTATCTTCTAACATGACCTATCTGGGATATTAAGGATTTTCCTCTCCGCTCTTCTTATCTTGACCATCAGATTGCACACCCCTTTTTTACGTCATTTAATCTGGATTGTTGATTAAATTCAAACACATGTTTGAATTAAAAATCGATCATCATTCCCCTTCTCCTATCTACATTTCACTTTTATCATTTTCGAGAAGTATAAACGGACTATTTGCATTCATAGAATCCTCTGTCTTGTTTTCTCTCTAAGTTTACAGATCTCACTCAAAACACCATCAATGACTGCTGGAAAACAAACCAAGGTACTTGAAGGAAGGCTGGTTAATACCGAGGCTCTGCCCAATTATGAAACACCATTTGACAGAGATCTCATCACCCAAGTCTGGGATCATGTTTGTGAAAGTAAGGTCTCAAGCCCTTTCACTACTAATAGATGGTTCTCTATCTAGTCTATTCAGATTTTCTATGCCTATGCCAAGTTGTCCAAGGACTAAAAAACGATCCTCTTCAAGATGGATCCTGAAGACGGAAAGGAGTACACCCTGATGGCTAGAGACATTGCCTTCACCTTCGACATCTCCAGCGAAGGTATGAAGCTTTCTGACCTGGAAAGCTATAGTTCAGGTTACCTAGAGGAAAACTGAAACCTATTCAAACAGGATTCTATCAAAGAGGGTTTGACAAAAAGCTTTGAGAAGAAGAAACTCAAGCTCTAGAACGGCTCTTTTTATACTTGCTTGGATACTTCTTCAGTTGACTGTTTGAGTAGAAAGCTTTGCGCTGTATCCTAGATCTGCTTGCAACTGTTTTTCCTTTACAGTGCTGTTGTAAGTTAGACCTTCTTGCAGTGTCTTTGTACAGTACTGTTGTATCTTTTCTTGCAGTATTCCTGTAACTTTTTCTTGCAGCGCTGCTGCGTGCCATTCTTTCTTACTTTGCTGCAATGCTGCAACTGCTTAGCTTCCTCAGTAACCTCTACTGCTGTAACCTGGAAAGGTTCTTTTGAGCTTGCAGCAGCCGCATCAACCTCCTCATGAGGTGTCTCTAGCTGCTTAGCGGTTACCTCAACTTCTCCTCGACAGCCGCCCCTACAGAGGTCTTCACATCCTCAGAGAGTGTTGTCTGAACAATAGCCTCTCTTGAGGTCTTCAGCAAGGACCCCGTCTCCTCGGCCGGTCCTGTATCCTCAATAGTCTCTTCCGTATCTTCTTTTCTTGCAGCTCCTGTTGGTTTCTTGCAGCAGTAACTTGCTTTCTGAATTCTTCTTTCAAAACAGCTTTTCTCACAACCTGCTGACTACTTCTCCAGTATCCTATCCCTTTTTCACTAAGGATACTTCTTCCAGCTTGTTGTTCCCTACAACATGCTGATCCTCAGAAGTGTTCTTCCTTCTTGTAAGGTTGGTTTTCCTTGCATCTTGGAAAACCATTACATGATCTTTTCTTTATAATCGATAAGCTTGTGATCATGTAATGTGGAAACTAGGTACCCAAACCTTAAGCAAACTATTCTTCACTTACAATGTTGTTTGTGTTTTGTCTTATCAAGATAACCACTGAAATATCCCAACACAAACAATTAGTTTTTTCTTTTACAAAACAAAGCAAAATTTCAATTAAAAAAACAAAAATTTCCAAGCACATGCTCAACGAATTCAAACCCAACGTAAAACAATAGATCTTACGAGTCATAAAGAAAAACTGCTAAAAGCCTACAACGCTCAATAAAGATAACAATGTTTTCTTGGAGTTTTATACAATTTCTTCACCAAAATATTAAGGATCCGGTAATTTCCACACTTTTCCTCGCTTTATCTTTGTTTTAAATTTTGTTGCTAATTGGGAAAAAAAAGTGAGACATCGAATTTTTTTTAGATTGAGTTTGGAGGTCGTAATGATATCAAATGGGGGAAATGAAGAGATCCCAAAATAATAAAATTTTCAAATGAATTTTCCCAAAACTCTAGCATACTCAGATGAAGTAGTTGGAGCTGAAATGAAATGGGGGAGAAGTGGCAGAGTGAACAAAGTGTTTGAATGAACAAAAGGTTTAAAGTAATTTTTAGGTTTATGGGGTAGTTTTGTCACTTTCTCTAAAGGATAGGAATTATTACACCTCCCACCACCGGATTCATATCACCTAAATAATCTTGATTTTTCAAATTAGTAATATCACCTCCAATCATGTCAAGTAAACGAAGCCTAAAAGTTTTAATGATCCAATGAGCAACCTTGGCCGATAGCTCACAGGATTTATTAGATTGACCCTAAAATGGTGTTTGGTTCATGAGTTTAGGTTGGTTTGGGATTATTAACCAACCTAAATCCATGTTTAGGGTAATGGTTTGAGGCCTGATTTTTTAATTGGGCCCAGGGTTATTTCTTGGGTTTAGGTTGGATAATGCCATGGTTTATAATGGTGGGTTTAATTCTGGCCCAATAGTGTTTTATTATAAAATGACCATACTGTCCTCAAGTTTTGCAACCAAATGACACATATGCCCTTATATTTACAATAAACATCCTAAATACCATTAGTATCAAAATCCCCCCCCCCTCCGAATTGATCAAACCCTAGCCTCCTTCTTTCTCAACCCGACGATTTAATCCATCCTACAGTGAATAAAAAAATCCTTCGATGATGTTCCACCATAATTGGTCCTCTCGTTCATAAACCACCATCTCCGTCTCACCAACATCATCATTTTCTTCAAACATCACTGTGTAGGGTAATATGTGGGAAAAATGGTAGAAAGGGACAAAGTGTTCAGCGACTACGAAGACTTCGATTTTATGCAGATAAACGCCTCCAACTACTTCAATCCTCCGGGTACATAAATATATATTTATAAACACTCACTTAAGAACGCAATATATAAGTCAATAGTTTACACCTGAAGATGTGGAATGCTTTGTACAAACACTAGTAAATCAATGAACAACAGTCTAACCATTCAAATTAACTACATTTTATCAGTCAGTTTTAGCAGTAGGAAGGTAACTGATGTCTAGCCAATCAGTTTGTTAATGGGAATTTTTTATATTTATAATTACCCATTTCTTGCTCCTGTAATTTGGTATATTATGTATGAGATCAACACTCCACAAATACTTCAGTATTTACCAGTGTAAAATTGGAAAAATTACATCTCATCTTTTAGTCTACTTTTATTGTCATCTTTAACTATGATTATCATCTCTACTTGTGATTGAACAAATATCATACTTTGTTATTAATGTTACAATCTGAAGCACTTTTCTTGATTATCATCATAATTTTCTTTTGGTACATTGTCCTTTTCATTTGTCTAGTCACCAGAGCACATCAAGCATCATCAAGTCATAGAAGTAGAAAATCATTGTTTTTGTTTCTTCTTTAGTTGTTTAGTCATAAGCTTATACATCTCTTTTTGGGACCCATTGCAACTTACAGAAATAGTTGATGTTTGCCAATAAGGTGGGTGTTCAAAATCAGGATGATATACCAGTGTGATTTATTATATTTATCATCATTTTCAATTGATGACAGTTTTTTCTATGAAATTTCTAGCTGAACCTAAGTGCGAAAGTGGGATGCATATTGAAAATGGCTTGCTCCATATAATCCGATTGTCATTATTGAGTCTAAAATGAAATCATATGATCTTATTTATTTTGTATTCATGACAATTGATTTGCTTGGAAAATCATCTGTTGGTCCCAAGTGATCAGAGGTTTAGAGGGGGTTGAATGAACCTCTATCGATTTTGCAAACTCTAAAACTTTCTGTAAGACAGGTTCCTGATCTAAGAGAGAATGCAGCAACCTAACTCAAATCAGTAACCCGACAGTATGCTTGATTAGGTTCCTGACTTGTTTACACAGTACATAGCGGAATAAACTTGATAGAGTTCTTTTTGGAAAACAGTTTTCTTTTACAAGCATGCTCTTTTTAAAGTCTTTTATGCGCGATGCTTATGATGTATACTGCAACATAAATATGGTAAAGTAAATGCAATGCAGTAAGTAAATGAAAGTAAATGCACTATAAACACACAAGGTTTATAGTGGTTCGAAGGTGGTGTAAGTCTTCTACGTCCACTCTACTCCTTCCCAATGAGGAACTTTGTTAGGTCAGTTCGAATTACAAGCATCGCTTTACAAACCTCTTCCTAACAAACTACGCCTACTAGAATCCTATACTCTAGTTCAAGGTCACAACCCACAAATGGTATAATCCCACAAAGGGCAAGTAGCCTACTTCTAGACTACACACTTAGCAAGGATATAATCCTCTCAACTAAGTTACACCATAAACAACCTAGCACACACAGCATGGTGGTTAAGAGATACAGGGGTCTTCAACTGTTGCGGTGAAGTCAGTCTTGAACATGAAAGCTCGATTACTTGAAATGTAGACTGCTTCTCGAAGGTTGAGTGGTTGAACATGGATAAGCTTGAGAAGCTTTAGAATATATCTGAGTTTTCTCTTGACTCTGTTCAGCAATATCTTCAGTCAGCCACACCTTCTATTTATACATCTTGAGAATATATCCGTTGAAAGAAAGTATCCGTTGAAGGAAGATACTTTTCCATTTTGAATATGAGCTTTGATCTCTCAAGATCTTCTCTATGGCCGCATTAAATGCTTCTGAGTTATTCCTGACATGTGCATTTAATATGCCTACCATTTGCTCCTGGACCTCTCTGACATTCCTGCTGACCTGTCAAGTCGGTTTGGGTCCATAGCTGAAGTTCATGCAACGGCTGCTTGATGTCAGCTAGCTTTTCTCTTCTTCTTACTGCATGATCTTCCTGATGCTGCTTCTTACTGCCTTCAGCTTGATACTCCCTTTAGCTTTTTGTTTCCTGTAGTCTGCTGGCAGCTTTCTGTTTATAGCTTTCCGTTTCCTTCGTGCAATCTTTCAACATGTTGTTTCCTACAGCTTGTTGTCTCTTTCTTGCAGCATCCTATTTGCTTCATATGCAGATACTTCCTTCAGCTTACTGTTCCCTACAGCTTGCTGACCCTTAGATGATGTATTATCATTTCTTCTAGGGTTAGTTTTCCTTAACACTTGGAAAACCATTACATGATCTTATCCAAGGATAGAGAAACTGTATATCACGTAATCAGTGGAAACTTAGTATTGATATCTTTAGCAAACTTCTTTGTCTTATTACGCATACTATTCTATCTTATCAAAATAACTACTGAAATATCTCAACATCATCTAATCTTTCTTTATTTTTTCACCAGAAGTTCTACATTATGGTTTGTTAGCATGATTCACAAATTTGGATATGTATTATTCTTGTTATCGTTGAGAATAAAATGCTTATTTATCTATGTTTAATTGCATAATTTACATAAATGTAGTTTAGTCAATAATGCACTCTTACATTGATTTAGCATAATACACATCCTACTTTTTTACATGTATTACATAGATTTTATCATCTTCTATTATCTATATGTTCTGATGAATCCTTTCTTGTTTTCTAATTAAATACATCTACATTAATAAATATGTCATTTTTCTTGCTAATTTTTATCATGTCGAAACATTATTGTTGCAAGACCACCACATGTGTTCACATCATTGCAATTATTTAAAGACATCAAATTATAGTGCATGTTTGTTAACTAACATTCGTAGATCTTCCATACATGTTATAATACAATATAACAGTTGTTAGTATGTAAATATATATATATATATATATTTCTATAAACATACACAGAATTCTATATGTAATATGACTTGGATGCAGTTTGGGTCTACTTGGAAGGTCCTCTTCGGATATATTGGTGATATCATTGTCCTTTGCTTGCTCAATTAGGTTAGTGTTGTCCTTTAAAGGATCATAAGTTATTTAGTTACTTTTGTGTTTTGCATAGAGAATGTAAAATCATTCAATTAGGTTTGGGTTTGTTGTTGTAGTTTTAGGACATAATTGCTCTATGAATTACAGTGGGTATATACATTGTTAAATGTTTGTCTTCAAGCATGATTGAATAATGGTTTCCAACTATATAACTATAGCTACACACTAGGAGATCCTAACTGGATGATTGTATAATTGTTAATACAAAAAATTATTGATTGAAATCATTGTAATACTATTAGTTTAGGAGATCATAACTGGATGATTTCATTTCATTTTTTGAAGTTGATGCTTAATTTAACTAAGCTTTAGCATACCTGCAATGTGTGCATTTTTAGCTGGGTAATTGTAAAGTCTGGAGTTTAGTTAGGACCTACCTAGGTTCGGGTAAGACAATAATCAAACACTTAACACCCTGACATTTACCTTAATCTCGATGTGATAAATAATACTTGCATAATTACATGTTGTGTTACCATCCTTGATATTACTTTATTAATATCTCTGTTAGCAATCAATATTCCCAGACTTGGTAGAATATTCTGTCAACAAACATTCATCATTTTCGTTTTAATCCAAAACCCAAAAACATATCAATCTTACAAACATATATCCTACAAGAATATTAGTGAAGCTGCCCAAATTGGAAATTTTGACCAATGTATTAATGTGCTAATTATCAACTACTTTGTCTAAACAGGTTACCAAACTTAATAATTCTAATTACCAGTAACATAATAAGGCCTTCATACTACTTTTTAGGCCTTCATGACTTTTTATATCAACGATGAAAGTGACAACTTCCTGATAACATGTTAAAATGAGTCTTAATATTATATATATATATGTAATGGTGTTTTTTTTTTGTAATAGACTATAAAAAATGGATGAATACACAGAGCTTGAGGTTATTAATCGTGGGGTAGAAGCAATTGATGCTTCATTCAAGACATTTTCGATGATCATGGCTTTGGCCTACTTAAGGTTTCATCGTTCAAATAGGATGAGAAGGACCCATACTAGAATAACCAAAAAATATAATTTGTCTTCGAAACTAACCCATCCATTAGACCACGTTCGTAACCTCACTCTCTTAAGCGATGAGACCTCCTACAATCATCTCCGAATGAGCCGTGATACATTTAGTCTGTTATGTTATCTTTTGAAGCACCTTGGGGGTCTTCAATCAACTAGGAATCTATCAATACCTGAACAAGTTGTTATATTTCTTTCAATTCTTTCTCATCACAAGAAAAATAGAGTCGTGAAGTATGATTTCATTAGAAGTGGATACACAATTAGCAAACACTTCAATTTTGTCCTCAAGTGTTTGTTAAACCTACACATTATTCTTCTCGTTCAACCCAAACCTATTGAAGACGATGAATCTACTGATCGTTGGAAAAATTTTAAAGTAACAATCTAAACCTATTAAGATTAACTTTGATTTGTCTTTCTATTAAAAACTCAAAAAATTAATTATCTTATATAATTAACATTAATATGTTCCCCTCAATATATTTCTTCACATTGTATGGTTTTCTAGATGCCCTGGATGGCACCTACGTCCCTGTGCAAGTAGCTCTCACAGAAAAACCAAGATATAGGAACAGAAAAGATTTTGACATTTACGACTGTAACATGAACTACGTGTTTATGTTGGTTGGATGGGAGGGATCAACAGCCGATGGTCGGCTGTTGTGCGATGTCATCTCCCGACCAAATGGATTGAAAGTCCCAATTGGTAGATTCTAAAAATTTCTTAATACCTAAACATCATTTACCTTGCATTATGTACTTGAATATATTAGTAATGGTCCCAATATATTATGTTTGTTGAGACCATTGTCTCATTTCCAAATGTTTATTTCTCTATGACAGGTAATTACTATTTATGTGACGGAGGATACACAAAAAAATGGGTTTCTAGCACACTATAGAGGTGTAATATATCATTTTCAAGAATGGAATCATGCATCCCAAACACCTCAAACTTACCAAGAATATTTTAACTTGATGCATGCTAGAGCCCGTAACATTATTGAGCGTTCCTTCGGTGTTTTGAAAACCCGTTGGGGCATTCATAGGAGCAACTCTTATTATCCAATCAAAACACAAAATCATTTCATACTAGTCTGTTGTTTGCTTCATAACTTCATATGCATCAACGCAACCATTGACCCAATTGAGAGTGAGGTGCCTGACATTTGTAGTGATCCTAATTTTGAAACTATTATAGACATTGGCTATGTTGACCAAGTTAAGTCTTCACCGGGTCGGACATTATGGAGAGATAACATAGTTATGCAAATGTGGAACAGTAGGAATTCCTAACTTTGTATGTATCTTCTTACAACAACTTGTATATTTTGTCTATGATATTATGTTGTATTGTTGTTCTTAAGACTTTTTCAAAAGATATTCCATGAATATGTTCCCTGTTGGGCATTTTTCTAAACACATTGCCTTAAAATGTGAATTTTTTTTGCACGTAAAATTCTCATGTTAACAAATACTAATACACACAACAATCCCACTCTTTTGTGCACATATTGAACAGGTCACCTCCTCTTAGACATGAACACCAAGACTTCGAATACAAAAAATAAAGCTACCACCTAATCAAGAATGACCTAGAGTTTCAATGAAGAGCAACAACTCATCGAAGCATTGAAAGAGTTGGTTGCTAGAGGTTATAAGTTCGATAATAGATTTAGGATGAGCTATCTTAATCTCCTGGAGCAGTACATGGCCCAGCGTTTTCCCGGGACAGACCTAAAGGCCGAGCGAGCAAGATTCATACTTGGAAGAAAAGTTACAATTTGTTGTCTCTAATGTTTAGAACAAGCGGTATCAGGCTCGGACCCAATTTCATTATTGACGTACAAGATGATGTTTAGGAAAACTACATAAAGGTAATGTATATGCTTGAAAAATCAATTTTAGAACTATTTCAATCTTGTCAATCTTCAATTGTATTCAAAATATGTAAAGATGATCACCAAAGTTGCACTTGGCAGATTGATACCACTATTCGAACAATGTGTTTCAAGACGTGGCCATTTTTTAATGATTGGGTGGAGATATTTGGGAAGGATCGGGCAACTAGAGAACATGCTCAAGGTTTTGTTGATGCCATGAAGGATTTCTTGAACACTAGTAATACTAAACCTATTAGATGCTCATCCATGCCAACCTCAAATAACAACGAAGAGTTGTCAACCGCTTTCATATTGAATGGTAATGCCGAAAGCTCCAACACCTCCAAACAAAGTGGGAAGTCCAAGTCTAGAAGGATTGAAACCTATGATGAAGACCCATTCATCTTGAAGGTAAGCGAGTATTGTAAGCAAAATGATAAACAATTGGGTGAGATTGCTAGAAAGATAGGAGATATTGCCAATAGGAAACAATCAATGTTAGAGCTGACTGAGAAACAAATGAAAGTATAAAAAATTCTTGAAGGATTTGAATTCCCATACTTAGAGGCTCAAGTGCACGTTGTCTGGTACTTATGCAACAACGAAAATGACTTGGAATTCTTTTTTAGCATACCCGACGAAGCATGAATTGTGTTGGTTAACTTTGTATAATATTAGATTGTATTGTTAACTTTGTAATGTAAGACCTGCATAGAGTGAGGGACTATGTTCTTCTACCACATCTAAATTATGGTGTAATATTCATGACAATTTCAACCATCTTGAATTTACTAATAATTTTGTTATATACTTCAAGAATATATATATGAATTTGATGTAGTCACCAAACACTGGGGCAAAAAATACCCATGTTTGTTGGAGGTATCCAATCATATATTCTCACATTATCATGCAAAATACAACCAGAATGACTGAATGCCCCATATTTGATAATAAACAAATTTCTTCCACAAATAAAGTCAATGGGAAAAAATGATCAATGAACAAAACACCAATAATAGCATAATTAATAGATCATACTTGAACATCAATTCATTGGGCTTTTTTTTCAACTTACTACTACAATATAAAAACAAATTGAAAAAAAAGTACAAACCAACACAACACATACACAAGTTTACATATATCTGAGGTTCGACTACTTGGAATACTTTATGCAAAAACATGTTACCAAAATTTGCATTGAAACCTCAGATGAAAATACTTGTGACTAATATAATTTAGAGCCGATTACAAAATAAAATAAAACATTGTTTTTCCACACCTTCAATACGATCAAACATGCACTTTTCATCCGACTACCAAGCACCCCGAAGACTTGTTGTGATCATGAACAACGCATTTCACTTCTTCGAATTTGGGGAGGCGTGAGATGAAGAGGAAACATACGATGCCCCATACAAGCTCATACAAATGTTATTCCCGAACTTCTTCCCATTTTCTCTTGATTTAGTTGGTGGGTTTGATGAGCTCATCTCCGTCTTCAAAGACGATGATCGAAAGGGTCCATCATCGTCCGATGAATTCCCACAAGGTCCCAATTCATTCCAAAAGTTAGTTGATAGGCTACCGGATTTGTCACTTGATATGTTAATCACTTCATTTAAAATTGTGTATTTATTAAGAAAGTCATGATGGGGGATATCATCATCGATGACTATCACTTCATGATCAGCCCCGACTTGAGGTAGTGCCGAATTGGGATCCGTTAGAGGGCCAAAAATGACCTGCAAGTCCTCCCAATAAGGATCACCGTATTTTTCATAGGCACATACAAACGGATCGGCCTACAAGACAACAATATTATCTTTCCCAACTTATACTTGAAACAAATATAGAAGTGAATGGTAGAAGCAAAATGATATATAACACATATCAATTGAGTAACTACTAATATACACTTACATTCACAATATTTTCCCAAGTCTCAGGATTGCAGTTAATGAAGTTGGTCTTCAAGGACCATCCAAGGTCATCACGAAGCATGATAGTTGAGAAACTAGAATGTCTTTGTCGAAGCAAACACACTTGCTTGACACACTCCTTTAGCTCAAAATTTTTATTAAAATATTTGTTAACTACATATCGAGCCGTTTGAACTGCCTGTATGTTGTTGCCTCTGGTTGAGAACTTTCTCATCCTTCCTTGATCGGCAAGGACCTCAATGAAAAGAGTTACGACATTGACATCTCATTCCAATCTATAAATGTAGTCCTCTTACCTTAAGCAGTTATCTTTCCCCACCATGGTTCTCGGTTTAATATGAAGTAGTCAAAGTATGAATTGAAATAAATACACATGCCATGTACTTAACAAAGGATATTAATTTCAAACTTCAAGACTTAACAAATTGTTTTTGCACAATAAATGATAAAGTGTGATTGTAACACCCCAAATTAAATTTTGACTACGTAATATATAATAAGAATTTTCAATAATTAAAAATTAAATTTGAAAACTAATAATAGTAATATAAATAAGTATAAACTATTCAAGAAAAATAAAATTTAAAATTTATTATATGTATATATAAATACACACGCATACAACATATATATATATATAAATATGGCATATATGATAGACATTATTATATATAAATGTGTATGCATAAGTTAGATGACATTAATAATATTAATAATAATTAATAAAATAATAATAATAATAATAAAAAAATGCAAGAAACTTATCTTGGAAATATATGAAGTGGCGGTGGTGATTGGATTTGGATACACCCATTTTCTCTTTCCTTCCATTCTCACATTCACCACCGCCAATACCGCCACCACCACCGGTATCACCCACCACCATCACGACCATCTTTTCCGACCAAAACAAAGCTCTCTTCAAACTCGGCACAAATCTGGTCTCCAATCTTCGCTTCACCATCGGCTCTATCGGAAACGAGAAAAGAGAAATTATCTAAGCTTGCTCGACAACTTAGGATCAGACGCTCCAACTTTTCCTAAGGTAGGGGTAATTTATTTGCTTTCATGTTTACGTTTTCAAATGATTTTGACGTGAAAAATTATGTGCCTATGTGAAATGTATGTGTTTATCCTATGAGCGTCGTTTTATACGTGTTTCTACGTGATGCAATCGAATGTGTGGTGTTTGCGAAGTGAATGAACGTGTTTGGTGGCTAAGAACCAGACCCAGTTGGTTAAAAATCACACCAAGGTGGCTAAGAACCACAAAATGTTTTCCAGGGTGGCTAAAACCCGTAAAATGTTTACAGGGCAGCTAAGACCTGCAAAATGTTTACATGGCGGTTGAGACCCGCAACTTTATGCTTGGTGATTAAATTGTTTATGTCTATTTTATGTTCTATCCGGTTACATGTTAACTTCTTGTAATTACGTGTTTATGAACAATGTGCTCTCTTATGTGCAAAATTTGTGGTATGCTACAAAATTTGCTATGAATGACCTATCGTGAATTTTCGATGTGAGATTGTGATGACGACATAAGATTGCTGAGGTTTGTTGATTGATTTAAATGTTGAGGTTATTAAGGTCGAACTATGTCGGACTTAAAGACTCCAAAAATACGTCGGACTTAAGGACTCCGAAGTACGCCGGACTTAAAGACCCGAGAGGAGTTTGATTAAACCCCTAATTCATGTGTTCTTTTTCCTCTGAATGTTAAATGTTATGAAATGTTAACGTTTTTACCTCCACTGAGTATCTTTATGCACTTACCCATTTATGTTAAAAATGTTTTCACCTTAAGGAAATCCTTGAGCGTGGTACGCGAGCGGTGGATGCTGGTAGTCGAAGTTTTAAAGATTGCAAAAGAGTTTTATTTAAAGTGTTTTAGTTTATGAATTTTAAGAAAAATGTAATTCATAATTATTCTTAATTTTGTTTATATTTATAGTTCTTAAAATGGTGAATTTTGTACGTAACGCCTTAGCCAAAAATTTCCTTTATAGAAAAGAAATAAGGCGTTACAGTGATAAGTAATTGCTACACATGGTAAATTTGAATTATCATCTTTCACATTTCATGGGCTCAACAATGGACATTGTTAACTGAAATAGTTATGCTATACTCGAAGGAAAAGTTTTGATGTGAAAATAATTGCCTATTATTTAAAAATAAGGATAAAAAACTAAAGAATTCCTTTTTTGGATGAGTCCAAGCCATGAAAGATAAACTATTTTTTTAAGAATGTGATGTTTATCATTCCAACCTTGGAAACATGCAAGATAATTCACTTTTGCTTGTCATTCAATAGAAAGTGTGAAGATTCATTTAAAAATTTGGTGCACTGTTAAATTATTGTATGTCTATAATTGTGCACCAATTAATTTTATTAATTGCAAGTCTTACATGGTATATAGCAACAAGTTTTGAAAAAGACATGCTAACACAATTCGTGCTAATATTGATCAAACCATATAGTCCAAGTTGATATCTCTTCATTTAATTTGTGTGCATGTCTTTTTCATTTCATTTAAACATGTGAAAATCTGCTTATTTTTTAAGTTTTAAATGTGTTATTTTGTTGCACAGGATAATGCCTAAAAGAAATTCATCCTTTGCACACTTCTATCATACTCTCACCTATGAGGAGGCGTCAGATATCATTGGCCGATTTTCCCATGTTTATGTGAAACGCAATGTGTCCGATTCCAAGATTCATACAACTGCATGCTCGGATATGGCATTGCAAATGAGGAAGGATACGGGTGAAGAGAAATTAGACTTTATTTCTCAAAGCTTATCAAATGTGTAATCCTGATGAAAAATGATATAATGAAAAGTAAAAGCTTTCTTCATGAACGAAATAATGTAATGGTTCAAGCCCATTTTGTTAGAGCAACCACTTTTGGACACCAAGGAGCTTTATAAATCTACTATGGGTTTTCTGCAAGGGTGATGTTCACTGTAATGACACAGACACTACTAATGGTTATTTAAACTATGTTAATTATGTAAAGTGACAACTCTTGAACAACTGCTAATGGTTATTAGACACTATGTTAATTATGTAAAGTGACAACTCCTGCACATGTTTAATTGTGAATGACTAACTATTTTGAGATATGACTAATATCTAATGTTGGGGCATTCTTGCAAGCATTTACTTAATATGTATCATTCACAAAGACTTATGGACATTGCAAATTTAACCATAAACTGTAGACACCAATTTTTAAACTGAATGCATGTCATCTGTTGGGATTTCAGTGTTTAGATTTTGATGAGACAAACCAAGAATATAATAGGAAGTTTGAGTACCCCATTTTTCACAATGTTTAAGTGAAAACATAGACTAGGATTGAGTGTAGTTACACATGCATACAATGTTGCATCGAAGATTTCAGAACGAAGCTGCTGCAAGAAAGCAGATACAACAACACTACAAGAAGGCAGTTACAACATTGCAATAAAGTAAGTAAGAACGACATGCAGCATCGCTGCAAGAAAAAGTTAGAGGAATACTACAAGAAAAGATAGAGCAGTACTGTATGAAGATACTGCAAGAAGGTCTAAGTTACAGCAGCACTGTAAAGGACAATCAGCTGCACACAGACCTAGGATACAGCGCGAAGCTTATTACCCAAACAGTCAACAACACCAATAACAAATAGAATACGTATCCTGCAATCCGAGGAAGGGTAAATGTAGTACGAGGAACGAAGAACCAATCAAGAATAAATAGAGTCGTTCTAGAGAAGATCAAAGCTGCAGACACGGAGCCAATGCCAAGACGCCATGTGGACTGACGCGCTGCAGAAAGCTGCGAGCCGCAACCACCGCATTAAATGCTCCAGAAAGAAAAGTCAAGACGCATTAAATGTAAGTCATGCCTTTGATCAAGTACGCTTAAATTCAAAATGAGAGATATCTCCTTCAACGGATATCTTCTCTACAAGTATAAATAGAGGATGAGCAACCCTGAAGCTAAGAACTGAAACATTTGCACAAAAACTCTCAAGCATTCAAGATATACTCTTTCAAGTCTACTCTCAGTTTTAGTCACTCAACCTCTGTGAAATGAAGCAAGTTCAAAGTTGAAAGATCATTTGAAGATTCAGAAGCTCACTTCACTGCACCAGTTGAAGAACAAATCTATATACTTTTTAACCTTGTTGTTGTGTGCTTAGTTTGTTTTAGGTGTCGAACAGTTGATAGGAGAGATCATTGCTATTTGTATAGTTGTCTAAGTTTTAGGCAGCTTCTCTGTGTGGGAGTTTGAAACCCTGTGTGGGTTTGCCTTTAGAGTTTGCAGTTGTTGTGTGTACGCTGGACTCTAGTAGGTGTTTAGCTTTGTAAGTTGATAGATTGTTATGAGTGTCCTGTAAATCAATCTTGCTTAACAAAGTTCCTGCTCGAGGTAGCAGTAGAGTGGACGTAGAAGGATTACACCACCTTCGAACCACTATAAGCCATAAGTGTTTTATTGTTTTCTTATCTGTGTTTTACCTTTTATATCTATCTCTGTCATAAAGCATAAAACGTTTTGAAAATGATCATATTTGAGAAAACCAACCTTGTGTCTTAAAACCTTTTTTTTCCGCTGCGTATAAAACTCTAAGTTACAGCATGTAGCACTGCATCCTAGTGCTGTAAGCAGTAACTGACTTACGCTGCAAGTTCAAATAACTTGCAGAACAGTAAGTTTTAATCAGATTTTCAAAATCGACTAAAGTTCATTCACCCCCCTCTGAACCTCGGACACCTTAGGACCAACAGTTGCATATATAGTTGCACAAAATCAAAAAAGACAACACTTTCGTGCAATAGTTTAAAAGCGTTGTCGTATCTAAATAAGACAACACTTTTTACCGTTGTTAAATAGCGAATTTTTTTTTGCAACGCTGGATATGACAACGCTCAAAATTTGGATTAAACAATGGGTTTTACCCGTTGTTAAATAGCAAAAATCTTGTAGTGATCCATGGGTATGGATGTTGGTGGGTGCAAACCCACGAGATGTTAGAGAATGGTATGATTTTGGAGCTGTTGCTTCAATCCTTACCACCACACCAAGATTTCCGAAGATTTCTAAATACCAGAATGAATTGCCACTGTCGTACATGACTCATGGCAAAATAATCCACACTTTGGCCGCGGAGATATCCTGGAGCTTAAGTTCATTTAAGCAGCTCTGGAAATTACAAGAAAAGGGTCTCATCCAATCTTCCATTTTATGAAGCTACAGAGACCAGACATCATGGCATTTAATAGAGTTAAAGCACCACCAACCAACAGTCCTCTTGTCATTACTCTCACCGAAGATGATATATCTACAAAGCGAGCATGGGGAATATGGGTCTGTCTCACAAAGATGGACAAGGTGAAGTACTCGTTCAAAATATTTCAAAATTCTGTGAACGGGTCATTCCTGTTAAACTCTATGATAGGAAATACTATCGGATTTGCTGAGAATTTATTCGAGAATAAAAGAAAGCTGATCTGGGAAAACAAGGTTCCGGCAATGGAAAATACAAGGAAGAAAATATGTAACATGATACATATCGGATGATGGGAAGAACGACTATGTTCTTGTTGTCAACTACATGAGAAGTCATTGTTTGGACAAGGCTTCAAAATCAAAGGAAATAGGCCCGAACCACAACAAAAGAAGAAGGGGCCAAAGAGGGGTTTTTAGAAAATAAAACCCAAAAATGTAAAAGGAAGTGAGTCTAATTAGACTCGATAATAAATTTCAGGCCCTACCACGAGCCTGCCGACACTACAAGACAACCTTCAAAAAAGATTCCACCCGACAAGGAATTATGAAGGGATCCACCAACAAAAGAAGGTGGGTGAAAGCACATCCCACTTCCACAAACCGACGAAGGAAGGTGGGTGAATTCACGTGGCCACTTATCCGACAGGAGAAAGTGGAGGAAGCTGGCATAAGGACAGCTAAGGAAAGAAGACTGAAATCCAGATTTGAGATCCACAAAATCGTGTATAAAATGGGGTATTCAGTCTTTGGAGAAGGGCATCAGAAATCATCAATATTTCCTGAGTACTTCTCTCTCTAAAGAGTTTTAAGTGTTTAAATCTTTAGTGTTCTAGTTTATGGGGATTTCCCCAAAGGTTTAAGCCATAATTAGCTAAACAAGTATTCTCCTCCACTGGTGGAGAAATAGTATTGTAATATAAGTTGTATTTTATTTCTTCAATAAAAGGAGGCTTTTGTTTCTACATGTTATCCAAAAGATTTTAATTACTCTATAAGAACAATACCGGCAGTGCGTCTCCTCGTTATCTCATCGAAACTCTACCAGGTGGGTAAGAGTAAGGATCGCAATTTGGGTCCTCGTTGTGAAGAAGGAGTGGAACCACTGACTGCGGGTGTGTGGTTGGATTGCTAATCCGTAAAACCCAACCGGAATCGAGAGGACAGAGACAAAGGCAAAGGTATGAATTTAAACAGAGTATATGATTTTAATTGTCAAGATGTTAACCTTTAAGGTTTGATTTTCTTTTGGAACAAGTATATAGGCTGGAATACTTTTCTCGTGCCAATACTGTCTAAAAACAGTGGTCTGGAGTGAGTAACAATGTCATGTACAAATTCCTTCAGAAATTGAATCCAAAAGGATCATAAATACGGAAGCATGTTAGGACTGATATTAATCAATTTACGTTTATTCGGATTTTATTAAATAAATAGAGTATAATTAAGGAATTTCATAATTTTATCGAAGGATGAAATAGATCACGAAGTTCTTTAAAAATCACGAAGTTGTTTTGCTTCGTGATCAAGAAAGATCATGAAGATGTTTTGCTTCGTGATCAAGATAGATCACGAGGATGTCTAGCTTCGTGATCTATTAGGGCAGTTGAGTAATCTTGGCTTTATTTTGGGTAGAAAATTTGATTTATAAATGAATGGATATTTTTCATTTTACATATTGCATATTGGATAGAAATAGTCTCCACCCATAAAAATTAACACCAGCCAAAAGGAAATATATATAGATGAAGTTGCAATTGTATCTAACGATCTAAAGAAGCTTTATGGATTAAAGCTTGTGTCCATGAGAAACAACAAATGCAGATCAATACATTGTGATTCAGATAATTAAACATCCTTCAAAAGTCCTAATTCAAAAAAAAAAATCCATACCATCAGCATGATAGAGAAAATGTACAACTAATCTAATAGCACATTTGAATGTTAAAATATGAATTGAAAATTGTGCACTAATATGGAACTGGCAGGGATGATTTAGCAATTTGATCAAGAATATCAAGAACCTCAGCCCTACTTCTGACCATCCTATGGAACAACTCTCTAACCTGTTGTTGGAGTGGCCTCAGCCCCTCCTCCAACTTCCCACATATCTCCGCCAGCTCGGCCACCTGCGCCGCCACCTCCTCCGCCTTCTCCTCATCCACCGGAAACACATAGGAGTCTGCAAAATCGACCAATGATTGGGCCAGCTTTTCCATCTTCTGAGTCTCCTCCAACAATCCAGCATTCCCTTTCTTCTCCTTCTTCTTCCACTCCTCTCCTATCTTCTCCAGCAGCCCACTCATGGGCTGGGCCCACCCCAATTGCTTCGGAACCGGCAAATGGGTCGCAAGCCCATTCCTCTCCTGGCACGGAATCACCGCCACCATGGCCCACATCACAAACACCAGAATAGTGCTCATTATATAAACCGGCACCGCCAGCCCCGATGTGTCCGCGCCACGTGGCGCCACCAGGTTGCCCGACATCGCCTGAATCTGTTTCGACGCCGACCACGATTTAGCCACCGACCATGACAGCGACCGGAAGTTGCCGGCGTGCCTCGTCTTACTGTTGGTGGTGGCGCCGCCGCCACCACGGCGGCCCAGCGACCACGTTCGCTCAGTCGATTTTCCATGGGAGTTCACGTTGGGGTTCTCCTTATCATCAAAGGCCATGGAGGTGAGCAAGGTGGCAAGGGCTTTGCGGGCCCTCCGAACGTGGCCCTCGCCGACGGGGTTGTGCTGCAGCGCCGTTACGGCGATCTGGGCGAGTTTCTGCCAGAGGCGGAGTAGCTCAACACCGTGACTAACGGCATTGCAGACGTCAAGCGCCCTAACGGCGCGGTCTAGGAGATCGGGGATGAGGCGATCCAAGGGAGGCTTTGCGAACTGAGAAGGGTCGCGGCCGGAAACAAGAACGGCCTTGAATTCGGCCTCACAGCAGAGGAAACTGTCGAGGAGATTGCGTAGCCAGGAGATGGAGAGGAAGGGCGGGGGTGCATCCTGTGCACAAGGGGATTCGGGGGCGGTGTCGCCGGCGGTGGGGGGGAGAAGGTCGGCGAAGCGAATGGCCACGTGTTTCTGGAAAAGCTCCTGGTCTTCCACTTCTTGCTCGTTGTTGTCCAACCCCACCTGGTTGCGCCGGATGCTTATCAGGTTGAGGAAAGACCCTTGATTATCGGTGCCCGGCATCTTAATTTGCTACGTTTAATGGATGCTTTCTTTCTTTCTTTCTTTCTTTATTACCATCAAGATGTGGTAATGGAGGGTAATGATGCTTTGTCGGAAGCCTCACCGTTTGACTAGGTTCTCTTTTTGTCTTTTCCTATTTTGCCATTTTCGATTCATTTGCGGACAAATTACCTGGAATAACCCTTTTCATATTAATGTTTAGGATTAAATTTAAATAAAATAAACCCAAGTATTCACTTTTTTTTAATTTTTTTTAACCTATGGTTTTTTTATTTTTTATTTCGATTGCATTCAAGAATCCCTTAATTTTCGCTTTTTTATGTTTTTGAGCACTTTTCTATTCAAAATAGAATTGAATGTTGTGATTTTTTAAACCAAAAAACATGAAACTTATGCCAAAACACTCTCCATCTCTAAGTAAAAGGAAATTTTAAATTAGTTATTTGATTTTCATTCGATTCAAGCTCAATTTGCAAAAAGAAAAGAATCGAATGAAATTTTTTCGATTTTGACCAGAAAAATAATTTGAAAATTGGCTTATATTGCAAAGTGAAGAAATTGTGAATTGTATCTGTTAATTTGCAAAGTCTAAAAAAATAATACTTTACATTTTTTTTAACCATAAATGATATGTTATATAAATTTTTTGTAGATTACCCAATGTCGGTAAGCTAACACTCTTGATGTTCCGTTTTCAAAATATAGGAATATCGTAAGTAATTACCCATTATTGTTTCATGTTTTATTAAAGCAAAAAAAAAAAAAAAAAAAGAATTGAAAATAAGTTAGATTGTACCAAAGTGCATGCTGAATGGCACTTTTCACCAAAATCTAATTATAAATTATAATTGTTCCTATGTTAAAAAACTAATGGTCCTCATAATTCGAGCCCAACTGTCATGTTGATTCACGTATATAGAATGACAGCAGCTTAATCACAGTAATCAACTCAAGAAGAGATGCTTCAATTCTGGTCAAAAGGATATCTGATGATCAATTTACTTTTAAACAATTTTTGGATTTGACTATTGGTAAAATTTCTAAACTTGACTATTGGTCAAATTACATATTGTTCCAACTGTCATGTTGGGTTGACTCTGAGCTTCCTTGCTGTAGTTCTGTCTTTGTTGATTTTATTTTAAAGCATGGAGAGTTGAATGTGATGTTTTAACTTCTTCGTATATCAGTTGATTAGTGCAAGCTTGATTCTGATATCGTTGTATGTATAGTTCCTGCAACAGTTGTACGAGGTACTGCTGTAACATTTTTCCTGCAGTAAGCTTCACTCTTTGATGTATTCTTCTTATTCTGCAGTCTGAGTTCATATACAGCAGGTGATTCTTCTGTGGTTGTCGTACAATAATTGTATCCTACAGCTCGTTGTACTGTCTTCGACATTTTGTTTATAGCGGTTGTATCGTACGTGCAGTAAGTCCTTGTTCGTGCAACTTACATTAGATGTTCACTACAGCGTCCAATATAAGGTGTTGATTTGTTTCAACAATTCTTCAACCTAATCCATGACTTAAGGCTATCTAAATATCACTTAAATATTGTGTAACAATAGATTATTTTAAAGTCTTAATACATGTGCATTTTGTGTCATTAAAATCTAAATAATAATTTCCCAACACATTTATTGGATATTTTGGAGTCACACTTAAAAATGACGAAGATATTTTTCTAATTTTGGACTCTGCATCAGCAATTGTAAATTGAATGACCTGACCATGTAACGAATAAATATTTAGCCGCATGTGAGCTACCAAGTACTATTTTATTCAATGTTAGTTCAATTATTCTTTAACCTACAAATGCAATGTGGAAATTTGATTCGGAATTATTAATATCTTCCAACATACCAAAACTCGCTAATAAACCACCAACAATAGGAGATGTAAGGATTGACACATACAATAATCTTTTATTTTTTATGGATAGTTATATAAGACCGACAATATTTTAGTCATTTGTATCAAACTCGAACTTCTCTCTTGCATGCCCCCAAGCGTTGACTATAAGAGGTATAATTTGATTGGAAGGGCACACCATAATATGAAATAAATGTGGGGTTTCATTATGGAGTTAATGTCAAATTAGATTACTAGCATTTCATGTATTAAAGAAAATTTAATTTTTATTAAATATAAGTTTTTAAATATCATATTTTTTTTAATTTACATTTTAAAATTTTCAAAACTTATTTGTGAACAAAAATTATCTTCAGGTGATAATTTGGTATTTTTGAGCTATTGAACTTTAACTATTGTTTACATTAATCGAATGTCTAAAAAGCCCTTAAAAAGAAAAAAGAATAAATGCACAATGGCACAATAAAATAAATCGTCAAAATTGAAGAATATAAAATGCATTTGTATAACTACCCCAAACATGTAATGTGGGCTTAAATACTTCAGTCCGCCATGCTAATTAACTTAGGGCCCGTTTGGTTTGAATGATGGGTTTGTTAAATTGAAAAAAATGATGGGATTATACTGTTCACTAAAGACAAAAACGATATTTTTTGGGTGTTTGGTATGTGGGTTTTGTGGTAGGTTTGAGTTAAATTGTATGTTTGATTTGAATGATTACGTGTTAGCAAATGTGGGTTAATTTACATTTTATATTTGCTTTGTTGGTTAAGAATGATAAAAAAAGATGAAAAGACTAAATTAACCTTCATTTAAAAAATCATCCATAATGAATTAAATTAAAAAAGAAAACCAAAATATCCCACAATATTTTTCTTGCTTCACTGGACAAGAACGAGATCCCCAAATTTGCAGCTTCTTTATTGAAATCGGCCATAAAAATTGAAGAATGAAGTGAAGAATTCCAAGTAATTTCCAACTTTTTTCGGACAATATCATCTTCAATAAACAAGGATCTAAGTATGGTTCTTTGATTTCTTGAGAAAAAATCAATTAAACTAGGTAACATGCTCAAACCGTGAATGAGGTTGCAACAGAGGGTGAGGTTGTAAGGTTTGATCAATTACACAAAATCGAAGGCTGAAACTCAACAAGAAATGTCGAACAGGTACGGGTTCTTATTATAGTCGTTTTAACACTTTTGTTAAACATGAACAAATCAAGAATGGTATTTACCTAGTAGTTTATTTTTTCGAAAGTTTGGTGGATGAATGGGTTTAGGGAAGATCATCTTGCTTGGTAGTTGAGAAATTTTTGAAAAATATGTAGATCTCATTTTGCAATTGTTGCTCTTTATCATATCTTCATAAGCTTCCTTGTTCAATTAATAATGTTTACGATTTATGACACTTTACATTAGTCCTACATACGTGAATGCTTGAACAGTCATAGATTGTAAGATACAGATGTCTTATGATATATGTATGTTGTTTATATGATTGTCCTTTAGTTTGTTGGAAAAAAGTGTTTGGTGTCGTAATTCACCCATATTGTATTGCGTGAATGTAGTTCAACTTCATATTACCAAGGAGATTGTGGTAGGAATTCTCAACCCAACGATGTGAGCATCCATTATTGACATGTCATTCCAATGCATATCCAAACTTTCGGGACCAAAAAAAATCTTATGCGATGTTTTAAGACTTGTCCTTTTCAAGAGGTATGATGATCTCTAATTTAATCCTTCTTGTTCTTACCCCATTATTTGTGCTTTTAGAAGTATGATTAATTATGTTGATTTTGAAGTATGGAAGTTTTCTCAATGTTGTTTATAGAGAATTATTCAATCACCACACGGATTGTGGTTCCGTATATTGAGAATATATACACCAAGATTACAGAGATGATATACAGCAGATTAGAGAAAATAAAGGAAAGAATATATTGACTAATCTATTCTATATTTACATTGGGTATATCTCTAATACCCCCGTCAAGCAAGACGTGAGGTGAAGACCAACGTGAAGCTTGGATCGCAAAAATTCGAAGGCAGGACGAGGAAGACTTTTGGTGAAGATGTCAACAAGTTGAAGATGAGAGAGCACAAATTGAGTGATAAGCTTTTCAGAGGACACCAATTCACGAACAAAGTGATAGTCGAGATCAATATGCTTGGCCCGTTTGTGAGCAACGGGGTTTTGATTGAGGAATATCGCACTCTTGTTATTGCAGAGAAGAATGGGGCGAGAAGGTGGTATGCAGCATAATTCACGAAGGAGGTTGGATAACCACATGACTTCGGCGGCGGCATTTGCTAGAGCGCGGTACTCAGATTCACAACTTGAGCGGGAGACAGTAGGTTGTTTCTTGGCACTCAAAGAGACAAGATTGCCACCGAGAAAGACAGCATAGCCATAAGTAGAGCGGCGAGTCTTGATATATCGAGCCCAATCGACATCAGAATACGCAACAATAACGTGATCAACAGGGCGAGTGAAGGAGAGGCCAAAATGTAATGTGTCTTTAACATAACGTAGAATGCATTTGACAACAAGAAAGTGTTCATCAGTCGAAACTTGTAGAAATTGACTAACCACATTTACCGAATAGGAAAGATCCGGATGAGTAATGGTGAGATATTGGAGAGCACCGACAATGGAGCGATACACAGTAGGATTGGAGAACGGTGGATCGGAGCTAACAAGAGATTTGCCGGAAGCCAAGGGTGTGGCAATCGGCTTGGAGTCAAGAAGACCCGTGCGTTCCAAGATATCATGAGCATATTTGGCTTGACCAATAAACAAGCCGTCAGAAGTGTGCGATATTTCAAGACCAAAGAAGTAGGAAAGACGTCCAAGGTCCTTGATAGCAAACTCACGATGTGTCTGGTCAATGAAGCGATGAAGCATGGCAGGATCAGAGCCTGTGACAATGATATCATTAACATAAAAAAGAAGAAAAATTGTATGAATACCGCGATGGAAGAAAAACTGAGATGAGTCCAACTGGCTAGCATGAAATCCGAGGCCGAGGAGGAAGGAGCTGAACCGTTGGAACCAGGCTAAGGGAGCTTGACAAAGGCTATAGAGAACCTTTTTCAGACGACACACATGAGTGGGAAATCGAGGATCGACGAACCTTGGAGGCTGAGCCATGTATACAGGTTTGGCAAGAATGCTATTTAAAAAGGCAATTTTAACATCTAGTTGATGGAGTGGCCATCAGAACTGAACAGATAAGGCTAGGATGACCCGAACCGTGAAAGAATTAACAACTGGACTAAAGGTATGATGAAAATCCGAGCCCGGGATCTGGTTGAAGCCTTGAGCCACAAGACGGGCTTTATGACGTTCAATGGAGCCATCAGAGTGATACTTAGTCCGGAATACCCATTTGGAGCCAACGACATTAGTATCAGGATGAAGAGGAACAAGATCCCATGTTTGATTTGTTCAAAGTGCATCGATTTCTTCTTGCATGGTTGAAACTCATTAATGTGATTTGAGAGCAGACTTGAAGCCACGAGGTTTAGAAGAAGTTGTCAAAGCATGTAATAAAGGAGTTGAGGCAAGATGAAGGGGATAACGGGGTTTAAAAATACCCGACTTTGAATGCGTCACCATGGGATGTGAGAATAAGGGAGCTGTCGGCTCAGTGGAGGATACAGTTGGACCGGGCAGCACTGGTTCGGGTGGCGCTGGTTCGGGCAACGCTGGTTCGGGTCTGGAAGACAACCCAGTAGATAGCTCAACCGAGATGACAGGGTGATCGTTCGGACATGGGCCTGCAGGCCTAACAAGAGAGCAGGCCGAAGCAGCAGGCCTGGCAATAGCCGACCTAGTTGTGCGAGAAGACAAATTGGCAGCAATTGAGTGAAATCTAGGTTCCGAGAAGCTGATGAAGTCCAACAGAGAAGAATGACTGCTAGGCACTGTAGAATCAACAAACAAGAACAATGTTTCATCAAATTGAACATGACGAGTAATAAAAATACGAGAAGTCATAGGATCATAACATCGAAACCCTTTGTGAACACTGCTGAATCCCAAGAAAATGCATGGACGGCTGCGAGATGCTAATTTATCCGGAGCATAATCCCGTAAATAAGGAAATACACGACATCCAAACGGTCAGAAAATGGCATAATTTGGACAAACATTAAATAGCATCTCAAATAGGGATTTGTCCTGTAAGACTGAAGACGACAAACGATTTATGATATAGACGGCAGTAGCAAAGGCATCAAACCATAACGAAACCGGTGCATGTGCATGAAATAGCATAGACAAACCAGATTCAGAGATATGACGGTGCTTGCGTTCGGCCCAACTGTTCTGTTGTGGTGTATAGGGACAAGAAAACCGATGAAGAATGCCATGCAAACTTGTAAAATTACGAAGACGAGTATTGACAAATTCCATCCCACCATCACTTTGAAACACCTTTAAAGTTGTAGAAAACTGGTTGCAAACAAAAGTGTGAAAGCAAACAAAGGTGTCAACAAATTCGAGAAAAATCATCCACAAATGCAACATAGTAACGATAGCCATCAGTAGTGGTAATCGGCGCAGGGCCCCATAAGTCACAATAAACTAAATCAAGTATTTTATAAGCACGTTTGTCATTTAAATTAAAAGACAAGCGTTTGCTTTTTGCCAACTAACATGTGGAACAAACACGAGGCGTAGGTTATAAGGACGTAACAGATAATTGTCCCAGCTTATTTAGCAAACTAATAACAGAAAATGGGACATGCCCCAAGCGAATATGCCATAAATCATAACTAGCTTTCAATGTTTGACGAGAAATAGCAGCAACTAAAGCGGAGTGCCCACGCTCAAGAATATATAACCCATGTTCACATCTACCCTGTGCCAGAGCCTCATTAGTTGTTCGATTCTGAATATTAAAACATTTATCAGAGAAAACCACATCAACAGGATAATCCTTTTTCAGCTTGCTAATAGATAGGAGGTTTTTTGTTAAGTGAGGAACAACCAATACGTCCAACAAATGGACATCAGGAGTTAATACACGTTGACCAATATGAGAAATAGATAGAGAAGCCTTATTACCAACGACAATAGAATGATTACCTGTGTAAGGCTTAGAGGAGTCCAAGGTGGAGTTCTGAGCAGTCATATGGGCAGAGGCACCGGAATCCACATACCAATCCGGAGTAGGGTTAGAGACGTTGCAAGTCGAATGGAAGGCTTGAGCAAGATTAGCAGTCAAAGGAGACGACTGCAGGCTGAGAAATTGTGGACACCTGTCCACGTAGTGCTCCCCGCGGCATATTTGGCAGCGAGGGACGTAGGGTTTTCGACCTCCATGATTGCTTGAGTTAGGATGAGAACCACGACCACCCTTGGATTGACCACGATCAGGACCGGTTGATGGCTGGGATGAGGGCCGCAAAGGCTGATTACCACGGGTATTGGCAAAGAAGGCAGGTTTCAGGGTAACAACAGTAGTTTCCATAAAGCGATGTAAAATATCATATTGTTTGACTTGGTTCAGCAAGTCCGGAAAGGAGGGGACAAACACTATTGACATGCGGGTGTCAAAAAAGCTAAGGAATTGAGGCCCGAGCCCCCATAAGAACCAGTGACTCTTGTCTAACTCATCAACAGGTCGGCCAATGGATGATAGTTGATCACAGAGGTTTTTGAACTTACGTCCGAATTCATCGACGGAAAGAGTCCCACGGTAAAGAAACAATAACTCCTCATGAAGTTGGAGTGTACGGGAAGTGGAGGCGTGGGAGAAGACAGCCTCCAAAGCGAGCCAAGCCGAGTGAGACGTGGTGCAATCAACAACCTCGGATATGGCTTCTTCCGAAATAGTAGAGAAAATAACGCCTAACAATTTCTGATCAGTCAAACGCTAAATTTGATAGACGGGATTAGGGTCTGACCGAGCAGCAGCATCAGGGTCATCGACATTGGCAGTGATGGTGGCTGGAGGAGGAGAGAGAGAGAGTCGTCGACATAGCTTAGCAAATCGAAGTAAGTGAGCATGGGCACGATTTGACGTTTCCACAGAAGATAATTTGCAGAGGAGAGCTTGATGGGCACCATGTGTGATATGGTCGAACTTATCTCGATAAGTGAGCATGGGCACGATTTGACGTTTCCACAGAAGATAATTTGCAGAGGAGAGCTTGATGGGCACCATGTGTGATATGGTCGAACTTATCTGAACCGAGTTTTCTTCCTTAATTTCACATTGAAGTCAGAAACCGAACTGAGCTGATAAATGACAAACTGAATTAGTCATGGAACACGATGACGAACTAATATAGGATGATGACGAACTGATACATTATGACAAACTGATATAGGATGATGACGAACTGATATAGGATGATGACGAACTAATTCATGATGACGAACTGATATAGGATGACGATGAACTGATTCATGATGACGAAGTGATATAGGATGACGACGAATTGATTTATGATGACGAACTGATATAGGATGATGACGAACTGATTCATGATGACGAACTAATTAACATTGAAAAGTGACGAACAAGTTTTATTCCAACTGACCGCTATTTCAGCGGGTCAGTTACCCATATCCCATATTTTTTGGGTCAAATCTTAACTACCACGTATTCCAAGGAGTATATATACATGCCAAATTCATTCTTTTATTGGGAGGCACAATTATAACAAAAACACACACATATACATTTTCTCTCTAGAATCAATTATTCTCTTGACTGACTTGAGCGTCAGAGTCCCATCGCCGGGAACCCCTCCTGGTTTTTGTTTTGCAGGTTTTTGGATCCGAGATTTCGAGTTTTTGGATTGAAGAAGAAGAGCATCGGATCGGAGCAATATCAATTGGCGCCGTCTGTGGGACACGTCTGAGTTTTAAGACGTTGAAGTATTTAAGATGGTGAATACCAGCGGATCTAAGAGAGCACTGGAAGTAGAAGGGACATCAAAAAGACAGGAAGATGAAGAAAACAGTCAGAGTTTTACTCTAATAGATCCGTCTCATACCATTACGTTAACACCAGATGAGTTGTCGGATTTGATAGCGGCTGCTGTTCAAAAGGCTCTGGGTAAGCAACGAGTGGAATCACAACATGATAATGTGGAAGTTCGTGCAGAAGCAGGACATAAGAATGATAAATATCAGACCGATGAAGCAGGAGAACTGATGAATGATGAAGCGGGAGAACTGATGAATGATGAAGCGAGAGAACTGATTAATGATGAATGATGAAGCGGGAGAACTGATGAATGATGACACGGGAGAACTGATTAATGATGAAGCGAGAGAACTGATTAATGATGAATGATGAAGCGGGAGAACTGATTAATGACGAAGCGGGAGAACTGATGAATGATGAAGCGGGAGAACTGATTAATGATGAAGCGGGAGAACTGATGAATGATGAAGCGAGAGAACTGATTAATGATGAATGATGAAGCGGGAGAACTGATGAATGATGACATGGGAGAACTGATGAATGATGAAGCGGGAGAACTGATTAAGGATGAAGCGGGAGAACTGATTAATGATGAATGATGAAGCGGGACGAATTGGAGAGACTGATTAGGGAGAACCGACTCGCTCGGTACAAATTGATTAATAATGAAGCGGGACGAACTAAAGAGATTGATTAGGGAGAATCGACTCGCTCGGTATGTCGTCAAACAGGTACGAACTGATTAATGATGAAGCGGGGCGAACAGGTTTGAATTCAATACTTGAAGTACCACACTTCTGTGTGTTGCTTGTTACTTCTTTCAATTCCCCTTATCTTAATAAAATGAGAAATATTCACTCTTCGTGAGCATAAGCTAATTTAGCTGAACCACGTTAAATTGTTATATCTTTTCTTTTCTGTTTGATTTCATATGATTGATGTTATACTTGATGATTAAGAGAACTTAAACATTCCCTCGGAATGTACGAACCGAAACATTCCCTCGGAATGTCTTGATTAAGCGAACTGAAACATTCCCTCGGAATGTCCTGATTAAGCGAACTGAAACATTCCCTTGGAATGATGAACTGAAAACATTCCCTCGGAATGACGAACTGAAACATTCCCTCGGAATGTAAACACTCCCTCGGAGTGTCCTGATTAAGCGGAATGTAAACACTCCCTCGGAGTATCCTGATTAAGCGAAGCGAAACATTCCCTTAGAATGACGAACTGAAAACATTTCCTCGGAATGACGAACTGAAACATTCCCTCGGAATGACGAACTGAAAACATTCCTTTAGAATGACGAACTGAACATTCCCTCAGAATGTCTGATTAAGCGAACTGAATGAAACATTCCCTCGAAATGTCCTGATTAAGTGAACTACAGTTGAACTTGCTTTCTAGACATACTTATGCGGATTAATTACTTATGATGATTGAAACTTACATTTCTTTTTGTGGATTATGAGTACGAACTTTTATGTTAAGAACAGATCGATTATGCATTACTTGTGACAATTATCAAATGGAAGATTCTGATAACATTCAAAATTCTAGAAGAATAGTTACAGATAAGAAGAATATATAGTGTTTTCCAAAAAAGATATAACGAAATTTCACTAAGAAACGTCAGATGGTGAGAGATGAAGAGACTCTCAATGGGAAACACATTTTGCCACGTGTCGTTTACATGGGACAGAGGTTGTTGAGAAGATACTTCGCCTCGAAAAAAAGCGTTGGGTGTTCGACAAAAGTGTTTAGCGAATTACACCAGTGCGTGTAAACACGCACTTCGAAGGGGGGAGTACTTGATATGGTCGAACTTATCTGAACCGAGTTTTCTTCCTTAATTTCATATTGAAGTCAGAAACCGAACTGAGCTAATAAATGACGAATTGAATTAGTCATGGAACACGATGACGAACTGATATAGGATGATGACGAACTGATATAGGATGATGACGAACTGATACATTATCAAGAACTGATATAGGATGATGACGAACTGATTCATGATGACGAAGTGATATAGGATGACGACGAACTGATTCATGATGACAAACTGATATAGGATGATGACGAACTGATATAGGATGATTACGAACTGATTCATGATGATGAACTAATTAACATTGAAAAGTGACGAACAAGTTTTATTCCAACTGACCGTTATTTCAGCGGGTCAGTTACCTATATCCCATATTTTTTAGGTCAAATCTTAACTACCACGTATTCCAGGGAGTATATATACATGCCAAATTCATTCTTTTATTGGGAGGCACAATTATAACAAAAACACACACATATACGTTTTCTCTCTAGAATCAATTATTCTCTTGACTAACTTGAGTGTCGGAGTCCCATTGTCGGGAACCCCTCCCGGTGTTTGTTTTGCAGGTTTTTGGATCTGAGATTTCGAGTTTTTGGATTGAAGAACAAGAGCATCGGATCAGAGCAATATCAATGTGGATCATGGTTGCAATGGGAAGAGATTCAGTAGAGGAGGCCATGAAGAGACGTAAGGAATTGGTTCGTCGGAGAAGATGGAGGTGACGACGTGAGGCCTAAGGGATCGACTAGGGTTTACGATGAGAGAAGGTTGATACCATATAGAGAATTATTCAATCACCACATGGATTGTGGTTCCGTATATTGAGAATATATACACCAAGATTACAGAGATGATATACAACAGATTAGAGAAAATAAAGGAAAGAATATATTGATTAATCTATTTTATATTTACATTGGTACACACGTCTCTCACTCATCCATTAAAACTTGGTTGCATTCTCACATTCCCCTCGTAATCTCTTTTACTCTCTCATTTGCCTTTGTTGCACTTCTCCAAATCTCCTCTCATACTTTCATTTAATTCCTTTCTTGCCTAACCTTTATCTCTCCGTTCTCTTACCTGTCGTCGTGACTCTTTTTCTCTCCATCTCCCTCTCAATCTCTCGATCACTACACCCTCATGTTGTCTTTCTTCTCTTCTTGTAACGATAAGTCGTGTCATGGACGTACGCCGTTTGTGGGACGAGCATGGGTGTGTGCCTTCGTGGTCGACAATGATGTAGAAAAATAGGGAAAGATGCACGATCTAGGCTAGCCCGACAATAGATGCTCCGGCTTCTCCTAAGGTGAGGCAGAGACTGCTAAGCTAGGAATGGGGTAAGGGGCTTGTTGTTTATAATTAAAGTTAAATTGATTTACTTTGTTTAAAGTAAAGTTGAGTCACAAGAAAAGTTTCATATAAAATCTTGCCATAATTAATTAAAGAAAGTCTTGTGTCAACGATTTATGTTTTGCAAGTTTCAGTATGCTTTGAGTTACGAAATTATGTATTTATTTGTAAGCTTTATTGTTGTTAGAATAAACAACTAATGATTTGATGATGTATATGATTATTTTATTATTTCAAACGTCACCCTTCATAGTTCATGAAATAAGTAACAAAAATATTAATTAATTAGTAGGAATGAGAATGAAAGTGTCAATAATAATTACGCAGTAGTCTAGGAATTTTGATGTATGGTGTGATTAATTAATTAATTAAGTTTATTGTTAGATTAAGAAACTTTTACACCTTCTCATAATTATTATAAAATTTATTTAAATTATTAAATCTAATGGATTAGTGTCTTTTGGTCTAATCTGAACCATTAGCGATGTACGCATTCAAGTTTGTTTAATTTTCAGATTTAAGGATTAATAATAATGTTTGAATGGTATTTTATTATCTTTAATTATGGATTAATTAATTTATAATTTTAGTAAAATGAATTATTTAATATGAGAATCAAAGAATTATGTTGTTACCATAGATGTAGTTAGATGGTAGATATTACTTATTAGAGAATATCAATTCTGAAATTACTTAATTTATTCAATCTATGAAACTTGAAGCTTTTATCAATAATAATATGAGTGAATATATATGATTAAGTCTAATATCTCATAATAGAATGCTATAATATTTTTATTTGCAAGCAACAGGTTATAGTCGAACTTAAAATAAAGGTAATTATATATATATATATATATATATATATATTTTTTTTTTTTTTTTATAACCAAAAATCACCCTACGGGGTGAGGGGTTTAGGCAGACCCCCAACCTGTGTATATAAACCCAAAAAAAAGTTCACAAGAAAGAAAAAAGAGTGAAGAAAGCAGATAAAAAATGGTCGAAACAGATGGCCTAGAACAGCTGCCGACAGGGGGCAGGATAAAGCAACAAGAAAACAAGATCTATATCCAAAAAAGGAAAGAACCGAAAAAGAACAACCAGGAGCATCAAGACCGAACACCCCCTCGATCCACACGAAAAGATGGCCATCCGAACTGATCAAATCTAGCCAACACCTGGACTCGCCGAGGTAAGACATCTGGAGGAAAGGATCCAACTAACTCAGTCTGACACCCTAAGTTAGCCAAAAAATCTGCAACAGAGTTCCCTTCCCGATGAATATGAGTCATCTGAAACTCCAAAGAAGCGAGGAGGTTCCGGATGGAAGTGAGAGAACCCTGCACTCTCCAATGTCCTGCATCCGAATGTGAAAGTATCTGAACCACCAAGACCGCATCCAGCTCTATCCACACTCGATGAAACCCAAGTCTCCTGATGTGATAGAGACCCCTATGAAGTGCCAGAAGCTCTGCTGCCAAACAATCAAAAACCAACCCTCGCTCATAAAAAGCAAAGATCACCTCACCTGCATGATCCCGAATCACACCGCCAATCCCCGACACCAAAGACGTCACTCTATAGGCCCCATCAGTGTTCAGCTTCACCCAACCCAAGTCAGGCGGGCGCCAAACAATCGGAGGAATAGGAGGCCGAGGGGGCCTGGAACGATAATAAAGGCCCAGAGAAGTGGCCACATGAAGAACACCCCCCCAGCTCTCCCCGCTGAGAAGCCTGCTGTGATGGAGAATACGAACCTGTCTCATGACCCGAAAGATGATCGAGTCTGCACGAACTGGAACCTGCCGGTGCTTCCATCATTTCTAGCAGTCCAAAGGAACCATAAGATCAAGCAAGGGATCACTGTCGTGATGTGTGTGCAACGTGTGTGCAAACCAGAGGAAGAATGCCTCCAGAAAAGCAAAATATGTGGTGTGTGCACAGTGTGTGGAGGTGTCAAACCAAACATCCCATAGAAATGCTCCCAAACTCTCCTCGCAGTACGACTCGAGTAGAAAATATGCTCGATGGACTCGATATCAGACGACTCAAACGAGGACTGACTCGGAAGAGAAAGATCCGGACAACAAAGACACTTCGAAGCTAAGGAAATGCCACGAGACTGAAGCTTACGATCAACCGGGAGACGATCCAGGACAAGCCGCCAAAGGAAGATAGAAATGGTGGGGGTAAGGCAAGGAGACCAAACCATACAAAGGGTAGGACAAGAAGGGTGCCGAGGTCTGATCGACGCCCAAACCAACGCAAAAGAGAACTTCCCATCGGAAGAGCTCTTCCACCGAATAAGATCAGAAGAGGAAGTACGAATAGGAGCCAAGAAGATCTGATCCACCACCTCGGGAGGGACAACACGAAGGAGCTTCTCCCTGTCCCAATCACCATCAATCCAAAACCACCGGACCAAGGCACCAGAGTGTCTGGAAACATCCACAGAAGCAGCCAGGGGACCATCTCCCATCCACTAGTCATACCAAAAACTGATCTCCCCAGACCCCAACCTCCAGAAAATCTGAGACTGAACCCCAAGGCGAACCGAGCACATCCTCTTCCAAACAGAGCTGGAATGAGGAGACACTCCCACACTACCAGGAAACTGATGCCGACAATACTTCTGCAACAGAAACCTAGCCCAAAGAGAGCCCTGCTCCCGAAACCTGAACCACAGCTTATGAGAAAAAGACTCAACCACATCAGAAAGACGTCGCAAGCCCAAACCACCCTCAGCTGTCGGTCGACACACCGTCTCCCACGAGATCCAATGAGTATGCCTCTGACTGCCATACGAGCCCAGAAGAATCTGGCCAAACACTGCTCAATCCTCTGAATCATATACTGCAGAGGCTGAACCACCTGGACCAAATGGAGAGCCATCGAAGTGAGAGTGCTCCGATTCAGTGCCAGACGACCCCCAAAAGAGAGCGAAGTCCGAGCCCAGCCTGCAATCCTATCAGTGATCCGAACCACCAACGAATGAAACAAAGCCCCCCTCATATTCCCCTTATACAAGGGTGCTCCAAGAAAGTCAATCGGAAGGTACTGCCTCGCATACCCCAAAATCCGCCCAACACGGGCCACCACCACATCCGAGCATCTCGATCCCACCACAAAGGTACTCTTGGAAGCACTTACCATCTAACCCGAAGTCTGACAGTACTCCTCCAAAAAATCCCTCAGATGTTGGAGACCCTGTGTATAAGCAGTGGTGAATATCATGATGTCATCCGCATAAGCCAGATGAGAAACCGAGAAACCACCCCTAGAACCGTACTGCATCGTCGGATATCTATCGAAAAGAGCATCCAGACCCCGCGAAAGATAATCAGCTGCCAGAACAAATAGAGTAGGAGAGAGCGGATCCCCCTGCCGGAGACCACGAGAAGCTTGGAAGAAGCCAGAAAGCTGTCCATTCACCAAAACAGAAAACCGACAGAAACTGACACACCTGCGTATCAAATCAACCAAAGCTGGCGGAAATCCCCTCAGCTCCAACACCCAAAAGAGAAAACACCACTGAACCCGATCATAAGCCTTCGCCATATCCAGCTTCAGAATCAGATTCGGATGTCTCCTCTGAGTCCCAATCTCGTGGACCATCTCCTGAGCAAGCAGAATATTATCACTGATCAGCCGACCTCTGACAAACCCACTCTGAGAAGGAGCAAGCAACTCTGGCACAAAAGAAGACAACCTGCTGGTGATCACCTTGCAAATAATCTTATTCGTCACGTTACACAGACTAATCGGCCGAAACTGACTCCAAGCCGACGGCGATGCAAACTTCGGAATAAGAATAATCGTAGTGGCAGTGAACGAAATAGGCATCTGACGACCCTCGAAGAAGTCCCAAACCGCCTCACACACATCAGATCCCACAATCTCCCAACAGTGCTGAAAAAATAAAGCCGAGAACCCATCCGGACCCGAGACACTATCTCTGGAGATGCTAAAAACAGACGCTCTGATCTCCTCACGACTGGGCTTCTCATAAGCCGATGAAAAATCCAACTGAGACGGAGGATAAAAAACAGGATCCACATGTCTCAGCTCAAAGCCCTCATCCATAAACAACTGCTGAAAAAACCCAGAAGCGGAATCCCGAATCTCCTGAGGAGATGTAAGAACCATACCATCCTGGGAGATAGAATGAATACGGTTAGCACACCTCCTCCTCTTCACCAAAGAGTGGAAAAAACGAGTGTTCCTCTCCCCTTCAGAAGCCCAACGACAAGCCGACTTTTGTCTCCAGAAATCCTCCTCAATATGAAGCAACAAAGTCAACTCAGCAGTAGCCTTTCTCAAGGCCATCCGAGACAACTCCGTCCGACCCTCATCATGAGTCTTCTCAGCATCCAAAACAGCCTGCTCAGCCTGACCCTTCTTCTGGAAAACATCCCCAAAGACGTTCTAGTTCCACCACTTGAGCCGCTGCTTAACCCGCCGTAACTTAGTCTGAAGTCTGAGCATCCCAGTCTCATGACATGAAAAATCCCAAACTTGAGCCACAGTCCGACGAAAATCAGCATGACGAACCCACATACTCTGAAACCGAAACGAAGACGGCACACGCTCCAACTGAGTAGAGACAGAAATCAACATAGGAGCATGGTCCGACCAGGTCCTCGAAAGGTGCAACACCTTCGTCATAGGAAACAGGTCTAACCACCGATCAAAGTACATCATCCTATCCAAACGCTCCTGCAGCTCCCCCCTCTGCCAAGTAAACTGCGAACCACAAAAACCAGCATCCGCCAACCCACAATCTGAAATCATATCTCCAAACTCCTCCCTATCCAATCGGCGATCCGACAAACCACCAATCCTTTCATGGTCATGCAGAATACAGTTGAAGTCACCCCCCACAAGCCAAGGAATATCCCTAACCGTCTCCGTAATTCCTCGAAGAGCTTCCCAAAGCTCCCTCCTCTCCACCCTCGAACACTTCGCATAAACAGCAGTCAAAGCAAAGGGCCGAGGAAACAAACCAGAAGAAACCTGAACCTGAAGCAGCTGATCCAAATCCTGAACCATAGTAATCTGAAAAGCATCCGAAAACAGAATCCAAATCTTGTTACTCCGGTTCGCCAAAACAGAAGAGAAACCCAATCGACGACAAAAGAAGGATCCGTCCAAATCCACCATCGGCTCCAAAATCACAAGCAGCTGAACCCGATGCTGCCGGCAAAGAAAATGCAAGTGTGTTTGAGTGGGCGGGTTCCCGACACCCCTTGCATTCCAAACCAAAAAATGAGAAATCATAGATCCGGCCCTTGAGCCACAGACCTACTAAGAGGCCTGCCAGCGGCAGCAATCCGGGCACTCCTACGACGTCTCTGGGTCGCCGTCTCCTCACAGACCTCAACAATAGCATCCAAAGGCTCACCAACCTCCTCCTCAGACTCATCCCCTGTCTTCACCTTCGTGACAGAAGTGGGGGCGGAACTCACAAGCGTAGGGGGCAACTGAACGTAGGGGACAAATCAGAAGCCTCAGGGTCCCGCAATCCATGCTTGCTCGGCTGATCAGACTCCATAGCCTGCATGGCCACCTGCACATCAAGGGGGTCCCCCTCATCAACCAAAACGCTGAACCGGTTCAAACCCAGGATAGGTTCATCCAGCAGGTCATCCTCCTCCTCGTCGAAACGGTCCACTCCATCAGAAAAAACAACAAGAGAGAGCTCATCGGTCCTGGAGACATCCTCCTGACGGGCCCCAGAGGTCTCCTCTACCTCACGAACCACTCTCTTTCCCTCCTTCCGAACCCACACGTCCGGCTGAGCAGGCACCTTAGGCTCCTTGGGGGCAGGAGCTGGCCTCTTCCGAGGCGGAGGTCGAGGAGCATTCCCACTCCGAAAACACCTATCGAGGGTATGCCCTACCAAAGAGCAACCCGTGCAGAAATAAGGAATGAACTCATAGTGCACCTTCAGCTCGTGCCTAACCTGTCCATCCTGAACAAACACACGCTGAACCCGAGGCTGCAGCAGGTCAATCTCGACACACATCCGAACCTCTGTAAACTTCGACTGGCTAGCCGTCAAATTATCAAACTGTATCGGACGACCAATAGCCTGGCCTATCGAAACCAGCATCTCTCTGCAAACAAAGTGCACTGGAGGAGTGGAGATACTCACCCAAACCGGAACAATCGAGGACTCCTTCGTCAGATCGAAATCAGGGGTCCACTTGAAAACCCTCATGACATGTGTCTCCATCTGGCAGGTCGACCTCGTCCAGAGCATAGAGAAATCAACCTCCTGCTCAAATCGAATCAGGATGTGCCGACGGTTTAGCTTATACAGCTTGAACACTCCAGCAAGCTTGAGATCCATGAGAAACCTGGAAACAACCTGAGCATGGGGAATCTCTCTCGAGAACTTCCCCACGAGAGTAAACTGGAAGGGAGCCACCATGCGATCCACCTCCGAACGGGAGATGGAGATCACGGGGTCTCCCTCGTGCTCACTCAGAGTCCCAAACCGAGTCTGGAGCTCAGCTTTAGAAATGAACCTCTGATGCGAAGTTGGGGGTCGATCAGAGTTGGCACGAGCATTTCCATGCACGGCCTCAGCAAAGGACTTGGCTATGGGGGTTTGGACCGAAGGGGAATGAAGATTAGTCGATGAATCAGCCGGGTGTGCCGAGGTGCCGAGATTGTCCACTGGAAAAGAGGAAGTGCTCGGTTGTGTTTGGATGTGGGCCGAAGGGATCATGTTATAATGGTTGGGCCCATTATGGGGGGAACCATGTATATGGGCCGTGGAAAGGCCAAGAGATTGGGTTAGGTTTGATGAAGAGTGGGCATGATGAGAGAGATAAGGTGGGGCAGTTGGGTGTGTTGCATGCGAAAGAGGAATAGTGGATGCATTTAAAGTTGGTGGTGATTGAGGCATAGGAACCATACTTTGAAAGTCAACAATAGAGGCTTGAGATGAAGAGCAAAAAGGCGAGAGAGAGTTATGGCCTAAGGAGAGAGAAGAAGAGTCCAAATGATCCAAGTCAACATGTGGGTCCAAGTCAACAAAAGAGGCTTTCAAAGGAGGTTCAAAGTGCATGGGAAATGTGTTGGAGGAAGGTTGACGTGTTGGATGAGAGAAACAAGGTGGCTTGAATGATTGGAGAGAGAGGCTTCGAATTTCACCATCATCAACCTTCGACATTTCCAAGTTCTTGTCCAGGATGGTTCGAATTTTTGCAGAGAAGGAGGGATTTGCAGCGTAAGAGTTAAGAAGAGAAAGAAACTGCTCATCACCATTATCAACCTTTGACTTGTCCAGGTTCGACACCATGAAGGATCGAAGTTTTGCAGAAAAATTTGGGTTCGAAACATGGGTTTTTAAAAGAGAAAAAATCTGCTCATCATCCATGATCGCATCATCAATAGAATCCGACAAGGTAACATCATTTTCCATAACACAACAAGCAAGAAAACTAACGCCTAGAGAGCGAAGAAAAAGAAAAAAACAAAAAAACAGAGACAACGAACAAGAGCCAAGCAAAAAAACCAGAAAAAAACACAGAAAATAAAGAACTAACCGGTGAAGATATAGAACCCAAGATAGCGATCACCACCATATAAACAAAGCTATGGATTTGGTTGCAAAAGAGTTTTTTGTATATTGTTTCCTTGTATTGCCTTTACATACGTGAGCTATAAAGGTAATTATATGTTAGTTAGTTTATGATATTTTAATCTTTGATTCTTTTGATAATTGACAGTTAATAGAACATCAAGGGAAAATTTTATTTATTTAATTAAGTCAGGGGTTATTATCTTCCATCAAATTAATTAATATTATTGTACTATAAGCATTATAAGAACTTGAGTATTATTAATTCGGGATAAGAGATGATTTAATAGACGATTTTATTACAAAGTTCATAAAAATTCTAACATTAACCTTGAATGGCTTATTTTCATTCTCTATCCTCCAAGTTATCAAAAGGTGTATCAACCGTTTTCATGATCAAGACGTTAAAGGGAATAAGGAAAGATGAACTCTCTAGGCTTGCTTGACAACTTAAGAACAGACGCTCCAACTCTTCCTAAGGTGGGAGTAACTCAAGAAAATAGGGTAATAGAAAACAGAGCATCGCCGAGAGAAAGAAAATATCAAGAGAGATCTAGAGGAAAATTTGAAGCTTATACAACCAAAATCTTTTGAATTTTAGGTAAGTAGAAATTTATTATAACTACAAAGCATAAAATAGTATGTTGTGAATTATTTGTGTTAATTGATGATACATGTATACTACGTGTTTTGTGAGATTTGATTTGTTGTTCAGTGGCTATCGTAAAATAAATGAACCTGTGCGTTCAATGATTGTTATGAAATGAATTTGATAGTTGAATGGTTATTGTGGAATGAAGTTGTGAGTCCTATCAAATGATATGTTTTGACAACAAGGGGATGAAACTGTACATCTGGGTTATATTTATGTTGGTCACGTGCTGCTGTGTGCATGAAATTGGTGTTGTGTGCACAAAGTTGGTGTTGTGTGTATGAAATTGGTGCTGTGTGCACAAGGTTGGTACTGTGTGCATGAATTGGTACTGTGTGCACGAGGTTGGTGCTCTGTGCACGGAGTGGGGGCTATGTGCACAAAATAATTTAGAAATGAACTAGTTGAGTATTTGAGTGGAAAATTAGAAATGAAATAGGTGATTCGAGAAGTGGATCCAGGGCAAGGAGTTGTAAAAAACCATACCATTATGCATAATATCTGCTTACTGAGATTTATCTAACGTAATTTATGCTTTGTAGGTAACCATGATGATGTGTAACGTTATGGACGTACCGGGCAAGCTGTGGAGCTCTTGTAGGATTTTGAGCACTCATGTAGACGGATGACGACTTGTTGGGCATGATTGTAGTTTATGCTACTTTTGGTTTTAGATATTAAGTCTTGTTTGGACATGTTTTGTATTCTATAATATGATGCGTACTAATGGGTTAACATGAAAAATGTTCGTGAGTTGCTGACTTGTTGAAACTTCTTTTATATGAATATGAACAGAATAACTTTGGGTATGAGATAATATTGTGTTGAAAATATATATATATATATGTATATATATATATATATAAAACAGGTTTTTAGATTGTGTTATATTTAAAATTCGTTCTATGTGCGGTTGAGCAAGTGTTGTCATGACACTATGCAAATCAGAATTTTGGATCTAATGACACTTTGGGAAGAATAGATGATGTTGGTCCCAAGTGGTGTCCGAGGTTCAGAGAGGGGGTGAATGAACCTTGGTCGATTTTGAAAATCTGATTAAAACTTACTGTTCTGCAAGTTACTTGAACTTGCAGCGCAAGTCAGTTACTGCTTACAGCACTAGGATGCAGTGTTACACGCTGTAACTTAGAGTTTTATATGCAGTGGAAAAAAAGGTTTTAGATAACAATCCTGGTTTTCTCAAATATGATCCTTTTCAAAATGTTTTATGCTTTATGACATAGATAGATATAAATGGTAAAGCGCAGATAAGAAAACAATAAAACACTTATGGCTTATAGTGGTTCGAAGGTGGTGTAATCCTTCTACGTCCACTCTACTGCTACCTCGAGCAGGAACTTTGTTAAGCAAGATTGATTTACAGGACACTCCTAACAATCTATCAACTTACAAAGCTAAACACATACTAGAGTCCAGCGTACACACAACAACTGCAAACTCTAAAGGCAAACCCACACAGGGTTTCAAACTCCCACACAAGGAAGCTGCCTAAAACTTAGACAACTATACAAACAGCAAGGATCTCTCCTATCAACTATTCGACACCTAAAACAACCTAAGCACACAGCAACAAGGTTAAAAAGTATATAGATTTGTTCTTCAACTGGTGCGGTGAAGTGAGCTTCTGAATCCTTCACAGGATCTTTCAACTTTGAACTTGCTTCACTTCACAGAGGTTGAGTGACTGAAACTGAGCGTAGACTTGAAAGAGTATAACTTGAAGGCTTGAGAGTTTTTGTGCAAATGTTTCAGTTCTTAGCTTCAGGGTTGCTCATCCTCTATTTATACTTGTAGAGAAGATATCCGTTGAAGGAGATATCTCCCATTTTGAATTTAAGTGTACTTGATCAAAGGCATAACTTGCATTTAATGCGTCTTGACTTTTATTTCTGGAGTATTTAATATGGTGGTTGCAGCTCGCAGCTTTCTGCAGTGCATTAGTCCACGTGGCGTCTTGGCATTGGCTCCGTGTCTGCAGCTTTGATCTTCTCTGGAACGACTCTATTTATTCTTGATTGGTTCTTCGTTCCTCGTACTGTATTTATCCTTCCTCGGATTGCAGGATACTTATTCTGTTTGTTATTGGCACTGTTAACTGTTTGAGTAGTAAGATTCGTGTTGTATCCTAGGTCTGCTTGCAGCTGATTGTCCTTTACAGTGCTACTGTAACTTAGACCTTCTTGCAGTATCTTCATACAGTACTGCTGTATCTTTTCTTGCAGTATTCCTGTAACTTTTTCTTGCAGCGATGCTGCATGTCGTTTTTACTTACTTTGCTGCAATGTTGTAACTGTCTTCTTATAGTGTTGTTGTATCTGCTTTCTTGCAGCATCTTTGTTCTGAAATCTTCGATGCAGCATTGTATGCATCTGTAACTAGACTCAATCCTAGTCTATGTTTTCACTTAAACATTGTGAAACTTCCTATTACATTCTTGGTTTGTCTCATCAAAATCTAAACACTGAAATCCCAACAATTTCCCCATTTTTTATGATGACAAAACCATTACATTATTTCATTCATGAAGAAAGCTTTTACTTTGCATTATATGATTTTTCATCAGGACTACATATTTGATAAGCTTTGAGAAATAAAGTCTAATCCTGGATTCATCAGAGATGTATCTTGTCTACTCCTTTATCAAATATATTGATTATTGCTGAAATAGGAACCTCCATGTAGAAGTTTCATCTGGTCTTCTTTCAGCAGTCATTCCTTCTTGCTCTGCTCTTTCTCTTGATCCTTTCCACCAGTCTCGAATGAACTCCTGATAGGATTCTTCAAGTATCTCCTGAATCTTTGGGATCTGAATCCATCTCAGCCAGAAGTCCTCACAGTAAGGCACTATATAGTCTTGCTTCACTAGGTCTATGTAGTAATTCTGGACTTCAAGCTCTCCAGCCCTAGTAAGCTCTTCATATCTTCTCAGTGCAGTTTGACAAGTTTGAAATCTACTGAATTTGCCCTTTCTGCACAGAAATCTGAAGTTTCTGAGATACTCGGATCTCTTGTACAACGTGATTGATTCGAAGGATGGATTCCTATCTGTAGGCAACTTGACTGCCTTGAAGATGTTTAAGTTTTAAGCCACCATCGGACCTCTGATCCATCAACACTGAAACTTCAACAGATATGTTGTTCGTGTCGAGACGTGGAATTTCTTGAGGGGATATTGGTAGAGGTCTTTGTCAAAGATTCTCATCTCACTAATCATTCCAAGCCTTTGCATCCAGGCATAATCTTCTTTTCCAGCTCTGGTTCTCTCCGCCCTCTGAGCAGCCATTTTCTGGTTGTAATGCCTTTCAGCCTCGGTTCTTCTTACCCTCTTTCTTGAGTCTTACTGCTGGCTCTCTCTCCCTCTCTTTGTATGATGAGAAGAGGGAGGTGCTGCATCTTTGCTTGCAACACTGCTGTATGCAGCGCCTGCTGCTGATCTGCTTGCAGCAGCTGCACCACCAGCTCCTCCTTCATCATCTTTTCTCCATCTTTTTGGAGAAGGAGCATCAGTAGCAACAGATGATCTAGACCTCTTCCTCCTCCTGCTTAGAGGCTGATCATCATCTTCTTCTTCACCTTCTTTCTCCCCAGAGCTCTGATATCTATCTTGAAATTCTTCCCCTTTTTTGGTATCATCAAAGGTCGGGGGTAGAGCAAGGGCATTTGGAACCACTTTAGAACGTGGTTTATTTGCAGGTGCTGGGGCTTTCCTGGATCCTTGGGCATACTGAGGGAATGCATTCACCATAATATTCCTCAGTTCTCCTACGATCAACTCCAGGTTCCCCAATCGATCATCGACACTTCTGGTTCTTCTGGATTGATCGGTTACATGGTCCAGAAGTGTCTCTAGCACTATGGAGTGAGTGCGCAGCCTGTCTGATGTTGTTTCTACATGTCGCTTGCAGAGATTGACTTTAGCTCGGGTGCTTGCAGCTTCTCTTTTCAGTTCTCCCTCCATTCTAACCCTGTCCATGTACAGCCTGTGAGCATTATCATTCAAAGTTCGCTTGATCATCTCAGGCAATGCCTCAACATCTTTCTTGAAGCAGGACATGGTTTCAGCGTGGAACTTGGCGCCGACCATCATGCTGTTATGCATGTTAGACTCATGATCCTGAAGAGCATGGAGCAGGTGTTTAACAGCAGCAACTACCCTGTCAATCGATTCATCAGGGGTCGGGCCTACATTCCGTCTTTGAGAGACAACAGCCAATGCAGCGTAAGGAACTAAAGATCTTAGGGGCTGTGCTGCATCCTGCCTTGTAGCCTCTGGTTCAATTTCTTCATCCTCATGAAGACTTGATAGGGGACTTGAGCAGCCTGAGGTGGGATTTTCTACGACGACTTCTTCCTCCTCATTGGATACTATCGTGACTGTCACGTTACTAATATTTCCATATTTAGCTCTATTGCGGTCAGCCATCCTCTGGAGGAATTCAGCATACTCAGCTTCCTCAGTAACCTTTGCTGCTGTAACTTGGGTAGGTTCTTTTGAGCGTGCAATACCAGCAACATCAACCTCCTCATGAGGTGTCTCTAGCTATTGAGTGGTTACCTCAGCTTTTCTTTGAACATCCTCTAAGGGTACTGTCTCAACAGCCGCCCCTTTAGAGGTCTTCTTACCCTCAGAGAGTGTTGTTTGAACAACAGCCTCGTCTGAGGTCTTTAGAAAGGACCCCGTATCCTCGGCTGGTCCTGTATCTTCGACAGTCTCTGCTGCAAGAATGGGTTCTTGCAGCTCTTGTTGGTTTCTTGTAGCTTCCACTGTATGTAGCACTGAAAGCTCGATTACTGCAAGAATCTCAGCCTCCACCCTTAATGTTTCTTCTGTAGCTTCTAATAGGATGGCTGCTTGTTGTACTGTTGTCTCTGCCAGTACAGGGAGTACTGCCTCTGCAACTTTCTTCGTGGTCACGTCATCGGCAATCTCAGCAATGTCAGAGAGATTGTCTCTGATGATGGTGGTTGGTTCCCCCTGAGTGTCTGCAACATCATCAGGAACGGTGTGCACCGGGGAATCGCCATAGTCCACCAGTTGAGGCTCCTCCTCCTCCAAGGAGTCAAGCGTGACTATATTGGAGAGGCCTTCAACCATTTGCTCATATGCGGGGGAGTTTGAATTGTGATGACTTGAGTTTCCTTCTCCCCACATCTTTTTAGAAGTGTGCTGCATCCTTGTTTCCTTGACACTTGCTTGTAGCGCCTGTTGCAGCATGGCTTCCTCAGCCTGCTCAACTCCCAGAGTGTCGATTTGCTCTTGCGCAAATGCGACGTCATCGCCCCTTCTTACAGCCTCTGCAACCGGGGCTAGGAAGATTTGAGCATCTTCTGTTGCTGCTTTCATCGGCAGCTTTACAGAGTGGGATTCTGTAAGAGCTTTGCCCTTCCCTTTGTTCAGTACTCCCTGAGCAGCAATGCTTCTTGATCGATCATGCACCTTTGCTACATACTCAGGTTGCAAGAGCACTAGAATATCTTTTGAATTGGCCCACTTTAGGACTGTTTGCTCCACAGAAAGGAAATCCTTCCATTACATCAAGATTTCCCCTTTGGTCAGTCTCATCTCCCTCTAGAGACTATACTGCTCCTCCATATTTCTAGCAGCTTGGAAGGTTGGATCGAGCACAGACTAAACAACTTCAGGGTCGCCTGAAGAGGCTAAATCAATAGCCTCTTGTAGACTAGCTTCTTCATCTGGCTCAACCCTTTGCTGATGTGACTCATCCACAACAACAACTACTAACTGACTTGCAGTAGAGAGTTAGGAATTAGCAGCTGCAGCAGCCTTCTTCTTGCTGCGCGGGGCCCTCCTGGCCAGGGGTGTGTCATCATCTGAGGACGAGGATCAGGTTCAGGTTCTGCCCTCCTTCGTGTCCCCTTGATGACGGGAAAAGGATTTTCATCATCATCATCATCTTCACCCCCGCTGCCTGTAATTTCATCCTGTAGTGCCAGGGTTGCATTCTTTTTGTCTTTGATTTTCTTCCGTGCAACCCTAGCAGCAGCTGTCTTCGGTTGGGTCTTACTCTTCTTCTTCTCTCCGAGATACTTCCCAACGGGAATGGGGATGGGAGCTGCAAGCTGAAGGCCTAGCTTGTAGAACAGAGAGCAAATGGTGATTCCTCCTCACTGTGCTCTTCTCTTCTTCCTCCCATATTCTCTTCAAGATGAACTTTGTCCAGTTCACCTTTTCTCCGGCCATGATGGTAGACATGATCCGGAACCAGATATCTGTGCATTTGTCGTAACTCCCCGTTCTGCCTTCAATGGAGTATGCACAGATATCATGGAGCAATTCAAACTCCTGTTTGAAGAGTTTCTTCGGGGTGCTTCTTCTGATCTCTGCCCCTGCATCTCTAACTCTAAAGAGATCCCACATCTCTTGAGCGTTGCTTTCCCCATATGTCGCAAGCTGACTGAGGGTCAGGCCTCCAGACGAGATGCTGAAGGTGATATCAATGCCTCTGATAGTTAGAGACCTTTCTTCTTCATCTGCATCCATCTTGAACAGGATGCAGTTCCTCTTCTCAGTAGTCCTGGCAAAGGTGTAGAATCTTTGAACTGATTCTACAGAGAATTCGGCATAGATGGTGGTTAATAGACCTAGGATTTGGGTCTGTTCAAGCGCGTCAAATATCCTACGGATAACGGAGTTGTCGTATAACCCAGAAGTATAAACGAGCTCCTGGTTGATCAAGCGTCCTTCGAAGACTGTGGTTTATCGAGCCGCTATAGATAAAGATTTGAGAGAGACTTGAGATATTTGGGACTTAGGGATTTTTGCGAGGAAATGAAACTTCTCTTTGATATGAAGGCGAAATAAAATTTTAAAAGGGAAGATTATTGGGTTATGGAGAATATCAAAGAACGTGTAGTAAGATCGACGGTTGAGATTAAAAAGATGGAAATGATCTTACGGTCCTTAGAAAAAGACGGAGAGGTCAAATCGTAAATAATCATGACTTGCGCAGACGTAGACTCTGACCGTGCCTCTCCGACTTTTGAGAGAGCAGACTTTGCATTTAATATTGAAAGACATGTGATTTGCCGCTTAATTTATTATCCTTTTAAGGTTGCAGCAGCCTGGGTACAAGGTTGCAGAGTATTAAATACTCTTTGAAATAAATGCTGTAACCAAGTGCTGCTTACTCTCTCATTTTCTTGATGTGTTGTAAGGATAAAAGATGCAGCGCTGTTTGAACCCAACACTGTATGCAGACGCAGCTTACAACACTATACTTGCAGCTTCTCGTAAGCATGCAGATATTCCCCCTGGACTTCTGCATTTTCTTTTCACTCATAGTTTTAGAATTCCCAGCTCGTTTCTAAGCATAGAATACCTCGATTCACTCAGCGGTTTAGTGAATATATCTGCTAGTTGGAGATCCGTATGAACTTTCTCAAGCACGACGTCTTTCTTTTCCACGTGATCTCTAATAAAGTGATGTCGTATATCGATATGTTTTGTTCTTGAGTGAAATACAGGATTGTTGGTAATTGCAATTGCACTCGTATTATCACAGAGAATTGGAGTCTCTTTTTCTTCAATCCCATAATCTCTTAGTTGCTGCTGTATCCAGAGAATTTGCGCACAGCAACTTCCTACTGCAACATATTCTGCTTCTGCTATAGATGTTGCAATCGATGTTTGCTTCCTACAGAACCATGAAACAAGTCTATTTCCCAGAAATTGACAAGTCCCACTGGTGCTCTTTCTATCAATCTTGCAACCTGCATAATCTGAGTCAGAGTATCCTTTGAGCTTGAATCCTCGTCCATTGGGATACCATAGGCCTACTTCTTAAGTTCCTTTCAGATACTTGATAATCCTTTTGACAGCTGAAAGATGTGACTCCTTTGGTGCTGCTTGGAATCTTGCACAGACTCCAACTGCAAACATGATGTCTGGCCTGCTTGCTGTAAGATACAACAATGATCCTATGAGCCGTTTGTACTTCGTGATATCTATATTTTTACCATCTTCATCTTTATCAAGGCTTATGGATGTAGACATAGGAACAGATGTTGTTGACCCATTCTCCATGCCAAACTTCTTGATAAGTTTCTTTGTGTATTTGACCTGGCTAATGAAGGTTCCTACAACCAGCTGTTTTACTTGCAGCCCTAGAAAGAAAATTAATTCTTCCATCATACTCATCTCGAATTTCGATTGCATCAGATTAGAGAACTTCTCACATAACTCTTTGTTGGAGGATCCAAAGATGATGTCGTCCACATATATCTGTACAAGAAGTATACTATCTCCATCTTATATCCTGAACAGAGTTTTGTCCACTGTTCCTTTCTTGAAGCCATTTTCCAGCAGATAAAGAGATAAAGTGTCATACCAGGCTCTTGGTGCTTGCTTGAGTCCATACAGGGCTTTGTGTAACCTGAACACCTTCTCTTCTGCTTGATCTTCAAAACTTTGAGGTTGCTCTACATACACTTCCTCTGTAAGAATACCATTAAGGAATGCACTCTTCACATCCATTTGATATACATTGAAGTTCATGTGAGCTGCATATGCCAGAAAAATCCTTATGGCTTCCAGTCTTGCTACTGAAGCAAAAGCTTCATCAAAATCAATTCATTCTTCTTGGCAATATCCTTTAGCAACTAATCATGCTTTGTTCCTCACGAGTCCAGATTCATTTAGCTTGTTCTTGAAGACCTATTTTGTTCCAATAACTCTGATGAGTTGGTCTTGCAACTATTTGTCAAACTTGATTTCTTTCAAATCCATTTAGCTCTTCTTGCATGGCTTGTACCCAGTTGCTATCTTGTAGGGCTTCTTCAACATTTTAGGCCGCTATTTGAGATATGAGGCATGCAAACATTGCTTCACGAGGAATGGACCTTCTTGTCCTTACTCCTATGGATGGATCTCCAATGATAAGATCCCTAGAATGATTCCTCAGCCATGTCCTGTCAGGCTAAAAAACATGTACAGGTCTAGGTTGCTCCTCATGTTGCTGTAAGATTGGAAGTTCTGCTATTGTAAGATTATCTGCTGCATCCAGAGGTGCAACTTCTTCTTCTTTGTCTTCTCCTGTATGCAGAACTCCTTCAACATATGGAACATCACTTTCTTTTCTTGGAGCTGTATCCTCAGCAGGTTCTTCTAGTTTCTTTATGTCACAATGGGGTTCATCAAACACCACATGGATTGACTCTTCAACTACTAAGGTTCTCTTGTTAAAGACTCTAAAGGCTCTACTTACAGCAGAGTATCCTAAGAATACTCATTCGTCTGATTTGCATAAAAGGTTTTTAGATGCTCTTTTCCATTGTTGAGGATATAGCACCTGTATCCAAAGATATGCAGATATGAGACATTTGGTGTATATCCATTCCAGACTTCATAAGGGGTTTTGTCTAGATCCTTGTTGATTAGGCATTTGTTCTGTGTATAGCATGCAGTGCTGGTTGCTTCAGCCCAAAATCTTTTAGGTATCTCTGCCTCTGCTATCATTATCCTTGCTGCTTCCTTGAGGGTTCTATTCCTTATTTCAACTACACTATTCTGTTGAGGTGTTCTTGCAGCAGAGTATTCATGACGAATACCATTGTCAGAACAGAATTTCTCAATGATTTTGTTTGTGAACTCAGTTCCTCTGTCTGATTTGATCTTCACAATGCTCAAGCTCTTTTCATTTTGAATTTTCTTCATTAAGTCAGGTAGCTTGCTTTGTGTTTCTGATTTCTTAGCAAGGAATATAGTCCATGTGTATCTGGAGTAATCATCTACTACCACATGTGAGTACTTCTTCCCACGTATGCTTACTAGTTCTACTGGTCCAAAGAGGTCCATATGTAAAAGGTCTAGTATCCTGTGAGATGACTTCTGCAACTTGTCCTTGAATGAGTTTTTCACTTGTTTTCCCTTCTGACAAGCTCCACATATATTTTCCTTTTTGTATGCCACATCCGGCAATCCTCTTACAAGACCTTTTCTTGCTAGCTTGTTGATTGTCTTGAAGTTTAGGTGGCTTAATCTCTTGTGCCATAGCCAGCTCAGCTATGGTGGACTTTTCATAATAAAGCATGTTGGATAAATAGAAGAGTTCCAGTCTGCAAGATATATGTTTTCTCTTCTTGTTCCTATAAGCTTGACTCCATTTGATGTACTATCCTTGATTAAGCACTTGTTGAGGTTGAACTCCACTGTGTATCCTTTGTCACAAAATTGACTAATGCTCAGAAGATTGTATCTGAGGCCTTTCACATTGGATACATCTTTGATCTTTACATTTCTTTTGACTAGACATCCACTTCCTTTTGTGCTTCCTTTGGAATCATCTCCAAAGATGACCTTTGGTCCTTTGCATTCTTGGAAGTCTTTCAGAGCTTCTTTACTATTTGTCATCTACCTTGAGCAGCCACTATCTATGTACCATACATCGCTGCTGCAACCTGGCACTGAAACCTGCAACAGATTCAAGCAGATTTAGGTACCCATTTCTGTAAGGGTCCTTTGGGGTTAGTTACTTTGGAAATCCATACTTTCTTAACAGTCAATGTTTTGCTGTAAGATTTGTTAGTTCTCTGAATGTATGCCGTTTTGTTTTTAAACTGCTTGAAAGTTGTGTGTGTAGAAACTAAATATGTGTTACCAACACCCTTGTGGTGTGATCTTCCACCATACTTCCCTTAAGTATATCCTTTTTGAGGTTTAGACATATAAGTCTTAATGTAGGTGGGGAACTTCTTCTTGTGCTGCAACTTTGTGGGTTGCTGCATCTTCTTACTACTTATAGTAGATAGTTTCTGCTGCTGCCAGTTCTTAAATGCATGCTTACTTCCTGCAGTTGAGCATTGGGGTCTCTTCTCCTTATCCATCAATGCTGGTTTGTTCAAGATTTTTTCTGAGTTACAGGGTAACTCATTCTCCATTGAAGTTTTAGCTTGAACAAATTTTATAGCCTTGGATGAATTTGCTGTATCCTGAGAGGTATGAGTGTTGTAACCTATGCCTGACTTTTCAAATGGGTTTCTGCTTTGACTTATGCACTCCCTTGCGTCCTTAGCTGATTTGCTAAATGTTATGATCGTGGACTACAAGTTCTCCTTCTCAGTTTCTAGCTTAGTGACCAATAGCCTTAGCCTTGAGACCTCCTTTTGTAGCTTACTGCACCTTGAGTTATCAGATTCACATGCAGCGAGCATTTTAGCAATATCAATATTTTTGCCTCTGAGGATCTCATTGTCGATTCTTAAATTTTCATTCTCAACCTTCAGCTCCTCATGAGTCGAGTTAATATGCTCGAAATCACTCATGATTCTCTTTAAAGAGTGGATCATGTTCAGCTCCTCTTTTTCTGGTATGGACAGCGGTTGGTAGGTTACCTCTTCTTCATAATTGTCCTCGTAGTTGTTTGCCATCAGGCATATCAGTGCTTCTTCATCAAAAGATGAGGTTTCAATGTCGCTGTCAGAGGATTCTACAGCTTTCAGTTTCTCCTTTAAGACTGTTGTATCCTTGGCCTTCTCCATCTCTCCAATGAGAGCTCGAAGCTTGTGCCTATCCTCTCTTCTCTTTTCTCTCATATGTTCTCTCTCTCCTTCTGGGTATTTGTGCACCGTTGGGTGTGGATAGCTTCTGGCATAATGTCCAAGCTTCCTGCAGTTATAGCACAAATCAAGATCAGTCGTATTTGATCGAGGAGAGGGGGATACTTGAGGAGGTAGATGACTTCTTCTGAAGTCATTCCTCTTATTGAGGTTGGTGTTGTTGCTGCTGTTGTTGCTCTTCATGAATCTTCTAAATGTCTTTAGAAGAAGAGTCATATCCTCTTCAGCATCTTCTGCTGCAACCTCTGATTGCTTACTGCAACTGGTGGTTGCTGTATCTTTAGGTCCTCTAGCAGTTAGCGCTGTAACTTTGGAGCTCGATTCTTCTGTCTCCTTTCTCCGTCTGTTGATATCGTATTCAAATGCTTTGAGGTCAGAGAATAGATCAAATGTACTCATGGATTTCAAATCCATAGACACTCCCATTGCAGTGGTCTTGCTATCCCACTCCACGGGCAGAGCTCTAAGCAGTTTCATGTTCTTCTCCTTTTGAGTGTAGTGCTTGCCCAAAGCTTCTAGTTCATTCACAATGGATGTGCATATTAAATCTAGTTGCTCAAGAGTCTCTTCATTCTTCATCTCGAAGAGCTCAAATAGTTGGGTGGCGTTGGAGATCTTATTATCTCTAGTGAGCTCTGTCCCCTCACATATTTGTTCCAACTCTTCCCAAATTTTCTTGGACGTTCTGCAAGTTTTGACTTTGCTGAATATGCTTTTATCCAAGGTAATGAATAGAGCATTCTTGGCCACATTGTCTATGTTAGCTCCCTTCCTGTCTTCATTATTCCATTCTTGTCTTGGTTTGACCAGGAAGTTAGGTGGTGGCTGTGCTCCTTCTTCCATCTCTCTATCGAGCATGGGGTTCACCTTCATAGGGATAATTGGTCCTTCGGTGATAACCGTCCACATCTCATCATTCATCGCTGAGAGATACCACTTGTTAGTCCCAAGTGGTGTCCGAGGTTCAGAGGGGGAGTGAATGAACCTTGGTCGATTTTGAAAATCTGATTAAAACTTACTGTTCTGCAAGTTACTTGAACTTGCAGCGCCAGTCAGTTACTGCTTACAGCACTAGGATGCAGTGCTATATGCTGTAACTTAGAGTTTTATACGAAGTGGAAAAAAAAGGTTTTAAGACACAAGACTGGTTTTCTCAAATATGATCATTTTCAAAATGTTTTATGCTTTATGAAAGAGATAGATATAAAAGGTAAAACGCAGATAAGAAAGCAATAAAACACATATGCCTTATAGTGGTTCAAAGGTGGTGTAATCTTTCTACGTCCACTCTACTGCTACCTCGAGCAGGAACTTTGTTAAGTAAGATTGATTTACAGGACACTCCTAACAATCTATCAACTTACAAAGCTAAACACCTACTAGAGTCCAGTGTACACACAACAACTGCAAACTCTAAAGGCAAACCTACACAGGGTTTCAAACTCCCACACAGGAAAGCTGCCTAAAACTTAGACAACTATACAAACATTAAGGATCTCTCCTATCAACTGTTCGACACCTAAAACAACCTAAGCACACAACAATAAGGTTAAAAAGTATATAGATTTGTTCTTCAACTGTTCGGTGAAGTGAGCTTCTGAATCCTTCAAATGATCATTCAGCTTTGAACTTGCTTCACTTCACAAAGGTTGAGTGACTGAAACTGAGAATAGACTTGAAAGAGTATAGCTTGAAGGCTTGAGAGTTTTTACGCAAATGTTTCAGTTCTTAGCTTCAGGGTTGCTGATCTTCTATTTATACTTGTAGAGAAGATATCCGTTGAAGGAGATATCTTCCATTTTAAATTTAAGTGTACTTGATCAAAGGCAAAGCTTTCATTTAATGCGTCTTAACTTTTCTTTCTGGAGCATTTAATGCGGTGGTTGCGGCACGCAGCTTTCTGCAGTGCGCCAGTCCATGTGACGTCTTGGCATTGGCTCCGTGTCTGCAGTTTTGATCTTCTCTAGAATGACTCTATTTATTCTTGATTGGTTCTTCATTCCTCGTACTGCATTTACCCTTCCTCGGATTGCAGGATACTTATTCTGTTTGTTATTGGCGCTGTTGACTATTTGGGTAGTAAGCTTCGCGCTGTATCTTAGGTCTGCTTGCAGTTGATTGTCCTTTACAGTGCTGCTATAACTTAGACCTTCTTGCAATATCTTCATACAATATTGTTGTATCTTTTCTTGCAGTATTCCTATAACTTTTTCTTGCAGCGATGTTGCATGTCGTTCTTACTTAATTTGCTGCAATGTTGTATCTGCCTTTTTGCAGTGTTGCTGTATCTTCTTTCTTACAACAACTTCGTTCTGAAATTTTCGATGCAGCATTGTATGCATGTGTAACTAGACTCAATCCTAGTCTATGTTTTCACTTAAACATTATGAAAAATGGGGTACTTAAACTTCATATTACATTCTTGGTTTGTCTCATCAAAATATAAACACTGAAATCCCAACAGCAACGCTTGAAGCACAACAACACGAATATATGCAACGCTTACAACCGTTGTCTCTATTGCTTAAATCCAGAATTTGTGCAATGCTTTTTTAGTGTTGTCATTTCTTAGAATAACAATGCTAATGCAACGCTTTTTATGGTGTAGTCATTTCTTTATGACAACCCTTTTTTGTGTTGTCTTTTTTATTTATTTACATTTTTTACAATAAATTTCATATTTTTGCTGGATACATATAATAATATAATTTAATTATATAAACTAAAAAATGCATTAAAAGAACATATAAACATCGTCAATATCAAACATAACATTCATAAATCCTCCCAATAATATGTCTCATCCTAACACTTTAAATCACAAAACATTATGTATATAAATTTAAACTCCAACAATAACAAAATGATCGTATTTGTTTGAATAACATCACGACCTTTAAAAAAATAGCATCACAAACTTCACAATCTGTCAAATGTAGGAACAAAGTTAACATGAACACCTAAAAATCATAACATGATTATATTAAATATGTATATATATTCAAAAGAAAGCATTGCAAATTAAAATATAATAGCCACCTTGTTCTACCCATTTATATGTTCTTGAACACATTCCTCGGGCTTCTTCTCCTCAGTTGGCTCTACTTCTAACGAAAGGATTCATAATTAAAAGACATATGGATGAAAGAGGTGAGTAAATTACTTAGAACAATGGCAAGAGCTTTGCAGTCATCATCAGTGACGATATGTTTGTCGTCGGCTAGGAAAATGGTTTTCCAAACGTGAAGCACTCACTAAGGCTTCTCTCTCCAGATGTAAGGTGAATACCTTGCTACAATTCTTGGTCTTCGATGAAACAATAGCACGTCTGCAGTATAATTGAAAAAATGAATAGAGATGAGTTTAGAGAAGCTCCAATTTTTTCTATTTGAAAATTGAAGACAGTTTCTGTAGCCATACTTTCCCAAACACATTGTAGCAACTGGACCCCCATACCCGAACATGTCAAAGAAAGGCTGTGGTGCAAAAAAAAACAATGCAAATTAGTACAAACTTCCAGATATTTGTTAAAACCTTGGGTACTGAGAATTTCTGTTACCATTAAATATGGAGGTTCACCACCTATTGTTTTCCCTCTCATTGAACGATGCAAAGATGCTCCCATTTTTCCCGTTGAAAAAGTAAAAAACAAGAATAAATCAAAGTAAAGAAAATTAACCAAAATGTAGAAGCAATGAAACTAAGCATTTGAAAGCATAATCTAGTCCCTCCCATGATTACATCTTTTAGTGGTTGATACATTTACAGTTTTTATTTTTATCAAGCTATTTTATTCATGGTTGAATTATATAATCAATGAGTCTCTCAATCAATAAGAAGGTTTGATAAATCTGTTTATTGTGATGATACTGTTCCTGAATTTGAAGAATAGTGCCAATGAATTACTTTGGAACACCATGACATGTGAAGGATAAAGTAAGAAACTTTTTTAAAGTTGGTTAACTATCAAGAGATCTATAAACAAGAATCTCATGTCACAGCACTTTGAAACACCTAGGATAGCAAAAACAAGAAAACAAATCAGGTGGCTAACAACATGAAAGATATTAGATGCTTGTAACTCACTAAGTTCCAACCTAGACAGTCATGTCAAGTTCAGGATGCAATATCCAGGTATCCTATGTGTAAGCAGGAGCATATATGATCTTTCACAATTTGAAAAGGACTGATAATGAGATTAGAGAAATAAAATGATTAAGGGACTAGTGAATCACATAAAATCAGCTTTACATTGTCAAGTACAGCTCCTGCATCCATTCCAAATCTTTCAGCTAAGCCGTAAAAATTTAAAAGAACCACGAGGAGGTTCAGTTCGTTTTTCTGAATTAAAACAAATCATCACTGACATAAAACAACCAAAATATGACAATATCATAGAATCTGGCTCGAAATTCTACTTTTAGGTTCCTTCTTCATAGAGCATAAGTAGATATTATCATTAGAGATATGACAACTTTTACATAAAACCTTTATAGTTGAGTTTATCACCTGTGTGGAAACATAGAGTGTATGAGCCAGCTGTCTTTCCAGATCTAAGTCAAATATTGATTACGTATATTAGAACACAAGTTCATTAGCATCACGAAACTAATAAATGGCATATATAACACTTTTCATGAACTTTAGGATCAAGTGGAAATAGTGTGGTGACAACCTGAATTCCCCAAAAGCTTCTGTAATTGCCGAAGTTTCTATCCCACCTTCAACACGAATACGATATATTGAACATACCACAAAGTTACATTCAATTGAAAAGCACACAAGAGATTTAGGAAAACTATAGCATTGTAACCTCTCATATACTAAAAAAATGAAGGAGCAACAAGTACATTCAAAGTTCTTCATTAAACAGAATATGGTCAGCAATTGTATAAGCAACATAGTTACAAGTCACATTTGAACAAACAATATTGATAAACCCTGAGAATTATCAATATTTATGCATGATAAGCATAAATATTTTATAAGTAGTAGGACTTATTTATTGATGCTTCAGTTAGGAAAATGGTCCACGATCGAAAAAATGCAGTGCAACAACATAGATGTATAAACTGCATATATAAGTTCGTATGGTGAAATATTTTAATAGATAAAAGAATGTAACTTAAATATAGATAAAATGCAAAACCCAGAATGGAAAGACGATTTAGTCTAACATTAGAAACGAGAGAACATAATCTTAAATGAACTAAATAATCATCAAATGATGTGATAAAAGTAAACATCTCAATCTTTGAGCTTCAAGGCTAAAATAAACAACAATCTAAATTGAAAAAATCAATTTGAAGCCATGTGATAAATATGACACTTAACTTAAGTGTTGGTGGCCCTAGTTTATATCTGCTGGCATGAATGACCAGAAACCATTCTGATCAAGCCTCTAGCTAACCATCAGTTCCCTAATGGCCTTCCTTGCAAGTGATCCATTGATCTGTTTATATATATATATATATATCCATTAGCTAAATTACTCAAACCAACATACAAATATCCAACAAACATGAGAGATATCAACAAAATTTGAAAACTAGCTCAATGAATTCTATGGAGATGAGTTTTATGATTGTACCCAGAACCTGACTAGAAATGTTGGGTACATTGCATGTCTTAGGCTCATCAGATCTAAATGATTAGTGAGTCCAGTTAAATTACTAAATCATATTTTAAAATCTATGAAATTATTATTTTATACCTTCTTAAATTATCCAAACCAAAGTATTCATTTGCAAATAAGCAATTCAACTATTAAATATCTTTTATAAATATATAAAAGACTCTTCCACATGAAATAGAGATTTTCCTCTTTCTTCATCATCTAAATTCATCTTATTATCTATGTTCTCCTTGTAAGATTCCAATAGCAATTCCAATTCCAGTTAGCAAAAATGCAGCAAAAAATGGAAGAGATATAACTTTCCAATAATAATTCCAATAGCAATTCCAATAACAATTCCAATTAGCAAAAATGTAAAAATGCAGCAAAAATGCAGCAACATAAAGATATAACTTACCAATAGCAATTCCAATTCCCTGAACCCCAAGATCTCCGAGACCCAATATTCTGTTTTCATCCGTTACAACAATAATATCAATCTACATGGAAGAGATTGTATCAAAAAAATAGAAAATTTGAGAAAGAGACAAAATTGGGAGCTTAGGGTTTTCCGTCTTCAAATCCTTGTGATTATTTTGAATCAAACACCTGTTAATTAAAAAAAATCAACAACAAGAAGGGAAACAAATTGAGAGAGAAAATTACCCAAGAAAGGACATGATTGAATCTGAAAAATCAATTGGATTGAAAAATTAGGGCACAACTCGTCTTCTTGGCGGACGAAGCCGAGACGGAGAGAACACTCAATAGTCAGGGAGAAAAGAGATCGAGCGACAGGATGAGGAGAGAAGAAATTGGAACAGATCGAGCGGGATGAGAAGAGAAGAAAAAATGGAGGATCAAAGAGAAAACAGGGAGAGTCGTATCTAGGCGGCGGCGATGGGATGCGAGGTGGCGGCAACCTGAGCGACGGCGGTGGGTTTGGCGGTAAATCGAATGAATCAGGGGTAGGGTGGTGGAAGAGAGGGAAATCAAATTGATTTGGGAGATTGATCGATTTGAAAAAACCTAAGTTCAAATTAAAGAGGAGAGCTCTCACAATTGGGTGATAAGGAAAACTGCTTCATTGAGTATTAATAAAAAAATTTGGAAAACAATGAGCGTGATATGTTTAGTCTGTTTGGTGATGTCTCCCATTGTTAAGTGGGAGTTCTAGTGTTCGAATGTAGCTTAATTATCTTATATTTTCGTACATTATTTTCATTAATATTTTTTATATCTTTTTTTTAATTTTATAAAATAATTGTTTAAAATAATTTATGTTTTTTTTATTAATTTTGTGCTTTAGTAAATAAAATCAATTTTTTATATTCTTAATTTGAATTGATATATATGATTTATATATAACTTTTTTTTGTTTTATAAAATAATTTTTTAAAATAATTTATATTTTTTGTATTAATTTTAAAACCAAACTCATTTTATCTTTATTTTTATTTTAGAAAAACATTCATAATTTATGAATTATAAAACATAATTTTCGAATTATGTTTTAAAATAATATATAAATTTTGTATTATTATATAAAAGGGTGAGAGTAATATTTTATATATAGTTTCTTAATTAATTCAAAATAGTATTTTATAAAAATACTATTTTTTTTAATTATGAGTTTTTTCATTTAAGATAATATTAATGCAAATAATATAAGATAACATTATAAATAAATTAATTTTTTTAAATTTAATTAAATTAAAAAATAATTAATTTATAATTAACACAACACATAAAAAAAGCGTTGCACAATGGGTTGTCTATTGGTGAAAAAGTACTATGAAAAGACAACGCATGAAAACGTTGCATAAAAGGGTTGTCTATTTTTAAAAATAAGCTATTTGACAACTCTTTGTAAAAAGCGTTGCACAAAAGTGTTGTCTATTTTTAAAAAAATACGCTATTTAACAACCCTATGAAAAAAGCGTTGTCTTTGGTCAAATTTTTTGAGCAAAGACAACGCTTTTCGGAAAAAGGGTTGTAAATTTCGAAAAGACTACACAAATTCAAAAAAAGCATTGTCTTTGGGGGGTTATTGTATCCTATTTTTCTTGTAGTGGATATTTTCCAGACTAATTAGCAATAATTTTGCTGGGATTGATCCCATTTCTTGTCATTAATTTCTCCCTTATTCTTTGATAAACCTGTAAAGGAGAAAAGACTCGTTAGTATTAACCTTTCTTGGGCCTGTCTGTAGCTTAAGGTTAATCTCTCCCTCTTTTACCCCAAAGGTGCTGGGTTGACTTGGTTTGCCTGGAACAGAGTCTTAACTTTCCAATTTAATTGTTCTATCGGAATCTAATACATCACTTGTTTTGGCAATATCTGCCTTTTCACCAGAATCTGATGAAAAACTTGTATCGGTAGGATTTCCTGCCTCGTGTATAAAAATACCCTAAGTGTTCATCGATGATGAAACTTTCTCGTGAACCTCTCTATGGGTTACTGATGGTGAACCAGCTTTGAGAAGAGGACTTCCGAGCGCATCCCATAATGGGCATGAGCTGCTCTCGTAGCACTTATGGCTTTCTGGACCGAATCCCAATCTGCCCTTTGAACATAGGCAGTGGCTTCAGCACGCATTCTTAGAAAGCCATATCTCTTGTTTAACTCCTCAAGGTTTTCCCTGAGGTGTCTAGCTCGTATTGTGATGGAATCTGCTTCAAGAATATCCATCTCTCGTCAGGAAATCTGCAAGAACATTCTCATTAGATTTCACAATGACAATATCAAATAAATAATATTGGCATTCTGCTTGGCATTTGATAATACAAGCTTTCTCGATTTTTGATTCGAGCTTATTTTTTAAGAAAGCTTTAACATTCGTATTATCTACTTTTAAAGTAAATTCTTTTGCTAATAAAAATAAAGGACATTTCTTGAAAGCCTTCCAAACTGCAAAGAATTCCTTCTCGTTAATGTGCCATAATTTGGCTTGTTGTTCTGAGAACAATCCTCCTATATATCTACACGGTTCTTCACCTGTAGATGTCTTTCGCATGAGCACTACTGCCCATCGAAAATCATTAGCATCTGTATAGACAACTAATTGATCGTCATCCTGTGGTATTGCGAGTTTCGGCAGATTGCTACAAATCTATTTTAGCTCGCGAACTCTTTGAGAATGTATGTCTTCCCAATTCCATTTCGTCTTTTCATCATTTTGTAATAGAGGATGAAAATCCTTTCTGTATTTTGCTAGGTCTTTAATAAAACTACCTGCAAAATTAACAACACCCAAGAAGCTTTGAAGATGCTTCTTATCTTTTAGAACATCAGGAAAATTACATATTTTTTCAACAATATGTTTCTAAAGTTCCATACCTGTTTGGTCAATAATAACACCGAGAAATTCGATCTTATTGACTGCGATTATTGCCTTCTTTTCAGATAGCACTAATCCTTCTTTATGACATGCTTCAGAAAATATTTCAAGATGCTTAATATGCTCTTTCATATTTTTTGATGCAATTAATATGTCATCTATGTAGACAAACATAAACTCAAAATAATCTTTAAAAAGATTATCCATTTTTCGTTGGTATATCTGGGGTGCATTTTCAAGTCCTATTGGCATTACATTCCAGATATATTGAACTTATGGAGTAGAAAAAGCTGTATACTTTCTTGACTCCTTTTCCATTTTAATTTGCTAGAAACCAGACTTACAATCGAATTTAGAAAACACTTTTGACCCTTTAATGCAGTCAATTAAATGTTCCCTACTTGGGATGTAATAACCATCAAAATCAAGTATCTTATTAATACATTGATAGTTAATTACTAACCTTGTTTTACCTCTTTTTATTTCACTGTGGTTTCTTACCAGAAATTGGGCTACTGTAAGAGGAGACTCCAGCTTCAATCAATTTAAGATCGATATGCTCTTTGATAATTTTTTGCATATCTTTCTTATCTGTCATGTTCATTTGGATTGGCTTGTATCGAACCAACTCGTATCAGAATTGTTCATTTACCTTAAGAGTTGCTTCAATCTTGTTCCTGTTCCACCAAGCCAGAGGATCCTCATTGAAGTTTCTCTGGATAAGTCTTTTGACATTTTCAAGGGAAAATAATTTCTCCTCATCAATGTCCTCAACAGGTATGCTTTCTTTTAGTGCATTCTTTAGAAGTTGAATATCTTCTTTAGATGCCTTTTCGAAACCCTGTTGCCTTAAAGACAAAAGAGCTTTACGAAATTTCCGTTTATCCTGTATTTTAGGATGTGTTAGTTTGGCATCATCACCACGTTTGTTGTGAAAAGTAATGGGCATTATTCTATTGAATACCCATTCTCGTCGCAAAACCTGTATCAAACTCCTACAATTAGTAGTAAAGGTTAACAGGTTCTTGTGATTATCTTGCTCGTATTTTGCAAAAGTTTGGATAAAATTATTACCCAACAAAATATCAGCACCAGTATCATGAATATAGATCAGTGGCATTTTTACCTTAAATCAATGTGTACCAAATGTTCCTCCTATCATCATCCTTATTTTACGAATACCCTTATTGAGTATTAGGATTTTCTGAGAGAAATCCCTTCCTGCAATAATAGGTAATGTATCCATAGCTTCGCTGGGAAATACTCCTGATTTTGTCGTGTAGATACCTAAACCTGAATCAATATAAGCAACAAAGTATTCTATCTTATATTGTTCATACATCATCCCAACAGATATGTATATGGAAAATACGCTCATCATTCCACCCTTATAAGGTGTCCATCGAGACTAAATTCCATACATCTTCATTTTCGTCCCCAAGGTTTGTGTTTCTCGAGAAAACTTAGACCCAAAGTCAAAGTTCCTTTTATTTTACCTGCACTACCATTGACAAATACCTCATAGCCCGCTATTTCTAGCATGCCTTCGTATCTTCCAATCGCTGGTTGCTGTAAATGATATATTTCGTCACAGGGAAAAAGGTTAAGTTTTTCCGATATATCAAACACAACACAAATTTCTTTCCAACCCTTAGGGCAATGCATCTTTACATTACTAACCCTAATTTGTTGTGGATTAAAATCCTCTAATGGTTCTTTTCCTTTTAGGCTTTGTATCCTATCTTCGGAAAAGGACATTCTAGTGCTGACTTCAGATTCTAACCTCATTGATCTATTAAGAACATGATGATCTTTAATCAATATGTTAAAACCACCTATCCTAGGGATTGAGATTGGGTCTAGTATCATTACTTTAGCGAATTCCTTGAAAATTCTAGGAATCTCTATATACTCTTTCCTAAGAAACAAATCAGAATGATGTGTATTGGAAAGTGCATATGCAATTCTATATATGATAGAATACGGTCTATTACCTTCTTTCATTAGATATGTTCTTTTAAAATCTTGATGAAGGGTTAATACTCGACTAAAGTCTTGATCAGCTAGGTTGTATGCAATCTTAGGATGAATGTCAAACATAAGTTTACCAGCATACAAATTACCTACCATTGTACCAAGACAACCATCTCTGAGGTTATTGATCCTTCTATCCATTACTGATAGATGAAGTTCAGAATCAATACATTCTTTGAATGTAGCTTTGATTACAACTTCAATGGCTCCAATATGGATCCATTTCATAGTCGCTGTTACTTTTTCCCTGATTCGGCTTAGTTCCTCAAGAATTTCTTCCTTTGGAATAAGCTGCATATCAATTCTATTATCGATTAATTCCATGGGAATCGAAAACTCACCTAAGTTTACCCGATAGATGATATGGTGCTTGCGTTGTTTTAGTCCAACCTGGTTAAGGATCCGACTAACACCTCCAATTCTGAAACCGTCATAGGGGCTCAGAGTGGAGTTTTGTACGAGTATGAGCTCATTTGAAAGTTCTGCTTGTTGGTGTTCTTCCTATGGACTTTCCTGAGGATCTAAATCCTTGTGAAGAAAACCTAGATGGACTGAATCTCTGACCAGACTTGTAGGTTCTGGCCTTGGATTTGGACCACCATGATCTTTCTTGGTTGGAAGGTCTTCTCTGTGATCTACCGGACTTGGCATAAGATACACTTCTGAAGTGTTTCTTTCTCTTCTCATGTCTCACCTGTCTTGTTTCTCCAATCACTGATGGAAAATCGTTGCTATCACAATAAAAATGAGTTCTTTTGATTTGTCCTCTGAGTTTTTTCTTGTTCTTTTAAATGGTTGCTTGTGACACCATTCTCTCAACTTGTCCATTAGGAAAGACATTCTTCTTACAACTGTGTCGACCTGTCCTGGTGGTAATTGGTAGGACTGGGTCAACATCTCTCGCCATGAGCTACAGATCTTTGCAAAGAACATCTCTGCTGCCACATTTAGCGGAACCTCTATTTGAAAGTAATATTTGTGGAACCAATAAATGTATTCATCTACCGCACATATACTTTTCAACTCGAGAGCATACAAGGCTTGTGTATATTCTTGACTTTTCTCTTTCTTGTTTTGGTCAAAGTATCCATCTCCGATGAAGTAGACCTTTTCGATGATAACATATAAACTATCTCCGGATAAAGCTTCTTCTTTAACTTGGGTGGATGTTAAGTCCCAAGCCATCTTTGCTGAACCTTCCAGACTACTTTCGATTAGTCTGATGAAGTTTTCTTTTTCTATGTCCAGCGTCGTTGAGGCCACTTTTAACGAGGCCATCCATTCATTGATTAACCCGTATGGGTGTATTGGTTCCAACATCGTTCTTACCCATGGATTGTTAGGAGGTGCTTTGTTCCTCCCGAGTGGTCTTCTTAACCCTGTCCAAACATCGGGGTCAACCTCGGATCTGTTTTCTACCCTTGATCTCTTAGGGTTTGGTGAATTTGAACTCGTACTTCCTTCTGGATTAGGAACTTGGGAGTTCATCTTGAGATTAACCAGATCCACTATTCCAAGATTGGAAAATGATTCAGTTAATTCTAAGATATCAACTCGTCATGCCTCCATGTCAGATTTTCCTAATGATTTCACACATTAGTTCATCGTGACTCTTTGACTCCGGGATTTCCGTAGCCTTTCCTTTGGGAATAAGTGGTTTATCCCCGAATGCATCTTTGAAACGCTCATTCATGGATCTGTTGGATCCTTTGGTAACTTCATTTTTAAATCTAAAATTTCTTTTTTCAGATCTGAAACTTCTTGTTGGATCTTGGTTAGAGATATGATCATCTTCTTCGTCTAACCTCCATACAACTGGATGGTCTTCTGGATTTCTCTAAGATCTTGTGAGATTTTAGAACTATCAGGAACAATAGTGTTCCATTCCTTGTGGCTTATCATCATCAGGTTGGTTTTCCTGAAACTTGTATTATCTCAAAAAATATTTCGGATACATATTTTCTTGATTTTCTCCTCCGTTAGGCATAAAATTAATATTGTACATATAAATCTTAAATTATTTCTTCAATAAACCTAGGCTCTAATACCATTTTGAGTTCGCAATTTTCATCAAATATATGGAGTATGGTATCTGGAATTTCTTAGAAAAAATGACTTAAAATACATCATTAGAAATCCTTTGAAATTTTTTTTATATATAGGTCATGAAGCTTCGTGATCTATGTTTTAGCTTCGTGATTTGTGTTCAGCTTCGTGATCTATGGACAACTTCATGATTAACAAAGTTATTTTGGTTAATTTTTCCTTATTTTGGGTAAAAAAACATGTTTTCTTATTAAGTGGGTATTTTTCATTTTTTGGTTTGCAAAAAAGATACAAAGACCTATTTCCACTAATTTTTATTGTGCATAAGAGCAATAACATTAACACCATAGTAAAGATTGTCCTTCCCATACAAGAAAATCGTAGGTTTCACGGGTGAAATGGTTCATGAGCGGTCTCATTCTTGTATCATATTTGATGTTGCATTTCATATTTCATGTCATTTAATACACGATATGTGTCAATTAGTAATGTCATTTAATACATGTAGCGTGGTGAATATCTCAAAGGCGTAATTGCAAAAAACAAAAAAAAATCATGATTGTTTCAAAAATTGCAAATTAATCCCCACTTTTCGAATTTTGCGAAAAAACAAAAAAAATCACGATCTTTAATCACTGTTACAATTTAGACCACATTTATATTTTCCGACAATCGAAGTCCACATTTCTGGCAAACATGTCACGTCGGATGCCACGTAATCAATCTATTTTCAAGCCTTATCTATTTTCATATTTTTAATCTATTTGTCAAGTTAAATTGATTCTCTTATTGAAAAACTTTAAAATTTAGGTCTAGATTGAGAACTAATGTATAAATTGAGTCTTCTTATGAAATTTATTATAAATTATATTTATTGGAAGATGGCTTATTAAATGCATTCAATGCATTCTAAAATCTCGTTGGAAATTGTTCAAGTACATTTAAATTTAGCACATTGCTATATGAAATTTAAAAGTTTTTGTTTCACTATATAAAGTTCACAGTTCTTGAAGGTTACAATATTTTCGGCTGGAACGTTGTAAAATCTTATCAGAAACTGTTTATGTGTATGATTTTTAGTGGAGTAAATTTATTTTGAAATAATGTGAAAATATTGTGAATGACACGACTGATCAAAGCCAACACATTGTTTTCCTAGTGTAGTTACCAAACTTATAGACCTAGAGCCATAATTGGGCTCATCCAATTTTGATACCTAATTTGAGGACGAAAATGAATAAAAAACAAATTTACCGCTCTATAAATTAGATCGATGCATGTGAACTATTTTCGATGAGATTTTATGACATGACAACATGAAATATTGTAACCTACAAAACCCTTGTACTTTATATATAGTAATTAAATGAGAACTTTTAAAGTTCGTATAGCAAAGTGCTAAATCGAAACATATTTGAAAAGACTCCGGTGAGATTTGATGACGTGGTAACCAGAAATATTATAACCTGCAAAATTCGTATACTTTATATAGTAAAATGAAAAAAATTAAAAATGATATAAAAAGGTGTTAAATTACATATACTTAGAATGTGTTTTTGTATTTTACCCTATCTAAAATATACATTTGAAAATAACAACTTTCATGTCATATATATTTAATAATTTTAATTTTTATTGCATAATATGTAATATTATATTATCTTCAAATGAAATATCAAATGTTTTTCATATTTATATAATCTAATACTTAATATCTATATATATAATAACAATTACCCCCTCAAAATAGAAATGGTAAAATTTTCCCGCCCATTTCCACCTCCCAAAAGTAGAAAGACAATATTTATTATTTCATAGTTTATAAATTAAAAATTTATTATATTAATTATATATATGGTAATAATATCACCTATGATATTGATAAAATTTTGGAGATTATAATCTATAGTGGTATATGAATATTAATATGATCTCATCTAATAAATGTTTAATTATAAAAAATATTTGTTGAATAGATTAAAATAATAAAACTATCGAATTTCAAGAATTCTAAATTATCAAAGTAAAAAAATTATGAAAAATTATCTCTAATGTTGTACCCCACACACATATATAATGTTGTGTGTGTAGAGAGAGATAGAGAGAGATAGATAGAGAGAGAGAGAGATTTGTTAAAAAAATGGGAAAAAAATCTGAATTTAAGTTGACTTATTATAATTTTATCCATATGCAAAAATGTGATCCAAATCATTTTATGATTTTTATTATACATATAATTATAAATAGATTTATAAAATTCATGATTTTGTACTATATATATAAATTTGAACTTTTTTTTTTTGTTATGTAGTCTTGATTTATTATTCATCTACAAATACATGTTAAATACAAGTTTGTAAGTCATTGATTTTTCGCTCGCCTTTTCAAGATAAAGAATCATTTTGATTTTTGTTACAATAACCATTGATTTGACAATTATGACTCATGTTTCTAATGATGTCAACGTTGTTAATGCATTCACAAATGTTGTGGGAACTAAAATTTCATTTCTTTAGATCACATGACATTCTTGCATACATAAATAAATAAAAAAGATGTTTATAGTTATGAGGACGTTGATAAGTGTCATTTTTCACATATTTTTGCGTATGTTTATTTATACATTTGAATATGTTTAGATACGTTTTTAATTATGGTGATTTATGATATTATATTGTATAAGTTGTATTTGACGGGTTTGTGCTTAGTTTCATGATTTTGATGAGAAAAGTGCAAGTTTCAAGTGTAATTGATAATCAAGGAAGGAATCGTGGAAAAATGAGGAAGAATAGAAGTTGAAATACGAGATCGCGTGGAAGAGTTGGTGGCATACGGTCTAGTCGTGCCATGTATGCAGTGAGTGCCCATTAGCAGGGTACGACCATGCACTAGTATGCAGTGAGTGCCCAATGGCAGGGGACGACCATGCCCCACAACACGGTCAACGCCGTGCAAACACTAGTGACCCCTTAGCAGGGTACGATCGACCCGCCCGGGTGAACAGGAACTCGTAGAAATTTGGTTTTCTTGGATAATCTTCACCTGTTACTTCACTTAGAAGACTCCCAAAGCTATAAAAATACTCACCATGAAGAAAAATCAAGAAGTGAAATATAGAAAAAAACACGAGAGTCTGAGAAGCATCGAGAGAATTTGAAAAACAATTCAAGAAATCGAGGAATCGCAAGATCATCGTCTACTAGAGTTTTTAATCTTTCAATTCTTGTTAGATATTAGTAGATATGATATTTCCAATCTTGTCTATGAGTTTGTTTATAATCATGTCTAGCTAATTTATAGGGTTTCTAAGGCTTGTTAGTAATTTGATTCGAATCGAGATGAATCTTTAATTTCAATTCAAAGTTCAGGATCATTTATCTTATTTGTGTGTTTATGAGTTGATTGCTTGTTTGATTATGTGGCCAATAATTGAGCATGTTTTAGTAATTAGATCAAAATTCGGGAGATGAGATTTACTTATGGAAGAATAAACACATGACACATAAAAAGACTTAGATCGGGAGATTAAGGAATTTATGTGATGGGAAATCAATCTTAGGTACTTTTGGGAGTTGTGTTCCAATCAAATTGAGTAGGGATACCTTTGGTGGCATAATAATCAACCGGTTAACTGACTCGAGAGAGCTGTTAATTCGACATATGTGATTGCTCATATAGGATGATTGATTAATGAACTTGAATTGGTTAAAGTGATGTTTTGATGAGAATTAGATGAAAGCATGTCCTAGAACCTGTCTTAGATATCTGTTATTCTTGAGTGAATTTACTTGCGTAGTTACTTTTTTATTAAATTAATCTGAAATTGATGAGATTTGATTTTCCTAGATAAAATTGAAAACTGAATTTGAGTAGTTATTTAGTGCCTAGATAGACAGTCTCTGTGGGATCGACCTTGCTCACCGTTTTTACACCCTACACCGTACACTTGCGGGAGTAGCTAAAAGAAATTAGTGAACAAGTTTTTGGTGCCGTTGCTGGGGATTGGAGTTTAGGAATTATTAATATTTGAATTTTGTTTTTGTTTTTAGTCTAGGATATTTTTTTATTTTTCTGATTTTAAGAGTCACTGATACTTGTCTTTTAGGTGTTTTAAGATTGTGCATGTTTTCAGATTGTGCATGAACACTCGCTCTAAAAAGGCGAACTTAATTGCACTAGATTTCGAGATTGAAGCAACTTGCAGACGTAGTAAAACACAAAGGCAACTATTTGCTCCAACTCAGGTGGCTGAAGATAATCCAGAAGAGCAGGTACTAAACAATCAAGAAAGAGTGAACCAAGTACCACCAGTTGGTGCTCAGAGAGCCATCAGAGACTATTTTCAACCAAAACAAAATGGAAGGAGAGTTATGGGACCACCTATTCAAGCAAATAATTTTGAGTTGAAGTTGGCTCTGATCAATATGGTTTAGTTAAATCAGTTTGGGGGGAGCCATTTAGATGACCCCAATGCACATTTGGCACAGTTTCTTGAAGTTTGTAACATGATCAAGTTGAATGGCATTTCTAATGATGTCATAAGACTTCGATTGTTTTCGTTTTCTTTACGAGATAAAGCGAGGTTGTGGTTCAACTCACTCCCTCCATGCTCAATTACTACGTGGGATGGATTAAGTAGTAAGTTTCTATTTAAGTATTTTCCACCAAGTAAGACGTTGAAGTTGAAGAGTGAGATTACACAGTTCAAGCAATTTGATGGGGAGTCCTTGGGCGAAGCTTGGGAAAGATTCAGAGATATGTTAAGGAGATGTCCCCAGCATGGATTTCCTAAAGATCAACATGTTTGTTTCTTCTATAATGGACTGTTTAGATTGATGAGAGCAATGATAGATACAGCAACAGTAGGAGCTTTGTTAGAAAAAAGCCCGGAGGATGCGATATATATTTTGGAGGAAATGACAACAAACAGCTACCAATGGCCGTCTGAAAGAAACACATATAGAAAAGTGGCGAAGATTCAAAGTCAAGACCGATTGTCCGTTTTATCCTCACAAATTGTAGCTCTCACAAATCAAGTATCTGCACTGGCAAAGGTTCAAACTCAAAACATGGGAAGTGTAGGGAGTCGAGGAGGTGATTTCACCCAACAAGATGAAGTAGAAGAGGTCAACTTTATGAATGGGCAAAATTACAACAACAAAAACTTCCGAAACATGGGCATGCATCGGTATAAACACGGAGGGGCGAATCATGAAAATTTTTCTTATGCAAATAATAAGAATGTTTTGCAACCCCTCCGGGTTTTTCTGTTACGAATGGAGTTATCGATGAACTAAAGAAACCGGCATTAAAAGATTTGGTGGGTACATTTGTGAACTGATAAGTGTCGTTTTTCACATACTTTTGCGTATGTTTATGTATTCATTCAGATATGTTTAGATATGTTTTTATGGTGATATCTTATATTATTTTGTATAAGTTGCATTTGACGAGTTTGTGCATAATTTCATGATTTTGATGAGAAAAGTGCAAGTTTCAAGTGTAATTGATAATCAAGGAAGAAATCATGGAAAAACGAGAAAGAATAGGAGTCGAAATACAAGATCGTGTGGAAGAGTTGGTGGTGCATGGTCTGGTCGTGCCATGCAGCATGACCGTGCACTATTATGCAGTGAGTGCCCAATGACGGGGCACGACCGTGCCCCACAGCACGGTCAACTCCGTGCAATCGCCAGTGACCCTAAGCAGGGCACGGTCAACCGTGCCGTATAGCACAACCATGCCCGGGTGAACAGGAATACGCAAAGTTTTGGATTTTCTTAGATAATCTTCACCTGTTAATTCACTTGGAAGACTCCCAAAGTGATATAAATACTCAACAAGGAGAGATATTCAAAAAAGGAGGAGAGAAGAGAGATTGATGAGAGAAAAACACGATAGTCTGAGAGGCATCGAGAAGTTTTGAAGCAGAATTCAGGAGATCGAGGGATCGTGAGATCATCGTCAATAGAGTTTTTAATCTTTTCTTCCCTTATTAAATCTTAGTAGATATGATATTTTCAATCTTTTCTATGAGTTTGTTTATAATCATGTCTAGCTAATTTTCTAGGGTTTCTAGGGCTTCTTAGTAATCTGATTCGAATCTTGATGGATCTTTATTTTCAATTCAATGTTCATGATTGTTTATCCTATTTGCGTGTTTATGATTTGATTGCTTGTTTGGTTATGTGGCCAGTAATTGAACATGTTTTGGTAATTAGATCAAAATTCGGGAGATGAGATTTAATTATGGAATAATAAACACATGACACATAAAAAGACTTAGATTGGGAGATTAAGGAATTTATGTGATGGGAAATAAATCTTAGGTACTTTTCGGAGTTGTTATGTTTCAATCAGATTGAGTAGGGATACCTCTGGTAGCATAATAATCAACCGGTTAATTGACTCGAGAGAGCTGTTAATTCGATATATGTGATTGCTCATATAGGATGATTGATTAATGAACTTGAATTGATTAAAGTGATGTCTTGATGAGAATTAGATGAAAACATGTCCTAGAACCTGTCTTAGATATCTATTATTCTTGAGTGAATTTATCTGCTTATTTACTTTTCTATTGACTTAATCTGAAGTTGATGAGATTTAATTTTCCTAGATAAAATTGAGAACTGAATTTGAGTAGTTAGTTAGTGCCAAGATAGACAGTCTCTGTGGGATCGACCTTGCTCACCACTTCTACACCCTACACCATACACTTGTGGGAGTAGCTAAAATAAATTAATGAACATGAACAAATCACGAGATAGATTTGCAAGGATAGAAGAAAGATTTGATGCACGGATGAAGGCCTTGGAGTTACAAGTTGGGTAGATTTCCGAGTACATAGGGAATCAACATAAAAAGGGTCAATATCCAAGTACCACTTAAGTGAATCCAAGGGAGCAATGTTTGGCAATTCAATTGAGAAGTGCAACAGAATACGAGGAGCCAAGCATGCCAGTGGTAGAGGAAGATGAAAGAGAAATAAGGAGTGGTGGAGAAAAAGGAAGATGAAGTCGAACAAAAAGGGACTGAGAAGCCAAAATCGAATTCTAAACCTTCACTTCCATTTTCAATTTCTTCTCTTCCTTTTCCTCAACGGTTTCAAAAGGAAAAGCTAGATGCTCAATTCGCTAAATTTCTGGAAATTTTAAGAACATTCACATTAACATTCCTTTTGCAGATGCTTTGGAACAAATGCCAAACTATGCAAAATTCTTGAAGGATGTAATATCAAAGAAAAGAAAAATAGTGGATTATGAAAGAGTGAATCTTACGGAGAAGTGCAGCGCAATCTTGCAACAAAAGCTGCCACAAAAGCTTAAGGACCAGGGGAGCTTCATAATTCCATGCGAAATTAGAGGATCAATTTTTGATAAGGCTTTGTGTGACCTTGGAGCAAGTATAATTTTGATGTCATTGTCCATCTTCGAGAAGTTTAGTATTGGTGACGTGAAGCCTTCCAACATCACATTGCAATTAGTGGATAGATCAATAACTTACCCCAAGGGAGTCATTGAGGATGTGCTAGTAAAAATTGGTCGATTCATCTTTCCAATGGATTTCATGGTTCTCGACATGGAGGAAGATCATGATGTGCCCCTAATTTTAGGACGACCATTCTTGGCTACGGGACGAGCATTGATTGACGTACAAAAAGGAGAGCTCACCTTGAGAGTAAATGACGAACACATCGTGTTCAATATTTACAAGGACATGAGATTCCATGATGAGAAGGAGAACTGTAGTTTTGTTGATGTAGTAGGTGCTTGTGGAGAGGATCGAGAAATACCGATGAAGATGTACCATAGAAAGATGAGGAAACGACAAGATAAAAGACGAATCGAAGAGGAGGAAACCGGGCACAACCGTGCGGTGGCACACGGTCAGACCGTGCCCAGTAGAAAAGAGGTTCTGGACAATGGGGTACGACCATGCTAAACACCACGGTCGACCGTGCCCAGCCGTTTAATAGGATGCGATGTGGAGATTGAGGAAAAATTTCCTCCATAAAAGGTACGTTTTCATCTCGTCTAGTTGAAGACGTTAAACTTAGTGCTGTTTGGGAGGCAAACCAATTAGCCATTCTTTCCAAGTTTTGAGTCTCTTTCGGAATTGTCGACTTTAAGTTTGGGGGGATGGTTTGCATCACATGAGTAGTTGCACAATAGGTTTATTGTTTTAGCATGTTTTTTTTTTAGGATGATAGACGATCTTGTGATTAAGAGATATGAAGTGAATTCTTGAGTTAAAGTGAATTCTTGAGTAATAAGAAACATGAATTGAGTAAAATAAACGTAGGGATATATTTCTTGATTGAAGTTGAAAGTTTATTCTGAATTTTTTAGTGAATATATTTGAGCATGCAATGATTGTGTAATTTTGAGGAGTATCAAAATAAGCTTATGAGATTTGAGCCTTGTATATACCTCTAGAACTTGCTTTGGTATCTCATTCGAGACTACAAGTACGTGTGAATTTTAGAAAATGATATAAGGTCATCTTTGTTCTTATTAGTTACTTAGCCAAATAATTTCTCACCAAATTCGATATATTTCCTTAGTTAGCCTCGTTGAGCATTTGAGCCTTTTTCTTTAATTAGCCAAATAATTGGGTAAATTACCAACTTTTATTTGAGTCTACCTATGATTTTGAAGCTCAAATGGGAAGTATATGTGGAGTCGGAGAAAGAATTTGGTGGAGGATATCAAGAAAAAAAAAAGAAAAAAGAGAGACCAAGTGTAAAAATGAAATAAGAGAAAATATATACTTGGGTTGCAGAGGTGATTGTTGGAAGAAAATTTTTTGCATGAGTTGTGCCTAATTTTGATATGTTTTAGATATTTAATTGAGTTATGCCTTTTCTGGAACTCAATTGAATAATTATTTTTCACATATGGCTGGAACTCATGTTTTGGGAGAAGTGGTCATTTGAAGATACCTCATGAAGATAGAAAATTCATGATTTGAGTTGAAATTTGTGGAGGAGCTTCGAATATCTATTTGAGTAGTCACTTTTATCCAAGTTTTTCCTACCCTGTCCAAAGAGCCTCATTGTGTCCAAATAAAGTCCTTTTTGATTCTTAATATTCACATGTACAAACGTGGTGGTGAAGTGAGAAGATTTGCAAGCTTATGGTAAGTTTTACTTGATTTATCGATTTGAGCGTATACATGTCCTATTTTTAAACACTTTTGAGCGTGAGTGATACACTTTTACTGTAGCACCCCGAACCAAAAATGAAACATAATTGATTAATTAAATATTTAAACCTGTAATTTAATAATTATGTGCGTATGTTTTGACTGTTTAATTAATTACGTGTGTTTCAAATATGTGTTTAATGCACAATTTAAATCGATAATTTTCATAGACGTTGAATATAGAATATTTTTACACCATTAGATGTGTAACGGAAAAATGAGAAGATAGAAACGAACTAGAGGTCAATCGGAGTTCCATAGCTCAAGTTACGACGAGAAGGGCAAAGTACGAAGTTTCGGAAAAACGAGGGGTAGATATTTGCGTGAACAGTAACCAAGATCTTATCATGAATAGTAACCTACCCTAGGATGAACAGTACTTTCCATTTCTATAAATACGGGCTCATTCGATTCGAAAATTTACTGTTTTCCCGAGTGAGCCGAACGAGTCGAACGTGACGAAAATACGTAAGTTCTCTCTCCTCCCTCCTCTCTTTTCTGCTGGCGCCGGCGCCGCAGGTGGCCGAAATTTTCAAAGTTATCGGTTTCGGCCGATTTTCGCACACGACGTAGCCCTCGATGAGACGAGTCTAGGATAGGTTTCAAATTTTGATTCCGATTTCTCGTTTGCCGGAAAACGGTGAAAAACAGTCCCAAAACCCTAACCCTAACCTGTAACCAACTTTTCTCTCTCTTCTGTTTCTTCCTCTTTCTCGCCAGAGCTGATGGCCAGAGCACCGCCTGGAGGTCTGGGGTGTTAATGGAGGGACGGCACCGCCGTGGGTAGCGGCGTAGGTGCACCAGTGAGCTGTGTGTGTGTATATGCGTGATGTGTGTGTGTTAGTGTGTGTATTGTGTATGTATGCTGTGGAGGCGGCGTTGTGCAGCGTCGCAATGGGGGAACAGTGGGCCGGTATTGGTGATGCACCGGCAAGGTGGGAAAGGTGGTCGCCGGTGACTGGAAGTCGCCAACCAAGCTGGAAAGAAGTGTGTGCATGTATATATTTTATGCGTGTGTGTGTGAGTAAGGTGCTGTGTGTGTTTGGGGCTGTGGGAGAGGTGACCGGTGACTTCCAGTCGCCGGCCAGTGTTTCAGGTGGCAGGGGGCGGTTGCCGGCGACTGGAGTTGCCGGCCGGAGCTAAAAAGGGGAGGGCTTGGTTTTGTATACGTGTGCGTCGAAGGGTTTTACGACAGACTTTCGAGTACTTTTCACAGCCGGATTCCGGTGAGGAGTGGCGGAGGTGGTAGCCGGCGGTGCAAGGTTTCCGACGGATGAGGTGACGGCGGCGGAGGGTGGCGCCGCCGGATAGATGGCTGGTCGAGCAAAGCGACGCCGGGAGCGTTGGGTGCGACGCTGTGCGCGCCGGATGAGCACCTACCGAGAAATCTCGGCCCATACCGAGACGAGATGCCATGCTGCCGAGAAAACTCGACAGCTGCCGAGACCACATGCCGATGCTGCCGAGAAAACTCGGCAGCTGTTGAGAAGCGTCGAGCACTGGCGCGCGGGGCGCGCGACGTCGGGTGCTGGTCGCACGCGGTGCGCGCGCGTTGGGAGCCACCGTGCGCGCCGGTGAGCGTTTTCACACGTTATACTGTTTCGGATGTTTTCATCGAGTGGTTGGGAGTGGGGGTCCCGGTTAAAGTCAACCCTTGACCAAAATTACCAAAATACCCCTCAACCTTAAAATGCTCCGTTCGAGCTCGTTTCAACTCCGATCGAGCTCATTCTTTTTCTATCATGATCCAAATTCCATTCTCTATCATCTCAGCCATATGTACTGATTATCCATCCTCGTTTCTTCAACTTCAATCTTTAGATCTACCGATCCATCTCGTCTCGATCGATCGTCTCTTATCCGATATCGTTTATAACTTTAATTATACTTGTTAAGGATCTAAGAAACACTATAACTTATGTAGGCTACCTGTTGGATTGAACTTGGAGATACACAATCTTTGGTACTTGCTACTCACGTGGTAACCACCGAACAAGATGGGGGTAAACTCTAAACCTTACATTTATGTTATATGAAAATGAGTATAAATGATGATGTATGATGCTCGAATGTGAATTTAAGCATGATGGAATGAATCATATTTGCTATGTTATATGAACGTATGATGAATTTGCGACCTCCCGATGAAATGCCTTATGAACTATATGTTGAGTTTAATTATTGTGATTATATGTTGTGTGTGGGGGTAACTTCTAAACTCTATTTGTTAAATGTTTTCCATATTTGATATATGAACTGTCTCTTACCTCATTTATTCGATAAACTCTCTCTTACCTCATTTCATCTAAAATTGTCTCTTACCTCTTTTCTTCTGTATACTGTCTCTTACCTCATTTCTTCTCTATAAACTGTCTCTTACCTCATTTTTTCTGTAAACTATCTCTTACCACTTTTCTTCATGCATGTAGGGTAAGACGAGTTACACCCGCACCTATTGGTAATTATGCATTGTGACTAATTGTTGAACTCATATATGTGATATTTATTTAAACTGTTTAACATATGATAAGACCCATGGTTTACTCCCACAAGTGTATTCAACGCACTCACCCCTATTCTGTACTCATACTACAGGAGATGAAGAGAATCATGATGCGTAGAGAGAGGGGTGCCTTATCAGCTGTGTCTTATTCCGGTGTTGTCTTTTAAAATCTTTATTGGTCGTTTGTAAATTTAAACTGTTTATCTTTTTTGTAAAAGATCCTGAGGTTTTTCCGCTGTTTTGTTAAATGTTTTTTTTTTCCGGCCAGACGCCGAGGATTGTATATATAAAATCATCTGTTATCTTTCTCAAAGGTTTTCTATTTAATTTCATACACGTATTTTCCCCTTCTTTCTTCACGCCCAATGGAAAACTCTGATATTTTACGAAAAGAAAATGGGGTGTGACATTTACCTTGTGAGGTTCATTACTCCTTGAAAGTACATGGTTATGAATTGTTTGAAGTATTCATTAGAAGTTTGGATGAATTTTTGATATCAATTAGGTGTATATGGTCTATAGTTTGATTTGCTTAAATTCATGGTTCGTATTTCTCTAGTTGCTTGCTTAGTTATCTTTATGAATGTCAGTTGAGTAGTTGATGTTACTCGAGGACGAGCCACAGTTCATGTTTGGGGGATTTGATAAGTGTCGTTTTTCACATATTTTTTCCTATGTTTATGTATTCATTTGAATATGTTTAGATATGTTTTTATAGTAATTTATGATATTATATTGTATAAGTTGCATTTGACGGGTTTGTGCTTAATTTCATGATTTTGATGAGAAAAGTGCAAGTTTCAAGTGTAATTGATAATCAAGGAAGGAATCGTGGAAAAACGAGGAAGAATAGGAGTTAAAATACGAGATCGCGTGGAAGAGTTGGTGGCGCATGGTCTAGTTGTGCCATGCAGCACGACTGTGCGCTAGTATGCAGTGAGTGCCCAATGGCAGGGCACGACCATGCCCCTAGCACGGTCAACGCTGTGCAAACACCAGTGACCCCTTAGCAGGGCACGGTTGACCGTGTCGTACAGCACGACTGTGCCCGGGTGAATAGGAACTCATAGAAATTTGGTTTTCTTGGATAATCTTCACTTGTTACTTCACTTGGAAGACTCCCAAAACTATAAAAATACTCAACATGAAGAAAAGTCAAGAAGGGAGATATAGAGAAAAACACGAGAGTCTGAGAAGCATCGAGAGAATTTGAAAAAGAACTCAAGAGATCGAGGAATCGCAAGATCATCGTCTACTGGAGTTTTTAATCTTTCCTTTCTTGTTAGATATTAGTAGATATGATATTTCCAATCTTGTCTATGATTTTGTTTATAATCATGTCTAGCTAATTTTCTAGGGTTTTTAGGGCTTGTTAGTAATTTGATTCGAATCGAAATGGATCTTTAATTTCAATTCAAAGTTCATGATCATTTATCCTATTTGTGTGTTTATGAGTTGATTGCTTGTTTGATTATGTGGCCAGTAATTGAGCATGTTTTAGTAATTAGATCAAAATTCGGGAGTTGAAATTTACTTATGGAAGAATAAAGACATGACACATAAAAAGACTTAGATCGGGAGATTAAGGAATTTATGTGATGGAAATCAATCTTAGGTACTTTCGGGAGTTATTATGTTTCAATTAGATTGAGTAGGGATATATCTGGTGGCATAATAATCAACCGATTAACTGACTCGGGAGAGCTGTTAATTCGACATATGTGATTGCTCATATATGATGATTGATTAACGAACTTCAATTGGTTAAAGTGATGTTTTTATGAGAATTAGATGAAAGCATGTCCTAGAACCTGTCTTAGATATCTGATATCTCTTATTCGTAAATTTACTTGCGTAGTTACTTTTTTATTGAATTAATCTGAAATTGATGAGATTTGATTTTCCTAGATAAAATTGAGAACTGAATTTGAGTAGTTAGTTAGTGCCTAGATAGACAGTCTCTGTGGGATCGACCTTGCTCACCGCTTCTACACCCTGCACCGTACACTTGCGGGAGTAGCTAAACGAAATTAGTGAACAGACATCTTCAAAGACAAGATGTAATTTTGCAATATTGTTTTGTTCAAATATTTAATATATATATATATATATATATATCAACTCAATAAATATATAAATCAAGTTACTTAGCATAAATAATTGAACAATATAAATTAACTATTTCTATTTACTATATTCAAAATAAGTATTGAAAAATTATAAAAAATCACATATTTTTTATTTGACAAGTATGTCATTTATTATACTCAAGTCTAATATATATTCCATATAACTATACTAATCTAATTTTCACTTTCTAAAGTTGAAATACAAATATTTATTATTTTATAATTTATAAATTATAAATATTGGATTTTGCATAATTCATGTATATATTCATGGTATGAAAATCATTTTGTATATACATGAAAATTGAGAAAAAAACATGATCATATTAGATATGTGATAAATTTAGCATCATTTGTGTGTATATGATAATAATAACATGCTAAAAGTTCAAGAAAGTTGTGAATAACAATTTGTACCTTAATCTAAATCATTTTATATATTTATAAAAAACTTAGCAAAAAATATTTATACGTAGCGCTCTGGACCAAAAACGAAGCATAATTGAATAATTAAATATTAAACCCTTAATTGAATTATTATGTGCTTTAATTTTGAATGTTTAATTTAATTACGTGCGTTTCAGATACGTGTTTAACGTTGGTTTTAGATGGATATAATTTCTAGACACAGAATATAGAATATTATTTTACCATAAGATGCGTAACAGAAAAATGAGAAGATAAAAATGAATTAGAGGTCAATCGGAGACCCGTAGCTCAAGTTACGACAAAAAGGGCAAAATATGAAATTTTGGAAAAATGAGGGGTGGAATCTTGATGAACAGTAAAAAGGGAATATTCTCATGAACAGTAACTTAGATTTTTCTTATGAACAGTAACTTCCTAAAATCTATAAATTTGGGGTTCATTCGATTCAAAAATTTACCATTTTTCCGAACGAACCGAAAGCGACGAAAACACATAAGTATCTCTCTTCTCTATCTTCTATCTTCGGCGCGCCATCGTGCTGTCGTCGGCGGTGGCAAAAAAAATTTCAAACTTATCAGTTTTGGCCGATTTTCGCACAGATCGTAAGTCTCGTCGAGACGAGTCTATGACAGTTTCTGGAATTTCATTCAGATGTCTCGTTCCCCGGGAAACGGCAAAACGGTCATCGGAAAACCCTAAACCTATGTTTATCACCCTTTCTCTCTCCTCTATTTTCTCTCTCTCTCCTTTTCACCAGAGCAGTCACCGGAGAAGCTACTGGAGGTGTTGGTGAGCTGTCAAAGGGGCGGCGCCGGGGCTGAAACGGGTGGTGGAAAGGTGGTGGTTGCAAGGTGTTTTGTGTGTTTTGTTGATTGTTGAGGCTGTTTTAGAGGAACTGTTCATATCGGAATCCGGCAAGAGATGGCCAGAGGTGGTGGTCACCGGAGCAGAGTTGCCGGCGGACCAGGTGGCAGCGATGCTGGGCGGCGCCGCCGCAGTAGGTGGCTGGGCGCACACGGGGGCGCGCAGTCGTGCGGGGTGCGCACGTTTGGAAGATGGTGCACGGTTGTGCATGAGGGCACAGGTGCACGGGCGCTGGGAGCTGTCAAGTCTGCCGAGAAATGCAGTGCGCGGGTGTGCGCGAGGTGGGCGCGCTGTACGCGGGTGTGCCCGCGCGTCATGCGTGTGCCGGGAGCTGTGCACACGGGCGGTGCCCGCGTCGGGAGTCGCTGTGCGCGCCGTGTGCGCGCTGGCGAGCATTTTTATACGTCGGTCAGTTTCGAATGGTTTCGTTGAGTCATCGGGAGTCGGGGGTTCCGGTCAAAGTCAACCCTTGACCAAAATCACCTTTTTACCCCTAAATCTTAAAACGCTCTGTTTGAGCTCGTTTCAACTCCGATTGAACTCATTCTTTTTCCATTGCGACCCAAGTCTAACCCTCTTTCTTATCAGCCTATTGGACTGAACTTTAACTCTCGTTTATTCAACCTCAATCTTTAGATCTCTCGATCCGTCGCGTCTCTAACGATCGTACCTTATCCGATATCGTCTAAACCTTTAATTATACAAATTAAGGATCTAAACAAAATATTATAACATGTGTAGGCTACCAGTTGGATTGAGCATTGAGATACTTGATCTTTGATACTCGCTACTCACGTAGTAACCACTGAACAAGGTGGGGGTAACATCTAAACTCGATCTGTTTATTGTTTTCCTTATTTGACGTATGAACTGTTGAATCTTATATGAGGTAATTATATGCTATGAATATTTTGTTTATATTATGGTAGTGTGATAAGGATGAGTCATAGGTTGGGTGTCCATTAGGCTGTGTGTCCATTAGTGAGTCGTGGGCTTTGTGTCCATTAGGCTTTGTGTTTATTAGTAAGTCATGGGCTTTGTGTCCATTGGGCTTTGTATCCATTAGTGAGTCATGGGCTTTGTATCCATTAGTGAGTCATGGGCTTTGTATCAATTGGGCTTTGTGTCCACTAGTGAGTCATGGGCTTTGTGTCCATTAGGCTGTGTGTCCATTAGTGAGTTAGGGGTTGGGTGTCTTTTAATGAACTGAATTCCGTGTTATGCATTATAGGTGATGTGTCTAATTGTTGAGCAAATATATGTTGATTTGTTATAACTACTTAATAACTGTTAAAACATGGAAAGTATCCCCACGAGTGTATTCAACGCACTCACCCCCACATATACTCACACTGCAGGAGATGAAGAAAATCAAGATGCGTAGAGATGGCGGTGCCATATCAAGCTTTTCCTTTTTGCTTTCAAAACATAATGATCAAACAATGTTTTATTTAATTACTCGTTTGTAAAAGTTAAACAACTCTTCTTCTTTTCTTATGGATCCTGATGTATTTTCCGTTGCTATGTTAAATGGTTTTATTTCGGCTAGCCGCCGAGGATTTATATTTGTAAAGTTGTCTCCTATCTGTTTCCAAAGATTTCTATTTTATATCATGCACGTCTTTTTCCACTTCTTTCTTCACGCCCAAAAAGAAAACTCTGATAAATTTTAAGAAAGAAAATGGGGCGTGACAATATATTAATTTTTTATGTAAGAATGAATAATGTTTCCTCCATGATTAAAAGGTAAATATAAATATGAAATTTCATTATTATGGTAGCATGAAGTTCATCATTATATGAACAATGATAAAGTATTTTACTTTATGTTGTTATATTGTTTCATGTTTATACATTTATCAGATTTTAAAATATTTATCATCCAATATGATTTTTCTAAGAGAAAACAATTTGATTTTAAGACATGTGGAAATAAATAATATAATTTTTAATGGTATCTTAAATTTAGAAAATTTATTTTGGAGTACAATATAATAATATCATTGTTATTACGCTCAATATGAATAATTTATTGAATATATATTTGCATAAGTGTTTTTCCAGGTCACAAAAAAAAATTAGTAAAGTAGTCAAACAAATGATGAAAATAAGAAATATATGTTGGTCCCAATTGTTGAGGAAAATTATTGGTCCCAATTAGTCTGAGGTTCAGATTGGGGGATGAATGAGCCTCTATCGATTTTAAAAATCTTTCTGTTATAATAGGTTCCTGATTCACTGAAGAATGCAATAACCTATCTATAATCAGTAACCTGGCCAAAGGTTGATTCAGGTTCCTGAATCGGTATCAGATTGCAGCGGAATAAACTTAGATAGGGTTTCTGTTTTGCAAACCAGTTTGTTTTTCAAATATGATTTTAGCAAAGTCTTTTGTGCATGATGCTTATTATATGCAATAAGTTAGATATAACAAGAGAAGAGCAATGCAATAAGTAAATCAAATTAGATAAACACTAATGGTTTATAGTGGTTTGAAGATGATGTAAGCCTTCTACGTCCACTCTACTCGATCCTTCCCAGAGGAGGAACATCGTTAGGTCAGTTCGAATTACAAGCCTAGCTTTACAAACATCTTCCTAACAAGCTATACCTACAAAATCCTAGATTCTTAAGTCATAAACCCACACAGGGTACACAATCCCACACAAGGCAAGTAGTCTATTTCTAGACTACACACTTAGCAAGGATACAATCCGCTCAACTAAGTACACCTAAAACAACTTAGCGCATACAACACAATGGTTAAAAGATAAAAGGTTTCTTCAAATGTTGCGGTGAAATCAGTCTTGAGCGTGGAAGCTTGAATTCTTGAAATGTAGACTGCTTCTTGAAGGTTGAGTAAAGGAAAGCTTAGAATAAGCTTTCGAGTATTTCTGATTTTCTAATTAGCTATGCTCGACATTTTTCTCACTCACTCATATCTCCTATTTATAGAGATAGGAAAATTATCCGTTGAAGAGAGACACTTCTCCATTTTGAATTGAAGCTTGATCTTTGAAGATCTTTTTTTGTGACCGCATTAAATGCTTCTGAGTTGTTTCTGACATGTGCATTTAATACGCCCACCATCTTTGACTTTACATACAACGGGTACTATTCTAGTTGATAAATAGCTTTGCTATTCTTTGAGTTGCATGGTCTTCCTCGTGCTGAAATGAAGGTAGCACTTGTCTTCCTGCAATAGATCCGTTGACTACTTCTTCTCATTTCCTCAGGTTGTTGTAGCTTTTTTCTGTTAGTTGTTTTCTACCTGTTGCTTCTTGCACACTTGCTGCTCCATCCAGCTTTCTGTTCTCTACTTGATGCTACATTCCTATTCTCAGCATCCTACTTGCTGTTTCATTCAACTTACTTCTCATTTTAGCTTACTACATGCTTCTTGTAATTTGCTGGCGGCTTTCTGCATGTAGTTTTCTGCTTCCTTCATGTAGCTTTCAGCATGCTGTTTCCTACAGCTTGCTATCTTCTTTTTGCAGCATTCTATCTGCTCCAAATGCAGATACTCTCTTCAGCTTGCTGTTTCTTACAGCTTGCTGACTCTTAGAAGATGTGATTCTGTTTCTTCTGAGGTTGGTTTTCCTTGATGCTTGAAAAACCATTACATGATCTTTTTAACTTAAAGTCATGTAGACAGTATGGAAACTAGGTACTCACATTCCTAAGCAAACAATTTTTGTCTCATCAATATAACTACTGAAATATCCCAACAATTTCCCCCTTTATATTGATGTTGACAAAACATAATAAAGGCAAGAGTCATTTAAAAGAAATGAGTGTTCTTTATTGAAACTAAGTATATGTACAAATACAAGTTCATCCAAGAACAAATGTAAATGTAAGTAAGTTGTTACATCTTCATTAAGTTTTAGCTTAATTCTTCAGTTTCTGACAGTTTGCTAATTCCATAATTTTCCACCTGGAGAGTACTTTCTCTCCCTCTATCATCTCTGATCTGTGTGAAGCATCTTTTTTCAAACAGACAACTTGTTGTATCTTCTTGGTCGATCAACTTGCTGCATCAGCGATGATCGGTGCTTCTTGAATGCCATAGTGTCATCTTCTGTTTCCCCCTTGCTATAAGGTTTCTGCAATAACTCTTGACTTGAAACTCTTTCCCCTTTTTTATCATCATCATCCAGCTTGATGTTCAGGGGTGGAGTTACAACGCTAGATATGGCAATACAGGTTCCTCTTGTCTGACAATTCCTGCTCAAAACCAAAACAACAACCTGTCTCTTTCGAGGTTCCTACATCTTATTCCTACCCAAGGGAATGAGACCGAGAGAGAGAGAGAGAGAGGTGTCAGGAGGTCAGGTACCTGATCGATGGATGATCTGTTACTTGTGCAGCTTCGTCAATGTCCAGGACAAGTTCACTTTAGATCTCTGATCTGCTGGTCTGGCTTCCCCTTCACCGCATTTTTAGTGTTGGTGAGGATTCATCTCTTCGCCCAGTGACTAGCTCGAAACTGCTGACACGGTATCCTTGGACAATCAGTCAGCTTGCTAACAACCTTCGAGAGGCACATGCTGTTTTTTGGTTTTATCTCCATGAATGGCAGCAGGTGTCTTCTCTGTCCAAAGATTAGTCCTTAATGAATAACTTCTGCATCATCCTTTGATGTGGAAGGCTTCCTCATGGGCTTCGGTCCCATATCTTCTCGGAGTTGCGGAAGTCGGATATGAGGGTATATGCGCACCCCTTGTTTATCATTCTCTCTTCTTCTTTATCTTCAATCATCTTGAAGAGGAGATTGCGAGGGATCTCCGGTATATGAGAGCATCCATTTCATAGAAGATGTTCTTTCTTTATATGAGAGCCGTGAGATTGATGGGATAAGTTTCAACACCTGTGATGACCTCTTCATCACCCCTTGAAAGCTTCCTTCTCTTCCTAGTCATCTGAGATTTCTCATCTTTTTTTTCTTCTCCTCCGTTCGTCCCAAGTGGTCAGAGGTTCCGAGGGGGGTGAATGAACCTCTATCGATTTTTTAACTTTTCAAAACTTTTTCTTTGAACAGGTTCCTAATTCTAAAAAGAAACATCAACCTGACTCGAGTCAGTAACCTGGCACAATGTTGATTAGGTTCCTGTCTCGGAATCACAGTATGCAGCAGAATAAACAAAGATGTTTTTAACACAATCTTTTAACCAGTATGTTTATGACAAGTGCAATAAGATAGATATGCGATAAATAAAACATTGTATACAGTCAAAGTAAATAAACACTTATAGCTTATAGTGGTTCGAAGGTCGTGTAATCCTTCTACGTCCACTCTACTCCTTCATTGAGGAGCAACTTCGTTAGGTCAGTTCGATTTACAAGTCTCGACTTTACAAACCTCTTCCTAACAAGTTGTTACCTATAGAATCCCAGATTCCTAGGCCAAATCCCACACAAGGTACCAATCCCACACAGGGCAAATAGCGTATACAAGACTATAAATTTAGCAAGGATATAATCCTATCAACTAAGCTACACTAAACACAACCTAGCGTACACAGCACAAATGATTAAAGAATAAAAAGTTCTTCAACTGATGTGGAGCAGTCTTGATCTCTGAAGTCCTATAACTGTTGTAGGCTGCTCGTTAAAGGTTGAGTAGCTTGAACAGGAATAAGATTTAAGAAGCTCTAGAGTATATCTGATTTTCCTCTTGACACTATTCAGCACTTTTTTCAATCAAGCCACACCTTCAATTTATAGATCTTGAGAATATATCTGTTGGGAAAGTATCCATTGAAGAGGAACACTTCTCCATTTTGAATTAAACCTTTGATCTCCAAGATCTTCTTTGTGTTCCATTAAATGCTTCTGAGTTGTTTCTGACATGTGCATTTAATGTGCCCACTATCTTTGACTTTTATGCAACCGTTAGCTAGTCTGGTTGCCAGATAGCTTTCTTCCCATTTGAGTTGCATGGTTTTCTTCATACTGCATGGATAGGAGTAGCACTCGTCTTTCTGTAAGAGATTCGTTGGTTACTTCATACTTCCTTTGTAGATTGTTGTAGCTCTTCCTTGCTTGCTTTGCTCAGGATGCGGTTCTATGCTACTTTCAGTTCCGTGTCAGGATTCTGTTTCAGAACAGCTTCATGTTCTGAATCCTTCAGTCAGCTTCCTGTCCTGCGTCGGCTTCCTGTTCCAGCATCATGTTCTGTATTTCATTCAGTTTTTCTACTACAGCAGCTTGCTGCTTCTTCTATGCTTCCTCTTGTTTCAGAACAACTTCATATTCTTAAAACCTTTAGTCAGCTTCCTGACTTGCTGGCTCCTCCAGCTTGCTGCTCTTAGAAGATAACTTCATGTTTCTTCTAAGGTTGGTTTTCCTTAATTTGGAAAACCTTTACTTGATCTTATCTTTTCTTCTGACCATGTAATACATGGGAACTTACTTCAGCAAACTATATTTTCTTATTATGCAACCTGTTCTGTCTTATCAAGATAACTCTAGAAATATCCCAACAATTTCCCCTTTTATCTTGATGATGACAGAACATAATAAGAATCAAGAGTCATTAAAAAAATGCTTTTTTATATGAAACTACATGGTTGTACAAGTACAATTTCATTTCAGTATAAAAATAAGTAAGTTGTTCCTACTCCATCTAGTTATACTTCTTTCTCCAATTTCTTCAGTTTGCTGCATCCACGTTTTTCCACTAGGGAGTTCTTCTTCTCCCTCTCTACCATATCTGATCTCATGTCTTTTTCTTAGCATGTTTTCATCAACAAGCTGCATCTTTCAATCAAATCTTCTTGGATGATAAGTTTGCTGTTCCGATGTTGCTTCAGATGGTAGGTGACTCCTGATCGCCATTATTAACTGCTTCCCCCTTGCAATAAGGCTTCAGTAGTGACTTTTCAGTGACTCTTGACTTTTAACTCTCTTCCCCCTTTCTATCATCATCTTCAAGCTTGCTGCTTAGGGGTGGAGTTACAATGCCAAAGTTGGCCATCATGTTTCTCTTGTTCATTGATTACTACTCAACACCAAGAAGCGGTAACATGTTCGTACTTCCTTCTGAGCATCCTCCTTCTTATTCATATCCAAGAGAATAAGCTGCTCAGCCTCAGTACGAGACAAGAGATCAGGAAACTGTTCGGTAGATGATCAGTTATGTGTGCAGCTTCATCAATGTCCAGGCACGTTCACCTTGGATCCTTAACTACCGGTCTGGTTTATAATTTTGTCTTTTACTTTGCCCAGAATCCAGCTCAAAGCTGCTGACACAGTATCCTCGGATAGGTAGCTTTCACCCTTTAGCTTGTTTGGGTTTCAGCTCCATGAATGGCAGCAGATGTTGTCAAAGTCCGAAGAGGGGCCTCATGAAATAATAACTTCCATCTCGTATTGTGAGAGTGGAAGCTTTCTCATGATCCTCAGTACCTCATCTCTCCTATTGAGATGAAGTCGGCCCTGTGTCAATGTTGAATGGAGGATGGATGCATGTTCCTTTCTGATAGTGTCCATTCTGTAGAGGCCCGTCTTCTCTTCTGAAGACCTTTTCTGCTTCTTAGCAAACAGAGCCTCTACACTCCATTCTTCTGAAGACCTTCTCTGTTTCTAGGTCAATAGAGATTTGTCTTCATCATCGTCTTCGTCTCCATCTCCATCTCCACCCTCTTTTTCTCTTCTTTGGCTCTCAATTTCTTCATTTATGACTGTAAATGTAACTCATATGGGAATCATTTGTCAAGCATTTAGTGAGTATGAATTTGTAGAAGAATGGTGAAGAATCGGTTATTTATAGGCAGTAGAATATGAGCGGTTTCTTTAGATCGACGGTCGGGAGATGAAACGCACGATCTTGCGGCTGTTTCTAAAAGGGTGGAGGGACCTTTTTGTAATTTAATAAAATCACTTGTCGGTTTTTCTTGGATAGGTTTTTATAACAACTTTTTTATTCTTCTGAAAAGATAGATCTCGTTTTTTATTGATTTGATGGCCAGCCACCTATCTAGATCTTCCACGCATACCGAGATCACAGTTACCCATCACTTCCTCTGTAGAGAACATGCTAATATCATGTATAGCTCTCTCTCCTGTGATAGAACTTCCCTTCTATATCCTCCGCAGGAGCTGTTTGAACAACATCCTTGCCCGAGGTCTTCGTTTGATATACCACTTGTTGATGTTAGTCCCTCTTAGTTAGTCGGAACCTGTACTGCTGTGATACTGCTTGGATATTCTCTTTCCTACAGTATCCTCTTTCTCGATGATTCCTCGGTTTTTGTTACCTCTTGACGATCCTGTTAGTTTTCTGATATCATTTGTTGTACTTCCTCCTATGATATCTTCCTTTTGACACTTCTTCAGATATCTGGTAATATTTGAGTTAATATTACTTGATGGATTTTTGTAAAAACCTGTTATCAGGTTGCTGTTTTTCCTGTGTCCTGAAATCGAATGTTGTTAAAGAGAAATCTGTTCTTTTATAAATGTAGTATCCTATTTCAGAAACTTGAAAATCTGAGTAAAAAGGTTAAAGCTGCTTTTAAACTTATATGAGTTCCATCTTACTTAAGGAACCTTTAACTCTTTACTCAATGGTCCAGGTTCCTGGACTGTTTGAATCCTGAGTGCCTTGTCTGAGTGTCAGTATGTGTTTTTCAGGATTCTGATATCCTTCAATAACCTTAGCAGAACCATTCAAGTACCCTATTTTCTCATTTTGATCTTTCAGCAACCATTACTAGTAGTTACTTCAATAGTGATTTCAGCTACTAAAAAAATGTAACTTCAATCATCTCAGTTACATCCTTTGTTGCTTTCTTAGTAACTTCAGCTACTATAAAAGGTGTAGTTTTAGTTACTTCAGCAATCTTCTTTGTTTCACTTGTTTGAGAGGGTGTCTGCTTGATGGTCTGAAATAGCTTACTGGTCTGTTTGAATCCTAAGTGCTTCTTGTCCGAGTTAGTTGATGTTTTTGTTGAACTTTGAGTACTGTATGAAACAGCGTTTCCCTACTTTCTTTGCTTTAGAATTGAGGGTTCAACTTTTATCTACAAAAGCATATTCAAAATAACATGAGAGACTAGGATCATATGAAGTGTATGCTTATGCTAAAACAATGATTTTGGTCTCATGAAAAAGAAAATTGGTGTTTATCCAAATGCAAAATGGGTAGTTAGCCAGAAAAGTTGGCGGTTAACCCAACTTGCTCTGATACCACTTGTTGGTCCCAAGTGGTCAGAGGTTTAGAGGGAGGTGAACGAACCTCTATCGATTTTCTAACTTTTCAAAACTTTTCTATGAGCAGGTTCCTGATTCTAAATAGAAACATCAACCTGACTCGAGTCAGTAACCTGGAACAATGCTGATCAGGTTCTTGTCTCAGAATCACAGTATGCAGCAGAATAAACAAAGATAGAATTTCTATTTTGCAAATACATTTTTTTTCAAAGATGATTTTAACACAATCTTTTGACCATTATGCTTATGATAAGTGCAATAAGATAGATATGCGATAAATAAAGCACAATATGCAGTCAAATCAAATAAACACTTATGGTTTATAGTGGTTCGAAGGTAGTGTAAGACTTCTACGTCGACTCTACTTTTTCCCAAATGAGGAACTTCGTTAGGTCAGTTCAAATAACAAGCCCAGCTTTACAAACATCTTCCTAACAAGCTATATTTACAAAATCCCAGATTCTTAGGTCAGAAACTCAAACAGGGTACATAATCCCACATAAGGCAAGTAGTTTATTCCTAGACTACACACTTAGCAAGGATACAATTCTCTCAACTAAGTACACCTAAAACAACTTTGCGCACACAACACAATGGTTAAAAGATAAAAGGTTTCTTCAACTGTTGTGGTGAAGTCAGTCTTGAGCGTTGAAGCTTGAATTCTTGAAATGTAGACTGCTTCTTGAAGGTTAAGTGGTTGAGCAAAGGAAAGCTTAGAATAAGTTTTGGAGTATTTCTGATTTTCCACTTAGCTATGCTCGACATTTTTCTCAGTCGCTCATACCTCCTATTTAGAGAGATAAGAAAAGTATCTGTTGAAGAGAGACACTTCTTCATTTTGAATTGAAGCTTGATCTTTCAAGATCTTTCTTTGTGGCCGCATTAAATGCTTCTAAGTTGTTCCTGACATGTGCATTTAATGCGCCCACCATCTTTGACTTTTCATGCAATGGGTAGCCACTCTAGTTGATAGATAGTTTTGCTCTTCTTTGAGTTGCATGGTCTTCCTCAATGAAGGTAGCACTTGCTACTTCATTCAGCTTACTTCTCCTTTCAGCTTACTACATGCTTCTTGTAATATGCTGGTGGCTTTCTGCATGTAGTTTTCTGCTTCCTTCGTGCAGCTTTCAGCGTGCTGTTTCCTAAACTTGCTATCTTCTTTTTGCAGCATCCTATCTGCTCCAAATGCAAATACTCTCTTCAGCTTGCTGACTCTTAGAAGATATGATTATGTTTCTTCTGAGGTTGGTTTTCCTTGACGCTTGAAAAACTATTACATGATCTTTTAACTTAACGTCATGTAGACAGTATGGAAACCAGGTACTGACATCCCTAAGAAAACTGTTTTTGTCTCATCAATATAACTAGTGAAATATCCCAACAATTTCCCCTTTTATATTGATGATGACAAAACATAATAAAGACAAGATTCATTTAAAAGAAATGAGTGTTCTTTATTGAAACTGAGTATATATAAAAATACAAGTTCGTCCAAGAACAAATGTAAATGTAAGTAAGCTGTTACATCTTCATTAAGTTTTAGCTTCCTTTTTCAGTTTCTGATAGTTTGCTGTTTCCATACTTTTCCACCTGGAAAGTACTTTCTCTCCCTCTATCATCTCTGATCGGTGTGAAGCATCTTCTTTCAAACAGACAGCTTGTTGTATCTTCTTGGTCAATCAACTTACTGCATCAGCGATGATAGGTGCTTCCTGAATGCCATAGTGTTATCTTCTTCTTCCCCTTACTATAAGGCTTCAGCAATAACTCTTGACTTGAAACTTTTTCCCCTTTTTTATCATCATCATCCAGCTCAATGTTCAGAGGTGGAGTTACAACGCCAGATATGGTAATCCAGGTTCCTCCTGTCTGATAATTGCTACTCAAAACCAAAACAACAACATGTCTCTTCCGAGGTTCCTCCATCTTATTCCTACCCAAGGGAATAAGACCTCGAGAGAAAGAGGTGTCAGGAGGTCAGGTTCCTGATCGATGGATGATCACTTACATGTGCAGCTTCGTCAATGTCAAGGGCACATTCACCTTGGATCTCTGATCTGCTGGTCTGGCTTTCCCTTCACCGCATTTTTAGTATTGGTGAGGATTCATCTCTTTGCCCAATGACCTGCTCGAAGCTGCTGACACAGTATCCTTGGACAATCAGTCAACTTGCTAACAGCCTTCGAGAGACACATGTTGTTTTTCAGTTTTATCTCCACGAATGGCAACAGGTGTCTTCTTTGTCCAAACATTGTTTCTTAATGAATAACTTCTGCATCATCCTTTGATATGGAAGGCTTTCTCATGGGCTTCGGTCGCATATCTTCTCGGGGTTGAAGAAGTCGAACCTGTGTCAAATAAACGAGGGTATATGCGCATCCCTTGTTTATCGTTCTCTCTTCTTTTTTATCTTCAATCATCTTGAAGAGGAGATTACAAGGGATCTCCGACATCTCAAACATCCTTCTGATAGCATCCATTTCATAGAGGATGTCTTTCCTTTGTATGAGAGCCGCGGGATTGATGGGATAAGTTTCAACACCCATGATTTCCCTGGATGTGTATCCTGTAGGAGTCTGTCGATGTGTACTTTTCTGGATTCTTCTGAAGAAGCTTGCCTTGGCATTCTATATTGTCTCTTCAGGTTCATTGGCTATATCTTTTAGGAAGCTGATTTCTCTTCGTAGATTCGACAAGATGTTCAGGCACAGTGATTACTTATTTTGGTCTTTCAGCAACCTGCTTAGTTGTTGCTTCCTTAGTGACTTCATCTACTATAAAAGGTATAGCTTTAGTTACTTCAGTAACCTCCTTAATTTCTTCCTTAGTGACTTTAACTACTATAAAAGGTGTAACTTTAGTTATTTCAGCAATCTGACCATCATGACCATTTGTTGATGATATGCCTGCTTGAGCTCTTGAGTGTGTATACTGTCTGAATCAGTGGGATCTTCTGCATTATTTCAAACTTTGTGGTAGACAGTATTTCCCCCTTAGTTCATGCATTTTTCTCTCTAATGAGGTTTCAAGAAAAATTTCCAAGGAAGTCATTGGGCTTCCTTCTGTTGAGGTGTCATCTCTCCTTTCTAGCATCCTCAGCCACAACTTGTTGAGTCTGATCAGTTTCCTGTTTGAGAGTCCTCTTCCTAAGTCAGAACAACTTCCTACAAATCTCAAAATAGATATGTCAGATGATTTTGGATAACCAGAGATATGAAGTGTGTTTATGGTCGTGCTAGAGAGAGTTTTGGTCTTAAAAAGTTTTTCCAAAGTAGAAACAGTTGGATCTGGGTAGGTTACCAATTAAGTTGGCATTTAACCCAACTTGCTCTAATATAACAAGATAAGAGCAATACAATAAGTAAATCAAAGTAGATAAACACTTATGGTTTATAGTGGTTCGCATGTGGTGTAAGCCTTCTACGACCACTTTACTCTTTCCCAAAGGAGGAACTTCGTTAGGTCAGTTCAAATTACAAGCCTAGCTTTACAAACATCTTCCTAACAAGTTATACCTACAAAATCCCAGATTCTTAGGTCACAAACCCATACAGGGTACACAATCCCACACAAGGCAAGTAGTCTATTTCTAGACTACACACTTAGTAAGGATACAATCCTCTCAACTAAGTACGCCTAAAACAACTTAGCGCAGACAACACAATAGTTAAAAGATAAAATGTTTCTTCAACTATTGCGGTGAAGTCAGTCTTGAGCGTGGAAGCTTGAATTCTTGAAATGTAGACTGCTTCTTGAAGGTTGAGTGGTTGAGCAAAGGAAAGCTTAGAATAATCTTTGGAGTATTTCTGATTTTCCACTTAGCTATGTTCGACATTTTTCTCAGTCACTCATACCTCCTATTTATAGAGATAGGAAAAGTATCCGTTGAAGAGAGGCACTTCTCCATTTTGAATTGAAGCTTGATCTTTGAAGATCTTTCTTTGTGGCCACATTAAATGCTTCTGAGTTGTTCCTGACATGTGCATTTAATGCGCCCACCATCTTTGACTTTTCATGCAACGGGTAGCTACTCTAGTTGATAGATAGTTTTGCTCTTCTTTGAGTTGCATGGTCTTCCTCGTGCTAAGATGAAGGTAACACTTGTCTTCCTGCAATAGATCCGTTGGCTACTTCTTATCATTTCCTTAGGTTGCTGTAACTTCTTTCTGTTAGCTGTTTCATGCCTGCTGCTTCCTGCACACTTGCTGCTCCATCCAGCTTTCTGTTCACTACTTGCTGCTACATTCCTATTCTCAGCATCCTGCTTGCTGCTTCATTCAGCTTACTTCTCCTTTCAGTTTACTGCATGCTTCTTGTAATCTGCTGGCGGCTTTCTGCATGTAGTTTTCTGCTTCCTTCGTGCAGCTTTCAGCATGCTGTTTCCTACAGCTTGCTATCTTCTTTTGGCAACATCCTATCTGCTCCAAATGCAGATACTATCTTTAGCTTGCTGTTTCTTACAGCTTGCTAACTCTTAGAAGATGTGATTCTGTTTCTTCTGAGGTTGGTTTTCCTTGACGCTTGAAAAACCATTACATGATCTTTTAACTTAAAGTCATGTAGACAGTATGGAAACTAGGTATTGACATACCTAAGCAAACTGTTTTTGTCTCATCAATATAACTACTAAAATATCCCAACATAAATTATATGGGAAGTAGATATCAAAAAATAACTTAAAAGAGCTATATTGTTTTTTACGACCAACATTTTTATATCAAAAAATTATTAACACTTTAAATTTATTTGCTACACCACACGGTACCAAATGAGGTTGAAATGTTATTGAAACTTAATTATAATATACAATAATATCATCATTTTACACTCATTACAATGAATAAAGTATGAGCATATATTTGCATAATTTTTTTCCATACTAATTGTGATAAAAAAACAATTAGTTCTAAAGTAGTCCGATAATGTATGATAAATATTCATAAATTATATGGGTAGTAGATTAAAATGAAATAACTTTGAAAAACTAGATTATTTATTTTTCATGATCAACATCAAAAAACTACCGACACTTAAAATTTATTTGCCCATACATCACACGGGTATAAAATGAGATTAAAATATTATCGAGAACTTGATTTTTTTCATAAATTAATATTTTTACATTAAACTCGAAATATTTAAATTTTATGATCGTGCGTCACACGGGTAATAAATTAGATCGAGATTGTCCCAAAAATTTTATTATTTTTCGTGTTCAACATTTTCATATATCTATATATATAAATTGTAAAATTGATATACCCGTGCATCGCACAAGATTTATACTAGTATATTATAAAATAAATGTCTCTTAGTTAGGGTCAATTTTTGTAATGACAATAATATCCTCAATGAGTTCTAAAATTCGAAAAATTAATGGTACTTAGGTAATTCTGTAAAAAGTAGATAAGCACAACAATAATAAATAAATAAAAATATTAAATAACCTTTAAATAAATAATTGAAACCTAATATCAAGAGATACCTATTTCATTAAACCAATAAGCATAGTAAATATAACACGTTAATTTTAATTCAATCCTAAACGGTGACATCCCTCGAGTAAGGATAACAGAAGCAAAATAGCTAATTCTACTACAGAGCGGAAGCTTACACTACTTCAGTGCAGAAGCTACTAGATATTTAATCTTAATTGCCAGAAGACGAATTACATCAACAATAATAGATACGCTCGAAAATAATTTTTTGAAATTCTTCAACTCCAAAAGACCTACGATGAGAAAATAAATAAGGTGGCAAGACTAGATCAAAAATATTCACAGTTTTGGCTTTCACTGAATTCAAGTATCTTTATCTTTCTACATTTTTTCCTTCTTCCTATGAATTCATTCCACTTATCTTTGAAAGAATTATTTTTGCACGTTGTATTAATTAATACGTGATGAATTCGATATAATTAAACCGATTGTGTATTTTTAATTAATAGATTGATTGATCGAAGTGTCGAGGTGAATTAATTCATCATTGTTGTGTGAATTAATTTATGATATTGTCATTTATGTCAATTAAGTTATTATATTGTCAAGTTTTGAGTAAGGAGAATATGTCGTGTATGATGCCTGTTATTTTGTGAAATCTCTTTTTTTCTCTTTTTAAAAATTAAATGTATATCCGCTTTCCAAATGGAGAAAATGATATTTATACATAGATTTAAATTGATTTAACCACTCCTAAAATATCATATTACGAAGCCACTAATACAGAACAGTTATCAAGATTCTAGATCGTGGGTTCGAGTAGAATAAAGTATCTCGCCTTTTTTATTTGCGAGATATAATATCCATGCCGAAATATGCTCTTCGATCTACATAAATGTATCTCGGCTTCCTCATCCTAAAATGTTAGATAATGATTTAAGGACTCAGGAAGTGACTTTAATTTTGACGAGATGTCATGCTGTCTTTATCTCGAGGTTTATTATTTAGGTCACTTTTTACTAAATACTAATTCGAAATACTAGCTTATTCTGTATGAGTATAATCGCTTTTGACTTTCTCTGTCGAGATACTCATTTCGACTCACTATGTATCTCGACTATATCAACCACTCCCCCCGAAATGACGTGTGTGCGCGCACACATCGAGAAATGAATGAGTATAGAGAACCTTTCAATCCTCACAAAAAACGAGGTGTGTTTGGCATATCCAGGATGAGACACGCGTCAATATTTTTCCCGCCTTGACAGACACTATTTATTTTTCAAAATCAAAAAAGGCATCTTTTAATCTGAACCTTTGCCTCGCTTTAACATGAACGGTCCAGATATCAAGGTTTTTCAAATTCTCCTCAAAAGTCTTCTATAAATACTCTCAACAGGATTCAAAAGTTACTTTTGCATAATCTATCTTCTGTTATTCTAGGATTTCTTCTCTCATCAGGCGATTTCAGGTATTCCCTTCCTTAGTAATTTTACTAAAGTTTAGTATTTCCACCAATCCATGGCCTCTTCTGCTTCTCTCTATACTTCACGTGAGGGATTCGACTCAGAGGAAGAAGTTGGTAATCTTCCTATGGAGAACTCACCTATCCCGAGAAAGAAATCTCGAGTTTCAAAATCCTTACCTGAAACAGCAGTTCCTCTCCCCAAAAAATCTCGAAAAAAGTCAAAATCCGAAGTATTCGGTCCGCCAAAAATAAACGAGAACCATCTTACATTATTAAAGCAATTATTACGGGGTAGGTATCATAAAGGTGCAAGATATGAGATAGCCATCCCTAATTCTACAGATCAACCTTGGAGTCCACCCAAGCATTTTCGCACTTGGTTTCTTGAACATGTTCCCCTAGGTTTAGTTCCGCCAATTCATCCTTTCTTCATCACTATGGGTAGATTATATAGTGTCAATCCCAACCAATTTCACCCTAATTCTATTCGATATTTTATTGCCTTTTACATAATATGCAAATGGATGGGAGTGGAACCTACTCTTCGTCGATTTAAGACATGTTTCCTTATTTGTATTCCAAATCCCTATCAATTTTACGTGGCCCCCGAGCTCATGACAAGAAAGCTACTTTTTTATCTTCGGGTGTCGAGAAAGTGAGCTCGTCTTGGGAGAAACCTTTTGTTTATATAAAAGCCCCTCAAGATAATCCTTTCACCACACCGTCTTGGGCGACATACCTGAATCCACAGGTAAACACCCCCAGTTTAGGATTAGATCAGGCCATAGCCAAATTGAATATCGTATTCCGAAAAGGATGGTTCATTATAGTAGGATTGACGTCTGATGCGCCTTTACTCGCCTATTGGGGCTTTTATCCAAACACCGAAATAGCCTAGGGACTCGACTTAGGTTTTATTTAATTTCTTTTATTATTACTATATTTTTTTAAGACAGTTTTAATAATTGGTGTATGTTTAACTTGCAAAGATGTTTAGTTTTGTAGACATATCGATAAACAAGTGGTTCTCGTTCATGAAGGATGTTCCCAAGGAAGAACAGACTATTTTTCGTACATCTCTCCATGCAGTGGATCCCGCTCTAGCTCAAGCTAATCAAGCGGAAGCAGAAGCTCATTTATCGGCTAATCGAGATCATTCAGCCTCCCCTTTAGGAATACCCTTATCACCAGCTATTGTTGCTGAGAGCTCATTAGTTCATGCTAGTCTTCCTCTTTCAATCGCTCAAGATCCAGTTGACCTAACTGGAGATGCTGATAATAAGGAAACCGAGAAGAAATCTAGCCCTATAACTTGCAAAAGAAAAACAGCTCCTTCTACTTCACATCAATCTCGATCCATGGTACTTCGCACTCACTCCAATGATCCTGCCAAGACCTTTAAAACTTCACAAGACATTACTCTTCTCTCTTCTTCTTGCGCAGCTGCATTACTGTCAAAGACCACTACTTCAAAGAGATCAGATAGGGTGATGGAATGCAAACGACACATATCTCGCTTGGCTGCTGTTCAAAAATATCTTACTTCTCTAGCCAAAGAGATGATGCGGGAGGAAGAGGTAATTGAACAGCTAAGGGAGGAAAAACAAACTGTTGATGAGGACTTTGCCAACTTTCGCAGTAAGATTGACGAGTTGTCTTCACAGGTGGAGAAGGGAGAAATAGATCTGATAATGGCTCGATCTGAAATTGAAAAGAAAGATGATCAATTTCACACTTTGAATGTCATGATGGTAGAAAAACACAAAGAAATCCGGAGTAGAGATCTTGAGATTGCTGAGTTGCGGAAAGAATTGGAAGAAGAGAAGGGTAAAAGAAAGATGGAGGTTGACTTTGATTTCCATAAAGGGCGAGCAGAGGGGTTGAGGATTGGATATCGGAAAGGGTTTTTGGCTTTCCCGGAGAGTGAATTAATGAAGAATATCTCGGAGAAATATAGGTCTAAATTGTTTACTCGGATGTGGGATTCCATGCTGTTTCTTTCCAAGGCTACTCCAATGGCGGAGTCTTTTTTTGTTGAAGGGGTCTGAGTCTGTCAAGAAAAAGTGAATCAATATTTAGAGACAGTGCAAGCTCACTTGGCCATGAACAACATCTTCTTGCCGGAAGGCAATTTAATCTTTAACCTGGCTGAACTGGGAAGCCAGATTTCTTCAGGGCCTCATCCGAATTAGCATGGGGACATGGAAGAAGCAGAAGATGCAGAATGGTGGAAAGACTTCCTCTATCAAGCAATTCTTGCCAATCCCCTTCAAGATCCAGTTCATTTGCCTCAAGACTTGAATTGTGAATTTCTCGACCATCGACAGAGATGGCGCTACTGGATGGAGCGGAAGGTGATACCACATTAATTAATTTACCCGAAGAAATATTCAACCATGAAGGTCACCTGAATGTGGGGTTATGAAGAAATTGTATTACAAAAACACTTCTCTTTTGTTTGTATATATTTGAAGCATGAAATATGCTAGATACAATGATCTGTTTTGATAAATATTTTGTTTGTCCGTAACCAAACTCGATTATATGAGTTGGATCCATCTTCTATGAACTAGATTTATCATCTTGAAAATATCATGTTAACACATTCATCACTCTATGAAGCTTATAATTTTTGCCATCAACTCGCTTAGTTCTGCAAGATTTTTATAATCGACTACCTTTTGATTAATCAGCTCCTTAAATCGGATGATGATCTCGATATTCCTTTTTCGATAGTTGATCACCTTTTGGTTACTCAACTCCCTAGATCGGATCATAATGATCTCGATCTCCCAATTTCATTAGTTGATTACCTTTCAGTTTCCAACTCCCTAGATCGAATCATAATGATCTCGATATCTCAATTTCATTAGTTGATTACCTTTCGGTTGCCAACTCCCTAGATCGAATCATAATGATCTCGATCTTCCAATTTCAATAGTTGATTACCTTTTGGTTAATCAACTCCCTAGATCAGATCATGATGATCTCGATCTCCCAATTTCAATAGTTGATAACCTTTTAGTTAATCAACTCCCTAGATCAGATCATGATGATCTCGATCTCCCAATTTCAATAGTTGATTACCTTTTGGTTAATCAACTCCTGAGATCTGATCATGATGATCTCGATCTCCCAATATTGATTATTATCGAAATGTCGAAAACGGAACAAGCGATTTACGTTGTTCGATCTCAAATAATCGAGATCTACATCCACTGAGAGTTTTAAAGGAGATTTACTGCTACTCAATGTTCAACCAAAATACATAATATAAAGCATAGTAAAAAATAAAGGAAATTACGACATACTATAGAATAAGTAATACTTCTTGAGGTGACTGATGTGTCATGGCCGGGGCAAAAATTTTCCTTTGTCATCCTGCAACTCGTATGCTCCTCTAGATAAGATTCTAGTCACCTTATACAGCCCTTCCCATATCGCCTCCAATTTACCTATTTCTCGTAGAGTGTCTGTTTATCGGAGGACCATCTCACCAACTTGAAAGTCTCTCTTCCTTACTTCTGGTTGAACACAGCCTGCATCTTCTTCTTATAAAGATCATGTCTAGCTCTAGCTTCATCACGCACTTCCTCCAGAAAAACTTTATCTACGTTTAGTATCTCATCATTTCGAGTAGGATCGAAATACACAATTCGCATGGCTTCTCCTTGTATTTCAGCTGGTGTAACTACTTCTGCTCCATAAACTAGACTGAAAGGTGTTTCCCTTGTAGTGGATCTTGGTGTGGTACGATAAGCCATAAAACAGAGGATAGCTCTTCGACCCAATTTGACTTCTCGTGTTCTAATCTTTTCTTTATTCCATCCAACAAAATACAATTGATCACTTCGACCTGCCCATTAGCCTATGGATGTGCTACAGCCGTAAAGACTTGGGTAATCTTCATCTCGGAACACCATTTCTCTATCTTTTTTCCTCTAAATTGCCGCTCATTGTCCGAAACCAATATTCGCGGCAAGCCAAAACGACAGCAAATATGGATTCTAGAACCATGTTTCTGACAAGTTGGACATTTTTTCACCATATGTTTTGTATCTTTCTTAAGGATAGGCCAATAGAAACCGGCCCGAACAACTTTCCGAGCTAATGATCTAGCTCCCGCATGCTCTGAACATTCCCCTTCGTGTACTTCTCTTAATATCATCAAACCCCCTCTATGAGAAAGACATCTTGCATCTGTTGGGGAAAATATTTTTCGGAAAAGTACATTATTCAAGAAATAATAAAATCTTGCTCGTCTTTCCATAATTTCCCTTTCTCGAGCAGTCTCATGTCGAACTCTCTTCAAATATTGATGTATCGGATACCTCCAATCTTCTTCATCCCTTTCCAAGACCATCACATCCTGATCTTTAGGAACTCCCATTACTGTTTATTTCTTTCCGTGCAATCTTGTAATGAACTACCCACTTTAGCTAAAAAATCAATTTTCCGATTTTCATCTCGAGATATCTGTTCCATCTGTATCCTCTCAAATCTTTTCTCAAGCTCCCTAATTTTTTCCACATACGTTCGCATCCGATCTTCACTGATCTCACATTGGTTCGCTAACTGTCGGGTAACTAATTGCGAATCTGACTTTACTTTTAGACATCTTATCCCTGTTTGTTCAGCTAACCTTAATCCCTGCAAAAGAGTTTCATACTCAGCTTCATTGTTAGAAGCTTTAAACTGAAATTTTAAAGCGAATTCTAACTCATCCTTCTCGGGACTAACGAGAAGTATCCCAGCTCCTGCCCCCAACTGGCTTGATGAACCATCTACATACAATTCCCATTCCGGATTCTCATTCAGTCGAGTAGTTTTCTGAATAAAATCCGCTAATGCTTGTGTTTTTATTGTTGTTCGCGGTTCGTAATGGATGTCAAACTAACCAAGTTCAACAGCCCATTTCACCATCCGTCCAGAGACATCAGGTTTACCCAAAATCGATATTAATGGATAGTTGGTTCGTACGTGAATGGTGAATTCTAAGAAATAGGGCCTTAACTTCCGCGTCGAAATGATCAGAGCATAAGCAACTTTTTCAATATCAGAGTACCTCAATTCAGCTCCATGTAACACCCGACTAACGAAATAAATAGGATATTGTTCTTTCCCTTCTTCCCGCACCACAACTGAACTGATCGATTCTCTTCCAACAGATAAATACACAATCAACGGAGATCCTTTGATCGGTTGTTTTAATGTCGGCAAGGTATTCAAGAAAACTTGCAATTGTTCAAATGAAGCTTGACATTCCTTCATCCATCCAAACTTCCCACTTTTTCGAAGCACTTTGAAGAACGGCAAACTACGTTCCGCTAGCTTCAAAATGAATCTACTAAGAGCTACCACTCTTCAGGTCAACGTCTAAACTTCCTTTAGAATTCTTGGTGGAGTCATACTCAGAATGGCTTGCACTTTAAGGGGATTAACCTCAATACTTTTCTAAGTAACCATATAACCCAAAAAATTTCCAGCTCAAACTCCAAATGAACATTTCATCGGATTGAGTTTCATCCCATAACGTCTGATTGTGGATAAGGACTCTTTCAAATCTGCTACATGTAATTCAGCTCGCACACTCTTGACCAACATATCATCAACATATGCTTCCATATTTCTCCCCAATTGATTTTTAAACATCTCATCTATCATCCGCTGAAATGTAGCCCCTGCATTCTTCAACCCAAACGGCATCACTGTATAACAATACGTCTCTGAAGATGTGATAAAGGTATAGCGCCCCAAACCAAAACGAAGCATAATTTATTAATTAAATATTTAAACCCTTATTTTAATAATTATGTGTGTATATTTGGACTGTTTAATTTAATTACGTGCATTTCACATACATATTTAACGCCGGTTTTGGATGGATATAATTTCTAGACATGGAACCTAGAAGATTTTTATACCATCAGATGAGTAACGGAAAAACGAGAAGATAGACACGAACTAGAGGTCAATCGAAGACCCATAGCTCAAGTTGCGATAAAAAGGGCAAAATATGAAGTTTTGGCAAAACGAGGGGTGGAATCTTGATGAATAGTGAAAGGAACATTCCACATGAACAGTAACCCTACCCTAGTGAACAGTAACCTATCTTAGTAAATAGTAACTTTTCCAAAATTCTATATATAGAGGGCTCATTCAGTTCATTCTTACCGTTTTTCCGAACGAGCTGAAAGCACCGAAAACAAGTAAGTCTCTCTCTCCTCCCTCTCTCTCTCCCCTCTGAGTTCTGACTCCGGCGCGCCGCCGCCGAAGTTCGCCGGAAAATTCCGACTTCATCGATTTCGGCCGATTTTCACACACAACGTAGGCCTCATCGAGACGAGTCTAGAACAGCTTTTGGAATTCAATTCCGAGTTTCTGTTCGCTGGAAAATGGTGAAATACGGTCTCCAAACCCTAAACTCTTATTTTTGTCACCTTTTCTCTCTCCCGTTTCTCTCTCGTTTCTTGGTGGTTTTGGTTCTTTCCTTTTACTAGGGTAAGTTGGGGTGTTGGAGAAGAGGTTGGGTCGGTTTTGGGGTGGTGACCGGTGCCGGAAAGTCGCCAGCTGGAGTAGTTTTGAGAGGTGTTTTAGTGTGTGTTTTTGGTGTGTGTAAGTGTGTTTTTGAAGGTACTGCTACTGTTTACCGCCGGTTTCCGGCAAGGGGGTGGTCGGAAAAGTTTGCCGGTGACAGGAGGTCACCAGCCGGGGGTTTGGGAAGGGTCGTCGGTGACTAGCCGGAGATGGAAAAGTTGGGGTTTGGTTTTGCGTACGTGATGTCGAAGGGTTTTGCAGTAAAGTTTCAGGTACTATTCATCACCGGAATCCGACGAGGGATGGCCGGAGGTGGTAGCCGGCAGTGCAAGCTTTCCGGCGGACTTAGTTGCGACAGCGATGAGCGGCGCCGCCACGGCTGGTGGCATCGCGAAGGTAGCTGGTCGAGCAGGCCCGAAGGCGGGAGGCCTGGGCACGAGCTGGCCGAGGCTACCGAGAAAACTCAGCCAGCTGCCGAGACGCATGCACACGCTGCCGAGAAAACTCGGCAGCCGCCGAGACCTGCCGAGTGCTGGGAGCCGAGCTGCCAAGAAAACTCAGCTGCTGCCGAGACGCGCTGCCCCAGCTGCCGAGAAAAATACCGAATAGATAGAGATGGATTGGGTAGTCCGTAAAAATACCAAAAGATAGAGATGGGTTGGGTCGTCCATTAAGGAAACGATTTACATGTTGTGCCATATAATTGATGTGTTTATTTGCCAAACATATATATACGATTGATTTGTGTAATTGCTTAATAAATATTTGAACATGGAAAGTATCCCCACGAGTATATTCAACGCACTCACCCCCCACATGTACTCACACTACAGGAGATGAAGAAAGTCAAGATACGTAGAGAGGATGGTGCCATATCAAGTCTTCTCATTTGGTCTCTATTTCAAAGCTTGTTGAAACGTTGTTTTAAAAATTCATGTTTGTAAAAGATAATTTTTTCTCTTTTCCTTTGTAAAGGATCCTGATGTATATTCCGCTGCTATTTTAAATGTTTTATTTCGGCGAGACGCCGAGGATTTGTATTTGTAAAATCGTCTTCTATCTCTTCCAAAGGTTTCTATTTTATATCATGTACGTCTTTTTCCCTTTCTTTCTTCACGCCCGCAAAGAATACTCTGATAAATTTTACGAAAGAAAACAGGGTGTGATAGATGGTATCAGAGCTTAGTTCTACCTTTTATAGGGCTCTGCTCAAACTCATTTTTCTTGTTAAACATGTTTTCAAACGTGAAAATCTTTTCAAAAAGAAACGGATAAGCACCACTACTCTCTATACGTTTCTCTCTCTAATCGCGGAATTTAATAAGATGATGTTGATCTGTATCATGTACCTGTTATTTGTTTATCTGTTGTTATATATATTGTTTGGTTATATGGGGTAGATGTTAAGGGTTAGCTTTTGCATGTTATCTTAAGAATTATGTCTAGAGTCCGACTACGAAGGAATCAGCCACCACTGGCTAATCCGCCCGAAGAAGATGCGGATACCACGATGGGATTATTATTACAATAATCAGTATTATGAGTTGAAGAATGAGAAACCGAAGTATGATTCGATTAGGAAGGTTTGAGAAAGAATTGGAGAGGCTTAGGACTGACACAAGTTCTGAATATCGAGCGTAGCCAGATAATCGAGGCTTACAAGTTCCTTGATGAGAAATGGAAAGAACGCAACCACATGGGAATAAGAGGATGAGATTCTGGCAAAGTAGCCAATCTTGTCGTTCCTAGGTATACGCTTAATTTCGAGGACGAAATTCTTTTAAGGGGTAAGGGATGTAGCGCCCCGGACCAAAATGAAGCATAATTTATTAATTAAATATTTAAACCCTTATTTTAATAATTATGTGCGTATATTTGGACTGTTTAATTTAATTACGTGCGTTTCACATACGTGTTTAATGCTGGTTTTGGATGGATATAATTTCTAGTCATAGAACCTAGAAGATTTTTATACCATTAGATGCGTAACGGAAAAACAAGAAGATAGACATGAACTAGAGGTCAATCGGAGACACGTAGCTCAAGTTGCGAAAAAAGGGCAAAATACGAAGTTTCGGAAAAATGAGGGGTGGAATCTTGATGAATAGTGAAAGGAATATTCCACATGAACAGTAAACCTACCATAGTGAATAGTAACTTTTCCAAAATTATATATATAGAGGGCTCATTCAGTTCATTCTTACCGTTTTTCTGAACGAGCCGAAAGCGCCGAAAACAAGTATGTCTCTCTCTCCTCCCACCTCTCTCTCTCCCCTCTAAGTTCTGACTCCAGTGCACCGCCGCCGGAGTTCGCCGGAAAACTCCGACTTTGTCGGTTTCGGTTACGAGTTTCCGTTTGCCGGAAAATGGCGAAATACGGTCTCCAAACCCTAAACCCTTATTTTTATCACCTATTCTTTCTCCTGTTTCTCTCTCATTTCTTGGTGGTTTTGGTTCTTTCCTTTTGCTAGGGTAAGTTGGTGTGTTGGAGAAGAGGTTAGGTTGGTTTTGGGATGGTAACCGGCGCCGGAAAGTCACCGGCCGTAGTAGTTTTGAGAGGTGTTTGAGTGTGTGTTTTTGTTGTGTGTGTGTGTGTGTTTTTGAAGGTACTACTACTGTTCACCGTCGGTTTCCGGCGAGGGGGTGGTCGGAAAAGGTTGCCGGCGACAAGAGTCACCGGCCGGGGGTTTGGGAAGGGTCGCCGGCCGGAGCTGGAAAGGTTGGGGTTTGGTTTTACATATGTGATGTCGAAGGGTTTTGCAGTGAAGTTTCAGGTACTATTCATCACCGGAATCCGGCGAGGGATGGCCGGAGGTGGTAGCCGGCGGTGCAAGCTTTCCGGCGAACATGGTGGCAACGGCGATGGGCGGCGCCGCCGCGGCTGGTGGCACCGGGATGGTGGTTAGTCGAGCAGGCCCGACGCCGAGAGGCCTAGGCACGAGCTGGCTGAGGCTACCGAGAAAACTCGGCCAGCTGCCGAGACGCATGCACACGCTGCCAAGAAAACTCGGTAGCCATCGAGACCTGTCGAGTGCTAGGAGCTAAGTTGCCGAGAAAACTCGGCAGTTCCCGAGACGCGCTACCTGAGCTGCCGAGAAAACTCGGCAGCTCCCGAGGCTACCGAGACGCCGGGTGCCGCGCATACACGCGCGCGCCCCTTCGGGTGATGACGTGCACGCAATGCCGTGTTTTCGATCCTAATCCCATTTTTCCATCGTACGACATCATCAAGTCGTCGCCGATGAGATGTCATTGACCGAGGGTCGTGGGCCCGGTCAAAGTCAACCTTTTGACCAAAATTACCAAAATACCCCTAAACTTAAAATGCTCCGTTCGGGCTCGTTTCAACCCGATTGAGCTCATTATTTTTCCGTCGTGACCCAAATTTCATTCCCTATCATCTCACCCACTTAGACTGATCTATCACTCTCATTTTTTTAGCCCCAATCTTTAGATCTCTCGATCCGTCGTGTCTTTAACGATCGGACTTCCTCCGAAGTCATTTATATCTTTAATTATGATTATTAAGGATCTAAGAAACACCGTAACTTGTATAGGCTATCAAACGGATCGTACGTTGTGGTATATTATGGAACATTGTGATACTTGACCTTTTGTACTCGCTACTCACGTGGTAACCACCGAACAAGGTGGGGGTAACTTCTAAACTCTATTTGTTTATTGTTTTCCATATTTGATATATGATGTAGCGCCCCGGATCAAAATGAGCATAATTGAATAATTAAATATTTGAACCCTGACTTAATAATTATGTGCGTATATTTTGACTGTTTAATTTAGTACGTGCGATTCAGATACATGGTTAACGCCCGTTTTAGATGGGTATATTTTTCGTGACATGGAACCTAGAATATTATTTTACCACGAGATTAGTATCAGAAATACGAGAAAATAGAAACAAACTAGAGGTCAATCGGAGACCCGTAGCTCAACTGACGAAGGAAAAAAATAAAAATAATATTTTAATGAAAGGTAAATTAAGATATTTTTGGTAAATAGTAATTTCTCAACGGTAAAAAGGTAATTTTCAAAATCTATAAATAGGGGCTCATTATTTCAAAACTTATACGTTTTCAAAGTCAACGACGCGAACACGTAAGTTTCTCTCTCTTTTCTCTTTCTTTACGTTTTTATTTTCCGCCGCCGCCGCTGGCCCGCAGTGGAGCTGGTGGTGGTGTGCCGGGCGTCGGGGTGTGCATCGGGTCGGGTGCCGGGTTGTGCGTCGGGGACGGGATGTGCGCGTCAGGGTGTGCGTCGGGTCGGGTGCCGGGTATGCGAGGGTGAGCGAGCGTCGGGTGCCGGGTATGCGCGCCGCGGGCCGGGGGTGCGCACGCTGTGCGGGCGCCAGGAATCTAGCGCGCGCGGGCGACGGGGACCGGGTGGCCGAGGAAACTCGGCAGCTGCCGGGTGATGCGCGAGCCGTCGGGCTCTTTTTCGCCCGACGCCGGGTGCTTGCGTGCCCCGACGCACGTGACGCCGTATTTTCAATCCGAACCCTGTCATTTTCACCATACAGCAACATCGAGTCGTTTTTGGCAAGATGTCGTTGACCGAGGGTCGTGGGCCCGGTCAAAAGTCAACCATTTGACCAAAATTACCATTTTACCCCTAAAACCTAAAATACACCGTTTGAGTTCGTTTTAACTCCGATTGAGCTCATTCTTTTTGCGTTACGATCCTAATTTCATTGCCTATTATCTCAGCCTTTGGGTTGAACTTTCAGCCTTGTCTCCAAAATTCCAATCTTTGGATCGTTCGATCCTTCGTATCGTTAACGAACGTTCTTCCGCCGAAACCTTTTACAGCTTTAATTATACTGTATTTAAGATCTAAGAAACACCATAAATGTGTAGGCTACTTGTTGGACTAAGCTTTGAGGTGTTGGGTCGTCGGACGTACTGTTCTAGCTACTCACGTGGTAACCACCGAACAAGGTGGGGGTAATTTATATCTCTTTATCTGTTTACAGTTTTCCCTATTTACTGCATGATTGGCGGAATACTAAATGCTGTGATTATATGCTATGATTACATGTACATGTTATATTGTGAAAGGACGTGGGTCCACATTCATTCCTATGTAGGGTCGGGAGATGCCCGCACCTGAGATTTCCGTAGGGTCGGGAGCTATCCGTACCCGAGATGTTGTAGGGTCAGGTGATGCCTGTACCTGAGTTTCTGTAGGGTCGGACGCTGTCCGTACCTGAGATATTGTAGGGTCGGGTGATTCCCGTACCTGAGTTCTCTTGTAGGGGTAAGACGGGGGATACCCGCACCTGAGTTGGGTTGCGAAATACATGCTATGCATCTTATGTGCTGTGACAACGTGACTGAATGTTACTATTCCGGTATTTTATATTTGTTGATTGTTATAAGAGGTGGATTTCATCCCCACGAGTGTATTCCACGCACTCACCCACTATTCTGTAACTCATGTTACAAGTGATGGCGAGCAAGGTGATCCTTAGAGAGAGGGATGATGGTGCTCTATCTAGGCTGTTGTATTTTAAGTTTGTTGGCTCACAACAGTTAAATAATGATTTTGGTAAAACTCGTTTTCTAAAGTACAATCTTGTGCTGATTTTGGGATGATGGATCCTGATGTATCTTCCGCTAGTATGTTAAATGTTTTATTTCGGCTTGACGTCGGGGATTTGTATTTTATAAAATCGTCTCCATTCTATTTTCAAATGTTTCTATTTTATTTCATATACGTCTTTTTCCCCTTCTTTCCTCACGCCCACAAAGAAAACTCTGATATTTTACGAAAAGATTTCGGGGCTTGACATATGAACTGTTGAATCTTATTGTTGAACCCTATGTACTGTGAATATTGTGTGTGTATATTTATTTTGGGGGAGGGACAGGGTGGTCCGTAAATACACCGCTAGGGATGGACAGAGTGGTCCGTAAATACACCTCTGGGGAGAGATTGGGTAGTCCGTAAAAATACCGAATAGATAGAGATGGATTGGGTAGTCCGTAAAAATACCAAATAGATAGAGATGAATAGTTAGAGATGGGTTGGGTCGTCCGTTAAGGAAACGATTTACATGCTGTGCCATATATGTGATGTGTTTATTTACCAAACATATATATACGATTGATTTGTGTAACTGCTTAATAAATATTTAAACATGAAAAGTATCCCCACGAGTGTATTCAACGCACTCACCCCCACCTGTACTCACACTACAGGAGATGTAGAAAGTCAAGATACATAGAGAGGATGGTGTCATATCAAATCTTCTCTTTTGGTCTCTATTTCAAAGCTTGTTGAAACGTTGTTTTAAAAATTCACGTTTGTAAAAGATAAACTCTTCTTCTTTTCTTTATAAAGGATCCTGATGTATATTCCGCTGCTATTTTAAATGTTTTATTTCGGCTAGACGCCGAGGATTTGTATTTGTAAAATAGTCTCCTATCTCTTCCAAAGGTTTCTGTTTTATATCATGAACGTCTTTTTCCCTTTCTTTCTTCACGCCCGTAAAGAAAACTCTGATAAATTTTACGAAAGAAAACGAGGCATGACAAAAGGAAACATTTGGCTTATCCTCTGGACAGAGAGCTATCTGATGGTATCCTTGTACTGCGTCCATCATGCTCAATAACTCGCATCCCGTAGTAGCATCAACCAACTTATCAATCAATGACAAGGGATAATGATCCTTCGGACAGACTTTATTTAGATCTCGGAAATTTATACACATTCTCCATTTGTTTCCTGGTTTAGGTACTAGCACCACATTGGCTATCCACCTAGGGAATTGTATCTTCTCAATATGTCCAATTTCCAGCAATTTCTAAACTTCTTTCTCTATAACCTCATTCTGTTATGCTCTGAAATGCCTCATTTTTTAGTTTATGGGCTTAGCATTTGGCTTGATGTTTAATTTGTGCATAGCTATGTTTGGATCAATCTCTGTCATATCTTCTGGTTTCCAAGCAAATAAGTCAACATTTGACCTTAACACCTCGACAATACCTTCTCTCAAGTCTCCCTCTAAATGACTGCCGATCTGGACAACATGACCAGGATCATTAGGTATGAGTTCTACACTCATCAATTCCCCTGGCTCAATTTTAGAAACCCGCGGCTCTTTCCCTCTTCGTCTTTCTTTTTCTAACTCTTTATCTACTTCATCTCGCTGACAAGTCACCCTCTTTCTAGATTCTAAATGTCTTATGGCTGCCACATAACACCTTCGAGCAGCTTGTTGATTACCCCGCACTACCCCAACTCCAACTATTCTATCATTTTCACCATTTACTGGGAATTTCATCAGTAAATGAGCTGGCGAAATGATTGCAGCATATTCAGTTAAGGATGGTCGGCCTAATATAACATTATACTGCGAAGGAGTATTTACAAGAGGAAAGTAACAGTCTTAGTTTGTTTCCACAATTCTTCGCCAAGTACCATGGGCAATTGTACCTTCCCATATACATTGACTGAATCTCCTGAAAAACCATATAATGATGTCTCAACTGGTTTGACTTCTACCGACGATCTCATTTTCTTAAAGCAATCCAAGAACATTATATCCACCGAACTACCTGTATCCACAAAGACTCTCTCAACAAAGATTACCATGACATTAGACTGAGGTGATTGAATATCCACTATATCATCCTTTCCAAATTCTATAACTACTTCCTATAAGATAGTATACACTTCATGTTCTTGTCGGATGGAATTTAGGCGAGACTTCCTGGCACGATTTGAATCCCCATCTGTTGGTCCACCCATAATCATATGAATGGTTGGTCGTTCTTCTCGAACTTGTTGATCTCAATGAGGAAAAACTTGTGCGGGTGGATCAATTCGAGGATTATACCCTCTCCCCTGCGTCCTTTGCTCTCGATGAGGTTCTTCTCTAACATTCTTCTTACTGTTGTTGTCCGGACGAGATCGAGCTATATATCTTGCCAATTTGTTATCACGAACTAGCCTTTCCAACTCATCTCTGAGATGTGTACACTCATCAATGTTATGCCCGTACTCATTATGAAAGCGGCATAACTTTCCATTCCCAAATGTTGGAGGATTTCTTGGATTAGGAGCCCATGAGGTTGGCCATCGTAATTGAGGATGGTTCCAAATTTCCATTAATAATTGCCCAGGTGGCAATGTTAACTGGGTGTAAGCATCATACCTAGGACCCCTTCTCATTTCAATCCGAGTACTCGACACTAATCATTTATTTCACAGATCCGATTCTTTTTTTGCCCTGCTCAAATCTCTTGCTTTCGTTTCCTGAACCGCAACTCCATCTTTCTTAATACGAAGCGCTTCCTCTAAATTAATGTACTTGGTTGCTCTCCGAAGTAAATCATCAAAATCTTTCGGCATTTTCTTCACTAGCGAAGTGTGTAGATCTCCATCTTTAATCCCTTGCATAAAAACACTAGTAACCAAATCATCTTAAGCTTCAGGAGATTCCAGTGTGGCTGTAGTGAATCTTTTTACAAAAGCTCTCAAAGATTCATTTTCCTTTTGTTTAACTCCAAACAATATTTGAGTTGATTTCATTTGTCGATGAGATCCAACAAACTGATGCAAAAAGAGAGATGATAATTGGTCAAAATCATGAATGATCACCTCTGATAACTGGCTGAACCATGTCTGTGCTGATTTCGTCAGAGCAGTAGCATAAACCCTACACTTTACCCTGTCAGTATAATGGTGTAACAATGTCGTATTCTCAAATCGACATAAATGATCCCATGGGTCTGAGGTACCATCATACTCAAAGTTTACCGGCCTAAAGGAAGCTGGTAATTCATCTTCCATCACATTTTCTGAGAAAGGATTATCTCTCATTCCCCGATAATTTACCCTAAAATTATTCCTCACCTCTTTGATCTCCCTTTGTAAATCTTCTACTCTTCCTGATAACTCATCATGCAATCGTCTTTTAATCACAGGAGATAACGGACGACTTTCCCTTTCTTCAACTTGCCTCTTCTCACCCCATCCCTATTCTTGTTGTTCATTTGTATCACCTTGATGTGATGCCAAGGGGCGCTTATCTAGAGCTTTTTGAACAGCCGCAGCAACTAACTCAGACAATTCTTCTCGGGTTAAAGTAATGGTATCTTGACGAGGATGATTTGGAACAGCATTTGGTTCTCCCGATTGATCATCATTCAGTACAGCTCTCGACCCTTCACCAACTTCCCTTCTCCTTCGAGAATTCCGTGTATCTACCATGACAAAAATCTCACGTCTTAGACCATAAGTTTCCCACAAACGGTGCCAATTTGTTCTTTCGTGAAATCTCTTTTTTTCTCTTTCTTAAAATTAAATGTATATCCGCTTTCCAAATGGAGAAAATTATATTATACATAGATTTAAATTGATTTAACCGCTCCTAAAATATCGCACCACGAAGCCACTAGTACAGAACAGTTATCAAGATTATAGATCGTGGGTTCAAGTAGAATAAAGTATCTCGCCCTTTTTATTTGCGAGATATAATATCCATGCTAAAATATGCTCTTCGATCTACATAAATGTATCTCGGCTTCCTCATCCTAAAATGTTAGATAATGATTTAAGGACTCAGGAAGTGACTTTAATTTTGACGAGATGTCATGCTGTCTTTATCTCAAGGTTTATTATTTAGGTCACTTTTTACTAAATACTGATTCGAAATACTAGCTTATTCTGTATGAGTATAATCGCTTTTGACTTCCTCTGTCGAGATACTCATTTCGACTCACTATGTATCTCGACTATATCAATGCCATTGCGTTCTATATTATCTTCTTGCTTTGTATAATTTTTGCCTTTTGAGTTCATCTAGATCGGATGTTTGTAATTTTAATCAATTGTATATATTTTATAAAGTTTTATTTGAGATTTCAATATATTATATGGTTTGAAGACTTATCATTCAGTGGCTCTTCCCCCAGCAAATCTTTAATTTTATAATTGTATTTGCACTAATATATCTTTGTTGTGGTTCTCTACGGACTTAGTTTTTCACAAAAACTTATATATCTACAGGGTGCGGATTCTTAGATATGTATCACCGAAGATATTAATTATATATTAATAAGGTGTTAATTGCATACTTAGAGTATTACATATCATTTTATTTGTTTCCGTGAAAAATATTAGTTGTTTATTTAAGGTTAAACTGAAATATATGTTTTAGTGAAAGAAATTACTTTTACATTTATAATGTATTAGTTACTTACTTATAAGATATTACTTGTATAATTAAAATATATGTTTTAAAGAAAAATATTACTTACGGTATTTCTACATGTAATGTATTAACCGTATTACTTATGCGTATTAGAATCTGGGTCTGAGGTAACATGTACCCCGGGCCATACCAGTCCTTCTCTAATATTAATAAAAGCATAGATATTATCACGATTTTCATTCTAAATAACTATATATATAATAACAATTATCCCTAAAAATAGAAATAACAACAAATTTCCCACCCATTTTTACTTTCTAATATTAGAAATATCATTAACTATTGTTTTCTATTTATTTAGTATATATATGGTATATAATACTTTTTTACGATAGAAAAATATTTAAATAAAAAACATAAAAAATTTGACATTTTATAAACTTAGTAAGATTTATATTTATAAAAAAATAACTTAACATATCTGATGTGTTATGAATTTAGTCTCATTTAGATTTGACATATAATATTTTATTAGTCAAAATTCATTATATTGTTTCATGAAACTGCAAAATTCGAATCTTACATAATTAGTATTAATCTCATTTAAAAAATTAGATATATCATTTTTTTATTGTCTCATTTATCTTGATTTCTTAATTTCTAATAAAAAATAACATGTACATATCGTGTGTGTTATATATTTAGTGCGGTGAACATTGATTTTTAACATATGATATTGTATTAATCAACTCATATATGTTTTCGTAAAATATTGTAATATTCAATCTTATATAATTAATATTAATCTCATTTAACCTCTTAAAAATATGTCATTAAAATATATCATATCTATTAGAATATCTTAATCTATAATAATAATAATAATAATAATAATAATAATAATAATAATAATAATAATAATAATAATAATAATAATAATAATAATAAAAGATCACTTACTTTTTTTACTTTTTCTCAAAATAGGAAAATTCTGTTAAAAGTCAAACTGCAACCTTCTAATTTAGTCTTTTTTTTTAAACACAAATGTGTTTTTTTTTTTCATATGGAAACTCCTTAAAATATGGAATGTTAGTTTTTTTTCTTATTATGTTGTGCAATATCAAAATGATAATGGAACAAATAATTTCATCTTCAAATCATGGTAATAAAATCCACATTTTTTAAAAATTGATTTGTACATGTAACATTTGGAATAATTTTAATATATAAATTCAATCTATGTCATTTGTGCAAATAGTGGCAAACCAAATTTAATTCTTATGTATGCTATAGCAATTCTTATTAAAATCATAAAGATTTATAGTTTCTAATATATCTTGAATATAATGAAACAATTGTATACGATATTATAAATAGGAAGTAAGAAACTTATAATGAACTCATATACTTTCTATTAAAATCTACAAATTAAGTATACAAAATATCATTTATTAAAACTGATATAAAAATATATCATTTTACTTATAAAAAATTAATAAAAACTCACTTTCTATTTCATAATGCCGGATTATACAAATAAAATTTCATTATTGATCTTGAAGAAAAAAAAGTCGATATTATTTATAAGAGGGATAATATGTCGATGAAGAATTTTTTTTCATATATCTTTTAAACACCTTGAATTTTTAATTATGAAATTTCATTGTCATTTGTATAAAAACCAACTAATCTCATTTCCACTTTCCAAAGTAGAAATACAAAAACTTTTTATTTTATAATTTATAAATTATAAATATTGTACTTTACATATTTTATGTATAACCATGATATGAAAATCCTTTTGTATATACACAAAAATTGAGAAAAAAAACTTTATCATATTTGATATGTTATAAATTTATCACGATTTGTGTATATATGGTAATAATATCATGCTAAAAGTTCATGAAAAGTTTTGAATAACAATTTGTATCTTAATCTAAATCATTTTATATATCCACGAAAAATTTAACAAAACAATATATCATTTTTTGGTATAAGAATAAATAATATTTCCTAAAAGTAAATACAAATTGAAATTTCATTTTTTTTGTTGTAGTATAGTTTCATGGTTTTAGATTTATCAAATTTTGAAATGTTTATCTTACAATATGATTTTTCTAAAAGATAAATTTTGATTTGAACGTATTGAAAAAAATTATATAGATTTTTTTAGTGGTATGTAAAATTTAGAAATATTATTTTGAGTAATATAAAATAATATAATTATTTTACACTCATTATAAATAAATTATTGAACATATATTTGCATAATTGTTTCTCGGGCCAATTGTGACAAAAACAATTAGTAAGTAGTCAAACAACATATGATGAAAATAAAAAATATTTAAAAAGGGTAAATTATATGGGTAATAGATTAAATCTAAATAACTTTGAAGAATGAAATTGTTTTTTATGATCACCATTTTTATATCAAAATATTACTAACACTTGAAGTTTATTGCTACATCACACGGGTACCAAATGAGGTTGAAATGTTATTAATACCTGATTATAATATACAATAATATCACCTTTTTACATTCATTATGAATAAATTATTGAGCATATATTTCCATTAGTTTTTTTGAGGCCAATTGTGACAAAAATAATTAGTAAAGTAGTCGGACAATATATGATGAAAATAAGAAATATTTAAATTTCATCAATTATTTAGGTAGATGATTAAACTGAAATAACTTTGAAGAAATATGTAATTTTTCATGTATATCAAAAAATTACTAACACTTGAAATTTATTTGTCTATGCATCACATAGGTACCAAATGAGATTGAAATATTATAGAGATTTTGATTTTTGTTGTAATTAACATTTTCACATCAAACTCGAAATATTTAAATTTTATGGTCGTGAATTATTATACGGGTAATAAATTAGATCAGAATTCTCCCCAAAAAATTATTATTTTTTTGTGTTTCACATTTTCATATCAAATTACATAAATAGTAAAATTTATATGTTCGTGCATCGCACGAGACTTATACTAATATTTGATAATATTAGAAATTTAAAATACAAACAATAACCTATAACTTTATAAATAACTTAAATAAGAAATTGCAAAGTTTATATTCCAAATAGAAGTTAGATTCAAATGATCATTGGACCAATTAAACATTTTTTATTTGATATTTGACTTTTCTATATGTAATATATATACCTAACAAATTAAGAAGTAATTTAATTTAAATTAGCAGTGCATCCGTGCTATGCATAGATATAGATATGTAACAAATATTGTATTATTGTAAAAAAAACTTGTAATCCATCCGTGAGATGCACAGTCATTTGTAAGTTATAATGATATTATAATATCAATTTCACATTATTATAAAATCTATGTTTTGTAGGATAAAAAAATATGAATAATAATTGGTGAGGTTTTGTACTCTACTTGATATATTTGTAACTAATACCTATGATACTCCCAAGACACTCGCACGCCACTATCCTTCTATGCATGCTTTCTTGCATTTGTGTTGATAGGTATGTCAGGATAGCCACTAAAAATTACTATCATATCTGTTAGCATCGAAGAAAATATCACGAAAATGAAGGGACCGAAATAATATCAGGATGTAAATTTATTTCGGTCAAAATATTGCGATATATCGCGATATTTCACCGAAATATCGTGAATATATCGATTTCAATCAAAATATCGCTATATATCATGATATATCGCAATAATGTCAGTGCTTCCAGTGCACGTACTAATATTTGTTTTTTTTTTTCCTTTTTTTTTCCCTTTTCTTCTTTCCTAAAATGATGCTGATTTCTTTTGTTTTTGTTTTTTTTCCTTCTTTTTTTCCCCTTTTCATTATGAATTTAGTTTAAGTGAATTTTTTTTCTTTTTTATTATAAATTTTTTTATGGTGTATTTGAAGGATATCAATTAAAATTGAGTTATTAATCTTTCTCTTTTTATATATCTATATTTTTATTTATGAGTGGAGCAAAAAATTACTTTATATAAATTTAGTTAAATTGTTTAAAATAAATTAGTACACTAGCATTTAGGTTCCTCTCATAATTTAATTAAGTTTAGTTAATTTTTTTGAAATTTAATAAAAGGATTATGATGTATATAATATTTATTGTAAATATATCATTTTATTTATAATTTTAAGTTCAATATATGTATTAATGTTATTTATAATATTGTATATTACTACACATATTTTCCAATTTTTATACAAAATTCTCATATTTTTTCAAAAATGTCCGATATTTCCACCGAAATCGATATATCTACCGATATTTCCATAAAATCAAGGTACCGATATATCTACCGAAATCGATATTTTCGTCCTTGTCTGTTAGAAAATCAATATTTAGATTTAATAAGACAAAACACAAGTGTAATAGGAAAATAGAGTACCCAATTTCTCACACTATTTAAGTGAAATTATAATGAGTTTTGAGTCGTCAGAATATGATGAAAATGGGAAGATGAAAAGTCAAGACCTTGTTGCAAAGTCAAGACCTTGTTGCAGGGCTGTAGGAAACAACCGCCACGAGTTGCGCAAAGAGGACACTGTTGTACGCTACATAAAGAGTCGTTGTTGCAGGAAAATGTTGAAGACTTGTTGCATGAAGGTTCAGGTTACAGAAGCTGCACAATGCATCACTTAATAATAATCAAATCAACTAAGAGAAGCATGCAGACAAGCCACTGATGGAGTACGAACAAGATCAACTTGAGTCTAAGGAAGAGTGTTGTCAATAGTTGAAAATGTAGCCAGTAGAAACAAAGGCGAAGTTTCAGAGCCAAAAGGCAAGGATGAGCTGACAGCTAGCTGGCCTTACAGACTGCACAACCTGTAAATCAGAACAATGGAATTTAATGTAATCTAAAGTATGAAATAAAACACATTAAATGCGATCTTGTACAAATCAAGAGAACATTAAATGTAAGAATTTCTGCCTCCTTCAACAGGTAGAAATCCTATTAAAATTTTGTGGAATAGCTACTCAAGAGACTAACATTATTTATAGTGAATGGTCACAATGCTAGTTTTGATCCACAATTAGTTGAGACAAACTTATGCACACGAGTTTAGAACGTATGCATAAAACATTTGCATCATTATTAGTGCATAGCTTCAATGCTAGTTTTGATCCATAATCAATGTGGGACAAGCATAGACAATAATATTATTTAGAGTAAGAAAACAAAAACTCATCTCAAGCACGTGATTTAATACTTTACTATATCATTTTTAGAGCATCTACAGCAGTCTGCACTACTCTAGTAATTCCATATTATTTGTAATTAATAATTTATTTAATCATATTTTTTTAAATTTTGTTATAATTGGATAACATATTTACACATGTAAGCATTATTTAATATATTTTTAACTTTTTGTATTTTAAATTTAATAAATAAAAATTAATATCATTAATTGATTGAAACTCAATGTAAAATGGAAAAAAAAAAACAATAACTTATTTTTATTGAAATGTAAATAGATGTTACATAGTGATCATTTCTAATTTTCTAAATTAGAAGAATACTCTTCCCACAAATGATCAATTAGTGCATTTCGAAGTGCAAAATGAGCATCTAAATCTCTAATTTATCTAAATCGACCAAGAAAATTTTGAAAGCGAGTAGGTTCATTCTCAGTAAATTAGATTTGGACACGATTGCTAATCCCGTAAAACGTAAGTACTTCCAAGAACAACAACAATAACTATGCAGAAGAGTAGTCAATCTCAAGTACCAAATCCCAATAATATGTTTGATATGCTTGGACAATTTCTAGATTTTGGAGGGTTTGAGTGTGGGGCTGGTCTCTCGAATTATTAGGTTTAATTGTTATTTTCAATAATTTTATGTTTTATTTTCATGTATTTTATTCAATTTTCGGTTATTTTTTATTTTATTTTCATGTATTTTAATCTATTTTCAGTAATTTTATGTTTTATTTTCATGTATTTTCATGTATTTTTAGTAATTTTATTTAATTATTCTCGTCTCTTATATTTTTAATATCCATGTTGAAAAATGACACCGTGTTAATTTTAAAATTTTATATTATCATCAACATCGTTCAAATTACGACCCATGTTATTTTATATTTTTATATTATCATCCATATTGAAAAATTAACACTTATATTACCTCAAATTATTATAAAATTAACAACCATTTACAAAATATATAAATTAGCCAATAGTTATTAAATTAAGCCCACTTTCCATTATATTATTATTAAGAAGTGGCCTAAAACTTATAAAATTTTGGAAGATGTTGGAAGTGGCCCAAAACTTGAGAGAGAGAAAAAAAATAAAAAGAAAATAAGTAGTGCAGAAAACTTGGCTTCACAAGTAGCGCTGAAAATTCCTATCCTTCACAATAGCGCAGGAAGTGGCGCACTCTTGGAGGCTGAAAAATAGCGGCTGGCACTGGAGTAGAGCGCTGCTGGAGCTGCTTTTAAATGTTATCATTTCATTATATAAACTACAAAAATTTTGTAGGTTACAATATTTCCAACTACCCCGATATCAATTCTCGTCAGAGACTTTTTAGGTGCATTTCAATTTATCACTTTACTATATGAACTTTAAAATTTTTAATTTCATTTCATAAAGTACACGAGTTTTGCATGTTATAATATTTTACAAATTTGTTTTGAAGATAACTTATTAAAATATCTTCATTAATTAATCTTCTTCTTCTTCTTTTGCAATTAGGGTTTAGTTTATCAAAATGACAAGTACAATTTAAGAAAACGTCGATTTTCATGTCGTCGGAGATGATCGCCAAAAGTTAACAAATTTACCCTGGCCTCTGAAAATAAGATGCATGCACATGAGCTATTTTCGAGGGGATTTTATGACGTGGTGGCAGTCGAAAATATTGTAGGCTGCAAAATCCGTGTACTCTATATTGTGAAATGAAAACTTTTAAAATTCATATAGTAAAATGCTAAATTGAAATGCATCTTAAAAGTCTCTAGAAAGATTTGATGATGTAGCAGCCGAAAATATTGTAACCTCAAAATTCTTGTAGTTTATATACTGAAATGAAAATATTTATAAATGATATAGTAAAATGCTAAATCACATACACTTGAAATGTGTCATTGTATTTAACCCTATCATTTATAGTACATGTCTCAATGCTAGTTTTGATCCATAACCAATGTGGAACAAACTTTGACACAAATATCATTTATAGTGCATGTCTCAATGCTAGTTTAAATTTTCAACTGATGAGGGGTAGACTCATACATTTTATATTACAATCTCTCATAATTGTTTTTATATTTTTTTAATGTTTCAACTTGTAATAATATAATGTGAATATTATAAGGAATTCAGAATATATTAATATTTTGTAGATAAAATTATATATTATTAAACTTACTAAGTTTTTTTTTCTTCTAAAAATCGAGAAAATATAGTTTTGTTATTATATATATATATAAAAGTGTGTGATTTTATACGTGACATACTAGTTTGAATTGAATAGAGAGTTATCATTATTATTATTATTATTATTATTATTATTACTAAAACAAAATTATATTATTTTTTTATAATAATCTTTTACAAATTTAGAAAATTACATAATATAATAATAAAAAAATCAATTCTTATCGGACCATCGATTGAATAGGTCGAATCTTTTGAATGTTTAACCGATGGCTAGAGCAATTTGGTCATGGGTTCAATTCCACTAATTAATTGTCAAACAACAACTTAATTACAACGCGACAGGTGGATTAATCTAATCCAAGGATGAAAATATCCATATCATATATCATATCGCAATCTTGATTTTATAGATATATTGATGGATATATCAATATTGCATATCGATATCGTAAAAAATTTAAAAAAATTATGAAAATTCTATTAAAAATTTGGAAATTTTACATGAGATTTTACAGACTATTATAACATCCAAAAATACATATATTTAATTTGAAATCTCAATAAAATGACATGTTACAACATACATATAAATAATAAACATACAAAAGCGTTACGAAAATTGACATTTATTCAAAACAGATTAATACAACCAAATCACTAGAGCCAAAATGATGATCTATGAGGTTCAAAAATAAGATGATCTATGAGGTTCAAAAATAACAGGTGCACTGTTATCTTTGTCCAAATAATATTGGTACCAACTCATCACATTTGAGTAATTATGAATATAATTGTCACGCCCCGTTTTCACACTTAAAATTTATCAGAGTTTTCTTTGCGGGAGTGAAGAAAGAAGGGGAAAAAGACGTACATGATATAAAATAGAAGGAGGTAAGAGACGATCATAAGAAGAATGAGGTAAGAGACGATTACATATACAGAAGAAGGGGGTAGGAGACAATTATCATAATAATGAGGTAGGAGACGAACATAATCATTACATATGAACCATCGGATACAACCGATTAACTCAAAACACTCATAGTGGAAATAAACCTTCAGGATCCATCATTCAAAACATAAACGAGATTATACTTTACAAAACGTGATTTATCAAAACATTGTTTAACTGTTGTTTGAATAAAGACTTAAAATAAAATGTTCAGATAGGGCACCATCATCTCTTCCTCCCTATGGTTCGTCATGCTCGTCATCTCCTATAGTGAGTACAGAATAGGGGTGAGTGCGTGGAATACACTCGTGCGGATAAACTCCGCATCTTATAACATACGACGGATATATAAAACAGAAAGAAAATAAAGGTATCAATCGGCACGTTGTCACCGCATGTAAAATGCATAGCAGATATTAGAAATGGTAAGGGATGAATAGGTGTGGGTATTCCCTGTCTTACCCTATAAAACGGTCTCATATACAGCTGGTGCATTTCAAGGACCACCAAACCTCTTAGAGTAGTAGAAGGGGGTAAGAGTCAGTTTTTTTACGGACCATAAGTCCCTCCGAATATGCAATGTGGACCTTAGTCCTTTCACAGTATAAAGTATGTCACAACACTTATAATCATAGCATTTAGTAAGATACAAGACATGCACCAGATAGGAGGTCCTCCATCCCAGCAACACACCCTCACTACCAAGAGGTCCTCCAGCAGCAGCTCCGGCGAGAAGGAGGGAGAAATCAGAAGAAAGAGAAATGGTGACAAGGTTTAGGGTTTGGAGGTGGTTTTTCACCATTTTCCAACGAACAAGAAATCAGAATGGAATTTCGAGAACTGTCCTAAACTCGTCTCGATGAGACCTACATTTTGTGTGAAAATCGACCAAAACTAATAACGTTGAATTTTTCCGGCCACCGGCGGCGGCGCTGCGCCGGAGGTAGAAAAGAGAGAAGAGAGAGAGGAGGAGGAATGAGAGAGAGACTTACGTATTTTCGTCGTTTTAGGCTCGTTCGGGAAAACAGTGAAAAAAAATAAATCGAATGAGCCCCTATTTATAGATTTTCTGAATATCACTATTCATCTAAAAAATATAAGTTACTGTTCACGATAAAAATCTCGGGTTACTATTCACCGTAAATATCTTTCGGTTTTTCCGAATCTTTGCATTTTGCCCTTTTCTTCACCATTTGAGCTACGGGTCTCCGATTGACCTCTAATTCATTTCTATCTTCTCATTTTTCCATTACGCATCTAATGGTGAAATACTAATCTATGTTCCGCAACTAGAAAAAATATATCCATTTAAATCATGCATTAAACACGTATCTGAAACGCACGTAATTAAATTAAACAGTCAAGATTAGCGCACATAATAATCAAATTAAGGGTTTAATATTTAATTATTCAATTATGCTTCATTTTTGGTTCGGGGTGCTACATCTCTTACCCCTTAAAAGAATTTCATCCTCGAAATTAAACGTGTACTAAGAAACGACACGATTGGCTACTTTGCCAGAAACTCATCCTCTTATTCTCGTGTTGTTTCATTCTTTCCATTTCTCGTCAAGGACTTGCAGGCCTCGACTATTTAGCTAAGCTCAATGTTCAGATCTTTTGTTAGTTCTGAGCTACTTCAATTCTTTCTCGAACCTTCCTAACTGAATCACACTTCTATTTCTCTTTTTTCTCCTTCTTCAACTCATAGTACTGATTGTTGTATTAATCATCCTATATACTTCTTGTTTTCACCATTTTACTTGCGGAGTAGAGTGAGGGTAGTTGGCGCTGAAGAGTCGTATACCTCAGTCTAATAAGTAAGTACATTTTTGACAAGGACAGAGAAGAGAGAGAGAGAGAGAGAAAGAGAGTTGAAGAGACAGGGGAAAAGTTGTCGCATTCAACAGGAGGAATTAACTGCATGTGTAACTCTTTTCGTAGAATTTCTATCGCGTTCCTGAGATGCTATACGTGGCGTGTTCTACCGCACGAATAGATGAGAATATTATCAATAACACGATGACGAAAAGATCGAGATGGGGATGGAAAACGATATTCCTCAAGTCCATAAAGACAGTTGGAGCATTACTAAGTCTAGTTGGCATTACTATAAACTCGTAGTGGCTATATCTCATCCTGAATGTTGTCTTAGATATATCCGCATCTTTGACTTTCATCTGGTGATATCCAGACCTTAAGTCAATCTTCGAGAACACACTGGCACCTCTTAATTGATCAAAAAGATCTTCAATTCGAGACAGTAGATACTTGTTCTTTATGGTTCGCTTATTCAGCTCTCGATAATCAATATACATCTGAAAGCTTCCATCATTCTCCTTCACAAAGAGCACTGGAGCTCCCCAAGGCGACATGCTTGGTCTGATGAAACCTTTGTCCAAAAGTTCTTGTAATTGGACCTTCAGTTCTTGTAATTCCTTCGGTGCCATCCGATACGGAACTTTCGACACCTGTGCTGATCCTGGTACGAGATCAATCTCGAAGGTCACCTGTCGATCTGGCGGAGGACCGGGTAAGTCCTCTGGAAAGACATCCATGTATTTCTTTATCACCGGCACATCCTTGATAGAAATCGATCCTTGCTCGGGATTCACCATGCTGACCAACCAAGCTTCACAATTTCTTTTGCTAAGCATCTCGGTTGCCTTCAGGGCCGATATAATCCTTGAGTCAACTTTAACTCGTGTCCTATGAAAGGTGAACTCCGGTTCTCCAAGTGCTTGAAAGATAATCTCTCTTGCACGACACTTGATTACTATGTGATTGGGCTCAAGCTAGTCCATCCCTAGGTTTATATCAAAATCCTTCATCTCCAAAGCATGAAGGTCTGCTAAGAGAATCTTATCTTTAAAAGTGGTCTTAAGGTGACGGTACATGTATTTTGTTTTCACCATCTTCCCTGAAGGTTTACTAACCTCTAGGGTTTTAACAACTATCCTACTGTCCTCATGCTTCAGCAAGTTACAGAAATTGACAAATATAAAGGAGTGTGTCGCTCCAATATCAAATAGGATAAGAGCAGGTATATCACATACTGATAACATACCTGTCATCATTTCTGCTCCTCCAGCAACTTCCGGACGGGTAAGAGCGAAAGCTCATGCTCTGTTTGCCATCGGCCTCGAGTTCGGGGCTGTAGCTAGTGAGTTCCTTGCCTTCCAGCAGGTTGGTGCTACATGCCCCGGTGCTCCGTAGGTGTAGCAGTTCTGTGTTCCTTGTTGACACGGTCCCATGTGTTTTCTTCCACATCTATAGCAGTTTCGGGTTCCTTGCTTTGGTGTTGCAGTCTTCGGGTTTTCGAACTTCTGACAGTTACCTGCAGTGTGTTCGGGTTCTCTACACCGATAGCAATTTTGGGTTCTATGGGGGCAGGGTCCCACATGCGACTTCCCACACCTGAAACATGAGTTCCCTGGCCTGGAAGTAGGGAAAAACGGGGCATTGTTAGCCCGTGGGAACTTGTGCTGGTTGAAGTCTTGACTAGGACCGGTCTATTTTCTCTTTCCTGTCACTACTTCCACTCTCTTGGGTGGAGCCACGTCCAAATGGTGACGAGAAGCGATCTCTTGAGCTCTCTTGACAACTGTGGCATAAGACATTGCACCCTGGCCAGCCAGGATGGAGCTGATCTCCAAACGAAGACCCTTCTCAAAGCATCTGACCTTCTTGGTATTCACATCTACTAGATGGGGCGCATACCTACTCAGTCGGTTAAATCTTTACTCGTACTCTTCTACGGAAGTGGTTTCTTGATGAATATATATAAACTCTGCTTCTTTTTTGTCACGGTAAGACTGAGGCAGGAAATCTTGTCTAATCACCTCTTTAAAGACTCCCCAAGACATTGCACTCCTATGTTTTGGTGTCATAGTCCTTTCGTATAACTTCCACCAATGGTTGGCTTCTTCAGTGAGTTGTAACACAGCACAGGAGATCTTCTGCTCTTCTGTGAATGCCAAAAGTCCAAAAAGTAGATCCAACAACCTTAGCCACTATTCCGTTTTGATCGGTAGTCCTATTCTGTCGAAGGTCGGTGGATCGAAACGTCGGAACTGTTCAAGGATTGAGCTCGCATCGTTCCTTAACAACGATGGTGGTGCAGCTTGTGCGGTTTCAAAATGTCAGGTAAAGCCTCTTAATACGGTCACCAAGTCTCCTCTCACGGCATCCATATCGTGTTTAGGCATATTCTCCTTGTCGGTTGGTCTTTACGCGGTCGATCTCGTGTTATATTGTGCTAAAGACTACATAAGTAAACTAACCCTTATAATCTACCCCACGTAACTCAACAATGAAAATACAAACAGATAAACAAACAAGTAACATGGCACCGACAAACCTTATTCCATAAATCATTTAATAATCTTAATAGATTCTTTGTCATTCGTTTATCATGTATGATAGCGTATACTCAACTTGCATAAACCAACCAGCAAGGTTCATCATAAGCAATACATCTTGAAATATATCACATGTATCCTCACATAGTCTTTATAGACCTCAAGTATTAACAGCGACTTTTTGTATCATAACCACGAACTGGGAAAACCCACTCATTATCACACCCTGTTATAAACAAGGGCCCATGGTAGTTTCAACTATCAGTCACACAATATCAACTACTGCGAATGGCCATACTCGCACACGAGCTCACGCTGCTGCAGTCAACGGCTTTATGGCGGTGACTCAGAGCAGTGTGTCGATTGTAGTGACATCAAGAGGTTTTTAAAAGATTTTTTAATCGTGAATCAATATCCTTAACATCCCACCAAACTTAAACAGTTTATATCAAGCAAACAAGATAACACATAACAGATAAATACTCTTTTTATCAAGTTCCATTATCAGGGACAGACACTTATAGAGAGAGGATGGTGCTTATCCATTTCTTTTCGAAAAGGTTTTCACTTTTTAAAAACACATTTTTCTCATTTTCTTTTTATAAAAACCAGTTTGAGCATGTTCGAAAACGATAGAACAATGCTCTGATACCATACTGTTGGAATATTTCTAGGGTTATCTTGATAAGACAGAACAAGTTGCATAATAAGAAACTATAATTTGCTGAAGTAAGTTCCCACATATTATATAATCAGAAGAAAATATAAGATCATGTAATAGTTTTCCAAATTAAGGAAAACCAACCTTGGAAGAAACAGAAGTTATCTTCTAAGAGCAGCAAGCTGGAGGAGCCAGCAAGTTAGGAAACTGACTAGAGGTTTCAGGAACATGGAGCTGTTCTGAAACAGGAAGCAACATGGAATAAGCAGCAAGATGCTGTAGCAGAAAGCTGAATAAAGCAGCAAGCAGGATGGTGGAACAGAAAGCTGGCACAGATCAAAAAGCAGACGTAGGACAGGAAGCTGACTGCAGGTTTCGAGAACAGGAAGTTGTTCTGAAACAGGATCCTGGCGTGGAACAGAAAGCAACATAGAACTGCATCCTGAGTTAGCAAACAAATAAGAGCTACAACAATCTACAAAGAAAGAAAGAAGTAGCCAACGGATCTATTGCAGAAAGACAAGTGTTACTCCTATCCATGTAGTATGAAGAAGACCATGCAACTCCAACGGAAATAAAGCTATCTGACAACTAGATTAGCTAACCGTTGCATGAAAGTCAAAAATGGTGGGCGGATTAAATGCACATGTCAGAAACTATTCAGAAGCATTTAATGCAACCACAAAGAAGATCTTGAGAGATTGGAGTTCACATTCAAATTGAGAAGTGTCTTCCTTCAACGAACACTTTCCTCCAACGGATAAATTCTCAAGACCTATAAATTGAAGGTGTGGCTGACTGAATAAAGTGTTGAACTGAGTCAAGTGGAAAATCAGAAATATTCCAAAGCTTCTCAAGCTTACCCATCTTCAGCCACTCAACCTTCTAGGGGCAGCATACAATAGTTTTAGGACTACAAAGATCAAGATTGTTCCACACCAGTTGAAAAACCTTTTATTTTATTTTAACCATTTGTGTTGTGTGCGCTAGGTTGTGTTTGGAGTAACTTAGTTGATAAGATTTTATCCTTGCTAAGTATATAGTCTTGTGTAGGCTATTTTCCTGTGTGGGAGTTTGTACCCTGTGTGGGTTGTGTACCCTGTGTGGGTTGAGACCTAGGAATCTGGGATTCTGTTGGTATAGTTTGTTAGGAAGAGATTTGTAAAGTCGAGACTTGTAAATCAAACTGACCTAACGAAGTTCCTCCTCAGTGAAGGAGTAGAGTGGACATAGAATGATTACACCACCTTCGAACCACTATAAGCTATAAGTGTTTATTTGCTTTGACTGCATACTATGCTTTATTTATTGCATATCTATTCTGTTACATTTGTCATAAGCACCCTGGTCAAAAGAACTTTGCTAAAATCATACTTTGAAGTGAAAACGTGTTTTCCAAAAGTAACTCTATCGTTATTTATTCCGCTGCATACTGTGATTCTGAGACATGAACCTGATCAACATCGTGTCAGGTTACTGACTCAAGCCAGGTTACTGTTTCTCTTTAGAATCAAGAACCTGTTTATAGAAAAAGTTTTGAAAAGTCTAAAAATTGATAGAGGTTCATTCACCCCCCTCTTTGAACCTCTAACCACTTGGGACCAACAAGTAGTATCATAGCAAGTTGGGTTAACAGCCAACTTTTCTGGCTACCTACCCAAATCCACCTGTTTTGCATTTAGATAAACCTTTTTCTTTTTCTTTAGACCAAAACACATTATCTTAGCATAAGCATACACTTCGTATGATCCCAGTCTCTCATACTATTCTAAATATGTTGTTGCAGATGAAAGTTGAACCCTCGATTCTAAATCAAATAAAGCAGTGAGCTGGCCTCAAGCTTCTAAGATTACCTTGCTTCTAAAGAAAACGCATAAACTTAGGGGGATGTTGTCTCATACAGTACTCAAGGTTCAACAAAAGCATCAACTAACTTAGACAAGAAGTGTTCAAGATTCAAACAGACCAGCAAGCCGTCTTAGATCATCAAGCAGACACCTTGTCAAACAAGCGAAACAAAGAAAATTGCTGAAGTAACTAAAGCTACACCTTTTATAGTAGCTGAAGTTACTAAGGAAGCAACAAAGGATGCAACTGAGATGATTGAAGCTACACCTTTTATAGCAGCTGAAATCACTATTGAAGCCACTACTGGTAATGGTTGCTGAAAGATCAAAAAGGGAAAAGTATGGTACTTGAACGGTTTTGCTAAGGTCACTGAAGGATATCAGAATCCTGAAAAACACATATTGACACTCAGACAAGACACTCAAAATTCAAACAGTCTAGGAACCTGGACCATTGAGTAAGGAATTAAAGGTTCCTTAAGTAAAGGGGAACTTGTACAAGTTTAAAAGTAGTTTTAACCTCTTTTTTATGAAACAGGATACTACATTATAAAAGAACAGTTTTCTCTTTAACAGTATTCGATTTTAGGACACAAGAAAAACAAGAACCTAATGACAGGTTTTTGCAAGAATCCATCAAGTAATATTAACTCAAATATTACCAGATATCTGAAGAAATGTCAAAAGAAAGATATCACAAGAGAAACTACAACAAATGATGTCAGAAAATTGACAGGATCATCAAGTGGTAGCAGAGACCGAGAAATCATCGAAAATGAGGATACTGCGGGAAAGAGAATATCCAAGTAGTATCACAGCAGTACAGGTGTCCGACCAACAAGTGGTACCAACACGTGGTATATCAAGTGAAGACCTTAGGCACGGATGCTGTTGAGATAGCTCATGCGGAGGATATAGAAAGGAAGTTCTATCACAAGAGAGAGAGAGAGAGCTTAACATGATATCAGTATGCTCTCAACAAATGATATTGACTCAAGAGGAATCAGCATGCTCTCTACAGAAGAAGTGATGGGTATCTACGATCTCTTTATACGCAGAAAATCTAGAGAGACGGCTGATGGTCAAATCAACTAAAAGCATAGATCTAACTTTTCAAAAGTTGAAAAGACGGTTACGACTTTCCAAAAGATCATATATTTACAAAAAGGCCCATCCACCTTTTTAGAACCAACCGTCAAATCATGCGTTTCATCTCCCAACCGTCGATCAAAAAAACCACTCATCCGCTTATATATACTCAACTCCTCACCATCTTTCTACACATTCACTACTCACTAAAATTCTCAACAAGTAACAAATTTCCATGTGAGTTGCATTAACTATTATAAGGAAGAAGATGGAGACCCAAGAAGGTGGAAAAGGAGATGGAGATGAAGACGATGATGAAGATAATTCTCTATTGACCTAAAAGCAGAAAAGGTCTTCAGAAGAATGGAGTGTAGAGGCTCTGCTTGCCAAGCAGAGAAGGTATTCAGAAATGAAGACGGGCCTCTATAAAATGGACGCTATCAGAAAGAAGCAGATATCCATCCTCCATTCAACATTGACACAGGGCCGACTCTATCTCAATAAGAGAGATGAGATACTGAGGATCATGAAAAAGTTTTCACTCTCACAATACGAGATGGAAGTTATTATTTCATGAGGGCCCTCTTCAGACTTTGACAACATCTGCTGCCATTCATGGTGCTGAAACCCAAACAAGCTAAAGGGTGAAAGCTATCTGTCCGAGGATACTTTGTCAGCAGCTTCGAGCTGGGTTCTGGGCAAAGTAAAAGACAAAATTACAAGCCAGACCAGCAGTCAAGGATCTTAGGTGAACGTACCTGGATATTAATGAAGCTGCCCAGGTAACTGATCATCCACCGATCAGGTACCTGACCTCTTGACACCTCTCTCTCTCTCTCTCTCGAGGCCTTATTCCCTTGGGTAGGAATAAGAAGGAGGAAATTCGAGAAGAGACATGTAGTTGCCTTGGCTTAGAAGCAGCAATGTCAGACAGGAGGAACCTGATGGCCAATCTTGGCGTTGTAACTCCACCCCTGAGCAGCAAGCTTGAGGATGATGACAAAAAGGGGGAAGAGAGTTATAAGTCAAGAGTCACTAAAGAATCACTATTGAAGCCTTATTGCAAGGAGGAAGCAGTTAATAATGGCGATCAGGAGTCACCTACCACCTGAAGCAATATCGGAACAGCAAGCTGATCATCCAAGAAGATTTGATTGAAAGATGCAGCTTGCTGATGAAAGCATGCTGAAAAAGCATGAGATCAGATATGGTAGAGAGGGAGAAGAAGAACTCTCTGGTGGAAAAACGTGGAAGCAACAAACTGAAAAAACTGGAGAAAGAAGTATAGCTAGATGGAGTAGGAGCACCATACTTACTTTTGTACTCAAATGAAATTGTACTTGTACAACCATTTAGTTTCATATAAAAGAGCATTTTTCTTAATGACTCTTGATTCTTATTATGTTTTGTCATCAAAAACATAAATGGGGAAATTGTTGGGATATTTTTAGGGTTATCTTGATAAGACAGAACAAGTTTCATAATAAGAAACTATAGTTTGCTGAAGTAAGTTCTCACATATTACATGATCAAAAGAAAAGATAACATCATGTAATGGTTTTCCAATTTAAGGAAAACCAACCTTAGAAGAAACAAAAGTTATCTTCTAAGAGCAGCAAGCTGGAGAAGCCGGCAAGTCAGGAAACTGACTAAAGATTTCAGGAACAGGAAGCTGTTCTGAAACAAGAAGCAACATAGAATAAGCAGCAAGATGCTGTAGCAGAAAGCTGAATAAAGCAGCAAGCAGGATGATAGAACATAAGCTGGCACAGATCAGAAAGCAGACGTAGGACTGGAAGTTGACTGTAGGTTTCAAGAACAGGAAGTTGTTCTGAAAAAGGATCTTGGCGTGGAACAGAAAGCAACATAGAACCACATCCTGAGTTAGCAAACAAAGAAGAGCTACAACAATCTACAAAGAAAGAAGGAAGTAGCCAACTGATCTATTGTAGAAAGACAAGTGCTACTCCTATCCATGCAATACGAAAAAGACCATGCAACTCCAACGGAAACAAAGCTATCTGGCAACTAGATTAGCTAACCGTTGCATGAAAGTCAAAGATGGTGGGTGGATTAAATGCACATGTCAGAAACTATTCAGAAGCATTTAATGCAACCACAAAGAAGATCTTGAGAGATTGGAGTTCACATTCAAATGGAGAAGTGTCTTCCTTTAACGGACACTTTCCTCCAATGGATAAATTCTCAAGACCTATAAATTGAAGGTGTGGCTGACTGAAGAAAGTGCTTAACTAAATCGAGTGGATAATCAGAAATATTCCAAAGCTTTTCAAGCTTACCCATGTTCAGCCACTCAACCTTCTAGGGGTAGCATACAACAGTTTTTGGACTACAAAGATCAAGACTGCTCTGCACCAGTTGAAGAACCTTTTATTTTCTTTTAACCATTTGTGTTGTGTGCGCTAGGTTGTGTTTGGTGTAACTTAGTTGATAGGATTTTATCCTTGCTAAGTATATAGTCTTGTGTAGGCTATTTTCCTGTGTGGGAGTTTGTACCCTGTGTGGGTTGTGTACCCTGTGTGGGTTGAGACCTAGGAATCTGGTATTCTGTAGGTATAGCTTGTTAGGAAGAGGTTTGTAAAGTCAAGACTTGTAAATCAAACTGACTAAACGAAGTTCCTCCTCAAGAAGGAGTAGGGTGGACTAGAAGGATTACACCACCTTCGAACCACTATAAGCCATAAGTGTTTATTTGCTTTGACTGCATACTGTGCTTTATTTATCGCATATATATTCTGTTCATTTGTCATAAGCACTCTGGTCAAAAGAACTTTGCTAAAATCATACTTTGAAGTGAAAACGTGTTTTCCAAAAGTAACCTTATCGTTATTTATTTCGCTACATATTGTGATTTTGAGACAGGAACCTGATTAGCATTGTGTCAGGTTACTAACTCAAGTCAGGTTACTGTTTCTCTTTAGAATCAGGAACCTGTTCATAGAAAAAGTTTTGAAAAGTCTGAAAATCGATAGAGGTTCATTCACCCCCCCTTTGAACCTTTGACCACTAGGGACCAACACATACTGTCACGCTACGTTTTCACACTTTAAATTTATCGGAGTTTTCTTTGCGGGCGTGAAGAAAGAAGGGGAAAAAGACGTACATGAAATAAAATAGAAGGGGGTAAGAGATGATCATAAGAAGATGAGGTAAGAGACGATTACATATAGAGAAGAAGGGGGTAGGAGACAATTATCAGAAGAATGAGGTAGGAGACAAACATAATCATTACATATGAACCATTGGATACAACCGATTAACTCAAAACACTCACAGCGGAAATAAACCTTCAGGATCCATCATTCAAAACATAAATGAGATTATACTTTACAAAACGTGATTTATCAAAATATTGTTTAACTGTTGTTTGAATAAAAACTTAAAATAAAATGTTCAGATAGGGCACCATCATCTCTCCCTCCTTATGGTTCATCATGCTCGTCATCTCCTGTAGTGTGAGTCCAGAATAGCGGGTGAGTGTGTGGAATACACTCGTGGGGATAAACTCCGCATCTTATAACATACGACAGATATATAAAATAGAAAGAAAATAAAGGTATCAATCGGCACGTTGTCACCGCACGTAAAATGTATAGCAGATATTAGAAATGGTAAGGGACAAATAGGTGTGGTTATTCCCCATCTTACCCTATAAAATGGTCTCATATACCGCTGGTGCATTTCAAGGACCACCAAACCTCTCAGTGTAGTAGAAGGGGGTAAGAGACAGTTTTTTTACGGACCATAAGTCCCTCCAAATATGCAATGTGGACCTCAGTCTTTTCACAGTATAAAGTATGTCACAACACTTATAATCACAACAATTAGTAAGACACAAGACATGCACCAAATAGGGAAAACGGTAGATAGATAAAGATTTAAAAATTACCCCCACCTTGTTCAGTGGTTACCACGTGAGTTGCGAGTATCAAAAATCAAGAATCACAAAGCTCCCTCCAACTCATAGCCTACACAAGTTATAGTATTCCTTAGATCCTTAATATGTATAATTAAAGATATAAATGATCTCGGAGAAGATACGATTGATAAAGACAAGACAGAGCGGAAGATCTAAAGATTGAGGTTGAAGAAACAAGAGGGAAAGATCAGTCCAATAAGCTGATATGAAAGAGGGTAAGATTTGGGTCGCAACGGAAGAAGAATGAGCTCAATCGAAATTGAAACGAGCTCAAACGGAGCGTTTTAAGATTGAGGGGTATTTTGGTAATTTTGGTCAAAGGGGTGACTTTGACCGGGACCCACGACTCCCAATCGACATCATCACGTCGGCGACGACTCGATGATAACATACGATGGAAAAAACGGGATTTATATTGAAAATACGGCGTTGCGTGTGCGCTTCCCGTCTCCCAGTGCGCGTGCCCAGCGCACTCGGCACCCTGCATTTTCTCGGCAGATTCGGCAGCTCCCGATGCCCACGCACTCGTGCCCTCACGCACGACCGTGCGCTAACTCCAGTAGCTCACCCGGCACGCACGCCTGTGCCCACCGTGCACGACCGTGCGTTTAGCGTGCACCAACAGCTCCCAACAGTCGCCATCTTGTCCGCCGACGACCCAACTCCGACGACCACCATCTCCGACCGCCCCTTGCCGGCTCCGGCCATGAATAGTGCCGTAAAAGTGCCACCAAACACACCCTAACCCTTACACTCTCCACCTCTCTCTCCCTCCCTTCCCAGCTTCGGCCGGCGACTTCCAGTCGCCAGCAACCACCAACTCAGCCGCACACACACACAAAACACCATACACACACAAGCATATACCTACAACACACACACCTGTAACGGCTCCGGTGCCGCCACCCACGGTGGCGCCGCCCCTCCAGCAACACACCCTCACCACCAAGAGGTCCTCCGGCAGCAGCTCCGGCAAGAAGGGGGAGAAATCAGAAGAAAGAGAAATGGTGATAAGGTTTAGGGTTTAGGGTTTGGAGGTGGTTTTTCATCGTTTTCCGGTGAATGAGAAATCAGAATGGAATTCCGAGAACTGTCCTAGACTCGTCTCGACGAGACCTACGTTCTGTGTGAAAATCGGCCGAAATCGATAACGTTGAATTTTTTCGGCCACTACTGACGGCACGCCGGAGGCAGAAAAGAGAGGAGGAAGGAAGGAAAGAGAGACTTACGTGTGTTTGTCGCTTCAGGCTTGTTCGGAAAAATGGTGAAAAAAATGAATCGAATGAGCCCCTATTTATAGATTTTCTGAAAATCACTATTCATCCAAAAAATCTAAGTTACTGTTCACTGTAAAAATCTCGGGTTACTATTCACCGTAAATATCTTTCGGTTTTTCCGAATCTTTGCATTTTGCCCTTTTCTTCGCCATTTGAGCTACAGGTCTCCGATTGACCTCTAATTCACTTCTATCTTCTCATTTTTCCATTACGCATCTAATGGTGAAATAATAATCTATGTTCGGTGACTAGAAAAAATATATCCATCTAAATCATGCATTCAACACGTATTTGAAACGCACGTAATTAAATTAAACAGTCAAGATTAGCGCACATAATAATCAAATTAAGGGTTTAATATTTAATTATTCAATTATGCTTCATTTTTTATCCGGGGTGCTACAATAATTATGCACATGTTGTTGGTATGTTACTCTATCTCTTCCAATGGTTTTACCATAAATTGGATAGTGTGGATTGTGTCAATCATCATTTTGTTGGTATATGCTTCCATAGGACATTTAAGGGAATGGATAATTAAATATGTTTTGAGTACATTTGAGGGAGTGGATAATTAAATACTTTTTGAGTACATTTGAGGGAATGGATAGTGTGGATTGAGCTAATCATCATTTTGTTGGTATGTCATGAGTATATGATTCTTAAGACATGTCATTTTGGTTGGTGCCCATACCTATTGTATAATTCTTTCTGATTGCACCTATACCCGGATCTCCTCTAGATCCATGATCTGTGTCTTGTGTTGCATGAGTGAACTCACCCTCACCTGTGAATTGACTCAATGGTCTTTGATTTAAAAAATAATCTTTTTAGTTTGGTCCGCCATTACCACCATCACTGTTTCCACCATTTCCTCCATCATCAGTTGTGTGGAGAGGATTATAATGCCTCAATTGAGGACTTGCGTATCTTCACTCAATAATATATAGAGGTACAAGATACAATATATGTACAAAATAAGGAAAGCAAATATACACCCTAACAAGAGATAATTACATATCTTCTATTCTAACACCCCTTATAAGCGAAGCGTGGGGTTACAACACACGCGAAGCTTGGTGCGAAAAAATTCAAAAGTTGGTCGCGACAAACTTTTGGTGAAGACGTCAGCGACTTGAAGAGAGGAAGGCACAAACTGAGTGTGCAGATAACCATTTTCAATTAACCCATGAACAAAATGATAATCATTATTGATATGTTTAGCGCGCTTGTGGGAGACTGGATTTTGAGTCAGAAACAAGGCACTACGGTTGTCACTCAGCAAAATAGGTAAAGTAGACGGAAGTGCTCAAAGCTCCCTAAGCAAGCGAGTGACCTAAACTATCTCTGCAGCTGTGTTGGCCATGGCATAATACTCAGACTCATAACTGGAGCATGCAACCGTCAGTTGCTTCTTAGCACTCCAAGAAACTAAGTTATCTCCCAAATAGATCGAGTAACCATAAGTAGAACACCGTGTATCAGGACAACAAGCCCAGTCCGCATCGGAGTAACCAAGAATATTAGCGGAGCCTTTTGAGAACAGAAGGCCATGATCTAAAGTCCCTTTAATGTACCGAAGTATACGTTTTACATCTTGGAAATGCTCCAGTGTTCGGTTTTGCTAAAACTGGCTAACAATGTTAACTGAGTAAGCAATATTCGGGCGAGTTATCATAAGATATTGAAGGGCTCCAACCAGCGACCGGTAAAGAGTTGGATCTTCAAAGGGAGGATCATCGGCACGAAGAGTGGTATTTGCAGGTAGGGGTGTAAAGACAAGCTTGGAATCCAGCAAGTCGGCGCACTCTAGGATGTCTCTTTCATATTTGGCTTGACTGAGAAATAATCCAGAGGAGGGATAAGAAACCTCAAGACCAAGGAAATAGCCCATCTTGCCAAGATCTTTGATTGCGAACTCCGACCGGATGCGGGTGAGGAGAGACTGAACGACAGAAGAATTGTTGCCTGTGAGAACTATATCATCAATATACACAAGCAAATATAGTGTCCGTCGTGCTGTAAAATGAAAAGAGAAACCGTGCTGCAAATGAAAAAATGAAAAGATAAGTGTTTGTCGTGCTACAAATGAAACCGGACTGTAAAAGAAAGGTGCGAAACCTTTGATACCAGGCTAGAGGGGCCTGGCAAAGACCATATAATGCTTTTTTGAGGTGGCAAACGTGATGAGGCCGAGAAGGATCAACAAAGCCAGGAGGTTGCTGTTAGGATGTATACTGTAAGCCTAGCTTTTGTATAAACATCTTTTATTGAATGAGAATCACTTTGGTCATATGTTTGCATTTTATATATGTTTATGCAATGTCCAATTAATTTATATTATAGATAACTTGGTGTGTGGTGCCACACAGAAGATCATGTTATCAGTTTCTTATAAATTATAAATAGTAGCTCACAACCAAGATGAATTTGGACAAATCATCGGAATGGTTGTAGTGTAGTTTGGTATTAGTCTGTCTTGACTATAAAATTACACTATTACACTTTGTGTGTATTGAGCAGGACCATTTGAGGTTGTTCGTTTTATACTGACTATATATAATAGAACAAGACCTCTGTTATTATGGATGTGCGTTCTCTTAATCCCTATATAATAACAACCACGTATACACAATATTTGTTTCTTTAATTTGCCAATGAGTGAGATTTATTTATTAAATCAATAAACTCGGTGAATTGGGAAACAGTATTGTCTATATGGTGTACTGTTGATTATAGAAGGAATCTGTGTCCTAATTATTTAGGATGATGATGTCCCCTTGAGGAGATCATAAGGATTATCATGTAAACCCTGCAGGTGGATTTAATCCGACATGATAATAAAGTTGAGTGGTACTACTCTTGGAATTAGATGTTAATTAATTAAGTTGTCAGTAACTTATTTAATTAACGGACATTCGATATCTTAAACACAGGGAGATAAATGTACACATAATAAGAAGGAGCCCATATTAAATATGGGATTGGGACGGTAGTTCAATAATAATTCTTTAGTGGACTGAATTATTATTGATGGGTTTAAATTATGTGTTCGGGCTGAGCACAGGATACTTAAGCCCATCAGGAGGCCAACCCAATTCCTCCTCTAGGTCCCTGGTGTAGCCTATATATAGCTCTTTTTCTCAGCGCCTCAAAAACACAGATCACAGAAAACACGTGATAGTGAGAGAGAGAGCAGAACTGAGATTTCTCGAAGGATCGTTGGCTACGCAACGTTCGAGAAAGGCTGTAGGAATACATCAGAAGATCAAAGAGGTCTAGGGTTACGAAAGATCGATCTTTGGCTCGTTATTCTTCTAGATCGATCAAAAGGTATAATATTTTTTTTCCGCTGCGTTTGTTATATCTTGCATGAAACCGATTAATTAATTGCATAGAGCCGGCGATCCCTCGGTTCCAACAATTGGTATCAGAGCCAGGTTTCTGGTTCTATGCAATTGGATCGGTTTTTTATTATAATCTTATGCTATATCATACGTTTTATTTTCAGATTGTTTGATAGTAGGGTTGCATAGGATAACTCGGTTTTGCAGGTTACCTATATCCAACTATTATGGTCTGTGTGTATGTTAATGTATGATCTAAACCCTCGGACCTGTCGAGGTTTTTGTTTTGGGTTGGTTGCATGATTGTAATAGTAAAAGCATGGCGGTTTGTCGTGTTAGGTTTTATGTAATTCTTGATCATTTTCTTGGTCAGTTTATGTAATTCTTGTTTTGTTCTCGATGTTATACTGTTCGATTGCAATCTTGATGTAATCTGATCGATGTAATTTGCTGAGATGGATTGCTGGTCCAAACGGCGGCTGATCAGATGGATAGGCGATGACTAAGGGGCTGTTCGATCAGATGGATAGGCGCTGACAAAGGGGCTGTTCGATCAGATTGCTAAGCGCTGGAATAGACTGCTGGATTCGCGCAACAGCCTGCTGGATTCGCGCAACAACGTAATTTATTTTAGCAGGCGAACATTCGATCGAAGTGGCCATAATAGTTGGATTTATTTTATTCCTTTTTTATTGCCTATCTATATGTTTGTTGTTTTATCAAGCATGCTTTTATATGTCACATGTTATTGCATGCTAAATTCCCTCATTTAAATAACTAAGTGGGAGAGGGATTTATTTTGAATAAATCCCATGGTCTCCATTACTGGTTTGTAAGTGATGCATTTAAACTTGCGCGTTGGCTTTAAGTGCCTTCCTCCATATCGGATGAGTTTGATTGCGGATCACTAGATCAAACTTTCTTTATGGATAATTATAGGAAATTATTTAGGAGCGTGTAATCTTCTCCATCTGAAGAGACACAAACCTAGATGATTGACTTGGTATTAAGTAATGGTATACACTTAGGTGCATATGATAGTATCCTCCCCATCGGAGTAAGTGCTGTTATTTGCATGGCTAAAGATAAACCAACTATTAATTTTATTTTGTTTGTCAAGATAATGAAATTAATGGGTAAAACCTCCTCTAACGAATGTTTGAATTAGTATACGACCACACTATCGTGGCATGCAAAATTCACGGTGTTTCGAGGTGTTGGTGAATTTAATTATATTGTTTGAGGGAACAATATAGGCTTTAAATTCTATATGTTATGACCTGTGTATTTATTTATTTATTTATATGATTCTCAGGATTTCATTATGTCTTTCAACCCACTTGCTGTTATACTCAAAGAAAACAAACTTACTGGTCCTAATTATATTGACTGGAAAAGAAACCTGGATATTGTCCTAACTGCTGAAGAGTACAAGTTTATACTCCATGAGCACTGTCCTGACATGCCTGATGAAAACTCTAGTGAAGAGGAGAAAGTGCATTATAGGAAGTGGGTTAAGGCAGATGAGATGGCGCGATGTTACATTTTGGCTTCCATGTCAAATGTACTGCAACATCAGCATCAGGCCATGCCCACTACCTATGATATGATGCACAATCTCAAAGAACTCTTCGGACACCAGAGTCGGGCTGCCAGACAGGAGGCAATGAGAAACTTAATGACGACCACCATGTCTGAAGGGACACCTGTGAGTGATCACGTCCTTAAGATGATGGCTCATTTGAATGAGATGGAAGTTCTTGGAGCTGAAATCGATGGGGAAACCCAGGTCGATATCGTGCTCCAAACACTGCCTAAGAGTTTTGAGCAGTTCCGCCTTAATTATAATATGAACAAAAGGATGTACTCCTTGGCGGAACTTCTGATAGAACTCAAATCGGCAGAAGGACTGTTTCGTCAAAGTGCTCAAGCTTACGTTGCTGAAAATGTCTCTACTTCTAAGCCGAAAGGTGGAAAGAAGAAGAAGAAACAGAATCCTTCGGCGAAGAAAGCGAATGGACCTCAAAAGGCTGGGCCACAAGGTGGTGTGAAAAAGCCGAAGGGCAAGTGCTTCACATGTAAGCAGCCTGGACATTGGAAGGTGGATTGTCCTCGTAAAAAGGAGAACAAAGAAGGTACATCTTATTCACTAATTATTGAAACATGTTTAGCGGTGTTATCTACCGGCACCTGGTGTGTAGATACGGGAGCCACTGATCATGTCTGCAATTCTTTGCAGGGGTTCCAGGAAACCAGACGACTTAGTGAGGGTGAGATTACCATCTACATGGGCAACGCTGCGAAAGTGGCGGCTGTTGCAGTGGGAGATGTTTATTTATCTTTTGATAGGAACAAGACTTTGGTTTTGAGGAATTGTCTTTACGTACCTTGTTTTAGAAAGAACTTGATTTCAGTTTCTAAGTTGTTTTTTTATGGATATTCTGTTTCTTTTGATGGCAAAGTGGTTGTCAAGAAAAATAGGGTTATTATCTATTCTGGTACGTTGGTTGGCAATTTATACACTCTTAATCCAATAACTCCTACGATGCAACAAATGGAAATTAATAATACATCTTCTAACTCAAATAAGAGAAAAGAACCTTCAAAAATGAACCAAACATATCTTTGGCATCTAAGATTAGGTCACATTAACTTGAGTAGGATTCAAAGGTTGATAGCCGATGGACCTTTGAGTTCATTGGAAGTGGAAAACTATCCGACCTGCGAGTCCTGCTTGGAAGGAAAAATGACCAACAGGCCTTTTAAAGCCAAGGGGTATAGAGCCAAAGAAGTGTTGGAATTGGTTCATTCTGATTTGTGTGGTCCTATGTCTATCCAAGCAAGAGGTGGTTTCGAATATTTTGTCTCTTTTATAGATGATTATTCGAGATATGGATACATTTATTTGATGCGCCGCAAGTCTGAGTGCTTTGATAAGTTCAAAGAGTACAAGGCTGATGTGGAGAAGCGTCATGATAAATGTATCAAAACACTACGATCTGATCGTGGTGGCGAGTACCTCTTAGGAGAGTTTAGGAATTACTTATCAGAGGCTGGGATTCAATCCCAATTGTCTGCACCTGGTACACCCCAACAGAATGGTGTGGCGGAACGAAGGAATAGGACTCTCATGGAAATGGTTAGATCAATGATGAGTTATTCGGAATTACCGAATTCGTTTTGGGGGTATGCCCTGGAAACGGCAGCGTACATTTTGAACTTGGTACCTTCTAAGACAGTACCCTCTACTCCCACAGAATTGTGGAATGGGCGTAAGCCTAGTCTGAAACACATTCGGATTTGGGGTAGTCCAGCACATGTGCTGAAGGGAGATGCTGATAAGTTGGAATCTCGTACGGAAGTTCGGCTGTTTGTGGGCTATCCTAGAGGAACGAAAGGTGGTTTGTTTTATAGTCCTAAAGATCAGAGGGTAATTGTTAGCACAAATGCCCGATTCTTAGAAGAGGACTATGTAATGAATCACAAGCCCATGAGTAAAATTGTTCTAGAAGAAATAAGAGGGGAAACTCCTACCTTAGTACCAACGGTACAAGATGAGATACCACAGGGGTTGGCACCATCTGTCACTAATGATACACTATTACCACAAGTGCCTCGTCGTAGTGGGAGGGTTGTTAGACAACCTGATAGATTCATGTTTTTGGGAGAGTCTTCGGACTTAGTACCTGGTGAACATGAATCTGATCCTTGGACCTATGACGAAGCACTCCAAGATAAAGATGCAGAATCTTGGCAAAAAGCTATGAATTCTGAATTAGAATCTATGGATTCTAATCAAGTCTGGGAGCTAGTAGAACCACCAAATGGTGTAAAAGCCATTGGATGTAAGTGGGTCTACAAAAGAAAAAGAGGATCAGACGGGAAAGTAGAAACTTTCAAAGCAAGGCTTGTTGCGAAGGGGTATACTCAAAAAGAAGGCATCGATTATGAGGAAACCTTTTCGCCGGTAGCCATGCTTAAGTCTATCCGGATTCTTTTGTCTATTGCTGCTCATATGAATTATGAGGTTTGGCAAATGGATGTCAAGACAGCTTTCCTTAACGGTAGTCTTGAAGAAAACATCTATATGAAGCAACCAGAAGGATTCATTGCAAAGGGCAAAGAGCATCTTGTGTGCAAGCTTAATCGGTCCATTTATGGACTGAAACAAGCTTCGAGATCTTGGAACATCCGTTTTGATGAGGTAATCCAGTCTTATGGATTCATTCAATGTCCGGATGAGTCTTGTGTATACAAGAAGAGTGACGGAAACGTGGTGGTTTTTCTTGTACTATACGTAGATGACATCTTGCTCATTGGCAACAATGTCAAGGTGTTGTCAGACGTAAAGGTATGGCTATCCAAGCAGTTTGATATGAAGGACTTGGGAGAAGTTGGACATATTCTTGGGATCAAAGTTATAAGGGATCGCAAGAAAAGGATGTTATACTTATCTCAAGCTTCGTACATTGATACTATCCTAGCTCGTTTTAGCATGCAAAACTCCAAGAAAGGTTTTCTACCTTTTCGACATGGAGTACCTTTATCTAAGGAGATGTGTCCTAAGACACCAAAGGAGATAGAGGATATGAAGGCAGTTCCTTATGCTTCGGGCGTAGGAAGCCTAATGTATGCAATGCTATGTACGAGGCCAGATATCTGCTTCGCCGTGGGCATGGTTAGTAGATATCAAAGTAACCCAGGACAAGGACATTGGACTGCGGTAAAGCATATTTTAAAGTACCTGAAAAGGACTAGAAATTATATGCTGGTTTACCAAGCAGATGATTTGCTTCCTGTGGGTTACACGGATTCTGATTTCCAGTCGGATAGGGACAACAGTAAATCTACCTCGGGTTATGTGTTTACCTTGGGAGGTGGAGCCATAGTATGGAGGAGTGTTAAGCAGAAATGCATTTCGGACTCAACCATGGAAGCTGAGTATGTGGCAGCCTCTGAGGCAGCCAAAGAAGCTGTATGGCTCAGAAACTTCATGATGGACTTAGAAGTGATTCCTAGTTTGCCTAAAGCTATCACAATTTATTGTGATAACAGCAGTGCAGTAGCAAACTCGAAGGAACCACGAGCCCATAAAGCAAGCAAACACATTGAGCGCAAGTACCACCTGATACGAGACATCGTAAAACGAGGGGAAGTTGTTGTCGCCAAGATTGCATCAGCCGATAACCTAGCAGATCCTTTCACAAAGGCCCTTCCGGCGAAAGCCTTCGATGAGCATGTTGAAGGAATGGGAATCAGATGTATGGTAGTGTAGATGACAGCATAGTCTTTCAGTATAAGTGGGAGATTGTTAGAATGTATACTGTAAGCCTAGCTTTTGTATAAACATCTTTTATTGAATGAGAATCACTTTGGTCATATGTTTGCATTTTATATATGTTTATGCAATGTCCAATTAATTTATATTATAGATAACTTGGTGTGTGGTGCCACACAGAAGATCATGTTATTAGTTTCTTATAAATTATAAATAGTAGCTCACAACCAAGATGAATTTGGACAAATCATCGGAATGGTTGTAGTGTAGTTTGGTATTAGTCTGTCTTGACTATAAATTTACACTAGTACACTTTGTGTGTATTGAGCAGGACCATTTGAGGTTGTTCGTTTTATACTGACTATATATAATAGAACAAGACCTCTGTTATTATGGATGTGCGTTCTCTTAATCCCTATATAATAACAACCACGTATACACAATATTTGTTTCTTTAATTTGCCAATGAGTGAGATTTATTTATTAAATCAATAAACTCGGTGAATTGGGAAACAGTATTGTCTATATGGTGTACTGTTGATTATAGAAGGAATCTGTGTCCTAATTATTTAGGATGATGATGTCCCCTTGAGGAGCTCATAAGGATTATCATGTAAACCCTGCAGGTGGATTTAATCCGACATGATAATAAAGTTGAGTGGTACTACTCTTGGAATTAGATGTTAATTAATTAAGTTGTCAGTAACTTATTTAATTAACGGACATTCGATATCTTAAACACAGGGAGATAAATGTACACATAATAAGAAGGAGCCCATATTAAATATGGGATTGGGACGGTAGTTCAATAATAATTCTTTAGTGGACTGAATTATTATTGATGGGTTTAAATTATGTGTTCGGGCTGAGCACAGGATACTTAAGCCCATCAGGAGGCCCAACCCAATTCCTCCTCTAGGTCCCTGGTGTAGCCTATATATAGCTCTTTTTCTCAGCGCCTCAAAAACACAGATCACAGAAAACACGTGATAGTGAGAGAGAGAGCAGAACTGAGATTTCTCGAAGGATCGTTGGCCACGCAACATTCGAGAAAGGCTGTAGGAATACATCAGAAGATCAAAGAGGTCAGGGTTACGAAAGATCGATCTTTGGCTCGTTATTCTTCTAGATCAATCAAAAGGTATAATATTTTTTTTCCGCTGCGTTTGTTATATCTTGCATGAAACCGATTAATTAATTGCATAGAGCCGGCGATCCCTCGGTTCCAACAGTTGCTCCATATAAACGGGTTTGGATAGATACCCATTTAAAAATGCATTTTTTACATCCAGCTGGTGTAACGGCCAAGAGTGTATGCCAGATAGAGCAAGAAAGATTCTGACAGTGAAAGCTTTCACCACAGGACTGAATGTGTGTGTGAAATCAAAACCAGGAAGTTGGGAAAACCTTGAGCCACCAAACGAGCTTTGAGGTGATCAATAGAGCCATCTGTAAGGAATTTTGTGCGAAAAACCCATTTTGAGCCCACAACATTTGTATCAAGAGGGTGAGGCACGAGATCCCAGGTCTGATTTGATTTAAGAGCCTGCATTTCTTCATTCATCACGGCTACCCAATGGGGATACTTCATAGTAGTCTTGACACCCCGAGGTTCTGAAGCAGTAATAAGAGCAGAGTATAAGGAGTTGTTGGATTGAAGAGCAATGTCAGCCAGATACTTAGGTTTGAAGATACCAGACTAAGCCTGTGTACGCATGAAGTGCGTACGACCTGGAACGATATGCGGTGTTGAATCTGGTGTTGCAGTAGCAGTAGGTGGTGTAGTAGGAGGAGCCATGTCAGCCTCGGCAATAGGTAAGGCTTGCGGTGTAACAGGAGGAAACAATGGAGCAACAGGCAAACATGTGGGACATGGCAAGATGGACTTATCATGCGACATTTCTGAAGATAAATGAGAAGGCTCACTTGCTGGAACAAGTCTCGATTCCAAAGAGACAACAGTAGGTTCACAAAATGATGAAATATTAATCTTGTTACTGTTGCACGAGAAGGATGAGACACGATAAAGAAAACACCCTTCATCAAAGCGTGCATGCCGAGTAATATATGTTCGGGATGTGGAGAGATCCAAACACCTGTACCCTTTGTGTTGCGAACTGTAACCAACAAAAACACAAGGAAACTCTGTGGTGACAGCTTGTTGGGAGCATAATCCCGTAAGCAAGGATAAACACATCAACCATATGTTCGAAAACAACCATAATCCAGCAAACAACCATATAACAGTTCAAACGTCGTCTTATTGTTAAGTATAGAAAAGAGTAAGCGATTTATAATAAATACCGTTGTACTGAACGCCTCAACCCAAAAATTCATGGGCATAGAGGACTGAAAAGTAAAGAGAGACCGGTTTCGGTGACATGACAGTGTTTCGTTCGGCCCGACCATTTTGAGCTGGAGTGTATGGACAAGACATTAAGTGTCGAATTCCAGAGGATTCAAAAAGTGATTGCAATCGACTGTTTGTAAATTCTGCTCCTCCATCAGTCTGAAATTTTTTTATTTTTCTGGAAAATTGATTTTCAACAAACTTTTGAAAACGAGCAAACACCGCATAAAATTCAGATTTAGCACTCATCGGATACAACCAGGAAAATCTTGAATAATCGTCGATAAATATAGCATAGTATTTGAAACCAGAATGCGATGAAATATGTGCCGGACCCCATAAGTCACAGTGAATCATATCTAAAGCATGCAACGAACGTTTTTCATTATTCACAAATGGTAAACGGGAGCTCTTCGCCAACTGACAAGTAGAGCATAAAGATAGTGAAGGCAAAATAGAAGTAATTCTTAAACAACCAAGTTTTCTTAAATCAGAAATAACATTATTTGACACATGTCCAAGACGTTTGTGCCACAAATCAAAATATGCCAATGGTGAACTAGACTGAGAGACAGCAGCAAGAGTAGGAAAGACATCATCCAAGCAGTATAGACCGCGGTCACAACGCCCTTGGGCGAGAAGTTGTCCAATTTGTCGGTGCACTATTCTGAACTGATCATGAGTAAACAAGACATTCACAGGGCAATCAGATGTTAATTTGCTAACCGACATCAAGTTTTAGTGAGGGCAGGAACGACAAGGACATCATTCAATTGGAAATGAGGTGAAATAGATAGATAGCCAGTATGAGATATAGAAAGATAATCACCGTTACCGACGACAACGTGATCAGAGCCGGAGTAAGATGAAGATGCGTCCAGTTGCGATTGATCAGACATCATGTGGGTAGACGCGCCTGTGTCCAGAAACCAGTCAGAAGCATTAGTGTCAGAAATATTGCAATTGATTGAGAATGCTTCAGCAAGATTAGCAGAAATGTTGCGGGAGTTGCGATCGTAATTACGATCAAAATGGAATTTGTAGTAAAAAACGTCATGATCTTCATCACGATAAAACTGGCACTTAGGAGTGTAGGATCGGCGGCCACGACCACGACCGCGATTAGACTGATTTCCATGGCCTCTAGGAGATGAGTGTCGGTCGCGACCCCTGCCAGTGGCAACAAACGCAGCAGGTGCAGGAGCAATGTCATCAAGGCCTTTTTGGAAAAGCTCATGACTGGTGGCACGCAAGAGGAGATTCGAGAAGGAGGGTAACGGATCCTGAGCCATCTGAGCCGCTGTGAAACTGGAAAAAAGGACCCGAGCCCTCGAAGGAACCAATGTGATTTGTCCGACTCATCGATCGGACACACCATAGCAGCCAACTGATCGCAAATTCCTTTGAAGTGACAGCCATATTCGGCGACGGTGCACGTGCCACGCTTGGTGTTGAGCAAATCATCATTTAGGCTGAGTTCACGAGCTTTTGATCTGTGACTGTATGCATTGGATAGAACGATCCATACCTCGTGAGAGGTGAGACAACCGACAACGTGAGACATAACCTCCTCCGTTACTGTGGACACCAAAAAGAGTTTCAAGAGTTGATCTTTCTAAGACCAGGAAGTGTATTCCGGATTTGGAGAAGATCCACCATTAGCAACAGAAATGGTTTTGGAGGGCGCGGACTGGGAACCATCAATAAAAGGAAGAAGCTGCTGACATGTGATTAATGGTAGAATCTGTTCATGCCACATCAAGTAATTTGCGGAAGAAAGTTTGATGGTAACCATGTATACCATCGTAGAGAGAGGGATGGGAGAATCGATCGACGGAGAAGCCATGGAAGACGGCGGCGGTCGAGAATGATGGCTAGGGTTTCGGTTGTTAGGCTGATACCATGTGGAGAGGATTGTAATGCCTCAATTGAGGACTTGCGTATCTTCACTCAATAATATATAGAAGTACAAGATACAAGATATGTACAAAATAAGGAAAGCAAATATACACCCTAACAAGAGATAATTACATATCTTCTATTCTAACAAGTTGAGCTATTCGTTTTGGTAAATGAGTTTGAAGACTCTGAACCAAAAGTGGTACTACCAACTTCTTGTTACAACACCTGATTCACATCAACACCACTCTCACGAACCATAGCTGCTACTTTTGGATTCGGATTTCCTTCGTTGTCATCTAAGTGTGCAAGACGAATCTATTGAAAAAGTGGGTCTCGTTCCTCATCACTTGCTTCATATTCTTACTCAGCAACCTTATCATTTTCTGCTTTCATATCTCGTATACTCAACTTCATATTATAATAACAAAACACAAGTTGATGAAGTTTTGGATATGCAAGATGATTTCGTTGCTTCGTGTATATTAATGCAAAAGTGCTCAAATTTCTCTCACATGCAAAAGATGATGTCGTTTGTGATAATATTCGTAAGGCCAATTTTCTTAGTGTTGGCGATGAATGACCATACATAACCCACCATTCAGCTGCCAAACACATAACACATACACACATGCATGATTGATATTTTCATAATTCTATTCTTGAAAATAAAATTTGGCTTTTATGATATTAATCGGCAATGTTTAAATGATAAATCAAATTAATCAATCTTATTCTAATAATTTTTTAAAAATATTTCCTCATAAAAGAACTATTGCTGCTACAATTTTTTTTTTAATCAAATTGATTTTTTTTCTAAAAATACATATTTTGTAAAAAATCTCGATTTTTGGATATATCCGCGATATTTCTCGATTTTTTTCCAATTTTATACTGAGGCAGACGGATATGGATATTTGCGATATATCCGTGATATCCTGGAAATTTTTTTTACCCCATATCTATATCGCAACCTTCAAAATACGGATATATTATGAATATATCGTACGAATATCAGGATATTTTCATCCTTGATATAATCTTAGAAAATCCAAAATGTAATGTCGGCCCATGACAAGAGGGTGTGGCATCATCCTAGACCACCGGAGAAATCCACCACTGTTCCTTTCACTCCGCCAATCGCCGCCATACAGATACACTAACTAATCCCTTGACTCTTGAATCTTCACAAGAGCCAACTTTCCTATTTAATGATTAACCCATTTTTTTTATCATTATTTAATTGTCATTTATATATAAAGCTTATCATCTCTGCATCTCAATGTCTTCTTCTTCTTCAGGTCCATCCCTTTTATCTCTCCTCTCGGTTTCTCAGAGTTCGAAATTTCCTTCAATTCCCAGTTTTCATTTGTTTACTCGCAGTTTCTAGAAGAATGGCGAGTATTTCGAACGCGCTGTCACTGAAGCACGGGCTTTCACTCTGGTGCCCTCAGTCAATTCCGTTGAATCAAATTTCTCAGCCCTCTTCTTGCATTGCTTCCACAAGCTTCAGAAGAAGGTTCTCTGTCTTGGCATCGTCTTTCGCCAATGAAAATCGAGAGTAATCCTTGTTACCTCTGATTATTGCACTCCAACTGCTTGTTATATTTATTCAGAGAGATGAATCTTTATGTATTCTACTCTGCGTATGTGATTGCAGATATGTTATTGTAGGAGGAGGTAATGCGGCTGGTTATGCTGCTCGGACTTTTGTTGAGCATGGAAATGCTGATGGAAAGCTGTGCATTGTCTCCAAAGAGGTGGCCACCTATTTCAATTTGATCAGATGGTTGAAAATATCATATGTGGTGTACCGGAGCATGCGAATGTGTGCATTATGTGAACCTTAGCTAATTGTATGTTGATGGAATTATTCTCAATGGACATGTTATGAATCAAAATAACTGTATGCTTCCAAAAGATGTGCGGGAATATAGGTATTAAGCTCAAGTAATGTTTAAATGAAGTTCTGAATGATAACTGAGTATGGCTTTGTCTGAGTAGCCTTTTGTTTACATGCTTGCCGCCTATTTCCCGTGTTACTGTGTTAAGTAGCAAGTTTAATCATTAGTGGATTATGCTCGAGGAACATATAATCATTATCAGAATAGATTTCTTGAATTCAAAAGGAATACGATCAAGATCATAACAGAGATCTGAATGATGTGATACATGACTTGTAATTTGAGTTTGCATGAAAGAGCTATTGCTGAATTTATAACATCATCTTCTACCTGAGCTTGCATATCTGATGTATAACATTTTGCATTAATGGTATTTAAATTTAATGCTCTGTTCTAACTTCTGAAATACAGGCATATGCACCTTACGAGCGTCCAGCATTGACAAAAGGTTATTTATTCCCTTTGGATAAAAAACCAGCACGTTTACCGGTGAGCATGTTCTCATAGTTAATTTTTGTTCTCACTTGAGTTAAAGATTCTTTGATCTTTGTTCTTGAGTTATACAGAACATTTTGCTAGAAACAAATTATATATTTTAATTTTGCATTGACAAAATAATAGCTGAGTTTCAGGGCATTTTAAGAATTGTGCACTCTAAGGATCCATTGCTAGTTTCTTCTGGAAGTATTTTGTCTTTATTTCTCTTTCTGTTATTTTGGAAAATAATTGTAGCATTTATTATTCTAGGGTTTCCACACGTGTGTTGGCTCAGGTGGTGAAAGGCAGACTCCAGAGTGGTACAAGGAGAAAGGGATAGAGGTAAGAGATATTGCTTTTTTTCTTCTATATTTAATATTATCATATCAACAATATCAGACACCATACAAAGTATCTGAGAAATTTTGGAGATTTTTAATACTCTAATTGATAAATTGATCTCTCGCTAAAATTGTGCGTATGTCAAATTTGTTCATTTTGGAAGTTGCAAAATTTTGTCATTGCACTACAATATCACCATCAGAGTGGATACTCTGGTGACCTTTATCTGATTCCAATGAAAGGAAATTGAGAATCTGATGCATTTCAAATTTTAATTCCAATTTACAAATGCCAAAATGATTTAAACAATAATCGTGGTGCAATTGGCTTCAGCCAGCATTTGATCTTGAATTGCAATTCTATTGGTTATATTAGTAGGACGATCAGCATCTAATTCAATTGGAGTATAGAATATTGCTTACATTATCCATGCAATCGGGTTTGCTGCCTTTTCTGAATATGAGCATTTCCATTTAAAGTTCTAGGAGCAATTCTTATAATGGTGTAATATGTTTGTAAGTTCAAAGAAAAGAAGGTAAAAAAGACATAAATGTCTAAAGTGACTGTTCAAGGATCATTCTTCAACTTGATCATTTTTCTTTAATTTCTCCAACCCACATGATGAGCGTATATATAGGTAATATATATTTCCACTCACATTTTTTACATTTTAAATAGACGATCTATGAAGATCCAGTTGCCGATGTCAATATTGAAAAGCAAACTTTGAGAACAAACTCAGGGAAGCTACTGAAGTATGGAACCCTAATAATTGCTACTGGATGCACTGCTTCAAGGTATTTTTATGATTCTCTACCACCTTCTAGCTGTTTCTCTTATCCTTAGGAGTGTTAACTTCAATCTAAAACCACAGTTCCCTAATTCTTGTACTGTCATTATATGGTGCTCTGTGCCACACATTTAAGGACAACAAAATATCCACATGCCTTGAAAATCTATACCATCATAAAGTAACATTCCTGAAATGGAAGAAGAGTCTTCACAAATAAACATAGCATTTTCTTTGAAAGTCACTATGTAGCTTCTGATTTTCCTTAAATTATAGAGTTTTTTTGGGTGCGTATATTTGGTACTTGTATGTCTCAAACTGTTGATCGTGTAGTACCTAAACTCTTTTTAAGTGTCCTGTAGTTAAGGATTCTTGCTTGATGTACTTTTATTGGACACATTTGCTAAAATATAATGAAATGTCACTCTTTGCATTGCATGTAATTGCATGTTAGGTTAGATTTTGTTAAAATATTTTCCACTTATCTACTTTGTTCATTTTTTTTTTTTTTTTTTTTATATATATTTATTCTCATTGATTACAATAAGCTATATCAATGTTTCTTACCTCTATAATCACACTATTTTACAATAGTGTATTTTGCAATGATAACATAATTGAAGTTTTTATTGGATGAAATCACATTTTTGTTTTTTTGGCGCAGATTTCCTGATAGTATTGGAGGAAATTTACCAGGTGTTCATTATATTCGGGATGTTGCAGATGCCAACTCACTGATATCATCTCTGGTAATTTGTAGTTATTGTGCTAACTTGCAGTGAATTATGTTTTAGATTCTTTTCTGATTCTAGATAATGTATTCTTAGGAGAAATCTAAGAAAGTTGTGGTGGTTGGTGGTGGCTACATTGGCATGGAGATTGCAGCAGCAACCGTTGGTTGGAAACTAGACACAACCGTGAGTAACCATTATACCTCCTTACTTTCGATATGGTTTGCTATCGGTGAAATCCTTCAGCAAAGGATTCATTTTAACTTTAAGACTGATTCCAAGCTCCATTATTAATGTATTCTGATTTACCTGAATTAACAAATTCATAATTTTTTTGTAATATAGATCATTTTTCCTGAAGACCATCTTATGACAAGATTGTTTACACCTTCTCTGGCACAAAAATATGAAGGACTCTATGAGGAAAATGGTGTCAAATTTGTCAAGGTAAGAGCTCTGCTTCCTCTTTTTTTCTTCTAACCCATCCTTACCAAAATAAAGAGAGATGAGACTAGATCAAAGTGTGAAAATGCAATTTATTGAATGTGGGAAATGAACCAATTAAATCTGTTCGCATTTCATACTATCAGGGCGCTTCCATAAAGAATTTAGAAGCTGGTTCTGATGGTCGTGTAGCTGGTGTTAAACTTGGGGATGGGTCTACAATTGAAGCTGACACGGTAAGTCAGAAAAAATTAATTGTAAGTATATAAAAGTATTTGGTTGAAACTTACACTGGGAAATTTAAGGTCTTTATGCATATCATATAAGTGTCACTGTTCAATATTGCAATAGAAGTATTCCTTAGTTGATGGCTAAATAGAGGTGAAATATATTTAAGCATAGCTCTTTTAATGCAGGTTGTCATTGGCATTGGAGCAAAACCTGCAGTTGGTCCATTTGAAAAAGTTGGTTTAAATAGTACAGTGGGAGGAATACAGGTAACATTTAGTGCAGTTATATAGTATCACTATCATCTTTCACCTGAAGTTTCTAAACTTCCTATATGTTGGCATGTGTCATATATTTGGAAGTAAATTTGTACACTAGTAGAATAGTAGTTTCATGATTTCCTGAATTTCAACCTTATAATCTGGTGTCTTTTTGTGGAAAAACAAAATACCAAATGAGTAGCCTTACACCGAATAAAAAATAATGGATGGTCTCAAGACAAAATTTAATTAACATACCTAAAATACAGTTAAAATTACTGACTAATGTCAAATAGATATCTAATTTCATGTATCTTTTCCTTTACAAAAATGTGACTACTTGCCCAAGAAAGAGGCCATCAGGGACTAATAATATCCTCACGTATTTGAATTCAGGTTGATGGCCAGTTTAGGACAAGCATCCCTGGTGTTTTTGCTATTGGAGACATAGCAGCTTTTCCCTTAAAGGTACTTTTTTTTTTTCTGGAAACTAAGCAACAGAAGAAGTTTTGTATCGATTAAGAATGATATCTGACGAGTTGTCAACAGATATACGACCGAATTGCACGTGTTGAACATGTTGATCATGCCCGTCGGTCTGCACAGCATTGTGTTAAATCCCTGCTAACTGCACAAACCTCCACGTAATAACTATAATACTTTTCTGATCGACTCTTCTCTTTCTCAAGATTCAGACTCTAAGGACTCTTTGTTAATAATCACTTTCCTTTTTGGTTAGGTATGATTATCTCCCTCATTTCTACTCAAGAGTATTTGAATATGAAGGAAGCCCAAGGAAAGTATGGTGGCAGTTCTTTGGGGACAATGGTAAGAACATGCTATTTGTTTTAAATCTCATTTATATATATGTTGGTGTGTGTGTGTGTGTATATATATATATATTATCCTTCTGCAGAGTCTGACTATTTTTTTTTCCATGTTAATGAACAGTTGGTGAGACTGTTCAAATCGGGAATTTTGATCCCAAACTAGCAACATTCTGGATTGACTCTGGTAAACTGAAAGGAGTTCTTCTTGAAAGTGGAAGTCCCGAGGTATGAGCTATTCCATAATTAACTGAACTTGGTAACATTTTCATTTCATGTATTATTATATCAAACGTAGATACAGTGAAGAAAAAACAGTTTGCATTTGCATGGAGTTGTTTCAACTTTCTTCTCTACTTAGGAATGTGATCTCAAAAATAAGAAAAATGCATATCGTACTTACATGTGTATACTTGTGGATGGTTTGTCATTGTACGTAGGAGTTCCAACTGCTTCCTAAGCTTGCAAGAAGCCAACCTTTAGTCGACAAAGTGAAGCTCCAGAATGCTTCTTCAGTGGAGGAAGCACTAGAAATTGCTCAATCTTCATTACAAGTTGGAGCTAGTGTTTAGTTTCTTTCATAGAGTCGTAGATTTAGATGTTGCACTTGTCTTTCTTTGCTGCACATCTAACTATGTCTCCATACATGATGGTTGTTGAAAGGAATGAGCTACTTTTTTTTTGTCTAATAAAGAAACTTTCACATTCTTCATTTGAAGGTTAAATCTAGCAACCTTTTTTGATATTTTGGGCAGCTATGTGGCTTGCATATTATTTCTCAATTTTGATTAACATGCCAATTCTACTCCCAACAACGATATACTTAATTGTTTTGAATGATTTGTAAATGTTATATTGGAAAATTTTCACCCACTTTCAGGCTTCTGTATGTTCGAAATCAACAGTGAAGTAAAGAAGTTATGTTTCCTCTAGAAGTCTGATAAAGATTTGTGGATATTGGTATCGGTATTGATTGATCTGGCACCAAAAAAATAAACCAAAAAAGCAAGCTAATGTTATAAGTAACAAGTTAAAAAAATAAACCAAATCGTATCAGTAATTTTGGTTTCACATTTTGACTTGTTAATAATAAAAATGAAATAAAATCAAATAAATAAATTCAATGATTTAATAAGAATATGATATATTTCCAGAATTCGGCACGTGAGAAATGACTCACATAGTCATATGACAACAAAAAGACTGCAATGTATGTTTGAACAAAAATGGAAGACTTCTTATTGTATGTTAAAATGTTGTAATTCATTCTCCATTACAATCTCAATGTTTGTTTGTTTTTTTTTAATGATGTTTTCTTATTTAAACCAGCACTAAAATGTTGTAATTCGTTCTCCTCTACAATCTCAATATTTGTTTGTTTTCTTTTTTAATGATGTTTTCTTATTTAAACCAATACGTATAGATTTGCTTTCGGCTTCCAAAAAAATTCCATGGAAATGAAGATCCATGTCAATTCAATTGGTATCCAAAGATAAATGTATATATTGATTGAGTTGATCAGAGTTAGAATTTGGATCACTTACTTATTCAAATCATTATTTTCTTCATTTTCCTCACGTCAATAAATGTTTATATCCCCATAATCTCTGATATTCCAAACGTCTTATAAACAAATAAAAAATCAAAGATAATAAATGTAAATTTTTAAAATTCTCAAAACCGGTTAACCCGTAGGATGGTGCCGAGCCCACCCACCCAAACCCTCCCTTCCCAACAAAATGAAGGGTTAATTTAGCAACCTGTCTCCAAGGTTGGTTCGCCTTTTTTTTTTTTGTGAACATATAAATAAGATATGAATAATAATTATTTAAAAAAATACTCCTAAGAAATGTAAATAACTATATAGAAAATATTTAGGTGATTCATTTATTAATAGAATTGAAGGAATTTTAAGAAAATATCTCTTTCTATTTAATAAATTTGCTTTTTTATGTAATATGTAATTGAATGCATATGAAGTACGATATAAACAACATCACCAAAACTTATGTACACCTGTTGTACGGATTTGGAACAGTGCACTAAGCCCATCATGCGCCCGAACGCGCTACCAGATCGCGCATATATTCACCCAAATTCGCTCCCAAATGTTGTACTTTTATGTTATACTAGATTTAAACCCGTGCAATGCACGAGCTTCATTTAACACTTATCTAATTTTTTTTTATAAGTATTATTATTTCATATGTGTTTGTTGATTTATATGTATGATATTTTTTTCTATATCCTTAAAATAATCTTTTTCATTGTTTTTAGTTTTTTATTTTTTTATTTGATTTTTAGCACAAAATTGTTAATAACTAGTTCTTTATAGGTGTTTTAACTGTTGGATTACATATTTTCATATCTTTCTTTAAAAAGTATAGAATAAATCCCATTTTTATAGCTCGAAGACATCTGTTCTATTCCAATTTTGCCTTTGAGTGCTCTTTTTATTAGGTTTACATAATGATTTCATTTGTAAACATCATCTGTAAAATAATAGAACATCATCTATTTTTTTCTACAATTTCCGATATGATCCACTTTCAAACTTGCAAATCTATCTACGTCCCAATGTAAACATATCCTAAAGTTTTTTTAGCACCTATTTTTTGTTAATGTCATACTTTTGCAAGAGCATTGTTGTTTAATTTTTTTTTTTTTTAATTTGAAATGTTTGACAAAAACAATTATTAAAGTTTGGAACCAAATATTTCATATAGAAAAAAGCAATACAACATTAGCAATCTCTTCCAAGCATTTGTAACTTACATATTTAGTTTTTTCAAAGCACTTATTTTGTGTAGAGTAATGGGGTATGTATTTAATTGGTATTAATTTTTTGATATTTCATAAATAAAATGTTTTTTAGGGAAGACACTTGACAACATTGTAGAGCTCCAAGTGTCATTACTTGAGAGAACCAAACCACACTTTTATATATATAATTTTATATATATATATATAATTAAATATACATTTATGTTATGTTAGTCATATTTTTATGTTATGGTAGTCATACCTTTTAGGTTTTTAACTGTACCTTAACATATTTTTAGACAACTATTAATATCTTTTATACATTTTAGTTATACTAGTCATGTCTTTAGTTATGTTAGTCGTACCTTTTAGTTATGTTATAGTTGTACCTTTATATATTACATAAATGTATAATTATGTTGATATAAGGTTATAAATAATATCACATAAATGTATGAGTAATAATATATAAAGGTAAATGTGTACAACTTGTGTCGAAATTAGGGTTTTTTTTATTTAAAGTATTATATAAAGATATGAAATTTAGACATAAATGTATGACTAATATAACATAAATGTATGATTAACATAATATAAAGATTAGGGCAAAAAAAAAAAAAAAACCACGGATTTGAGTCGGATCTGACCCGACCTTCTCAAACAATATTACATTATCATTTTTTTCCTTAAAAGAAATTAAACATTATGGCAAGTCAATCTAACTGATCTGTGGTTTACTAATGGGTAGAATTGGATTGAGATATTTTATCATCTTCAACCTCAAAGTTTCTCTCTCTAAATCCCGGCCCAAACCCTAGCAGCCGCCACCTTTTCTTCTTCTTATTCTCCCCCAATACTTGCACCATTTGGGGATGGGGAGGTCCCTTTTTCCCTTCTTTATGTTGTTGTTTCTCCTTTTTTTTCCTTTCTTTCGTGTTTAGGCTTCTCCCTCTTTAGTGGGAGTTGGTTTCTCTCCTTTGTGGAAGTTTGTTTCTTCCTTTCATGAAAGTTGGTTCTTTTGGGCTTCAATTGGGAGATCGATTTGTTGTTCAAGACTTGATCTGAAGATTCGGTGAAGGTTTTGAGTGGAGGTTGATTTTTTTCATCTCGTTTGATTTTTCAAAGTGGTTTGAAGAACATCACGCTCCAGATTTAGACATTGAAGTTTCAAATGTCTTTTTTTGAATCTCTATAGATAGTGCAAGCAGTCATTACTCTTAACGAGAATTTTTACATTTTTACACTTTGAATCATGTTTCTTTCTTTGCTTCCCTTGTTTCATGTGGAACTTCTGTTGGATTTTGCATTTCCAATATCTTATAATCAAGTACTTCATATTTTTTTCAATGAAGTTATGGGTTTCTTGATAAAAAAAAAAAAAAAAAAATTGGATTGAGATTTTGATAGCTTATCAACATGGTTGCGGTCTGCGGATCCATCCATCCCATTGATCTAGTTATCTATTTTACTAAGGGTTGATTGAAACGTCCTTTGGCCAAAAGTCCCTTGATATTAAATTGGAAGAAAAAATGGATGTTCCCCTTTATTTAATTTGATGAAGAAAACAAAATACACCCTACATATTATTGTAATGTCTTTTGAAATCACGAAAACTAATACTTTTTACTTATATAAGTAGTACCTTCTACTTATATGTGTAATACCTTAAATTTTAATATAAAACTGTTAATACCTCAAGATAAAACAACGAATACATTTATATATAATAAGTAATATCTTTCAGTAAAACAGAGCAATATTTTTATTTAAAACAAGTAATATCATTGAAATAAACAAATAATACATTTAAATAAACAAGTAAATGTAACATATATTTCAATTATAAAAATAATACCTTATTAGTATGCAACTAATATCTTATGAGTATACAACTTATAATACATTTTACTGAATAAGCAAAATGTAAGCATATATACTCATAAGATATTAGTTATATATTTCTTACTCATAAAGTATTAATTACTTACTCATAAGGTATTAGTTGTATAACTAAAATATATGTTTACATTTTATTTGTTCAGTGAAGATATTAGTTATATACTTATAAGATATTAGTTGCTTACTCATTAAAGTATTAATTACTTTGTTTTCATGAAAAATATTATTTGTTACACATAAAAGTACTATTCGTATAACTTAAAAATATTACTCATATACTCAAAAGTTATTAGTGTATTGTATATTGCAAGTTTCAAATCTTAAAATTCAAAAGCTTTTTTTACATTATCTTTTTCTTCAAAATTTCTACATCTCTCTACCTCATCAAAATCAGAATCATAAGTGGTATTTAAAAAAAAATGCAGAATAGATTGCATCATCTCCGGTTAGTATTCATATATTTGTTCCTTCTAACATGAAATACACATCAAAGACTTTTCTGGGCATATAAAAATACATCACTCAAATTAATAGCTGAAAGAAAAATAACAACAATCAAATTAATTAAGAGTATGGAGAAATCATCAAAATGTTATGAAAAAAAACAAGAAAAGAATAAAAAAATAAAAAAAAGAGAAGAACAGAGAGAACACCGTGAATTGAGAGAAGAATGGAGATCTATGAAGGTAGAGGAAAAGAACAATAGAGGAGATATGTGAAGATGTAGAAGAAGAACAGTAGATCGAGGTTGCGCTGCTTAATTCAAAAAGGAAAAAAAGTATGTACATAAAAGATGGGTTGGTGGGGATGGGTTGGGGGCACCGATTCGTGCCCCGACTACATAAGTCAGCCACTCTATGCAAATTGCAGGAATCGGGTTAAATATATGTTAAATTTGTATCGGGTTATTGTGTTGCGTGGCAAATTGCTTGCCACCTTAATACGCCTCATCCACAATTGTTTTTTGTTTTTTAATTCTTAATTCATTAATAGACAACATCTTTAAATGAAATTAAGGGGGTGTTTGCAAAAAATTGTATGATTGAGAAAATGATTAAATTTAGTGATTATGGAGAAATCACTTACTAACAAAAATAGATTGTGTTTGCAAAATAATTTTAAAAGCTAATAGCAAGAGTAGATTGTTTTTTTTAAAATTTAATTGAGAAGTTGTCAAAACAACCCCAGCCTGCTTCTACATTATAGATTCTAGTAAATTTTATAATTTGCTAGAAGATAATTAAAATACTAAAAACTGATTCATAAAACTTAAATAAGTGATGAAAAACTTTCAGAATTTTTTGAAAACACCCCCTAAAGTTACTCTTTTCGATTATACTGATTTTTATTTTTATTTTATTAATGAGTAGTTTTCTTATGAACCAGATGCACGGATCATGATCTGTGCAACTGGACATGTGTGGGTGGGTTGGATCCGGTCCGAATTCGCGTCCAAGTTATTTTTTCATGTCATAACTTTTATGTTATATAAGTATAGTCTTTATGTACAAATATCATAACATTTAAGTGATATTATTTAAACTTTTTTTAGTAAAAAAATTCATGTAGTATAGCTGAACTTTTATGTTATAATAATTTAACTTTTATATTATATTAGTGTAATTTTTTATGTATAAATATCATAATTTTTATGTACTTAAAGAATAACATAAATGTTATATTATTATAACATAAATGTTAAATTATTATACATAAAAGTTATATCATTACAACATAAATATTTAAAAGATATTATAGATCTGTAATACACTGTAAAATATTAAACTAGCGTAACATAAAAGTTATGTGAACATAATGTAAAAAAGTTATGCGAACATAACTAAAAAGTTAGACAAACATAACAGAAAAGTCAGATGCGGGCTAGGATTTGAGCGTGGACCTACTTGAAAAGCATTACCGGATCGGGTAGACCCAATTACACGGTTTCCGATCCGTACACTTGACGCTTATAAATAATTGTGTTTTTTATATTTTTTATTATCCTTTTTCTAATTTTCTTGTGTACTTAACAAAGCCAAAAATAAGTACAGCTGAGAAAATTATTGATTTCTTATTATTGAAAAGTTAAAGGCAGGCTTGCTAGTTAAAAGGTGACCCTTTGACTATTGTGTAGGTCAAAGAAATCAACCACTGAACACAAAGCCGTCATGCGGTCATAATCTTTGGACCAGCCAATAAAAGCCACGTTAACATAACCACCCACAACAATTCTGATAAAATATGTTATTAATATAATAAAATAATACAATAAAAAAGAAATTAATAAAAGATGATGTATTGGGCCCTCCTTCTTCCTCCACTAACTCTCTCTTAATAATAGTATTCTTGTGGGAGAATTCTGCAAGTCTAAAAAAACAAAATTAAAAAAATATATTTTTAAAATAATCACTTATCAGATAAAAACACCCACAAAATGAACTAATGTAGATGTGTTGAGAAAGTAAAAAATTCAGGTAAGCATTCCATCAAGTATGGTACTGCTTCCTTAAAGAATTAAATGATGTATCGATTTTTCTATGAACGTAATTCCAGTGAGCTAAATATAAGCATTTTAGTTGTATTTCACTAATTATTTGAATTGATAAAAGTTGAAGATATGATAACAATGAATGTATTCTTCAAGTCCTTGCTCTGACGAGCGGTGAAGGCATGGGAGAGTGAGGAGACATCATGAGAATCTCATCTATCCTACGACGAAAGGACAAGCTTATCTCCAGCTCCCTTGTGCTGCACTGCTTCTTCTTCTTCTTCTGAAGCAGCAGCACAAAGTCATGTATCCTACTCAACGCCACCCTCATCGTCTCGTCATCCATGTTGGCGAAGCACACACGAAACCAGCCGGGCTCGCAGCAGTGGAAGGACCCCCCCGGCGACACGTTGAGCTTCACTTCCGTGAGTATGACGCTCCACAGCTCCATTTCCGCCTTGAAACTCGCCTCCTTCAACAGTCTCCTCAAGTCCATCCAGCAGTACAACCCTGCATTGCTCTTCAGACTCCCTATTCCCACCTGACCCAACCCCTTGGCCAGCATCCCATGTCTCTTGCTCAATCTTTTCGAGCTCTCGTCCAAGAATCTGTAAACAAACGCATCATCTGATAGCATCGACGCCATCAGATGCTGTGTTTGTGTCGAGACGAGGCCGAAGCTCGACATTTTTCTGGCGCAGTTAACCACCCTGTCGTTGTACGAGTAGACGATGCCTACTCGGAATCCGGGGAATCCCAAGTCCTTTGATAGACTGTAGACAATGTGGATGAGGTCGAGGTTGCAGTTGTCTGTTTCTTGGACTATCTCAGCTATGCTAACGAAGCCAGGCTGGCTGAACACGGTGGCTGAGTAGATTTCGTCGCAGATTAGGTGGATGTTTTTCTCTGTGATGAAACTCAATGATTCTCTCAGGGTTTCTCTGCTTATTACAGTTCCTAGTGGATTTGATGGATTGTTCAAAAGCAGGCCCTTTACTTTGATGTTCGATTCTTCTGCTTTCTTGTATGCTGATTCTAGAGCTTTTCGGGTGATCTTGAAATCGTTGGAGCTTTCACAAACAACAGGAACAAGTTTCACCCCTGTTCGCCATGTCAAATCTCGATCGTTTCTGCATCATTATCATCATAAGGGTTTTAGAACAGTGATATGTTTAACAAACTAATCATGCAATTTTCTTAATTAATAGTCTTTTGGATTTCAATTCTTCATATGATAATAGCGATGTGTTACTAGAAGTTTTGTTCACAGATTTTATGTGTGGAGGAAGTTGCTTCTTGGAATAGTGTAAAGACAATAATAGATGACGTGTGTTGTTGAAATTTTATTACAAAACGACTAAGAAGTAGCTGTCATGGACCCTAGTGTAATAATTGAGGAAATATAGTGGTGAATGAGAATTTAGACAAGTAAAAATTAAAGAAGAAATACCGACCCTGGATAATATGGTGTTGGGACCAAGAAAGCTTCACCAGGATCAGCCAAGCAGAAAGTCAGTGTTTCTTGAGCTCCAGTTGCACCTCCACTCATTACTATACGATCCGGGTCGAATCGGACTCTGTTTCCTCTTACTCTCTCCATGAATCTTGCCACTGCCTGCAAATTTATGTTTTCAAATCCTAACAACTTATGTAATTGTTATACATTGAGAGTTTTAAGGGTATGATCGATATTATTACATTTCTGAAGTTTGGCAAGCCATGATAATCTTGAAAAATCGCGATATCTTTGAAATCATTAGCTCCCAGTGCAGTGCAAATGGAGGATTTCTCGTTGTTTCGAACCCATTCTTGGACTAAATCGAAGCAAAGCTGCAGAACATGAAAAGATATATAAATCAGAGAGAGATAAGCAAGAATGCATTTCATTTAATTAAATAAATAATAATAAGATGTGATTTTGGTATGAATTTTAACCTGGTTTTCTGCAAGTCCCATTTGAATAACTCCATGAGGATTTAAGGTGGGATGATAAGGATTAGTATCATAGGCCTTCCAACCATCAAAGTAAGCCGAGTTTTCGCCATGTCCATCGTTGGTTGCAATCTTCGATAAGAGTTGCTCTTCATTTCTAATTTGCATATGCTCCATTGTTAAACTTGACAGGTTCTCAGTTGCAGAGTAAAAAAAAATGTTGTTATAAGATATGAAAGAATCACAAGAACGAAAGAATGAATGAATTAAAGAATTAAGTTATTGGAGAAACACTTGAAGTATTAGAAGATTGTGTGGAGTACTAAGTTGTTAAACTGAAGGGTATGGTCACATATTTATAGTTGTTACACAGAAGCTACCAAGAGGATGACTATTACTAAATATTAATGAAGCTTCCTATGACCAACACAACCACCCCCACCCAACAAAGATAATAATAAAGAATTAAATGAGAAATTAACCAATTCTTGAAATGAGATTCTCTTTGAAAAAAAAAAAAAGAAAAAAAAAGGAGAATTTGGATTGTGGTAGAATCACTTCCTCTCATTAATATATATCCATGAAAAAACCGTATATGAGTTACTTTTTTTAAGAGAAAGAAACATTATAAATGTGGGTAAGATGACTTTGAACTTAAATTGTTGAAACTTCTTTAATTATTATCACACATTTCATATGGTGCTATTTAGTAATATGGAAAAACGTGAATTAATTTGAGTTATCATGTTTGAAAAGAAATTATGTAAAGAATGTCAAAAGACATCATCTATATAACCACGCAACTGTTTTGAGTTACTTTTAAGAAAAAAATTGGAGTCTTTTGATATATTTGAACCCGATTATATAGTATCAAATAATATTAGAATATGTCTTACTAGTTATAGTATCAATCTCATTTGTCCGTGAGTCAATGGTCATCAGATAGTAAAGTTTTTGACTTTGATCGAGTGGAAGCTCAAATGCCAATTTGCCACTATAAGAAAATCGAAAATTGACCCATCAATGCAATTTCTACGTACCTTTCATCCATTTACAATGATTATTTTCCAGTCGCCAATTCTATTCAAATATTTAAGTCTGTATCCAAATACTTAGACTTATAACGACATATGTAAATCTTAATTTGAGTAATATTTCAGAATCGAAATTGCCCTTAACTTGATGTGAATATTTTTGTGGGAACCTTCATATTTTGAATATCTTTACTTATAAATATTGTTTTTGTCAAGTTATTAAATTTTGTTCATTTCTAATCAAGAGAAATGATTTTTGTCCAATTATACCCTTCTAACATTTGTGTTGTGATATGATGATACATACTATATTAATGATGGTATATAGATGTATTATAATGGTACGAGCTACACTAATAATGGTGTTAGAAAATTATTGTTTAGATTTTGATGAGACAAAATACATTTGTAGTAGGAAAGTAGAGTACCCAATTTTTCACAATGTTTAAGTGAAACTAGAGTAAGTTTGAGTTTTCTTTAGGTTGAAGAATGTAGAAGACCAAGATTCAGTAACTAAAGAATTGAAGTGAAGAAATATTGCAAGCAACAAGAAAGCGAATTCTACAGAAGCAAAAAGAAAGTTATTGAAGAATGAGAATTCTGGCAGAGCAGTAAGTTTAGTTACTGCAGACAGTAAGTTGAAACTAAAAAAGTGCTGCCAGACAAGGAGACAAGAAGAATAAATTAAACATCACCTCAATGCAGTACAAAGAAGATTAGTGTTGTCCAAAGAAATGTCTCTTCAAAACTAGTCAGTAGAGACAATCTAACTGAAGTAGAATCTAGGGCCAGTAAGCAGCAAACATGTGGCTTGACACACTGCGCATCTCTGCAACATAGTACAACCACATTCAATATCCTGAAATATAAGATAAGAAAATTAATGCAAAGTTGAGGGACATTAAATGCGAGATCAACAACATTTGAAGAGGATTCAAATTCAAAGAAGTGTGTCTCTCTTCAACGGGCATATTCCTTCACCTATAAATAGAGGAAGAGATCGACTGAAGCAACCATTGAATATTCACATTCAATCTGCAAGCAAGAAACTCTTACGTTCCAAAAAGCTTACAAAATCTCAAGTTTCAGTCTTAGTAGAGACATCCTTCTATACTGACTCCAGTAAAGTGCCTGCAAAGTCAACGTGCCATTAATGTTCTTTAGGGATTGAAAGGTGCCATTAGCAGTTTCTCTCATAGTTTCATCCATCTTTCTACGTGTGTTGAAATGAGAGAGTCATTCTTTTGCATTAAGTCATTGATTTTGGGGGCTACGTCTACAGTGACTTACGCAGTCTGCTGAAAGTTATCTTGTATTTGTTAGAGCTTATGCACTTAGAATTGGTCACACGCTGCTTATGAGCTTGTAGTGCTGTAACCAATATCCGAGCTGCTTGCAGCACATATTATAAACTATCTTCTTCATCTACAGCTGCAACTTGTAGAGTAGATATAGTTGGAAGAGATAATTGATCTTATTAATGTCAAAAAATAATATACAAAATACATTGAGAAAAACTATACAACACTGTTCGATGTGGGATACAATATATACACTAATACTTCTAACATCCTCCCTCAAGATGGTGCGTAAGATGTGACACCAATCTTGGACATAAGAAGATTAAGACGAGCCCGGGAAAGAGGCTTGGTAAGAGCATCATCAAGTTGATCTGCAGAGGAAACATGAGAACCATGAAGAGAGGACTTCTAAACTAGATCACAGATAAAGTGGTAGTCAATGGCAATGTGCTTCATACGAGAGTGAAACACCGGGTTAGAGCAAAGATAAGTGGCACCAATGTTGTCACTGAAGATGACAGTAGATGAAGATAGGGACACTTGAAGCTCATTATGGACATAATGAACCCACTGAACTTCAGCAGTAGCAGCATCGATGGAGCGATATTCAACTTCAATAGAGGAACGATCCACTGAATATTGTTTGTAAGAGCTCCAATAATGAGATTTGACCCAAGGAAAACAATATGGGCCCTTGTAGATGTGCGATCATCACAATTACCCACCCAATCAACAACGGTAAAACAATGTAGAGTTAGTGGAGAATCTCGTCGAAAGGTGATCCCGAGATGGCAAGTGCCATTGAGGTACCGAAGAAGATGCTTGACAGAACCCCAATGAAGCTGAGTAGGAGCATGCATAAACTATGATAGCTTATTGACAACAAAGGCAATGTCAGGTCTGGTGAAGAGAAGATACTGAAGACTGCTAAAAACCTGTTGATAGGAGGAAGCATCCGCCGGACCAGTACCATCATGCAAGGAGAGTTTGACCCCAGGAGCCAGAGGAGTCTGAACAGGCTTTGCATCAAGCATGCTGTGTTTGGCAAGAGGATCAGTGATGTACTTGCATTGGAGAAGAACACAAGTAGAATCTGTACGAAGTATCTCAACCCCAATGAAGTAAGACAGCTCACCAAGATCCTTTATCGAGAAGGAGGACGATAAGACAACAATGATAGAGGACATAAAGACAAAGTTGTTCCCTGTAAGAATGATGTCATCAACATATACCAAACAGTAGGCCAAAGTGCTATCTCGAGAATAAACAAAGAGAGATTCATCAGACTTAGTGTGTGAGAACTTAGTGGAGGCCAGGAAGTGCCGGAGAGCAGTATACCAGGTTCGAGGGGCTTGTTTGAGACCGTAGATGGATTTGCCGAGTTTACAGATATACGCTGGAAAGTTGGAGTTAGTGAAGCCCGGGGTTGAGACATGTAGACCTCATCAGAGAGGGAACCATGGAGAAAAGCATTATTGACATCAAACTGACGGAGGGGTCAATTTTGTGAGATTGCAAGACTAAAAACAAGACGAACAGTGACAGGTTTCACAACCGGACTGAAGGTCTCAGAGAAGTCCACACCGGGACGCTGATAGAACCCCTTGGCAACAAGCCGAGCCTTGTATTTGCCAATCAAACCATCAGGCTTCCGCTTAATGCAAAATACCCACTTACAACCAACAACATTATTGGAGGAGTCAGAAGGCATAAGATCCCATGTCCCATTTTTTAAAAGAGCATTGAATTCAGAGGACATAACATCCCTTCATCGAGGATCAGCAAGTGCCTGCTTAACAGTGGTGGGCTCAATATCAACAGAAGCAGATGAAGTGAGATAGTACCTTGGGTTTGGTTTGGTGATGTTGTTCCGAGACCGAGTCACCATCGAATGTTGAGAGGTCGGTGGATCTGGTGATGGAGCCGTTTGAGAGGGAGGCATATCCACGGGAGGCACATGCACCACAGAAGGGGAAGATGATATATAAGAGGAGATGACGGGATTAGGAGAAGGTAGAGATGTGGGTTTAGAGCGTAAACTATGAAAATGAAACTTGTCCTCAACAAAGTCAACATGACGAGAGGTGTAAAGATGGGAAGTAGTGGGATCGAGGCAGAGATAAGCGCTTTGAGTGAGAGAGTACCTAACAAAGATACAATGAGTAGATCTGGACTCAAGTTTATGGGTGGTGAGGGGTGGAGCCACGGGTAGTAGAGGCAACTAAACACATATAATGTAGAAATATTGGGTGGGTGAGCAAAAAGTTTATCGTAGGAGGAGACCATGGATAGATCAACCTTTGGGAGGCAATTTATAACATAGGTGGCAGCGGAGAGGGCATAAGGCCAATATGAGAGAGGAATTGAGGCATGATAGAGCAGAGCTAGGCCAGTGTTAACAATGTGACGGTGACGGTGCTCAGAGCAACCATTGTGTTGAGGTGTGTGAGAAGGTGTGGTGAGGTGCGTGATCCTAGAGGATGCGAGGAAAGGGCGAAGAGCGATGTATTCTCCACCATTATTAATATACAAAGTCACGATTTTACGTTTGAGAAAATTTTCAACAAGACTTTGAAAGGCAGTAAAAGTTGGTAGGACATCAGATTTATGTTTTAGGGGGTAAAGCCAAACATAACGAGTGTAATGATTAACAAACAAGACAATATTTAGAACCATCAACAAATAAAACTAGAGAAGTCCAGACATTAGAGTATATCAGTTCAAGTGGCATGAAAGAAGATAAACTAGACTTATAAAAGGGTATCTTGGGACTCTTGACACACTTGCAAGAATCACAAGAAAAACTAGAAGTACCAAAAGTAGGAAAATTGTTTGTAGAGATTACAGACTTAAGTATTTAAGAAGAGTGATTGAGACGAGCATGCCATGTGTTTAGAGGTTGACGAATGGAGGATAAAACAACCGGGTGTGAGACACGTGCATCCCTAGACGGCCATAAATACAACCTATTAATGCGAGGACGGCGTTGGCGAACCTCCCTAGTACGATGATCCATCACTTGAAAATCAGTGATAGAGAACGGAATATCAACATCATTATCCCGAAGAGGTAAGAGACAAAAATTAAATTTCGGGCAATGTGAGGAATATGCAGAGTGTTCGGAAAAACGAGGTCAAGGCCATGAAAGCACAAAGTGCCACTATGAGCAATATGTAACTCTTTTACCATCACTAATAATGACCCCATCATTATCATCAGAAGGCACATGAAGGGATAGAGTAGCAAAATCTGTGTTGATATGATGAGAAGCCCTAGAGTTTAGAATCCAGTCGTTGGAAAGGGGCACATAATGAGCTTTGTGCGCTGAAGGTGACGTATAGGCGGGGTGGGAAGCCAAACTGGAGGGCCACATGAGTGAATATTGAAAGGACAGGAAACGTTTGGCAGCGTGGCCAAATTCACTACAAAGTTGCCACTTCGCTTGATAGGGACGAGGACCCGACATCTGGTGAGGAACGTCGGTCACTGCACGAGGTGGTTGGGGCGGCTAGGATGATTTGGGTTTCGAGCCACCTGCTGGTTTTTGCTGAGACGACCGAGCAGGATTAGAGGGTGTAAAGAACGCATAAGCAGACACGGTGGACAGTGGCTGTGGACGAGTGGCCAATTGCGCCTCAAATGTGAGAAGTTTCTCATGAAGTTCTTTAAATGATAAGGAGGACTCACAATCCTGTAATGCAGTGGCAATCTCACAAAAGGAGGCATCTATGCCATTAAGTATTTTTAAGGTAAGATCTTTCCGATCGATGGCAACAACCAGGTGAGAAAGTTCATCAACAAAACCTTTGACTTCAAGAAGGAATTCAGTTATAGTACGCTCACCTTTGGTGTGGTTGTGGAGTTTGTGACAGATGGCCATGATACGTTCGTGAGAGGCGTGACCAAAGGTCTCCAAGAGAGTGTCCCAGGCCTTTTTGGATGACCTAGATGTAGAGATGAAGGGTATCAGTTTTGGCGAGAGTGATCCGATGATGGCCGATAGGATCAAGCTATCTTGTAGAATCCAAAGGGGGCAATTAGAGGCGTCGATCTCTAGGCAAGAGAAGGTGCCATCCAAATGACCAACAAGTTCGAAACCACTGAGCAAGGTTCTGATCTGGAAGGACCACACCATATAGTTGGTGGATGTGAGTTTGAGGGGAGTCTGGCAACAACCTTGAAGACGACCAGCCCGGAGGACGTGGGTGCAAGAGCAGACATTGTGGATGTGGTAAATGTGGAGGTTGTCATGACAGTGGCTAGGGTTTGCAGGGGAGAGTTGCGTATTTCCAGTAAGCAGATTTCTGGGATATGGTTTCTCACGTAAGGAGAGATAGAGGATATGCACGGTTGGCGTGATCCTAAAAGGAATCATTGTGATATGGATCGAAATAGAAGGATTTGATCCTTAATAGGCTCTAGTTACCATGTAGAGTAGATATAGTTGGAAGAGATAATTGATCTTATTAATGTCAAAAAATAATATACAAAGTACATTGAGAAAAACTATACAACACTGTTCGATGTGGGATACAGTATATACACTAATACTTCTAACACAACTTGCTATTTAGTAGGAGTTTCATAAGGAACTATTACCATAGATGGCTCAACTTGACCCTTACATGATGCTGCTAGCACTGTTCCACAGGAGCATCATTTTTATCATCATCTTCTGCATCATAAGGAGGGGTTATCCACACTTATATAGAGAAATGAGTCTTTGTAACTAAAATATCCATATCTCCCAAACTGGAAGATGAACTTCCATCATTTTATTGGGCTGGAGGAAAGATAAACTCTTTATCTTAATTCACTGAGGCCTTCTCTTCTTCAGCAAACATTACCATCAGATCTCTTGGTAGCTTAACAACTTTTCCTATCTGTATAACATCAACCTTCTTGAGAGGTGTCTCTAGCTGCATGTCTTCATTCTTCTTTCCACCATCCTCAGTGGACACTATCTCAACAACCGACCTAAATCATCAATCTCCATAAGAGATGACTCTAGCTGCTTTGAGGTCTTCATCAGGGGCACTGTCTCAACGACCTGCACTTAAACTATGTTCTCTATCACCTAGTCAACAATCTGAACAACCATGTCAATCAGCTCTAGATTCTTAGCTATTTCAAGAATAGTAAGCACTTGCTGCTAGATATCAATTCGTGCAATGTTGTCATTTTGTTCTAGGACATACACTACAAAAAATCACAGTTTTACAAATAGATTATTCCATCGATAATCTTGAATTTTCCATTGGTAAACTGTTTACTAACGAAATACTGATAGAAAAAATCCGTTAGTATTTTGCTCGTCAATAAATTTTTACCGATGAATTTTTTTCCATCGCTAATTACAGACATAATATTTCATTAGTCAATAATTTACCGAAGACATCGAGTATTGATTTTGTGGAAATTTTTTCACAAAACTACCGATGAAAAAGTAAAGATATTACCAACGGAAATTTCCGTCGGTAAATTTGCCAAATAAATTTAAAAAAAATTAAAAAATTAAAAGTTACACATTATTGATGGAATTACCGATGAAAAATTCCATCGGTAATCTAAAAAAAATTAAAAAAATTAATTTTTTTATATTAAATTATTTTAACTAAACTAATTAAGCTAATTAAAATAATTAAATAAGTAAATTAATTTTATATTAAATTATATTAACTAAACTAATTATGCTAATTAAAATAAATAAATAAGTGAATTAATTAAATTATTTAAACAACTAAACTAATTAAGCTAATTAAACAACCGATTTAATTTAATTATCAATTATCATATCAATATTATCATTACATTAAACCTAAACTATCCTCATTATATTAAAACTAATATTACGTTATTAACAACATATACTAACATAACATAATTGCATTAAAATAACATTAAAACTAACATTAATATCACAACTATACTAACATAATTAAACATAAACTACATATAACATAAATAAACGTAAACTAACCTAAATATATTAGACTAATATTACATTATTAACACCTCATACTAATATTATTGCATAAATCAACATTAAAATTAACATTAATATCACAACCATACTAACATAATTACATATGCACTAACATACTAACATAATTACATATACACTAACAATATTATTACAACTTATTGTGCTGTCGCCGGCACCCAAAAATAAAATATTCACCTTAACTAACCCACTAGTGTAGAAGGATAAGTAAGGGGTCGAACCCACAGGGAATAGTGTAATTTAATCAAATAAGTTCGTGTATGAAAGCAATAAAATGGGGGGTTGGGTGGTTTGGTTTGTTGAGTAATCATGCAACAAATAAATTGTAAGAAGAATACAATAAGATGAATAAGCAATGTAGTGAAACGATCTAGCCCTTGGATAGCCTCCCCTAGAATGATTCTTCCAAATTAATAAGTAATCCCGATTAACTAGACCCTATCTCAAATCTCACCCCTAAACCAGTGGTACGACCAAACTAGTTTGAATTATTTCTTAAGTTTAATTAATTAGAAGGTACGACCCCTAATTAATCTACCCTATGAATAACCCCAAAACATGTATTCAAGATTCAATTCATAGAATGCATTAACAATCCAAAATAATAGGGTGAACTAGACCATAAAAGCGGAACGTCCGAATCATGCAACATAGACCTTGTTATCCCAAGAGCTACAAACTCTATTTGCTACTATGATCACACAATATAACAATTACGGATTATACGTGCAATCTAGCTATGAATAATAAATCAATCAAACAAGGTGATCAGGCTTAGATAATCAATAAATATCCCATGCATAGCAGAAATCAAATAACAAGGAAATCGAGATAGAGTAAGAAATCGTTACTACTCAATTAATCAGTCAAATCATTCAAGGTTCTGGCGTCTCATTGGACTAGAACATATAGATTAGCCTCTAAACATCATTATCAAAACAGCAAAAGATAAGTTGTGTTCCTCCTATATGGACGTATGGCTACTGGGATCAGTTTGTGCTTTTATACTGAAGCCCTAAGATGTAACTAAGGAGCTAATGGGCCTAGGGCCTAGTTTAATGGGCTTCCTGCACGTACTGTAGCGCCCAAGACAAAAACGAAGCATAATTGGTTAATTAAATAATTAAACTCTTAATTGAATTATTTTATTATGTGCGTTAACCCTTGACGATTTAATTATTTAATTACATGTGTTTCAGATAAATGATAAATGCCTGTTGTAGATGGAAGAATAATTTAGTTGTGAAACATAGATTATAATTTTACCATAAGATGCGTAATGGAAAAACGAGAAGATAGAAATGAATTAGAGGTCAATCGGAGACTCGTAGCTCAAATGGTAAAGAAAATGGCAAAATACGAAGATTCGGAAAAACGAAAGATATTTTCGGTGAATAGTGAATCCGAGATATTTCGGTGAATAGTGACCCAAGATTTTTATGATGAATAGTACTTTTCGAAAGTCTAAATATAGGGGCATTTTCGATTCAAAAATCACCGTCTTTCTAAACGAGGCTAAATCGTGAAAAACACGTAAGTCTCTCTCTCCTCTGTTTTCTGGTCTGCGGCGCCGTCGCCGGTGCTGGAAAATCATTTTTCTCGGTTTTGGCTGATTTTCGTACAGAATGTAGGTCTCATCGAGACGAGTTTAGGACAGGTCTCGGAATTCCATTTCGACGTCTCATTCACTAGGAAACGACAAATATGTTGTCGGAAAACCCTAACCCTTGTCTTTCCAGCCTTTTTCTCTCCTCTGTTTTCTCTCACTCTCTCTCTCCTCCTTCGTCGGAACTGGGGGCTGACCTTCCCGGGGTGTTGGGCTTTTGGTAAGGGGTGGTGGCGCCGTCGTGGGTGGCTGCGTCGGAACTGGAATTCGCCTGGAAATGTGGTGGATGCGTGGTGTTTGTGTGTGTGTGTTGGGATATTTCTGAGGTTATCTTAATATGACAGAACATGTTGCTAATAAGAAAATATAGTTTGCTAGAATAAATTTCCACGAATTACATGATCGAATAAACAGTTGAGATCATGTAATGGTTTTCCAAATTATAAGGAAAACCAATCCTAGAAGAAACATGAAGTTATCTTCTAAGAGCAGCAATCATGGAATAAACAGCAAGATGTTGTAGTAAAAAATGGATGAAACAGAAACAGGATGCTGAAATAGAGAGCTGACACAGGACAGAAAGCTAAAGAGAAGGAAACAAAATCCTGGCAGCAAACAAAAAACGGAATAAAATAGCATCCTAAAATAAGCAAGCAAGGAAGAGCGAGCTACAGTAATCTACAGAGGAAGTAGGAAGTAGCCAACAGATCTCTTGCAGAAAAACAAGTGCTACTCCTATCCATACAGTACGAAGAAGACCATGCAACTCAAACGGGAAGAAAGCTATTTGGCAACCAGACTAGCTAGGCGTTTCATAAAAGTCAAAGATTGTGGGCGCATTAAATGCACATGTCAGGAACATCTCAGAAGCATTTAATGCGAACACAAAGAAGATCTTGGAGATCAAAAGCTGCAATTCAGAACGGGAAAGTATTCATCTTCAACGGATACATTTCCAGTGGACATATTCTCAAGATCTATAAATTGAAGGTGTGGTTGAACTAACAAAGCTGCTGAACAGTGTTGAGAGGAAAATCAGAAATACTCCAGAACTCCTCAAAAGCTCATGCTTGTTCAAGCCACACAACCTTCAAGGAGCAACATACAACAGTCATAAGACTTCATAGATCAAGATTGCTCCACACCAGTTGAAGAACCTTTTTATTTCTTTTAACCATTTGTGTTGTGTGCGCTAGGTTGTGTTTGGTGTAACTTAGTTGATAGGATTATATCCTTGCTAAGTAATAGTCTTGTGTAGGTTATTTGCCCTGTGTGGGATTTGTACCCTGTGTGGGTTGTAACATAAGAATTTGGGATTCTGTAGGTATAGCTTGTTAGGAAGAGGTTTGTAGAGTCGAGACTTGTAAATCAAACTGACCTAACAAAGTTCCTCCTCAGTGAAGGAGTAGAGTGGACGTGGAAGGATTACACCACATTCGAACCACTATAAGCCATAAGTGTTTATTTGCTTTGACTGCATGCTGTGTTTTGTTTATTGCATATCTATCTTGCTGTCATAAGCATATTCGTAAAAAATACTTTGCTAAAATCATATTGCGAAAAGAAAGCATGTTTGCAAAACAGGAAACTCTATCTTAGTTTAATCTGTTGCGTACTGTGATTCGAGACAGGAACCTGATCAGCATTGTGCCAGGTTACTGACTTGAGTCGGGTTGTTGTTTCCCTTTGGAATCAGGAACCTGTTCGTTAAACAGAGTTTTGAAAAGATTTTGTGAAAATCGATAGAGGTTCATCCACCCCCTGAACCTCTGACCACCACTTGGGACCTATCAGTGTGTTTGTGTTGTTTTGTGTGTGTTTGTGCTATGTTGAGGGCTGAGCTGGGGGTGTAGGTTGTTACCGGTGATGGGAGGTCGCCGGCCAGTGGTGTTGGTGGTGTCGCATATGGGTGCATATATGAGTGTGTGTATGTGAAGTTGCTGCTGTGTTTGACTACTGTTCACGGCCGTCGGAGCTGGTGGTGGCCGTAGCTGGGGTCACCGACGGGTCAGGTGGGGGCGGCGCCGCCGCAGCTGGGAGCTGCTGTAAGTAGCAGGCCCGCTGGGCGTGCAACGGGGCGTTGGTGCGCGCGCGGGGGCGAGCGCACGGGGGCGCACGGTCGTACGCGGGCGCGCATAGTCGTGCCCACGTTTGGATGCTAGCGCACGTTTGTGCACGCCATGCACGGGCGACGGGCCCGTGCACGCACTGGGCGGGCGATGGGAGCCGCACGTGTGCGGGGAGCGAGTGACAGGCGCGCGTGGTGCGCACGTCGGGAGCTGTCGTGTGTGCCGTGTGTGCATCGGCGAGCATTTTCCGTGCATCATTTCATATCGTATACTTTTGTCGAGTCGCCGGTGACGTGATGTCATCGGTCGGGAGTCAGGGGTCCCGGTCAAAGTCAACCTTTTTACCAAATTACCAAAACGCCCCTCAATCTTAAAATGCTCCGTTTGAGCTCATTCTTTTTCCGTTGCGACCCAAATATTTCCCTCTTTCTTATAAGTTTTCTGAACTTAAATTCCACCATTGTTTATTCATCCTCAATCTTTAGATCTTCTTTTCCGTCTCGTCTTTATCGATCATTTCTTCTCCGAGATCATCTATACCTTTAGTTATAAGTGTTTAAACGTATTAAGGATCTAAGAAACATCGTTACTTGTGTAGGATATCAATCGGATCATACATTGTGATACTTAATGCTTGTTACTCGGTAACTCACATGGTAACCACCGAACAAGGTGGGGGTAATTTATAAATCTTTATATGTTTACAGTTTTCCCTATTGATGCATGATTTGTGGAATACTAAATGCTGTGATTATATGCTATGAGTATGTGTCATATTTATAATGTGAAAGGACTGGGGTCCACTATCATATTCTGTGGGCCATTGATTATTTTTCGAAAGCTTGGATTAGGGATGTTAAAACTAACAACAATGACCCTTCAATTGGCCGATCAATCAATTAAATTTCCCAAGGGTGTTATTGATGATGTGTTGGTTAATGTAGAGAAATTCATCTTTCCCGTTGACTATGTGGTTCTTGATATGATGGAGGACTTCGATATGCTTCTAATATTGGGGAGACTATTTTTGGCAATGGGAAAAACATTGATTGATGTTGATAAAGGGGAGCTTACACTAGGAGTGAATGACGAGCAAGTAATTTTCTCCATTTACAATGTCATGAAGTTCCACGATGATAGAGAAGAGTGCCATTCAATTGGCATAATAGAGGAGCAAGTGCAAGAAAGTTCATAGGAAAAATCATTTAACGATCCCTTGAAAAATTGCCTAAGTCCCTCTATATTTTCTATTGATTTAATTTGTGATTTAGATGATGTTAACTCACACAATGATGTGGATTTCTTGGGTTATTTTCAGGAAATGTCGAAGAAAAAAATTCAAACTCAAGCATAGCTATAATCCGTAACAATGAGAGAAGGTATCAAGTTTCCAATTTGATGTGCCGTAAGTTCTCTCAAACTCGTCTAGCTAAAGACGTAAAATTAAGCGCTTGTTGGGAGGCAACCTAATATTTATTATTTTTTAGGTAGGATGTGTTTTTAAAGTTTCAGTCATGATTAGAATAAATTTAAAAAAAATTGAAAAAACAAACGTCACCCAGGTCAGGTTGAAGTGACCCGGGCCGGGTAGGAGGAGCACCCATCCGGGTTACAGGAGACCCGAAACAGGTGGGTGCTACTGCATGGTGCGCATGCGAGAGGATACGCCATTCGGTCGGGTGACATGCAGCCCGATTAGGGGTGCGGGTAGCGCGCGTACGGGAACCGAGGCAGCGCGTGCGCATCCCAATCGGGGGCACCTAGACAGCATGTGTGAGTGGCCCGATGGGAGACTCAGCCGGGTCGTGCGACGGGTAAGTATGATTTTTTTGTGATGTTTTTTTGTTTTTTCCCTCTTCTTCCCTACAATCAATTCCTAAATTTTCCAACTCAAAAATCTCATAATCCTTATTATCTTCTATTTATTAATCAAACTTTTTTTGGAGAAGAAAATAGATGTTTGGGCACCTATGCAATTTTTGGATTTTTTACGGATTTTTATCAAATTGGTATGACTTCTTCACTTACTTTTGATTATTTTTTCTATGGAGATTATTGAAGCATTTGGGTAAGAAGTTTATGAACTTATTTTGCTTGAAATTTGTTGAAACTTCGTTGAAACAATTTATGAAATAATTGGTGGGCAATTTTCTAAATTTCTCTACATTGTGCTTCAGTTGTTAAATTTTATGGGGGAAGGAATTTTGTTGACTTTGACATGATTATTATGACTTGAAAGTTGGGATATGTTGGGTCCCAAGGGGTGTCCGAGGTTTAGAGAGGGGTGAATGAACCTTGGTTGATTTTGAAAATCTGTAAAAACTTTATTATTCTGCAAGTTACTTGAACTTGCAGCACCAGTCAGTTACTACTTGCAGCACTAGGATGCAGTGCTGCACGCTGTAACCTAGAGTTTTATACGCAGTGGAAATATAAAGGTTTTAAGACACAAGGCTAGTTTTCTCAAATATGATCCTTTTCAAAACGTTTTATGCTTATGACAGAGATAGATATGGAAGATAAAGCACATATAAGAAAGGGATAAAACACTTATGGCTTATAGTGGTTCGAAGATGGTGTAACCCTTCTACATCCACTCTACTGCTACCTCGAGCAGGAACTTCGTTAAGCAAGATTGATTTACAGGACACTCCTAACAATCTATCAACTTACAAAGTTAACCACCTACTAGAGTCTAGTGATCACATAGCAACTGCAAACTCTAAAGGCTAACCCACACAGGGTTCCACACTCCCACACATGGAAGTTGCCTAACACTTAGGCAACTATACAAACAACAAGGATTTCTCCTATCAACTGTTCGACACCTAAAACAATCTACGCACACAACAACAAGGCTAAAAGAAAATAAATCTTCAACTGATGAGAAGTAGTCTTAATCTTGGTAGCTCCTTTGTTGTTGTAGACTGCTACAAGAAGGTTGAGTGGCTGAACATGTGAAAGCTTAAAAGCTTTGGATGATATGTGAGTTTCCCCTCAACATTGTCCAACAATTTCTTCAATCAGCCACACCTTCTATTTATAGATCTTGAGAGTATATCCGTTGGAGGAAAGTATCCATTGAAGGAAGACACTTCCCATTTTGAATGTGAACTACGATCTCTCAAGATCTCCTCTATGGTCGCATTAAATGCTTCTTGACTTTTTCTCTCTAATGCATTTAATACGATGGTTGCGGCTTGCAGCTTTCTGCGGCGTGTCAGTCCATGTGGCGTCTTGGCATTGGCTCCGTGTCTGTAACTTTGATTTTCTCTGGAACGGCTCTTTTTATACTTGCTTGGATACTTCTTCAGTTGACTGTTTGAGTAGAAAGCTTCGCGCTGTATCCTAGGTCTGCTTGCAGCTGTTTGTCCTTTACAGTGCTGATGTAAGTTAGACCTTCTTGCAGTGTCTTTGTACATAACTTTTGTATCTTTTTCTTGCAGTATTCCTGTAACTTTTTCTTGCAGCGCTGTGCGTGCCGTTCTTTCTTACTTTGTTGCAATACTGCAACTGCTTAGCTTCCTCAGTAACCTCTGCTGCTGTAACCTGGAAAGGTTCTTCTGAGCTTGCAGCAGCAGCATCAACCTCCTCATGAGATGTCTCTAGCTGCTTAGCGGTTACCTCAGCTTCTCCTCGACAGCCGTCCCTACAGAGGTCTTCACATCCTCAGAGAGTGTTGTTTGAACAACAGTCTCTCTTGAGGTCTTCAGCATGGACCCCGTCTCCTTGGCCGGTCCTGTATCCTCAACAGTCTCTGTTGTATCTTCTTTTCTTGCAGCTCCTGTTGGTTTCTTGCAACAGTAACTTGCTTTCTGAATTCTTCTTTCAGAACAACTTTTTTCACAACCTGCTGACTACTTCTCCAGTATCCTATCCACTTTTCACTATGGATACTTCTTCCTGCTTGCTGTTCCCTACAACATGCTGGTCCTCAGAAGTGTTCTTCGTTCTTCTAAGGTTGGTTTTCCTTGCATCTTGGAAAACCATTACATGATCTTTTCTTTATAATCGATAAGCTTGTGATCATGTAATGTGGAAACTAGGTACCCAAACCTTAAGAAAACTATTCTTCACTTACAGTGTTATTTGTGTTGTATCATCATCAAGATAACCACTCAATACAAAGGATAAGATGAGTTCCCCCTTACTTAGGAAACTCATAACTCCCATTTTTTTTGGTATAGGTCTTTGAGCTGTCTGATTTATGATCATTCCACCACTTGCTATCTTATTAGGTAGATACTGCATGTTGTCACTACTTGTTGATGAAGGCACTTATTAGCAATACCACTTATTGGTGGTGCTTGCTTCTTTTCTTTCCGCAGCCTTCATAGTTCCTTCTTAGTAACTTTAGCCATTATAAAAGGTGTAGTTTAGATTACTCCAGCAACTTCCCTAGTTGGTTCCTTAGAGATCTCAGCTACTATAAAAAGTGTAGCCTTGATTTCTTCTGTAACTTCCTCAGCATCTTGTTGTGAGACTTCATGTGTGGTGACTCTATTCTTTTAGAATCCTCAGCCCTTTGATCAAGGATATACTTGCTTTCTCCTTGTTTTCCTTCGACAGTTTACTTTTTTTTCCTTGACTTCTTGTTGATCGGATTTTTGTTATGGATAGTCGTTAATCTCCTCAGATGTTTGTTCCTTGCATAAACAGGATATATAGATTAAGAATGAGAACTTGGATTCGAATGTTATGCATGATAAGAAGACATGATCTATGTTGAGAGAATAGATAAACCAGATAAAACCAGCAGAAAATGGGTGGATCTGGGTAGGTGACCAGACAAGTTGGCTTTTAACCCAACCGACTCTGATACCACTTGTTGGGTCCCAAGGGGTGTCCGAGGTTCAGAGGGGGAGGTGAATGAACCTTGGTCGATTTTGAAAATCTGTAAAAACTTTACTGTTCTGCAAGTTACTTGAACTTGCAGCACCAGTCAGTTACTGCTTGCAGTACTAGGATGCAGTGCTGCATGCTATAACCTAGAGTTTTATACGCAGTGAAAATATAAAGGTTTTAAGACACAAGACTGGTTTTCTCAAATATGATCCTTTTCAAAACGTTTTATGCTTATGACAGAGATAAATATGGAAGATAAAACGCAGATAAGAAAATGGTAAAACACTTATGGCTTATAGTGGTTCGAAGGTGGTGTAACCCTTCTACGTCCACTCTACTACTACCTCGAGCAGGAACTTTGTTAAACAAGATTTATTTATAGGACACTCAGAACAATCTATCAACTTACAAAGTTAACCACCTGCTAGAGTCCAGTGATCACACAACAACTGCAAACTCTAAAGGCTAACCCACACAGGGTTCCACACTCCCACACAGGGAAGCTGCCTAATACTTAGACAACTATACAAACAACAAGGATTTCTCTTTTTATACTTGCTTGGATACTTCTTCAGTTGACTGTTTGAGTAGAAAGCTTCGCGCTGTATCCTAGGTCTGCTTGCAGCTGTTTGTCCTTTACAGTGCTGCTGTAAGTTAGACCTTCTTGCAGTGTCTTTGATTTAATTATGTTGGGATAGTGCCTACCACCTCTACCACCACAGTGATTCACGGTACTTACCCAAGATCGGCCACTTTCTATTTTCAAACTAGTTCCCAAAACCTGTTTTGGGAACAAGTTTAGGGGGATAAAGTGTGGTGTATCTTGGGTTGTCATGTTGGGGATCTACATGGATCTATTCGGGTGTAATTTAAATAAGAATTATCATAAATCTAACCTTATGAATTAAAGCAATTAAATCAAATTAATTCATGCTTTGAATAAACGATGAAGAATACATAGCCCTAAACATGCAGAACTAAGGGATATGTATTTACCTCTTGATCGGAGAGACACCATTGAGAAAATTAATAGTTTCAACCTAAACACCTTCTTGAGTATTCCCCAAGTCCAAGCTCGTAAATTCGATGAGGAATCAAATGAACTCTTCTAACTCTTGTAGGAAGAATTAATTTCTCACTTTTGTTGCTCTAAAAAATCAGCACTCTTGTATATGCGCACACACTATGGGGCTGAAAAATTAGCCCCTATTTATAGGCATAGTGGCCGAAGATTTGAGCCTTGGATGAGAAAAAATATCAAGATTTGATCTCCTTATATCTTGTATCAATATATCGAAAGATTTGATCTCCTCATATCTTGCATCAATATAACAAAAGATTTGATCTCCTCATATCTAGCAACAATAAATAATTCTTTTCTTTAACCACCTTAGTTAAATGGGCTTTTATTGGGCTACTCAAGGGGTCTTTAGGAGAATTAGGAATGGACATAGAAACCAATACTGAGCCACAATATTTGTCATGCTCCATTTTCTTACTTAAAAATTATCAGAGTTCCTCTATCGGGCGTGCAAGAAGAAAGGGAAAACACAATTACATTAGAGGAGAAAGAGGTAAGAAACGATCAGAATCACTATATATAATAGCATCGGATACAACCGATTTCAAAATATTAAACAACGGAACTTATCTTACAGGATCCATCATCATCAGAAATTACGAAGTGAATTTTTACATACGAGAAGTAATAAATCATTGTTTCATTGTTACGTAATAAGGGACAAAATAGGAAATTCCAGATATGGCACCATCTCTCTCTATAGCTCTACTTGTTCATCATCTCCTGTAACGTGAATTACAGAATAGGGGTGAGTGTGTGGAATACACTCGAGGGGATAAACTCCGCATCTTATAACATTCGACAGATATATATAGATCAGAAAATACGTAACAATCTGCACGAAGTCACAACACGTAAAATGCATAGCCGATATTAGAAGGAGGTAAGAGACGGATAGGTGTGGGTATTCCCCGTCTTACCATATAAAACGGTCTTATATACCACTGGTGCATTTCAAGGACCACCAAACCTCTCAGAGTAGTAGAAGGGGAGAGACAATTTTTTACGGATCATGTCCCTCCGAATATGCAATGTGGACCTCTGTCCTTTCACAGTATAAAGTATGGCACAACACTTATAACCACAACACTTATAAGACACAAAACATGCATCAGATAGGGAAAACGGTAAACAGATAAAGATTTAGAAATTACCCCCACCTTGTTCAGTGGTTACCACGTGAGTCGACTGACAAGTATCGAGTGTCACAAAGTGTGATCCGATTGATAACCTACACAATTAACGATGTCTTCTTAGATTCTTAATACGTTAAATACTTATTGATAAAGATTTAGACGTTCTTGGAGAAGAAACGATCGATAAAAATAAGACGGAACGGAAGATCTGAAGATCGAGGATGAATAAAAGAGTGTGAAAGGTAAATCCCATAATCTGATATGAAAGAGGGAAAGATTAGGGTCGCAACGAAAAAAGAATGAGCTTAATCGGAGTTGAAACGAGCTCAAACGGAGCGTTTTCAGATTGAGGGGTGTTTTGGTAATTTTAGGAAAAAGGTTGACTTAGACCGGGACCCCCGACTCCCGACCGACGATATCCCATCACCGGCGACATAACACACACACACGACATAGATTGACTTGGAAAAACACTCACCGGCGCACACACGGAGCGTCCCTGACTCGCCCGTGCGCGCGCATTCGCTCCCGGCGCGCGTAACCGCGCCCCTTCGCACGCCCATCGCCGTGCGCGCCTGAAACTCGCAACACCTCCCAGCGGCGCCGCCCCTTCCTGACTCACTTGCGCCACCAACGCCGGCCACCACCTGCCTCGGCCATCCCACCGACGGCGTGAACAGTACACCAACAACAGCTCAAAACATACACACACACGTATCTAAACACAACCATACACAAGCACAGCCTTGGCCGGCGACTACCCGTTGCCAGCCACCCCTGGCCTTGACCACGCTGGCGCGACACCGCGCGCCGGCCACCAGCAACCACGCAGTGCCTCCTCATACAACAACACACACCCAGGCTCAAACACACACACACCACGCTCAAACACACAAACACCACTGTACAACTCCGCCGATGCCGCCTCTAGAACCACTGGCCGGTGACCTCCCATCGCCGGCAACCACCAACACCCTACACACAGCCCCCAGCAACACCATACAACAGCAAGAAAACCATACACATACAAACCCCATGCAACTGACCCCCTTTCCAGCCGACTTTCAACTCCGCCACGGCGGCGCCGCCACCCCCACTTGATAGCCCAACACCCCGGGAAGGCCGGCCACCCTTCTAGCGAGGCAAGAGAGAGAGAGAGAACAAATGAGAGAGAAAGGGTGACAAAAGAAGACTTGGGGTTTTCTGACGCTTTACCGGCCGTTTTCCGGCGATCGAGAGTCGGAATGGAATTCCGAGACCTGTTCTGGAATCATATCGACGAAGGCTACAATTTGTGTGAAAATCAGCTGAAACCGAGAAAAGTGAATTTTCCAGTCACCGGCAGCGGCGGCACGCCGGAGACCAGAAAACAGAGGAGAGAGAGAGAGAGACTTATGATTTTCGATTTTGCCTCGTTCGAAAGAAAAATGACGATTTTACGATTCGATTTCACTTCATATTTATAGACTTTCGAAAGTTACTATTCACCAAAAAAATCTTGGGTTACTATTCATCAATAATATCTTGAGTTACTGTTCACCAAGAATATCTCGTATTTTCTACCCTTCGTATATGTCGTATTCTTCATTTTCAACGTTTTCTTCGTTATTTGAGCTACGAGTCTCCGACTGACCTCTAATTCATCTCTATCTTCTCGTTTTTCAAATTCCATTATGTGGTAAAATAATAATCTATGTTTCTCGACTAAATTATACTTCCACTTATCTGAAACGCATATAATTAAATTAATCAGTTAAGGGTTAACACACATAATGAAATAAATTAAGGGTTTAATTATTTAATTAATCAATTATGCTTTATTTTTGTCATGGGAGCTACAATATTATTCTAGCCCATTAATATTAATTCATTCCACTATAGAATTAATATTGCACTATCCATCCTAACCCATATTATGAAATATGGCTCCCGATTATTATTTCCCGTGTTTAAGATCCAATGTCCATTAATTAATTTAAACTACTGAATGCTTTAATTAATTAATATCTTTTATTCTTTGGGAAAAAAACAGCTTAACTTTATTATCATACCGGAAATTAATCCACTGGCCAGATTTGATATGATAAACGTTCTGAGCCCACCAAGGGGATATTATCAACTTGACGTATCAAGACATGATTTTTTGTATTAATTTAGCAATCTGTCATATAATTAATAATATTGCCCAAAATACAAAGTATTGAATCCTATTGATCCTTTACCCATAATAAATCAAAGCAACATTAATTAATTATATACAATCCCAATTAAGTGACAAAAATTAAGAAATCAATAACCACTGAGATCTTATTCTTCTTTCCAAGTCAGTCTAGAAAGAATTATCTCACTGTAAGTCCTATTCAGCACATCAAATGCACTAATGTAAACTCTTGGTCAAGACAAACCAATCCGAGCCTTACATCTCAACTTTTACCGATGGATTGTTCAATTCCATCTAAGTTGTGAATTTTATTATACTTATTACAAGGAATTGACAATGTGACCTTCTATGATCTTCTACACACTACATTGTCTACAATGTAAAATATATTGAACATTTATGCAATAAATAAATAACATTCATAATATTTAGTGCAAACAATGATGAAAAACTTATTCTCATAAAATGTAAGAATCTGTTTATATACAAAGTAGCACTAAAAACACACTTTTCAATATATCCCTAACAATCTCCCACTTATGCTCAAAGTCTGCTTTTAAGTATACTTCATCATGTCTTAATATGTCAGCCCTGCTTTGCTTTTCATTTTAGTTCTTTTTGATTTTAAGGTAGATTTTTCCTTTTTAGGATAGTTTGTTTTTTTCTCCTTTCTTTAGGATAGTTGATTAATGAATTGTGTAATTTGTTGTTGAATCGATGATTGATTGATGATGAACTTAAAAGAATATTTTGTGCTAAGTATGAATTTGTGAAGACGTTGATGGTAGGAAAGTATGCTAATGACATTAAATTGATGCTTTGAATTGTGAATTTGACCTGTGAGATTTTATACACTATTATTCATTTCTTGTGTGTATGTTGAGCATGTGTGTTTCTCTGTAGAACTTTCTTTGGTATCTTCTTGAAATTGCATAAGTGTGCTTTGGACTTGAAAATGATTTTAGGCCATTTTTGTTTAAGCCACATTGACCAAATATACATTTTTCCCATGTTTTATTTTCCTTAGTTAGCCAAATTTTGAGCTTATAAGCCCTTTTCTTGATTGAGCCTAATGAATTAGCCATTTTATATCCTTATACATTGTCTTACCTTGTTTGGACTAGTGAATGGATAGTAAAAGAGGTTGTGAAGGTGAAAAAAAAGAGGAAGGAGAACGAGAAAGGGAATGTGTAGCCTAGTCATGAAAAAAATGGTGATGTGAGCTTAGAAAAAAAAAGAGAAAGAGAGATTTGAAAAATAAGAGAGAGAAAAGGAAGAAGACCATGTGAAAAAATAAAACTTCATCATTACTTAGTGTAAAAAAATATTTTTTCATGAGTTGTACCAATATCTCTAGAACTCAATTAAGTTGTGCATTTTCTGGAACTCTTGAGTTGTGCCTAATATAATATTCTGGAACTCATGATTTGGGAGAAATTATTTGGTGACGAAAAAAAAGGGGGTTGAGGATGATGGAAGGATGAATTCAATTGAAGAGTAGAAGAGTTGTTTGAGTGAATTGAGGATTGGATTGGTTTTAATGGGTGTTAGTTAGTCACTTAGCCAAAATAATTCCTACCTTAACCAAAGAGCCTACATTAGAACCAAAGATAAAGTCCTATTGGATTATTGTTTTAAAGCACACATCAAGTGGTGGAGAGGTTAGATGATTTACAAGACTATGGTAGGGTGTATGCTTTGCTTTGACTTAAGCGTATTTTTCATAAGCACTTGAGTGATGAAGTGATATACTTACCTTGTGAGTATTCACTTTATTTGAAGCATTAATTTGAGAATAGTTGGCATGAATCTCCTATATCTTCCAAAATTATATTATGCTCGTTTGTTTTTGAAAAAAACTACATAAGCCTGAAAGCAAAATGATCATCATTCCACCTATGCATGAATTTTCTTCTTTTCATTGTTTGGGGACGAACAATAGTTTAAGTTTGGGGGGTTTGATAACTTGCGTTATTTGATGCATTTCGAGGCTTGATTTCATATCATTTTGTGTTAAAAACACGCATTCATGATATTTTAGATATATTTTATTATCTTTTTTAGATTTCATGTATTTGCTTAATTTAAGAGAAATTTGATATATTTTAGTACAAAATGAGCTCAATCGATTGAAAAGTCAAGTTGGAGTCGAGATACGAAGTCGAAAATGCATAATTTTAAGGAAAATTATATCTCAAACTCAAGAAGTCTAAATTCAATGATTCTTGACTTATTAGAAAGCTAAGAAGATTTTCAAAAATTTTGATGTTCAATGTTTCTAATTTTGCCTACAAGAGAGCAAAAAATTGCAAGAAGGCGGAAGTTGTGCAAAATCGCCAGTTTTTTGTCTTGACAGGGTTTGAGTATTTTTAGCATAATTTGGTGTAGAAAATTAATATAGGACTCAAATTAATGGAATTAGATAGCCAACTTCAAGGGCTACAACTTTTGTGAAGATATCAAAGACCAATTCGGCCCACAAAAGGCCTAAAATGCATCTGAAAGTCGCGATCCGTGTCCACCAAGACCAACCCGGGTTGGAAGTGGTCGGGTTGTGGATTTCCTACTCGAATTGGACTCTTTTTCAACTAGGACACTTATCCAAATTCGATTTTGACTTTTCCAACCCTAAATAGAGACTTGACGAGTCATTGGAAAGGGACGAGCACTCATATCCATGAAATACATCTAGAGAACAAGCAAGAAACCAAGGAATTGAAGATTCAAGATCAAAGAGGAAGCACCCAAACACGAACTCACTAAGTTTTTCTTTGATTTTATTTTTAGTTTTTATCATGTCATCTTGTAATTTATTTTGTATTACGAACATGATTATTGGCTATGGATCTCGTGATCTTAGGGCACGAAAGTAGTTCTATGGATAGTTTGTTGAATTTCTAGTTTTAATCTTTCCTCTAAATCCATTATATCTTACTCATGCTTCTTTGTGCTTATTCCATGTATAATTTCTAGCCAAATTTATGCATGCTTTAATTAGTTAGATTGAGATCAAGAGAAGATATCTAATTATAGATTTGAGAATGCATGACTTAGTTAATTGTTAGATCGAGAGATTGGTAATAATTGGGATGAGAATACAATCTTAGAAGCTTTTGGGAGTTGGTTATTAATTGCGATGTAGAGATACAAACATTAATAATCAATCTATGGGTTAAGTTGCTTGAGAGAAAGGTTAATCTATAATCATGATTGCTTACATAAGATAATTGGATTTGAGCTTGATATTGATAGATTAGTAAACTTGATTGAAGTAGAATGAAATCGTAGCCTTAGGATCCTTGTTTGAATATTGATATTTCTTGATACTTGTTTGTTTGATTTTTGATTTTGTTGATTTGTGTTAGATTTAGGTTAGTTAAAATCAATTCTCTCAGTTCGGTCACCTAGATAAAGTTAGGTAAATTAATTAGGTAATTAACATTCTCCTAATTCACTAGCCTCTGTGGGATCGACCTTGCTCATCCTATCTATAGTTGACACCGTTTATCGCCCCGGATCAAAACGAGCATAATTGATTAATTAAATACTTAAACCTATAATTTAATAATTATGTGCGTATGCTTTGACTGTTTAATTAATTTCGTGCGTTTCAGATATGTGTTTAATGCACGATTTAGATCGATAATTTTTACAGACATGGAACATAGAATATTTTTACACCATTAGATGCGTAATGGAAAAACGAGAAGATAGACACTAATTAGAGGTCAATCGGAGACCCGTAGCTCAAACGGTGACGAAAAGGGCAAAACCCAAAGTTTCGGAGAAACCGAAAGATATTTACGTGAATAGTAATGGAGACTTTTCAACCGATGAAAGTAACCAAGCCTTATCGTGAACAGTACGCTACCCTATGAACAGTGACATACCCTATGATAATAGTGCTTTTTCCATTTCTATAAATAAGGGCTCTCCTGATTCATTTTTCATTGTTTTTCCGAACGAGCTGAACACGACGAAAACAAGCTACTTGTTGGTTTGAGCTTTGAATTATCCGACCTTTGGTACACGTTACTCGAGCTCTGAGCTATCGAATCTTTGGTCCTTGCTACTCACGTGGTAACCATCGAACAAGGTGAGGGTAATTTCTATCTCTTTATCTGTTTACAGTTTTCCCTATTTAATGCATGATTGGCGGAATACTAAATGCTGTGATTATATGCTATGATTACGTGTTCATGTTATACTGTGAAAAGACGTGGGTCCACATACATTCTTTTGTAGGGTCGGGGGAATACCCGTACCTGAGATTTGTAGGGTCGGGGGAATACCCATACCTGAGATTTATAGGGTCGGGTGATACATGTACCTGAGATTTGTAGGGTCGGGGGAATACCCGTACCTGAGATTTGTAAGGTTGGGTGATATCAGTACCTGAGATTTATAGGGTCGGGTGATACCCGTACCTGAGATTTGTAGGGGTAAGTCGGGAAGTACCCACACCTGAGTTGGGTTGCGAATACATGCTATGCATCTTATGTGCTGTGATAACGTGACTGAATGTTACTATTCCGGTATTTTATATCAGTTGATTGTTATAAGAGGTGGATTTCATCCCCACGAGTGTATTCAACGCACTCACCCCCTATTATGTACTCACACTACAAGAGCTGAAGATGAACCCTAGATAGAGAGAGGTGGTGTTATCTTTGGACTTTTATATTGAAGCTGATGTCACTCAAACTTTTCCAAACGATGTTTTAAATTAATTCACGTTTTTGTAATCTATAAATTTGTACATGTTTTGCATGATGAGATCCTGATGGTTTATTCCGCTGTTTTGTTATGTTGAATTTATCGGCTGAGACCGATTTGTGATATGTGAATGTTTCACATCGTCCCTTACCTCATTCTTCTGTTGTCTTCTACTATTTCTTTCTATTTATGATATGCGTCCCTTGCTATTTCTTTCTTCACGCCAATGGAAAACTCTGATATTTTATGAAAAGAAAATGGGGTGTGATAGATGGTATCAGAGCTTAGTTCTACCTTTTGTAGGGCTCTGCTCAAACTCGTTTTTCGTGTCAAACGTGTTTTAAACATGAAAATCTTTTCGAAAGAAAACGGATAAGCACCATCCTCTCTCCATAGGTGTCTTTCCTTGATCATAAGACTTGAGAATAAGAGTGTCTACTTGTTATTTGTTATTTGGTTTGCAAGATATAAATCGATAAGGTTTGGATGAGCGTTTATCTGCTTTGTGTTTCTTATTTATCTGATATAAACGGTTTGGGTTTGGCGGAATACCAAGGATTATGTATCACGATAAAAAGATCTTTTGAAAACCTTTTGATGTCACCACAATCAACATATTGCTCTGAGTCACCGCCACAAAGCTGCTGATTGCAGCATCGTGAACTCGTGTGCGAGTATGGCCTTTTGCAGGAGTTGATGTTGTGTGACTGATAGTTGAAACTACCATTGGCCCTTGTTTACAACAAGACGAGCCAGTTGGTGGGTTTTTCCTCGCTCGTAGTCATGATGCATACATTTGGTTTTGATACCCAAGGTCTATGAAGACCATGTGGGGAAGTTGATGACATGTTCCATGATGTATTCTTGTGGATAGTGTATACAGGCTAGATATATGCTATCCTACATGACAAGATCATGAAGTGCTTATAAACGAATAATAGAGAATCTATTGAGATTATAAATGATTAATGGAATAAATTTTGTCGGTGCCATGTTACCTGTTGTTTGGCTATCTGTTGTTATTATCTGTTGTTATATATACTGTTAAGTTACATAGGGTAGATGATAAGTGTTAGTTTTTGTTTATCGCTTTTAGAACTATGTCTAAAGGAAGACCACGAAGAGATCAAACCCCAGTTGCAGATCAACCCGAGCAAGAGAATACTAGTGAAAGAGACCTAGTGTCTGTTCTGAGGGGTTTAGCTCAGCATTTCGAGGCAACCCGAGCCAACCCACAACCAGCGAAGGCTAATCTAAACCTGATTTACGAACAGTTCTGACGATTCAACCCGCCGATGTTCGACGGGAAGGGTGAACCTGCTGAAGCGGAGGAGTGGCTGTGGTCACTTGACCGACTCTTTGGGCACTTGACGTGTACACAGGAACAGAAGGTCTCCTGTGCAATCTTTCAGCTCACAGATGAGGCAAGTCACTGGTGGGACTCGTACGAACGAACTCTACTACCCGCTCAAAGAGAGGGGATGTCATGGGAAGAATTCAAGGAAGTGGTTTCTCATAACTTCATCCCTTAATATTATCGGGACCAGAAAGAGAGGGTTCCTTCACCTCCGATAGGGACGCTCAACTGTGGGAGATTATGAGCGGCAATTCAATCACCTGAGTCGGTACGCCCCACACATGGTGGATACCGACCTCAAGAAGGCCCAAAGGTTTGAGAAAGGCCTTCGTTCAGAGATTAGCTCGATTCTCGTTGGGCAGGGGAAGATGACATATGCAAGTGTCATCGAGAGAGCCCAGAAGATCGCCTCACGGATGAGTTTGGATGTCATACCTCCTCAGAAGGCTGTTCCGACTCCTGGAAAAAGGAAGTGGACTGGCCCAAGTCAGGAACCTGCCCAAAACAAATTTCTCAGGACAGCCAACGCGCCACTTCTCCCCACTCCCAGACCCGGAAACTCGTGTGTTAAATGCAGAAGGATACACACGGGACCGTGTCAGCCAGAGACACGAAGTTGTTATCGGTGTGGGGTACTAGGACACATCTCTACTAACTGTCTGATGTCTCGAAACTGATTAGCTGCAGCCTCAAGCCAGTCAGAGACATGAAGTTGCTACCGGTGCGTGGTACCAGGACACATCTCCAATAACTGTCCGAGGTCTCGAAACCCATCGGCTACAACCCCAAACCAGAGGCCGGTGGCAGGCAGGGCACGGGCTTTCGCTCTTACGCACCCAGAGGCTGCTGAAGGAGCGGAAATGAGGACAGGTATGTTAACAGTGTGTGATATACTTGTGTTCATTTTATTCAATACTGGAGCGAAACGCTCATTCATATCTGTCAACATCCGTATTTGCTGAAGTATGAAGACGGTAGGATAGTCGCTCCAACCTTAGAAGTTAGCTTTCCTTTAGGAAAGACGGTAGGGACAAAACACCTATATCGTCACCTTAGGATTGCTCTTGAGGACAAGATTCTTCTAGCTGATCTCCATGCTTTGGAGATGAAGGATTTTGATATATCTTGGGGATGGACCGGCTATCTCATTTAGTATCTCAGGACACATCTCCTTAGATAAAGGTACTCCATGTCGAAAAGGTAGAAAACCTCTCTTGGAGTTTTACATGCTAAAACGAGCTAGGATAGTATCAATGTACGAAGCTTATGATAAGCACAACATTCTTTTCTTGCGATCCCTTATAACTTTGATCCCAAGAATATGTCCAACTCCTCCCAAGTCCTTCATATCAACCTGCTTGGACAGCTATACCTTTACATCTGACAACATCTTAACATTGTTGCCAATGAGTAAGATGTCATCTACGTATAGTACAAGAAATACCACCACGTTTCCGTCACTTTTCTTGTATACACAAGACTCATCCGGACATTGAATAAATCAATAAAACTGGATTACCTCATCAAAACGGATGTTTCAAGATCTCGAAGCTTGTTTCAGTCCATAAATGGACCGATTTAAGCTTACACACGAGATGCTCTTTGCCCTTTGCAACGAATCCTTCTGGTTACTTTATATAGATGTTTTCTTCAAAACTACCGTTAAGGAAAGCTGTCTTGACATCCATTTGCCAAACCTCATAATTCATATGAGCAGCAATAGATAAAAGAATCCGGATAGACTTAAGCATGACTACAGGTGAAAAGGTTTCCTCATAATCGATCTCTTCTTTTTTAGTATACCCCTTCGCAACAAGCCTTGCTTTAAAAGTTTCCACTTTCCCGTCTGATCCTTTTTTCCTTTTATAGACCCACTTACATCCAATGGATTTTACACCATTTAGTGGCTTTTCCCAGACTTGATTAGAATCCATAGATTCTATCTCAGATTTCATAACTTTTTGCCAAGATTCTACATCTTTATCTTGGAGTGCTTCGTCATAGGTCCAAGGATCAGATTCATGTTCACCAGGTACTAAATCCAAAGACTCTCCCAAAAACATGAATCTATCAGGTTGTCTAACAACCCTCCCACTACAACGAGGCACTTGTGGTAATAGAGTATCATTAGTGACGCACGGTGCAGACTCATGTGGTATCTCATCTTATACCGTCGGTACTAAGTAGGAGTTTCCTCTCTGATTTCTTCCAGAACAATTTTACTCATGGGCTTGTGGTTCATGACATAGTCCTCTTCTAAAAATCGGGCATGCGTGCTAACAATTACCCTCTGATCTTTAGGACTATAAAACAAACCACCTTCCGTTCCTCTAGAATAACCCACAAACAGCCGAACTTCCGTACGAGATTCCAACTTATCAGTATCTCCCTTCAGCACATATGTTGGACTATCCCAAATCCGAATGTGTTTCAGACTAGGCTTACGCCCATTCTTCAATTTTGTGGGAGTAGAGGGTACTGTTTTAGAAGGTACCAAGTTCAGATTGTACGCCGATGTTTCCAGGGCATACCCCTAAAACGAATTTGGTAATTCCGAATAACTCATCATCGATCTAACCATTTCCATAAGAGTTCTATTTTTTCATTCCGCCACACCATTCTGTTGTGGTGTACCAGGTGCAGACAATTGGGATTGAATCCCAGCCTCGGATAAGTAACTCTTAAACTGTCTTAAGAGGTACTCGTCACCACGATCAGATCGTAGTGTTTTGATACTTTTACCATGACATTTCTCTGCATCAGCCTTGTACTCTTTGAATTTATCAAAGCACTCAGACTTGCGGCGCATCAAGTAATGTACCCATATCTCGAATAATCGTCTATAAAAGAGACAAAATATTCAAAACCACCTCTTGCTTGGATAGTCATATGCCCACACAAGTCAGAATGAACCAATTCCAACACTTCTTTAGCTATATACCCCTTGGCTTTAAAAGGCCTCTTGGTCATTCTTCCTTCCAAGCAGGACTCGCAGGTCGAATAGTTTTCCACTTTCAATGAACTCAAAGGTCCATCGGCTATCAACCTTTGAATCCTACTCAAGTTAATGTGACCTAATCTTAGATGCCCAAGATATGTTTGGTTCATTTTAGAAGGTTCTTTTCTCTTATTTGAGTTAGAAGATGTATTATTAATTACCATTTGTTACATCGTAAGAGTTATTGGATTAAGAGTATATAAATTGTCAACCAACGTACCAGAACAGATAACAACCCTATTTTTCTTGACAACAACTTTGCCATTAAAAGAAACGGAATATCCATCCAAAAATAATTTAGAAATTGAATCAAGTTCTTTCTAAAACTAGGTACGTAAAGACAATTCCTCAAAACCAAAGTCTTGTTCATATCAAAAGATAAATAAACATCTCTCACTGCAACGGCCGCCATTTTCGCAGAATTGCCCATGTAGATGGTAATCTCATCCTCACTGAGTCGCTTGGTTTCCTGGACCCCTGCAATGAATTGCAGACATGATCAGTGGATCCCGTATCTACACACCAGGTACTGGTAGATAATACCTTCTTTGTTAGTGAATAAGATGTACCTTCTTTGTTCTCCTTTTTACGGGAACAATCCGCCTTCCAATGTCCAGGCTGCTTATATGAAAAATACTTGCCCTTTAGCTTCTTCAATCTCACACGTACGCTTAACATGATCCAGTCCTTTAGACAGATCATGAGTGACTCTGAACAGATAAATTCAGCTGTAGCACCCCGGATCAAAATGAGCATAATTGAGTAATTAAGTATTTGAACCCCGACTTAATAATTATGTGCGTATGTTTTGACTGTTTAATTTAGTACATGCGTTTCAGATACTTGGCTAACGCCAGTTTTAGATTTAGATGGATATATTTTTCGTGACATGGAACCTAGAATATGTTTTTACCAAGAGATTCGTATGGGAAATACGAGAAAACAGAAACAAACTAGCGGTTAATCGGAGACCCGTAGTTCAACTAACGAAGGAAAGGGTAAAATTTTGATAAAAGGTAAAAATAAAAATAATATTTTAATGAAAGGTAAATTAAGATATTTTTGGTAAATAGTAACTTTTCAACGGTAAAAAGGTAAATTCCAAAATCTATAAATAGGGGCTCATAACTTTCAAAACTTATACGTTTTCAAAGCCGACGACCCGAGCGACGCTCGCGACGCGAACACGTAAGTTCTCTTTCTTTTCTTTTCCTTTACGTTTTTATTTTCCGCCGCCGCCGGAGTGCCGCCGGAGTGCCGCCGCCGCCGCCGGCCAGCAGTGGTGCTGGTGGTGGTGTGTCGGGTGACGGGTGCGCGCCGGGTTGTGCGTCGGGTCGGGCGTCGGGTGCGCGCCGGGTTGTGCGTCGGGTCGGGCGTCGGGTGCGCGCCGTGGTGCGTCGGGTCGGGCGTCGGGTGCGCGCCGGGTTGTGCGTCGGGTCGGGCGTCGGGTGCGCGCCGGGTTGTGCGTCGGGTCGGGCGTCGGGTGCGCGCCGGGAGGTGCGTCGGGTGCGCGTCGGGTTCGTGCCGAGTGCCGGGTGTGCGCCGGGTGCCGGGTGTGCGCCGGGTGCCGGGTGCCAGGTGTGCGCCGGGTGCCGAGTGCGCGCGGGTGCGAGCGCCGGGGGTCCAGCGTGCGCGGGCGACGGGGACCGGGTGGCTGAGGAAACTCGGCAGCTGCCGGGTGATGCGCGAGCTGTCGGGTTGGCCTTCACCCGACGCCGGGTACCCGCGAGCCCCGGAGCACGTAATGCCGTATTTTCGATCCGTCGTGTCTTTAACGAGCGTTCTTCCGCCGGAACCTTTTACAGCTTTAATTATATTGTATTTAAGACCTAAGAAACACCGTAAATTTGTAGGCTACTGTGGACTAAGCTTGAGGTGTTGAGTTGTCAGACGTACTGTCCTAGCTACTCACGCGGTAACCACTATACGAGGTGGGGGTAATTTCTAACTCTGGATCTGTTTACAGCTTTCCCTATTTGTGAAATATGATTGGGAATCTAAGTGCTGTGTTTATACTTGCTGTGCCATATTATAACTGTGAAAGGGCCGAGGTCCTCCGATCATGCATTCTGTTCGTCCCCTGCTATTTTCTACTACTCAGTGGAGGTGTCGTGAGCCTCTTGAAATGCACTAACGGTGAGATACCGTTATATAGGGTAAGACGGGGGAATCCCGCACCTATACGTCCCTTGCAATTTCTAATATCTGCTTTGCATATATCTGTGCTGTGACAACGTGACTGTAAGTTAGCTTTTCGGTATTTAAATTCTGTCAGGAGTCTTATGAGGTGGATGTTATCCCCACTGAGTGTATTCAACGCACTCACCCCTTAATCTGTACTCACACTACAGGAGATGAAGAAGCTGGTGAACCCTAGACGGAGGGAGATAGTGCTAGCTGTTGTTTTTTCTGATAAATGGTCTAGTTAAAACATTTCCGAACACGTTTTCAAACAGTTTATGATCTGTATATATCTTTGGGTTCTGGTGAGGATGGGAGATCCTGATGTTTAGCTTCCGCTGTATATGATGTTTATTATCGGTGAGAGACCGAATGATATCGGCCGAGGCCGAAGGTTGTTGTGAGATGGTTTATTATCGTCCCTTATCTCTTTCTTCTGTTGTCCCTTGTTTAACTCTTTCTGTATGTGTTATGCGTCCCTTGCTTTTCTATCTTCACGTCCGGGTAAAACTCTGATATTTTTAACGAAAGATTTTGGGGCGTGACAGGTGGTATCAGAGCGGTTCTAATGATGAGAACTTGCTCGAACTGGTTTTAAAATGACAAAAACGTGATTTGGAAAGTGTGATTTGGAAATGAGGAAAAGGTTTTTAGAGCGAGTTTTAAAGTGGGAAAAATGTGATTTTGAAAGTGTGTTTGCAAAACGTGATCGGGTTTTCAGAAAAGTGTAAGATAGGCACTAGTCTCCCTCTATAGGTGACTCTCCCTGAACATAAGACTTACGGAATAAGAGTGTCTACTTGTTATGTGTCCTTTAGTTTGCAAGATATAAACTGTTAAGGTTTGATGAAGTGTTTATCTATTTGCATTTCTCATTTATACGATATAAACTGTATAAGTTTGACAGGGTGTTACTGATATTGTTCCACGATAAAAAGATCTTTTGAAAACCTCTTGATGTCACTATACTCGACACACTGCACTGAGTCACCGCCACAAAGCCGCTGACTGCAGCAGCGTGAGCTAGTGTGCGAGTATGGCCGTTCGCAGGAGTTGATGTCGTGAGACAAACAGTTGAATCTACCATGGGCCCTTGTTTATAACAGGGTGTACCAATGAGTGGGTTTTCTCAGTTCGTGGTTACGATATGTAGCACCGCTGTCAATACTCGAGGTCTATGAAGACCATGTGGAGAAGTTGATGACATGTTTCATGATGTATTCATGTGAATGGCGTATACAGGCTGGATATACGCTATCCTACATAATGAGATCATGGAGTGTTTATAAACGAATGACGGAGAATTTATTGAGATTATAAAAGATCTATGGAATAAAGTTGTCGGTGCTATGTTACCTGTTGTTTGGTTATCTTTTGTTATTGTCTGTTGTTATATACATTGTTGAGTTGCGAGGGGTAGATTATAAGAGTTAATTTTCGTATGACGTCTTTAGAACGATATGGATGCCGTGAGAGGAGACTTGGTGACCGCACTAAGAAGCTTGACCCGATATTTCGAAACCACACAAGCTGCATCTCCATCGTTGTTAGGAAACGATGCGAGCCCAATCCTTGTACAGTTCCGACGTTTCGATCCACCGACCTTCGATGGAACAGGGGAACCAATCAAAGCGGACGAGTGGCTAAAGTCGTTGGATCGACTCTTTGGACTTTTGGCATTCACCGAAGAGCAGAAGATCTCCTGTGCTGTGTTACAACTCACTGGAGAAGCCAGCCACTGGTGGAAGTTATACGAAAGGACTATGGCACCCGAACATAGGAGTGCCATGTCTTGGGGAGTCTTTAAAGAAGTGATTAGACAAGATTTTCTACCTCAGTCATACCGTGACCAAAAGGAAGCAGAGTTTATACAGATTCATCAGGGAAATGCTTCCGTGGAAGAATATGAGAAAAGATTTAACCGACTGAGTAGGTATGCGCCCCATCTGGTAGACACGAATGCCAAAAGGGTCAGATGCTTTGAAAAGGGTCTTCACTTGGAGATCAGCTCTGTCCTGGCTAGTCAGGGTGACATGCCTTATGCCGCAGTGGTTGAGAGAGCTAAAGAGATTGCTTCTCATCACCACTTAGACATGGCTCCATCCAAGAAAGCGGAAATGGTGATAGGAAAGAGGAAATTGACCGGTCTAAGTCAAGACTTCGATCAGCACAAGGTTCCACGGACTAGTAATGCTCCGCTTCTTTCTACACCCAAGTTAGGGAACTCATGTTTCAGGTGCGGAAAACCTGGACATGTTGTGAGAGACTGTCTGAAATTTAGAAATCCATCAGCTTCAACATTGAGACCAAGGTCAGGGGGAATTCGGAGATGCTACAGATGCAGAGAACCAGGACACATCTCAACTAACTGTCCGAGGTCTCGAAACTCACCGCTAGATACATGAAATTGCTACCGGTGTGGAGAACCAGGACATATTATGGCTAATTGTCAGAGGTTCAAAAGCTCAACAGCTGCAACACAAAGGCCAAGGTCAGAAGCAGGCCAGACACGAACATTCGCCCGCCCTCCCTAGCTCAGAGACTACCAAGAGATAGACTAAGGATGATGGACTTTTAGTTTATATATGTAATAGTTAGATAGTAGCTCGTACCTTGGAGTAGCGCCCGTAAACCTTTTGTATAATGTACGAGCGGCCCATCTTTTGCTCATGCATACAAGATACCAGTTCGACTTTTGTTAAGCGATGGAATCTACGTTTTCTTCTCTCCTCGTATTTCTTGTTTAATTTCTTTATCTATAGTGCTGATATGACGATGGATCTGTTGAAGCATGTTGACGGTAGGATAGTCGCTGAAACTTTAGAAGTTAGTATCCCCTCGAGGAAGACGGTAAAGACAAAACACTTGTACCGTCGTCTTAAGATTGCCTTCTAGGATAGGACGCTTCAAGCAGATCTCCACGCTCTGGAGATGAAAGACTTCGATGTGATTTTGGGAATGGACTGGCTAGAGTCCAACCACGCGGTAATCAAGTGCCGTGAGAGGGAGATAACCTTCCAAGCACCGGGAGAGCCGGAGTTTACCTTCCACGGGACACGAGTTAAGGTCGACTCAAGGATTGTCTCGGCCATGAAAGCAACCCAGATGCTGAGTAAATGAGAATGCGAAGCATGGTTGGTTAATATGGTAAACTCCAAGAAGAAGCCAATTGCTATCGAGGAGGTACCGGTGATAAAAGAATTCACAGATGTATTTCCAGAGGACTTACCAGGTCCTCCACCGGATCGACAAGTAACCTTCTAGATAGATCTCATCCCCGGATCAGCACCGGAGCCAAATGCTCCTTATCGGATGGCGCCGAAAGAATTGCAGGAATTGAAGGTTCAGCTTCAGGAGCTGTTAGATAAGGACTTCATCAGACCGAGTGTGTCGCCCTGGGGAGCACCGGTACTGTTCGTGAAGAAGAAGGATGGTAGCCTCCGGACGTGTATTGACTACCGAGAGCTGAACAAGAAAACAATAAAGAACAAGTATCCACTGCCTCGGATTGAAGATCTCTTCGATCAATTAAGAGGTGCTAGTGTGTTCTCGAAAATTGACTTAAGATCGGGATATCACCAGATGAAAGTCAAAGACGCTGATATATCCAAGACAGCATACAGAACGAGATATGGCCCCTACGAGTTTGTAGAAATGCCATTCGGGTTGAGTAATGCTCCGGCTGTCTTCATGAATTTAATGAATCGCATCTTCCATCCTTATCTTGACCTTTTTGTCATAGTGTTCATTGATGATATTCTCATCTATTCGTGCGACAGAGCGCACCATGAACAACATCTTAGAATCGCACTGGAAGTACTAAGGAAAGAAAAAACTTTATGATAAATTTAAGAAGTGCGAATTCTGGATGGACAAAATTGGCTTTCTGGGCCACATCGTTTCTGCGCAAAGGGATCGAGGTAGACCCTGAAAAAGTGGCAACTGTCAGCAATTGGGAAACTCCAACAAATGTGAAGGAAGTTCAGAGTTTCATTGGCCTAGCTGGATATTACCGAAGATTCATAGAAAGGTTTTCGAGAATCGCCACTCCGATGACACGCTTGACGAGAACAAATGTGACGTTTCAGTGGAATGAGCGGTGCGAGCGTGGTTTCCAGGAACTAAAGAAAAGACTAATAAAAGCACCAGTCTTAGTAGTTCCAGATATGTCCAAGGAGTTCGTAATCTACAGCGACGCATCCAAAGAAGGTTTGGGGTGTGTATTGATGCAGGAAGGAAAAGTGGTGGCATATGCATCACGCCAGCTGAAGGTCCACGAACAGAATTATCCGACTCATGATCTAGAACTAGCAGCAGTGGTACACGCCCTAAAGATCTGGAGACATTATCTCTATGACGTGAAGTGTGCAATCTACACCGACCACAAAAGCCGGAAGTACTTCTTCGAACAGAAGGAGCTCAACATGAGACAAAAGAGATGGCTAGAGTTGGTGAAAGAATACGATATCACGATCCACTATCATCTCGGAAAGGTGAACGTGGTGGCTGACGCCCTTAGCAGGAAAGGGAAAGGAGTAGTAACATCGATGATCACCAATCAACACCAACTAGTCGAGGAGATGTCGAAACTTAATTTGGAGATACTCTCGCCACCGATCAATATTAAATCCTGAATGGCAGCGTTATTTGTAACACCCACACTGCGGGACCGAATTGTGGAGGCTCAGAAGAAGGATAAGTTTCTAAAGAAGATGAAAGCTCTGATGGATAAGAGAAGAGCTGAAGACTTTTCTTTGGCTATGGATGGAGCTCTAATCTTCAGAGGAAGGCTGTGCGTGCCTAAGAACGAGGAATTAAAAGAGGAAATACTCAAAGAAGCGCATTGCACACCTATAGCTGCACACCTAGGAGGTACAAAGATGTACCGAGACTTGAGGGCGAATTTCTAGTGAAGCAAACAGTAGAAGTAATAAAGAAGATTCGAGACCGAATACAAGTGGCCCAAGATCGACAAAAATCGTATGCAGATAAGAGACGAAGAGAACTGAGGTTTGAAGTTGGGGACAAAGTTTTCCTCAAAGTGTCTCCCACTAAAGGAGTTCACCGTTTTGGAAAGAAGGGAAAACTGAAACCAAGGTACGTGGGACCGTTCGAAATCTTGGATCAAGTTGGGGAGGTCGCGTACCGACTAGCTCTACCACCGGATTTTGCTGGGGTGCACAATGTCTTCCATGTGTCTATGCTACGAAAATATATTTTTGATCCAAATCATATAATCGATCGTGAAAGCACTGAACTGGAAAAGGATTTGACATATGAGAAAGTCCCGATAGCCATCTTGGACAGAAAGAAACGACAACTTAGGAACCGAGAGATGGCTATAGTGAAGGTCCAGAGGAGCCGTCACGGAAGGGAAGAGGTAACCTGGGAGTTGGAGGGCGAGATTTTGAGGAAGTACCCCGACATACCGATCCTAGGTATACGTTTGTTTGTCTTTCTAAGTATGTGCTCAATTTCGAGGACGAAATTATTTTAAGGGGTAAGGGATGTAGCACCCCGGATCAAAATGAGCATAATTGAGTAATTAAGTATTTGAACCTCGACTTAATAATTATGTGCGTATGTTTTGACTGTTTAATTTAGTACATGCGTTTCAGATACTTGGCTAACGCCGGTTTTAGATTTAGATGGATATATTTTTCATGACATGGAACCTAGAATATGTTTTTACCAAGAGATTCGTATGGGAAATACGAGAAAACAGAAACAAACTAGCGGTTAATCGGAGACCCGTAGTTCAACTAACGAAGGAAAGGGTAAAATTTTGATAAAAGGTAAAAATAAAAATAATATTTTAATGAAAGGTAAATTAAGATATTTTTGGTAAATAGTAACTTTTCAACGGTAAAAAGGTAAATTCCAAAATCTATAAATAGGGGCTCATAACTTTCAAAACTTATACGTTTTCAAAGCCGACGACCCGAGCGACGCTCGCGACGCGAACACGTAAGTTCTCTTTCTTTTCTTTTCCTTTACGTTTTTATTTTCCGCCGCCGCCGGAGTGCCGCCGCCGCCGGAGTGCCGCCGCCGTCGCCGTCGCCGTCGCCGCCGCCGCCGGCCAGCAGTGGTGCTGGTGGTGGTGTGTCGGGTGACGAGTGCGCGCCGGGTTGTGCGTCGGGTCGGGCGTCGGGTGCGCGCCGGGTTGTGCGTCGGGTCGGGCGTCAGGTGCGCGCCGGGTTGTGCGTCGGGTCGGGCGTCGGGTGCGCGCCGGGAGGTGCGTCGGGTGCGCGTCGGGTTCGTGCCGAGTGCCGGGTGTGCGCCGGGTGCCGGGTGTGCGCCGGGTGCCGGGTGTGCACTGGGTGCCGAGTGCGCGCGGGTGCGAGCGCCGGGGGTCCAGCGTGCGCGGGCGACGGGGACCGGGTGGCTGAGGAAACTCGGCAGCTGCCGGGTGATGCGCGAGCTGTCGGGTTGGCCTTCGCCCGACGCCGGGTACCCGCGAGCCCCGGAGCACGTAATGCCGTATTTTCGATCCGTCGTGTCTTTAACGAGCGTTCTTCCGCCGGAACCTTTTACAGCTTTAATTATATTGTATTTAAGACCTAAGAAACACCGTAAATTTGTAGGCTACTGTGGACTAAGCTTGAGGTGTTGAGTTGTCAGACGTACTGTCCTAGCTACTCACGCGGTAACCACTATACGAGGTGGGGGTAATTTCTAACTCTGGATCTGTTTACAGCTTTCCCTATTTGTGAAATATGATTGGGAATCTAAGTGCTGTGTTTATACTTGCTGTGCCATATTATAACTGTGAAAGGGCCGAGGTCCTCCGATCATGCATTCTGTTCGTCCCCTGCTATTTTCTACTACTCAGTGGAGGTGTCGTGAGCCTCTTGAAATGCACTAACGGTGAGATACCGTTATATAGGGTAAGACGGGGGAATCCCGCACCTATACGTCCCTTGCAATTTCTAATATCTGCTTTGCATATATCTGTGCTGTGACAACGTGACTGTAAGTTAGCTTTTCGGTATTTAAATTCTGTCAGGAGTCTTATGAGGTGGATGTTATCCCCACTGAGTGTATTCAACGCACTCACCCCTTAATCTGTACTCACACTATAGGAGATGAAGAAGCTGGTGAACCCTAGACGGAGGGAGATAGTGCTTGCTGTTGTTTTTTCTGATAAATGGTCTAGTTAAAACATTTCCGAACACGTTTTCAAACAGTTTATGATCTGTATATATCTTTGGGTTCTGGTGAGGATGGGAGATCCTGATGTTTAGCTTCCGCTGTATATGATGTTTATTATCGGTGAGAGACCGAATGATATCGGCCGAGGCCGAAGGTTGTTGTGAGATGGTTTATTATCGTCCCTTATCTCTTTCTTCTGTTGTCCCTTGCTTAACTCTTTCTGTATGTGTTATGCGTCCCTTGCTTTTCTATCTTCACGTCCGGGTAAAACTCTGATATTTTTAACGAAAGATTTTGGGGCGTGACATCAGCTCATGAAGAACTCAAAGAGGAGAACCAATAGCTCAAGGGTGAGCATACAAAACTGAAAGAACAGGTTGCTGACTTGGAAAATTTCAGTACTCAATGCAATGAACTCAGAGCTGAAGTCTCTAAGTTCAAACTACTAATCACTAAGTTAGAAACTGAGAAAGCTGAACTTCAAAAGAACAAGAATGCATTCAAAGAACCCAGATCACCAATTCTAGATTAGGTCTAGGATACTGTGCTAGTACTTCTCAAAATGAAGCTAGCTCATCCAAAGTTGGAAAGTTCGTTCAAGCTCAAGTTCCTTTTGCTCAAGAACTCACCTTATTGAACGAAAGTTTGAATAAAATAAGTATTCTGGATAAAGGGAATGAACCCCTTCAGCAGGAAGAAAACAGCAAGCCTGCATGGAACCTAAGAAAGCAGCATACTCAGTATGCTGTTAAGAAAAGAAGAAAGCAGCAGTTTTCTAAGTTAGATCAAGAACTTCATTCACTGAGAACTAAGACATTCATGTCAAAATTCCATCAGGTCTATACTCAAGAAAAGTATAAAGGAATACCTTTCAACAACAGAAAGCATAGGACCTGGAAACAGCAAGCTCATAAACAGAACCCTGCCCAGAACACTTACAAGATAAGAACCAACATAGCCTCTGGTAAACTAATTACCATAAGACGAGTATGGGTTCCAAAAGACACTAACCCCCTAGGACCCGTACTTGTATGGGTACCTAAAACCGTCTGATCAACTTGTAGGTACAGTTGCCAGGAAATAGCAGTGATGAATGGTACATTGATAGTGGCTGCTCTAGACATATGACTGGCAACAAAGCCGGATTGAGGGACTTCCAACCATACAAAGGCCCTAAAGTAGTGTTTGGCGATAACTCCAAAGGACGCATAAAGAGAACATGAAGCTTGATCAAAGGCAACGCAAGTATCAATAATGTTTCATATGTCAAAGGACTAAAATATAACCTCCAGAGTATCAGTCAATTTGTGATAAAGGATATTCAGTGGAGTTCAATCTCAACAAATGTCTGATCAGAGACATCAAAACAAAAGAGGTTAAACTTATTGGAACTAGGAGAGGCAACATCTACCTTGCTGATTGGGACTCAACATTACAACTAACCTGCTTCATTGCAAAAAGTACCCCTGAACTAAGCTGGTTATGGCAGAAGAGAATGAGTCACCTGAACTTCAAGACAATCAACAAGCTAGCAAGAAAGAACCTAGTCAGATGACTGCCAGATGTTGCTTACAAGAAAGAAAGTGTTTGTGGACCTTGTTAGAAAGGAAAACAAGTACGTAGCTCATTCAAGGATAAAGTTCAAAGATCCTCGAATAGGATACTGGACCTTCTGCGTATGGATTTATTTGGACTAGTGGAGCTTGTTAGTGTGAGTGGGAAGAAGTATTCCCTTGTAATTGTGGATGACTACTCAAGATTTACTTGGACCATTTTCCTGGCCAAGAAATCTGAAACTGAAATAAATTCATTGAGAAATACTATTCAGAGAATGGAATTTGTCATGAATACTCTGCAGCAAGGACTCCACAACAAAACGGTGTTGCAGAAAGAAGAAACAGAACTCTGAAGGAAGCTACCAGAACAATGATTGCTGATGCTGGAATACCTAAGAGATTTTGGGCTGAAGCAACCAGCACAACATGTATACTTTAAACAGATGCCTAATCAACAAGGATCATGACAAGACTCTCTACGATCTATGTTATGGGAAGACACCTAATATCTCACACTTCCACATCTTTGGATGTAGGTGTTATATTCTGAACAATGGAAAAGAATACCTAAAGATCTTCGATGACAAATCTGATGAAAGAATATTCTTGGGATACTCCTCAGCAAGCAAGGCCTTCAGGATCTTCAACAAAAAAAGTTTGGTCGTTGAAGAATCAATTCACCTTGTATTTGATGAACCATACTATAATACTACTGAACTGGAGAAACTTATAGAAGATGTATCCAAAATGAAGATCAAGGATCAGACAGTAAGATACGTCGATGGAGTTCCAGTACCCGCTGAAGAAATTACAACAAACAGCTCACAACCCACTATAGCAAGAAATGAAATGACAATGGAAGTTGATCATCAAGCCAACAGGATTCAGCAGACAAACAGCAATCAAGGACAGGATGTTGTTGAACAACAGAATACTGATCAGCAACCTACATTCACCTTTGAACCTGACAGAGCATGGCTTAGTAATCATCCGAGAGAACTTGTGATTGGAGACATCAACGAAGGAGTGAGAACGAGGAGATCAAGATCTCAAGAATCACTGTTTACATGCTTTATTTCACAAACTGAACCTAAAAATGTTGAAGAAGCACTTAAGGATGGTAACTGGATTCAGGCCATGCAAGAAGAACTGAGTGGTTTTGAGAGAAACCAAGTATGAAACCTAGTTCAAAGGCCTGATCATTAAGGAGTCATAGGAATCAAGTGGGTATTCAAAAACAAGCTAGATGAATCTGGTACTGTAGTTAGAAACAAAGCAATATTGGTTGCAAAATGATACTTCCAGTAGGAAGAAATAGATTTTGATGAGACCTTTGCTCCTATAGCAAGACTTGAAGCAATTAGAATTTTTCTTGCTTATGTTGCTCATAATAACTTCAAAGTATACCAGATGGATGTTAAGAATGCATTTCTAAATGGACTCCTATCAGAGGAAGTTTATGTGGAACAACCACCTAGTTTTGAAGAAGAATGAACAGATAGAGTACTCAGATTGAAGAAAGCACAATATGGACTAAAACAAGCACCCAGAGCTTGGTATGATACACTGTCTCTATATCTCTTGATAAATGGAGTTTAGAAAGGAACAATGGATAAAACTCTTTTCAGGATAATGGATGGGAACAACATATTGCTCGTACAAATCTATGTCGATGATATCATTTTTGGATCAACAAACATAGAACTTTGTTCCAAGTTCTCTTCACTCATGAAAAGTAAATTTGAAATGAGCATGATGGGGGAACTCAGTTTCTTCCTCAGTTTACAAGTCAAACAACTTCAGGACAGAACTTTCATCAATCAAACCAATTATACCAAAGAACTGATAAAGAAGTTTGGTATGGAGAATGGATCATCAGTAAGTATACCTATAGCCACATCTATCAGCATGGATAAAGATGAAGATGGAAAAGATATGGAAATCACCAAGTAAAGAAGACTTGTTGGATCCCTACTATATCTCACAACAAGCAGACCAGATATAGTATTTGCAATCGGAGTATGTGCAAGATTTCAAACAGCTCCTAAAGAATCACATCTTGCAGCAGTAAAGAGGATTATCAAATATCTAAAAGGCACTCAAGATGTAGGTTTATGGTATCCTAAGGAATGAGGATTCACCCTCAAAGGATATTCAGACTCTGACTTCGCAAGTTGCAAAATAGACAGAAAAAGCACAAGTGGTACTTGTCAATTTCTTGGACAAAGACTTGTCTCTTGGTTCTGTAAGAAGTAAACATCTATTGCAACATCAACAGCTGAAGCTGAGTATGTAGCTACATGAAGCTGATGTGAACAAATTCTATGGATACAACAGCAACTGAAGGACTATGGGATCACAGAAAAGGAAACTCCCATCCTATGTGACAACACCAGTGCAATTGCCATTACTCACAGTCCTTTCTTCCATTCAAGAACAAAGCATATCGATGTGAGACATCACTTCATCAGAGATCATGTGGAAAATAAGGACATCACACTGGAGAAAGTACATACTGACCTTCAACTTACTGATATATTCACAAAACCCCTTTGTGAATCAAGGTTTTCAATGCTAAGATCTGAATTAGGAGTCATCAAGCTCTGAAGTGTAAGGAAAGCAAAGAATACTTAAAATAAGGGGGAACTTACTGACATCAAAAGTGCACTTCAACCTGTTTTGATCTTCAGCATACTTTGACAGGATACTAACCCTCACAAGTAAAGAATCCTACAAACTTTATCCAGTCTCAGGAACCTACTGCACAGGAAGCTATAAAACATAGGTTACCGACTCAGGTTGCTGAGAAGAGGTTGCTGAGAACAGCTTTCAATGATCAACATTTATATATGGCTTACAACCTCGTATCATCAACAATAACCTTATACAATAATTAAGTGTGATAAATTGGCAACAACATTAAATGCAAAAGTCACATTTTTCAGGAAAGAGAGAGAAAGACGCAGTTTTCCTTCTGATGTAATCTCAAAATTATAGATCTGCCACTCTGTAATTCAAAATCACAACCCTTGATCAAAACCGCCCCTTGAAATTCTCAATCTTATCCATTGATTAGGTACAAAATAAGGAAAGTTCTTAAACCGCCAAAAACAATTGAGTCTCTCTACATTCACAATCACTCTCTTTCTCACTCAAACCCTCAAATCTTCTGTAACGCCCCGTTCCCATTTCAAATGGAATTAGGTCGTCACCCTTTACTTACTTAGAAATTATAAGGACTTTATAAAATACAACGGAAGACTTAAAAGCGAAGACACAAGAGTTATTAAATTTTTTTTAAATATAACATGTATATAATTATATATCGACTATTAATTAACTCTAGTCGTGTCTCACCCACATTTCAAGGAAAAATATTTGAACCAAAGACTTACATGAATTACACAACAAAACATATATATATATAATAGAATATGAGTCTAGGCCCATCATTTTTCATATAATACATGTTTAAACAACATATTGCTTTTTAAAGAAAAAGAAACATAGTTCTTGCATATCTATTTAAAAGTGACAGTGAGAGTCCGCCCAGCCTGCTACACGTCCACATCATCATCCAGTGAGCCTGAAAATATAAAACGGTAATATCATGAGACACCTCCGGAGAGGGATCCCAGTGGGATAACTTTACAGTTTAATATATTGAGGCAATTAAATTATTCAGCATGTACTACATGTGGTTCTTAGCCACCCTGAGAAACATTGTGGTTCTTAGCCACACCTGAGAAACATTTTGTGGTTCTTAGCCACACCTGAGAAACATAGACCAGGCATTTCTGCCCTTAAGGTCGTCGCCCAGTATTGAAGTTACATACTGGTTATAGCTACAGACTTCAGTCGTAGATTTTCATACATAACTTCTCAATTCAATTAACAACACATAGTAGAGAGTAGAAGTTACCCACATGTACGCTGAAAGTGCAAGGATTGTCTCCGGATTCACCGATCGTCTCGACTGCGCTCGACACACTTAACTGATTAGTCTCCTTATATCGTATAACACAATATTTTTCATTTATATTAGGTTACATTAACCTAAAACACATTCATACTTATAACCTACTTGTTTAAGCATTTAAACTGGCAATTTTTGACCTAAAATGACATATAATGATGTCATTATTTTAATAATTCATACATAATTCCTAAAATCACAACATTATTCATATAATCATATAAATTCCTTTAGTATAACATGCTGAAATTTCATGAATTTTAACAGCTTGTACAAATAATTAAAAGTCACACATCTAACTAGTCTTTTCACTTCAATCCTAGCTCCAAAACAGCCTTCAAATGAAAAATTCACAATACCCTATAGGATTGATGAAATGCTTTTATATTTTTACAGTAATCAGACAACACATTAAAGTATAACATATAAAAATATCAATCGAAAATAAGATTCACACAATTAGTTATAAATTTTCGAAGTTGGTAGAAAACAGGGTATCATCTAGACCGAAAACAGACCATATTGTAAAATTAATTATAATTTGTACAAGACTCCAAAAAATATCATAGTAAATTTCTACATACTCATAAGAACATGTACTACAACGTAGTAAAACATGGCTTATAAATTCGATGCCAATAATTGGTTATGAATTTTAGAACGAAGCTGAAAACAAGACATTGTCTACGTGAAAAACAGGTTTTATTGTAAAAATCGGCATAAATCGTACAAGACTCGAACAAATGCATACTAAACTCCTAAACGTACCTAAGAACAGGTTCTTGAACATAGTAAAATATTATGTACAAATTCGAAGTATATTATTCCAGAAAATTATACGAACCAGACCCAAAAACAGGGTGAAAACTGTCTCCGAACAGTTTATATTAGAAAAATCATATAAAATTGAATTTAACTCCAAACCTCATGAAATTTTACAGGAATATTCTTGACTTCATATATTTCAATCTAACAAAAGGATTCATCTTAATTCAATTTGTAAAAGTTTCGAACACAACTAAAACAGTAACAAAATAAAGCATATCCTAAAGCTTATTCTAGAATCAACTTATTCCTCCATGCAAACAACATATAATCCCAACAAATATGCCAAAGAACATCTTTGGACTTCTTATCCTAAATTATTAAGCATAAATCATGAGTTTTAATGAAGGATTCATAAGGGTTTAGCCAAAAATACCTTTAGGTTTGAGAAGAAGAATTTGAAGGATATATGATCTTTGCTTTCCTTTATCTCTTGTATTAACTTATCTTTGACCTTGGCTCTTTTATAAGAAGTGATCAAGAGAGGGAGAGAGAGAGAGTGATCGAGAGAGAGAAGAAATATCCTCAAGCTAAGATGTATTGCATGTTGCAAGTGGATGGTTATTTGCATGATGCTATTAGATTAGTGAGGTGGCTAGGCTAGGTTACTTAGTCATAGGTTAGCAAACTTATCTTGGAAGATTTGGATTAAAAATAAAGGTTAATTTAATTATTTACCTTGATATTTCATGTTTCATATTACACATATATATATATATATAAGTACATGTATACCTTATTAAATGGACTAGTAATCATAATGTGATGTATATTTCATATAAGTGTGGAATTTGCTTAGCATTAAATTAAGTATTAATTAAATTAATATATAATAATAAGTATTTTGGTTATTTCAATAATTACCTATAATGCATGCTCGTTCAAGTAAGACGTCTTATTTCATAAATATACATATAAGATCATAAGTAAAACTTCCTAAAAAGAAAGCATATAAACCTAAACCATTTTATTCAATTGATTTAATTAACATCTTATCTTTTACTTCCATTCATGTGTGTAGAGTGAGTGGAGATCGAGCTCGGTTTCATCCGTGAACAATCCTGCAAAACCCTTAACATCTCGAAAGAAAATCATATCATAAAATCTTTAAAATAATTAAACATAACGTATAATCATAAATCATAACTTAATGTAATATAAGATCTCCCACTTAAATCATTCTTAAATGAACATTAAAAGATATTTTATAAAATATGCATATGCAGGGTTTTTTTTTTTGAAAACGGGGTGTTACATCTTCTCTGCAAACAACTCTTCAAAACTCAATCTCTACCCTATTCAAAGTTCATCAAATATCTACCATGGTAATGGCAAGAGAAACCAAAGTGGTCGAAGGAAGGCTGATGATCGCTGTCACATTACTAGGAGACAAGTCTCTCTATGAAGACAAAGCCCTCCTCAATGAAATCTGGGATCACATTATCAACAGAAGACTTGATGGATTGCAAACCACAATATACACTGGATACTCTGCCTTCTCCGTTGAGAAATTCTATGCGTTTATCTCACTATCAAATGATGGAAAGACAATCACCTTCAAGATGGACGAAGATGATGAAGAAGTCCAAACCCTAACCGCAGAAGACATTACCAGAACTTTTGGCATCTCCGACTCTGGGTTGACATATTCTGATCTTGCTATATATGGGATAGAATATTTGGAGGAAAGTTGGAATCAGTTCAAGTTGGATTCCATGAACGAAACCTCCACGGGAATCTTTGGAAAGAAGATGCTTAAGCCTGCATATGAACTTCTACATGATATTCTGGTTCACACCGTTGAGGGAAGATATGGAAGTTTTGACAAGTGCACAACAACGAGATTCAGAATGATGATTGTTGTGATCAATGAAGAAGAAGTCGATTGGGCAGGAATTGTGTTTCAAAGAATTTGGGAAGAAATTATAAAAGCTTCAATAGGCAGAGGATTTAGGATTGTCATTTCTTCAATCCTATGTTTCAAAAACATCCCTTTGGAAAGGAGTGTTGCCTACGTACCAGGATGGTATCTTGGTGTAAAGAAAACTGGAGCGAAGAAAGGAGTTGTTCCACCCAAAAAGTAAAAACAGAAGGAGGATGCTCATTCGAAGAAGAGGAAAGCAAAGAAAGCCGCCCCCATTCCCAAGAAGAAGAGACCCACCCTCAGACTGCAGGATTCTAATCCTGAAGAAGAACATTCTATTTCAACTAACATAGGTGATGATAGAACAGTTGAGGAAATCATTCCTGAGAAGGCTGCAATACTTGATCAAGATCCTCCGACATCAAGCACTAAGCAAGCTGGAAACCATGGAGAACTGAACATCGACACTATAATGGAACCCCATGATGAAGAGGATAACGCAGTAGAGGAACCTACTACCTCTTCTGGTATAGGAATGGTCAGATGGAAGGAGATTGATACTCTCAACGAAGTTAACGACTCCATTGAGCCAATCAATGTTGATGATACAACAGAGATTCATCCACATTTACGAGGAATTGAGGGAAATGAGGCGGAGCCCAGCATGGAAGCTCACTGGTTGGAATGACTGGTTTCAAGTGGAAGATATAATCTTGTCTTTCTCAGACAACGATTTATGATTCGTCATGCTGATGATTTCATCAAACTCATAAATGAGAGAAAAAGACAGCTTTCCACTCACTAGTAAGATAAAGGATTGAAGTTAATAATAGAACTGTAGCGCCCTGGACCAAAAACAAAGCATAATTGAATAATTAAATATTAAACCCTTAATTGAATTATTATGTGCGTTAATCTTGACTGTTTAATTTAATTTCGTGCATTTCAGATACATGTTTAATGTATGATTTAGATGAAAACATTTTCTAGTCACAGAACATAGATTATTTTTATAATATTAGATGCGTAATGGAAAAAACGAGAAGATAGAAATGAATTAGAGGCCAATCGGAGACTCGTAGCTCGAATGGCGAAGAAAATGGAAAAATACGAAGTTTCGGAAAAAACGAGAGATATTTCTTGATGAATAGTAACTCAGATATTTTAATGAACAGTAACTTAGTTTTTTTTATTAATAGTGATTTTTAAAAATCTATAAATAGGGGCTCATTCGATTCAAAAATTACCGTTTTTCCGAACGAGCCGAAAACGATGAAAACATGTAAGTCTCTCTCTCCCTCCTCTGTCTTCTATCTCCGCCACGCCGCCGCCGATGTCGGTGGCCGAAAAATTTCAAACTTATCGGTTTCAGCCCATTTTCGCACAACACGTAGGCCTCATCGAGACGAGTCTAGGACAGTTTCTGGAATTCCATTCCGATGTGTCATTCACTGTGAAACGGCGAAAAATCCTCTCCAAATCCTAAACCTTAGTTCTTGCCACATTCTCTCTCTCTCTGTTTTCTCCCTCATTCTCGTTAGACGACCTCCTGGTGGTGTGGGTGAGTTGCTGGAGGGGCGGCGCTGCCGTGGGTGTTGGTGCCGGAGCTGAATTAGGTTATGTGTGTGAATCGTGAGTGTGTGTGTGTTAGTGTGTGTGGTATATATGCATGCTGTTGAGGGCGGCGCAGGTGGCGCCGTCATGGGGAAACAGTGGGCCAACGCTAGTAATGTGCCGACGAGGTTGGTAGGGTGGTCGTCGGTGACTGGAAGTCGCCGGCCAAGCTGCAACAAGTGGTGCGTGTGTATGTATATATATTTATGCAAGTGTGTATATGGTATGTTGTGTGTAAGTGGGCTTGTCACGCCCCAAAATCTTTCGTTAAAAATATCAGAGTTTTACCCGGGCGTGAAGATAGATAAGCAAGGGACGCATAACACATACAGAAAGAGTTAAGCAAGGGACAACAGAAGAAAGAGATAAGGGGCGATAATAAACCATCTCACAACAACCTTCGGCCTCGGCCGATATCATTCGGTCTCTCACCGATAATATACATCATATACAGCGGAAGCTAAACATCAGGATCTCCCATCCTCACCAGAACCCAAAGATATATACAGATCATAAACTGTTTGAAAACGTGTTCGGAAATGTTTTAACTAGACCATATATCAGAAAAACCAACAGCTAGCACTATCTCCCTCCGTCTAGGGTTCACCAGCTTTCTCATCTCCTGTAGTGTGAGTACAGATTAAGGGGTGAGTGCGTTGAATACACTCAGTGGGGATAACATCCACCTCATAAGACTCCTGACAGAATTTAAATACCGAAAAGCTAACTTGCAGTCACGTCGTCACAGCACAGATATATGCAAAGCAGATATTAGAAATGGCAAGGGACGTATAGGTGCGGGATTCCCCCGTCTTACCCTATATAACGGTATCTCACCGTTAGTGCATTTAAAGAGGCTCACGACACCTCCACTGAGTAGTAGAAAATAGCAGGGGACGAACAGAATGCATGATCGGAGGACCTCGGCCCTTTCACAGATATAATATGGCACAACAAGTATAAACACAGCACTTAGATTCCCAATCATGTTTCACAAATAGGGAAAGCTGTAAACAGATCCAGAGTTAGAAATTACCCCCACCTCGTATAGTGGTTACCGCGTGAGTAGATATAACAGTACGTCCAACAACCCAAAACTTCCAAGACTAGTCCAACAAGTAGCATACATAATTACGGTGTTTTTCTTAGATCTTAAATACAGTATAATTAAAGCTGTAAAAGGTTCCGGCGGAAGAACGCTCGTTAAAGACACGATGGATCGAAAGTACGGCGTTACGTGCTCCGGGGCTCGCGGGTACCCGGCGTCGGGCGAAAGCGAACCCGACAGCTCGTGCATCACCCGGCAGCTGCCGAGTTTCCTCAGCCACCCGGTCCCCGTTGCCCGCGCACGCTGGACCCCCGGCGCTCGCACCCGCGCGCACCCGGCACCCGGCGCACACCCGGCACCCGGCACGCACCCGACGCACACCCGCACCCGGCACCCAGCGCGCACCCGCTACCGGGCGCGCACCCGACGCCCGACCCGACGCACATCCCGGCGCGCACCCGACGCCCGACCCGACGCACATCCCGTCGCGCACCCGACGCCCGACCCGACGCACGACGCGCCCAACCCGACGCACAACCCAGCGCGCACCCGACGCCCGACCCGACGCACAACCCGGCGCGCACCCGACGCCCGGCACACCACCACCAGCACCATTGCTGGCCGGCGGCGGCGGCGGCGACGGCGGCGCTCCAGCGGCACTCCGGCGGCGGCGGAAAATAAAAACGTAAAGGAAAAGAAAAGAAAGAGAACTTACGTGTTCGCGTCGCGAGCGTCGCTCGGGTCGTCGGCTTTGAAAACGTATAAGTTTTGAAAATTATGAGCCCCTATTTATAGATTTTGGAATTTACCTTTTTACCGTTGAAAAGTTACTATTTACCAAAAATATCTCAATTTACCTTTCATTAAAATATTATTTTTATTTTTACCTTTTATCAAAATTTTACCCTTTCCTTCGTTAGTTGAACTACGGGTCTCCGATTAACCGCTAGTTTGTTTCTGTTTTCTCGTATTTCCCATACGAATCTCTTGGTAAAATCATATTCTAGGTTCCATGTCACGAAAAATATACCCATCTAAAACCAAAACCTACGTTAGCCAAGTATCTGTAACGCATGTACTGAATTAAACAGTCAAAACATACGCACATAATGATTAAGTCGGGGTTCAAATATTTAATTATTCAATTATGCTCATTTTGATCCGGGGTGCTATATCCCTTACCCCTTAAAATAATTTCGTCCTCGAAATTGAGCACATACTTAGAAAGATAAACAAACGTATACCTAGGATCGGTATGTCGGGGTACTTCCTCAAAATCTCGTCCTCCAACTCCCAGGTTACCTCTTCCCTTCCGTGACGGCTCCTCTGGACCTTCACTATAGCCATCTCTCGGTTCCTAAGTTGTCGTTTCTTTCTGTCCAAGATGGCTATCGGGATTTCCTCATATGTCAAATCCTTTTCCAGTTCGATGCTTTCTCGATCGATTGTATGATTTGGATCAAAAAACTATATTTCCGTAGCATAGACACATGGAAGACATTGTGCACCCCAGCAAAGTCCGGTGGTAGAGCTAGTCAGTACGCGACCTCCCCAATTTGATCCAGGATTTCAAACGATCCCAAGTACCCTGGGTTCTAGTTTTCCCTTCTTTCCAAAACGGTGAACTCCTTTAGTGGGAGATACTTTCAGGAAAACTTTGTCCCCAATTTCAAACCTCAGCTCTCTTCGTCTCTTATCTGCATACGATTTCTGTCGATCTTGGGCCACTCGTATCCGGTCCCGAATCTTCTTTATTACTTCTACTGTTTGCTTCACCAGAAATTCGCCCTCAAGTCTCGGTACACCTTTGTACCTCCTGGGTGTGCAACTATAGGTGTGCAATGCGCTTCTTTGAGTATTTCCTCTTTTAATTCCTCGTTCTTAGGCACGCACAGCCTTCCTCTGAAGATTAGAGCTCCATCTATAGCCAAAGAAAAGTCTTCAGCTCTTCCCTTATCCATCAGAGCTTTCATCTTCTTTAGAAACTTATCCTTCTTCTGAGCCTCCACAATTCGGTCTCGCAGCGTGGGTGTTACAAATAACGCTACCATTCAGGATTTAATATTGATCGGTGGCGAGAGTATCTCCAAATTAAGTTTCGACATCTCCTCGACTAGTTGGAGTTGATTGGTGATCATCGATGTCACTACTCCTTTCCCTTTCCTGCTAAGGGCGTCAGCCACCACATTCGCCTTTCCGGGATGATAGTGGATCGTGATATCATAATCTTTCACCAACTCTAGCCATCTCCTTTGTCTCATGTTGAGCTCCTTCTGTTCGAAGAAGTACTTCAGGCTTTTGTGGTCAGTGTAGATTGCACACTTCACGCCATAGAGATAATGTCTCCAGATCTTTAGGGCGTGTACCACTGCTGCTAGTTCTAGATCATGAGTCGGATAAATCTGTTCGTGGACTTTCAGCTGGCGTGATGCATATGCCACCACTTTTCCTTCCTGCATCAATACACACCCCAAACCTTCTTTGGATGCGTCGCTGTAGATTACGAACTCCTTGGACATATCTGGAACTACTAGGACTGGTGCTTCTGCCAGTCTTTTCTTTAGTTCCTGGAAACTACGCTTGCACCGCTCATTCCACTGAAACCTCACATCTTTTCTCGTCAAGCGTGTCATCAGAGTGGTTATCCTCGAGAACCCTTTTATGAATCTTCGGTAATATCCAGCTAGGCCGATGAAACTCCGAACTTCCTTCACATTCGTTGGAGTCTCCCAATTGCTGACAGTCGTCACTTTTTCAGGATCTACCTCGACCCCTTGCGCAGAAACGATGTGGCCCAGAAAGCCAACTTTGTCCATCCAGAATTCGCACTTCTTAAATTTGGCATAAAGCTTTTCCTTCCTTAGTACTTCCAGTGCGATTCTAAGATGTTGTTCATGGTGCACTCTGTCGCACGAATAGATGAGAATATCATCAATGAATACTATGACAAAAAGGTCAAAATAAGGATGGAAGATGCGATTCATTAAATCCATGAAGACAGCCGGAGCATTACTCAACCCGAATGGCATTACTACAAACTCGTAGTGGCCATATCTCGTTCTGTATGCTGTCTTGGATAAATCAGCGTCTTTGACTTTCATCTGGTGATATCCCGATCTTAAGTCAATTTTTGAGAACACACTAGCACCTCTTAATTGATCGAAGAGATCTTCAATCCGAGGCAGTGGATACTTGTTCTTTATTGTTTTCTTATTCAGCTCTCGGTAGTCAACACACATCCGGAAGCTACCATCCTTCTTCTTTACGAACAGTACCGGTGCTCCCCAAGGTGACACACTCGGTCTGATGAAGCCCTTATCTAACAGCTCCTGAAGCTGAACCTTCAATTCTTGCAATTCTTTCGGCGCCATCCGATAAGGAGCCTTTGACACTGGCGCTGATCCCGGGATGAGATCTATCTCGAAGGTTACTTGTCGATCTGGTGGAGGGCCCGGTAAGTCCTCTGGAAACACATCTGTGAATTCTTTTATCACCGGTACCTCCTCGATAGCAATTGGTTTCTTCTCGGAGTTTATCATATCAACTAACCATGCTTCGCACTCTCCTTTACTGAGCATCTGGGTTGCTTTCATGGCCGAGACAATCCTTGAGTCGACCTTAACTCGTGTCCCGTGGAAGGTAAACTCCGGCTCTCCCGGTGCTTGGAAGGTTATCTCCCTTTCACGGCACTTGATTACCGCGTGGTTGGACTCTAGCCAGTCCATTCCCAAAATCACATCGAAATCTTTCATCTCCAGAGCGTGGAGATCTGGTTGAAGCGTCTTATCCTCGAAGGCAATCTTAAGACGACGGTACAAGTGTTTTGTCTTTACCGTCTTTCTCGAGGGGATACTAACTTCTAAAGTTTCAGCGACTATCCTACCGTCAACATGCTTCAACAGATCCATCATCATATCAGCACTATAGATAAAGAAATTAAACACGAAATGCGAGGAGAGAAGAAAACGTAGATTCCATCGATTAGCAAAAGTCGAACTGGTATCTTGTACGCATGAGCAAAAGATGGGCCGCTCGTACATTATACAAAAGGTTTACGGGCGCTACTCCAAGGTACGAGCTACTATCTAACTATTACATATATAAACTAAAAGTCCATCATCCTTAGTCTATCTCTTGGTAGTCTCTGAGCTAGGGAGGGCGGGCGAATGTTCGTGTCTGGCCTGCTTCTGACCTTGGCCTTTGTGTTGCAGCTGTTGAGCTTTTGAACCTCTGACAATTAGCCATAATATGTCCCGGTTCTCCACACCGGTAGCAATTTCGTGTATCTAGCGGTGAGTTTCGAGACCTCGGACAGTTAGTTGAGATGTGTCCAGGCTCTCTGCATCTGTAGCATCTCCGAATTCCCCCTGACCTTGGTCTCAATGTTGAAGCTGATGGATTTCTAAATTTCAGACAGTCTCTCACAACATGTCCAGGTTTTCCGCACCTGAAACATGAGTTCCCTAACTTGGGTATAGAAAGAAGCGGAGCATTACTAGTCCGTGGGACCTTGTGCTGATCGAAGTCTTGACTTAGACCGGTCAATTTCCTCTTTCCTATCACTATTTCCGCTTTCTTGGATGGAGCCATGTCTAAGTGGTGACGAGAAGCAATCTCTTTAGCTCTCTCAACCACTGGGGCATAAGGCATGTCACCCTGACTAGCCAGGACAGAACTGATCTCCAAGTGAAGACCCTTTTTAAAGCATCTGACCCTTTTGGCATTCGTGTCTACCAGGATGGGCGCATACCTACTCAGTCGGTTAAATCTTTTCTCGTACTCTTCCACAGAAGCATTTCCCTGATGAATCTGTATAAACTCTGCTTCCTTTTGGTCACGGTATGACTGAGGTAGAAAATCTTGTCTAATCACTTCTTTAAAGACTCCCCAAGACATTGCACTCCTACGTTCGGGTGCCATAGTCCTTTCGTATAACTTCCACCAGTGGCTGGCTTCTCTAGTGAGTTGTAACACAGCACAGGAGATCTTCTGCTCTTCGGTGAATGCCAAAAGTCCAAAGAGTCGATCCAACGACTTTAGCCACTCGTCCGCTTTGATTGGTTCCCCTGTTCCATCGAAGGTCGGTGGATCGAAACGTCGGAACTGTACAAGGATTGGGCTCGCATCGTTTCCTAACAACGATGGAGATGCAGCTTGTGTGGTTTCGAAATATCGGGTCAAGCTTCTTAGTGCGGTCACCAAGTCTCCTCTCACGGCATCCATATCGTTCTAAAGACGTCATACGAAAATTAACTCTTATAATCTACCCCTCGCAACTCAACAATGTATATAACAACAGACAATAACAAAAGATAACCAAACAACAGGTAACATAGCACCGACAACTTTATTCCATAGATCTTTTATAATCTCAATAAATTCTCCGTCATTCGTTTATAAACACTCCATGATCTCATTATGTAGGATAGCGTATATCCAGCCTGTATACGCCATTCACATGAATACATCATGAAACATGTCATCAACTTCTCCACATGGTCTTCATAGACCTCGAGTATTGACAGCGGTGCTACATATCGTAACCACGAACTGAGAAAACCCACTCATTGGTACACCCTGTTATAAACAAGGGCCCATGGTAGATTCAACTGTCTGTCACACGACATCAACTCCTGCGAACGGCCATACTCGCGCACTAGCTCACGCTGCTGCAGTCAGCGGCTTTGTGGCGGTGACTCAGTGCAGTGTGTCGAGTATAGTGACATCAAGAGGTTTTCAAAAGATCTTTTTATCGTGGAACAATATCAGTAACACCCTGTCAAACTTATACAGTTTATATCGTATAAATGAGAAATGCAAATAGATAAACACTTCATCAAACCTTAACAGTTTATATCTTGCAAACCAAAGGACACATAACAAGTAGACGCTCTTATTCCGTAAGTCTTATGTTCAGGGAGAGTCACCTATAGAGGGAGACTAGTGCCTATCTTACACCTTTCTGAAACCCGATCACATTTTGCAAACACACTTTCAAAATTACATTTTTCCCACTTTAAAACTCGCTTTAAAAACCTTTCCCTCATTTCCAAATCACACTTTCCAAATCACGTTTTTCTCATTTTAAAACCAGTTCGAGCAAGTTCTCATCATTAGAACCGCTCTGATACCACCTGTCACGCCCCAAAATCTTTCGTTAAAAATATCAGAGTTTTACCCGGGCGTGAAGATAGAAAAGCAAGGGACGCATAACACATACAGAAAGAGTTAAGCAAGGGACAACAGAAGAAAGAGATAAGGGGCGATAATAAACCATCTCACAACAACCTTCGGCCTCGGCCGATATCATTCGGTCTCTCACCGATAATATACATCATATACAGCGGAAGCTAAACATCAGGATCTCCCATCCTCACCAGAACCCAAAGATATATACAGATCATAAACTGTTTGAAAACGTGTTCGGAAATGTTTTAACTAGACCATATATCAGAAAAACCAACAGCTAGCACTATCTCCCTCCGTTTAGGGTTCACCAGCTTTCTCATCTCCTGTAGTGTGAGTACAGATTAAGGGGTGAGTGCGTTGAATACACTCAGTGGGGATAACATCCACCTCATAAGACTCTTGACAGAATTTAAATACCGAAAAGCTAACTTGCAGTCACGTTGTCACAGCACAGATATATGCAAAACAGATATTAGAAATGGCAAGGGACGTATAGGTGCGGGATTCCCCCGTCTTACCCTATATAACGATATCTCACCGTTAGTGCATTTAAAGAGGCTCACGACACCTCCACTGAGTAGTAGAAAATAGCAGGGGACGAACAGAATGCATGATCGGAGGACCTCGGCCCTTTCACAGATATAATATGGCACAGCAAGTATAAACACAGCACTTAGATTCCCAATCATGTTTCACAAATAGGGAAAGCTGTAAACAGATCCAGAGTTAGAAATTACCCCCACCTCGTATAGTGGTTACCGCGTGAGTAGATATAACAGTACGTCCAACAACCCAAAACTTCCAAGACTAGTCCAACAAGTAGCCTACATAATTACGGTGTTTTTCTTAGATCTTAAATACAGTATAATTAAAGCTGTAAAAGGTTCCGGCGGAAGAACGCTCGTTAAAGACACGATGGATCGAAAGTACGGCGTTACGTGCTCCGGGGCTCGCGGGTACCCGGCGTCGGGCGAAAGCGAACCCGACAGCTCGTGCATCACCCGGCAGCTGCCGAGTTTCCTCAGCCACCCGGTCCCCGTCGCCCGCGCACGCTGGACCCCCGGCGCTCGCACCCACGCCCACCCGGCACACGGCACGCACCCGACGCACACCCGCACCCGGCACCCAGCGCGCACCCGCTACCCGGCGCGCACCCGGCACGCACCCGACGCCCGACCCGACGCACATCCCGGCGCGCACCCGACGCCCGACCCGACGCACGACGCGCCCAACCCGACGCACAACCCGGCGCGCACCCGACGCCCGACCCGACGCACATCCCGGCACGCACCCGACGCCCGACCCGACGCACATCCCGGCGCGCACCCGACGCCCGACCCGACGCACAACCCGGCGCGCACCCGACGCCCGACCCGACGCACATCCCGGCGCGCACCCGACGCCCGGCACACCACCACCAGCACCACTGCTGGCCGGCGGCGGCGGCGGCGACGGCGGCGCTCCGGCGGCACTTTGGCGGCGGCGGAAAATAAAAACGTAAAGGAAAAGAAAAGAAAGAGAACTTACGTGTTCGCGTCGCGAGCGTCGCTCGGGTCGTCGGCTTTGAAAACGTATAAGTTTTGAAAATTATGAGCCCCTATTTATAGATTTTGGAATTTACCTTTTTACCGTTGAAAAGTTACTATTTACCAAAAATATCTCAATTTACCTTTCATTAAAATATTATTTTTATTTTTACCTTTTATCAAAATTTTACCCTTTCCTTTGTTAGTTGAACTACGGGTCTCCGATTAACCGCTAGTTTGTTTCTGTTTTCTCGTATTTCCCATACGAATCTCTTGGTAAAATCATATTCTAGGTTCCATGTCACGAAAAATATACCCATCTAAAACTAAAACCGACGTTAGCCAAGTATCTGTAACGCATGTACTGAATTAAACAGTCAAAACATACGCACATAATGATTAAGTCGGGGTTCAAATATTTAATTATTCAATTATGCTCATTTTGATCCGGGGTGCTACAGGGCTGTTGGGTGGTTGCCGGAGATTGGAAGTCGCCGACCAGTGTTCCAAGTGGGCTGGGAGAGTCGCCGATGTAACGCCCCGTTTCCCTTTATTGGAAATAGGTCGTCACCCTTTACATACTTAGGAAATAAAGAAATTATAATGATTTTATAACATACAGTGGAAGACTTAAAAACGAAGAGACGAGAGTTTTAAAAGTTTTACTTTTTAAATATAACATATATATGTGATTATACATCGACTGTTAAACAAGTCTAGTCGGGTCTTACCCACATTTCTAGGTAAAATGTTTGAACCATAGACCAACATGAATTTACACAACAAAACATATATAATATAAGATAAGTCTAGACCCATCGTTTTTCATACATTAACATATTACTTTAAAGTGACAGTGAGAAGTCAGCCCAACCTACTACACGTCCACGTCATCGTCTGCCGAGCCTGAAAATTATAAAAGTAACATCATGAGACACCTCCGGAGAGGGATCCTAGTGGGATAACCTTACTATCTAATATATCGAAGCAATTAAATCGTTAAGCAAGTACTACATGTCATAATCATAGAGGAATGTGGGAATCGCTCGCCCACTAAACCTCGCATGGACCAGGCATTTAAGCAGGGTCGTTTTCATGGACCAGGCATTTAAGCAGGGTCATTGCCCAGTATGGAAGTTACATACTGGTTATAGCTACGGACTTCAGTCGTAGATTTTCATACATAACTTCTCAATTCAATTAACAACACATAGTAGAGAGTAGAAGTTACCCACTTGTATGTTGATTGTGCGAGGATCGCTTCTGGATTCACCGATCGTCTCAACTACGCTCGACATATATATAATTATTCAGTCTATTAATTCATATATGGAAAATAAATATGATCATATTATAGATAAATCATTTAAACATATAAATCAAAACATGCTTATGATATGTTTTTTAGACACTTAAATTAGCAATTTTGTATATAAAATGACACATAAAGATGTAATAATTTTAATAATTCATACATAATTCCTAAAATCACAAAATTATTTGCATGATCACATATTAGTATCAATTTGTAGCAAAACTCAATTTGCAAAGCTAAAATCAACTTGCAGAGTATATAATAATCTTTGCCATGCTAAAAGAATTGAATTTTGAATTGCACTTTGCAAAGAAATGCTAAACATATAAAAATAGCCCTTGCAAATATAAAAGAAAAACCCTCTTTTCATTACCCCAAAATCTGCCCGTTTCTAGCTCGTTTCCCGCCGCCGCTGCCGACGACCCCTGTCGCCGGCGGCTAACCCACCAACCAACACGCAAACCACACACAATAAGCACCCTAAAAACACCTAAAGCAGTAGGCCAAACACCCGGAAACAGCAGCCCAACGCCCAGAAACAGCAGCCCAAACGCCCAGAAAAATAGGCTGATTTGTAAAATTAGCCCAAACGCCCAGAGTATTGTTGGGGCTGTTTTGGAGGCACTATTCATGCCAGAGCCGGCGAGGGGTGGCCGGAGGCGGCGCCGTCGCAGTAGGAGGCTGCTGGAAGAAGTTGAGTTGCGCAAGTGCGCGCGGTCGTGCACTCGTCTAGAAGTTGGCGTGCGGTCGTGTGTGAGGGTGCGCGGGCACCGGGAGCTGCCTAGTCTACCGCGAAAATGTGGGCGCCGGGTGTGCAGGGCACGTGCTATGCATGCACCGGGGATTGGAAGCGCGCGCGATATTGGGAGACGGGTGCGCACGTGACGCCATGTTTTCGATACAAATCCTATTTTTTCCATCATACATTATCATCTAGTCATCGGCGACGTGATGTTGTCGATCGGGAGTCGTGGGTCCCGGTCAAAGTCAACCCTTTGACCAAAATTACCAAAATACCCCTCAATCTCAGAACGCTCCGTTTAAGCTTGTTTCAACTCGGATTGATCTCATTCTTTTTCCGTTGTAGCCCAAATTTAATCCTCTTTCATCTCAGCCTTATAAACTGAACATCCACTCTAGTTTTTCAACCTCAATCTTTAGATCTCTTGATCTGTCGCGTCTTTAACGAAAGTTCTTTCTCCGGAATCACTTATAGCTTTAAATATACTTATTAAGGATCTAAGAAACACCGTAACTTATGTAGGCTACCAGTTGGATTGAGCATTGAGATACTTGATCTTTGATACTTGCTACTCACGTGGTAACCGCCGAACAAGGTGGAGGTAACTTCTAAACTCTACATGTTTACAGTTTTCCTTAATTAATGCATGATTGGCAGAATACTAAATGCTGTGATTATATGCTATGTTTACGTGTCATATTATACTGTGAAAGGACGTGTGTCCAAATTCATTCTTCTGTGGGACTTAAGGTCCGTGAAAGACTCATTCTCTCTCTCTTCTACTATCAAAGGTTTGGTGAGCCTGTAATTGCACTAGCGGTATATCAAACCGTTTGTAAGGATAAATCGGGAGTTACCCGCACCTGAGATATATAGGATCGGGAGCTACCCATACCTGAGATTTGTAGGGTCGGGAGATACCCGTACCTGAGATTTGTAGGGGTAAGTCGGGTAATACCCGCACCTGAGATTCGTAGGGGTAAGTCGGGAAATACCCGCACCTGAGTTTGGGTTACGAAATACATGTTATGCATTACATGTGCTGTGACTAAATGAGTATTCTATTCTTATATCTATTGAAACTGTAGCACCCCGGATCAAAATGAGCATAATTGAATAATTAAACATTTGAACCCCGACTTAATAATTATGTGCGTATGTTTTGACTGTTTAATTTAGTACGTGCGTTTCAGATACTTGGTTAACGCCGGTTTTAGTTTTAGATGGGTATATTTTTCATGACATGGAACCTAGAGTACGATTTTACCAAGAGATTCGTATCGGAAATACGAGAAAATAGAAACAAACTAGAGGTTAATCGGAGACCCGTAGTTCAACTGACGAAGGAAAGGGTAAAATTTTGATAAAAGGTACAAAATAAAAATAAAATTTTAATGACAGGTAAATGAAGATATTTTTGGTAAATGGTAACTTTTCAACGGTAAAAAGGTAATTCCAAAAATCTATAAATAGGGGCTCCTTAATTCAAAACTTATACGTTTTTCAAAGCCAACGACCCGAGCGACGCTCGCGACGCGAACACGTAAGTTCTCTTTCTTTTCTTTTCCTTTACGTTTTTATTTTCCGCCGTCGCCGGAAAAGTCGCCGGAGCCACCGCCGCCGTCGTCGGAAAGTCGTCGGAGCTGCTGGTGGTGGTGGCTGGTGCTGCTGGGCGCGCCGGGTGCGCATGCCGGACGTCGGGTGTGCACGCTGGGAGGCGTCGGGCAACGGGCGACGGGAGCTGCAAGGGCGCGACGGGCGCGGGCGCCGGGGATCCAGCACGCACGGGCGACGGGAGCAGCGCGCGCGCGGGGGCGCGGGTGCTCGCAGCCGCCGAGTCCGCCGAGGGGTTCCGCGCGCGGGGTGCGCGCCGGGAGACGCCGCGCGCGGGGGCTTGGGCGACGGGGAATCAGTACACGCGCGGGCGGATACTGATAGATAAATGTCTAGATTAAAACAATAAATGTCCTGCAGCGGATACTGAAGCTTCTGCGGATGTATTGTCTAGATTAAAACAATAAATATCCTGCAGCGGATACTGATAGATAACATCATCTACTTTATTCATATGCTTTGTTCTTACTGGTTCAACAACACCCTATTTGGAGATCCGGGCTTCTTCTTTCCTTTTTCACTTTTAATCAGCAGCTTTCAGCTGTCCCCATCTATCTTTATCTAGTATTCTGACAACAGCAGCACTTAGAGATCTGTTCTTTGATTAGGGTTGTTGTTGTTTGCTATTTCTCCTCTGAGGTTATTGTGTTGTATCCTCTCTTGCAGAAGTTCTGGATACAATACTACTTTAGATGCAGCAGTACCAACACCTCTCTCTCATTCATCTTGATCCTTCCTCCTTTTTGATTGAGGACCCTGACCACATGTTGTTTCGGATCTTTTTCTTCTCTTGCTGGCCAGAGGCTCCTTGTCTTTTTCATCATCATCATTATCCAAGGATTTCATCACTTCTTCTATTACAACATCTATCACTTTATCTCTAGATGCTTTCTTGTCTTCCCCCTTTTTATCATTATCAGCGGGGGCTTTCTTGGTAGAGATAGTTGTAGGTTTATCAGATGGAGCATGTTGAGGGTATGGTCGGATCATAATCTCTCTAAGCTCTCTAATAAAAAGCTCAAGATCTGATAATCTGTCATTTGTGCACTAAGATTCACGACCTTGATTTGAGGCTTATTCTTAAAGTGAATTTAGTGTAAGAGAATGTGCTGCAAGAGTATCTTTGATCTCCTTGACAAATAGATCCTGTTAATGATTGGCAGTACTAACTTCCCTTTCTACTTGTTTTCTGTCCAGAGCTTCAGCATTGCACTCAGCATTCAACTTCGTATGCATTTTGGTAGAAAATTCTGCTAACTCTTTCCATAATATCTCCATAGATGAAACATGGGATTTATCATTGACGTTTATGTTGTTGGTCATGTTAACTTCATGATCTTGAAAAGCACAAACTAATCCTTGAACAAAGTTGATAATGTTTTGGAAAGATTACTTTTAGGACATGGTGTCAAGGCTTCTCTTTCTTGGAATCTCTTCTATTGGCTGAACATATAGAATTAAGGCTTGATTAGATTCCAAAGCTTATTTTTTTACAGCTTCAGCAAATTGCTCTTCGTTCATTGTTGTTGGGATATTTCAGTAGTTATCTTGATAAGACAAAACACAAATAACATAATAAGAGAAGAACAGTTTGCTTAAGGTATTGATACCTAGTTTCCACATTACATGATCACAAGTTTATCGATACTGAAGGAAAGATCATGTAATGGTTTTCCAAGATACAAAGAAAACCAACCTTAGAAGAAGTAAGAACACTTCTGAGGATCAGCATGTTGTAGGGAACAACAAGTTAGAAGAAGTATCCTTAGTAAAAAGGAGAGAAGATACTGGAAATGTAGTTAGTAGGTTGTGAGAAAGTTGTTCTGAAAGAAGAACTCAGAAAGCAAGTAACTACTGCAAGAAACCAACAGGAGCTGCAGATATCCATTCTTATATCAAAGACTGTCGAGGATACAAGACCCGCTGAGGAGACGGGATCCTTGCTGAAGACCTCAGGCGAGGCTGTTGTTCTTAAAACACTTTGAGGATGAGAAGACCTCTAAAGGGGCGGCTGTTGAGACAGTACCCTTAGAGGATGTTCTAAGAGAAGCTATAAGAAAGGACGACAAGTAGCTGCTGTAAAAAAGCAGTTGCAGCATTGTAGCAAAGTAAGAAAGAATGGCATGCAGCATCGCTGCAAGAAAAAGTTACAGTATACTGCAAGAAAAGATACAGCATCAGTGTACGAAGATACTGTAAGAAGGTCTAAGTTACAGCAGCGCTGTAAAGAACAAACAGTTGCAAGTAGACCAAGGATACAACGCGAAGCTTTCTACTCAAACAGTCAACTGAAGAAGTATCCTGCAATCCGAGGAAGGATAAATGCAATACGAAGAACGAAGATTTAAGTAAGAATAAATAGAGCTTTTCCAGAGAAGATCAAAGTTGCAGACACGGAGCCAATGCCAAGACGCCACGTGGACTGACACGCCGCAGAAAGTTGCGAGCCGCAACCATCTCATTAAATGCCTAAGAAAGAAAAGTCAAGTCACATTAAATGTGAGCCATGCCTTTGATCAAGAACACTTTAATTCAAAATATGAGATATCTCCTTCAACGGATATCTTCCCTATAAGTATAAATAGAAGAAGTGGCTGATTGAAGAAAGTCCTGGACAAAGTCGAGTGGAAATTAACATATCATCCAAAGCTCTTCAAGCTTTCACATGTTCAGCCACTCAACCTTCTAGGAGTAGTCTACAACAACAAAATAAGCTCTTAGAGGTTGAAGATTTTTTTTTAACCTTGTTGCTGTGTGCTTAGGTTGTTTTAGGTGTCGAACAGTTGATATGAGGATCCTTGTTGTTTGTATAGTTGTCTAAGTTTTAGGCAGCTTCCCTGTGTGGGAATTTGGAACCCTGTGTGGGTTTGCCTTTAGAGTTTGCAGTTGATGTGTATACGCTGGACTCTAGTAGGTGTTTAACTTTGTAAGTTGATAGATTGTTAGGAGTGTCTTGTAAATCAATCTTGTTTAACGAAGTTCCTGCTCGAGGTAGTAGTAGAGTGGACGTAGAAGGGTTACACCACCTTCGAACCACTATAAGCCATAAGTGTTTTATCGTTTTCTTATCTGCATTTTATCTTTTATATCTATCTCTGTCATAAGCATAAAACGTTTTGAAAATGATCATATTTGAGAAAACCAGCCTTGTGTCTTAAAACCTTTATTTTTCTGCTGCGTATAAGACTCTAAGTTACAGCGTATAACACTGCATCCTAGTGTTGTAAGCAGTAACTGGCTGGCGCTGCAAGTTCAAGTAACTTATAGAACAGTTCGTTTTAAACAGATTTTCAAAATCAACCAAGGTTCATTCATCCCCTTGAACCTCGGACACCACTTGGGACCAACAATTGTAATTTCAGTTTCCTCAATCTTCATTTTGACAATATCTTTAGATTTTGTCTTTCTTACTGATCTACCATTGATGATTTCTCTATCATCATTTTCATTATCATCATCATTGTTGTCATTAGATGAACCATTTTCACTCTCTTTAGGATCCTGTTTTGGTTTAGTACCCAGCACTTAGTGTTTCTTTGGTCATAGATATCGGAGTAGTATCCTGGGCAGGCAAAGTATCTGTATATATTAGGAAATTTATGTTTAGATTTTTATGAGATAAAACAACAATGTAATAGGAAATTAGAGTACCCAAATTTTCACACTATTTAAGTGCAACTTAGAATAGTTTTGAGTCTAAAAGTCGTGTTGAAGAATGGAGGATTTCGGAATTCTGTGGCCAATTGATCAATAAGAAAGATTTTGTTAGCTACAGAAAACAACACGAAAGACTAGTACTGAATACAGAAGTGAAATACTGTATTCAGATACTGTAAGCAGAATAATACAGCCATATAGGAAGTATTATAGATACATCAAACTGAATAGAAAACTACATTAATGTAGTGGTTGCATAAAATATGTACTGCATTCTAGAGTTAAAGAAAGACATAAAGAATAAATAAACCATCACACATAACAATGTAGTACGAAGAAGATCATTGATGTCTTAGGAAATCTTTTTTCAAAACTAACTAATAGAGAAAAAATGATCAAGTAGTAATGACAACCAATAATCTACCGACATGTGGACTGACAGACTACAATAAACCTGCAACCTAGTATAACCACATTTAATAACCTAGAATGCAAGATAAGATAAATTAAATGCGATTCTTCAAAGGTAGTTAATGTGAGCTCAAGGACATTTGATGAAGATTCAAATTCAAAAAATGTGTCTTTCTTCAACAGACACATTTCTACACCTATAAATAGAGGAAGACTTGACTGAAGCAATTATTGAATTCGAACACTTACTCTCTGGCAAGAACTATCTCTCAAGTTATCAACATCTAAGCTTTCAATCACTCAACCTCTAAGATAAGTAGTCAAGCCTTAGAAGCACTCAAGCTCAAGATTTATCAAAGCTACTTCAAGCACCCCGGTTGGAGAAAATTCATATACTTTTAACATTTGTGTTGTGTGCTTAGGTTGTTTTAGTGGTGTCCTCAGTTGATAGGATTCAGATTCTTGCTGAGTGTTTAGCCTTAGGAGTTTAAGGCTGTAACTTTGTGAGTTTATGATCTTGTGTGGTTTAGCCTATTTGATTCGAGCAACCTGTGTAGAAGAAGAATCTTAGTAGGTGAAAACTTGTTAGGTTGATAGATTGTAAGGTTGAGTATTGTAAAACAATATTGCTTAAGAAGTTTCTCTTTCGAGAAAGAGTAGAGTGGACGTAGAAGGATTACACCACATTTGAACCACTATAAGCATTGTATGTTTATCTTTTTGTTTTAGCATTTTTATGTTCATATTGTGCTACATTTAACATAGCATCATACATCATTCAAAGTTTGCTAAAACTCATTTTTTTGGAAAGGTTTTTAAAAGAAACTCTATCAATGTTTTAAAGTTTCCACTATAAAAGAACTCTGGTACAAGAAGTTGTGTTGTATTCTAACTCAATAAGTTATACAGTATCTTGCACTGTATTCTATTTTAGGATAATGAGCAGTGAGTTTGAAAGTTTTAAAAAATCAATATAGGTTCATTCACCCCTCTCTAAACCTTTGTGCCACTTGGGACCAACAAGGGGTATGAGTATACTCATAAAGTACCCGATTACAAGGGAGCACCAACTCCTACTGAGTACTTGGTAAAGCCAAGACATTAGTATACTGTTGAAGACATAAAAAGAGCCAACTTAGACAATATTGGTAAAAATGTATTATTTCTCACGTTGGATAAGGAACATTCAGCAAAGTGAAGACATGCAAAACTGCCAAAGAGATTTGGGACAAGCTGGAGCAGATCATTGAAGGAGCTGAACTAGCAAAACTGCAACACAGCTCTTTGAGCTGTTCAAAATGAAGCTTAGAGAATCCCTAGAAGATTTGGATTTGAAGTTCACATCCATTGTGAACGAGTTAGAATCTCTTGGGAAACATTATAGCCAGAAGGATAAAAATCTTAAAGTGCTTAGAGCATTACCTACTGAGCATTATCTATGGATCTGAACACTATGAGTACTTTCGACCAATTCTAAGACCTCAAAGCATTCGAGTTTGACATCAATAGCATAAGGTTCGAAGCTAAAGAGTCAAACACCAAAGTCACTGCAATAACTGCAAGATCTGATGATACAACAACTGCAAGTAGTAGCAAGCAAAATGAGCTACATGCAAAAGATGCTGAAGAAGAAATGACACTACTCTTGAAGAAATTCAAGAAGTTTCTAGCGACCAATAAAAGAGGAAAAGATTTCAAAAAGAAACCTCCTACCCCACAGGTAAATCTAAACTCATAGACAAATAATGTATCTTCTAATCTATGTTATAACTGCAGGAAACCTTGAAAAATGTCTGATCAGAGATAACATGTACAATGAAGTGAAGCTTACTCGAACCAGAAGAGAAAATATTTATCTTGCAAATTGGAGTTCAACAATGCAACCAACGTGCTTTATTACAAAAGGTACACCTGAATTGAGCTAGCTTTGGCACAAAAGGATGAGTCATTTGAACTTCAAAACCATCAACAAGCTGACAATTAAGGGTCTAGTATACTAGATGTAGTTTTCAAGATAGAAAGCATTTGTGGAGCATGTCAAAAGGGAAAGCAAGTTAGAAGCTTATTCAAAGACAAAGTACAAAGATCATCTAACAGAATTCTTGATCAACTACATATGGACCTTTTTGGACCGGTTGAGCTTGTAAGTGTAATTGGGAAGAAGTACTCACTAGTAGTTGTGGATGATTACTTAAGATTCACTTAGACAATCTTTCTAGCCAAGAAATCAGAAACTCATAATAGGCTACCAGAATTCATGAAGAGAATACAGAATGAGAAAAGTCTGACTATTGTGAAGATAAGATTTGACAGGGAAACATAATTCACAAATAAGTTCATTGAGAAATATTGTTCAGAAAATGGGATAAGTCATGAATATTCTGCTGCAAGAACACCTCAGCAGAATGAAGTTGCAGAAAGAAGAAACAGAACTCTAAAGGAAGCAATAAGAACCATGATTGTAGAAGTTGTTATCCTTAAAAGATTTTGGGCTAAAGACAGATGTTTAATTAACAAAGATCATGACAAGACCCCTTATAAGGTTTGGTATGGTTATGCACCAAATATTTCTTATATGCACATTTTTTGATACAGATGTTACATTCTGAACAATGGAAAAGAGCACATGAAGACCTTTGATGCAAAATTAGATGAAATAGTATTTCTGGGATACTCATTAGTAAACAAGGCATTCAGTACATAGAGTACCAATCCCTGCTGAAGTTATTGCTGAAAACAGTACTGAAGTTGTTGCACCTGAGAATACAACAACATAGGTTACAACACAACAACTTGACATAATGCAGCAATCAAGTAGAATTCAGTAACCAGAATCAGAACCTCAAGCAAAAGATCGCCTGCCTACATATGTTTTTTAACCAGATAGGACGTGGCTCAAAAACCATCAAAGAGAAGTCATCATTGGAGACCCTAATGTTGGAGTTATAATAAGAAGATCGAGACCACATGAAACTATGCTTGCCTGCCTTATATCACAAGTGGAACCCAAGACCATTGAAGAAGCCCTAGAAGACAATAATTGGTTTCAAGCTATCTAACAAGAGCTGAATGGAATCGAAAGAAATCAAGTATGGAAGTTGGTTTCCAGACCTGATCATCAAGGCGTACTTGGAACAAAATAGGTATTCAAAAATAAGCTAGATGAATCTTGAGTTTTTGTCAGAAAGAAAGCAAGATTGGTTGCTAAAGGATATTTTCAGAAATAAGAAATTGATCTTGATAAGATCTTTGCACCTGTAGCAAGGCTTGAAGTAATCAGAATTTTTCTAGCCTATGTTGCACACAACAATTTCAGTGTACGTATATCAGATGGATGTTAAAAGTGCATTCCTAAATGGACTTTTAACTGAAGAAGTTTATGTAGAGCAACCACTTAGATTTGAAAATCAACCTGAAGAGAAAGTATTCATATTATAGAAAGTTCTATATGGCTTAAAGCAATCACCAAGAGCTTGGTATGATACTCTGTCCTTGTATCTATTGGAGAATGGATTTCAGAAATGAACACTAGACAAGACCTTATTCAGAATACAAGATGGAGAAAATATTCTTCTTATACAAATCTATGTAGAGAATATCATCTTTGGATCCACAAACAAAAATCTCTGTGAAAAATTCTCAACTCTCATGTAGAAAAAGTTTTAGATGAGCATGATGGGAGAACTAAGTTTCTTCCTTGGATTGCAAGTTAAACAACTTGACAATGGTATTTTCATCAATCAAGTTAAGTATATTACAGAGCTAATCAAGAAGTTTGGAATGGAGAATGGATCAGCAATAAGCATTCTTATGGCTACATCAACCAGCCTTGATAAGGATGAGAGTGGAAATGATGTGGAAATTACAAAATACAGGAGATTGATTGGATCCCTGTAATCCTTACCGCAAGTAGACCTGACATTATGTTTGCAGTCGGTATATGTGCAAGATTCCAAACAGCCCCAAAGAAATCACTTTTTGTAGCTGTGAAAAGGATCATCAAATATCTGAAAGGAACTCAAGATATTGGATTATAGTATCCTAAAGAAGGAGGATTCAGCTTGAAAGGATTTTTAGATTAAGATTTTACGGGATGTAAAATTGACAGAAAAAGTACAAGCGGTGCATGTCAATTTCTTGGAGAAAGGTTAGTATCATGGTTCTACAAAAAGCAATCATCTATAGCTACATCCACTGCAAAAGCCGAGTACATTGTTGTAGGAAGCTGTTGTTCATAAATTCTATGGATACAACAACAACTTAAAGATTATGAAATTATTGAGAAAAAAACTCTTATTCTGTATGACAACACAAGTGTCATTCCACTTTAGAACAAAGAATATTGATGTGAGACATCGTTTCCTCTGAGATCATATGGAGAAGAAAGATATAGTACTGGAGAAAGTTCATACAGATTTGCAGCTGGCAGACATTTTCACAAAACAACTATATGAATTAATATTTTCTATGCTTAGAAATGAGATTGGAATCTCTAAGTTATGAAGAGAAGATTACACTGTGTCTAGATGGAAAAGTGAGTACGAAGTAAATGGGAATGCAACATCTGTATCAGGATATAGCAGGACGGAAAACAATATACAAAAATATAATAATGGAGGAAGAATTGGAATACTGTATGAATAGAATTTAGTATATTCCAGAATTCAGCACTCGTAAAATACAACATTTATTGCTACTGCATTTAAAGCTTTGCAACCTCGTAATTGGAATAGTAGCCTTAAACACTAATCATTTGAGTGGCAGATCATATCTTGCATTTAATGTAAAATCCGCTTTTTCAGAATACAAGGTACATTTAATGTACTAAAAATCCACTTTCTGGTCGTTTGAGTACAAGGTACAAAGGATTGTTAATATCCACCATTCAGAGGTTCTATGCCTTCTCAAGGCTCTCTAACAACAATAAAAACATCATTTTTAGAATGGATGCTGATGGAAAAGAGTATACTCCAATATCAAAGGATATTGCATCGACCTTCGATATCTCTGCCAAAGGGATACCCCTATCAGAACTTGAGAAGTATGGGACAGAGTATATAGAAGAGATGTTGAATTTGTTCAAACTGGATTCCACAACTGTCCCTGCAAAGAAAAGTTGTGAGAAGAATAAATTCAAGTCCGAATTCAAATTTCTTTATGACGTTTGTGCCTACACTATCGAAGAAAGCTGTGGAAGCTTTAATAAGTGCACAGATCTTCACTTTAGAATCATGACTTCTATTATAAAGGGTGTACAGGTAAACTGGAGTAGATTCCTTCCGAAAAGAATTTGGGAAGAAATGGATAAGAAAACAAATAGAAGAAACTTTAGCATCACTATCTCTTCCATCCTCTTCAAGAAAGGCATTAACATTGGAGATGCTATACCGATCCCTACTGGATGGTACTTGTGATAGAAAGTATCCTTCAAAGAAGAAAGCTATTAAGAAAGATACTGAAGTTAAAAAAAAGACAATTGTTCTAGCACCCACTGTACAGAAAGTTAAGTCTCCTACTATTACAGCAAGCACATCCGATCAGAATGCAGCAACTGAATACAGCATGGATGCTAAAGAAAATGAAGATAAAGAAGTTGAGAAGCCTACTTCGTCCAAAAATGACAACGATGATGATAATGATGATGAAGATAACAATGATGATATCCCTCTTATGAGGATATCAAAAAATAAGAAAGAAGCTACACCAAAAACCGTTGAATCTGAAAGAGGTGTGGGGGAACAACAACATGAAGATGAAGTTCTTCCTGAACAGGAAGATATGACCTTCCAACTCAAAAATGCTGGTGAAAGCATGGCCCTTGAGCTAGTGCCATAAGTTAGGCATCTGATATGCCTTGGAGAAATGAGATGAAGAAGTTAAAAAGAGTGAAACGTGAGCAGAGAAAGATAGAAAGGAAACTGAGAAAGATAAGAAAACTAAAGAATATGAAGAAAAAAGAATCACAGGAAGTAGTTGAAACTATTAGAGAGCTTGTGAAACAGTTAGAAGCATGGATCGATCATGAGCAAAAAATCAGTGACATCAACTCAGGTATAGCACAATCCATTCTTGACTTTTCGGTTGAGTTAATCTATGAGAATTTGGCAAAATCTACAGCTTCTACCAGCTATGGAGAACCATGTTTCTTTCTAGAGTAGAAGAACTGCTAGCATGGAGAGATTTCCTTAAAGTCGATGAGTTAGTGCTTAATTGGGCCGAAACTGATGATATTCTATTCCTGCTTCAACCCGAATTTGTTGAATCCTGCAGGAAAGAAGAATTAAAGAAGTTGCTGAAAAACAAGGGAGATTGCGGGCATACTGAGCTATAAAAAGGAAGAGGTTGTTTGCTTTTGAAAAGTCAAGTATAGTATAAAGTGAACAATCGATGATAGCAGGGGAAGACAAGACATTGATGAACCTCACTGCTGAGACTGTAGGGAACCTAACAGAGCCAGAGATTGTAGAAAAGCAAATGGCTCATCTTGAGATAAAGGAAGCCTTGACCTGCAAGCAACCAGAGTAGAGGCACCAAGGTAGACACCTCGTAAGCTGCAACCTACGGAAGGATCACGCAAATTGGAGACAGATGATTCTCCTTTTTTCATGTCATGGTTGCTGCGTTGCCACCCATTGTCAACCTGGAAGTAATGAAGACTGATGAACAAGAGTTGTTGGACTATGGTGATTCCCCTACACCTATGGGTGATATATCTAAGAGGGAAGCATCCGTCAAGATCAAACGAGTTGTAGCATGCCTCAATTAAGAAATCGTCAATGATGCAACCATAGAGGAAGTTGCTAAAGTAGGACTCCTTATACTAGCACAACTAGCAGTACAAAATGCTGAGCTTCAACAGAATGTAGCAAATGTCGATGTTGTAATCCTCACAAATATGGAACAAGATGTTATTTCTATATACTAAGCTGAGACAGAATCGAGGAAGATGACCAATTCTTGGTGAATTTCTAGGGAATTATCTAAGACACTTATATTGTTGCACAACGTTTGGAAATGCTTGATGCTGCTACCAGAATTGTCGAAGGACAGGAGAATACAGCGATGCAATTGGAGGATCCGTTACAGCTTGAGAATATTGCTGAGATTGTTGTTGAGACAGCATGTAACACCCCACTTTCAAGAAAACCTGCATTGCATATTTAAAAAAAAAATACTTTTAATGTTTATTTAAGAATGAGTTAAGTGAGAGAACTTATATGATGCTAAGTTATGATTTATGATTATACGTTATGTTTAATTATTTTAAAGATTTTATGAACTTTTTTTCTTTCGAGATTTTAAGAAATTTTGCAGGGTAGCTTATGGAGGAAACCGAGCTCGATCTCCACTCACTCGACACACATGAACGGAAGTAAAAGATAAGATGTTAATTAAATTAATTGAATAAAATGATTTAGGTTTATATGCTTTCTTTTTAGGAAGTTTTACTTATGATCTTATATGTATATTTATGAAATAAGACGTCTTACTTGAACGAGCATGCATTATAGGTAATTATTGAAATAACCGAAATGCTTATTATTATATTTATTATTAATTTAATTGATAGTTAATTTAATGCTAAGCAAATTCCACACTTATGTGAAATATACATCACATTATGATTGTTAGTCCTTTCAATAAGGTGTACACATACTTATAAATATGTGTAATATGAACATCAAAATATCAAGGTAAATAATTAATTTAACTTTTTATTTTAATACAAAATTTCTATGATAAGTCTTTGGCAAGTTGACTAGGAAATCTATACTAGCCTAGCCACCTCACCACCCTAATTCCCACATGCAAAAATATCTCCCAACTTGCAACATACAACATATCCTTTCTTGATGCTATATACCCCCTCTCTCCCTCTCTCTCGATCACTCTCTCTCTCCCTCTCCCTCTCTTGATCACTTCATATAAAAGAGCCAAAGTCAAAGGTAAGTTAATACAAGAGATAAAGGAAAGCAAATATCATATATCCTTCAAGTTCTTCTTCTCAAACCTAAAGGTATTTTTGGCTAAACCCTTATGAATCCTTCATTAAAACTCATGATTTATTCTTAATACTTTAGGATAAGAAGTTCAAAGATGTTCTTTGGCATATTTGTTGGGATTATATGTTGTTTGCATGGAGGAATAAGTTGATTCTAGAATAAGCTTAAGGATATGCTTTATTTTGTTACTGTTTTAGTTGTGTTCGAAACTTTTACAAATTGAATTAAGATGAATCCTTTTGCTAGATTGAAATATATGAAGTCAAGAATATGCCTGTAAAATTTCATGAGGTTTGGAGTTAAATTCAATTTTATATGATGTTTCTAAGATAAACTGTTCGGAGACAGTTTTCACCCTGTTTTTGGGTCTGGTTCGTATAATTTTCTGGAATAATATACTTCGAATTTGTGCATAATATTTTACTATGTTCAAGAACCTGTTCTTAGGTACATGTAGGATTTTAGTATACATTTTTTCGAGTCTTGTACGATTTATGCCGAGTTTTACAAAACAACCTGTTTTTCACGTAGACAATGTCCTGTTTTCAGCTTCGTTCTCAAATTCATAACTAATTATTGGGATCGAATTTATAAGCCATATTTTACTATATTTTAGTACGTGTTCTTATGAGTATTTAGAATTTTGCTACGTCATTTTTAGAATCTTGTGCAATTTATGGTGATTTTTACAATAAAGTCTGTTTTCAGCATACACTATGTCCAGTTTTCAGCCAAATTCGAAAATTCATAACTAATTGTGTGAATCTTATTTTCGATTAATATTTTTATATGTTATACTTGGATATGATTTCTGACTTCTGTAAAAATATGAGAGTATTTCCTTAATCCTATAATATTTGATAGGATTTGCAATATAGACTGATTTTGAGCTGAAATTCAAGTGAAAGTCTTATTTAGGATTCTATTTTTATTTATTTATATACACTGCGAAAAATTATGAATTTTCAGAATATGATAATTGAAACTAATATGTGATTATATGAATAATTATGTGATTTTAGGAATTATGTGAGAATTATTAAAATTATGACATCTTTATATGTCATTTTAGGTCAAAAATTGCTAGTTTAAATGCTTAAACAATTAAGTTATAAGTATGAATGTGTTTTAGGTTAATGTAACCTAATATAAATGAAAAATATTGTGTTATACGATATAAGGAAGCTAATCAGTTAAGTGTGTCGAGCGCAGTCGAGACGATCGGTGAATCCGGAGGCAATCCTTGCATTCTCAGCATACAAGTGGGTAACTTCTACTCTCTACTATATGATGTTAATTGAATTGAGAAGTTATGTATGAAAGTCTACGATTTAAGTCTGTAGCTATAACCGGTATGTAACTTCCATACCAGGGCGACGACCATAAGGGCGTAAAGTGTCTGGTCTATGAAAGCGACCATAAGGGCATAAAGTGCCTGGTCTATGATGTAGTACTTGTTTAACGGTTTAATTGCTTCACTATATGTGTTGTTAATTGAGTCGATAAGTTATGTATGAAAGTCTACGATTGAAGTCCGTAGCTATAACCGGTATGTAACTTCCATACCAGGGCGACGACCATAAGGGCGTAAAGTGCCTGATCTGGTCTATGAAAGCGACCATAAGGGCGTAAAGTGTCTGGTCTATGATGTAGTACTTGCTTAATAATTTAATTACTTCAATATATTAGATAGTAAGGTTATCCCACTGGGATCCCTCTCCGGAGGTGTCTCATGATGCTACTTTATATATTTTCAGGCTCGGCAGATGATGACGAGGACGTGCAGCAAGCTGGGCGGACTCTCACTGTCACTTTAAAGTAGATATGCTAGAACCATGTTTCCTTTTGAAAGCAATATGTTGTTTAAACATGTATTATATGAAAAACTATGGGCCTAGACTCGTATCCTATTATATATATATATGTTTTGTTGTGTAATTCATGTAAATCTTTGGTTCAAACATTTTTCCTAGAAATGTGGGCGAGACACGACTAGACTTGATTAATAGTCGATATATAATTATATATATGCTATATTTAAAAAATAAAATTTAATAATTCTCGTGTCTTCGCTTTTAAGTCTTCCGCTGTATATTAGAAAGTAATTATAATTTCTTTAATTTCTAAGTAAGTAAAGGGTGACGACCTATTTCCATTTGAAATGGGAACGGGGTGTTACACAGCATCTCTTAAGAAGACCTTGGGCGCAGTTGTTTTTGAGACAGTACTCACGGAGGGTATAGAAGGGAATGTCTTGGAGAAGCAAAGAGAGTTGAATGACAATACAACACCAGATGATGATTTATCTAACCCTTCTCCTATTTTAGATACTCGGATGGAGCAGGATCCCACAAAAAGTAAAAGTATAATTTCTAATCAGGATACTGTTGTGCTTCCAAGAGGAAATGAAGCATCATGTGTGAGCTCTCGCTACTTATTGGCTAATATAGTTCTTGCATCCATGCATTTCATGCATTGCAATTATATGTTATTTTAGTTTAGCATTCATTTAGAGTTTTGTTTATATATATTTCATCTTTTAGGGATGTTTGTTTTAATATTAGTAGTCAATGACCCTCAACTCAGATTATGAAAATCTCAATTTAATGAATTAAAATTGTGTACAAGTGTATTTGTTACAATGTGTCGTACGTGGAAATGTGAGGGAAAGAAATAATCATGAACACGTTAATGGATAAAGGGTCGATTCGATAAAATAATATATAGTTAATCATATTATAGAAATAATTAAACTTAGAAACTCAATAAAAGATGGAGTAGTTTATAGACGTTGACATTATTGTCAAATCATAAAATTAATAGTATATCAAGTAAAACAAAAAAATATTATATTTTGAATTAATATATACAAATATACACCTTTGCTAGTATAATTAATAAAAGAAAATGAAATGAAAATTATGTTCACTCTCACCATTTCGCAAGAATCATTAAAAGAAAAAGAAGATTGGTTACATCTCTCATCATTAACATAAGATATGTGGTGCTTTTGCATATTAAGAGAGAGAAAACCTCTTTATCTTATGAATTAAAGAAGAAATTTGTCACGCCCCAAAATCTTTCGTATTTTATCAGAGTTTTACCCGGGCGTGAAGATAGAAAAGCAAGGGACGCGCAACACATACAGAAAGAATTAAGCAAGAAACAACAGAAGAAAGAGATAAGGGACGATAAGAAACCTTCTCATAACAACCTTCCGCCTCGGCCGATAACATTCGGTCTCACACTGATAATATACATCATATACAGCGGAAGCTAAACATCAGGATCTCCCATCCTCACAAGTACTCAAAATATATACAGACCATAAACTGTTCGAAAACGTGTTTGGAAATGTTTAAACTAAGACATTTATCAGAAAAACCAACAGCTAGCACTATCTCCCTCCGTCTAGGGTTCACCAGCTTCCTCATCTCCTGTAGTGTGAGTAAAGATTAAGGAGTGAGTGCGTTGAATACACTCAGTGGGGATAACATCCACCTCATAAGACTCCAGACAGAATTTAAATACCGAAAAGCTAACTTACAGTCACGTTGTCACAACACAGATATATGCAAAGCAGATATTAGAAATGGCAAGGGACGAGTAGGTGCGGGATTCCCCCGACTTACCCTATATAACGGTATCTCACCGTTAGTGCATTTCAAGAGGCTCACGACACCTCCACAGAGTAGTAGAAAATAGCAGGGGACGAACAGAATGCATGATCGGAGGACCTCGGTCCTTTCACAGATATAATATGGCACAGCAAGTATAAACACAGCACTCAGTAATTCTCAATCATATTTCATAAGTAGGGAAAACTATAAACAGATTAAGAGTTCGAAATTACCCCCACCTCTTATAGTGGTTACCGCGTGAGTAGATAGAACAGTACGTCCAACAACTCAACACTTCCAAGATTAGTCCAACAATTAGTCTACACATTTACGGTGTTTTCTTAGATTTTAAATACAGTATAATTAAAGGTGTAAAGGGTCCCGGCGGAAAAATGTTTGTTAATGATACGACGGATCGAAAATACGGCATTACGTGCTCCGGGGCTCGCGAGCACCCGGCATCGGGCGAAAACGAACCCGACGGCTCGCGCATCACCCGGCAGCTGCCGAGTTTCCTCAGCCTCCCGGTCCCCGTCGCCCGTGCACGCTAGACCCCCGGCGCTCGCGCCCGCGCGCACCCGGCAGCCGGCGCACACCTGGCACCTGGCACCCGGCGCACACCCGACACACACCCGACGCACACCCGGCACCCGGCGCGCACCCGGCACGCACCCGACGCACAACCCAGCACCCGGCACGACGCACAACCCGGCGCGCACCCGACGCCCGACCCGACGCACAACCCGGCGCGCACCTGACGCCCGGCACACCACCACCAGCACCACTGCTGGCCGGCGGCGGCGGCGCTCCGACAACGGCGGAAATTGAAAACGTAAAGGAAAAGAAAAGAAAGAGAACTTACGTGTTCGCGTCGCGAGCGTCGCTCGGGTTGTCGGCTTTGAAAACGTATAAGTTTTGAAAATTATGAACCCCTATTTATAGATTTTGGAATTTACCTTTTTACCGTTGAAAAATTACCATTTACCAAAAATATCTCAATTTACCTTTCATTAAAATATTATTTTTATTTTTACCTTTTATCAAAATTTTACCTTTTCCTTCGTCAGTTGAACTACGGGTCTCCGATTAACCTTAGTTTGTTTCTGTTTTCTCGTATTTCCGATACGGATCTCTTGGTAAAATTGTATTCTAGGTTCCATGTGACGAAAAATATACCCATCTAAAATTAAAACCGGCGTTAACCAAGTATCTGAAACACACGTACTAAATTAAACAGTCAAAACATACGCACATAATTATTAAGTCAGAGTTCAAATATTTAATTATTCAATTATGCTCATTTTGATCCGGGGTGCTACATCTCTTACCCCTTAAAATAATTTCGTCCTCGAAATTGAGCACATACTTAGAAAGATAAATAAACGTATACCTAGGACCAGTATGTCGGGGTACTTTCTCAAAATCTCGTCCTCCAACTCCCAGATTGCCTCTTCCCTTCCGTGACGGCTCCACTGGACCTTCACTATAGCCATCTCTTGGTTCCTAAGTTGTCGTTTCTTTTTATCCAAGATGGCTATCGGGATTTCCTCATATGTCAGATCCTTCTCCAATGCGATGCCTTCTCGATCGATTATATGACTTGGATCAAAAATATATTTCCGTAGCATAGACACATGGAAGACATTGTGCACCCCAGCAAAATCCAGTGGTAGAGCTAGTCGGTACGCGATCTCCCCAACTTGATCCAAGATTTCAAACAGTCCCATGTACCTTGGTTTCAGTTTTCCCTTCTTCCCAAAACGGTGAACTCCTTTAGTGGGAGACACTTTGAGAAAAACTTTGTCCCCAACTTCAAACCTCAGCTCTCTTCGTCTCTTATCTGCATACGATTTCTGTCGATCTTGGGCCACTCGTATTCGGTCCCGAATCTTCTTTATTACTTCTACTGTTTGTTCCACCAATTCGGGTCTCCGAATTTTCTTTTCACCAACTTCGTCCCAGCATATTGGTGATCGGCATTTCCTTCCGTAGAGGGCCTCATAAGGTGCCATACCAATGGTTGATTGATAGTTATTGTTGTAGGCGAATTCTACTAAGCACAGATGATCTTCCCAGTTTCCGGGAAAATCTATAACACAGGCCCGCAACATATCCTCTAAGATCTGTATGGTTCTTTCTGATTGTCCATCGGTTTGTGGGTGAAAAGTTGTACTGAAAGACAATTTGGTCCCTAACTCCTTATGTAGACTCTGCCAGAATCGGGAAGTGAACCGTGGATCCCTATCAGATGTGATAGAAACTGGTACACCGTGTAATCGGACTATCTCTTCTAAGTATATCCGTGCTAATCTGTCCAGTCCAAAAGTCATCTTGATCGGCAAGAAATGGGTGGATTTCGTCAATCTGTCCACAATCACCAATACGGCGTGGTTTCCCCATCGGGTTGTCGGCAGACCAACCACAAAGTCCATGGTTATATGTTCCCATTTCCATTTCGGTATCTCTAATGGAGTTAGCATCCCAGCCGGTCGCTGATGCTCTGCTTTCACTTGTTGGCAGATGAGACACTTCTTGACGAACAATCCTATGCCTCGCTTCATGTTTCTCTACCAGAAATTCACCCTCAAGTCTCGGTACATCTTTGTACCTCTTGGGTGTGCAGCCATAGGTGTGCAATGCGCCTCTTTGAGTATTTCCTCTTTTAATTCCTCGTGCTTAGGCACGCACAACCTTCCTCTGAAGATTAGAGCTCCATCCGTAGCCAAAGAAAAGTCTTCAGCTCTTCCATTATCCATTAGAGCTTTCATCGTCTTTAGAAACTTATCCTTCTTCTGAGCCTCCACAATTCGGCCCCGCAGCGTGGGTGTTACAAATAATGCTGCCATTCTGGATTCAATACTGATTGGAGGCGAGAGGATTTCCAAATTAAGTTTCGACATCTCCTCGACTAGTTGGTGTTGATTGGTGATCATCAATGTTACCACTCCTTTCCCTTTTCTACTAAGAGCGTCAGCCATCACATTTACTTTTCCGGGATGATAGTGGATTGTGATATCGTAATCCTTCACTAACTCTAACCATCTCCTTTGTCTCATGTTGAGCTCCTTCTATTCAAAGAAGTACTTTAGGCTTTTGTGGTCGGTGTAGATTTCACACTTTACGCTGTAAAGATAATGTCTCCAGATCTTTAGGGCGTGTACCACTGCTGCCAGTTCCAGATCATGAGTCGGATAATTCTGTTCGTGGACCTTCAGCTGGCGTGATGCATATGCCACCACTTTTCCTTCCTGCATCAGTACACACCCCAAACCTTCTTTGGATGCGTCACTATAGATTACGAACTCCTTGGACACATCCGGAACTACTAAGACTGGTGCTTCTGTCAGCCTTTTCTTTAGTTCCTGGAAACTACGCTCGCACCGCTCATTCCACTGAAACTTCACATCTTTTCTCGTCAAGCGTGTCATCGGAGTGGCGATTCTCGAGAACCCTTCTATGAATCTTCGGTAATATCCAGCTAGGCCGATGAAACTCCGAACTTCTTTCACATTCGTTGGAGTTTCCCAATTGCTGACAGTTGCCACTTTTTCAGGATCTACCTCAATCCCTTGCGCAGAAACGATGTGGCCTAGAAAACCAACTTTGTCCATCCAGAATTCGCACTTCTTAAATTTGGCATAAAGTTTTTCCTTCCTTAGTACTCCTAGTGCGATTCTGAGATGTTGTTCATGGTGCACTCTATCGCACGAGTAGATGAGAATATCATCAATGAACACTATAATAAAGAGGTCAAGATAAGGATAGAAGATGCGATTCATTAGATCCATGAAGACAGCCGGAGCATTACTCAACCCGAATGACATTACTACAAACTCATAGTGACCATATCTCGTTCTGAATGCTGTCTTGGGTATATCAGCGTCTTTGACTTTCATCTGGTGATATCCCGATCTTAAGTCAATCTTTGAGAACACACTAGCACCTTTTAATTGATCAAAGAGATCTTCAATCCGAGGTAGTGGATACTTGTTCTTTGTTGTTTTCTTGTTCAGCTCTCGGTAGTCAATACACATCCGGAAGCTACCATCCTTCTTCTTCATGAACAGTACCGGTGCTCCCCAGGGTGACACACTCGGTCTGATGAAGCCCTTATCCAACAGCTCCTGAAGCTGAACCTTCAATTCCTGCAACTCTTTCGTCGACATCCGATAAGGAGCCTTTGACACTGGCGCAGATCCAGGGATGAGATCTATCTCGAAAGTTACTTGTCGATCCGTTGGAGGGCCTGGTAAGTCCTCTGGAAATACATCTGTGAATTCTTTTATCACCGGTACCTCTTCGATAGCAATTGGTTCATTCCCGGAGTTTACTATATTAACCAACCATACTTCGCATTCTCCTTTACTCAGCATCTGGGTTGCTTTCATGGCCGAGACAATCCTTGAGTCGACTTTAACTCATGTCCCGTGGAAGGTAAACTCCGGCTCTCCCGGTGCTTGGAAGACTATCTCCCTTTCACGGCACTTGATTACCGCGTGGTTGGATTCCAACCAGTCCATTCCCAAAATCACATCGAAATCTTTCATCTCCAGAGCATGGAGATCTGCTTGAAGCGTCTTATCCTCGAAGGCAATCTTAAGATGACGGTACAAGTGTTTTGTCTTTACCGTCTTCCCTGAGGGGATACTAACTTCTAAAGTTCGAGCGACTATCCTACCGTCTTAATACTTCAACAGATCCGTCGTCACATCAGCACTATAGGTGAAGAAATTAAACACGAAATGCGAGAGGAGAAGAAAACATGGATTCCATCGATGATGACGGCAGCACAGCGTGGGTGACCTCTAAATGTCGAGTCGAGTCCCTCTTAATGGACTCTGGCACCGAGTCTCTTCTCGCGCCGTCCACGTCGTGTTCAACTGGATTCTCCATTGACCGTTGGTCTTTACGCGATCGACCTCGTGGCATATCATTCTAAAGACGACATACGAAAACTATCCCGTATAATCTACCCCACGCTACTCAACAATATATATAACAGCAGATAACCAAACAACAGGTAGCATGGTACCAACAAACTTTATTCCATAAATCATTTATAATCTCAATAAATTCTCTGTCATGTAAGATAGCGTATATCCAGCCTGTATACACTATCCACAAGAATACATCATGGAACACGTCATCAACTTCCCACATGGTCTTCATAGACCTCAAGTATTGACAGCGGTGCTACATATCGTAACCACGTACTGGGAAAATCCACTCACTGGTACACCCTGTTATAAACAAGGGCCCATGGTAGATTCAACTATCTGTCACACGACATCAACTCCTGCGAACGGTCATACTCGCACACTAGCTCACGCTGCTGCAGTCAGCGGCTTTGTGGCGGTGACTCAAAGCAGTATGTTGATTGTGGTGACATCAAGAGGTTTTCAAAAGATCTTTTTGTCGTGATACATAATCCTTGGTACTCCGCCAACCCCAAACAGTTTATATCAGATAAATAAGAAACACAAAGTAGATAAACACTCATCCAAACCTTATCGGTTTATATCTTGCAAACCAAATAACACATAACAAGTAGATACTCTTATTCTCAAGTCTTATGATCAAGGAGAGACACCTATAGAGGGAGACTAATGCCTATCTTATACTTTTCTGAAAACCGGATCACATTTTGCAAACCCACTTTCAAAATCACATTTTCTCCCATTTTTTAAGCAAGTTCGAACCAGTTCTCAACATTAGAACTGCTCTGATACCACCTGTCACGCCCCAAAATCTTTCGTATTTTATCAGAGTTTTACCTGGGCGTGAAGATAGAAAAGCAAGGGACGCGCAACACATACAGAAAGAATTAAGCAAGGGACAACAGAAGAAAGAGATAAGGGACGATAAGAAACCTTCTCATAACAACCTTCCGCCTCGGCCGATAACATTCGGTCTCACACCGATAATATACATCATATACAGCGGAAGCTAAACATCAGGATCTCCCATCCTCACAAGTACTCAAAAATATATACAGACCATAAACTGTTCGAAAACGTGTTTGGAAATGTTTAAACTAAGACATTTATCAGAAAAACCAACAGCTAGCAATATCTCCCTCCGTCTAGGGTTCACCAGCTTCCTCATCTCCTGTAGTGTGAGTACAGATTAAGGGGTGAGTGTGTTGAATACACTCAGTGGGGATAACATCCAACTCATAAGACTCCAGACAGAATTTAAATACCGAAAAGCTAACTTACAGTCACGTTGTCACAACACAGATATATGCAAAGCAGATATTAGAAATGGCAAGGGACGAGTAGGTGCGGGATTCCCCCGACTTACCCTATATAACGGTATCTCACTGTTAGTGCATTTCAAGAGGCTCACGACACCTCCACAGAGTAGTAGAAAATAGCAGGGGACGAACAGAATGCATGATCGGAGGACCTTGGTCCTTTCACAGATATAATATGGCACAGCAAGTATAAACACAACACTCAGTAATTCTCAATCATATTTCATAAGTAGGGAAAACTGTAAACAGATTAAGAGTTAGAAATTACCCCACCTCGTATAGTGGTTACCGCGTGAGTAGATAGAACAGTACGTCCAACAACTCAACACTTCCAAGATTAGTCCAACAAGTAGCCTACACATTTACGGTGTTTTCTTAGATTTTAAATACAGTATAATTAAAGCTGTAAAGGGTCCTGGCGGAAAAACGTTTGTTAATGATATGACGGATCGAAAATACGGCATTACGTGCTCTGGGGCTCGCGAGCACCCGGCGTCGGGCGAAAACAAACCTGACGGCTCGCGCATCACCCGGCAGCTGCCGAGTTTCCTCAGCCACCCGGTCCCCGTCGCCCGCGCAGGCTAGACTCCCGGCGCTCGCGCCTGCGCGCACCCGGCACCCGACGCACACCCGGCACGCACCCGACGCACACCCGGCACCCGGCGCGCACCCGGCACGCACCCGACGCTCGACCCGATGCACAACCCGGCACCCGGCACGACGCACAACCCGGCGCGCACCCGACACCCGGTATACCACCACCAGCACCACTGTTGGCCGGCGGCGGCGGCGACGACAGTGGAAATTAAAAACGTAAAGGAAAAGAAAAGAAAGAGAACTTACGTGTTCGCGTTGCGAGCGTCGCTCGGGTCGTCGGCTTTGAAAACGTATAAGTTTTGAAAATTATGAGCCCCTATTTATAGATTTTGGAATTTACCTTTTTACCGTTGAAAAATTACCATTTACCAAAAATATCTCAATTTACCTTTCATTAAAATATTATTTTTATTTTTACCTTTTATCAAAATTTTACCCTTTCCTTCGTGAGTTGAACTACGGGTCTCCGATTAACCTCTAATTTGTTTCTGTTTTCTCGTATTTCCGATACGAATCTCTTGGTAAAATTGTATTCTAGGTTCCATGTCACGAAAAATATACCCATCTAAAACTAAAGCCGGCGTTAACCAAGTATCTGAAACACATATACTAAATTAAACAGTCAAAACATACACACATAATTATTAAGTCAGAGTTCAAATATTTAATTATTCAATTATGCTCATTTTGATTCGGGGTGCTACAAAATTCATACATGTTTACATATATATAGTAAAACCTATAACAATGAAAACAAAAAGAGGAAAGAAGAAAAATGAAAGAGGCGATAACAAGTACTACTTATTTTTCATAGTATTAATTCATTCAAGTAGCATCTTCTTACTTTATGGATAGCTTCAAATGAATTTTTGAATTAAGGGGGTGCAACAACTGTTTATGAATTGATTAATAGGTTAAGATTTCATTAGTATTATATATATATATATATTAGAGGAATTTTAATAACAACATGCATATATAGTGTGTATATATATGATTTATTCATAGAAATTAGGTACTATAGTTATGATAACTTAATTGGTCGCAAAGATTTTATAAATTTACAATTCAATATGGTAAATGCATTATAGTTTAGATCTATTGTATCCTAATATGTTGTATCTTGCATATCCATTGTATCCTCATCTTATTTTGGTGATCTACGGTATCCTCATCGTATCATCATCGCATTGATAATGAGATTCTAATATTGAGGTGCAACATCAATCTCCTTCTAAGATGTCTCTAGTTGCATTCCAACATCCTTCTTCTGTAAATCCTTAAAGAGTATTGTATGTCTTAACAGCCGATCTACCAAGGTATTCTCCTGATTATCCTTAGAGAATAGTGTCTTAACAAATGATCCTTCTAAGGTCTTCTTAGGATCTTCCTCAGCAAATATTATCTTAACAACCACTTCGATGTGGGCATCGTCTCAATGACCGGCCTAACAGCTTCAACCTCTTGAACAGGTTCATCTAGCTGTTTAGTAGTAACTTCTTCATCCTCAACAACTTTTGTTGTGGCCTCAAGTATTTCCAGATTTCTTTCATCGATGAAGATGGTTGAGATTGTACGTTCATACTCATCAAGAAATGTTGCATCTACATTTTCATTTGCAGCTACATACTTGGTGTCTGTTGTATTCTCGATCATTACATCGTTCTGTACTACAATTTGTGTTAGTACAAGGAGTCCAGCCTCAACAACTTCCTCTGTGGTTGCATCATCGGTAATTATTTATTCCTTCTTTAGATTGGTAAGAACTCCTTTGATGATTGTCGATAGTTCCCCCTCAAATTTAGCAGAGGCTGTTGTATCTTGATCATGAGTAAGGGAATTTCTATAGTCTAACAATTCCTCTTCTTTATTCATAGAGTCCAAATTGACAATGGGTGTTAACCTAGCAACTACCGCGTTAAATGCTGGTGAATCATTTTTGTTCACACTAGACATTCTTTCTCCTGCTTCAGTTTGTAATCTGAGAGGTGTCTGTGTTCTCACATCCTTCTTGCTTACATGCAATACTGCTTCCAGCATTAACTCGTTCGTTGTCTTTTCCCCCAGATTGGCTCTTTACTCTTCAGCAAAAAAGTCATCATTCATAGTCCTTACGGCCTCTACAGCTAGGATCAGGGACATATGCACATCGTCCTCCCTTGCTGCTATCATTAGCTATTCTACAGTGAATTCATTAAGAGTCTTCTTCCCTTTTTCAACATCTAACACTTTATGATGAGTTAGGCTCCATGTCTCCTCTCTTCTTTGTTATTTTCGTGATCTCAAAGCCTCTTGAGTTTCCAGAATTTCCTGTAACTTCTGATCTTTGATGGAATTAGCAAAGTCATGTTGTAGCAACTGTAGAATGTGTCTTGTTTTAGTCCATTCAAAACGATCTTTTCTACAGCTAAGAAGTCTTTCTATTATAATAGATCTTCTTCTTCTGACAACCTCATTATCCTCCATAAGTTGTACTTACTATCCAAATTACCATGGACTTTTTCAGCGGTAAAGGCTAAGAGAGCATCTGAGGTTTTAGTACCAATGGGTTGAGTGTCGTTATGTAGCACCCCGGGTCAAAATGAGCATAATTGAATAATTAAATATTTGAACCCCGACTTAATAATTATATGCGTATGTTTTGACTGTTTAATTTAGTACGTGCGTTTCAGATACTTGGTTAACGCCGGTTTTAGTTTTAGATGGGTATATTTTTCGTGACATGGAACCTAGAATACGATTTTACCAAGAGATTCGTATCGGAAATACGAGAAAACAGAAACAAACTAGAGGTTAATCGGAGACCCGTAGTTCAACTGGTAACTTTTAATGAAAGGTAAAAATAAAAATAATATTTTAATGAAAGGTAAATTAAGATATTTTTGGTAAATGGTAACTTTTCAACGGTGAAAAGGTAATTCCAAAAATCTATAAATAGGAGCTCACAATTTTCAAAACTTATACGTTTTCAAAGCCGACGACCCGAGCGACGCTCGCGACGCGAACACGTAAGTTCTCTTTCTTTTCTTTTCCTTTACGTTTTTATTTTCCGCCGCCGCCGGAACCGCCGCCGGAAAAGTCGCCGGAGCCACCGTCGCCGTCGCCGTCGCCGGAATAGTCACCGGAGCCGCCGCCGCCGGTGGTGGTTGCTGGTGGTGGTGGCTGGTGCTGCCGGGCGCGCCGGGTGCGCATGCCGGACGCCGGGTGTGCACGCCGGGAGGCGCCAGCCAACGGGCGACGGGGGTTGCAAGCGCGCGACGGGCGGGCGGGCGCGGGCGCCGGGGATGCAGCGCGCACGGGCGACGGGAGCAGCAAGCGCGCGACGGGCGCGCGAGCGCAGGCGCCGAGGAATCAGTGCACGCGCGGGCGCGAGCAACGGGGATCCTGTGCGCACGCCGGGTGCCGTCGTGCACGCCGAGCGCGCACCGTCGAGTATTTTCACACGTTGAACTGAGTCTTTGTGTACATCGGGTCGACCGGGAGTCGGGGCCCGGTCAAAGTCAACCATTTGACCGAAATTACCAAAATACCCTTCGATATTAAAACGCTCCGTTCGAGCTCGTTTCAACTCCGATCGAGCTCATTCTTTTTCCGTAGCGACCCTAATCCTTTCCTCTATCATATCAGTTGCTGAACTGATCTTTTCTCCCTTGTCTCATCGACCTCAATCTCTTGATCTATCGATCCGTCTCGTCTCTATCGAACGATTCTTCTCTACGGCTATCTTTATACATTTTAAATATAAGTTTTAAGCGTATTAATGATGTAAGAAATATTGTAAATTTGTGTAGGTCATCCATTGGGTTGGTATCAGTTGGAGTGGGAATCAAGATACCAAGTCTTTGATACTAGCGACTCACGTGGTAACCACCGAACAAGGTGGGGGTAAACTCTAAACCCTAATAACTCTATGAAATGTGAAGTCATATGTTTTGAGATAAATGTGGAAATTATATGATGTGTGTGGGGGTAAACTCTAAACCCTAATAACTCTATGAAATGTGAAGTCATATGTTTTGAGATAAATGTGGAAATTATATGATGTGTGTGGGGGTAACTTCTAAACCTTAATGACTCTATGTCTTCTGTACTTAACGCATGATGATGATAACGAACATATGCATGTAAACTGGATGTTATTAGAATTCTATTGATCGTTATGAATTGGTTGAAGCTTATGTGCCTTGGGTTTTGTGCTGTGTTTGTATTCTGTGTTTATTTTACGATAGTGTGGTAGGGTTGGGCTCAGTGTCCAGTGGGCTCAGTGTCCATTGGGCTGCGTGTCCATTAGTGAGTCGTCGGGGTGTCCTTTGGGCTTCGTGTCCATTGGGCTGCGTGTCTAGTTTTGAGTCGACAGAGTGTCCTTTGGGCTTCGTGTCCATTGGGCTGTGAGTCTTTTTGTGAGTCATGGGTTGTGTGTCCGTTTATAAATCGAGTTATGTGTTTTGTATAATATGTGATGTGTTTAATTGCTGATTTGTTATATCTGTTTGATACGTGATCGGCTTAATAAACATTAAAACATGGAAAGTATCCCCACGAGTGTATTCAACGCACTCACCCCCCACCTGTACTCACACTACAGGAGAAGAAGAGAATCTTGACGCGTAGAGAGAGAGATGCCCTATCAGCTGAGTCCATCATCCGATTTTACCATTTTTAAGGATATGTTGCTCGGTTGTAAAAGAAAATTGTATTTCTCCATCTTTGTAAAAGATCCTGATGTTTTTCCGCTGCTATGTAAAATGGTTTTATTTCGGCTAAACGCCGAGGATTTGTATACATAAAATCGTATGTTCTCTTTCCCAAAGATTTCTATTTTATTTCATGCACGTCTTTTTTTTCCCCTTCTTTCTTCACGCCCGCAAGTAAAACTCTGATATTTTTGACTAAAAGATTTTGGGGCGTGACACGTTAGGCCTCATCTCATGGATGATTAAGGTTTTGGTCTTGCTTCAAGTTGTATTATTCTTTCTTATAGCTGAAGCAAGCTTCTGTTTTCTCATATGCTTGACTAGTTTCCCTCTATTCTTTCTTCTGCTAGTCACAATCATATGATAGGTTATGGGCTTGGGTTCAGGTTCGACCTTTTGAGGTTTAGGTTCGGCCTGTAATCTTGCTCTTTTGATGATAGAAAGAACATCCTCATCGGAAATATGATTCTCCTGATTATCTGGTCATCTTTCTTCTCAGCTGAGAGTATGTCTTTTTTCTAATTCTCAACCTCGAAAAATTTGTTGTCTCTCTTTCTTTTCTAATTCTGAGTCTTCTTGCCACTGTAAGTTACCATTGCAGTTAAACTTGCAGTAAGTGAGAGAGTGAACTTTTGTTGTAGACGACAACGTTGTAGTTAGCTTTCTTACAATTTTCACAGCTGCAACTTCTTCATCCTCTTTGTGTTTCTTCAGCTTCTTGCTTTTCCTTTTTTATTTTGCCCAAAAATATTTCGACTTGAATGGGCATTACATCAATCAGCCCGATGTTCATCTTACAGAGAATGGAACAAATGGTGATTCAATATTCTCTGTTTACAATAGACTTCTCACACCCCTATCATATTCTTTTCAAGATGAATCTGCTCCAATTTACTTTTTTCCTCTTCATGATGGCAATCATGAGCCTGAATCTCAAGTCTCTATACTTTTCATAGCTTCATGCTCTTCCTTCAATAGTGTACACATAAATATCATAGAAGAGTTTATATTCAAGCTTGAACTCCTTCTTGGGAATGCATTTCATTTCCCGTTCAGCGTCTTCCTTCTTACACTACAAGAAATTTGAAAATTCACGACAACAAATTCATCATAAAAACACCATTTTTTGTCACAAAAGGAGGTTGGTGATGAAATATTTTCATCGCAAAGAACGTCGTTGTAAGTGCGTCATATTAGGTAAATTGTGATGCTATTTGAATTCGTCATCAATGGTGTAGAATATTTGTGCTCTTCCTATTTACTTTGCATTCAACAAAATCAAAATTTAAATATCCCTTTAAACTGAATCCTCCTTCTTTTGGATATAATAATCCACATCTTAAGTTCCCTTCAAATATTTTTTAATTCTTTTAACTGTTGTAAGATATGATTCTTTTGGTACAACTAGAAATCTTGCACATACTAAGGATACGAAAAGAAATATACCTTTGATGATTTTATTTTCTCTTTTCCAATGGTTGAATCCATGAATTGCTGAAGGTACCATGATCTTCCAATTCGTTCCTCCCTTTCAACGATAGTGTGTGGACACCCCAAATATCAATTATAAATTCCTAATTAAGGCATTCCTATGGTGTACTCAACTCATGAGATCATTCGATTGGGCTAATTAAGTTGGGAGAGATATAAAACTATTCTATTAAATAAACCACATAACAAAATTGAGATCAAATCTCAAAATTGAAATTGACGTGTACTTTCTCAGAAAAGGAGCGCGTATCTCTCTTTGCAAAATAGGTGTGTTTTATGTCTCTCTAGAAGGAGAAAATTTAACTTCTTTTATAGACTCAAATCTATTAATTACATATCCGGTTAAATATTTAATCTCAATCTAACTTAGATTTATCTCCAACTAGAAATCTAATCTTATTAAGATTTATAATCTTATTCTATCTAGTTCTTATCCAGCTAGGATTCCAAATCCCATCAAAGTAATCAATATTCTTTACCTTAATATAATTGATGTTGATAAATATCTTATAATATCAACTTTATTGTTTATATTAATAACACAAATTGTTAGAATGTATACTAATAAGCCTAGCTTTTGTATGAACATCTTTATGATATGAGATTCATTATGGTCATATGTTTACATTTTATATTTATTATATATTGTTAATGCAATTATCTAGATAAATCTATATTGTAGATAACATGGTATGTGGTGCCACACAGAAGATCATGCTATCAGTTCCTTATAAATTACAAATAGTAGCTCACAACTAAGATGGATTTGGACAAACCACTGTAACGGTTGTAGTGTAATTTGGTATTAGTTTGTCTTCACTATAAAGTTACACTAGTACATTTTGTATGTATTGAGCAGGACCATTCGAGGTTGTTCGATTTGTACTAACTATATAAAAGAACAAGACCTCTGTTATTATGGATGTGTGTCTTCTTAATCCGTATATAATAACGGGCACGTGTACTCAGTGTTTGTTTCTTTAATTTGCCAATGGGTGAGATTTATTCATAAATCAATACGCTCGGTGAATTGGGAGATAGTACTATTTATATGTTGTGCTGTTGATTATAGAAGTAATTCGTCTCCTAATTATTTAGGATGATGTCCCCTTAAGGAGCTCATAAGGATTATCATGTAAACCATGCAGGTGGATTTAGTCCGGCATGATAATAAAGATGAGTAGTACTACTCTTGGAATTAGATGTAAATTAATTAAGTTGTCAGCAACTTATTTAATTTATAGACATTCGATATCTTAAAAATGGGAAAATAAACGTGCACATAATAAGAAGGAGCCCATATTGTAATATGGGATTAGGGCGGTGGTTCAATTATAACTCATTAGTGGACCGAGTTATAATTGATGGACTTAAGCAGGGTGTTCGGGCCGAACACAGGACGCCTAAGCCCATCAGGAGGCCCAACCCTGATTCCTCCTCTAGGTCCCTGTTGTAACCTATATATATCCCTAAATTCAGCGCCTCCAAAGAACACAACAAAAATCTCACGCGCACATAAAGATACAAAATCGAAAGATAGTGTTTGCAGGTGAGACTGCTAAGTCTTTGGAGGATCGTCGCCCACACGACGTCCAAATGAAGGGCTAGGAATACACAGAAGATCGAGAGGTCTATTCTTCGATCGTCTTTACTAGTGTCTAAGAAAGGTATGATTTCTTTCTACTGCGCGATATCATACTCTTATGGATCCCGATTCCGATTGCATAGGGCCGACGATCCGTCGGTTCCAACACAAATAAATATCAAAATATTTATTTAATTTCTAATTTAGTTAATATCGAAGAATATCAAATATTCTTGAAATTAATTATATTTTTATAATCACAAAAACTTTTATACACCCATTACATAGTTCTAAAATTGTGCACTCACCTCCCACGCGCAACCACGCAACCACACGCACCCGAAGGTTGCACACAAATTTGATCACAAGTGTTATACATTTATATAGTATTAGACATACCTTTATGTAGTGCTAAGCATACCTTTAAGTTATGTTAGTCATACCTCTTAGATTTTTACATGTACCTTAACATATTTTCAGACAACTATTAATACCTTTCATACATTTTAGTTATATTAGTAATACATTTAGTTATGTTAGTCATACCTTTTAAATATGTTAGTTGTACTTTTATATATTACATAAATGTATGTTTATGTTGCACTACAAGAAAAATGCAAATAGACAACCCATTAAAGATAACTTTTTCATGAATTTGTGTTGTCTTTCTAAAATTTACAATCTTTTTTACTTAAAGTGTTGTCTTTAATTTTTTGGTTCGGCAGAAAGACAATATAAATAAGCAGAAAGATAACGCTGATGACAAAGGGTTGTCTTTCAGTGCATTTTTACGCTGATAGACAACACTTTTGTGCAACGATTTTTTTGTGGGTTGTCTTTCAACAATTTTTTTTGCTAATAGACAACTCTTTTGTGCAATGCTTTTTATGTGTTGTCTTTCAATGTGTTTTTTTTGCTAATAGACATCATTTTTTGCAACGTTTTTTTATGGGTTGTCTTTCAGCGGATTGTTTTGCTAATAGACAACTCTTTTGTGCAACGCTTTTGTATGGGTTGTCTTTCAGTGAATTTTTTCGCTAATTAGACAACTCTTTTGTGCAACGCTTTTTAGTGTGTTGTTTTTGTTTGTATTTTTTTATGTAATTTTATAATATTTACATTATTATTATCTTGTATGAACTCGTTATTAAAAAAATTAGTATTTTGAGGATATATTAAAAATACGCAAATTAGTTAACTAAATAATTTTACAATAGTCTTATAATGAAATTAAATTAATTAAATATTAATAAATATGTAATATTATTAATCTCCTTATTAGTATTTTTAACCTTTTAAGATATATTGAAAATATAACAAATGTATTAATCATTAATCTCCCCTAATGTATTTTTCACTTTTTAAGATATTTTAAAAATATAAATAATATTATGATTAATTCTTCAATATTTAAGGTATAAGAATGGACAAAAAAATTAAAAAATACATGATCAAACACTAGTCTTATACAATGAAAATTTAATATTAACAAATGTATTAATCATTAATCTCTTCTAATGTATTTTTAACTTTTTTAAGATATTTTAAAAATGTCAATAATATTATTGATCCTCAATTAATTAATGTTTAAGTTATAAAAATGAACAAAAAATTTGAATTACTTGAGTAGAAGTCAAATACTTGACCTGTCGGTAGGTAAGTAGACCACTAAGCTATTTCACCTTCACTGAATAATGTAAACACTATTATTATAATTAATTCAAATTATTCAGAGTTAAAAAAACCGAGTGAAAATTAAATACAATTTTATAATAGGTGAAATCAAAAAACTTACCCAATCTAATGAGCCTTAATCTACAGATTCTTCCCTACTCTCTATGGACAGCAAGCGGCGGCGGTAAGCAAGAGAAGATGGTGAGCGGCGGGAAGATGGACAGTGTTAGATCTGGACCGTACGGAGAAATTTTCTAACCTGACAACTTCATCTTCAGGCAATCTGGAGCGGGAAATAACTGGGTGAAGGGGCAATGTACTGAGGGAGTAGAGTTGATCTATTCGGTTCTCGATCTTGTGAGGAAAGAGGCGGAGAACTGTGATTGCTTGGAAGGTACTTTTATTTCATTTACTTTGTGTCTATGTGAATGTTTTTGTTTTGGTTGGTTTGTAATGTTCCTTGTATTGATTCTTGCATTCCCTCTGATCAAGCTTCATGTGCCCTTGGTGCTACCTTTGGAATCATCTCTGAAGACAATTTTGGGTCTTTTGCATGGTGGAAAGTCTCTCAATCCATCTTTGTTGCTAGTCATATATCTAGAGCAGCCACTATCAATGTACCATACATCACTCCTGCTTCCTGGCAACTTTTCCTGCAAGAGAATCAAGTAGATTTAGGTACTCATACAAGTACGGGTCCTGGGCTTAGTCTTCTTTGGGATCCACACTTGCTTGATAGTAATTGGTTTACCATTGGCCTTAGTGGATCTCTTCCTGTTAGTATCCTTGGCAGGATACTATTTGTGTTGTGTGTGCACTGGAGGTTTCTAGGTTTTGTGCTTCCTACTAGAGGAAGATTCTCTTTGATACCTTTCAAAAACTCCAATTCTTTCAAGATGGCGCTCTTTTGCTCTGGTATAACAGGGGTAGAAGTTTTGCTGGTGTCACGCCCCATTTTTTCATACTTTTTAAAATATCAGAGTTTCCTTTTGGGCGTGAAGAAATAAAAGGAAAGAGACGTATATGATATGAAACATAAACATTTGGAAACAGATAGGAGATGATTTTACAAATACAAATCCTTGGCGTCTAGTCGAAATAAAACATTTAACATAGCAGCGGAAAAATATCAGGATCCTTTACAAAAAAGATGAACAATTTAATTTTACAAACGACCAATATAGTTTTAAAAGACAAACCCGGAAAAAGACACAGCTGATAAGACACCCCTCTCTCTACGCATCATGATTCTCTTCATCTCCTGTAGTTTGAGTACAGAATATGGGTGAGTGCGTTGAATACACTCGTGGGGATAAATTCTGCATCTTATAACACGTTGTAACTGATAAATAAATCAGAAATACACAAAATCGGTACTTAGTCACAACACGTAAATTACACATCACATATCTCATAACTCATCCTTTAGATGCGGGTATTTCCTATCTTACCCTATCAAATGGTCTTAAATACCATTGGTGATTTTTATGGACAACCAGTCCTTCCGAAGTTCGTGATTTTTACAGACAACTAGTCCCTCCGAAGTTAGTGATTTTTACGGAAAACCAGTCCCTTCGAAGTTGGTGATTTTTACGGACAACCAGTCCATCACAATATAATAACAAGCACACACCATTCACGATTCATAAGGTTCAACAATTCACATGCACACAGTATTCACGACACATAAGATTCAACAGTTCATATAGGGAAAACAATAGACACAGAGTTTTACAAATTACCCCCACCTTGTTCGGTGGTTACCACGTGAGTTGTCGAGTAACAAGTATCAAGTATTAATACGTACAATCCGACTGAAAGCCTACATAAGTAACGATGTTTCTTAGATCCTTAATACGTTTAAACACTTATAAATAAAGGTATAGATGATCTCGGAGAAGAAACGATCGATAAAGATGAGACGGAACGGAAGATCTAAAGATTGACGTTGAAGAAACGAGATTCGAAGTTCAGTTCAGCAAATTGATAAGAAAGAGGAAATGATTTGGGTCGCAACGGAAAAAGAATGAGCTCAATCGGAGTTGAAACGAGCTCAAACGGAGCGTTTTACGATTAAGGGACGTTTTGGTAATTTTGGTAAAAAGATTGACTTTGACTGGGACCCCCGACTCCCATCCAACGACACCACGTCGATAACGACTCGATGATAACATACGATGGAAAAAACACGACTCACACTACAAACCTAGTGTCACGCGCACAGCGCACCCGTTGCTAGCTCGCGTGCGCGTGCATCTACCCGTCGCTCAATCCCCGCACGCGTGCAGCTCCCGTCGCCCGCCCAGCACGCTCACGCTCTCGTCGCCCGTGCACGCCGCGCACGCCCAGTGCCAGCCAGCGTCGTGCCTAGTAACCTGCACACCCAGTCACCTTCACAGCAGTTTCCAGCTGCGGAGGCGCCGCCCCTACCTGGTCCGCCGGCGAACCCAGCTCCAACCACCACCTTCTCTGGCCACCTCCTCGGCTCCGGCGTGAACAATACCCCTTCCCCAAACCTCCAAACACACACACATAAGCATAAACACGCCCAAACCCAACACAGTCTTGGCCGGCGACCACCTATCGCCGGCCACCCCCAACCTGACCTCGCTGACGCGACGCCAACACTGGCCCCCAGTAACCACGGCGGCGCTGCACAACGCCGCCCCCAACAGCACACAAACACACACACGATCAACACACACACCACACAACATACACAAAGACCACCACGGTTCTGCACCGGCGCCACCACCCACGGCGGCGCCGCCCCTCCAGCATCACACCCACACATCCAGGAGCTACTCCAACGACAACTCCGGTGAGAGAGAGAAAGAAAACAGAGAAGAGAGAAAGGGTGACAAAACCTAGGGTTTGGGTTTTTCAGCGGTGTTTTGCCGTTTCCCGGCGAAGGAGACATCGGAATTGAAATCCGAGACCTATGCTAGACTCGTCTCAACGAGACCTACGTTTTGTGTGAAAATCGACCAAAACCGAAAAAAATGATTTTCCGGCACCGGCGGCGGCGTCGGTGCCGACATGGTGGCACTGGTGCCGGAGACCATAAAATATAGGAGAGAGAAAAGATGGAGGAGAGAAAGACTAACGTGTTTTCCTCGATTTAGCCTCGTTCGGAGAAACGGTGATTTTTGAATCGAAAACGCCCCTATATATAGACTTCTCAAAAGTACTAATCATCGTAAAAATCTTGGGTCACTATTCACCGAAAATATCTTGGATTCACTATTCATCGAAAATATCTTTCGTTTTTCCGAATCTTCGTATTTCGCCATTTTCTTCACCATTTGAGCTACGAGTCTCTGATTAACCTCTAATTCATTTCTATCTTCTTGTTTTTCTATTACACATCTTATGGTAGAATTATATTCTATGTTCCGCGACTAAATTATACTTTCATCTAAATCATGCATTTATCATTTATATGAAACACATGTAATTAAATTAAACAGTCAATGATTAACGCACATAATAAAATAATTCAATTAAGGGTTTAATTATTTAATTAACCAATTATGCATCTTTTTTATACTGGGCGCTATATCCCTTACCCCTTAAAAGAATTTCATCTTTGAAATTAGATGTATACCTAGGAACGGCAAGACGGGATACTTTATTAAAAGTTCATCCTCTTGTTCCCATGTTGTTTCTTCCTTTCCATGGCAACTCCATTGAACTTTGACTAAAGCCATATCTCGATTTCTCAATCTGCGAGTCTTCCAATCCAAAATAGCCACTCTTCAGCTTTGATCGGTTCTCCTGTTCCGTTGAAGGTTGGTGGATTGAAACATCGGACTTGCTCAATTATTATATTCACATTGTCCCTCGACGACAGTGGCGGCGCAACTTGAGTGATCTCGAAATGTCAAGCCAAGTCTCTCTGTACAGATACCCATTTTCCCTTCACGACATCCATATCGTGTTCAGGCAGATTCTCCATTGTCGGTTGGTCTCTACGCTATCGACCTCGTGGCATATCGTTCTAAGGACGACATACAAAAACTAACCCTTAAATCTACCCCACGTAACTCAACGATATATATAACAACAGATAAATAAAAAACAGGCACACGGTACAGATCAACATCATCTTATCAAATTCCGTGATAAGAGAGTGAAACGTATAGAGAGTGGTGGTGCTTATCCGTTTCTTTTTGAAAAGATTTTCATGTTTAAAAACATGTTTGTAAAGAAAAACGAGTTTGAGCAGAGCCCTACAAAGGGTAGAACTAAGCTCTGATACCATTCTATCACGCCCCATTTTTTCATACTTTTTAAAATATCAGAGTTTCCTTTTAGGAGTGAAGAAAGAAAGGTAAAAAGACATACATGATATAAAACAGAAACATTTGGAAACAGATAAGAGACGATTTTACAAATACAAATCCTTGGCGTCTAGCCGAAATAAAACATTTAACATAGCAGCGGAAAAATACCAGGATCCTTTACAAAGAAGATGAATAGTTTAATTTTACAAATGATCAACATAGTTTTAAAAGATAAAACTGGAAAAAGACAGTTGATAAGGCACCCCTCTCTCTACGCATCATGATTCTCTTCATCTCCTGTAGTGTGAGTACAAAATAGGGGTGAGTGCGCTGAATATACTCGTGGGGATAAACTCCGCATCTTATAACACGTTGTGACAGATAAATAAATTAGAAATACACAAAATCGGTACTTAGTCACAACACGTAAATTACACAACACATATCTCGTAACTCATCCTTTAGGTGCGGGTATTTCCCGTCTTACCCTATAAAACAGTCTTAAATACCAATGGTGATTTTTACGGACTACTAGTCACTCTGAAGTTAGTGATTTTTATGGACAACCAGTCCCTCCGAAGTTGGTGATTTTTACGGACAACCAGTCCATCACAATATAATAACAAGCACACACCATTCACGAGTCATAAGGTTCAACAATTCACATGCACACAGTATTCACGGCACATAAGATTCAACCGTTCATATAGGGAAAACAATAGACACATAGAGTTTTAGAAATTACCCCCACCTTGTTCACACCCACACATCCAGGAGCTACTTCGGCGACAACTCCGATAAGAGAGAGAGAAAGAAAACAGAGGAGAGAGAAAGGGTGACAAAACCAAGGGTTTGGGTTTTCCGGTGGTGTTTTACTGTTTCCTTGCGAATGAGACATCGGAATTGAAATCCGAGACCTATCCTAAACTTGTCTCGACGAGACCTATGTACTATGTGAAATCGGCCGAAATTGAGAAAAATAATTTTCCGACACCAGCGGCGTCGTCGGAGACCAGAAAACAGTGGAGAGAGAGAGAGAGAGAAGAAGGTGAAGATAGAGATTTACATATTTTCCTCGATTTAGCCTCATTTGGAAAAACAGTGATTTTTGAATTGAAAATGCCCCTATATATAGACTTCCAAAAAGTACTATTCACCAAAAATATCTCGGATTCACTATTCACCGAAAATATCTTTCATTTTTCCGAATCTTCGTATTTCGCCCTTTTCTTCGCCATTTGTGCTACAAGTCTCCGATTGACCTCTAATTCGTTTCTATCTTCTTGTTTTTCCATTACTCATCTTATGGTAAAATTATATTCTATGCTCCGCGACTAAATATCATTTATCTGAAACGCATGTAATTAAATTAAACAGTCAAGGATTAACGCACATAATAAAATAATTCAATTAAGGGTTTAATTATTTAATTAAACAATTATGCATCTTTTTTGTCCTGGGCACTACAGCAGATTTCTAGGAGATTGTTGTTTTCTTTTCCTTCTAGCAGCATATTTATTATGATGTTTCCTGGATTTCTTAGCAGTCTTACTTTCTCTTTCTTGGATCATGGGCTTCTTTCCCTTATCCAGGGTACTGGCTTTGTTCAACTTTCCATTACTTGGAAGTAATTCCTAAGCATATGGAACTTTTGCTTGAGCAAACTTTCCCACTTTGGATGTGCTTGTAGCTCTCTGAGAGGAACTGGAACAGTATCCTAGCCCGCTTCCTGCATGAGCATTATGGGTCTCCAGGATACACTCTTATGCCTTCCTAGCTGACTTGCTATACACATCAATTGTGTTTTTCAATCCAGCTTTCTCAATTTCTAGCTTAATGACCAGTAGTTTGAACTTGGAGATCTCAACTCTAAGATTGTTGCACTCTGTACTGTAGTACTTCATGTTTCCTCATCAAGGGGTTGAGATGTTTCCTCATCTTCTTATTCTTCCTCAAATTTCTTGGCCATGAGACATAATAAAGCTTCCTCATCGGAGGTAGAGCTGTTAAAATCGCTCTCGGATGAGCAATCCTCATTGGTCTCTTCCTTGGAGTTACTTGCTGCCTTCAAGGCTTCAGCTTCACTTAGGAGAGCTCGGAGCTTTTGCTTGTCATCCTTCATCCGCTCTCTTCTCTGCACCCTTTCCTCCTCAGTAAACTTCTGGACCTGAGGGTAGGGGCAGTTTCTTGCAAAGTGTCCAGGTTTCCTGCAATTATAACATAAGTTAGAGGAACCTATGTCAGCTTGTTGTTTTAGCCTTACCTGGGGACTTCTGTCAGATGATGTCTGAAGCTTCTTCCTGAAGTCTTTCCCTTTGTGGTTGGTTTTCAGATTTTTTTTAAACTTTTTCAGTTGAAGTGTTATTCCTTCCTCAGCAAGCTCTTCTTTCTGCTTGCTTGTCAGCTTACTGCTGCTTGCTATGGCAATATCATGTGCTCTAGCATAAGTGTTGCAACCTTTGAGCTAGAACCTTCAACCTCTTTTCTTCTTCATTCTATATCGAACTCGAAAGCTTTAAGATCTGAGAACAGATCAAAGGTGCTCATTGCATTGAGATCGAGAGAAACTCTCATGACGGTCTCCTTACTGTGTCATTCTATTGGCAGTGCTCTCAACACCTTAGTGTTCTTCTCTTTCTGTGTGTAGAACTTTCCAAGGGATTCCAGCTCATTTATGATAGCTGTGAATCTTAGGAGGTCAAGATCCTCTAGGCTTTCTCCAGGCTTCATTTTGAAGCTCTCATGAAGTTGTGTTGCATTAGAGATCCTATTGTCCCTGGCAAGTTCATTGCCCTCACAAATCAACCCTAGCTTATCCCAAATCTCCTTGGCAGTCCTGCAGCTCTTCACCTTGCTGAACTTTCCTTTATCCAGCGTCAGAAATAGGGCATTATTGGCCACATTGTCAAGGTTAGCCCTCTTCCTCTCTTCAGGAGTGTATTCGTATCTTTCCTTGACTATGTATTCTGTAGGTGGTGGTGCTCTTGCTCGTAGAGCAAATCCTGGAGGTACATCAGCATCCTCATTTATGATTGTTGCACCCTCTACTTCACCAGCTTTTGCTCATTCATGCTCACGGTGTTGTTATGCAAAAATAGGGTTTACTTTGTAGATGACTGGTGGCCCCTCGGTTATAAGATACCACATCTCATCATGCATGGCTGACAGATGAGCCTCCATACATATCCTCCAGTCGTCATATTAATCTATGGAAAACATAAGGAGTTTATGTGAAGAGATATCCATACTTATGCTAAAATGATGATTTTGGTCACGTGAAAAGAAAAACGATTTATCCAGCAGGGTGGATCTAGGTAGGTTACCAGAAAAGTTGGTTTTTTAACCCAACTTGCTCTGATACCACTTGTTGGTCCCAAGTGGTAAGAGGTTCAGAGGGGGGTGAATGAACCTCTACCAGATTTTTTACTTTTTAAAAACTTTTAGTGAAACAGGTTCTTGATTCTACAGGGAAGCAGTAACCTGACTTCATTAGAGACCTAGCAAAATGTGATTCAAGTTTCTTACTCGATTATCACAGTATGTAGCAAAATAAACAAAGATAGAGTTTCTGTTTTGTAAAGCGTTTACTTTCACAAAAATGCTTTTATGAAAGGGTTTTAGCAGAATGTTTATGATGTATGCAGTAGGTTATATAAATGCAATGAGGCAAACATGATAAACAGAAAACACTTATGGCTTATAGTGGTTCGAAGGTGGTGTAATCCTTTTACGTCCACTATACCCATTCTCTGAGGAGGAACTTCATTAAGTCAGTTCGTTTTCCAAGCCTCAGCTTTACAAACCTCTTCCTAACATAAGTTTACCTACTAGAATCAACAGATTCATAGGCTTTATCCCACACAGGGTCCTAAAATTACACAGAATTACAAAGCCTACACAAGATTTAACACTTAGCGAGGATCTAATCCTTCCAGTTAAGGACACCAAAAAAATAAAACAACCTAGCACATAGCAAATGGTTAAAAAGTATACGGTTTCTTCTTCAACTGTTGTAATGCGAAGACAGACTTGGACTTGAAAGCTTGAGTGCTTGAGATGACTACTTCGAAGGTTGAGTGACTGAAAGATTGGGGTTCAAGAAACGAGGGTGAAAGCTCAGTTCAATAGGCTGATAAGAAAGAGGGTGAGATTTGGGTCGCAATGCAAAAAGAATAAGCCCAATTGGAGTTGAAACAAACTCAAACGGAGCGTTTTAAGATTGAGGGGTATATTTCGGCGACTACACTACCGCGCACGGTCATTCCCCACCGCGCACGACCGTGCGCCATCGTTCAGAACAGCTTCCAAGTGTACGCACGACCGCGTACTTGCAAACACAGCTTCTGCCGACAACCTCCCGTCGCTAGCCACCACCTCCACGACTCACCGGCAACCACCAACACCACTCAACAGCCACCCAACAACACTAAAACACACACGCACGCAACATATACACACACAAACCCCATGCTATCCACCACCTTTCCAGCCCACTTCTAGCTCCGGCCAGCGACCTCCCGTCGCCGGCAACCACCACCAACCCATCACACACACACCCAGTCACCTCCCCATGCTCCGGTTTCCAGCAAGGGAGAAGAAAAAGGGCTGACGAGGAGAGAGAAGAGAGAGGGAGGAGAGAGAAAGATTTGGCCGAATCTTTGACCGGCGATTGCCGGAGGAGGAGAGATCCGTTCAGAAATCCAAGACCGGATTCGTGACGGGCTCAAAGAGAGCTTGAACTTAGAGTATGTGTTGGCCCAAAATGGAGAAGAAACGAGGTGGAGAGGAGGAGAGAGAAAAAAGGTTTTCCGGTAATGTTTTGCCATTTTCCGGCGAACGAGACATCGGAATGGAATTCCAGAAACTGTCCTAGACTCGTCTCAACGAGACCTATGATCTGTGTGAAAATCGGCCAAAACCGACAAACTTAAATTTTCCGGCCACCGACGGCAGCGCACTGGAGGCAGAAAACCGGAAAGAGAGAAGAGATGAGAGACTTATGTGTTTTCGTCGCTTTCGGCTCGTTTGAAGAAACGATGAAAAATGAATCGAATGAGCCCCTATTTATAGATTTTGAAAAGTTACTATTCATCGAAATATTCTTTAGAATATTCTTTTTACTATTCATCAATATTCCACCCCTCGTTTTTCCGAAACTTCGTATTTTGCCCTTTTTGTCACAACTTGAGCTACGGATCTCCGATTGACCTCTAGTTCGTTTCTATCTTCTCGTTTTTCTGTTACGTATCTAATGGTATAAAAATGTTCTATGTTCCATGTCTAAGAAAATTATCCATCTAAAACATGCATTAAACACGTATCTGAAACGCACGTAATTAAATTAAACAGTTCAGATTAACGCACATAATAATTCAATTAAGGTTTTAATATTTAATTATTCAATTATGCTTCGTTTTTGGTTCGGGGCGCTACAATATTTCTCAAATTTAAAGTATGATTATTCTTGATTGTTAGGATTTATAACTTTTAGTGCATTCCTTATATCTAAATTTTTTATATATAATATAGAATAAAGATTTAAAAAAATAGATTAATTGAATAAAATTATTATAAAAAATACTATATGTTTTTCCAAATCATCTATAGTTTTACTCTTTAAGATGGTTAATAAAAAAAATAAAGGATCATATTTTCTATAAGAATAAATATGATTTTTTTTTTCAATTAATCTAAATATTTAGTATTCAAATTAATTTAATATTAAATTTCTAATTTTTTATTTTAATTATTATCGTTTCCATCCCGTAGTTTTTATTTATTCAACTTTATTTTTTATTTAAAACATGGTTTTTAATGATCACATTTTAGTCTACTATTAAAGCCGAAACTATTAAAAATTAAAAATTAAATAAACTTTAACGTAACAAAATATGATATTTTATTTTTCTTATAACAATGCATGTAGAAAAATTGAAAATTATAAAATGGATAAAAAAATGATATCTTGTCTTACAAACAAAATTATATAAAAAAACTCATTCAATTTGAAATATGCATGGTTTGCTTAAAAAATAAATTATCTCACATCCAACTCCATCAAAAGTTCAAATACGAAACAAAAATAACATTAAACAAAATTGTCACACCCTCGTTTCAAACATAGTTAGACTTGTAATAAATTATCATAATAAAAAACTTGTAAGCGAGTGTGATTTTTTTTCTTTTAAAACGTATTAACATAAAAGTCTTTCTTGTACACGAAAACTCGTTAAAATTATAAAATATTTCATAATGTATACCATATTGTTAAACCACACTTACATGTATATTTACATATTTGTACATATCGGAGTACGAGTATAAAGCAAAAGTTAAGATATGTTAACAAAATATTATTTTAAACAAAATAAAATCATAGCATAGCCCAACATGTCGTCATCCATGTACATCATCTCAAAACCCGTAGAAACTCAATAACATGGTCGGTAAGTCTATGAATTTATACATCATCAGGTTCACCTACAATGCATGAACTATATGAGCTAAAAACCTCAGTAAGCAAAAATCATGCACATAACATGAATAATACGAAATAATGTCAATGATGCATGCTAATGAATGAAAACATTTATTTTAAAACCATTTTCCTTCATTAAGCCCTTGACCACCATCTACTAGGCACCGGAATGTGCTCATCACAGCATCATTAATCATATAGCCATATTCATATCTCACATGCCACCGGCTAAACATATCATTAATAGCCGTATCCATATCTTACATGCCACCAGCTCGACAAATCAAGTTATATACATGTCTCACATGCCACCGGCTAAACATATCATTAATAGCCATATCCATGTCTCACATGCCACCAGCTAAACATATCATTAATAGCCATATCCATGTCTCACATGCCACCGGCTTGACGAATCAAGCATATTCATGTCTCACATGCCACCGGCTAAACATATCATAATCATGATTTACATGCCTTGGTGCACTAGTAATGGTCAATAAAAACGTTTCTTCTTGAAATCATGGTATGCATGTAAAATGCAATAACTTTCATTGTTTATGTATACTCGTGTTGATGCTTGTGAATGGAATTCGTAGTGCAACAAACATATATTTCCTCATAGCATCATTTAAACACGTCAATTATCAAGAATGTGGAAAATCACATAATATCACTCAATCAATACATAATATGAAATACTATGTTAATACTTACCTTTCTTCCCCGTGAAAATTTCTTATCTCTTGCGTTATGAAGATTAATCTAAAATAACAAGTTTAATATTTTTATTAGACTTTTGAAATCGATTAGAACAATTTTGAAGGATTAAAACATTTTCTATTAAACTTACTCAAGAATAGGTTTTCCAAATCAATTTAATTTGTAGATAAATTCATTCCTCAAAATCTCACAAAAGCCCTTTTATTAAATTATCGATGAAAATTAATAAATTTAACACTAAAACAACACTTTACCAAATTGAATAACATAATTTACAGATTTTATTCCAAAAGATATAATATAAAACATTAAGAATGAGTTAGGGAAATTTGTTTATAATTTCAATTAAATAATAAAATAGTATAAGATTATTGTTAAGCTTAATAAACCCCAGCAAATAATTCATAATGTCACGCCCCGTTTTTTTTCATAAAAATTATCAGAGTTTTCTTTGTGGGCGTGAAGAAAGAAGGGGAAAAAGATGTGCATGATATAAAATAGAAATCTTTGGAAACAAATGGGAGGCAATCTTTGGAAACAAACGTTTAACATAGCAGCGGAAGATACATCAGCATCCATTTGCAGAAAAAGGACGATATACAAACGTGTAAAATTAAAATAACGTTTTGACAAGCTTTGAAATAGAGACCAAAGGAGAAGACTTGATATGGCACCATCCTCTCTATGAATCTTGTATCTCGTAATTTCCTGTAGTGTGAGTACAGGTGGGGGGTGAGTGCGTTGAATACACTCGTGGAAGAAATTTCGTACATTAAAGTTCATTAAGCAATTAAGTCATTTTAACATTTACGAATGCAACAATTAGACACGGCACATATAATGCATTGCACATAAAATACGGACACACAACTCTAAGAGTACTCAACTAACATATGGTGCTTTTATGGGCCACCAGTCCATTGGTGCTTTTTACGGGCCACCAGTCCATCCTAGAACGAGATCATGGACCTCCGTTCTGCTGGTGCTTTTTACGGGCCACCAGTCCATCCCTAACATATGGTGCTTTTATGGGCTACCAATCCATCCCTAACATGATGCTTTTATGAACCACCAGTCCATCTTAACATGATTTTGGACTTCCATCCACATTTATCATATTCATAATGTATGCATGTACATATTAATCACAACAAATAATCACAACACGTAGAATTCAACAGTTCATATATCAAATATAGAAAACATTAAACAAATAGAGTTTAGAAGTTACCCCCACCTTATTCGGTGGTTACCACGTGAGTAGCGAGTACCAAAGATCCCGTGTCTCGGATCTCGTGTTTCAAATCTCGTGTCTCGGACCTCGTGTCTCAAATCCCATATCTCGATGTTCAATCCAACTGATAGCCTACATATGTTACAGTGTTCTTAGAACCTTAATAATCATAATTAAAGATATAAATGACTTCGGAGGAAGTGCGATCGTTAAAGACACGATGGATCGAGAGATCTAAAGATTGGGGCCGAAGAAACAAGAGGGACAAATCAGTCTAAGTGGCTGAGATGATAGGGAATAAAATTTGGGTCACGATGGAAAAAGAATGAGCTCGATCGGAGTTGAAACGAGCTTATACAGAGCATTTTAAGTTTAGGGGTATTTTGGTAATTTTGGTCAAATGGTTGACTTTGACCGGGCCCACGACCCTCGGTCAATGAAATCTCATCGGCGACGACTCGAAGATGTTTTACGATGGAAAAATAGGATTAGGATCGAAAACATGGCGTTGCGTGTGCGTCATCACCCGACGGGGCGCACGCGTGCGGCACCCGGCGTCTCGGCAGCATGGGCGTCCTCTCTCGGCAGCTGCTGAGTTTGCTCGGCAGTGGGCATCGGTGGCTCGGCACACGTCTCTGCAGTACGCACACCAACACTCGGCGGCCTCGGCAGGCCTGCACGTCCAGCGCGCTGCACCGCGCCCAGCTCGCCTGGGAAGCTGCTGCCGCCGCCTGCTGCGATGGCGCCGCCCAACGCCGCCGCCACCTGGTCCACCGGTGACCCCAGCTCCGGCCGCCACCTTTTCTGGCCACCCCTCGCTGGAATCCGGCGGTGAACAGTAACAGCACCCTAAAAAACACACACACACACCAAAAACACACACTCCAACACCTCTAAAAACTACTCCGGCCGGTGATTTTCCGGCACCGATCACCACCCCAAAACTGACCCAAACTCTTCCCCAACACCCCGACTTGTCCCAGCAAAAGAAAAGAACCAAAACCACCAAGAAATAAGAGAGAAACGGGAGAGAGAAAAAGGGGTCAAGAACTAGGGTTTAGGGTTTGGAGACTGTATTTTGCCATTTTCCGGTGAACGGAAACTCGGAATTGAATTCTGGAAGATGTCCTAGACTCATCTCGACGAGACCTACGTTGTGTGCGAAAATCAGCCAAAACCGACAATGTTGAAATTTTCCGGCCACTGGCAGCGACGGAGCCGGCAACGGTGCGCCGGAGGCAGAAAACCGGAAAGAGAGAGAGAGAGAGAGGAGGGAGGATAGAGAACTTATGTGTTTTCGTCGCGTTCAGCTCGCTCGGAAAAATGGTGAAAAATGAATCGAAAACTCTCCTATTTATAGAATTTTTGAAAATTACTGTTCATGGAATATTCTGTTACTGTTCATCAAAATATTCCCCTTTTACTGTTCATGAAGAATATCTTAATTACTGATCATCGTTTTCTCATTTCTCCGAATCTTCGTGTTTTGCCCTTTTTATCGTTATTTGAGCTACGGGTCTCCGATTGACCTCTAGTTCATTTCTATCTTCTCGTTTTTTCGTTACGCATCTAATGATATAAAAATCTTCCAGGTTCCATGTCTAGAAATTATATCCATCTAAAACCGGCTCTTAACACGTATCTGAAACACACGTAATTAAATTAAACAGTCAAGATTAGTGCACATAATAATTTAATTAAAGGTTTAATATTTAATTAATCAATTATGCTTCGTTTTGGTTTGGGTCGCTGCACATAATGTCTTACATCCTTAACAACTTTAGTAGTTAGATTAGAGTTCATACTTAAGTAATCATTTTGAAAATATATACTTTCAGTTACACCATGCAAATAAATTAGAGAAATTAATTGGCGTGGCTTTAATTAGTTTCATTAGTTGGGAACAAAATTCACACTTTAATAATTTTTTACATTTAACAAACAATTAATCTGATTACATTAACATACATGCATATAATCTAAAATGAGGTGAAATTTGAATTTATAACTCGTAATCATAAATTACCTCACGTTTGCTTGTTGTTCCTTTCTCTTTTCCTTTCTTCTTAATTTGTTTTGTTTTTTTTTTCTTTTTATCTATCAATATGATGATATAAATACATGAGTCACCATTTATTGGACACTTGTCTTTTCTTTCTTTACTCCTAAATTAAGAGTCATCCCTTTAATAATATATCACCTTTATTAAATCTCTTATTTACTTTTCTTTTTATATAACTATATTCATATAATTTTATTTTTAGTTACTATATAGAGTAAATACATATATATGATCAAGTGCAATAACACACGCATATATACATATACACACACTCAAGCTTATGAGAGACATTTATATATAATGTATACATTTTACCTATAAAATTTTATTCTCCAAATAGTTAAAATATTAACACCTAATTTCTCAATCCTAATATATTCTTTAACACATAAATTGAGCTTTCAATTACTAATAATATTAAACAAACCGAAGAAAACAAGTTTAATTCAAATGATAAATAAATGTACATGTTATATGTTAGGATATTTCTGTGTAGATTTTGATGAGACAAAACAATGATGTATAGGGATTTAGACTATCCCATTTTTCCATAATGTTTATGTGGAAACTTTTTTTTTCTTAGGTTTCTGTTTTGAGTTGAAGTTAGAATGTGAAAGTCAGCAAGATAGAGGTTACTAATAGTAGTTGGATTCTGTAAAGAGCGTTATTGGATACTGAATTCAAAAGGCAGTAATTCAGTAAGGAGTAATAATAGTAAGCAGTAAGAAGAATTGGAAGCCTTCTGTAGATTCAGAACAGAGTAAGACAAGAAGTCTTCCCCAATTTTTTCAAGAATCATTTAATGCACGAGCAAGGAAGATCAAAGGAGATCAATGGACTTCAAATTCAAATGGAGTGTGTCACTCTTCAATTGACACATTTTTCCTACAAGTATTTAAGAAAGAAGAGTTGACTAGAGAAACCACTAAAACATTATCTCTCGTATTCTCTCAAACAAACGTAAAGTTTTTCTCAAGTTTCAGTCACTCAATCTTACTGTGAAGCGGCCAAGTCGACGAAATTTTCACAACTTCAAAGATTTCAAGGTTGTTTTTGAAGCACCAGTTGAAGACCTATATACTTTTTAACCTTTGTGATGTGTGCTAGGTTTTTTTATTTGGTGTCCTCAGTGAGAATGATTTAGATCCTCACTGAGTGTTAGTCTTAAATGAGTTAAGGCTTGTAACTCCATGTGAGTTTGTTGAACCCTGTGTGGGTAAGCCTAAGAATCTTTCTGATTCTTGTAGATGATAGCTTGGTAGGGATAGATTTTATAGATAAGTCTTGTAAACTAATCTTACTTAACGAAGTTCCACTTTAGAGAAGGAGAAGAGAAGACGTAGATGGATTACACTACCTTTGAACCTCTATAAACCCTTTGCGTGCTCTTATTGCTTTATTGTTTGTACTGCATTTATATATACTTGCCTATTTTGTATCTTAAAGTTTGAGAAAATCATATTTCGAAAAGGAAATATTTTTCTAAAAGAAACTCTGTCTTTGAAATTTCTGCTGCATACTAATACTTTGAAATAGTAAGTTGAAACAACATTCTGCCAGCTTACTGATTTTGTGCATCTGTTGTATTATGTTGTAGAATTCAATAGTGATATTTCAGAATATTTTAAAAAAGTAAAAATTTAACAGATGTTCATTCACCCCCTGAACCTCTAAACCACTTGGGACCAACAAGTGGTATCAGAGCAAGTTGGGTTAAAAGCCAACTTGTCTGGTCACCTACCTTGATCCACCCGATATGTTGTGAAAAACCGTTTTTCTTTTCTACAGACCAAAACTCATCTGTTTACATTAAGCATGGATTTCTCTCATCATAAATTGAAAATGTTATCCATAGACGTGTTAGGGATCTACATGGATCTATTCGGGTGTAATTTAAATAAGAATTATCATAAATCTAACCTTATGAATTAAAGTAATTAAATCAAATTAATTCATGCTTTGAATAAACCATGAAGAATACACAGCCCTAAACATGCAGAACTAAGTGATATGTATTTACCTCTTGATCGAAAAGACACCATTGAGAAGATTAATAGTTTCAAGCCAAACACCTTATTGAGTATTCCCCAAGTCCAAGCTCGTAAATCCGATGGGGAATCAAACGAACTCTTCTAACTCTTGTAGGAAGAATTAATTTCTCACTTTTGTTGCTCTAAAAAAACAGCACTCTTGTATATGCACACTCTGTGGGGCTGAGTAATCAACCCCTATTTATAGGCATAATGGCCGAAGATTTGAGCCTTTGAGGAGAAGAAATATCAAGATTTGATCTCCTCATATCTTGCATCAATATATCGAAAGATTTGATCACCTCATATCTTGCATCAATATATCGAGAGATTTGATCTCCACATATCTAGCAACAATAATTAATTCTTATCTTTAACCACCTTAGTTAAATGGGCTTTTATTGAGCTACTCAAGTGGCCTTTAGGAGAATTATGATTGGACCTCCCAATGGGCCTAGAACCCAATATTGAGCCACAATATTATTCTAGCCCATTAATATTAATTCATTCCACTATAGAATTAATTAATATTGCACTATCCATCCTAACCCATATTATGAAATATGGCTCTCGGTTATTATTTTCCGTGTTTAAGATCAAATGTCCATTAATTAATTTAAGCTACTGAATGCTTTAATTAATTAATATTTTTTATTACTTGGAAAAAGACAGCTCAACTTTATTATCATATCGAAAATTAATCCACTGGCCAGATTTGATATGATAAACGTTCTGACCCACCAAGGGGACATTATCAACTTGTCGTATCAAGACATGATTTTTTCACGACGGTTCAGAACCGTATTTTCAAAGGCAACTTATACCGCATTTATATGTCAATACGTGATATGTTTATAAGTTTTTCAAGCATTTTAACTGCTCACCAGTCCCACCCCACTAAGTGTCTTCATACACTCACCCCTTTTTTATGTTAAAATATTTTCAGCTTAAGGAATCATTGAGCGTGGTGTGCAAGTGATGGATGCTAGTAGCCGATGTTCTAAAGATTGTGAAAGAATTTTGTTGGAAGGGAAAAAAGTGTTATATTATTTATTTGTATAGAAAATGATCTTGAAATCTATTGGGAAAAAATTTAGTTTGCAAAGCTGTATAGTTTAGCTGTACAATTATTAAGAAAAAAAATTATATTCCTCTTCCGCTGTATATGATTAACGTTTTATAAAATAGTAATGTTCAAATTCACTTATCTTTAATTGCAAGTTTAAATTCTCTTGGAAATGCATGCTTTATCGAGTATCTGGACGCCCAAACGGAAAATTTATTAAACTCTGATATTCTAAAGTAACGTAAAAGAAACAGGGGCGTTATAGTTTGTTATAGCAATAATGTCACGCCCTAAAATCTTTCGTTAAAAATATCAGAGTTTTACCCGGGCGTGAAGATAGAAAAGCAAGGGACGCATAACACATACAGAAAGAGTTAAGCAAGGGACAACAGAAGAAAGAGATAAGGGACGATAATAAACCATCTCACAACAACCTTCGGCCTTGGCCGATAACATTCGGTCTCACACCGATAATATACATCATATACAGCGGAAGCTAAACATCAGGATCTCCCATCCTCACAAGAACCAAAAGATATATACAAATCATAAACTGTTTGAAAATTTGTTTGGAAATGTTTTAACTAGACCATTTATCAGAAAAACCAACAGCTAGCACTATCTCCCTCCGTCTAGGGTTCACCAGCTTCCTCATCTCCTGTAGTGTGAGTACAGATTAAGGGGTGAGTGCGTTGAATACATTCAGTGGAGATAACATCCACCTCATAAGACTCCAGACAGAATATAAATACCGAAAAGCTAACTTACGTTCACGTTGTCACAGCACAGATATATGCAAAACAGATATTAGAAATGGCAAGGGACGAATAGGTGCGGGATTCCCCCGTCTTACCCTATATAACGGTATCTCACCGTTAGTGCATTTAAAGAGGCTCACGACACCTCCACAGAGTAGTAGAAAATAGCAAGAGACGAACAGAATGCATGATCGGAAGACCTCGGTCCTTTCACAGATATAATATGGCATAGCAAGTATAAACACAACACTTAGATTCCCAATCATACTTCATAAATAGGGAAAGCTGTAAACAGATATAGAGTTAGAAATTACCCCCACCTCGTATAGTGGTTACCGCGTGAGTAGATATAACAGTACGTCCAACAATCCAAAACTTCCAAGACTAGTCCAACAAGTAGCCTACACATTTATGGTGTTTTCTTAGATTTTAAATACAGTATAATTAAAGCTGTAAAGGGTTCCGGCGGAAAAACGTTTGTTAATGAAACGACGGTTCGAAAAAAAATACGGCATTACGTGCTCCGGGGCTTGCGAGTACCCGGCGTCGGGCGAAAGCGAATCCCACGGCTCGCGCATCACCCGGCAGCTGCCGAGTTTTCCTTAGCCACCCGGTCCCCGTCGCCCGCGCACGCTGGACCCCCGGCGCTCGCACCCGTGCGCACCCGGCACCCGGCACACACCTGGCACCCGGCACCCGGCGCACACCAGGCACCCGGCACGCACCCGACGCACACCCGGCACCCGGAACGCACCCGACGCACACCCGGCACCCAGCGCGCACCCGGCACCCGGCACGCACCCGGCACGCACCCGACGCACATCCCGGCGCGCACCCGACGCCCGACCCGACGCACAACCCGGCGCGCACCCGACGCGCGGCACACCACCACCACCACCACTGCTGGCCGGAGGCGGCGACGACGGCGGCGACGGCGACGACGGCGACGGCGACGACGACGACGGTGGTGGCGGCGGCGCTCCGGCGGCACTCCGGCGGCGGCGTAAATTAAAAACGTAAAGGAAAAGAAAAGAAAGAGAACTTACGTGTTCGCGTCGCGAGCGTCGCTCGGGTCGTCGGCTTTGAAAACGTATAAGTTTTGAAAATTATGTGCCCCTATTTATAGATTTTGGAATTTACCTTTTTACCGTTGAAAAGTTACTATTTACCAAAAATATCTCAATTTACCTTTCATTAAAATATTAGTTTTTATTTTTACCTTTTATCAAAATTTTACCCTTTCCTTCGCTAGTTGAACTACGGGTCTCCGATTAACCGCTAGTTTGTTTCTGTTTTCTCATATTTCCGATACGAATCTCTTGGTAAAATCATATTCTAGGTTCCATGTCACGAAAAATATACCCATCTAAAACTAAAACCGGCGTTAGCCAAGTATCTGAAACGCATGTACTGAATTAAACAGTCAAAACATACGCACATAATTATTAAGTCGGGGTTCAAATATTTAATTATTCAATTATGCTCATTTTGATCCGGGGTGCTACATCCCTTACCCCTTAAAATAATTTCGTCCTTGAAATTGAGCACATTCTTAGAAAGATAAACAAACGTATACCTAGGATCGGTATGTCGGGGTATTTCCTTAAAATCTCATCCTCCAACTCCCATGTTGCCTCTTCCTTTCCGTGACGGCTCCACTGGACTTCACTATAGCCATCTCTCGGTTCCTAAGTTGTCGTTTCTTTCTGTCCAAGATGGCCATCGGGATTTCCTCATATGTCAAATCCTTTTCCAGTTCGATGCCTTCTCGATCGATTATATGATTTGGATCAAAAATATATTTCCGTAGCATAGACACATGGAAGACATTGTGCACCCCAGCAAAGTCCGGTGGTAGAGCTAGTCGGTACGCGACCTCCCCAATTTGATCTAAAATTTCGAACGGTCCCATGTACCTTGGTTTCAGTTTTCCCTTCTTTCCAAAATGGTGAACTCCTTTAGTGGGAGACACTTTGAGGAAAACTTTGTCCCCAACTTCAAACCTCAGCTCTCTTCGTCTCTTATCTGCATATGATTTCTGTCGATCTTGGGCCACTCGTATCCGGTCCCGAATCTTCTTTATTACTTCTACTGTTTGCTCTACCAATTCGGGTCCTAGAATTTTCTTTTCACCAACTTCGTCCCAGCATATTGGTGATCGACACTTCCTTCCGTAGAGGGCCTCATAAGGTGCCATACCAATGGTTGATTGATAGCTATTGTTGTAGGCGAACTCTACTAAGCACAGATGATCTTCCCAGTTTCCGGGAAAATCTAGAACACAGGCCCGCAACATATCCTCTAAGATCTGTATGGTTCTTTCTGATTGTCCGTCGGTTTGTGGGTGAAAAGCTGTACTGAAAGACAGCTTGGTCCCTAACTCCTTCTGTAGACTCTGCCAGAATCGGGAAGTGAACCGTGGATCCCTGTCAGATGTGATAGAAACCGGTACACCGTGTAGTCGGACTATCTCTTCTAGGTATATCCGTGCCAATCTGTCTAGTCCAAAAGTCATCTTGATCGGCAAGAAATGGGTGGATTTCGTCAATCTGTCCACGACCACCCACACGGCGTGGTTTCCTCGTCGGGTTGTCGGCAGACCAACCACAAAGTCCATGGTTATATGTTCCCATTTCCACTCCGGTATCTCTAATGGAGTTAGCATCCTAGTCGGTCGTTGATGTTCTGCTTTCACTTGTTGGCAGATGAGACACTTCTTGACGAACAATCCTATGCCTCGCTTCATGTTCCTCCACCAGAAATTCGCCCTCAAGTCTCGGTACATCTTTGTACCTCCTGGGTGTGCAGCTATAAGTGTGCAATGCGCTTCTTTGAGTATTTCCTCTTTTAATTCCTCGTTCTTAGGCACGCACAACCTTCCTCTGAAGATTAGAGCTCCATCTGTAGCCAAAGAAAAGTCTTCAGCTCTTCCCTTATCCATTAGAGCTTTCATCTTCTTTAGAAACTTATCCTTCTTCTGAGCCTCCACAATTCGGTCCCGCAGCGTGGGTGTTACAAATAACGCTGCCATTCTGGATTCAATACTGATCGGAGGCGAGAGTATTTCCAAATTAAGTTTCGACATCTCCTCGACTAGTTGGTGTTGATTGGTGATCATCGATGTTACTACTCCTTTCCCTTTCCTGCTAAGGGCGTCAGCCACCACATTCGTCTTTCCGGGATGATAGTGGATTGTGATATTGTAATCTTTCACCAACTCTAGCCATCTCCTTTGTCTCATGTTGAGCTCCTTCTGTTCGAAGAAGTACTTCAGGCTTTTGTGGTCGGTGTAGATTGCACACTTCACGCCATAGAGATAACGTCTCCAGATTTTTAGAGCGTGTACCACTGCTGCTAGTTTTAGATCATAAGTCGGATAATTCTGTTCGTGGACCTTCAGCTGGCGTGATGCATATGCCACCACTTTTCCTTCCTGCATCAGTACACACCCCAAACCTTCTTTGGACGCGTCGCTGTAGATTACGAACTCCTAGGACATATCTGGAACTACTAAGACTGGTGCTTCTGTCAGTCTTTTCTTTAGTTCCTGGAAACTACGCTCGCACCGCTCATTCCACTGAAACCTCACATCTTTTCTTGTCAAGCGTGTCATCGGAGTGGTGATCCTCGAGAACCCTTCTATAAATCTTCGATAATATCCAGCTAGGCCAATGAAACTCCGAACTTCCTTTACATTCGTTGGAGTCTCCCAATTGCTGACAGTTGCCACTTTTTCAGGATCTACCTCGACCCCTTCCGCAGAAACGATGTGGCCCAGAAAGCCAACTTTGTCCATCCAGAATTCGCACTTCTTAAATTTGGCATAAAGCTTTTCCTTCCTTAGTACTTCCAGTGCGATTCTAAGATGTTGTTCATGGTGCGCTCTGTCACACGAATAGATGAGAATATCATCAATGAACACTATGACAAAAAGGTCAAGATAAGGATGGAAGATGCGATTCATTAAATCCATGAAGACAGCCGGAGCATTACTCAACCCGAATGGCATTACTACAAACTCGTAGTGGCCATATCTCGTTCTGAATGCTGTCTTGGATATATCAGCATCTTTGACTTTCATCTGGTGATATCCCGATCTTAAGTCAATTTTCGAGAACACACTAGCACCTCTTAGTTGATCGAAGAGATCTTCAATCCGAGGCAGTGGATACTTGTTCTTTATTGTTTTCTTGTTCAGCTCTCGGTAGTCAATACACATCCGGAAGCTACCATCCTTCTTCTTTACGAACAGTACCGGTGCTCCCCAAGGTGACACACTCGGTCTGATGAAGCCCTTATCTAACAGCTCCTGAAGCTGAACCTTCAATTCCTGCAATTCTTTCGGCGCCATCCGATAAGGAGCCTTTGACACTGGCGCTGATCCAGGGATGAGATCTATCTCGAAGGTTACTTGTCGATCTGGTGGAGGACTCGGTAAGTCCTCTGGAAACACATCTGTGAATTCTTTTATCACCGGTACCTCCTCGATAGCAATTGGTTTCTTCTCGGAGTTTACCATATTAACCAACCATGCTTCGCATTCTCCTTTACTGAGCATCTGGGTTGCTTTCATGGCCGAGACAATCCTTGAGTCGACTTTAACTCGTGTCCCGTGGAAGGTGAACTCCGGCTCTCCCGGTGCTTGGAAGGTTATCTCCCTTTCACGGCACTTGATTACCGCGTGGTTGGACTCTAGCCAGTCCATTCCCAAAATCACATCGAAATCTTTCATCTCCAGAGCGTGGAGATCTGCTTGAAGCGTCTTATCCTCGAAGACAATCTTAAGACAACGGTACAAGTGTTTTGTCTTTACCGTCTTCCCTGAGGGGATACTAACTGCTAAAGTTTGAGCGACTATCCTACCGTCATCATGCTTCAGCAATTTACAGAAGTCGACAGATATGAAAGAGTGTGTCGCTCCAGTATCAAATAAGATGAAAGCAGGTATATCAGATACTGTTAACATACCTGCCATCGTCTTTGATCCCTCGGCGGCCTCCGGGCGAGTCAAAGCGTAAGTTCTCGCCCTACCCGCTTCTGGCCTTGAGTTCGGTCCTGTAGCCGGCGTATTCTTTGCCTTCCAGCAATTCGCTGCAATGTGCCCTGGCGCCCCGCAATTGTAGCAACTCCGCGTCTCAGACTGACACGGTCCCGTGTGCACCCTTCTACATCTCGGGCATGGATTTCCGGGTCGGGGATCGGGGAGAAGCGGAGCGTTGCTTGCTCTGGGAAACTTATTAAGGACAACGCTCTGGCTTGGGCCAGTCCACTTTCTCTTGGCAGGAACAGGGAACGTTTTTCTGAGGGGCACTGCATCCAATCCCATCCGCGAAGTCATCTCCTGGGCCCTTTCGAGGACACTGGCATATGTCAGCGTTCCTTGCCCGGCGAGTATCGAGCTAATCTCTGAGCGAAGGCCCTTCTCGAACCTTCGAGCCTTCTTCTGATCGGTATCAACCAGATGAGGGGCATAACGGCTCAAATGATTGAACTGTCGTTCGTAGTCCCCTACAGTCATACTCCCTTGCTTGAGACGAAGGAACTCTGTCTCCTTCTGGTCCCCATATGACTGAGGAATAAAGTGATGAGTGACAATCTCTTTGAATTCCTCCCAAGTCATTTGTTCCTTCTGAACTGGCAGAAGAGTCTGTGCGTACGAGTCCCACCAATGACTCGCCTCATCCGTTAGCTGGAAGATAGCGCAGCTAACCATCTGTCCCGTAGAGCAGGTGAGATGTCCGAACAGCCTGTCCAGTGACCGTAGCCACTCCTCTGCCACAATCGGTCCTCCTCGTCCGTCGAACGTCGGTGGATTAAACCGTCTGAACTGTTCATATATCAGATTCGGGTCAACCCTAGCTGTCTGAGGGACGGCCTGATTGGTCCCAAAATGTTGTGCCAATCCTCGTAGCACAGTTAACAGATTGTTGTCGTTGACGTTCTCTTCCCGCTCAAGTGGGTTAACCGGTGGTTGCAGCTGTTCCTTCCTTGGTCTGCCTCTCGACATACTTCTGGTATGATAAGTAAATACGTATAAGCCATTATGACTAATACAATAATATTATAAATAGATCAGATAACACTTTTCTCGACATGAAACATATCATAACACCGTAGGATGAGCAAAATGATGTATGTACATATATACATAATACAAAATAAGGATAGTACTACACCATCACAAAAGGGTGTATGTACACTATCTATGGAGCAAGAACTACCCTATCGTCTACACATAGAATACTGTATCTCGAGTATCATAATATATACATAAACATGTCTTCTAAAACATCTAATCTACATCAGCAGGAGGTAACGGTGGTGCTGGTCCATCCTGAGGGTCATCCCCCTCTACGTTGATCTCCTGGGGATCCTCCTCCAACTCCTCCTCCGGATCCTCCTCCGGCTCCTCCTCCTGCTCCTGCTCCGAATCAGAGCTACTACTGCCAGGGTCATAGGACGACGGCTCCGGAGTAGTTGGTTGGCCATGTCGGCCCCACAAATCCAACACTGCTCTAGCCACATTGCCAAAGTTGGCAATGGGCACCAAGTCAACCGACGAGAATACTAACTCGTCACGATAGATGATACGCGCCCTCTGCTGCCACTCCGGAGGCAGAGTATGAATCAAGTGTAAACACGCTCCCACTCCGGGAATCGGGCCCCTCTCTCCCCCGTTCTCCCTCCAATAGTGAAGGAGCCCGGCTACATGCTCACTTACCGATCTATCATCGGTAACTCTACTCTGAAAGAACAACCGTCGCAGTCGCTCCTGCCTCGTCTCTATCACAGGCGCTCTCCCCCTTCCTCTACCCGCTCGGTAAATCCTATTCATCTGTCAATTATTTTACACGAGTTTCTAACATCATATATCCATACCTGACACGTTTCCCCCAAAATCAAACAGTGCAGGATAAAATAACACAGAACAAGCAGTCATGCTAATTCCATAAGTCACATACCAAAGAGGGTCACCTATAGAGGGAGACTAGTGCCTATTTCGGAAAATCCGATCACATTTTGCAAACACACTTTCAAAATCATATTTTTCCCGTTTTTAAAACCAGTTCGAGCAAGTTCTCATCATTAGAACCGCTCTGATACCACCTGTCACGCCCCAAAATCTTTCGTTAAAAATATCAGAGTTTTACCCGGGCGTGAAGATAGAAAAGCAAGGGACGCATAACACATACAGAAAGAGTTAAGCAAGAGACAACAGAAGAAAGAGATAAGGGACGATAATAAACCATCTCACAACAACCTTCGGCCTCGGCCGATAACATTCGGTCTCACACCGATAATATACATCATATACAGCGGAAGCTAAACATCAGGATCTCCCATCCTCACAAGAACCCAAAGATATATACAAATCATAAACTGTTTGAAAACGTGTTTGGAAATATTTTAACTAGACCATTTATCAGAAAAACTAACAGCTAGCACTATCTCCCTCCGTCTAGGGTTCACCAGCTTCCTCATCTCTTGTAGTGTGAGTACAGATTAAGGGGTGAGTGCGTTGAATACACTCAGTGGAGATAATATCCACCTCATAAGACTCCAGACAGAATTTAAATACCGAAAAGCTAACTTACGTTCACGTTGTCACAGCACAGATATATGCAAAACAGATATTAGAAATGGCAAGGGACGAATAGGTGCGGGATTCCCCCGTCTTACCCTATATAATGGTATCTCACCGTTAGTGCATTTAAAGAGGCTCACGACACCTCCACAGAGTAGTAGAAATAGCAGGGGACGAACAGAATGCATGATCGGAAGACCTCGGTCCTTTCACAGATATAATATGGCACAACAAGTATAAACACAGCACTTAGATTCCCAATCATACTTCATATACTTCATATACAGAGTTAGAAATTACCCCCACCTCGTATAGTGGTTACCGCGTGAGTAGATATAACAGTACGTCCAACAATCCAAAACTTCCAAGACTAGTCCAACAAGTAGCCTACACATTTACGGTGTTTTCTTAGATTTTAAATACAGTATAATTAAAGCTGTAAAGGGTTCCGGCGGAAAAACGTTTGTTAATGATACGACGGATCGAAAAACAATACGGCATTACGTGCTCCGGGGCTCGCGATTAACTAGATTAACCCATCAGGATCTGTATATATGGGCTCAAATGTTTTACGTGCTCCGCTAGTTTGTTTCTGTTTTCTCGTATTTCCGATACGAATCTCTTGGTAAAATCATATTCTAGGTTCCATGTCACGAAAAATATACCCATCTAAAACTAAAACCGGCGTTAGCCAAGTATCTGAAACGCATGTACTGAATTAAACAGTCAAAACATACGCACATAATTATTAAGTCGGGGTTCAAATATTTAATTATTCAATTATGCTCATTTTGATCCGGGGTGCTACAAATAACCCTTGTATTATCACACAAAATGGGAGTTTCTCTTTCTGTAATCCCATAATCCTTAAGTTGTTGATATATCCATAAAATTTGAGCACATTAGCTTCCTGCTGCTACATACTCAGTTTCTACAGTTGAGGTTGCTATACATGTTTGTTTCTTACAGAACCAAGAAACTAACCTTTCTCCAAGAAATTGACAAATACCACTGGTATTTTTTCTGTCAATCTTACATCCTGCAAAATCAGAATCTGAATATCCCTTTAAACTGAATCCCCCTTTCTTGGGATACCATAGGCCAACATCTTGAGTACCTTTCAGATACTTGATAATTCTTTTCACAGCTGCAAGATGTGATTCCTTCAGTGCTACTTGAAATCTTGCACATAATCCTACTGCAAACGTAATATCCGATCTGCTTGTTGTAAGATACAGTAGGGAACCAATGAGCCTTCTATATCTTGTAAATCTACATCCTTTCAATCTTAATCTTTGTCAAGACTAATCGATGTGGCCATGTGAATACTTATTGATGATCCATTCTCGATTCCAAACATCTTGATTAACTCTTTAGTGTACTTGGCTTGATTTATGAAAATCCCATTATCTAGTTGTTTAACTTGTAGATCAAGAAAGAAATTTAATTCTCCCATCATGCTCATCTCGAACTTCTTCTGCATGAGGGTTGAGAAATTTTCACACAGATCCTTGTTTGTTGATCCAAAGATAATATCATCCATATAGATCTGTACAAGCAGAATATTGTCGCCATCCTGTATTCAGAAAAGAGTTTTGTCACTGTTCCTTTCTGAAATCCATTCTCTAAAAGATATAAGGACAAAGTGTCCTACCAAGCTCTCGGTGCTTGCTTTAAACCATATAAAGCTTTCTCCAATCTGAATACTTTCTCTTCTGCTTGATCTACAAATCCTGGTGCTTACTCTACATATACTTCTTTAGATAAGAGACCATTCAGAAATGCACTCTTGATATCCATTTGATAAACACTGAAATTCTTGTGTATAGCATAAGCTAAGAATATCCTGATTGCCTCAAGCCTTGCTATAGGTGCAAAAGTCTCATCAAAATTAATCCTTTTTTCTTGGCAGTAACCTTTTGCCACCAACCTTGTTTTCTTTTTTTACGACTGTTTCGGATTCATCCAGCTTGTTCTTGAACACCCACTTCATTCCAATAACTCCTTTATGATTAGGTCTTGGTACTAACTTCCATAAATGATTTCTTTCAAAATCATTCAGCTCTTCCTGCATGGCTTGTATCTAATTTCTATCTTCAAAAACTTCTTCAACGCTCTAAGGTTATACTTGAGATATGAAGCATGTAAACATTGCTTCATGTGGCCTTGATCTCCTTGTTCTTACACCTTCGTTGATATCTCTAATGATAAGCTCTCTTAGATGATTTCTCAGCCATGTTCTGTCTGGCTCAAAGTTGTATGAGGGTTGATGAACAATAACTTATTGGTCAACTGTATTACTATGGTTACTATTGGATTGTTGTATTCCATCAGTTTGCTGTGTAGTAACCTGCATCACTATATTTTCGGGTGTAGAAACTTCTGTTCTGTTTTTAGTAACTATATCAGCAGGTACTGGAACTCCATCAATATATCTCACTTGATGATCTTGATACTCATCTGAGATCTTCTTCTTTTAGCTTGTCCAACTCAGCTGTGTCACATTGTGGTTCATCAAACACCACATGTATTGATTCTTCCACAACCAAGGTCCTTTTGTTGAAGATCCTGAAAGCTTTACTTACTAATGAGTAACCAAGGAACACTCCATCAGATTTTACATCGATGGTCTTCAGATGCTCTTTACCATTGTTCAGAATGTAAAACGTACATCCAAAGATATATAGGTATGAAATGTTTGGTGTAAAGCCATACCATACTTCATCCACAATTACTAGGGAATACTTCTTCCCACTTACACTAATAGGCTCAACTAGACTAAAGAGATCCATGTGTAGGAGATCCAGAATTCTGTGAGAGGATCTTTGTACTTTCTCCTTGAATGAGCTCCTTACTTATTTACTTTTCTGACAGGCTCCACAAACATTCTCCTTCTTGAATGTAATATCTTGCAAACCTCTAACCAGGTTCTTCCTTGTAATTTGTTGATCATCTTGAAGTTCAAATGGCTCATTCTTTTATGCCATAACTAGCTTAATTCTAGAGTGTTCTTAGCAATGAAACAGGTTGGCTGCACTGTTGAACTCCAATCAGCAAGATACATGTTTTCTCTCCTGGTTCCAGTTAACTTCACCTCATTTTACTTGTTATCACTAATTAGACACTTGTTGAGGTTGAACACCACTGAGCATCCTCTATTGTAGAACTAGCTAATACTCAGGAGGTTATATTCCAGCCCTTTCACATACGATACATCACTGATACATGCATTGTCTTTGATTAAGCTTATTGCGCCCTCGATGCTTCCTTTTGAGTCATCTCCAAAGACTACCTTAGGGCCTTTATATGGTTGGAAGTCTTTTAAGGCATCTTTGTTGCCAGTCATATGTCTTAAGCAGTCGCTATTAATGTACCATACGTCACCGCAGCTTCTTGCCAACTGTTCCTGCATGTATATCAGTTAGATTAAGGTACCTATACAAGTACAGGTTCTGGGGGGTTAGTCTTCTTTAGGATCCACACTTGCTTAATGACAATTAATTTATCATTAGCCTTGGTGATTCTCTTTCTATAAGTATCCTTTGCAGGATACTGTTTGTGCATAGTGTGTGCTGGAACTTTCCATGTGTTACACTTCCTTCTTGAAAAAGGTTTTTTCTTATACCTTTCTGGAGTATAAGTTCCTTTAGATTTAAACATGTATGTTTTGGTACAAGAAGGATAGAAATTCTTTTGTTGTGACCTGGAAGATTGCTGCAATTTTATCTTGGTTGCAGCATACTGATTCTGCTGCTTCCTGAGAATTTGTGCAGACTTACTGTCTGTGGTCTGCAGTATGGGTTTCTTTTCCTTATCCATTGCACTTAATTTTTTCAAGCTTTCCTTGGATGGAAGCAGTTTCTGAGTGAAGGACACTCTTGCTTGAACAAATCTTTCAGTATTGGATGTGCTTGCTGTTTTTTGAGAACTTTCTGCATAGTATCCTGGACCATTTCCGTTAAAGGCTTTTTGGGTCTCATTGATACACTCATGTACCATCCTAGCCAATTTGTTGTGCACATCTATTATATTCTGCAGGCTAGTTTTCTCAGTTTCTAGCTTAGTGACCAACAACTTGAACTCAGAGACTTCAGCTCTGAGATTGTTGTATTATGCACTGTAATATTCAAGGTTTGGGACCTTTTCTGTCAGTGCAGTCTGCTCACTCTTAAGCATCAGTTTTCCTCTTTCAGCTCCTCATAAGTTGAGTTAATTTGCTCAATGTCACTCATGATTTTTCTAAAAGACTAGATCATGTTTAACCTTTTCTTATAAGAATTATCAACAGATTGAGAGGTTATCTCATTATCTTCATCTTCACACTTCTTTGCCATTAGGCACAATAAAGCTTCTTCATTGGAGGTAGAGCTATCACTTTCACTCTCTGAGGAGTTTTGCTCCATGGCTTCTTCTTTAATTGTGCTTGCTACCTTTAGAACTTCAGCTTCACTCATGAGAGTTCTCAGTTTCTGTTTCTCTTCCTTCTTCCTTTCTCTCCTTTGCTTTCTTTCATCCTCAGGATATTTATGCACTTGAGGATATGGATAGTTTCTTGCATAGTGTCCAAGTTTTCTGCAATTATAACAAAGGTCAGAAGAAACTACATTGGACTGTGGTGCTTAGCTTACTTGCGGACTGGGAGACTTCTTCCTGAAATCTTTTCCTTTCTTGTTGGTCTTCAAGAACTTCTTAAACATCTTGAGAAGGAGCGTCATTTCTTCTTCAACAACTTCAGTATGTAGCTCTTTCTACTTGCTACTGCTAGTAGTAGTTGTATCCTCAATCCTTGTTGCAAGTGCCATAACTTTGGCACTTGACTCTTCAGCCTCCAGCTTTCTCCTATTGATGTGGAACTCAAATGCCTTAAGGTTTGAGAACAAGTTAAATGTGCTCATTGCATTCAGGTCGAGTGAAATTCTCATTGTAGTAGTCTTGCTATCCCACTCAATAGGTAATTCTCTCAACACCTTCATATTTTTTGCTTTTTGGCTGTAGAACATTCCAAGAGGTTTAAGCTTGTTCACAATAGTTGTGAATCTCAGGTCTAGTTCTTCCAATGACTCTCCAAGTCATTGCTTGAACAACTCAAACAGTTGTGTTGCTGTTGATACTCTGTTGTCCTTAGCAAGCTCATTTCCTTCACATATTTGTTCTAATTTATCCCAAATTTCCTTTGCAGTCTTGCATGTCTTCACCTTGCTGAAGGTTCATTTATCTAATGTGAGAAACAACACATACTTGGCCACATTGTCCAAGTTGACTTTTTCCTGTCTTTAGCAGCATACTCATGCCTAGGTTTTATCAAGTACTCAGTAGGCGAAATAGCCCTCTTGTAGTCGGGTGCTGCATGTCAAGCTGGTTGGGGTCTCCGTTCTATCCGGCAACATCATCATCACTTGTAGCTCATTCGAGTGCAGCTTCTACTTCACCAACCATAATTGTTGTTGCCTCTACTGCTGCGACTTTAGCCTTAGCTCGTTCTCGTAGTTCTCTTCCCAATGTTGGATTTAGCTTAGTTATCACTGGTAGTCCTTCCGTAATCACATACCACATTTCATCGTGTATGGCCGAGAGATAAGCCTCCATTCGTATCCTCCAGTTATCATACTCGTCTTGTTAGGGATATATTGAAAAGTATGCTTTTAGTGCTACATTGTATATAAACTGATTCTTGTATTTTTTGAGAATAAATCTTTTATCACTGTTTGCATTAAATATTATAAATGTTATTTTTTTATTGCATAAATGTTCAATATACTTTACATTGTAGACAATGTGGTGTGTAGAAGGTCACAGAAGGTCACATTGCCATTTAGATAGAATTGAACAATACATTGGTAGAAGTTGAGATGTAAGACTCGGATTGGTTTGTCTTGACCAAGAGATTACATTAGTGTATTTGATGTGTTGAATAGGACCTACAGTGAGATAATTCTAATAGACTGACTTGGAAAGAAGAATTAGATCTCAGTGGTTATTAATTTCTTAATTTCTGTCACTTAATTGGGATTGTATATAATTAGTTAATGTTGCTTTGATTTAGTATGGGTAAAGGATCAATAGGATTCAATACTTTGTATTTTGGGCAATATTATTAATTATATGACAGATTACTAAATTATTAACTCATCGTCATATCATCATCATCATGACATTATCATGATTTCATCTTCATCATCATGACTTTATCATGATTTCATCTTCATCATCATGACATCGTCATGACTTTATCATCATTGAGCATACATAACATTCACGTAATAATTCCTTTCATTTTGCAAATACGACACATTCACTTTTGGCCATAACGCCACGTTTACAAATTATCATATACACTTCTCACATCAGGCAACATCTTCATGTTATAGCACTTGATCACATAAATGGGAAAGCAAGAATTTCCCCATAGCCGTCACCAAGTTCATCATTCATGAAGTATAAATAATTCACTTTGCACTTCACGTTTAAACTTTCACGTTATAATTAAAGACATACAACAATTGCATGTAAGAGCGCACATTATTCACAACATGTAATTTATAAGAATTTACCCCCACCTCGGATAAGTGGTGTCTCTAGCAACTGCTATGATTCAAGAAAAATTATGGGATTCTTCACTTGTGTTTCCTACAAAATATGAGGATATAAACTTATTCTAGCAGTTTAAAGAGACTATTCATAACTTAAATTAAAACATGAATTAAGATATTCCTAATTAAGGTCGATCATCGGGGTCTATAGATAAGAACTTTGAATATAAAGGAAGATGACTCATATTACTTGGAAAAAACGAGTTTTTTGTGCAAGTTAAGACTTATAACAAAGGAAAAATAAATTTGCAAGAACAAAAATTAAATCTTGCTAAATGAATCAACTTTACAAGATAAATAAATCTTGTAAAAATAACTAAATCTTGCGAAACTAAACTTGGCAAAAAAATAAACTAGTCTTGCAAAATAACTCATTCTTGCGAAATTAAGTCAATTTTGTAAAATAATACAATCTTGCAAAGTTACACTTAATTTGCAAAGTAGAAACTCAGTTTGTAAAGTAAAAGCTCAATTTGCAAAGTTAAGACTTAACTTGCAAAGTTAATTTGCAAAGCTAAAATCAACTTGCAGAGTATATAATAATCTTTGCCAAGCTAAAAGAATTGAATTTGAAATGTAATTTACAAGCAATGCTAAACTTAAAAATAACTCCTGCAAATATAAAAAGAAAACCCCTTTTCCATCGCCCCAAAATCTGCCTGTTTCCAGCTCGTTTCCAATCGTCATTGCCGCCGTTGCCGGCGACCCCTGTCGCCGGCGGCTCACCCACCAACCAACACGCAAAATACACACAATTAGCACCCTAAACATGCCTAAAACAGCAGCTCAAACGCCCAGAAAAACAGGCTGATTTGTAGAATTTGTAGTAAATCGTATAATACTCATAAACCTGCATGGTAAATTTCTACATGTCCTTAAAAGCTTGTACTATAAGCTGGTAAAATATTGTACTCACATGTGAAGTTTACAACTCAGGAAAAGGTTCCAATCAGACCCGAAAACAGGTCACGTTTGGTCAGAAAATCGCATCTTATTGGAAAATTCATAGTAAATAGAATTTAACTCCAAATCTTCTGAAATTTTACCCACATAATCTTGACTCGATAAACTTGATATTAGTAAAGGATTTAGTCTAATTCAACTTCTACAAGTCTACGAAAGCTCTCGAACAGCAGAGAAATACACACAACAACAGCAGAATTTTTTTCTTACCCACAGTAGCAGCATACTTAGACACACAGACAGCAGGGCAACAACGCAGCAGCAAGATGACAACAGGGCAGTAGGCCAAAGAGAGAGAGAGAGAGAGAGAGAAAGAGAGAGACCAATGGGGAGAGAGATGGAGTGTACTGCCGTTTCTTTCTCTTGATTTCCTTTCCTTTCTTTTCCCCTTCCCGTTTTAGTGTGAAAGCTGGCCTAGGTGTGGGGAGAGAGACAGCTAGAGAGAGGGACCGATAGAGAGAGCGCTTGTTACACAACAACCTCTTAGGGGAAGGTCAAAACAAGGGGGACAACGAGTAGGAGAAATGGAGGATTGGGCTCTAGAAGGATTTGGTGTTGCTCATATTTTACAAGAGATGCTTACTTATAAATCTGATCATATTAGAGCCCGCCAAGAAGTACTTGGTACTACGATCATTGGAGGAATAATACCTAATCCCGAGGATGCTCTAGAATCATTTTGATTGCTCGTTCGAGAACTACGATCTTTAGCTATGGAACTGAATCATTTCCTTGTATCAGATCAAAACTTCCAGATTAATAGGAAGGAAGCTTAATCAGAATAAATCCAAATTTTTATTCTATGATTTCTCAATAAGATCCATTTTTTGGATTGTATGATGGACTCCCCTGAAAAACATTGGCGCGCATGTAAACGAGGTGCTCTACCAACTGAGCTATAGCCCTTAGTGCTTGTGATGCATATTTTATCATGTATATAATTTGTTGTCAAGATGAATATTCATATATGTACTGCTCTCTTTTTTTTCTTGCTTTCTTCCCTTTTTCCATTTATCTTTCCCTTCTTTTCCTCTTGTTCACACCCAAACTAGCTAGATGGGGTGTTCTCCTAATTTGGGAAGGGAATGGAATGAGGTGGCGTGAATGTGGTGATGAGCAAGATTTAGTATCTCAGTATTTTAGTAATTCCGGATACAGTGTTCAAGATTTAGTATCTCAGCTTTCAATATTTCAGGATACAACAACGATCAGTAAACAACAAACAGTCTACAACATTTATTGATACAACATTTCAGAGATCTAGAACATCGTATCAGGAACAGTAACCATTAAACGCTAATCATTTGAGCGGCAAAAGAGCATCTCGCATTTAATGCGAAATCTGCTTTTTCAAAAGATCAACAGACGCACATTTTTTGTCTGACCCCAGAAGTTTATCTTTTTACAAAAAGACCCATTCATCTTTTTATCTCAACCGTCGGATTTTGCACCTCTCTCACAAGTCTTTTAATCATGACCGTTGATAAAAAACCTCTCATATTTGAATTAAAGTTGTTCATCATCTCTCTCATTTTACCATTCATCTCTCACAAGAAAAAACTGATTATCTTTTCCAGTGTTCTCTAACATTTATTTTCAGATTTCTCAAATAGTTTATCTCTCAAACTATTACCAAATGGCAAGAGCAAGAGAAACAGTTGTTTTGGAAGATCGTCTGGTTAACCCGGCGGTATTGCTCAAAGAAGAAAGCATCTCTGATAGAGATGCCATTTTGAAGGTTTGGAGCTTCGTTGAAAAGAGCGGCATCTCTGGTCTTCTCACCATCGATACAGCAGGTTATCGGTCCTGGCTGTCCAAAGGTTCTATACCTTTGCTGAGTTGTCCGACGACTCAAAGACGATCTTTTTCAGGATGAGTCCTGATGGAAAAGAGTACACCCTACCGTTGAAGGATATCGATTCGACCTTCGACATCTCCATGAGGGTCTACAACCTTCAGTACTAGAGAAGTATGGCTCTAAGTTTTTTAAGGAGATGTGGAATTTGTTCAAACATGATTCCATCTTAGAGCCGCTGAAGAAAAGTGTTGAGAAGAATAAACTGAAGCCTGAGTACGAGTTTCTACATGACATCTGCGCATACTCCATTGAAGGTAAATGTGGAAGCTTCGACAAATGCACCAATGCCCGATTGAGGTTGATGACTTCTATTGTTAAGGGTGAGACAATCAACTGAAGCAGATTTATCCTACGACGCATCTGGGAAGAAGCTGCTAAGAAAATCCTAAGGAGGAGCTTTGGGATCACCATCACCTCTATCTCTGCAAGATGGGAATTCAGGTGGAAGAAGCCGTACCGATCACTCCTTGTTGGTGCTTAGGACACAGGAACTAAAAAGGAAGACAACCACTGCAAGAAGCAAGATTGAATAAAGTGACTCAGAAAGGGAAGCTACTGCAGAACACAACAATGATGTTGAGAAAGAAGTTGTTAAACCGTTATCCTCCAGTGGCAATGATGATGATGACATGCCTCTTGTAAAGAAAAAAAAGGGGTATATCTTGCCAAGGAGTAAGATGGTGAATGCTGATCTTGCTATGATTATCAGCTCTGATGAGGTTCAGTCTGTTGCAGCAAATACAGCTGTTGATTAGGAAGTTGACGATGATCAGAAATCTGAACAGGATACTGATCAGGAAGTAGATAACAGCCTGGCTTTTGTGCCAGTGCCTCATGTGAAACACCTCATTCTGCCAAGTAGAAAGGAGATGAGGAAGAAGAGGTTGCTACTTGCTAAGAAGAAATAAAAGCTGTGAAACATAAAGCTGATGGAGCAAGCGAAAAAGCAGAAAGTGCTGGTGGTAAGAGATGAAGCTGGTGAGCAAATCACCTAGATCGAAGCATAAGTTGATTATGAAAAGACCATCAGTGACATCAACTCATATATGGCATAAAATATTCTATTTGAAACTGTTGAGTCGATCAATAACAATTTCTTCAGGATATATGAATTCTGGAGGAGGATGCGCCTCTTCAGAGATGAAGAGTTGTTGGCGTAGAAAGACTTCCTGAAAGTAGAGGATTTAGTCCTTAAGTGGGCTGAGCTTTTAGAATCTGATGATATATTATCTCTACTACAACCAGAGTTTGCTGATTCCTACAAGGAAGCTAAGCTTCAGGAAATCATTGAGAAGCAGGAAACTCTGAGGAAGAACAAGGCTGCCAAGGGTAAGAGTACCTTTGATGAAGCTAAGGGTGAACAGTCAATGAAAGTTGGGGAGGACAACACATTGATGAACCCCACCGTCGAGACTGTAAAGAACCCAACAGAACTTGAGCTGACTGAAGCTCAATTGGCTCATCTCGATGTGGAGGAAGCCAATCAACAAATGTTGCAGCTGGGGTTGCAAGCAAGCGTTGCAGAACCAATCAGATAAACCCCGCACAAGCTACAATCTGGAGAAGATAGCAGTGCTGCTGAAGTACTTGTGTGATGCGAAGATATTTTGATACACAATGAATTAGGAACACATGCTTAAGCAAAATATTTTATCACATAAAATCACATAAATAGATTATACATAAAATTTCATAATATAAAAGCATTCTCGACACAAATGAATAAGCTTAGCATAGCAAGGTTTAGTGGGTGAGCGACTCCCACATTCCTTTATGTTGACCTTAAGGGCGTAACTGCCTGGTCTATGCGAGGTTTAGTGGGCAAGCGATTCCCACATTCCTTTACGATTATGACATGTAATACCTGCTTAATGATTTAATTGCTTCACTATATTAGATAGTAAAGTTATCCCACTGGGATCCCTCTCCGGAGGTGTCTCATGATATTACCGTTTTATATTTTCAGGCTCACTGAATGATGACGTGGACGAGTAGAGGCTAGACTGACTTCTCTCCGTTGCATTAAATAAATATGTTAGAACTAAGTTCTTTTTCTTTAAAAATAGTATGTTGTCTTAATCATGTGTATTATATGAAACGATGGGTCTAGACTTATCTTATATATGTTTTGTTGTGTAAATTCATGTTGGTCTATGGTTCAAACATTTTACCTAGAAATGTCGGTAAGACACGACTAGACTTGTTTAATAGTCGATGTATAATTACATATATATGTAATATTTAAAAAGAAAAAATTTTAAAACTCTCGTGTCTTCGCTTTTAAGTCTTCCACTGTATGTTATAAAATCATTATAATTTTTTTATTTTCTAAGTATGTAAAGGGTGACGACCTATTCCCAATTAAATTGAGAACGGGGCGTTACAGATACCCTGTAAACTCTTTCTTGCAGTGACTCTGCATGCCGTTCTTTCTCACTATGCTGCATTATAGTGACTGCTTTCTTGCAGTATGTTGTATCTGCTTCTTTGCAGCAGTTTCGTTCTAAATCTTTGATGCAACATTTGTATGCATGTGTACCTTCACTTTTCAGTTTCTATCACAAGACTCAATTCTAGTCTATGTTATCACGTAAACAATGTAAAAAATGGGGTACTCAAAACTTCCTATTATAAGCTTGGTTTGTCTCATCAAAATCTAAACATTGAAATCCCAACAATTTCCCCCTTTTTGATGATGACAAAACCATTACATTATTTCGTTCATGAAGGAAAAAAATAAAATTTTATTACATGCATCAAAACATATTACATCAGGATTACATACATGATAAGCAAGGAAAATACAACCCTGGATATAATACTTACTGCTGAAACAATGACCTTTTTGTAAATGTTCCATCTGGTCTTCTTTCAGCATTCCTTACTTCTTGCTCTGCTCTTTCTCTTGAGCCTTTCCACCAGTCTCGAATGGACTCCTGATAGGATTCTTCAAGTATTTCGTTAATCTTTGGAATCTGAATCCATCTCAGCCAAAAGTCCTCACAATAGGGTACTACAAACTCTTGCTTCACTTGGTCTATATAGTGATTCTGAATTTCAAGCTCTCCAGCCCTAGTAAGCTCTTCATATCTTCTCAGTGCAGTTTGGCAGGATTGAAATCTACTAAATTTGCCCTTTCTGCACAGAAATCTGAAGTTTCTGAGATACTCGGATCTCTTGTACAACGCGATTGCTTCAAAAGATGGATTCCTGTCTTCAGGCAACTTGATTGCCCTGAAAATGTTCAAGCTCCAGGCTATGTTTTCTCCATCGGGCCTTTGATCCATCAATACTGAAACTTCAGCAGATATGTTGTCTATGTCGAGACGTGGAATTTCTTGTAGGGGATATTGGTAGAGGTCTTTGTCAAAGATCCTTCTCTCACCAATCACTCCAAGCCTTTACATCCAGGCATATTCTTCTCTTTCGGCTCTAGCTCTCTCCGCCCTTTGAGCAGCCATTTTCTTATTGTAATGCCTTTCAGCCTCGGTTCTGCTTACTCTCTTTCTTGAGTCTTGCTGTTGGCTTTCTCTTCCTCTCTTTGTGTGATGAGAAGAAGAATGTGTTGCATCTTTGCTTGCAGCACTGTTGTGTACAGCACCTGCTACTGATCTGCTTGCAGCAGTCGCACCTGCACCACGAGCTCCTCCTTCATCATCTTTTCTCCATCTTTTTGGAGAATGAATGTCAGTGGCAGATGATCCAGACCTCTTCCTCCTCCTACTTAGAGGCTGGTCATCATCTTCTTCTTCACCTTCATTGTCCCCAGAGCTCCTGTATCTGTCTGGAAACTCTTCCCTCTTTTTGACATCATCAAAAACCAGGGGCGGAGCAGGGGCACTCGGAGCCGCTTTAGACCGTGGTCTATATGAAGGTGCTGGGACCTCCCTGGAACCTTGGGCATGTTGGGGAAAAACATTCATCAGAATCGTCTCCAGGTTTCCTAATCGATCATCAATGGTTCTGGACCTTCTGGATTGATCGGCTATGTGATCCATAAGTGACTCTAGCACCATGGAGTGTGTTTTCAATCTTTCCGATGCTGCTTCTGCATGAATCTTGCAGATTTTGACTTCAGCTCGGGTGCTTGCAGCTTCTTTCTTCAATTCTCCCTCTGTTCTAACCATGTCCATGTACAGCATGTTAGCGTTATCATTCAGAGATTTCTTGACCATTCTAGGCAGTGCTTCAATATCTTTCTTGAAGTGGGACATGGTTTTCAGTGTGGAATTTGGCACCAGACATCCAGCTGTTCTGCTTGTTAGACTCATGATCCTTAAAGGCACGAATTAGGTATCTAATAACAGCAACTATCATATCAATCGATTCATCTGCTATCGGGCCAGCATTCCGTTTATGAGAGGCAGCAGCTGATGCATCATAAGATCCTAAAAATCTTTACGAGTGTGCTGCATCCTGCCTAGGTGCCTCTTGCTTAACTTCCTCTGTAGCTTCCTCAGTAACCTCTGTTGTAGTAACCTGGATAGGTTCTTGTAAGTTTGCAGTAGTAGCAGCATCAACCTCCTCATGAGGTGTCTCTAGCTGCTCAGTGGTTACCTCAGCTTCTCCACGAGTGTCCTCTAAGGGTACTGTCTCAACAGCCGCCCCTTCAGAGGTCTTCTCTCCCTCAAAGAGTGTTGTCTCAACAACAGTTTCTGAGGTCTTCTGCACGGACCCCATCTCCTTGGTTGGTCCTGCATCTTAGACAGATTCTGCAAGAATAGGTTCTTGTAGCTCTTGAAGGCTTCTTGCAGCTTCTACAATATTCAACACTGAGAGCTCGATTGCTGCAAGAATTTCAGCGTCCACCCTTACTGTGTTTTTAGCTGCTTCTGATAAGGTGGTTGCTTGTTGTACTGTTGTCTCTACCAGTACAGGGAGTACCGCCTCTGCAACTTCCTCCATAATTACGTCATCGGCAATTTTAGCGATGTCAGATAGAACATCTCTAATAATGGTGGTTGGTTCCCCCTGAGAATCTGCATCTTCATCAGGAATGATGTGCATTGGGGAATCGTCGTAGTCCACCAGTTGAGGCTCTTCCTCCTCTAGAGAATCAAGTGTAACAATGTTGGAGAGGCCTTCCACCATTTGCTCAAATGCAGGGGAGTCTGAGTTGTGACGACTTATGCTTCCCTCAACCTGCATTTTCCTTGGAGTGTGCTGCATCCTTGTCTCCCTGACACTTGTTTGCAGCGCCTGTTGCAGCATGGCTTCCTCAGCCTGCTCCACTCCCAAGATGTTGATTTGCTCTTGTGCAAATACAACATCATTGCCCCTTCTTACAGCCTCTGCAGCCGGGGCTAGGAGGGTTTGGGCATTCTCCGTTGATGCGTTCATCGGCTGCTCTGCAAAGTGGGATTCTGCAACAGCTTTGCCCTTCCCTTTATCCAGTGCTTCCTGAGCAGTGATGTACACCTTCTCTGCATACTCAGGTTGCAAGAGTGCCAATATATCTTCTGAGTTGGCCCACTTTAGGATTGCTTTTTCCACAGAGAGAAAATCCTCCCATTGCATCAAGATTTCCCCCTTTGAAAGTCTCATCTTTCTCCAGAGACTATACTGCTGCTCCATATTTCTAGCAGCTGGGAAGGTTGGATCGAGCACAGATTGGGCTGTTTGAAGAATAGCTTATTCATCTGGCTGAACTCTTTGCTGATATGACTCATCCTCAACAGCATCAACTAGAGGGTTTGCAGTACAGAGTTAGGAGGTGATAGCTGCTGCAACATTCTTCTTGTCGCACGGGGCCCTCCTGGCCAGGGGTGTGTCATCATTTGGGAACGAGGACTTAGGTTCAGTCTCTATCCTCCTTGGTGTTCCCTTGATGACAGGAGCAGAATTTTCATCATCATCATCATCATCTTCACCCCCGCTGCTTGTCACTTCATCCTGCAGTGCTAAGGTTGCATTCTTTTTATCTTTAGTTTTCTTCCTCGCAACCTCAATAGCAGTTGTCTTCGGTTGGGTTTTACCCTTCTTCTTCTCTCCAAGATACTTCCCAATGGGGATGGGAATAGGAGCTGCAAGCTCAAGCCCTAGCTTGTAGAGCAGAGAGCAAATCGTGATTCCATAGCTCCTTCTTGGTGTGCTCTTCTCTACTTCTTCCACTATCCTCTTCAAGATGAACCTTGCCCAGTTCACCTTTTCTCCGGCCATGATGGCAGACATGATCCGGAACCGGAGATCAGTGTATTTGTCGTAACTCCCTGTTTTGCCTTCAATGGAGTACGCATAGATATCATGGAGCAGTTCAAACTCCGGTTTGAAGAGTTTCTTCGGGGCGCTTCTCTTGATCTCTGCCCCTGCAGTTTCAACTCTAAAGAGATCCCACATCTCTTTAGCGTTGTTCTCCCCATATGTTGCAAGTTGACTGGGGTTCAGGCCTTTAGCCGAGATGCTGAAGGTGGTGGCTATGTCTCTAATGGATAGAGACCTTTCTTCATCATTTGCATCCATCTTGAACATGATGCAGTTTTTCTCCTCGGAAGTCCTAGCAAAAGCGTAGAACTTTTGAACTGACTCCACAGAGAAACCAGCATAGAAGGTGGTTAGTAACCCTAGAATTTGGGTTCGTTCAAGAGCGTCAAAAATTCTTTTGATAATGGAGTCGTTGTACAACCCAGAGGCATAAACATGCTCCTGGTTGATCAAATGCCCTTCCAACACTATGGTTTGACGAGCCGCCATAGAAGATTTGAGAGATATGCGAGATTTGGAGACTTAGGGATTTTGCGAAGAGTAGGGAAACTTCTCGTTGTGATGAGAGCGAATAGAATTTGAAAAGAGAAGGTTATGGTGTTTAAGGGAAGATCAAGGGACGTGTAGCGCTTGTGATGAGAGCGAATAGAATTTGAAAAGAGAAGGTTATGGTGTTTACACTCGTCTTTTCTTCGATGTACTGTAAGTAAATGATGCAGCGCTTGTTTGAACCCAGCGTTGTATGCAGGCGTAGCTTACAGTATCATACTTGCAGCTTCTTGCAAGCATACGTACATTCCCCCTGGACTTCTGCGTCTCTATTTTTCCTCATATCTTCAGGATTCCCAGCTCGTTTCTAAGTGTAGAGAATCTCGATTCACTCAGTGGTTTGGTGAATATATCTGCAAGCTGGAGATCTGTATGAACTTTCTCAAGCACGACATCTTTCTTTTCCACGTGATCTCTGATGAAGCGATGTCGTATATCAATATGCTTTGTTCTTGAGTAAAAAACAGGATTATGGGCAATTGCAATTGCACTCGTATTGTCACAGAGAATTGGAGTCCTTTTTTCTTCAATCCCATAATCTCTTAGTTGCTGTTGTATCTAGAGAATTTGTGCACAGCAACTGTCTGCTGCAACATATTCTACTTCTGTTGTAGATGTTGCAATCGATGTTTGCTTTCTGCAGAACCATGAGATAAGTCTATTTCCCAGAAATTGGCAAGTCCCACTAGTGCTCTTCCTATCGATCTTGCAGCCTGCATAATCTGAGTCAGAGTAGCCTTTGAGCTTGAATCCTCCTTCCTTGGGATACCATAGGCCTACTTCCTGAGTTCCTTTCAGATACTTGATAATCCTTTTGACAGCTGAAAGATGTGACTCCTTTGGTGCTGCTTGGAATCTTGCACAGACTCCAACTGCAAACATGATGTCTGGTCTGCTTGTTGTAAGGTATAGCAAGGATCCTATGAGTCATCTGTACTTTGTGATATCTACATCTTTACCATCTTCATCTTTGTCAAGACTTATGGATGTAGACATAGGAACAGATGTTGCTGACCCATTCTCCATGCCAAACTTTTTGATAAGTTCCTTTGTGTATTTGACTTGGCAGATGAAGGTTCCTGCTACTAGTTGCTTTACTTGGAGTCCAAGAAAGAAACTTAATTCTCCCATCATGCTCATCTCGAACTTTGATTGCATCAGATTAGAGAACTTCTCACATAGTTCTTTATTGATGGATCCGAAGATGATATCATCCACATATATCTGTACGAGAAGTATGTTGTTTCCATCCTGTATCCTGAACAAAGTTTTGTCTACTGTTCCTTTCTTGAAGCCATTTTTCAGCAGATAGAGAGATAAGGTGTCATACCAAGCTCTTGGTGCTTGTTTGAGTCCATACAGGGCCTTGTGCAATTTGAACACTTTCTCTTCTACTTGATCTTCAAAACCTGGAGGTTGCTCAACATATACTTCTTCTGTAAGAAGACCATTAAGGAATGCACTCTTTACATCCATTTGGTATACATTGAAATTCATTTGAGCTGCATATGCCAGAAAAATCCTTATAGCTTCCAGTCTTGCCACCGGAGCAAAGGTTTTATCAAAATCAATTCCTTCTTCCTGGCAATATCCTTTAGCAACCAATATTGCTTTGTTTCTCACAACGAGTCCAGATTCATCTAGCTTGTTCTTGAAGACCCATTTTGTTCCAATAAGTCCTTGATGAGTTGGTTTTGCAACTGTTTGCCATACTTGATTTCTTTCGAATCCGTTTAGCTCTTCTTGCATGGCTTGCACCCAGTTGCTGTCTTGTAGGGCTTCTTCAACATTTTGAGGTTCTGTTTGAGATATAAAGCATCCGAACATTGCTTCATGAGGGATGGTCCTTCTTGTTCTTACTCCTATTGATGGATCTCCAATGATAAGATCCCTAGGATGATTTCTTAACCATGTTCTATCAGGCTCAAAAACTCGTACTGGTTGAGGTTGCTCCTCTTATTGTTGTAGGATTGAAGGTTCTGCTGCTGTTAGATTATATGTTGTATCCTGTGGTGTAGTCTTTTCATCCTTGTCTTCTCCTGTATGCAGAATTCCTTCAACGTATGGAATATCACCTTCTTTTCTTACAACTGTATCCTTAGCAGGTTCTTCTAGTTTCTTCGTGTCACAATGTGGTTCATCGAACACCACATGAATTGATTCATCAACCACTAAGGTTCTCTTGTTAAAGACTCTGAAGGCTTTACTTACAGCAGAGTACCCTAAAAATACTCCTTCGTCTGATTTAGCATCAAAGGTTGTTAGATGTTCATTTCCATTGTTGAGGATATAACACCTGCATCTAAAGATATGCAGATGTGAGATATTTGGTGTATATTCATTCCAGACTTCATAAGGGGTTTTGTCTAGATCCTTGTTGACCAGACATCTGTTCTGTGTGTAGCATGCAGTGTTGGTTGCTTCAGCCCAAAATCTCTTAAGTAAATCTTCATCTGCTATCATTGTCCTTGCTGCTTCTTTGAGGGTTCTATTCCTTCTTTCAGCTACACCATTCTGTTGAGGTGTTCTAGCAGCAGAATACTCATGGCAAATACCATTGTCAGAACAGAATTTCTCGATAAATTTGTTTGTGAACTCAGTTCCTCTGTCTGATCTGATCTTCACAATGCTCAAGTTCTTTTCATTTTGAATTTTCTTCATTAGATCAGGTAGCTTGCTTTGTGTTTCTGACTTTTTAGCAATGAAAATGGTCCATGTGTATCTGGAGTAGTCATCTACTACCACAAGTGAGTATTTATTCCCACTTATGTTTGTTGGCTCTACTGGTCCAAAGAGATCCATATGTAGAAGATCTAGAATCCTGTGAGATGACTTCTATAACTTGTCCTTGAATGAGTTTTTCACTTGATTTCCTTTCTGACAGGCTCCATATACATTTTCCTTTCTGTATGCCACATCTGGTAGTCCTCTTACAAGACCTTTTCTTGCTAGCTTGTTGATTGTCTTGAAGTTCAGATGACTTAATCTTTTGTGCCATAGCCAGCTTAGTTCTGGCGTACTTTTCACAATGAAGCATGTTGGATGAATAGAAGAGTTCCAGTCTGCAAGATATATGTTTCTTCTTCTTGTTCCTGTAAGCTTAACTTTATTTGATGTGTTGTCCTTGATTAAGCATTTGTTGAGATTGAACTCCACCGTGTATCATTTGTCACAGAATTGACTGATGCTTAGAAGGTTGTATCTGAGTCCTTTTACGTAGGATACGTCTTTGATTTTTATGTTTCCTTTGACTAGGCATCCACTTCCCATTGTTCTTCCTTTGGAATCATCTCCAAAGATGACCTTTGGTCCTCTGGGTTCTTCGAAGTCTTTTAAAGCTTCTTTGCTACCTATCATATGCTTTGAGCAGCCACTGTCTATGTACCATACATCGCTGCTACAACCTGGCACTGAAACCTGCAACGAACTTAAGCAGATTTAGGTACCCATTTCTGTAAGGGTCCTTTGGGGTTAGTTTCTTTGGGAACCCATACTTTCTTAATAGTCAATGTTTTACTGTAAGATTTGTTGGTTCTCAGGATGTATGCAGTTTTGTTTTTAAACTGCTTAAAAACTATGTGCAGAAACTAGATATGTGTTACCGATACCCTTGTGGTGTGGTCTTCCACCATACTTCCCTCGAGTATATCCTCTTAGAGGTTTAGACATGTAAGTCTTAGTATGGGTGGAGAATTCTCTTCTGTGCTGCAACTTTGTGGGTTGCTGCATCTTCTTGCTACTTACAGTAGATATCTTCTGCTGCAGCCAGTTCTTAGATGCAGACTTATTTCCTGTAGCTGAGCACTGGGGTTCTTTCCCCTTATCCATCAATGCTGGTTTGTTCAAGATATTTTCTGAGTTATAGGGTAACTCATTCTTCATTGAAGTTTCAGCTTGAACAAATTTTACAGCCTGGGATGGATTTGTTGTATCCTGAGAAGTGTGAATGTTGTAGCCTATACCCGATTTTTCAAATGGGCTTCTGTTTCGACTTATACACTCTCTTGCATCCTTAGCTGATTTACTGAAAGTTTTGATCGTGGACTGCAAGTTCTCCTTCTCAGTTTCTAGCTTAGTGATCAGCAGATTTAGCCTTGAGATCTCCTCTTGTAGCTTATTGCATCTTGAGTTATCAAACTCACATACAGCGAGCATTTTAGCAATGTCGATATTTTTGCTTATATGGATCTCATTGTCAATTCTCAGATTTTCATTCTCAATTTTTAGCTCCTCATAAATTGAGTTAATCTGCTCGAAATCACTCATGATCCTCTTTACAGAGTGGATCATGTTCAGTTCCTCTTTAACTGATATAGACAGCGGTTGAGAGGTTACCTTTTCTTCATCATTGTCCTCGTAGTTGTTTGCCATTAGGCATATCAGTGCTTCTTCATCAGAAGATGAGGTTTCGGTTTCGCTGTCAGAGGATTCTGTAGCTTTCAGTATCTCCTTTGAAACTGTTGTATCATTGGCTTTCTCCATCTCTCCAATAAGAGCTCAAAGTTTGTTCTTATCCTCTTTTTTCTTTTCTTTCCTCTGTTCTCTCTCTCACTTTCTGGCTATTTGTGTACTGTTGGGTGTGGACAGCTTCTGGCATAATGTTCAGGCTTCCTGCAGTTATAGCACAAATCAAGGTCAGTCATATTTAAGTGTGGAGAGGGGATACCTAAGGAGGTGGTTGACTTCTTCTGAAATCACTTCTTTTGTTGAGGTTGATGTTGTTGCTCTTTATGAATCTTCTAAATTTCTTTAGGAGAAGAGCAATATCCTGTTCAGCGTCTCCAGCTGCAACTTCTGATTGCTTGCTGCAACTGGTGGTTGCTGTATCTTTAGATCCTCTGGCTGTTAGCGCTGTCACTTTGGAGCTTGATTCTTCTGACTCTTTTCTCCGTCTGTTGATATCGTATTTGAATGCTTTGAGGTCGGAGAAGAGATCAAATGTACTCATAGATTTCAAATCCATCGACACTCTCATGGCAGTGGTCATGCTATCCCACTCCGTGGGTAGGGCTCTAAGCACTTTCATGTTCTTCTCCTTTTGAGTGTAGTGCTTGCCCAGTGCTTCTAGTTCATTCACAATGGATGTGAATCTTAAGTCTAGTTGCTCAAGAGTCGCTTCATTCTTCATCTCGAAGAGCTCAAAAAGTTGGGTGGCGTTGGAGATCTTATTATCTTTTGTGAGCTTTGTCCCCTCACATATTTGTTCCAACTTTTCCCAAATATCCTTGGACGTTCTGCATGTTTTGACTTTGCTGAAGGTGTCTTTGTCCAAGGTGATGAATAGTGCATTTTTTGCCACGTTGTCAAGGTGATGAATAGTGCTTTTAACCCAACTCGCTCGGATACCACTTGTTGGTCCTAAGTGGTGTCCGAGGTTCAAAAGGGGGGTGAATGAACCTTGGTCGATTTTGAAAACTTGTTAAAACTTACTGTTCTGTAAGTTACTTGAACTTACAGCGCCAGCCAGTTACTGCTTACAGCACTAGGATGCAGTGCTGCACGCTGTAACTTAGAGTTTTATACGCAGTGGAAATTATATATAGTGACACAAGGCTGGCTGGTTTTCTCAAGTATGCTCTTTTCTGAAACCGTTTTATGCTTATGATATATGAAGATATGAAATGTAAAGCGCAGATAAGAAAGCAATAAAACACTTATGGCTTATAGTGGTTCGAAGGTGGTGTAAGCCTTCTACATCCACTCTACTGCTACCTCAAGCAGGAACTTCGTTATGCAAGATTGATTTACAGGACCCTCCTAACAATCTATCAACTTACAAAGTTATCCACCTACTAGAGTCCAGAGATCACACAGCACTGCAAACTCTAAAGGCTAACCCACACAGGGTTCCACACTCCCACACATGGAAGCTGCCTAAAACTTAAACAACTATACAAACAGCAAGGATTTCTCCTGTCAACTGTTCGACACTTAAAACAACCTTCGCACACAACACAGTTAAAAGAAAAATAAAAGGTGCTTCAACTGATGCGATGAAGTGAGCTTCTGAATCCTTCAAAGGATCTTTCTGCTTTGAACTTTGCTTCACTTCACAGAGGTTGAGTGACTGAAACTGAAGAAAGACTAGGAGAAGATATAGCTTGAACGCTTGAGAGTGTTTGTGCAAATGTTTTATTCTTCTGTAGCTCAGCTGTTTAGTTCATCAGTGGTTCAGTTGTTCAGTAGTCTCTTCAGTGTTCCTCATCCTCTATTTATACTTGTAGAGTAGATATCCGTTGAAGGAGATATCTTCTTTTTTTGAATTTCAAAGAGTACTTGATCAAAGGCATGGCTTGCATTTAATGCGACTAGACTTCTCTTTCTGGAGCATTTAATGCGGTGATGGATGGTCGCAGCTTTCTACGGCGCGTCAGTCCACATGGCGTCTTGGCATTGGTTCCGTGTCTGGCACTTTGATCTTCTCTCGAACGGCTCTTGTTTCCTCTTGCATGAGTCTTTGTTCCTCGTACTACATTTATCCTTTCTTCGGATAGCAGGATACTTATGTTGTTTGTCGTTGGCGCTTTTGGCTGTCTGAGCAGTGTACTTAGCGCTGTATCCTAGGTCTATTTGCAGCTGATTGTTCTTCGTAGTGCTACTGTAACAGAGACCTTCTTGCAGTATCTTCTTACAACACTGTTGTATCTTACAGTAGTATCCCTGTAAACTCTTTCTTGCAGCGACTCTACATGCTGTTCTTTCTCACTATGCTGCATTGCAATGACTGCTTTCTTGCAGTATGTTGTATCTGCTTCTTTGCAGCAGCTTCGTTCTAAATCTTTGATGCAGCATTTGTATGCATGTGTACCTTCACTTTTCAGCTTCTATCACAAGACTCAATTCTAGTCTATGTTATCATGTAAACAATGTGAAGAATGGGGTACTCAAAACTTCCTATTATAAGCTTGGTTTGTCTCATCAAAATCTAAACATTGAAACCCCAACACATGGAGACAACTTAAAGAAGCTGATGAAAAGAGGAGAATGGAAATGGAAGACTGGATGTCAAGGTTAGGTGAGATAGGAGAAAAGAAATCAGAGCTTGCAAAGAAGGTTGATGCGGATCTTTGTACCTATCCACCTCAAGATTTCCCAACTTTGATCCTAACTCTTCATCTGTTGAAGTTTTTGTTCTATTGGATCAAAGGCCCTTAAAAGAAAACATTACGTGAAACTTGAAATTTTTTTACAAGGTGACTCTGCCGAAGCACAAAAATCCAACATATGAACAAATTACTCTCTAGAAGAGGTCAGAGTACCTGAGATATTTCAGACACTTATGTCAACTAAATGTTTTTGGAAGATACGCTACATGTCTTGTAGCTTTGGAAAGATATGAGCAGCTGGCAAGAGATGGAGAGCTGGAATGCCAGAAAGAGCTGATAAAAGCTATCAAACAAGGAGCACTGATAGCATTCTGTGAAGACTTTTGGCTCCATTGGATTCAGACTCATGATATCAAAAAGAAGCTTGAAGAGACTTACCAAGAGTCTATTCTCAACTGGTGGAAATGAACGAAGTATGAGAAGAGGAAGCCACCTGAAGATGATTTAATGAGGAAAAAGTTCTTTGGAAGGACTCAATCCTGAGGAAGTAGTAGTATTCTACCGTTTCTGTGAAGATCTATCTGTAAGCACTTCCTGTAACTTGTGGTTTTTCTTATCTGATATTTTTCAAGTTATTGATTCTGGAACATATGAGCTATGAAGTTTTGATACTAACTCACTTGAATATTTGTATATAAAGCTCATGTATCTATTATGTATAAGTATATGTGATGCATATTGTAAAGGTTTTGGCATCATCAAAAAGGGGAAAGTTGTTAGGATATTTCTGTGTAGATTTTGATGAGACAAAACAATGATGTATAGGGATTTGGAGTACCCCATTTTTCCATAATTTTTATGTGGAAACTTAGTTTTTTTTCTTAGGTTTCTGTTTTGAGTTGAAGTTAGAAGTATTGTGGAAATCAGAAAGATAGAGGTTACTAATAGTAGCTGGATTCTGTAAAGAGCGTTATCGGATACTAAATTGAGAAAGCAGTAATTCAGCAAGGAGTAATAACAGTAAGCAGTAAGAAGAACTGGAAGCCTTCTGCTGATTCAGAACAGAAAGTAGTTGCAGAACAGAAAGCAGTCTGGAACAGAAAGCTGGAGTAGAACAGAAAGTTAACACTGCACTCAGATCAGGAAGTAAGGAGATAACAAGGACTATTGCTCAGTACGAGGAAGATCACTGCAATGCGAGGTTTTGCCTTGTTGATATGACCGGTTGATGGAAGTGATCTAAGAACCAATGTAATGTTGATATGTGGACTGGCAACCTGCAAAATGTCTGATACCGAGGAGCGCTGCAATTAATGTTCTGAAGAATAAGATAAGAACTCTTCCTCAATTTTTCCCAGAATCATTTAATGCACGAGCAAAGAAGATCAAAGGAGATCAATGGACTTCAAATTCAAATGAAGTTTGTCTCTCTTCAACAGACACATTTTTCCTACAAGTATTTAAGAAAGAAGAGTTGGTTGTAGAAATCACTGAAACATTATCTCTCGTATTCTCTCGAGCAAACGCAAAATTTCTCTCAAGTTTCAGTCACTAAACCTTATTGTGAAACAGCCAAGCCGATGAAATTTCAAAACTTCAAAGATTTCAAGGTTGTCTTCGAAGCACCAGTTGAAGACCTATATACTTTTTAAACTTTGTGTTGTGTGCTAGGTTGTTTTATTTGGTGTCCTCAGTGGGAAGGATTTAGATCCTCAATGAGTGTTACTGTTAAGTGAGTTAAGGCTTGTAACTCTGTTTGAGTTTGTTGAACCCTGTATAGGTAGGCCTAAGAATATTTCTTATTCTTTTAGGTTATAGATTGGTAGGGATAGATTGTATAGATAAGTCTTGTAAAACAATCTTACCTAACGGACTTCCTCCTTAGAGAAAGAGAAGAGGGGACGTAGAAGGATTACACCACCTTCGAACCTCTATAAACTCTTTGCGTGATCTTATTGCTTTATTGTTTGTGCTACATTAATATATACTTTCTCATTCTGCATCTTAAAGTTTGAGAAAATCATATTTCGAAAAGGAAACGTTTTTTCTAAAAGAAACTCTATCTTTGAAATTTCCGCTGCATACTGATACTTTGAAACAGTAAGCTGAATCAACATTTTGCCAGCTTACTGATTCTGCGCGTCTGCTGTATTCTTTTGTAGATTCAGTAGCGTATATCAGAATATTTTGAAAAAGTAAAAATTTGATAGAGATTCATTTACCCCTCTCTGAACCTCTGAACCACTTTGGACCAACATTAAGTACCACATAATAAATAACATACAATGCATAGATGCATTACCTTTATTGGTCAATAAATAGTGAGAGGCTCGGGTCTCATAAAAATTATAATAATTAATTTGATACATCATTTATTAAAAAAATTAAGAAATTATTTAATGAATACTTATAACTTATTTGTAAAAAAACAACTCATAGCATCACTGGCGGACCTACATTGGTGCCAAGGGGGGCACTGGGCCCCCTTGAGATTTAAAAATAATAATAATAATACGTTAAGTAATTTTATATTTTTATTCAAAAAATATGTATATTAATTAATTTTACTTGCATATTATCAAATTCTTATTAAAAATATTAATTTTTAAGATTTTTAAGGTAAATTGTTCATATATCTAAACTCATTATTTATTTTTCTTCATTGAGTAATGATATTATTTTAATTTATTTGATTATCAATTGTTATAGAATATATAATATATTCATTATTTTGGCTTAATAAAATATGAAGTGATTGTAAAGAATTATTATCATTGATTATTAATTTATGAATTGTTAGCTTTGAGTTAACATTAATTGTTGATAAATTAGATGTTGATTTATAGTTTGTATAATAGTAATGTTAATTTAATGATATTTAATCATTCTAATTTTATCTTATCTTTCATAAATAATGAAAAAGTATTATAGAAAAATATCAATACTAATATTAAAAAGTGTTTCAAAATGAACAATATTCAAAGTTAACTTTTGAATCCAATGAGCGATATACTATTGAATAATTATTTAATAATACATAAGAAAATGATGTATTTGGAAATGTTAGCAACGAAGGTATCTTGCAATGATTTCAAAATAGGAAAAAATACAACATAATTATTGTAATCGTTTGGTTTTTTATTTGTCTTGTTGAAATGTTATAAAAATATTGATTTTAGATGTTATTTTATAATGTGCACTGACTTTATCGTAATTTTATGATTTTATTCTCTATTGTTATTCTTTTATTAGTTGGGCCCCCTCGATAAAAATTTTGGATCCGCCACTGCATAACATAATATTTCATATATAAAATGAAAATGACAATAACCAAACTTATATATATATATATATATATATAATATATATATGATAAATTTAATACATAATAATGAAGTTTAAATGAAAAGGTAATTTAATTTGAAATTAACAATTATATAATTTATTAAAATACCTATGGGACATACCTCTAACAACCCAAACTCTCTCTCCCCCTCGCAGCCTCAACCGCCCCCATCTCCTTTTTCAGCATAGGCCTACAGCTTTTGCTGCAAATTTATTTTATTTTATTTTTTTTCTTCCTTAACTACTTTATTTCCATTTTTGGTAACTATTTTTAGGCAGGAAAACTATTTATGATATTTTTGCTTGTGGTCTCCTTTTTATATATACTAGCAATCTGTGATTTATTATTTATTGTATTAATATTTACAAATTGTAATAATATGATAAAGTTGTATAAATTAATAAGTTATTCATAACATCTTTTATTATTTTAATTTAAAACATGTACAATATACAAATGATTTTTCATATTACTCATGTGCGTTGCACGAATTGTCATATACATTTAATAATTTTACTTGTTAATTTTATTTTTAAACATTTTTATTTTATTTGTTGATTTTATATTTTTTTCAAATTAAAATTATTATATACAATAATATTTCCTTCAACATTTTAAACATATTTATTTTATTTGTTGATTTTATATTTCCTTTTATATATTTTATTTGTACATTGCACTCTCATACTTCAATCATCACATATAGTTTTCTTACGTCATTTCTTCATTTCTCTCTCACAAAATTATTTGTTCAATTTGTATTTAGTGTGCAAAGATAATAGGGTGAGATCTCCTTACATGAAGATACGAGACAATGTGTTTAACAAATCTTGTATGCATATTTGAGAAATCATTATATTTATGATTTTGTATTGTTCTTTTTTTTCTTCAAACAATAAGATCTGGAAGAATTTTTCTACCTTCGAATGTTTAGCAAATATTGTATTCTTTCTTTTTTTTTGTGTTTTATATAGATTTGAAAAATAAATATACTTACGGTTTTTTCTTTTTTCCATTCATTCTTTGTATATCTTTTTTTTCCATTCTCTATACATCTATCTTTAGTTGAGAAATCACTATTTTTTCTCCATTTTTTTAGTTTTACAGAGATTTGAAAAATCAATGTATCTCCCTCTTCATTTCTTAGCTTTATATATATTATAAAATAACTTATAGAGTAAGATTGATCTTTTTTTAATTATTATTAAAGAATAGCTTATCAAGTAAAATTTAATATTTTTTATTGACATGACATTTTTAGGCGGGAAAATGGCATTCTTTTAATTTTTGTCAACTTTCTTACTTTAATATATAGTATAAATTAGTAATACACCCGTGCGATGCGCGGTTTATTATTTATTATCGTAAAATATATACTTTGTAATAATATAATGAAGTTGCATAAATTAAAAGGCTATTCATATCATCTTGTATTATTTCAAAATATGTACAATATACAGATGCATTTTTCCATATATCTATTGTTTTTTTAAATTATCTCTTATAATAATTTTAGAAAATCATTCTATAAATTTGAGTTTTGATTAAAAATGGTAGAGTATTAATTGAATTAAAATTTTACATTACTTTGGGTATGTAGTGTAGATGATGATGATGATGATGATAATTGTTGGGATATTTCTGATAGGTTTTGATGAGACAAGTATATTTGTATAGAAGTTAGAGTATCCCATTTTTCCACATTATTTAAGTGGAATTTAGTTTGGTTAGTTCTTTTTCTGAAGATGTATTTTGAAGATATATAAAGATCAGAAAGATAGAAGTTTCTGATTTCAGCAGGATTCTGCAAGCATAGAAGTATCGGATGCTGATTAGCAGCAAGTTGGATCAATAAGCAGCATATAACAAACATTATGAAGAACTTGAGGCTTTTTGTAGGATTCAGAAACAGGAAGCTGTTAAGGAATCAACAAGTAGGATTCAGAAACAAGAAGCTGTTACAGAATCAGTAAGCAGACACAGATCAGAAAGCTGGCACAGAATAGGAAGCATGTACTGTAACCTGAGCAGGTAGCAATAAATACTTTCATTCTTATTTATTGCAGTACAAGGTATAAATGAATGCAATACGAGGATTATTCACTATAAAAGTAACCGGTAGATGGAAGTTAGCACCTGACCAATGAGGTGATACCATCTGGACCGCGGACCTACAAAAGCACTGTTACCGAGAAGTGGCACTATTAATGCGGAGCAAAGTAGGACATGCCCTACTTCCCAATTTTTCCAGGTGCATTTAATGCGAAGATCATGAAGATTAATATTTGAATTTCAACAAGAGTTATGTCTCTCTTCAACAGACATAATTCCTACAAGTATAAATAGAAGGCTATAGTGACCAAGCAGACTACTAGAGTTATGTCTCTCTTCAACAGACATAATTCCTATAAGTATAAATAGAAGGCTGGAGTGACCAAGCAGACTACTGAACTTACTGATATTTTCTAAGCGATCAAATTCTCAAGAAAAAAACAAGTTTTCTAACAGTTCAGTCACCCAACCTTCAGAAGCAGTCCAGCCCAAGATTTTGAACTTACAAGTTCTTAAGGCTGACTTCGAAAGCACAAGTTGAAGACCATATACTTTTAACCTATTTGTTGTGTGCTAGGTTGTTTTAGTTGGTGTCCTTAGTGGGAAGGATTTAGATCCTCAGTAAATGGTTTAGTCTTTGTTTAAAGGCTTCTTACTCTGTATGAGTATTTGTACCTTGTTTGGGATTAGCCTAGGAATCTTACTAATTCTAGTAGGTGTTGGCTCATTAGGAAGAGGTTTGTAAAGTTGAGATTTGTAAATCAAACTGACCTAGTGGAGTTCCTCTTGTGTGAAGGAGAATAGTGGACGTAGAAGGATTACACCACCTTCAAACCACTATAAATCGTTGTGTTTATCGCTTTCTTACTTGTTGCATATCTCATATATATATATATATATATATATATATATATCATATATATCTTGCTCATACTGCTAAAATGATTTTGTTAAAATCATACTTAGCAAAAGAAAACTATTTTATCAAATAGAAACTCTATCTTTAGTTTTCGCTGCATACTGTAAAAACCGAGACAGTAAGCTAATCAAGCATACTGCCAGCTTACTAAATCGAGAGTGTTGCTGCATTCTATCTCGAATTTCAGCAACCTACTTACAGAAAGTTTTAAAACGTAAAATTTGATAGAGGTTCATTCACCCCCTCTGAACCTCTGACCACTTGAGACCAACAATGATGATAATGATGATGATGGTAATAATAATAATAATAATAATAATAATAATACTATTATTATTATTAGTGCTACTACTACTTCATATAATTATATGACATTACAAAATAAATTGTAAAATTGTACAATTTATAGTTTATTAAATGAATAAAAACTTTCATAAAAAATTGAACCATAATTTTTTTGTTTCATTATTTCCCAAAGATTTATCTTTTCGTAAATTTAACCTTTGACAATTGATTTTGTTATTTATTCAAGACTTGAGAACATGAAAGCTAAAATTAAATTTTCGATGTTGTCAAAAATTTTCATAAGGTTTTTTATACTATTTATACAAATAATTGAAAATTATTTGGTTATTCAAATTAATAAATTGACTATAAATTATTTTTTATTATTTTCCAAAGAAAGTTTAATGAGGTATAACCTGAAAAGACAATGGAAATTTGTTTTGAAGGGAAAAAAAATAGATCTTCTATTTTTAACTATCTATTATAATAATAGATATAGATATTTAATAAAAAAATATTTATATATACAGGTATACTTAATATTTAAGATGCTATAAACTTATAATAAATATAATAATATTTTTTTGAAAGGTATTAGATTTACAAAAAAAATATTTAAAGTAAATCACTCAAAACACATTCTCAAAAAAAAAAAGTAAAAATGTTCTAAACAAATAAAATCAATCAAATCCCAAAAAAAATCCAATTTTTTTATATAAAATATGGATATCAAATTAAATATTATTTAAAGATGATTAAATTGATGTATTATACATGAAAAATTGATTTATAATGAATAGTTATGGTAGCTCAAACCTTTTTGTGTATATATATATATATATATATATATATATATATTATCACCACCCCTTCCACCAATAGCCACCCTCCATTTTCCCAATCTTGCCTCCTTTCTAACCAATCATATTTTCTTTTTTTTTTCTTTTTCTATTTTATTTTTCCTTTTGTTTCTTAGTTTCCATTTTTGGATAACAAAATGGACGGGAAAATTGAACTTGCTATTTTTAGCTATGGTCCTATTATTATTATATATATAGACTAGTACTTCACCCATGCGATGCACAGTTTAATATTTATTGTGGTAATATATATAATTTGTAATAATATAATAAAGTTGAATAAATAAATGTTAATCATATCATCTTTCATTATTTCAAAACAATATATACATGCTTTTTTTCATATCTCTATAATATTTAAAAGTTACAATTTATAATTTTAGAAAATCATTGTATAAAGTAGTGTTTTGCTTTGTGTAAATCATGATAACTTACTAAGTAAGATCCATCTTTTTGTTTAATATTTTTATATTATAAAATAACTTATTTAATAAGCTCTTTTTTATTAAAATATATAACGCACGGTTTGTTATATAACATGTGATAATTTCAATATTTGATAATATAATATAATTGTTTAAATGAATATAAAATATATAAAGTATTGATTATTTAAGACACTAAATATATATAACTCTATTTTACATATATTTTTTTTATGGTTAATTTCATTTTCCAACCTGTACTATGCACGTTTTTTTGATTTTGCATCCTAAACTATTTTTTTTCTTTGATACAACCCATACTACACGTTTTATTTACTTTTGCAACCTCCGATCAATATTTTCCGGCTAGAAAATCCCCACGTGATTTTTATGTACTAATCGAGGGTTATTTTCGTCATATTCTAGGTTAGTGGTGTTCACGGTTCGTAAACCGCCGGTTCGAATCGGCGGTTTGCCGAACCACCAGAGGCAAACTGAAACCGAACTGTGGGGGTTACGGTTTCGGTTTCGGTTCCGATTCCGAACTGCCGGTTAAACCGGAACCGACGGTTCGATTTCCGGTTTTTTCTTTTTTTTTTTTTATAAAAATTGGATTCTGTAATGGGGTACCGCGGTATCGGATTTTGGATACCGCGGTACAGAGATACAGATTGTTTATTTTATGCGGATAACAACAGATATATTACAACTTTAATAAAATACAATTATTACAACTATTTACAAGTACAAGTAAAACATTACAAATCTGTTCCTAATGAGCCAAAAATCTTTTAGTCAAAAATATCAGAGTTTTACTTGCGGGCGTGAAGAAAGAAGGGGAAAAAGACGTGCATGAAATAAAATAGAAATCTTTGGGAAAGAGAACATACGATTTTATGTATACAAATCCTCGGCGTCTAGCCGAAATAAAACATTTTACATAGCAGCGGAAACACATCAGGATCCTTTACAAGAAGAAGAACAGTTTAATTTTACAAACGACCAACAAAGATTTTAAAAGACAAAACCGCAATAAGACACAGCTGATAAGGCACCCCTCTCTTCACGCATCCTGAATTTCTTCATCTCCTGTAGTGTGAGTACAGGTGGGGGGTGAGTGCGTTGAATACACTCGTGGTGAATACTTTCTAAGTTTAAGCATATACACAAGTCAATCATATATAACGCATAGCACATAATTCGGTTCTTTAAAGGACACCCAACTCATGTCTCATCAATGGCCACACAGCCTAATGAGCACAAAGCCCATGACTTACTAAGGTACATACCACACAGCCTAATGAGCACATAACCCATGATCCACTAGTGAACACACCACACAGCCTGATGAGCTAGCACATAGCCCATGACTCACTAAGGTACACACCACACAGCTAATGAGCACATAGCCCATGACCCACTAGTGAACACACAACACAGCCTGATGAGCACAAAGCCCATAACTCTCCCACAGACACACAACCCGAAGGACACACTAAACCAAAGCATATAAACACAACACATAAGGTTTAGAGTTTACCCCACGCACAACATATTATCACAACATTTATCTCAAAACACATAGGTTCACAATTCATAGCGTTATTAGGGATTAGAGATTACCCCCACCGAACACATCATATAATCACAACACAAAACCCAAGACACATAAGGTTCAACCAATTCATAATGATCAAGTTCATAAGCATGCGTTCATATATCGTCATTCATGCATTCGTTAATGGAAACCCAAAGATTAGGGTTTAGAGTTTACCCCCACTTACATCATATAATCACAACATTTAGTTATGGAAACATAAGGGTTTTGAGTTTAGAAGTTACCCCCACCTTGTTCGGTGGTTACCACGTGAGTCGCAAGTATCAAAGACTTGGTATCTTGATTCCCACTCCAACTGATACCAACCCAAAGGATAGCGTGTTCGCGTCGCGAGCGTCGCTCGGGTCGTCGGCTTTGAAAACGTATATGTTTTGAAAATTATGAGTCTCTATTTATAGATTTTGGAATTTTCCTTTTTACCGTTGGAAAATTACTAAATTAAACAGTCAAAACATACGCACATAATTATTAAGTCGGGGTTCAAATATTTAATTATTCAATTATGCTCATTTTGATCCAGGGTGCTACAATTGGTATGAATAAGTCAACATGGGAAAAATAGTTTTTTTATAATAAATTATATGGTGTGAATAAACATAACATAATGAAGTTTTTTTTTATTTTGTATATTTTATAGGACTTAAAATAAACTATAATAATATAGAAAATTAATAGATAATAACAATATATATTTGACCATAAATTTCAATAGACAAACCAATTATTCATTTGATGCTCATATACATATCACATATAAAGGCTCAAACCATCTATGTATCATATCTATCATACAAAACAATGTAAGAATTCCATCAATGCAAAATTTAAAAACTTACATAAATGATTATTTGATAAAAAAAATCAGTACAACAACTATATGTTCTCGACATCTGTAGCATTTCCGATTTCCCCCTGGCCTCGTCCTCGGTGTTGCAGCTACTAGGTTTCCAATCTTCTGACAGTTTAACACAATATGTCCTGGTTTTCTACATCTGTAGCATATTCGAATTTCTTACGGACACGGTCCTACATGATTCCTTCCACATTTGGTACATGGATTTCCCGGCCTGGGAGTGGGGAGAAATGGAGTATTAATAGTCTTGGGAAGCTCGTTTAGACTAAAGCTTTGACTCGGACCGGTCCACTTTCTTTTTCCGGTTATCTCATCAACCTTCTTGGGTGATATAACGTCCAAGCACAGACAAGAAGTGTAACGCCCCATTCCCAATTTATTTGGAAATAGGTCGTCACCCTTCTTACTTGGAAATTAAAGAAATTATAATGATTTTATAACATACAGTGGAAGACTTAAAAGCGAAGACACGAGAGTTTTAAAATTTTACTTTTTAAAATTAACATATATATGTAATTATACATCGACTATTAAACGAGTCTAGTCGTGTCTTACCCACATTTCTAGGTAAAATGTTTGAACCAAAGACTTACATGAATTACACAACAAAACATATATATATATAATAGGATACGAGTCTAGGCCCATCGTTTTTCATATAATACATGTTTAAACCATATACTGCTTTCAAAAGGAAACATGGTTCTAGCATATCTACTTTAAAGTGACAGTGAGAGTCCGCCCAGCTTGCTGCACGTCCTCGTCATCATCTGCCGAGCCTGAAAATATAAAAAGTAGCATCATGAGACACCTCCGGAGAGGGATCCCAATGGGATAACCTTACTATCTAATATATTGAAGCAATTAAATCGTTAAGCAAGTACTACATGTCATCATCAAGGAATGTGGGAATCGCTCGCCCACTAAACCTTGCATCATCATCATCATCATAAAGGAATGTGGGAATTGCTCGCCCACTAAACCTTGCATCATCATCATAAAGGAATGTGGGAGTCGCTCGCCCACTAAGCCTTGCTTTCATAGACCAGACATTTAAGCCCTTAAGGTCGTCGCCGGGTATGGAAGTTACATACCGGTTATAGCTACGGACTTCAGTCGTAGATTTTCATACATAACTTATCAACTCAATTAACAACACATAGTAGAGAGTAGAAGTTACCCACTTGTACGTTGATTATGCAAAGATAGCTTCCGGATTCTCCGATCGTCTCGACTGCGCTCGACACACTTAACTGATTAGCCTCTTATGTCGTATAACATAATCTTTTGCATTTATATTAGGTTACATTAACCTAAAACACATTCATACTTATGACTTAATTGTTAAGCTTTTAAACTAGTAATTTTAGACCTAAAGGACATATAAGGGTGTAACAATTTTAATAATTCCCACATAATTCCTAAAATCACATAATTATTCATATAATCACATATTAGTTTCAATTATCATATTCTGAAAATTCATAATTTTTCGCAGTGTATATAAATAAATAAAAATAGAATCCTAAACAAGACTCTCACTTGAATTTCAGTTCAAAATCAGTCTATTGCAAACCCTATCAAATATTATAGGATTAAGGAAATACTCTCATATTTTTACAGAAGTCAGAAAACATATCCAAGTATAACATATAAAAATATCAATCGAAAATAAGATTTACACAATTAGTTATGAATTTTCGAAGTTGGTAGAAAACAGGGTATTATCTAGACCGAAAACAGACCATATTGTAAAATTAATGATATTTTGTACAAGACTCCAAAAATATCATAGTAAATTTCTACATACTCATAAGAACATGATCTACAACATAGTAAAACACGCTTTATAAATACGATCTCAATAAATAGTTATGGCTTTTAGAATGAAGCTGAAAACAGGACATTGTCTACGCGAAAAACAGGTTTTATTGTAAAAAATCGGCATAAATCGTACAAGACTCGAAAAAATTCATACTAAAATCCTACACGTACCTAAGAACAGGTTCTTGAACATAGTAAAAGATAATGCATAAGTTCGAAGTATACTGTGCCCAGAAAATTATAGAGTTCAGACCTAAAACAGGGCAAAAACTGTCTCCGAACAGTTTATCTTAGAAAAATCATATAAAATTGAATTTAACTCCAAACCCCATGAAATTTTACAGACATATTCTTGACTTCACATATTTCAATGTAGCAAAAGGATTCATCTTAATTCAATTTGTACAATTTTCGAACACAACTAAAACAGTAACAAAACAAAGCACATCCTTAAGCCTATTTTAGAATCAACTTATTCCTCCATGCAAACAACATATAATCCCAACAAATATGTCAAAGAACATCTTTGGACTTCTTATCCTAAAGTATTAAGCATAAATCATGAGTTTTAATGAATGATTCATAAGGGTTTAGCCAAAAATACCTTTAGGTTTGAGAAGAAGAACTTGAAGGATATATGATCTTTGCTTTCCTTTATCTCTTGTATTAACTTATCTTTGACTTTGGCTCTTTTATGTGAAGTGATCAAGAGAGGGAGAGGGAGTGATCGAGAGAGAGAGAGGGTATATATAGCATCAAGTAAAGGATGAGTTGCATGTTGCAAGTTGATGGTTATTTGCATGATGCTATTAGATTAGTGAGGTGGCTAGGCTAGGCTAGACTTCTTAGTTATCCTTAGCAAACTTATCTTGGAAGATTTGGATTAAAAATAAAGGTTAATCTAATTATTTATCTTGATATTTCATGTTTCATATTACACATATATATAAGTATAGGTATACCTTATTAAATGAACTAGTAATCATAATGTGATGTATATTTCATATAAGTGTGGAATTTGCTTAGCATTAAATTAAGTATTAATTAAATTAATAATAAATATAATAATAAGCATTTCGGTTATTTCAATATTTACCATAATGCATGCTCGTCGAGTAAAACGTCTAATTTCATAAAATCACATATAAAGATCATAAGTAATATTTCATAAAAAGAAAGCATTTAAAAACGGTAACGAATAAAAATAGCATAAAACCTAAAATCATTTTATTCATTTAATTAACATCTTATCTTTTTACTTCCGTTCATGTGTATCGAGTGAGTGGAGATCGAGCTCGGTTTCATCCGTGAGCAATGCTGCAAAACCCTTAACATCTCGAAAGAAAATCATATCATAAAATCTTTAAAATAATTAAACATAACGTATAATCATAAATCATAACTTTAAATAATATAAGAAATTGCACTTAAATCATTTATACTTAAACGATAAAAGAAGTTTTATAAAATATGTAATGCAGGGTATTTTCTTGAAATGGGGTGTTACAAGAAGAGATCTCTTGGGCTCTCTCTATGACGTTGGCATAGGTCATTGTCCCCTGCCCAGCCAAGATTGATCCAATCTCTGGACAAAGCCCCTTTCTAAATCGTCGGGCCTTTTTGTCATCAGTGTCAACCAGGTGAGTGGCGTATCTGCTCAGATGGTTAAACCTCCGTTCGTACTCTCCTACCGTCGCAGTTCCTTGACGGAGATGTAGAAACTCTGTTTCCTTTTTATCTTGGTGGGATTGAGGGATAAAGTGATGAGAAACCACTTCCTTAAGCTCCTCCCAAGTCATTCCCTCTCTTTGAGCGGGCAGCAAAGTTCTTTCATACGAGTCCCACCAATGACTCGCTTCGTCTGTGAGCTGAAAAATTGCACAGGAGACCTTCTGTTCCTGGGTACACGTCAGATGTCCAAAAAGCCGGTCGAGTGACCTTAGCCACTCTTCCACGTCCGTTGGTTCCCCTTTCCCGTCGAAAGTCGGCGGGTTAAATCGCTGGAATTGTTCATAGATGAGATTAGGATCAGATCTTAATGGTTGTGGGTTGGCTCGAGTTTCCTCAAAATGTTGTGCTAACCCTCTTAGCACCGAAACCAAGTCTCCCACATTCGCATTCTCCCCTTGTTCGGTCTGATCAGCCGTCGGGGTTTGATCCCTTTGTGGTCTTCCTCTTGACATAATTCTAAAAACAACATACGAAATCTAACCCTTATAATCTACCCCACATAGCCAAACAATACAAATAACAACGGATAAACAATAAGCAGATACACGATACAGATCAACATCATCTTATTAAATTTCATGACCTGGGAGAGAAGCGTATAGAGAGAGGTGGTGCTTATCCATTTCTTTTCGAAGAGATTTTCACGTTTAAAACACGTTTGAAATAGAAAACGAGTTTGAGCAGAGCCCTACAAAGGGTAGAACTAAGCTCTGATACCATCTGTCACGCCCCAAAATCTTTTAGTCAAAAATATCAGAGTTTTACTTGCGGGCGTGAAGAAAGAAGGGGAAAAAGACGTGCATGAAATAAAATAGAAATCTTTGGGAAAGAGAACATACGATTTTATGTATACAAATCCTCGGCGCCTAGCCGAAATAAAACATTTTACATAGCAGCAGAAAAATATCAGGATCCTTTACAAGAAGAAGAACAGTTTAATTTTACAAACGACCAACAAAGATTTTAAAAGACAAAACCGGAATAAGACACAGCTGATAAGGCACCCCTCTCTTCACGCATCCTGAATTTCTTCATCTCCTGTAGTGTGAGTACAGGTGGGGGTGAGTGCGTTGAATACACTCGTGGTGAATACTTTCTAAGTTTAAGCATATACACAAGTCAATCATATATAACGCATAACACATAATTCGGTTCTTTAAAGGACACCCAACTCATGTCTCATCAATGGCCACACAGCCTAATGAGCACAAAGCCCATGATAAGGTACACACCACACAGCTAATGAGCACATAGCCCATGACCCACTAGTGAACACACAACACAGCCTGATGAGCACAAAGCCCATAACTCTCCCACAGACACACAACCCGAAGGACACACTAAACCAAAGCATATAAACACAACACATAAGGTTTAAAGTTTACCCCACGCACAACATATTATCACATCATTTATCTCAAAACACATAGGTTCACAATTCATAGCGTTATTAGGGATTAGAGATTACCCCCACCGAACACATCATATAATCACAGCACAAAACCCAAGACACATAAGGTTCAACCAATTCATAATGATCAAGTTCATAAGCATGTGTTCATATATCGTCATTCATGCATTCGTTAATGGAAACCCAAAGATTAGGGTTTAGAGTTTACCCCCACTTACATCATATAATCACAACATTTAGTTATGGAAACATAAGGGTTTTGAGTTTAGAAGTTACCCTCACCTTGTTCGGTGGTTACCACGTGAATCGCAAGTATCAAAGACTTGGTATCTTGATTCCCACTCCAACTGATACCAACCCAAAGGATAGCGTGTTCGCGTCGCGAGCGTCGCTCGGGTCGTCGGCTTTGAAAACGTATATGTTTTGAAAATTATGAGTCCCTATTTATAGATTTTGGAATTTTCCTTTTTACCGTTGGAAAATTACTATTTACCAAAAATATCTTAATTTACCTTTCATTAAAATATTATTTTTATTTTTACCTTTTATCAAAATTTTACTCTTTCCTTCGTCAGTTGAGCTACGGGTCTCCGATTGACCTCTAGTTTGTTTCTATTTTCTCGTATTTTCGATACGAATCTCTTGGTAAAATCGTATTCTAGGTTCCACGTCACGAAAAATATACCCATCTAAAACTAAAACCGGCGTTAACCAAGTATTTGAAACACACGTACTAAATTAAACAGTCAAAACATACGCACATAATTATTAAGTCGGGGTTCAAATATTTAATTATTCAATTATGCTCATTTTGATCCGGAGTGCTACAATTGGTATGAATAAGTCAACATGGGAAAAATAGTTTGTTTATAATAAATTATATGGTGTGAATAAACATAACATAATGAAGTTTTTTTTTATTTTGTATATTTTATAGGACTTAAAATAAACTATAATAATATAGAAAATTAATAGATAATAACAATATATATTTGACCACAAATTTCAATAGACAAACCAATTATTCATTTGATGCTCATATACATATCACATATAAAGGCTCAAACCATCTATGTATCATATCTATCATACAAAACAATGTAAGAATTCCATCAATGCAAAATTTAAAAACTTACATAAATGATTATTTGATAAAAAAAATCAGTACAACAACTATATGTTTTAATACAATCAATACATATTTTAAAAAATGAACTATATGCTTTAATAAAATCAATGCATATTTAAAAAAATGCTCATGAGTGGGCCAATGTGATAAAAAAAAAAATCATTTTCCACAATAAATTATATTATGTATATGCATGATATTAAAAAACATTTAATATAAATTTATATACTTTATAGGTACTCAATACAACGTAAATATTTTCTACAATACATGTAAATATACATCCATTTAGTAAATATACATCCAATACATGCCCCATTTAGTAATTATTTGTATGTACTTTTTAAGATTTCAAAACAATAAACCTAGAGATACTTAAAAAAGTAAAAACACAGATTTACCAAAATGCCCTTTGATTATTTATCAAAAGAAAAGTCAAAATCGAAAGACCATATGGGCGGGAAAATGAGACTTGCTATTTTTATCGATGGTTCTGTTATTTTATATATATATATATATATATATATATATAATAGTAATTCACCTGCACGATACATAGTTTATTATTTACAGTGATAATATATTATATATACAATTTTTTATAACATAATGAAGATGCATAAATTAAAAGGTTATTCATATCATCTTTTATTATTTGAAATATGTAAAATATATAAATACATAATTTCTCATATTAATTTTAAAATTGTATTTATAGCATTCGAAAATCATTGTATAAGGTATAAAATCAATGAGTACTTTACATCATGATAATGTGTCAGAGATTTGTAAAATGATCCACGAATCCTAATCCTAATACCCCCTGGCCGCCGCCATCATCCTTTAATTGAATATAACCAAAATATTATAGAAATATAGTTAGAATTTCAGAATTAGTTATATGAATAAACTGTTGAATAATAATTTATTCATTGCAAACTTTGTTGATATATTACTTAAATAAAGTTTCTTTTATTAGCCATGAATATTAACACATTAATAAGAGACTTACACAGTGGAATATTGACAGATTTATAACGATAAAAGAAAAGAATAAACCAAAATTTGAAATACAAATTGATCAAATGAAAAGGTCCAACAAGATTTTATGAAAACAAAATAACAAATCAAGAATTTTTAATAAATAATATAAAAAATGCAAGTAATACCTAGAATAAGAAGTAATAAATTTTTTAGATGACATAACTAATTTCTTTGACGAAACTTTTAAATTTTGGATTTTTTTTTTCTATTTGTCTAAATATTGAGAGGACAATTTTAGGTGGGAAAAAGACATAATTTTCCCAAACTATGATATTATATATTAGTATAGATATTTAATAAAAATTTAGATATTTTAACGTCCAATTAATATTATTTTAAATTATTGTATTTGATAACATTAGAAATTTAAACGAAAAACAATAACATTCAAATTATTATAGTTAATAATCTATTTTAATGTTTTGTTGTTCCTTATTTGTATACTTTTTATAATTTTTTTAATTCTACATTATTTAAGATTAATTTGTACTAAAAGTATTTAAAGTTTTCCATACGTCAGTTTATATTATATTTTTATAGACTTTAAATTATTTACAGATTTTTAAAATAAATTTAACATTTAAAATTTTATTTAGATTCTTTATAAAAAGTTCAGAATTTTCAAAATAAATTTAAGAATTTTTTAAAAAAAATTCAAATTAATTAATTATTTATTTTTTTGGACTATGTTTTTTTTTTTTAAATAATCATAATTTTTTTTATATTTTTAAAGATTAAACTTTAATTTAAGTTATTTGAAAATTATTTTTCTGATTTTTTGTAATTAATATTTTTTACTTTATTATATTTTTATATTTATTAGTCTTTTTTATTTTGATATTTCCCAAAAGTCACTTTAATGCATTAAGATTTTTTATATAAAAAATTGAGTGGTATAATTACACCAAAGAAAGAAAAAAAATACTTATTATGTGACATATTTGGCAAATAAAAAGCATATAAAAAGCATGTTAGGCAAGGAGGAAAACTGTCAAAATCTTAGCATATGTATGATCACACAACCTTCCTGATATTTAAGCATGTCACTGAAATTGCATCCAAAAATCTCCATAGCCACAAACACCGCACAAACTTCTTCATCCAGATCAGTCAGTCATATTCTATTTAAGATAACCAGATCCGGGGGGGGGGGGGGGGTTATCAAAAACATAATTCATGCAGAAATTAGGCCATCTACAAAAAGCTCACCCAGCTATATCCTATCCCCTCATGTCAACACTCAATGCAACCCAGAAGAGCCGTTGGGCAAATTATCCGAACCCGTAGGACGAACAACAGGTACTGAATTAGGTAAATTTGGTTGTGGAATACCCTGAACGACTCCACCAGCCATCAAGGCCTGCAATTGTGGCGGGACAGTAGGCGGGGGAGAGGTTATGTTCGAGATTGGTCTATTAGCAGCTTGAGCTTGCTGATTAGGCTGACTAAACTGCTGTTTGTAGTAATCAGTATAAGCCTGCCCAGATAGGGCCCCACGCATCCGGCCAGGAGGGCGCCAGCTTAGATCAGCAGGATCATAATTCAAAGGGTGCGATGTAGGTCCACTGACGACTCTTTGATCTCCCGGCGGTGTTGCCATACTACGTCCCTCAGGGTTCCATGCATATTGAGAACCAGTTCTTGTTGACTCAATGGAAATCTGTGCAGTTCTGTTTGCGGCTGCAATCGCATGAGATTGTTGACCACTAGCTAAACTTGTTCTATGAACAGTTTGGGGACACAGGAAGCTGCCTGAAGACCGAATTGGTGATTGGATCATGCTTGGAGATTGACCCACTGCTCGAGGCACCCTGAAGCTCGCCATTGGCTGAGTTGAGGGGTTCTGTTCATTTGAAACTCTGTACATATTTGGGACCTGACTCGGGTCCAGAAAACCGGAATTCTGATGAGGTGGTCGAGCAGAAGAGCGCGGAGAGTTTAGCTGTCAAAATTCCAAATGAGATTATGAAAGTTCAATGGTAGTATAATGATCAAGACAACAGAAATACATGTGAGATAGAAAACTAATATCCTAGACGCACAAGATGTGATTCATGTGATCAAGAGATGATGCAACACAATAAAATAAAAGGGGTTTGGTTTAAAACAAAGTTATATCAAATCTTATTTAAAAAGCTCTTTTTTTACTTCTTCTGTCAACGTAGTAATCTGGGGTCAAAGTTTATTCACACAAATTTATCTTCACATTACCAGTGGGGCCAATTTCCCTATATGGGGGGTTAATCATATTTTAAAAAGCCTTTTATTACTATTCTGCCTTGATGGAAAAACTGTGGTCAAAAGCTATTTAGACCAAATTTAATCTTCAGATTGCCCAAATATTCACAAAGCAAAGTAGAAAAACAATATTCAACTTGAAAGAATACCAGTTAACCTGTATACTGGAGTGCTGGAGCAATAGAGATGAAGATGGAGTCATTGGAGAGACCTGATGTAGATTCACACGACTTGTTGTCAAGTTTGGTGCAGCAGGTAACACTTGTGAAGCTGCTGAAAGACCATTCTGGATAAAAGAGTTTAAACCACTTGTAGAGCTTCGTTGCAGGATAGAAGAAGGAGCCTGAGCAGGAAGGGCCTGAACTGCAGTTGGTGTTCTGGTTATATGCCTAGGAATCGATTGGAATCTTCCATACTCATTAGTGATAGATGGATTTCTAAATTGATACTGCTGCAATTGTAAAGTATTTGGCAAAGAAGTCCCAGTTTGTATCGCAGAATTTGTAACAGCAGTATTATGATGGAAAACCTCAACTTCTGCAGAGGACACAGCAGCACCAGCAGCAGTCTGTTCAGTCGGACGAACATTTGATGGCCCCAATCCAAATGTCGACATATAAATTCCAGACCAGAAGTCACCATCAACCAGAATACTGCTTTGATTAACATCATTTGTGCTGGCCATCTGAGGGTCGCTTCTTGTAGTCTGAGCCACAAACTGAGCTTCATGAGCTATTGAAGAATGTTTTGTGTCTTGAGTTTCATAAGTAGGAACAGCATCCATCACATCATCAGTCTGAGTTAAATCCAGTACATCTGCAGGTTGAGGAGACTCATTCTGTCTGGTATTCAAGTTATTATCCCCTGGCTTCTCTAGGGTATCTTCACTTTCTGTGACAGCCTTCCATGACCCGTCCGAGGAGACAATTATGTCGGAGACTTTGGGCCCAACCTCTTTCAAAATCTGAGAGCAATCCAACATTACAGAAAAAGGTCAACAAATATCAATATCGATATACCATGACCTGGTGGAAGCAGCAAGAGGAGGCTGGATCTGAAGCTTCCAAAGCTCCATTCCAATGTGTATTTATTCATGCATGATGAGTACATTATAACAAGCCGTTCTAAGAAAGTCAACACTCCCCTCTCCATCCAAATACGCATATTGTCTATAATGTTAAAGTTAATAAAAATAACACATCATAATATATAATTGCTCTCCTTTCCTCTCCCTTATGGTCTTTTTTTTTTCTCCAAATGATCTGTGCAGACCCCCCACCCCCACCCCCCAATCTCAATATATTATGATATATTTCAGCTAATAAAGAATGCTTTACAAGTATTACAATAATAGTGATAAATCAATTGAATTAGAAGAGCCATCATTAGTGGGTCAATTAATAGTTAAGGTATATAACTGAAGGGGGGAGTAATAGTGTGGATTAGTGGTCTTCGCCCCCTACACCTGATTCTCACACTTAGAATATTTACAAGCATGTATGGAACTTCTGCACAAGTTTGGCATGTGAACTTCAATACAAGTTAGATATGTATACACCATAAAGCATAATGTATACTTAATGAAAGATATAAATAATATGCAAATTATATATTTTCCATATTCACAGTTGTATAATAAAATCCACTATGATTTCAAGGAGCTACTTGCCTTAACCATTTTTTGGTCAATGCGAATGTCAGTGAAGCAGACATGTTGATTACAGTGGGGGCAGCGCCAGGATGGTCTTCTTGAGTTTATGTCCACATAATTGTCAAAATCAAAACACTAAAAAAAGGAAAGGGAAATATGACAATAGATCAGAATGCAAGAATACAAACTGAGACAAAGTTATGGAATTTTATCAGAAACATGAGCTGGAAAATTGCACTGCCTTAAATTTCTTTATTTGATAGGTTTCACCACAGTTTATAAGGTGACTTCCTAAAATGATTAAGATAAATAATCACATCTAATTTCCTGATAACATCCATGTTTGCAATAAATCACACGCAGTAAGTCTGAAATTTAGTAGAATGTGAACAGGCATGTAAAAATAAAACAAGATAAACACTCATTACAAAAAAACTCAATGCATGGAACCACAATTGCATACTAGAAGACTACATCTGCTAGGGGTGACAATTCGTATATTTGAGTCATGTTCATGATATGCTATTGGCCTATTGTCAACTTGATTTATTCATTTTATTTAATTATAAACAAGAAAATAAGTATAATTCTAACAAAATTCAAAAATATGTGAGGTCATGTCACGTTATGCCCCCTAGCAACTACCATCACAGTATTTCAAAAAAAAAAAATGTAGCATCTCGGTTCCAAATAAATAAATGCAACTTCTCTTCAACTATGTAATTTTAAAATTACCTGAATATGATTGCATGAATGTCCTTTGACAGGAGTTCTGATACGCCTGAAGCTGTCAAGATTAAGAATGATGACGGATAAGTCAGCAGGATATTGAGGTGAATGAAGAATGATACACTGAAACTCGGATTAGAGACAAAATGTAAATAAGCTCAGGTAAGATGATAGACATGAGGTAGGGAACTGGAGTGACGATAAATGACCAAATCTCTTCAAGTTTCAGATTAGCTCTGGTTGGTGTTGTAACGGATACTCAAGCAGATCAACTATCCTTAGCATAAGCACTATGATCCATCATAAAATACAAGGGAGAATGGGATATCCAGACAAAATGATAAGCTTTTCTATGCACAACCAAAGCATAAATGAAGAGGAAAAAACATAATATCTGATTGAGTTCAAGGGTTACCTAATAGGACAATTCAGTGATATCCGTGATGACCCCTCAATGACCTCAGAATCTATATAGAAGAAAAAATATTAAGGAACGATGAGAAATAGCAAACAAAATAACTTACGAAAAACATTGTATCTACAATTCCCTTATCCAAGCTTATTGCTATAGGAAATTAATGAAATATCCTCAATCTAACTTATGCCATTTTTCAAAAGGGCACCTGCATCCACAGTTGCAGGAGCATGCTGCTCATAATCTTGAAGGATGTTACTCTCAGGGTTTGGCAACTCACTCATGGAAGCAATTGCTATGATATAATTTCCTTCAGGATTAAAATTACTGGGAGTTAGCACCTTCAGAAGATTTAACACCAAAATAGAAATCAATCAAGGAAACTAGAACCAGGACTACCATTAAATTCACCGACGGCTTGAAGGAGATTTGCCCCATATTTCAGAAAATGTGTCACGATAGTTGGAACTTGTGGCCCTGTATCCTGGCAGACAAGTATAATATTAACAAGTACAACTTTCTCTCAAACAATCAGCTAAAGCAAAAATAAAATTTAATTTTAAACATTAGTTATGCAACAAACCAGAAAAATATTAATCCTCCTCTCCACTCCCTTTCCATTCAAAAGAAAGCTGCAGAACAAAAACAAAGTTTGCAAACTGGTCTAGAAGGAGAAGAAATTGAATCTCTTTATTTGGTGGTTGTGGGAAGAAAACAGCTTACTTTACTTTGGCAGGAGTAACAAGGCAGGAAGATGTCTCAATACTATCCGTTTGGACAACAAATAACCTCTGCAAGCAAGAGCAATGATTAGATGAACAAGAAAACAACACAAAAGGCCACACAGCATTTTCATGAATCTGAAATAAAGTACAAGATGTTGGCAAATTACAATTATTAAAATTCAGGCTAATATCTATTCTCATATGCAAATTGACTATAGATTAAAACTGCTGCCAACTGTTATCATAGATGGCCTAGCAGTAGAAAGGACCAAGAAGAAAATTTTAATATTTCCAAAAATGACCAATAATCAGACTCATTTTCATGGTAAAGAGGAACTTTCTTGGAGAACAGATGAACAGGCATGAAGTTCATCATCATAGTCATCAAAATTCCTTTTTTACTAAGCTTAATTTTAAATTAGTACGACCTGTTTACTATTTGATTTTTTTATTTCTGTTCTTTTTTTCCAATTGAAAATAGTTCCCTTTGGATAATAGAAGAAATACCAACAATAGATTGGAAAATCATTCAAGCAAGCACTACGAGGTGAATTGCAGCAATAAAGTCTTGAAAATAACACATTAAATAAAATTAAGAGCAATGCTGAAGATGATTTTTTATCCAACTAATGCAGAAACAAAACAGAAAACCTTTGCTTCTCTACAAAAATGCCCTATCTTGTTTTTCCTCTCACCACTCTTATCCACGCACTATCATGAAAAACTGTGCATATGAAAAGGCAAGAAACCCCCCTTTTCTCTAGTCATCTCATTCTTAACCCTGTACCAGGAACTTTCTCCAGTTTCATTCTAAGTAAATTATTTTATTTCCCTCCAAAGGTGGGGTAAAATAGTCAATGTTTTGATAGAAAATGAATTTTTATTTATGAACCTGTCATACTCAAGCCCATATGGTAAGCCCACAAGTGACATAAAAGAGTTTTTGGCTTTGGTGGCAGAACTTTGCAATTGTTCTTATGAGTGATGATTAACCCAGGCTACTAAAAGAGCATTC